>CM035412.1:22102220-23507220 GCA_020310875.1 Ceratopteris richardii
TGGTACTATTGTCCAAGGAGCCCCCAAATTCCATAAAGCAGGGGAGGAGCATGGCAAGCTAGAGGGCATTACAAATGAAACGGATAAATCTATCATCACCCTCATGTGGGAACCATTTGGGTTTCAACTTGTTGTGTTCGAGGAGATAAATACAGTGATGTTAGATGGTGGGATCTCTTATCTCAGTAGATTCTTTTACACTAGAAGAAACAATGATTTCTCGATCGACCCATTCCTTAGGATTTTGGCCAAAATTGACAGCACATCGCTCCCTCCAAATCTTCCCAAAGTATCTCACTCCTGATGGCATTCCACAGACTCGATGAGCAGCCGACCCGCCTCACCCAATAGTCCCATGTTGCCAATTGATTTGGTGTGTGAGTCTCAAAACCCGTGTCACGTGATGCCATACACACAGGAATTGGGCAACCCGAATAACAGGTGAGCTAAATCTTCGATGCATCGATGGCAACGCTTGCACCATGGCGAGCACACCACAGATTTTATTAGCCCTTGCATTGGACCAAATTCCCTTATGCAAGATCTGCCACATGAGAACTGACTTTTTGATCTCAATTAGGGGGTGCCAAATAGACATGAACTTTAGTTCCCATCGAAGTTTCATCCAAGAGAGGCACCACCTCTTGTTAAGGATGTGATGAACATCTAAGTTCTCTTTGAAGTTGGGGATTCTCGATATTTTCTTACCATTGCTCCATTTTCTTACAAGCATGCATATGCATACATGCATGCATATGCATACATGCATGCATATGCATACATGCATGCATATGCATACAAGCATGCATATGCATACATGAATGCATATGCATACAAGAATGCATATGCATACAAGCATGCATATGCATACAAGCATGCATATATATACATTGGATGAGATGAAATCTTCACATTGCATCATATGGGATCTCCACGTACACCTTGGGGTGCGCATGATCATAACGAATCAAAGATATATCATATCCGTAATTGGAGCTCCAGTTATGGATGCGGGTGGAAAGTCAATGCGTCAGCACTTCGACAACTCTGCTCCATCAAATTCGGTCATTCAGTAATGTTAAAATGGACCGAAGAGGATAGGGACCTCTAAAAATCATCAAACAATGCATATATGAAGAGTATCCGCCAGTACCTGCGACATCCTATTGTAAGTTCTGAATGGATTCAACATACGGCACGCTAGGTAATGTCTTATCGACGATCGAAGCTCGTGATGCTTTTAGAGCAGCTTACCGAAGTCTATTGGCTAGATGTCGAAGAATGGGAATCGATTCAGGATGAGCAGCAACATACTCCTGATCGATATCGTCAACAGAGAGATGCGGCGGCCACACGTTTAGATACGTTGGAACGTCGCATTCAGGTAGCGGTGGATACGACAGTATGCGCTACCAATTTGTAAGTATCATGTTAATTATTGAAGTTGTTTGTGCTAAGCACATTATGTATGTTCATCTAACATTTTACATATTTATTATAGGAGTTGGCAATGGGTCATCCTCCGACGCGAAGTGAAGAATCATATGGATATCAACATGGACTGACTGCACTATTACAAGACTTAGAGGGACGTGGTGCAATCGTATCATGGGAGAATATTCTTGATTAGGTAAAGTTATATCTTGTTTTCGTGTTTTTAGTTGTTGTTTATAAATGTCATGTTAATTGGTCTTATTTTATACATATGTTTTGCTGCAGGATTGTAGCTATAAATATTTTGATCAATGCCACAACCTTGTATCACACTCGCATACGACAATGATGTAACATAATTTTGTATTCGATTCCTATATGGAAGTGTTTTGTCACATTGCCACAATTTTGTATTACACTCTTATGTGGCAATGATGTACCATAATTTTGTATTCGATTCCTATATGGAAGTGCTTTGTCACATTTTGTATTCGATTCATATATAGAAGTGGTTTGCCACACTTTTGTACATTTTTCATTTATTGAATATACAACTTTCTGTACATGATTCATTGATCATTTTTGCTGATATAACACATGTACTCAATTGGCCAGAGTGTATTGTCCTTTGCTAGACAACATCATGCTGCAGCAAAAGACAACACATTCTACCCAAAAAAATTTGTGCAAATAAGGTCGTCGGTATACGTGCTGGTAGCTCGAATATGGACATCGGTATAGGCACCGGTACGCCCAATGCGGTCGTCGGTATGGATGTCGGTATAAGCGTCGGTAATACCGAGGCATATATCGATGCTTATACCGGCGCCTATACCTGCGCTTTCTTTTCGACGCGTATACCGACTCTAACACTGACGTCGCGAAAAAATCACGCCCGTTCATTTGCCTCGATAGCATCCTCGGTATACCCTCGATATAATGCAGTGCATGCACTCATTCACAGCACAGTGGCGACGATGGAGTACACAATAACTTTCTCATTAGTTTTTGTTTTTACGTTTTAATAATGCCACATCATCAACCCTAACATATAGTCAATATTTTGTAAAAATCCTCAGAATGCAGGAAATAATTTGAGATGAGCATCATAAGTAAGCTACATATCACCTGCAGTTTTATTGATCATGGAGGAGCGACAATTAAATATGGCATTCTCGGGCACGGTCTATAAATATGAATTCTCTCCTATCAATGCGTACATACACTTTATCACCCATCTTGCGCGCATGGTCTCTTTTATCAATACCGGTAAACTTTATCACTCGTCTTCTACACATGACCCATAGTGTACATGATCGTCCATGACAAGCACGTCTTTTCATCACTTTCGAATTCCGGAGCCGCATCTGCACTACCTATACTCTATAATACTTAACACATTCACTTAGGCGTTATTTGCGGATGTTTGACCATTTTTTTTATTAATAAAAGGAAGTTCGGCATAGCCCTATTCTCCCGGACTTTAATTAAAATAAAGAAGAAAGATTACAAGTGAATGGTACTATTGTCCAAGGAGCCCCCAAATTCCATAAAGCAGGGGAGGAGCATGGCAAGCTAGAGGGCATTACAAATGAAACGGATAAATCTATCATCACCTTCATGTGGGAACCATTTGGGTTTCAACTTGTTGTTTTCGAGGAGATAAATACAGTGATGTCTAGATGGTGGGGATCTCTTATCTCAGTAGATTCTTTTACCTAGAAGAAACAATGATTTCTCGATCGACCATTCCTTAGGATTTTGGCCAAAATTGACAGCACATCGCTCTCTCCAAATCTTCCAAAGTATCTCACTCCTGATGGCATTCCACAGCCTCGATGAGCAGCCAACCGCCTCACCCAATAGTGCATGTTGCCAATTGATTTGGTGCCTGAGTCTCAAAAGCCGTGTCACGTGATGCCAGACAACACAGGAATTGGGGCAACCGAATAACAGGTGAGCTAAATCTTCGATGCATCGATGGCAACGCTTGCACCATGGCAGCACACCACAGATTTTATTAGCCCTTGCATTGGACCATATTTCCCTTATGCAAGATCTGCCACATGAGAACTGACTTTTTGATCTCAATTAGGGGGTGCCAAATAGACATGAACTTTAGTTCCCATCGAAGTTTCATCCAAGAGAGGCACCACCTCTTGTTAAGGGTGTGATGAACATCTAAGTTCTCTTTGAAGTTGGGGATTCTCGATATTTTCTTACCATTGCTCCATTTGAGGCCCTCTGGGCAAGGAAGATCCTATCCGGAGAGAAGGCAGGTAGTTGAGCGGTCCCACGCCAAACATCTGCCTTGAAGAAGAGTCCATTCCTCGAGAGTGACTCTATGTCTCCGCTCTAAGTCTTCGAAACTAATCCAATGGTTGGTCTCTTGTTTCCAGAGTTGTTTCCACTGTTTGAACCCCTTGTTCCATAACCGCTTTGCAGTTTGGAGATTCCAAGTCTCCACTCCTCTAATGCCGCTGATCGGGAACCAAATAGAGTCATTTTGTCTTATCCCAGCCGCCCACTTCCACTCATCACTGATTCTGATGAATTATTTGACCTTGTTCCAACTCTTCCATAAAGAACATACGAGGCTAGAGCCTTTAGGGGACACCGAGAGGGGAGAGAACAAAAGCGTGAGAATCCCTATGTCCTTCCAGCCAGAATGGCCAACAAAGGTAAGGTCTTTCAAGTTTTTGAATATCAATTTAGCCCAAGAGGACTCACTATTGCTCCAAGCCTTGATAAGCCACTTAACCGCCAGCTTCTCAGCCAACCCAACGATATCCAAAATGCCCAATCCTCTTGAGTCTTTTGAGCTAATGCAAGTTCCCCCAATTGATTTTTGGAATCCCCCTCCTGTTGGGGTCCCCAGTCCAAAGGAAGTTTCTGCAGATTCTTTCCACTTTGGCCAACTCTTTCTCCTTCAATCTCCAACACGAGATAAAGTAAATAGTCGTTGAAAGCATAAATGTGTTAACAACCATAGCACGCCCTACCAAGTTGACTTGCAAACCTTTCCAATGATTAAGTTTGCTATCCAGCTTGGCCAGCACCCAGTTCCATCATTGGTCCATTGTGATGTCGAAGCCTATCGGGATGCCGAGGAGACAGAAGACTTGACCTCTAGGGATAACTTGACACCCTTGATCTAACAAATGTCAAGGCAACTCCAGAACACCTCAATGTTGTTCATATCATTATGCACAAAGGCATTCATATCATCGGCGAATAGTCTACCAATCATTTGGCCGTGATTTAGAGGTAGGGAAAGACTCATGAGATTGCGAGAGTCCATGTGATGCTTTGAGTCGAGGAGCCAGAGGGCAACCTTGCCTGATAGATTTTTTTAAACGTATGGGCTTAGAGAGCTTACCATTGATATTTATTCTAGTTGAAGTGTTTTCGAGAAGAGTGGAAACCATTTTTGTGAACTTTTGCCTGCATGCAAGGTCTCTCAGTGATTGGGGAATAAAGCCCCATTCCAATCTATCATATGCTTTGTCGAAGTTGATCTCAATGAATACTATATCTTGAGCAGACTCCTCAACAAACGTAAGGCCTTCCCAAATATCGACAATTGCTTCAAGTATAGATCTCCCTTTGACAAAACCTTTCTGGTCCTCACAAAGCCATGACTTTAAATGACAAGAGATTCTGTTGGCGATAACTTTGGCAATTAACTTGTATCCAGTTTGTGGCATGGTAATCGGCCGCCAGTTTTCAATTTTGTTCTTATCTCCCCTTTTGTGAACTAACTTGATGACGCCGTTATTAAGACACTCAAGAAGGGCACCGAAGGAGAGAGCCTCAAGTCACACCAAATGTAGTGGGGGGCCACCACATGCTTGAGGGACTTGAAAAACTCATTGGTGAGGCCATCAGGACCTGGACTTTTTCCATTGGGAAGAGCATCAATAACCTCGATAATTTTGTTCTTGAAAATGTTAGCTTCCAGAAGAGAATTCATGTTCTGAGGGATTCTAGAATGAGCTAACCTTGAGATGGTAGCCATGCAGTCACACGTGTGCAGGAAAAGAGGAGTCGAGACCCCGAGGAGATGGGTAAAGTGCTCGACAATGATAGATCTGTTCTCGACTTCCATGCTACATTCGATCCCATTGTTATCGACCAAGAAGGGGATGGATTCCCTAGATTGTTTCTTTTTGAGGATGTTACACATCTCTTTCGATGGTTTGTTGGCCTTCCCCGCCCACCAATCTTTGAAGAAGATTTGAAGATTTTTCCTTTGAACCTCCTCCTCGAATCTTAGTCTTCCCCTAATTTTCAGAAGACCTTGCAGGCGTTGCAAGTTACCTTTGTTCACTTCTTTTCCAAGTCGTGAGAGTCTATGGTATACCCTTTCTCTTCTTTTTTTTCGGATATCTCTTATGGCCATATGATTCCTGATCAGAATTTTCCGAGTCCTTTCCATTGCGCTTCTCCAGCACTTAGCCGGTTCATTACAGAAGGCAAAGGCCTCCGCCCAAACTGCCGAAATTTCTTGGTGGAAAGAGGGGAGGGAAAACGACGTTTGACAAGCGTGAAACCATAGAGCTTTCCGGAGTGTGGGAATCGGTTTGAAAGACAGAGAAATCGGGTAGTGGTCTGAGATAGTAAGATCCAAGTGTTGGGAAATCGAAAGAATACCCCACTGGAGGATGGTGTTTTGTTCGATGTAACATCTATCAAGTCTTGCCTTCCTCAGAGAGTCCCCCAGTTGGAGGTTAGACTAGGAGAACCCCTTCATATCTTTCACCTCAACCAAGTCGAGATGGAGCTTGATTTTATTCCATATCTCTTTCTCCTGACCGTCATTATGTTTATTTAATTTCTTTATATTAATAATTTCTTAATAATTATATTATTGAGCCTACCCCTAACGTTCCCTATATCCAAATATTAGCGTTTCTCCAGTTTCCATGAATTCCAGGTTTCCTATGTGGAAACGCTTCATCCTCCACCTCCAAATATTTCTCACTATTTCCCACTCACAGCATTGTCCGGAAGCTAATTGAACGAAAAGCAGGAAAAGCTTTTCGCCGTTGCTCGTATTGAGAGGACTGGGAGAATCCTTTGCGCCACTATATGCGGCGCGTTTTAACTCTCACTTCGTCCTCTCCACATGCACCCTCGATGCACGAAAAGCTCTTCTCGTTTTCAGCATTCTATATGGCTTTGAATGGACATACACATACACGGGAATGTAAGCACAAACACATGTATAAGACCATAGATTATGCACATGCATGTATGCATATGCTCATGTAAACAAGCATACATCTTGGATTGGATGATGCAACACATCATACCCATATTTATACAGGCGCAAGCGCCATCAGGCGCCAATGATCTTCAACACAATTTTCTAGTAAGATATGGTGTGATCGACATGTTCTTCTGACACAGTCGACACATTCCTCTGACGAGACGTAGCCTCAACTCCAATTTTCAATGCAGACGAGACCCAACCTCAATTGCAATTTTCATTACATACATCTTTCGCTTGCTCCGTTTGTCCGATCCTTGGCTCCATTGTGTTCGGTACATTTGTATGGCATACGTTGCTCAGCCTGCGAGCATTTCATTCTCCTCCACTGGAAGAAGCGCTTCACCGTGAAGGGTAGTCCTCATTGCAAGGTTTCTCAGCTTCAGATCATGCCCCGCATCGTCTATGAATTGCATCGTTAGCTTGTAGCCCCATTGTTCTTCCGATATCTCTATGTTATCCATTGCCCAGCGTGCCAGCATTTCAGGCTCCGCCTCCGATGGATCGGCATAATGCTCAATTGAGCTCTCATGGAAGGCTTAGATCACACAGTTGATTTGTCTCGGTCGGCTTGACCGGTTTGGTGTATTGGACCCTAACATACAGTCAACATTTTGCAAAGACCCTCAGAATGCAGGAAATAATTTGAGATAAGCATCATAAGTAAGCGACATATCACCTGCAGTTTTATTGATCATGGAGGAGCGACAATTAAATATGGCATTCTCGGGCACGGTCTATAAACATGAATTCTCTCCTATCAATGCGTACATACACTTTAACATCCATCTTGCGCGCATGGTCTCTTTTATCAATACCGGTAAACTCTATCACTCATCTTCCACACATGACCCATAGTGTACATGATCGTCCATGATAAGCACATCTTTTCATCACGTTCGAATTCCAGAGCCGCATCGTTTCCTATGCGTTTCTCCAGTTCCATGAATTCCAGCTTTGCTATGTGGAAACGCTTCGTGCAACGTTGCATCCTCCACCTCCAAATATTTCCCAACAGATCACCTACGTTATGTGATGCTCCAGAATTCCAGAAGAATTTCTTGGAATGCCCCTCACAGCATTGTCCGGAAGCTAATTGAACGAAACGCACGAAAAGCTTTTCGCCGTTGCTCGTATTGAGAGGACTCGGAGCATCCTTTACGCCACTATATGCGGCGCGTTTTAACTCTCACTTCGTCCTCACCACATGCACCCTCGATGCACGAAAAGCTCTTCTCGTTTTCAGCATTCTATATGGCTTTGAATGGACATACACATACACGGGAATGTAAGCACAAACACACGTATAAGACCATAGATTATGCACATGCATGTATGCATATGCTCATGCAAACAAGCATACATCTTGGATTGGATGATGTTCTTGTAAGTTTATTCAACACATTGATTTAGTACTGATGTCTTCTCAATAAGCTGTCTTCGTCATATTGCGCCCACACACTGTTTGATGTGTACTTTGATTATTTAATCGACATAACTGCAAATTCTCAATGTTCGTGTCTTGCGCTGATATGAACAGATACCTATAGCTTGATTGACGTAAGTCAGATCGAATATGTTTTTGGTGTTGTACCAATGACTGAACATACGAAGCTTCCATATTATATGGAGACACAGAATCATCAATTACTGAGCATGTGACTTTCACTGTATATTCGGAGACATACAAGTTTTGTTTTTTTTAGATGTGTGTGTGTGTATATATATATATATATATATATATATATATATATATATATATATATATATATATATATATATATATTATATATATATATATATATATAATGAATTTTTAAATATTTCATTAATCAACACATGTTATCTCTGTCATATTTCATTGCAAACATATTATCTCTGTCATAGTCTCTATATGAACTTTTGCAGAGAAGTTTTCATGTGTTGCATAATGGCTTCTATCTCTTCCTCTTTGACTATTCTGCTTATTATAGCAATCTTTCTCAAAATGGTCATACTTGTCGCAATGGTAACACTTTCCAAGTGCCTGTGATCTTCCTCTATCTCTCGAGTTTGATCTTCCTCTATTTCTTGGCATATCCATTGTATTTGCATTTCTAGAAGATGAACGTCTACGACTAGAACCTCTTCTTCTATGCTAAAAGAATGCATGATCTCTTGAATTATCACTTCCGATGCATTCAAACCAAGCTTTTCTCTTCAGCATAACTAACACCATATCGTCATCTTCAACCTTGCAATTTACAGAAGCTAAATCATCGGTGATCTTCCTAATTTCAGCCACATAATCAGTTATGGATCTATTGCCATGCCATACGCTATGAAAATTTTACTTCAAGTGAATTTTTCTAGCTTTCATCGACGTACCATATATTTTATGAATTATGTCCCAAGCTTCCTTCGGTGTGCTAGCCTTTATAATATGTGATGTGAGACTCTCTAATATACATATCGAAATCCAATGGAGAACCTTTCTAGATTTTTCTATCCATGTTTTATATTCCTTTTGCTCTTTTGCATTCGGATCATCTGGCAACTCAGGACACTCATCCTCTCCATTCACTACTCCCCATAGTCCTTTTCCCATCAAGAAATTTTCCATCCGATACAACCATATGTGGTAATTGTCTGTATTCAGCTTATCACTAACTATTTGTGCAATGTTATCACCCATCCTTGTAATTTAAGCACTTCTCTATGCGACAACAATCTTATGGTGAGACCTAGAAATAATTCGGTGCCATTTCGATTGTATTTTTAGATATATGCACCAAAAACTGAATGTTCACAAGTAATCTTAATGAATTTTCTCTTGTTCTAACCACTCCTTGCATCCCTATGCCTCTATATGCTCATTCATGACCTCTGAAAAATTTTTTGGCAAAGTCTCCTTTGTCCAAAGTGTATATGAGCCAAATCAACTATAGTGAATCCATTCCAAAACCCAAACTCTGGGTAAAAGCATCAATAGCAACATGTAACGTAAGCAAATATTCTCGGACGGGAGCCATAAAATCATACATTCATCCAGCGATTGGTACACGAGGTCTTTGGACTATCTTCTCTTTGGCCTTCCACCTATATCACCAGGGTATCTCCAAGAGACGAGAATACCCCAGTTAAAAACCTCACCATATCCCTCAATTTTTGTTTAAATTCAAAGGTTTTAAGCACGGTAATATAACCTCACAAAGTGCATGAGTTGTCCACATTAAGGATCCGCAGAATACATACATTCGTCTCACAGCGTGTGAGTATTGTCCATTCAAGAATCCACAAGAGTATACATGATGTCCCCTGCCACATGCACTCAAAATGAAAAACTGAAATCAAATATGTACGTGAGATAGAATTCCTCATATTTTTATGTTAATTTTCCAACAGTCGTTGAGAATCAGGTCAAGAACTATTTTCAATAATTATCTCTGTATGCCGAAATGCCATTTGAATTTCCTGTTCCTCTGAAAACATTATTTTATTTTTTATTTTTTTTTGCATTTACTATCAAAGACGGAGAGGTTAATACTGTGAAGTAACTATTGAGCTTCGGATGTGACGCTATCAATCCAACTTCCAATATAACATCATTAGAACTGACGTAGAGATGCTTAGCACATGGCAAATTGCTGCTGTTCTCGATTGAAGACTACGACTGCCTTTCCAATATAACTTCATTAGAACTCACGTAGAGATGCTTAGCACATGGCAACTTGTTGTTGTTGTTGTTCTGGACTGAAGTCTAGGGCTGCCCTTGCTTTCCTGGTGACGGTGCAGCTTACAAGCACTGGACAAAACGTGTACGCACTGCTGAAATGTGCAGAGATGCGATGGTAATGACACACCGTCCTTGCTGACATCGGCTCTGATACCACCCTGTTGGTGCGCAGCTATGGCGCCATGAATTCACAAAAACGACGATAGAGAGAGAAAGATGGTGCGCAGCTATGGCGCCATGAATTCACAAAAAACGACGACAGAGAGAGAATGATCAGAACTAATGCATTGGCGGCGGTGAAGCATAGACACGCACATGCGTTTTTATTGATTTGTTATGTTTTCTTATATACAACTGCCACATCATCATACCCATATTTATATAGGTGCAAGCGCCATCAGGCGCCAGTGATCTTCAACACAATTTTCTAGTAAGATATGGTGTGATCGACATGTTCTTCTGACACAGTCGACACATTCCTCTGACGAGACGTAGCCTCAACTCCAATTTTCAATGCAGACGAGACCCAACCTCAATTGCAATTTTCATTACAGACATCTTTCGCTTGCTCCGTTTGTCCGATCCTTGGCTCCATTGTGTTCGGTACATTTGTATGGCATACGTTGCTCAGCCTGCGAGCATTTCATTCTCCTCCACTAGAAGAAGCGCTTCACCGTGAAGGGTAGTCCTCATTGCAAGGTTTCTCAGCTTCAGATCATGCCCCACATCGTCTATGAATTGCATCGTTAGCTTGTAGCCCCATTGTTCTTCCGATATCTCTATGTTATCCGTTGCCCAGCGTGCCAGCATTTCAGGCTCCGCCTCTGATGGATCGGCATAATGCTCAATTGAGCTCTCATGGAAGGCTTAGATCACACAGTTGATTTGTCTCGGTCGGCTTGACCGGTTAGGTGTATTGGACCCTAACATACAGTCAATATTTTGCAAAGACCCTCAGAATGCAGGAAATAATTTGAGATAAGCATCATAAGTAAGCGACATATCACCTGCAGTTTTATTGATCATGGAGGAGCGACAATTAAATATGGCATTCTCGGGCACGGTCTATAAACATGAATTCTCTCCTATCAATGCGTACATACACTTTAACATCCATCTTGCGCGCATGGTCTCTTTTATCAATACCGGTAAACTTTATCACTCATCTTCTACACATGACCCATAGTGTACATGATCGTCCATGATAAGCACATCTTTTCATCACGTTCGAATTCCGGAGCCGCATCGTTTCCTATGCGTTTCTCCAGTTCCATGAATTCCAGCTTTCCTATGTGGAAACGCTTCGTGCAACGTTGCATCCTCCACCTCCAAATATTTCCCAACAGATCACCTACGTTATGTGATGCTCCGGAATTCCAGAAGAATTTCTTGGAATGCCCCTCACAGCATTGTCTGGAAGCTAATTGAACGAAAAGCACGAAAAGCTTTTCGCCGTTGCTCGTATTGAGAGGACTCGGAGCATCCTTTGCGCCACTATATGCGGCGCGTTTTAACTCTCACTTCGTCCTCACCACATGCACCCTCGATGCACGAAAAGGTCTTCTCGTTTTCAGCATTCTATATGGCTTTGAATGGACATACACATACACGGGAATGTAAGCACAAACACACGTATAAGACCATAGATTATGCACATGCATGTATGCATATGCTCATGTAAACAAGCATACATCTTGGATTGGATGATGTTCTTGTGAGTTTATTCAACACATTGATTTAGTACTGATGTCTTCTCAATAAGCTGTCTTCGTCATATTGTGCCCACACACTGTTTGATGTGTACTTTGATTATTTAATCGACATAACTGCAAATTCTCAATGTTCGTGTCTTGCGCTGATATGAACAGATACCTATAGCTTGATTGATGTAAGTCAGATCGAATATGTTTTTGGTGTTGTACCAATGACTGGACATACGAAGCTTCCATATTATATGGAGACACAGAATCATCAATTACTGAGCATGTGACTTTCACTGTATATTCGGAGACATACAAGTTTTGTTTTTTCTTAGATGTATATATATATATATATATATATATATATATATATATATATATATATATATATATATATATATATATGTATATATATATATATATATATATATATATATATATATATATATATATATATATATATATATATATATATATATATATAATCAATTTTTAAATATTTCATTAATCAACACATGTTATCTCTGTCATATTTCATTGCAAACATATTATTTCTGTCATAGTCTCTATATGAACTTTTGCAAAGAAGTTTTCATGTGTTGCATAATGGCTTCTATCTCTTCCTCTTTGACTATTCTGCTTATTATAGCAATCTTTCTCAAAATGGTCATACTTGTCGCAATGGTAACACTTTCTAGGTGCCTGTGATCTTCCTCTATCTCTCGAGTTTGATCTTCCTCTATTTCTTGGCATATCCATTGTATTTGCATTTCTAGAAGATGAACGTCTACGACTAGAACCTCTTCCTCTATGCTAAAAGAATGCATGATCTCTTGAATTATCACTTCCGATGCATTCAAACCAAGCTTTTCTCTTCAGCATAACTGACACCATATCGTCATCTTCAACCTTGCAATTTACGGAAGCTAAATCATCGGTGATCTTCCTAATTTCAGCCACATAATCAGTTATGGATCTATTGCCATGCCATACGCTATGAAAATTTTACTTCAAGTGAATTTTTCTAGCTTTCATCGACGTACCATATATTTTATGAATTATGTCCCAAGCTTCCTTCGGTGTGCTAGCCTTTATAATATGTGATGTGAGACTCTCTAATATACATATCGAAATCCAATGGAGAACCTTTCTAGATTTTTCTATCCATGTTTTATATTCCTTTTGCTCTTTTGCATTCGGATCATCTGGCAACTCAGGACACTCATCCTCTCCATTCACTACTCCCCATAGTCCTTTTCCCATCAAGAAATTTTCCATCCGATACAACCATATGTGGTAATTGTCTGTATTCAGCTTATCACTAACTATTTGTGCAATGTTATCACCCATCCTTGTAATTTAAGCACTTCTCTATGCCACAACAATCTTATGGTGAGACCTAGAAATAATTCGGTAGCATTTCGATTGTATTTTTAGATATATGCACCCAAAACTGAATGTTCACAAGTAATCTTAATGATTTTTCTCTTGTTCTAAGCACTCCTTGCATCCCTATGCCTCTATATGCTCATTCATGACCTCTGAAAAAATTTTTGGCAAAGTCTCCTTTGTCCAAAGTGTATATGAGCCAAATCAACTATAGTGAATCCATTCCAAAACCCAAACTCTGGGTAAAAGCATCAATAGCAACATGTAACGTAACCAAATATTCTCGGACGGGAGCCATAAAATCATACATTCATCCAGTGATTAGTACACGAGGTCTTTGGACTATCTTCTCTTTGGCCTTCCACCTATATCACCAGGGTATCTCCAAGAGACGAGAATACCCCAGTTAAAAACCTCACCATATCCCTCAATTTTTGTTTAAATTCAAAGGTTTTAAGCATGGTAATATAACCTCACAAAGTGCATGAGTTGTCCACATTAAGGATCCGCAAAATACATACATTCGTCTCACAGCGTGTGAGTATTGTCCATTCAAGAATCCACAAGAGTATACATGATGTCCCCTGCCACATGCACTCAAAATGAAAAACTGAAATCAAATATGTACGTGAGATAGAATTCCTCATATTTTTATGTTAATTTTCCAACAGTCGTTGAGAATCAGGTCAAGAACTATTTTCAATAATTATCTCTGTATGCCGAAATGCCATTTGAATTTCCTGTTCCTCTGAAAACATTATTTTATTTTTTATTTTTTTTGCATTTACTGTCGAAGACGGAGAGGTTAATACTGTGAAGTAACTATTGAGCTTCGGATGTGACGCTATCAATCCAACTTCCAATATAACATCATTAGAACTGACGTAGAGATGCTTAGCACATGGCAAATTGCTGCTGTTCTCGATTGAAGACTACGACTGCCTTTCCAATATAACTTCATTAGAACTCACGTAGAGATGCTTAGCACATGGCAACTTGTTGTTGTTGTTGTTCTGGACTGAAGTCTAGGGCTGCCCTTGCTTTCCTGGTGACGGTGCAGCTGACAAGCACTGGACAAAACGTGTACGCACTGCTGAAATGTGCAGAGATACGATGGTAATGGCACTCCGTCCTTGCTGACATCGGCTCTGATACCACCCTGTTGGTGCGCAGCTATGGCGCCATGAATTCACAAAAACGACGACAGAGAGAGAAAGATGGTGCGCAGCTATGGCGCCATGAATTCACATAAAACGACGACAGAGAGAGAATGATCAGAACCAATGCATTGGCGGCGGTGAAGCATAGACACGCACATGCGTTTTTATTGATTTATATGTTTTCTTATATACAACTGCCACATCATCATACCCATATTTATACAGGTGCAAGCGCCATCAGGCGCCAGTGATCTTCAACACAATTTTCTAGTAAGATATGGTGTGATCGACATGTTCTTCTGACACAGTCGACACATTCCTCTGACGAGACGTAGCCTCAACTCCAATTTTCAATGCAGACGAGACCCAACCTCAATTGCAATTTTCATTACAGACATCTTTCGCTTGCTCCGTTTGTCCGATCATTGGCTCCATTGTGTTCGGTACATTTGTATGGCATACGTTGCTCAGCCTGCGAGCATTTCATTCTCCTCCACTGGAAGAAGCGCTTCACCGTGAAGGGTAGTCCTCATTGCAAGGTTTCTCAGCTTCAGATCATGCCCCGCATCGTCTATGAATTGCATCGTTAGCTTGTAGCCCCATTGTTCTTCCGATATCTCTATGTTATCCGTTGCCCAGCGTGCCAGCATTTCAGGCTCCGCCTCCGATGGATCGGCATAATGCTCAATTGAGCTCTCATGGAAGGCTTAGATCACACAGTTGATTTGTCTCGGTCGGCTTGACCGGTTTGGTGTATTGGACCCTAACATACAGTCAATATTTTGCAAAGACCCTCAGAATGCAGGAAATAATTTGAGATAAGCATCATAAGTAAGCGACATATCACCTGCAGTTTTTTTTAATATAAAGGAAGTTCGGCAATAGCCTACTCTCCCGGACTTGAATTAAATTAAGAAACAAAGGTACAAAAGAAGGGGACTAGCGCCCACGGGACCCCCCAAATCCCACAAAGCAGGGGAAACCTGTATGAGTTCTAGGTTGCATTACATAGAAGGTTGATCACCCTCTCATCGCCCTCATGCGGGGCCCACTTGGGTTTGAGCTTGTTGTTGATCAAAATGAGGACTTTATGGTGCCTGAAGGGGGGGGATTTCTTACAGTTAACAATCCTTTTGCCAAGGAGGAATAGTGATTTCTCAATCGACCATTCCTTGGGGGTACCGCCGAAGTTGAGAGCACACCTCTCCCGCCAGATTTTCCACAAGACTTCCCCTCTGATGGCGTTCCAGAGTGTCGCGGAGCAGCCGATCGCTTCTCCCAAAAGGACTTGTTTCCAGCTAAGCTGTTTCAGAAGTCTGAGTTTCTTTCCCACCATCTGCCATATTTTGAGGGAGCTGGGGCAGGAGAGGAAGATGTGTGGGACATCTTCAATAGCCCGGTGACAGCGTTTGCACCAAGGAGGGACCCCGCAAATTTTGCAAGCCTTGTGGTTAGTCCAAATGCCACGATGCAGAATTTGCCAAAGGAGGACAGACTTCTTAATCTCTATCAGGGGGTGCCAAATACTCATAAATTTCATGTCCCATCGAAGTCGCGTCCAAGCCAGGCACCACTTCTTGTTGAGACTGATCTGGTGGTCAGTGGTTTCTTTGATGTTCGGGATTTTGAGTATGTTATTTCCATTGTGCCATTTGAGACCAAGCGAGTTCGGAGCATCATGTCCCATGAGAAGGCGAATCTTGTTCCGATCCCATGCGAGGCATCTGCTTTGCAAAGTGTTCCATTCTTCGTAGGAGATGTTTTTGGAAGGATCAATGTCCTCGAAATTGATCCAGCCGTTGGAGTCATGTTTCCAGAGGTGTTTCCATTTTTTGAATCCTTTGTGCCATAGTCTCTTGGCATTTCGAATGTTCCACGACTCCACACTCCGGATGCCATGTACCGGGAACCAGATAGAGTCGTTTTGTCTGATTCCGGCCGCCCACTTCCAGTCCTCACTAATTCTTGTGAAGCTTTTGACTTTGTTCCAGCCCTTCCAAAGGGAGCACACTAGATTGGAGCCTTTTGGGAAGACAGGGATCGGGGAGAATAGCAGGGTCATGATGTCGAGATTCTTCCAGCTTGGGAACCCCATGAGAGCCAACTCATTCTTGTTTCTGAAGATCAGCTTGGCCCACGAGGCCTCCCTGTTGCACCAAGCCTTAATCATCCATTTGGCAGCCAGTTTGTTGGCCATACACCCAATGTCCAGGATACCAAGCCCCCCGCTATCTCTGTGGCTGGTGCAGATGGCCCATTTGATCTTAGGCACCCCCCTTCTGTTATGATCACCCGTCCACAGAAAGTTCCTGCAGATGCTATTCAGCTTGGACAGGCCTTGCTCATTCGGTCTCCAACAAGAAAGGAAATAGATGGTGGACGAGAGGAGGAACGTGTTGATGACCATAGCGCGTCCAGCGAGATTGATTTGCATGCCTCTCCAGTAGTTGAGCTTGTTTTCAAGTTTGGCCAGCACCCAGTTCCAACGCTGATCCATAGGGACGTCAAACCCCAGGGGGATGCCAAGCAGCCGAAAGATTTGGCCCTGCGGAATGATTTGGCAACCATGATCAATGAGGAGGCCAGGTTGTTGTCCCACAATAGCCCTAAAGGCGGTCTTATTATGGTTGATTTTGGATCCAGAGGCCACACAAAAGGTATCAAGGCACCTCCAGAACGTCTCCAAACTGGTGTTATCATTGTGAACGAACGCGTTCATATCATCGGCAAAAAGTCTCATGATGATTTGGCTGTGGCCGTGAGGCAGTCGGAGGCCTTTGATATTGCCAGCCTCCACATGATGTGCCACCAGTCTGCTCAGCCCCTCAGTGGCGATGGCAAAGAGGAGAGGGGCCAGAGGGCACCCTTGTCTAATAGATCTTTTAAGGTGGATCGCCTTCGAAAGTTTGCCGTTTACGTTAATTTGTGTCGTTGCGTTTCCGAGAAGGGTCGCGATCATCCTGGTGAATTCCCGACTACATCCGAGGTCTTGGAGCGACTGCAGAATATAGTCCCATTCAAGCCTATCGTAGGCTTTGTCAAAGTCGATCTTGAGGAAAACCACGTCTTGGTTGGACTCCTTTGCATATTGCATACCTTCCCAAATGTCCATAATGGTTTCCAGGATGGACCTGCCTTTGATGAAACCTTTTTGGTCCTCACTAAGCCAAGATCTCAGGTGGCACGACAGCCTGTTGACAATGACTTTGGCGATGATCTTATATCCTGTTTGGAGCATCGTAATCGGCCGCCAGTTCTCGATTCTGTTCTTTTCCCCCTTCTTGTGAATCAACTTGATAATTCCATTATTTAGACAAGAAGGAAGAGCACCAAACTTTAGCGCTTCTTGCCGTACCATCCGAAGAGGGGTGGCAACCACCAGCTTGAAGGATTTAAAGAACTCGTTAGTGAGTCCGTCGGGTCCCGGGCTTTTACCGCGGGGGAGGGCATCAATAACCTCGATGATTTCTGATTCCGAGATAGGGGCATGGAGCAAGGAGTGAAGGTTGGGTGGAATTCTCCGGGGGGAAACCCAAGAAATGGCAGCCATGCAGTCCCTTCTATGGTGGGAGAGGGGGTTCGAGGTTCCCAGGAGTCTCGTGAAGTGCCCTTCGATGACGCCAAAATTATCTTCTTCCGAATTGCATACATTGCCATGTGGATCAAGCAGTAGGGGGATCGACTCTCTGTTGTGTTTCCTTTTAAGGATACGGCACATCTCCTTAGTGGGTTTGTCGGCTTTGCCGGCCCACCACTCCTTGAAGAAGAATTGCAAGTTTTTCCTTTGTATTTCTTCCTCGTATCTCAACACTGCTCTGACTTTTCGGAGACCTTTCTGGGCTTGGAGTTTTCCTTTGTTCACTTCCTCCTCGAGCCGCCAGAGTCTGTGGTAAAGAGCTTCCCTACGAGCCCGTCTCACAGTCTCGATCATTTTCTTAGTTCTAATCATGATCTTACGAGACTTGTCGGCCGCACTTCTCCAACACTTGGCTGGGGCCAAGCCAGAAGCGAACGCCACCTTCCACACATCCGCAATCTCTTGGTGGACGGAGGGGAGAGAGAAGGAGGACGCGTTGGCATGGAACCACGGGGCCTTGCGGATCTTGTTTGAAGGTTGAAAAGTGATAACGATCGGGTAGTGGTCAGAGATGGTGAGGTCAGTGCGTTGCGTGATGGTAGGGTGGCCCCACTTGAATGGCTTCTCTTGGTCGAATCTCCAGGTGGGCGAGGACCTGAGGAAAGCTAGGCTCGATGCTACATCACCTGCAGTTTTATTGATCATGGAGGAGCGACAATTAAATATGGCATTCTCGGGCACGGTCTATAAACATGAATTCTCTCCTATCAATGCGTACATACACTTTAACATCCATCTTGCGCGCATGGTCTCTTTTATCAATACCGGTAAACTTTATCACTCATCTTCTACACATGACCCATAGTGTACATGATCGTCCATGATAAGCACATCTTTTCATCACGTTCGAATTCCGGAGCCGCATCGTTTCCTATGCGTTTCTCCAGTTCCATGAATTCCAGCTTTGCTATGTGGAAACGCTTCGTGCAACGTTGCATCCTCCACCTCCAAATATTTCCCAACAGATCACCTACGTTATGTGATGCTCCGGAATTCCAGAAGAATTTCTTGGAATGCCCCTCACAGCATTGTCCGGAAGCTAATTGAACGAAAAGCACGAAAAGCTTTTCGCCGTTGCTCGTATTGAGAGGACTCGGAGCATCCTTCGCGCCACTATATGCGGCGCGTTTTAACTCTCACTTCGTCCTCACCACATGCACCCTCGATGCACGAAAAGCTCTTCTCGTTTTCAGCATTCTATATGGCTTTGAATGGACATACACATACACGGGAATGTAAGCACAAACACACGTATAAGACCATAGATTATGCACATGCATGTATGCATATGCTCATGTAAACAAGAATACATCTTGGATTGGATGATGTTCTTGTGAGTTTAGTCAACACATTGATTTAGTACTGATGTCTTCTCAATAAGCTGTCTTCGTCATATTGCGCCCACACACTGTTTGATGTGTACTTTGATTATTTAATCGACATAACTGCAAATTCTCAATGTTCGTGTCTTGCGCTGATATGAACAGATACCTATAGCTTGATTGACGTAAGTCAGATCGAATATGTTTTTGGTGTTGTACCAATGACTGAACATACGAAGCTTCCATATTATATGGAGACACAGAATCATCAATTACTGAGCATGTGACTTTCACTGTATATTCGGAGACATAGTTTTGTTTTTTCTTAGATATGTGTGTGTATATATATATATAATCAGTTTTTAAAGATTTCATTAATTTCGAAGTGTGTGTGTATATATATATATAAAATCAGTTTTTAAAGATTTGATTTTAAAGCCTAACCTGCTTGATCGAAATCCTATGCTGTGATAAATATAAGATTATCAATGATTAAATGATCTTTGGCATGTAGCTAATGTTTGTCTTATCTCAAAGTAATGTTTTAAGCATGATAGGTCATACATACGACTTTAAAACAAGTAAAGAGATTCGAGAGACACTAGAATGGTTGTTTTCTATGTAAGAAAGCTCATTGAGTTCAATAAAAGGATGATCTTAATAATTTACAAAAACATGCGTTCCAATCAGTAAATCACTACATTTTAACGTTTAAAACAAATCATCATTGCCCTTTCATCCATCACCTTTATTTTCAAGGATGATAGCTTTTTCATGTTTGTTCTAAAAGATTTGAAAGATGATGAAAAAATTATTTTCCACACAATTTTAAAGAACATCGTAGAAGATTGTTCTGATTTTGTTGATGATTTAGTAATGCTTTTGATGTACTCTATCCTTGGTTGGACTCCTTTGTTCTTGGGAAACATGTGGTTGCTAAATGTCATATCCTTCCACGGTGAATACATTTGGTTTTACTCAAACAGCCCTTAATGACATTATTGGTCGATCGAAAATGCTGCATGTTCTGGTTGTAACTAATAACGTATCCGGTGCATGTTATGGCTTCTCACTTCTTTTTTCTTCTTGTTGTAAAAAGTTTATTATATCGTAGTCTAGCATTTTGACAAGATCAACTTTGAGGCTGCACAAAGAAGAATAGCTGGTGCACTTCCGCAACACAGACGACCTATGCAATTCTCGTGTTCATATTTTACTTTGACTTTGGAAGGGAGGACTACATCTATGACACCCGCAGTGGTATAGTTGCAGCAGCTATCTACGGCTTCAACAGAGATGAATGTGATGATGGGGCACATCTAATCCACTTCAATAAGAATGTATCGATAAGAAATAGAGTCTTGTAAGGCAGACATAGTACTCCTGTTATAAGGAGAACCGACGAGATCTTCACACAGCTAGACGAGATCCTCTCTCCATCCAAGATCCCCCCTTATTTCCAGATGCCATATCTTCAATAGAACGTGCTTCTACTTGTTCTCTATCAATACATCATTCGAGTTCCCTACCTTTGACCACTGCCGCTCGTCTCATGAGGATTTACAAGAAAACGAGAGGTCAGTTATCTAGTGATTCAAGATCAACATCTTGGGTTTTATGAGAGGTATTCAATATTGTTAGGTACATATTTGTTAGTTTTCATTTCGATTGCATGTGGCAGGCAATGTATGTACACACTCGTGGGTCCTTAAATGGACATTACTCACACGTTGTGAGATGAATGTATGCATTTTTGGTTCCTTAATTGGATAGCTCACACTCCTTGTGGGGTTACATTTAGCCTATTGAAAACCTTGAATTAAACAAGAACTAAGGAACGTGGTGAGGTTTTTAACTAGGGTATTCTCATCCCATGGAGATACCTTGGTGATATAGGTGGAAGTCCAAAGCGAAGATAGTCCAAAGACCTCGTGTATCGATCAGGGGATGGATATGAAATTGTGGCCTCCCATCAAAAAGAATTTGCTTATGTTAGGTGATGTCTTTTAAGATTTTACCTAGAGTTTGGGTTTTAGAGTGGATTTATTATAGTTGATTTGGCTCATGTACACTTTGGAAAAAGGAGACTCTACCAAAATTATTTTGGAGAAGTAATAAATGAGTACATAAGTGCATAGGGAGATAGGGAATGCATAGAACAAGAGGAAACCATTGATATTACTTGCAACATTCAGTTTCTTTATGCATATATCAAGAAATATAGCCAAAATGCTACCGAATGTATTCTAGTTGTCAGCATAAGATTTCCATTGCATAGGGAAGTGCTTAAATCGCAAGAATGGGTGATAACATTGCACAAATAGTGGGTGATAAGCTTAACAAAGACAATTACCACATATGGTCGTATAGGATGGAGAATTTCTTGATGGGAAAAGGACTATGGGGATTAGTGAATGGAGAGGGCGAGTGTCTTGAATTGCCAGATAACCCCAACATAGATCAACAAAAGGAATATAAAACATGGATAGAAAAGTCTAGGAATATTCTCCATTGGATTTTGATATATATTTTTTAGAGCCTCATCTCACATATTATGAAGGCTAGCACATAATTCATTTATATATGGTGCATTGACGGAGGCTAGGAAAATTCACTTAAAGCAAAAATTGCAGAGTGTATGGCATGGAAATAGATCCATAACCGATTATGTGGTTGAAATTAGAAAGATCATTGATGATTTAGCTTTCATAAATTGCAAGGTGGAAGATAATAATATGGTATCAGTTATGCTGAATGATCTAGGACCACAATATAAGAGCTTAGACACTTCTATCTCCGTAAGAGGCACTATGCGTGTCTTCAATCAGCTAGTAGCACTATGTATGACAGAAGAAGTGAAGCTTGGTTTGAATGCATCGGGAAGTCGGAATTCAAGAGATCATGCATTCTTTCAGCATAGAGAAAGAGGTTCTATCCATGCTCATTCAACCTCTACAAATGTAAACACAATGGATAGGCCAAGAGGTAGAGGTAGATCAAAATCAAGATGAAGAGGAAGATCACAGGCACCTAGAAATTGTTACCATTATGGCATGTGTGGCCATTTTGAGAAAGATTGCTATCATAAGCATAACAGCCAAGGAGGAAGAAGTAGAGATTGTATGTATCACATGGAGACTCCTCTACTGAAATCTCATATAGAGATTATGGTAGAGATAATATGTTTGCATGGAGCATGTGTTAAACAGTATGTCTAAACCTGAAAATGATATGAATTAGTCTATAGAATTTGGTTGCATAAATCATATGACGAGCAGAGGAGAATGGTTTGCATGTGAAGATCTTTTGAAGTCTAAAGAGTATGTGCCAATTGGTGATGATACTTTACATCTAATTAACCATGTTGGAAATGTACCACTAGTACAAAAGAATGGTGTCCAAAATACACTAAATGATGTTTTACATGTGTCTAGAATTACAAAGAACTTAGTTTTGGTTGCTCAACTTGCGGATCAAGATATGGAAGTGATCTTTCACAAGCATGGCTATTTCATACATGATTTCAAAGTATGACAAAAGAGGGAAATTGCTTGTTCATGGAAAGAAGATGGGTAGATTGTTCATGTTTGACATGGGCACACCTCTTTATTAGAATATGTACACCAAGAACAATGAACACTCAGATATAGCTGAATTATGGCATAAAATATTTTTTAGAGTTAGACGTTTGTAGAAGCACGTGAATAACACAAGGAAGAAGAAGAAGCTTGGAGCACAACACGCAATACAGAATGTATTACCACTAGAATGTACAAAGGATTAGTAACCCCTTAGGGCAAAAGGCATATATAGAAGCCAAGGAAAAAAACCTCCTAAAGAGGGAAATAAGTGCCCCGATGGTCGTAATGTGTTCACACACATCAGTACCTAAATATATCAACAAATCCCCTTGTGGGAGTGATGTGGTGAACAAGGCATTGGCACTCATGTATAAGGAAGTGCCAAGCTATGTGGAATCAATCCACAAAAGGAAGTATGCCCAAAGCTTTGTGCAAAGCTTCAAACTTCTCACTAGGTAGAGCCTTCATGAAAAGATCTGTAATGTTCTCTTGCGTGGGTCCATATGCCAAGTTGATCTCTCCAGTAGAGAACCTCTCCCTGACATAATGATAATGCACCTCAATGTGCTTAGTTTGAGCATGGAACACATGGTTCTTCGCAACTGCCAATGCGCTCTGACTGCCAGTGAAGATGGTGGTGGCAGAAGAGTGACCAACATCCAAATCAGCCATAAGGTATCTGAGCCACACACACTCATCAGTCATTGTGAAGGCTTCTCGTTACGCAGCCTCACAATTGGAAGTGACCATAGTAGGCTGCTTCTTGCTCAACCAAGATATACATGAGCTACCAAGCATGAAGCAAAAGCCACTAGTGGACGCATGAGTGACATAGCAACCAGCCTAGTGAGAGTCAGCAAAAACATGCAAATCTGGCAGTAGTGATACCCCCTTGGGATAAAACAATCCAAGTAGCAAAGTACCACTCAAGTAGCAAAAGACGCACTTAACCACCTACCAATGCTTGACACCTAGGCAATGCATAAACTTGCTCATCTATGAGAAAGCAAATTGATTATCTGATTGAGTAATGCATAAGTAAGTATCCAACAGCCTACTGATAGAGAACAAAATCAAATGCACCTCCAACATCATGAAGACTCAATCATAAACCTGTCTCCATAGGAGTGGCAATATGTTTGCAGTCTTCAAGGCCAAAATGCTACAATAATGTGTCAATATATTTCGTTTGACACAAAGCTATTCTGCCATGGACTTGCATAAACTGAATGCCCAAATAATGATGCAAATGCCCCAAATCAAACATCTCAAATGAAGCATGTAGATCAGCCTTAAAATCAACAATATGCTTCTAATGACGACCAATGAGTAGCATGTCATCAACATACACAACAATGATTAGAATCACATCACTAGCATGCTTAACATATAAGGTGATTTCAATTGGACTGTTCTCAAAACCATGTGCAATCAGTTAGGCATGTATCTTTTCATACCAAGCACATGGTGCTTGCTTTAAACCATATAATGCCTTATTTAACCTACACACCTGGTTTTCATGCCCTTTCTATACAAAGCCATGTGACTGAAAATTATACACTTCTTCATGCAAAGGACCATTTAGAAATGTATTTTTAATGTCTAAAGTGTAAGGAAAATACAAACCATGATGTTGAGTGCATTTGAGATACTTTAGAATTCTTTTGGCAGCTTCTAAGTGAGGTATCCTTGGCTTGTGCATGAACTGACTTAGCACACTAACTCCATGTGCAATATATATCCTTGTTAAGGTAGCATAGTTCAAGCTTCCAACTATACTTTGGTATCCTATAATATCATCAATTTCATCACCTTCATGGGCACTTAGTTTTAGGTTTACCTCCATTGGAGTACTTGCAACATTAGCATCCTGCAAATGAAACTTCTTCAACATATCTTGTATGTATTTTTTCTGAGTAATATAGATTCCAGAGTTAGTATAGACTAACTCAAGTCCAAGAAAATACTTTAGTAGACTAAGATCACTAATCTTGAATCCTTCATCATCTGGTTCTTGATTTGTCTGATTCCATTGACATCATTACTTGTAAGTATGATATCATCAACATATACACATAGGTATATTACCTCTAAATTACTTCTCTTGATGAATAGAGAAGTGTCTGCCTTGCTCATGGCAAAACCTTGGTCTTGAAGGTATGTGGTCAACCTGTGATTCCATGCCCTAGGTGCCTGCTTTAATCCATAAGGAGCTTTATTCAATTTGCACACATATGTTACCTTTTTTGGATCCTCATAGCCAGGAGATTGTGACATATATACCTCCTCTGAAATCCATCCATTAAGAAATGCATTTTTGACATCCAATTGATACATGTTCCAATTTTTTGATGCAGCCACACTTACCAACACCTTGATGGTTGGCATCTTGGCCACAGGTGAGAATGTTTCTTCATAGTCAATGCCTTGGGTTTGTGCAAAACCCTTGGCCACCAATCTGGCTTTGTACCTGTTTATTGACCCATCAAAATTTCTTTTGAGTTTATAGATCCATCTGGATCCAATTACCTTCATGGACTCTTTCTTTGGTACTAGTTCCCATGTGTCACTTTCTTTGAGTGCTTCAATCTCCTCATCCATAGCTTCCTTCCATTTTGTCTTGTTCATGGCTTCTTCATATGATCCTGCTTCTTCAATTGATAAATCTTTGGCAAGATAAACAGAGTTTTTAGTAACAAGAGAGGTGTCATACCTATATCTGATAGGTTTTTTGCTTTCCCTTTGTGATCTCCTGATTGATTGATCTGAAGATTCAGGTATGTCTTCAAGCTTCTTCATTTTGAGTTTGCCTTTGGACTTCCATGCCTTGAACTCTTCAAGATTGATAATTTCTTCATCATCTGAATTGGTGTCTTCACTCTGAGTAGGTTCCTCCTTAGTAAGACTTGGAAACTCCTCTTCCAAGTCATAGGGTAGTTTGAACTTCCCACATTCATTCTCATGCCAAGAATCATTTTCATCAAAGACAACATCTCTACTAACCATGAATCCCTTATTTGAAGGGTTGTAGAACATGTACCCTTTCTAATTTAGATCATATCCAATAAAGATACACTTCTCAGCCTTAGGGTCTAGCTTACCTCTTATCTGAGAAGGAATGTGTACATATGCTACACATCCAAATATCCTGCAATGATCAAGTGAGGTTCTCTTACCATGCCATGCTTCATAAGGAGTCATCCCATCAAGGGACTTTGATGGTAGCCTGTTTATGATGTAAGTGGAAGTAGATACACTCTCTACCCATAAATAGTAAGGTAATTTCTTTTCATTTAACATTGACCTAGTTGTTTCAACAATCAGCCTATTTCTTCTCTCACCTACCCCATTCTGTTCCGGAGTATACCTTGTGGTGATTTCTCTCTTGATTTCTTTGTCCTGCAAGAATGCTTCAAACTCATTGGAGAAGTACTCACCTCCTCCATCTGACCTTAGCCTCTTTAGATTCTTCCCTGTCTGATTCTCAACAAGTGCAAGATACTTTTTAAAAGAGTTGAACACTTCATCTTTGTGCTTCATAAAGTACAATATAGTCCACCTGCTATAATCATCAATAAAAAATACATAGTACCTTGATCCTGAGATTGAGGGGTCTTTGCTTGGTCCCCATACATCTGTATGGACAAGTTCTAGATAGTCCTCATGCATGTTGCCTCTTTTTGAGAAGGGTAACCTTTGAGACTTCCCAAACTGACAAGCACCAAATTTATATATCATGTGTTGTTTGGAAACATTAGGTATTCCAAGCACACATTGGTCACTACATATTTGTTTCAAGGTTCTTTCTCCTACATGCCCTAATCTTTTATGCCAAATCTCAAGCTCTGAAAGTGTTTGATCTTTGTAACTGTATAGTGCAATATTCTTTGTATCTTCTAGCTCAAAAGTGAAAAGTCTACCTGATTTTTCTCCTTTAGCTATTCTCTTGAACCCTTGCCTTGGATCCTCCACAAATGCTCCAAATTGGTTGAATCTGACCTGCAAGCCTTTTTCCACAATCTGTCCAACACTCATCAAGTTTTTTGTAATGGTTGGTACATAGAGTACCCTACTCAACAAGTTTTGATTTCCATCACAAGTCTTAACATTTCCAACTTTAACTACTGAGTGCTTGGTATCCTCACCTGTTTGTACTTGATGCTTACCTTTTGGTTCTTCAAGGTCAGAGAGTAGAGCTACATTGCCAGCCACATGATTTGAGCATCCTGAGTCAATGTAGAAGAGATGGTCATCATTTGTACCTGGTTTTGAGGTCATGTTCATAATCAGAAGAGAATCATCTTGCTCTTCTGTATAGTTGTTGTAGTCCTTTCTGGATTTGAATCCTTCTTGGTAGTTGCCATTATAGTTGTTGTAGTTGTTATTGTAGTTGTTATTGTAGTTGTTATTGTATCCTTGATGATGGTTGAATTTGCCTCTTGATTGTGAGTATCCACCTCTTTGATATCCTCTTCCTCTCTGATTCTTATAGTTTCTGAAACACTCATCTGTAGTATGATTTGATAAACCACAAATGTTGCATGGTGAGGAGTTATAGGATCTCCCCCTACCTTGCTTACCTCCTCTGCTCCTTCCTCTTGATGATCTACCTCTCCCTGCATAGTTGGCTTGGGAGGTAGTGCCTTCATCTTCTATCTTTTTGTTTTTCCCTTTATCTTTAGAGTTACTTTTATCAGTGTATAGGGCACAAGAACTATTACCTTTGGATGAGTCTCCATTCTTGTTGAGCTTGGCTTCATGAGTGAACAATTGCCCCATGAGAGTGGTAAGATTTGGAATTTGCATGTCCATGTATAGGTCCATGGTAGTGGTGAAGCTTTCCCATTTGTCATCAGCTTTAATCCCATTGATCACTTTCCTTACTATCTTCTCTTCTTCAATCTCTTCTCCTATGCTTGCTAACTGATCTGCTACATCTTTAATCTTAGTCACAAACTCTGAAATAGCCTGCTTAGGTTACTTCCTTAGTGTGGTGAATTCAATCCACAATTGGTTTTTTCTAGCCCTTGTGTTGGAAGAAAAGTGGGATGACAAAGTTTCCCAAGTCTCTTGGGATGTCTTACAGTTTCTAATATGTGGCAAAAGAAAATCAGAGATTGAGTTTAGTAAGTAAGACCTTGCTAATGCATCCTTGGCACACCATGTGTTGAGCTTTTCATGTTATTCCTTTGTTGGCAGTCCTCTGGCTTTGAATGAGGGCAATTCCTCATCTCCTGAGATGTATCAATAAAGACTCCTTCCTTGTAGGTATGTCTTCATCCTTAGACACCATGCATGATAGTTTTTACTGTCCAATTTATCAATAAATGAAGGAAAACCATATCCCATTTTACCTTGACTTTGCTCTGATACCACTGTTGGGAATGATGGATGGACACTCCAAGAGAATGAGTAGGTACTACCAAATTCTGCTTAGTACCATCCCTTTGATGCTTCAGATTTGATAAGTGGACCTCCTTAGCTTTCCAATGACACCATAAAATGGCCTATGTACTTTGAAAATGATGTATGAAAAGATAGAATCAAAACAGACAACTTTGAACTTCAAGTCTTCAAGAAAACCTTCTATTTTTGTCACTACACCTGCTATATCTTTTGCTCAGTATGACCAGCACAGTAGGAATTGGAAAAATTCCTTTTAGGGATATCTAATAAGCTTAGCAAGCTAACTATTCCAAGCGGAAACACTTAAAAAATATAACTATGCTCAGAGAAATCAATTTAGCAAGTAAACCTTTACCCCCGATATTTTAGCACTGTTGCAGACTTCGACCAGTGATCACTTCGACGGACTTTTCTCTGAAATGGCTGAATAGAAATCCTTAAAATTTTGATAGCATGTAGATGACTTTGATTTGGTTCCAACAAGCTATAGATGTTTGAATTTGGTGGAGAAATGAGTGAGATATGATCTCCACAATTTTACAGACTTTGAGACTATGACAGAGAACTCAAAAATGAACAATCTAGATATATGTATTAATGAACACTTGTATACAATGCCATAGGCATGAAGATCATTGCCTAATGGTGTAGAGAGGTGTGGGCTAGAGTGTAGACCTCACACACACTCAGAAATGATAATGAGGAGCTCGGAAAGTGACTAGCTTACACGTGACTTTTTTTTTAGAGTTTATATAAGAGTTCACTATCAATTTGAATTTGAATTCAAATTTTGGCTCTCTTCTAAAAGGTGTTCCTCCATTATAGGAGATATTCCATCAATCAATGCTAACTTTTCCAGGAGTTCTTTTTCGTAGATGTTTACAAAGATTCCAAGTCAAATATGACTTTTACAAAAGGATAAAGTGGTAATTAACCACTAACATTGATTCCTATGCATCATTAGGACTACAAGCCAAATGTGTAGGCTTGTGAATTGCACCAACAATAATATAGTCTCATCTTCCTTATCTTTATTGATTTTTGTTATTTCATCTATTGTTAAATTTGTGTTCTCATAAATGATAGCATATGTTGATGGACTAATATCAAGTTTTGGTAGTTCCTCTTCATCATCTATAGAATCCGCATGTAGAGTATTATCATTCTCATCAAGTAGATTATTATCGTTGTCATGTAGAACGATTCTAATTTCTCTTTGAGATGTCAATAAATCAATATTTGATGATGAATCATCAACATGACTTTCTTCCATCTCTCTAATAACAAAGTTTTCAAACAATGACTGACCTCTAGGTTGAATATAAATGACTTGCGAGCAAGAATGAGCATCACGGTTTTTATAAAAATTTTGCTTGTTCAATATGACTAGGAAGAATATATGGTTCTCTTGTTAATCCCATTATTTTCAAAGATTCAATTACTAAAAACCTAGATAATTCCCTTCTTAATGTGGAATTATTACTTTTATACTTGGCTCGAAACCCTTCAAAATAACCTATCAAACTATAGAAAAACAAAACTTGATTATTATGTGCTTAAGAAAATAATAAATTATATCATAAAAAATATAATTTTTTTAACGTGTTTGAAGATTCAAAACTTTATTTCTTAGATACCAATAGCAGTTCTTACGTAGCCAAGTTTGCCATCTATAAGGTTTGTATATTTTGAACTAGCATAATGTTCTAATCTATAAGAATGTATTTCATCTCTAGGGTGGGATTCATTTCATATTCCAAATGAATAGAGGGGATGTACTATCTAATCTAGTCATGTGTTATCATCATTACCATCATTTTGGTAAGACATCAATATAGTCTCATCTTCATTATCTTTATTGATTTTTGTTATTTCTTCTATTGTTAACTTTGTGTTCTCATAAATGACAGCATATGTTGATGGACTAATATCAAGTTTTGGTAGTTCCTCTTCATCATCTATAGAATCCGCATGTAGATTATTATCATTCTCATCAAGTAGATTATTATCATTGTCATGTAGAACGATTCTAATTTCTCTTTGAGATGTCGATAAATCAATATTTGATGATGAATCATCAACATGACTTTCTTTGATCTCTCTAATGACAAAGTTTTCAAACAATGACCGACCTCTAGGTTGAACATAAATGACTTGCCAACACGGATGAGCATCACCGTTTTTATAAAAATAATTCTTGTTCAATATGAATAGGAAGAATATATGGTTCTGTTTTGCTCTTTGTCACACATAACCCTTTGATATGCCCATACATTGCTTGAACCAAAACATCCATCGAGTGTTTACAACTCATTCAATCTCTATTTCATCCACAAGATGGATAAATAAATGAACTTGAATATCAAAAAATAATATTGGAAGCTCTTTCTCCATCAGACATAGTAGCTTCCTGCATTCATGTTTCTTTTGTGGGATTGAGTCTTTTTCAATCTTGTTTTATGTAATCCACCTATTATCAATCATAAATTAAATTATAAAGAAATTAATTTATAAAGAAAATATATCAAATAGTCTTATATATTAAACATAAAAGTATGTTAATTACCTTATAAGTGATCCAAGACAATAGATCACAACCCATATTCCTTTTGTTGCTTATCAATTGATAACGTAGAATGTGCTTCAAAGCATTATGCCAATCATGTTTCTTTAACCCAATGAAGCTCCTATCATCCAAAGTAAACATGTTTGGGAAAGATGCTCCATATCGAGTAGGTATTTGAATCGCTTGAATCCTATTGTTGATAGTTTGCATCTCCTTTATCATAATTATCCAAGGAGCAAGTTCATAAGTTGTTTTGTGTCAATTTTTATCAAAAATTGACCACAACATTTGTTTTGAGTTTTTATTATTTAAAATAATTTCTTGATGCTATTATGTCTTTTAATCCAAGAACATGTCGCCACAATGAATAACCAACATCCCTGAATATATGCATAGGATCAAGAAAATGACGGATCTTTAACTCTCTCCAATACTCCAAAGAACACCATATCAATGGATTCTCTCCTAGTGATAATTTTCCTTTGCCTCTAATCTTCACATTCTCATCATCTTGATCGTCACTTAAGATTTTAGATTGTGGATCTATAAGAGGCCCTTCTATCCATTTCCAATACCAATCCATAGGTATCATTGGTTTTGGACATTTACATGATTTAATCTTTCCAATAAAATGTATCGGTGCTCTTTTGCATTGTAATAGATGATCCTCATGCAAGAACCATCGATGTCAAAGATAAATTATTTTGTTTAGATACTTACTATAAATTGATCTCAACCAATCACCACAATAAAGAAAAGCCTTATATCCCTTAGTAGATATTCCTACATGCATGAAAACAATAAAAATATAAATAGATTAACTCACATACAAATGTATATATATTAAATAAAAAATTATATCATTACTTGAAAAGACATCATATCCTAGAAAATTGTGTATAGTCCAAACCACAATTCCACGAACCATAACGTGTCCTTAATTAATAATTTGTGTATATGTATGTCTATGTGTATGTGTATGTGTATGTGTATGTGTATGTGTATGTGTATGTGTATGTGTATGTGTATGTGTATGTGTATGTGTATGTGTATGTGTATGTGTATGTGTATGTGTATGTGTATGTGTATGTGTATGTGTATGTGTATGTGTATGTGTATGTGTATGTGTATGTGTATGTGTATGTGTATGTGTATGTGTATGTGTATGTGTATGTGTATGTGTATGTGTATGTGTATGTGTATGTGTATGTGTATGTGTATGTGTATGTGTATGTGTATGTGTATGTGTATGTGTATGTGTATGTGTATGTGTATGTGTATGTGTATGTGTAGTGTATGTGTATGTGTATGTGTATGTGTATGTGTATGTGTATGTGTATGTATGTGTATGTGTATGTGTATGTGTATGTGTATGTGTATGTGTATGTGTATGTGTATGTGTATGTGTATGTGTATGTGTATGTGTATGTGTATGTGTATGTGTATGTGTATGTGTATGTGTATGTGTATGTGTATGTGTATGTGTATGTGTATGTGTATGTGTATGTGTATGTGTATGTGTATGTGTATGTGTATGTGTATGTGTATGTGTATGTGTATGTGTATGTGTATGTGTTATGTGTATGTGTATGTGTATGTGTATGTGTATGTGTATGTGTATGTGTATGTGTATGTGTATGTGTATGTGTATGTGTATGTGTATGTGTATGTGTATGTGTATGTGTATGTGTATGTGTATGTGTATGTGTATGTGTATGTGTATGTGTATGTGTATGTGTATGTGTATGTGTATGTGTATGTGTATGTGTATGTGTATGTGTATGTGTATGTGTATGTTTGTATGTGTATGTGTATGTGTATGTGTATGTGTATGTGTATGTGTATGTGTATGTGTATGTGTATGTGTATGTGTATGTGTATGTGTATGTGTATGTGTATGTGTTGTGTATGTGTGTGTGTGTATGTGTATGTGTGTGTGTATGTGTATGTGTATGTGTATGTGTATGTGTATGTGTAGAGGAGGTACTGGGGTATCCGCTTTTAACAAGAGTAAAGATTAAAGATCAACACTTCCAGTACGTCGCCTACTCAAGGGGGTTCTCTTTAGGGAAGTATACCCTTTAACATTTCTGTGAGCAGGTAGATAACACAGATTGCACAGAGTAGTAAATGCTTCAGAAAAATATGAACAATATATGACCAAGGAAGACCGTACACTGCTTGATTCAAATCAGATGATTACAAAGTTGGGCAGATGATGAATGATGCTCAAAAGTGTAAACTTAGGGCTAACAAGTCACCCTAAAAGTAAATAACTCCAATACAACAGATTCTTCCCATCAGCATAAGGGCCAATGATATGCAGAATAACTCAGAACAATACAAAGAATTCCTCAAGAGGATAGAACCTAATCAACAACACTGACTCACAGAAAAAATAATCCCCAAGCTACTCTCTTACACTATGGTGCTCATAGCCCTTCACTGTGAAGCCTACCCTCTATATACACGACAGAGTAGCTCCCACAGTAGACTTGAAACCACCAAGTGCAAGAGAGGTCTTCTGCACGTATACACGAACCACTGTATCTCTAAAACTTGTACCCCAAATGAGCACAAATCCATTGTTTTTATAGGCGCCAATAGGCCAAGAGCCTTGCCGAATCTTCACGTCCATTGATCACGCGCCGGTTCATCACCCAAAATTGGAGGAGTAGGTCAAATATTCCCTTGATTTGAATTAGATCCACAAAAATAGGTAGTCGCCGTGAATGGTTGGCGGCAACATTTGTTCATCCACTTTTACTTTTTACCCTGCAAACTTTTCTTCTTTTTACCTGCCATCTGAGGTTCTCATTTTGTGGTTTTGCTGTTTCTCATATTAAATTCTGGTCATATCCAACCAGGTTAATCCTTCACTTGACTATCTGAGTGTGGAAGCCTCTGCTTTTCGCTCATGTTTTCTTTGCAACAGTGGACCTCTTATGACTGGTCTTTCCTCTGTCTGCACCGTTACTTCATGCTCCGACAGATATCCTTTTCTGGACAATCTTCTTTGATATGTGTGGGTGTGCATGTGTGTACGTGATGGTGTGTGTGTGTGTGTGGAGGTATGTGTGTGGGTGGGTGTGTGCGTGCAAGGGGTGCATATGTGTAATTGAAGGGGGTAGGTGTGGGTGTGCATTTGAGGATGTGGGTGTATGTATGTGAGTGGGTGTACATATGCGTGTATGTGAGGGTGTATGTCTACATGTATGAGTGTATCTGAGTGTATGTGTGCATGTGTATACATGAGGGTGTGTGTGTGTGGCAGGGGGTGGAGGAGAGTGGGGACGCGTGGGGGAAGTGGTGGAGGAGGACGGAGGGGTGTGGGTAGCTAGGTGGGGGGGCTACGGGTGGCGGAAGGAGAGGAGGGCGGGGGCGGAGTTATGGCGGAGGGGGTGGGGCGGAGCTAGGCGGAGGGGGGCGGGTAGCTAGGTGGGGAGGCTGCGGGGGGAACTGGGCGGAGGGGGGCGGGTAGTTAGGTGGAGGGGGCTGCGGGGGGAACTGAACGGAGGGGGGCAGGGGCTAGGTGGAGGGGGCTGCGGGGGGAATTGGGCGGAGGGGGGCGGGGGCTAGGTGGAGGGGGCTGCGGGGGGAACTAGGCGGAGGGGGGCGGGGGCTAGGGGGCTGCGGGGGGAACTGGGCGAAGGGGGGCGGGGGCTAGGTGGAGGGGGCTGCGGGGGGAACTGGGCGGAGGGGGGCGGGGGCTAGGTGGAGGGGGCTGCGGGGGGAACTAGGCGGAGGGGGGCGGGGGCTAGGTGGAGGGGGCTGCGGGGGGAACTGGGCGGAGGGGGGCGGGGGCTAGGTGGAGGGCGGAAGGGTGCGGGGCGGGGGAAGAGAGTGCGGAGGGCGGAGGCGGAAGGGTGCGGGGGAAGAGAGAGAAGGAGGGGGGAGAGAGGGAGGGAGAGAGAGAGAGAGAGAGAGAGAGAGAGAGAGAGAGAGAGAGAGAGAGAGAAAGAAAGGGACGGGGGAGGAGAGAGAGAGAGAGAGAGAGAGAAAGAAAGGGACGGGGGAGGAGAGAGAGAGAGAGAGAGAGAGAGAGAGAGAAAGAAAGGGACGGGGGAGGAGAGAGAGAGAGAGAGAGAGAGAGAGAGAGAGAGAGAGGGAGAGAGATGGAGAGAGAGAAGGAGAGGGAGAGAAAGAGAGAGAAAGAGAGGGAGATAGAGAGGGACCGAGAGAGAGAGAGGGAAAAATAGTGAGAGGGGAAGAGAGAGAGGGAGAGAGGGAGGGAGAGAGAGAGAAAGAGGGAGAGAGAGAGAGGGTACGAGAGGGGGCTTGCGGGCTGAAGGGGGTCAGAGGGGCTTTGCGGGGAAGGCTGAGGGGGGTTTTGCGGGGCAGAGGGGAGCTGAGAGAAAAGATGGGGGAAGAGAGAGATAGGAAGAGAGAGAAAAAGAGAGAGATAAACAAATCAACCAAGGTGGTATTGAGAGTGAAATCAACAAGTGAAAGCAACAACTGCCCGGAACACCATTATGTCCATGAAATGGGATGGACTATTCCCTGAAGCTTCATCCCAAGGCATCTGAGAGTTTCCAACCTCTACAGACCCCCCCATCAAGCTTTTGCACCGTCTCGGTGCAATTTCTCCCTTATTCTGCTTATTTCAAGAGATCTAGTTATACTGCAATTACTGAAAAAAAAACATGATATGTACAAAGGGTGTAATGCTTCCATTTTGACCTAGTTCAGATACTTCTTCACCCTAGAGATGTTAACCAGGGGAATCCTTTTACCCTGCAGTTCTTCCAGATGCACAGTGCCATGTGGCAATACTTTGATTACCTTATAAGGTCCTGCGCATTTGGGTGCCAATTTAGTTTGAATTGGTGGAATTTGATGCACTAAAACCATGGACCCTTCCTGTACTTCATTGGACCTCAGATACCTGTCATGCAGTCTTTTGCGCTCTTCTTGTGTTACCAGAAGTTTCTGCATTGCCCCTTCTCTGTACTCTTCTAATGCCACCAATCTCTGAATGGGGGGTTGAATGCCAATGGTTTTGATTCCTAGTTCCTTTCTGATGATGAACTCGAATGGTGCCAATGCTTCTTTCCCATATACTAACCGAAATGGAGTTTCGCCTGTGGTTCCCCTCTGCGTGGTTCTGAAAGCCCAAATTGCACCAATCAGTGCTAGCGGCCAAGAGCTTTGATGATCGAAAGATAATTTGCGAAGCAATCCAATCAAAATCTTATTGGAACTCTCTGCTTGGCCATTTGCCCTTGGGTAATAGGCACAAGATTTTTTATGGAAGATTTTGTACCTGTCAAATATAAGCTGGAGCAATTGATTTACAAAATGTGTGCCCCTGTCACTAGTAATTTCCAGTGGGCAACCAAATCTTGAGAAAATACGTTTATACATAAATTTAGCTACTGTTAAAGCCGTGCAGTCCACAGTAGCTTTAGCCTCTATCCATTTAGTGGCATAGCATGTGGCCATTAAAATATACTTTTTACCTCCTGGTTGCCCAGTTGGGCTAATTGGCCCTATGAAATCAAGACCCCATCGTTCAAATGGGAGCCATCCTGTAGATATGACCAATGGTTGGAAATTCAATCTGGTTGGCGCGGGAGCACACCTCTGGCAGATGTGGCATTCTTTTGCAAACTTGATGGCATCCTTGAAAATATGAGGCCACCATAAACCTTTGTGGATGATTCTATGAGCCAATTCTTCCCCCCTTAGATGTCCTTCACTGTGTGCAGCTTCCAGCAGAAGATTTACCTCCTCTGGATAGACACACCTTCTCAATATATCATCCTGGTAGTATTTATATAAATTTCCATTTATAAGAGAATATGCTTTGGTTTTCAGGAGCAATCTTCTCTTTTCTACAGGTGTCAAGTGTTCTGGGATCTTTCCAGTAGTCAGAACATGGAGAATTTCATCATACCAACCAGTCCGGATTGCTGCTAGAAAAAGATTGCTATCCACCAATTCATCATTAATACCTGTTGCCTTTTCTCTCATTGCCGTCCTGGACACTTGATCTGCCATGTAGTGCTCTTTTCCTGGCTTAATATGAATATCAAAATTAAATTCTTGAAATAGGAGTAACCATCTCCAGATCCTTCCAGCTACTCTAGGCTTGTTTATCAAATACTTCAAGGGCTAATGATCAGAAATAACAATGAAATGTACACCAAGGAGATAATGTCGGAACTTCTGAAGGGCAAATACGATAGCCAAACCTTCTCTTTCCATTGTACTGTAATTTCTTTCAGCTTGGTTGAGTAGTCTGCTTGCATAAGAGATAGGTCTATCCACTTTGTGAGATGATGGTTGAGCTAGAACTGCACCAACAGCATGAAGACTAGCATCTGTATGTACATGAAATTCTAATGACCAATTAGGAACACTTAAAAGTGGAGCAGTACATAGCCTCATCTTTAGTTCACAAAATGCTTTGTCAGCTTCAGCACTCCATGAGAAAGGAATCTTTTTACTAGTAAGCCTTGACAAGGGCTTAGCAATTTCTGAATACATCCTAATGAATCTTCTGTGATACCCTGCATGGCCCAAGAAACTTTGCACTTCCTTTGGGCTTTGTGGAATTGGCATGGAAAGAATAGTTGTAACCTTTGCAGGGTCAACAGTTATACCTTCAGCAGATACTATGTGACCAAGAAGAGTGCCCTTAGTGACTAAAAAGTGACATTTATCAGGATTCAATTTCAAACCTGTTTTGAGACATTGCTCAAAAATTTCTTGTAGATTTTCCAAATGGTCATGGAAATCTTGAGCTGCTGCCCTTCTATCTGTACCTGAAAATACTGAAAAGTCATCCATGAAAATGCGTAGAAAGGTTGTTAACCATTTGCCCAATATCAGATACATCGTTCTATTAAATGAAGCCGGTGCATTCTTCAAACCAAAAGCCATTCGAGTATTGACATAAGTGCCCCAGGGAGTGACAAAGGCTGTTTTGTCCCTATCATCAGGATGGATCACTATCTGATTGTAGCCACTAAAACCATCCAAGAAACTATACAGAGTGTGACCAGCTACCTCTTCAAGTACTTGCTCTGTGAAGGGCTGAGGAAATCCATCTTGAATAGTCACTTTATTCAAAGCACGAAAATCAACACATACTCTTATTTTTCCGCTATTTTTCTTGGGCACAATAACCATAGAAGAAAGCCACCTTGAATGTTCTACTGGCACAATTATACCTGCTTCCTCTAGTTTTGTAATCTCTGCCTTTACCGCCTCTGCATACTTCGGATTGAGTCGATATGGCCTACTTCTTACTGGCGCGGCTCCCTCAACTAAGGGTATGCGATGTATCCCAAGCTCTTCTGGTATTCCTGTTAAATCTTTGTAGGACCATGCGAAGACACTTTTGTAAGTAAAAAGCAAAGAAATTACCTTTTGTAGCAAAGGAGGATAATGCCACAACCAGGATGCCAAGTGAACTATTTGAGGGTTCTCTTCATCCCCTAAATTTACTTCTTGAACCAATGTTTCAGAATTGGTCTTGCTTGAGAAATCATCTCCACTATATGCAGGAGTGGATTTTAATTTATATTCTGCAACATGTTCTTTCATCCAACCTTGAGGTATATCTGCAAAAGGGAGATCTTCTCTGCTCTTAGGTTCATAATTTTCCTTCTCTGATACTTTTATATTGGTAGCCTCTTCAAAGATTGTATTTTCCTTCAGTTGCTCATTCTCCAACACCTTGTGGTCTTCATTGCCCTTTTCTGTAATTTCCTTATCTGCAACTTCTTCCTCAATTTCATTGATCTCCACTGTGCAACACTCTGCACTTCCCATCATCCAATTTAACAATGTATCATCTTCTTGGGGTAGAGAGGGCATGACCTGAGTGTCCACAGTATATCCAGTAGTTTTTCGTGAGTCGAATCCTTCTTCCAAATGTAGTTGCAGTTGGCTATTGGTATTTGTTGAAATCCATAGTTTATTTTTTCCCCAATCTTGCAAAGCTTTTGCTTGTCTCAGCCAAGGTCTCCCCAGGAGCAAAGGATAGGAAGTCTCCTGCGGAAGTGCAATAACAACAAAATCCAACACAAAGTGGCAACCTTGTACTACCATCAATACCTTTTCAATAATGCCAAGTGGCACAACCCGATGTTGATCTGCCAATGTAACCGTGAATGGTGCCAACTTGGTGGGGTTCAATTTCAGCTTCTTCATTGTAAAATCTGGCATCAAATTGATACCAGAGCCTCCATCTATGATCACACCTGTAAGAGCTTCATCCTTTATACAAACTGATAATCTCGAACTTTGGTAGTCTGCTAAGGGTGCAGGAGGAAAATCAACCATGAAACCATCTATACTAGGTGATTGGACCAAGTGAGCAGAGTGTATAATCTTTAATAGATCACTTCTTATTTGTGAATCCATCCTTATAAGTTCATAGAGACTAATCTTGTGATGAATATCTTTCAAGATCTGTTCAATGTTTACCTCCTGAGTATTTTCTTGTAGACGTGTTGGTTGGCCCCTTAGAGAAGTAGTCATTTCTTCATAAGATCCTTCAATTTCCACTTGGTCCTTCCATCCAGACTTCTTTTCTTCCTCTTTATCCTGCATTCCTTGTTGTTCATCTCTCTGGGTTGCAGCTGCTTGCCTAGCTCTAGTCATCATGGGCATTGTAGAGGATGAAATAGCATAAGTCTGAGTGGTTTTTCCTTCTTCATGTGGAGAGACTGCAATCATATGAATTGGAGCAGGACGACCTCTTGGGCAATCTTTGGTATAATGATCCTTGGCTTCTGGACAATGTTGACAAGGAGGTGCATCTTCTGGGAGGGAACACCTATTTTGCATGTAGCCATACTCACCAGAACGATAGCATATCAAGGGTCTATTATATCTAGGCTTTGCAGGCCTATTCTCCTCTCTATTAGATGTATTCGAAGTACTAGCATAGTATGAATCCAAAGTTTGAGGGTTACCTCTCTGCTGTGTACCCTTGAGGTAGTAGCAATCTCTGGCTTCATGACCATCTTTTCCACAAAATTGACAGCTTACCTTAATAGGGCAATTAGCATTGGAATGTCCATTGTTGTTACAGATTGTACACCAAATTTGTCTCCTTATATCCTGAGTGGTCTTCAAGTCTTCTAATTCTCGGCGAAGTTGGGCCACTTCATCATCGGTTCGACGCAGTGGTGGCAAGACCTTCTCTTCTTGTTGATTTTGTTGCATCTTCAATGCCTCCAGTTCCCTCCTTAGTTGCTCAATAGGATCCAAGTCTGCAGCATACTTAGGTTGTGCATCCCCTTCAAAATGTTGCCTTGCTTCTTCAATGCGTGATGCCGCTGCAACAAAATCATTGAGGGTGGCATCCAATCTAAGAGATTCACGAAGCTTCTGCTGAGATGACCTAGGCAGAGCCTTTTCGATCCACTTTTTAACCAAAAAGTCACCTGGAGCATGTGGCAGACGGGCAACAAGTGCTTTTGTTCTAGTGTGAAGTTCATGAAAGGATTCACCTGGTCTTAGCTTCAAATTCTCTAGCTGATCTAGAGCTCTTTCCGAGGAATCACTTGGTCGGAATGTCTGTGAGAACACCGCCTTCAAAGCCTCCCATGTAGTGAAATGGCCATCTGCATATTGACTATACCATTTATCTGCAAGACCCTCCAATGTGGATGGAAAGAGTGCCAGCATTGCATCCTCTCTATTTTGCAAACCTCGTCCACGGCATAAAGAGATGAATCTTCTCACATGATCATCAGCATCCTCATAGGCTTGTCCCTTGAATGTAGGGAATTTGATATTTAATCTGGAGAGTAAATGCGAGAGATCCTCCATTTGTACTGGTGTCTCTTCTGACGTATCTGAGGAGAAGTCTAGAGTTCTCCTATACCCCTCTTTTGACAATGGTGTCGCACCCAAGTCAATTGATAAATTTAGGGAGGACAGAGGGGAGGTAGACTCACTAGCCGTGGTTATTGCTAACTTGTTAAGGCTCCTTCGAACACGAAGAGATTCCTTATCTGCTCGTGTATGGGTCATGTACCTATTCGCAATTGCAATAGGGAAAAACACCTCTCACAGAAATGCAAAGGTCCCACTGTGCGTGCCAAATTGTAGAGGAGGTACTGGGGTATCCGCTTTTAACAAGAGTAAAGATTAAAGATCAACACTTCCAGTACGTCGCCTACTCAAGGGGGTTCTCTTTAGGGAAGTATACCCTTTAACATTTCTGTGAGCAGGTAGATAACACGGATTGCACAGAGTAGTAAATGCTTCAGAAAAATATGAACAATATATGACCAAGGAAGACCGTACACTGCTTGATTCAAATCAGATGATTACAAAGTTGGGCAGATGATGAATGATGCTCAAAAGTGTAAACTTAGGGCTAACAAGTCACCCTAAAAGTAAATAACTCCAATACAACAGATTCTTCCCATCAGCATAAGGGCCAATGATATGCAAAATAACTCAGAACAATACAAAGAATTCCTCAAGAGGATAGAACCTAATCAACAACACTGACTCACAGAAAAAATAATCCCCAAGCTACTCTCTTACACTATAGTGCTCATAGCCCTTCACTATGAAGCCTACCCTCTGTATACACGACAGAGTAGCTCCCACAGTAGACTTGAAACCACCAAGTGCAAGAGAGGTCTTCTGCACGTATACACGAACCACTGTATCTCTAAAACTTGTACCCCAAATGAGCACAAATCCATTGTTTTTATAGGCGCCAATAGGCCAAGAGCCTTGCCGAATCTTCACGTCCATTGATCACGCGCCGGTTCATCACCCAAAATTTGAGGAGTAGGTCAAATATTCCCTTGATTTGAATTAGATCCACAAAAATAGGTAGTCGCCGTGAATGGTTGGCGGCAACATTTGTTCATCCACTTTTACTTTTTACCCTGCAAACTTTTCTTCTTTTTACCTGCCATCTGAGGTTCTCATTTTGTGGTTTTGCTGTTTCTCATAACAAATTCTGGTCATATCCAACCAGGTTAATCCTTCACTTGACTATCTGAGTGTGGAAGCCTCTGCTTTTTGCTCATGTTTTCTTTGCAACAGTGGACCTCTTATGATTGGTCTTTCCTCTGTCTGCACCGTTACTTCATGCTCCGACAGATATCCTTTTCTGGACAATCTTCTTTGATGTGTGGGTGTGCATGTGTGTACGTGATGGTGTGTGTGTGTGTGGAGGTATGTGTGTGGGTGGGTGTGTGCGTGCAAGGGGTGCATATGTGTAATTGAAGGGGGTAGGTGTGGGTGTGCATTTGAGGATGTGGGTGTATGTATGTGAGTGGGTGTACATATGCGTGTATGTGAGGGTGTATGTCTGCATGTATGAGTGTATCTGAGTGTATGTGTGCATGTGTATACATGAGGGTGTCTGTGTGTGGCAGGGGGTGGAGGAGAGTGGGGATGCGTGGGGGAAGTGGTGGAGGAGGACGGAGGGGTGTGGGTAGCTAGGTGGGGGGGGCTGCGGGTGGCAGAAGGAGAGGAGGGCGGGGGCGGAGTTATGGCGGAGGGGGTGGGGCGGAGCTAGGCGGAGGGGGGCGGGTAGCTAGGTGGGGAGGCTGCGGGGGGAACTGGGCGGAGGGGGGCGGGTAGTTAGGTGGAGGGGGCTGCGGGGGGAACTGGGCGGGGGGGGCGGGGGCTAGGTGGAGGGGGCTGCGGGGGGAACTGGGCGGAGGGGGGCGGGGGCTAGGTGGAGGGGGCTGCGGGGGGAACTAGGCGGAGGGGGGCGGGGGCTAGGTGGAGGGGGCTGCGGGGGGAACTGGGCGGAGGGGGGCGGGGCCTAGGTGGAGGGGGCTGCGGGGGGAACTGGGCGGAGGGGGGCGGGGGCTAGGTGGAGGGGGCTGCGGGGGGAACTGGGCGGAGGGGGGCGGGGGCTAGGTGGAGGGGGCTGCGGGGGGAACTGGGCGAAGGGGGGCGGGGGCTAGGTGGAGGGGGCTGCGAGGGGAACTGGGCGGAGGGGGGTGGGGGCTAGGTGGAGGGCAGAAGGGTGCGGGGCGGGGGAAGAGGGTGCGGAGGACGGAGGCGGAAGGGTGCGGGGGAAGAGAGAGAAGGAGGGGGGAGAGAGGGAGGGAGAGAGAGAGAGAGAGAGAGAGAGAGAGAGAGAGAAAGAAACGGACGGGGGAGGAGAGAGAGAGAGAGAGAGAGAGAGAGAAAGAAAGGGACGGGGGAGGAGAGAGAGAGAGAGAGAGAGAGAGAGAGAGAGAGAGAGAGAGAAAGAAAGGGACGGGGGAGGAGAGAGAGAGAGAGAGAGAGAGAGAGAGAGAGAGAGGGAGAGAGAGATGGAGAGAGAGAAGGAGAGGGAGAGAAAGAGAGAGAAAGAGAGGGAGATAGAGAGGGACCGAGAGAGAGAGGGAAAAATAAAGAGAGGGGAAGAGAGAGAGGGAGAGAGGGAGGGAGAGAGAGAGACAGAGGGAGAGAGAGAGAGAGGGTACGAGAGGGGGCTTGCGGGCTGAAGGGGGTAAGAGGGGCTTTGCGGGGAAGGCTGAGGGGGGTTTTGCGGGGCAGAGGGGAGCTAAGAGAAAAGATGGGGGAAGAGAGAGATAGGAAGAGAGAGAAAAAGAGAGATAAACAAATGTATTGAGAGTGAAAGCAACAACTGCCTGGAACACCATTATGTCCATGAAATGGGATGGACTATTCCCTGAAGCTTCATCCCAAGGCATCTGAGAGTTTCCAACCTCTACAATATGTGTATGTGTATGTGTATGTGTATGTGTATGTGTATGTGTATGTGTATGTGTATGTGTGTGTGTATGTGTATGTGTATGTGTATGTGTATGTGTATGTGTGTGTGTATGTGTATGTGTATGTGTATGTGTATGTGTGTGTGTATGTGTATGTGTATGTGTATGTGTATGTGTATGTGTATGTGTATGTGTATGTGTATGTGTGTGTATGTGTATGTGTATGTGTATGTGTATGTGTATGTGTATGTGTATGTGTATGTGTATGTGTATGTGTATGTGTATGTGTATGTGTATGTGTATGTGTATGTGTATGTGTATGTGTATGTGTATGTGTATGTGTATGTGTATGTGTATGTGTATGTGTATGTGTATGTGTATGTGTATGTGTGTGTGTGTATGTGTATGTGTATGTGTATGTGTATGTGTATGTGTATGTGTATGTGTATGTGTATGTGTATGTGTGTGTGTGTATGTGTATGTGTATGTGTATGTGTATGTGTATGTGTATGTGTATGTGTATGTGTATGTGTATGTGTATGTGTATATGTATGTGTATGTGTATGTGTATGTGTATGTGTATGTGTATGTGTATGTGTATGTGTATGTGTATGTGTGTGTGTGTGTATGTGTATGTGTATGTGTATGTGTATGTGTATGTGTATGTGTATGTTGTTAAAAGTCAAGCTTCAAGCTACAAATTTGTGGGAAATAATTTATGGACATGTGGACCAATCAAAGGAAGCCAAAAGCCACGATATTCCATCAAGAAAAGTCATTCAACCACTTGCCAAGTCATCTCAACTAAGTCCTGCAAGTTACGAGGCTGATTTGGAAAGGTAGTTCCTAGATTTTAGGGGCACACTTCGCACTATAAAAGGAGCATGTATCTTGACTTCTTTTGGGCCATCTTCTTGGAGTTTTAGCTCATTTAAAGTGAGCACTAATTTCTAGAGTTTTAATAAGCAAGCCCCTTGCTTAAGCTAGCCCCTTGCTTGCTTGTTTGTTTTCTTTGAGTAGGCATATCTATGTGTGTGCATAGGCAATGTTGCAACTCTCTACCCTTGAGTTGTTAACATTGGTTCTCCCTCCTTATATATCCATTTGATGTAATTCTTGCTGCATTGGATAGCTAATAGAGTCTATTTTATTCCCAAAATTCTCTAGAGCATTCTCTGAGTAGTCTGAGAGGAACATTCATTTTAGTGAAGTTGGGTGATTGATACCTCTCTTTGTGTGTAGGCTCTATTGGAAATATTTGGCTCTCTATTGTAAGGGTTTGTTCTCCTTCTCTAAGTATCCATTTGCTTTGATTTTTGTGTCATTGGGTAGCTATTAGAGTTCTATATTGTTTACCCAATTGTTAGAGTCATTCTTTGTATAATCGCGGAGAAAACTTTGCAGGAGTGAAGTGTGGTCTCTGTTTGACTAGTAGTTGTGAGCATTCAACTAGCTCATTTTGGGAATAGTGTTTCTCTTTGTGTAAGCATCTATTTTGCATGAAATTTGTTTTGCTGGAGAGCTCTTGGTGTCCTCTACAGGTTCATAAAATATCATTGGAGTTCTATGCATATGCTCTGAGAAAGAGCATTTTGGGTGAGCAGAGGTCAAAGAAGGGTACTTGTGAAGGTCATTCGTGCTTTGTCTTTGCATAGGGGTTGAGATACTTCCCCCATCAGTGGTATCAGAGCATTTTTGCATCTTGGAGTCATCACATACAAGCAAGAAGACATCTTGGAGTTTTTTGTTGAAGATTTGCATCAACAAAAGCTTGTTGGAGGTAGCTCACATCAAGGGGGCGATATTCTACTCAAATTTTCAAGAGTGCAAGGTGTCCATCTAAGGAAGGCTTTGGATTGAGGTAATTTCAGAGCCTCATTTTCATTTTACACACATTGGAGCATTAGTCAAGCTAGTTCAAGTAGCAAAGACTAGAGATTGGAGACTTCAACACTCAAATTGAAAAGTTAGACAAGGGGAACTATCAACCATGGAGATTTAGGTTCTCCAACTACCTTATGAGCAAGGGCCTTTGGGGATTGATTAGTGGAAGTCAGCCAAGACTTAGCTTAGATGAAAATCCAACCAATGACCAGAGAAGAGCCTTTAGGGAATGGAATGAACGAGACAAGAGGGTTATCTTTATCCTTTCCCAACACATTAGCAATAGCATGATCAGCCATATCCAAGACTTGGATTCAAGCATGAAGGTATGGGAGAGACTTGAGAGGCTTTATTCAACAGGCACCAAATAAAGAATGATCCAACTCAAGAATGAGCTCAACAACCTTAGGAAGAGCTCAAGAAGTAGCATAAATGATTACATACTTAAGGTCAAGGAATTTCTAGATGCATTGGGATCCATTGGAAGCCATGTAGATGATGATGATCTCGTGGCGTATACTCTCAATGGTTTGAGAGATGATGAGAAGTGGAAACTCTTTACCACTTCAGTATATTTAAGGGATAATCTTCCCAATTTTGAGCAATTGGTTTCTCTCATGGTCATCGAAGATATGAACATAGGTGGAAGTTCAACTAAAAGCAAGGATGCATAAGTTTTTTATGCAGGTAATCAAAGGGGCAAAGGAAGATGAGGACAAGGTAGGGGCAAAGGAAGGTTTGGAGGAAGGAAAGGCCACTCAAGCAAGGATATGACCAAGGCACCTCATCACAAAGAGGTAGAGGAAGAACAAGAGGAAGAGGAGGATTGCATCAACAAAATAGGAATCAAGATGGCGAAGGATGTTACATATGTGGCAAGTTTGGCCACTGTGCTAGAGATTTCTACCAAAGAGGAAACCAAAGGAGTTGTAATCAAGGTTCTTCATACAAAGGCCAAGGTAATTATGCTTCCACAAGTTCAAAAAATGACAATCTCTTGATTATGCATATGAATGGGAATTCAAGCAGAAGTAGATAACACTTGGTATATTGATAGTGGATGTAGCAACCATATTGTTGGAGCAAGTCTATGACAAGCCTAAGTATTGGCTTGAGTCCCACAAAGTCATAGAAAAAGCCTTAAAATGAAGACTATGTAAAGTTCACTTGTGAACTACCTCTTGTAACTTTTGAAGAGTTTACTTAATGTAAAAGTAAGAGAATCTTAAGTGGTTGAGTCCACATGATCAAGAATGGAAAGAGGAGCCACGAATTCGTGATTTGTGGTAGGTAGAGAATCAAATCAATCATTGATTGATTGGAGAGTGATTGAGGGAAGTTAGCCTCCCAAACTCAACTATAAATAGATGGCAGTTTTAGTCGTGGTTAGAGAGACCTATGTGAAGACCTCCAAGAGCTGAGCTTTATGCCATATCAAGGTGTGATTACAAGGCACACATATGTATCAGTAAGTCATTGTATTGTACAAGAAATATACTTTCATTTTCATGATTATTTGGTTTCATCTTTCCATGTTCTTGTGAAGTGTACTACTCACTACCATTACTCTCAGTTTTCTCAGTCAGCTTGCAGAGATGTTTTCTCTGAGCTTGGTGCATCATTTTCAGTGATTTAACTTGGTAAAGTTAGCTCTATAAGTCTACTATATATGCTCACAAATTTTCATGTCATTTGGATGTTGCAATCTTCAGTTATGTTCATTTGAAGTCAACAGGGTCTGTTCATCTTCACTTCTCTGTCAGGTACCCGACTTTTTGACTCATCTTGTCAGAGCCATTTCTCAGTGGTTACTTATCCAAATTCACTGATTTAAAGCTTGTTGGATTCAACTTACAGTCTAGTATAACCATGCAAATGTTCATCATCATTGGATTTCTACATTTTGAGTTATGTTGATTTTTCTGCTCACTGGTCTATTTCTATAGCAGCCTGTGAAAATCGGGATGATGTCATCACTTGTTAAAAATCATTCTCAGTGTGTGGTTCATTATTTTTTATGAGATTACTCTTGAAAGTTAGCTCTTTAAGTTGCTTAGACTTCCCCAAGAGGAATTGAGCTAATTGCTGCTGTGCTCAGAGAATTATGTAAAACACTGGACAGGTATATGAACCAAGAATAGCAAGTTTTCACCTCTGAGCTAACTCCAACTTATCTGTTTTGATCTATCTTTTTGAGAGTGATCTTCCAAGGTACATAGGGTGTCTAATACATCCATTGGCAAGCTAAAAGGGCCCACCATATACTTCTGGAGTTCATTTGGCTGGTGTAGATCAAGGATTTTGCAACACCTCTTCATCTTCAAGCACATACCTATCCATCTCTTCACAGTGGTATCAGAGCAAGGTTGGACAACATGGCAGATGGATTTCCTTCATCAATTGAAAAATTGGACAGAGGTAACTACTCAGCTTGGTCATTAAGGATGGAAGCTTATCTCCAAGGTAGAAGTTTATATGGTTATGTGGCTGGAGATGAAGTTATGCCAAGTTTCAGGAACAAAAGTCAACCAACACAAGAAGAGCAAGAAAGATTGAGCACATGGTGCTCCAAGGATGCACTTGCAAGGTCTTATCTCCTCAACTCTATCTCAGATTTTTTTTTGCCTCACATTAGAAGTTGTAAGACATCTCAGGAAGTGTGGGATGCACTTGAAGCTTTCTTTTCTTCAAGTACCAAAGCTAGGAAGCATCAACTATGGCTGGATTTCACAACTCTCAAGAAGGCTCCCAAACAAAATGTGACTAATTTTGTCACAAACCTCAAGGACATAGCAGATCAGTTGGGAAGCATTGGAGAGGTAATAGATGAAGAGAAAATTGTAAGGCAGGTGATCAATGGCTTGAAGGCAGATGACAAGTGGGAAGCATTCACCACAGCTATGGATTTGTACATGGACATGCATGTACCTGATTTCAACACACTCATTGGACAACTACTTACTCAAGAGGCAAAGCTTATCAAAAATGGAGAAAGCTCTAAAGGTAATCAATCTTCAGCTTTATACATGGATAAAAGCAAGTCTAAAGATAACAAAGGAAAGGCAAAGAAAGTGGATGATGAAGCAGGTACATATCAAGCTAACTATGCAGGTAGAGGAAGACATGGCAGAGGTAGAGGAAGAGGAGGTAGACAAGGCAGGGGGAGATCCCAAGACTCCAAATCATGTTCTATTTGTGGATTAACTAATCATACAACTGAAAATTGCTTTAGGAATTCCAGGAATCAAAGAGGCAGAGGATACAATAGAGGAAGTTATGGCTACTCAAGAGGAAGGTTCAACAACTACCATGGCAACTACAACAACTACAATCATTCAAACTATCAAGGAGGCTACAAAGGAAGGAGAGACTACAATAACTACACAGAAGACTCAAACAAAGAGGATTCATTATTGATCATGAACATGGCTATGCCACAAGGTAAATTTGATGAGCATGTTTTCTACATAGATTCAGGTTGTTCAAATCATGTGGCAGGAAATGTGGCACTCCTATCAGATTTAGAAGATCCAAGGAATAAGCATGAGGTACAAACAGGAGATGATACAAAACATCCTGTGGAGAAAATAGGCAATGTCAAAGCACCTGATGGAAACATCAACCTACTCAGTAAGGTACTCTATGTCCCTACCATTACAAAGAATTTGATAAGTGTTGGGCAGATAGTAGAGAAAGGGTTGCAAGTCAGGTTCACAAAAGCAGGAGCATTTGTTGAAGATCCAAGTCAAGGATTCAGAAGAATTGCAAAAGGTGAAAAGACAGGTAGATTGTTCACATTTGAATTACAGGACACTAGAAACATTGCTCTCTTTAATTATGGTAGTCCGACACTCACAGAATTGGAAGTATGGCACAAAAGGTTAGCACATATTGGTGAAAGGTCATTAAAGCAAATCTGCAGGGACCAAAGTGTACTTGGACTTCCTAATTTGTCAAAACAACATATGATTTATAAGTGCAGTGCATGTCAATTTGGAAAGTCTCACAGGTTACCATTCATGAAGAAAGGTTATATGCATGGAGATCTCTTGGAGTTGGTTCATACAGATGTATGGGGACCTAGCAAGGAAGCTTCAATATCTGGATCAAGGTATTATGTTTCCTTTATTGATGATTGCAGCAGATGGACTATCCTATTCTTTATGAAACACAAAGATGAAGTTTTTTCATGTTTCAAAAGATATTTGGCTCTTGTGGAGAATCAAAAAGGTAAATCACTAAAAAGGCTAAGGTCAGATGGAGGGGGAGAATATTTCTCCCATGAGTTTGATTCTTTTCTTCAAGAAAGAGGAATCAAAAGAGAGGTAACTACAAGGTACACTCCTGAGCAAAATGGAGTGGCAGAAAGGAGGAATAGGATGATTGTTGAAGCTGCAAGGTCTATGTTAAATGAAAAGCATTTACCTAATTACTTATGGGCTGAGGCTGTATCTACAGCCACTTACTTGATTAACAGGTTGCCTTCAAAATCCCTTGATGGGATGACTCCATATGAGGCTTGGAATGGAAGAAGACCAAGCTTAGATCATTGTAAAATTTTTGGATGTATTGCTTTTGCTCATGTTCCTTCACAGGTTAGAGGCAAGATGGATCCAAAGGCAGAAAGGTGTGTATTTATTGGATATGACAACAATCAAAAGGGCTACAGGTTATACAACCCTACCAACAAAGGATTCTTGGTAAGCAGAGATGTAGTTTTTGATGAGAACAATTCATGGTATGAAGATTCATGCAGGAAGATCAATTTACCATATGATCTTGAAGAAGATTTTCCAAAGCTTGGTAGAGAACAATCAAAGATTGAAGAACAAGACACCTCAGAGGATGATGAAGAATCTCACATGGAAAAGATCAAAGCATGGAAGTCTAAAGGTAAAGCAAAATTGCAGGAACTTGGACATGAGGCAGAATCATCACATCATGGCCTAAGAAGATCTATGAGGGAAAAGAAAAAACCAGAAAGGTATGGGTTTGACACCTCATTAGTAACTAAACATTCTATCTACATAGCACAGGACATAAACCAAGAGGAGCCATCATCATTTGAAGAGGCCAAAGCAAAAACAGAATGGAAGCATGCAATGAAGGAAGAGATTGAAGCACTTGAGGAAAACAACACTTGGGATTTGGTGCCCAAGACTTCATCCATGAAGGTAATAGGCTCAAGATGGGTCTATAAACTCAAGAAGAATTCTGATGGTTCAATTAACAGGTATAAGGCAAGGCTTGTAGCAAAAGGCTTTGCACAAACTCAGGGAATTGATTATGAGGAGACCTTCTCTCCTGTGGCAAAGATGCCTACTATTAGGGTTTTGCTTAGTATTGCCTCTTCCAAGAATTGGAAGATACTTCAACTAGATGTAAAGAATGCATTTTTGAATGGTTGGATAACAGAAGAGGTATATATGGCACAACCACCTGGTTTTGAGAATCAAGTTTATCCTGATTATGTGTGTAAACTTAACAAAGCATTGTATGGTCTCAAGCAAGCTCCAAGAGCTTGGAATTTCAGGCTTGTTTCATTCTTGCAGGACAAAGGCTTTCAACCAAGCAAGGCAGATCCTTCACTCTTTATTAAAAAGAGTAATTCTGAGGTCATCTACCTATGTGTATATGTAGATGATACTATATTGACAGGAAATGATGAAGATGGTATGAAGAAGATCAAAGATCAGATGAGAGAAGAGTTCAAGATAAGTGATTTGGGTTCACTTACCTACTTCCTAGGTTTGGAAGTTGTCTACAAAGATCATGGTTTGTTTCTCACTCAAAGAAAGTACATTAAGGACATGTTGGCAAAATTCAAGATGCAAGATTGTAAGATTGCAGGTACTCCAATGGAGGTCAATCACAAATTGAGCTCACATGAAGGTGAACTCATAGAGGACATCACATCATATCAAAGTCTAGTGGGTAGTCTCAACTATGCCACATTGACAAGAGTAGATATATGTTACAGTGTGAGTGTGCTAAGCCAATTTATGCACACACCAAGGAAACCACATATGGATGCTGCCAAAAGGATTCTCAAGTATCTCAAAGGAACCATAAATGAAGGACTTTATTATCCTTATGTATCTGATTTAGGTTTGAAGCTATTTTCTGATGCAGATTGGGCTGGCTCCAAGGAAGATAGAAGGAGCACTTCAGGTTATCTTACCTTTGCAGGTTCAAAGCTTATTTCATGGTCATCCAAGAAGCAACCCACAGCTGCTCTCTCTTCTACTGAAGCTGAATATAGAAGTCTTGCCATAGCTACACAAGAAGCTATGTGGATGAAGACATTGTTCAAAGATCTTGGATTGGAGTTTGGAACTCCAACTATTTTGGGTGACAATATGAGTTCTATTCATTTGGCTGCTAATCCTATTTTTCATGCAAGGACTAAACATATTGAAGTTCATTATCACTATGTACGAGAGAAGGTTCTAAGCAAAGAGATTCAAATATCATATGTGTCCACTCACCAACAATGTGCAGATATTCTAACCAAAGCATTGGATGGTACAAAGCTTTGCAAATTCAAGGCTATGATAGGTTTGCAGGTAATCTTGGAAGATTGAAGACCTCAAGCATACTTGGCTTGAGGGGGAGCTGTTGGAGCAAGTCTATGACAAGCCTAAGTATTGGCTTGAGTCCCACAAAGTCATAGAAAAAGCCTTAAAATGAAGACTATGTAAAGTTCACTTGTGAACTACCTCTTGTAACTTTTGAAGAGTTTACTTAATGTAAAAGTAAGAGAATCTTAAGTGGTTGAGTCCACATGATCAAGAATGGAAAGAGGAGCCACGAATTCGTGATTTGTGGTAGGTAGAGAATCAAATCAATCATTGATTGATTGGAGAGTGATTGAGGGAAGTTAGCCTCCCAAACTCAACTATAAATAGATGGCAGTTTTAGTCGTGGTTAGAGAGACCTATGTGAAGACCTCCAAGAGCTGAGCTTTATGCCATATCAAGGTGTGATTACAAGGCACCCATATGTATTAGTAAGTCATTGTATTGTACAAGAAATATACTTTCATTTTCATGATTATTTGGTTTCATCTTTCCATGTTCTTGTGAAGTGTACTACTCACTACCATTACTCTCAATTTTCTCAGTCAGCTTGCAGAGATGTTTTCTCTGAGCTTGGTGCATCATTTTCAGTGATTTAACTTGGTAAAGTTAGCTCTATAAGTCTACTATATGCTCACAAATTTTCATGTCATTTGGATGTTGCAATCTTCAGTTATGTTCATTTGAAGTCAACAGGGTCTGTTCATCTTCACTTCTCTGTCAGGTACCCGACTTTTTGACTCATCTTGTCAGAGCCATTTCTCAGTGGGTACTTATCCAAATTCAGTGATTTAAAGCTTGTTGGATTCAAATTACTGTCTAGTATAACCGTGCAAATTTTCATCATCATTGAAATTCTACATTTTGAGTTATGTTGATTTTTCTGCTCACTGGTCTATTTCTGTAGCAGCCCGTGAAAATCGGGATGATGTCATCACTTGTTAAAACTCATTCTCAGTGTGTGGTTCATTATTTTTTATGAGATTACTCTTGCAAGTTAGCTCTTTAAGTTGCTTAGACTTCCCCAAGAGGAATTGAGCTAATTGCTGCTGTGCTCAGAGAATTATGTAAAACACTGGACAGGTATATGAACCAAGAATAGCAAGTTTTCACCTCTGAGCTAACTCCAACTTATCTGTTTTGATCTATCTTTTTGAGAGTGATCTTCCAAGGTACATAGGGTGTCTAATACATCCATTGGCAAGCTAAAAGGGCCCACCATATACTTCTGGAGTTCATTTGGCTGGTGTAGATCAAGGATTTTGCAACACCTCTTCATCTTCAAGCACATACCTATCCATCTCTTCACACATATGAGTTGCAATGCTTCTTGGTTTATAAATCTACATGCTCCAAAAGGTAAAGGACATGTAGAAACAGGTGATGATACAGCCCATGAGATCTCTCATGTTGGAGATGTAGCCTCGGATGACAAGGAGGAAGGAAGATGTCTCAAGGACATCTTGCATGTACCTATCATCACAAAGAACTTGGTGCCCATAGGACAAATGGTTGAAAGAGGCTATCTAGTAAGGTTCAACAAAGGTGGATGCTTTGTGGAGAACCCTAAGCAAAGGTTACAAGGTCATAGCAAGAGGAAAGAAGCAAGGGAGACTCTTCACTTTGGAGGTAAATTCTCATTCCACTCAGCATGTCTACTTCACATATGGAAACAAGAGGATTTCGGAGTTGGGCTTATGGCACAAGAGGATAGGTCACATCAACATACAAAGAATCAAGGAAATGCAATTCAAGAGGCTGGTTGAAGGTCTTCCCAAATTCCAAGGACAAGGTATGAACCATTTATGTGAATCTTGCCAACTAGGGAAGCAAGCGGGACTTCCATTCAAGAAGAGTGGCTACATAAGCCAACATCCATTGGAGTTGATACATACAGATGTGTGGGGGCCAACCAAAGAGAAATCCATTGGAGGTAACAAGTACTTTGTCACTTTTATAGATGATTGCACAAGGATAGTTTGGGTTTACTTCATGAAAAACAAATCAGATGTGTTACATGCTTCAAAGCATTCAAGGCAATGGTAGAGAAGGAAACATGTACATATATCAAGAAGCTAAGGTCCGATGGAGGGGGAGAATATTTATCCAATGAATTTTTTGATTTTTTAATGGATCAAGGCATCAAGAGGAAAGTAATATGCAGGTACACACCCCAACAAAATGGGGTAGCAGAGAGAAAGAATAGATACATTGCAGAGATTGCTAGAGCAATGCTTAATGAGATGAATGTACCTAACATGTTTTGGATTGATGCAGCAAATACCACATGTATCTTATGAATAGGGCTCCTACCTCATGGATCCATGGCTTGACACCATATCAAGCCCAATATGGTAAGAAACCTGATCTTTCCCACTTGAAGATATTTGGATGTACTTGTTATGTACATGTGCCAAGTGAATTGAGGCACAAGCTATAACCAAAGCCAGAAAAGTGTGTGTTTCTAGGATATTCAAATGATCATAAAGCTTATAGGTGCTTCAACCCAAACACAAAGGACTTGAGGATATCAAGGGATGTAGCATTTGATGAGCTACTCCCTTGGTATAAGAAGTATGATTGTATGCAGGAATATGAAGAAGAAAAGCATGGACATGATGAACAAATCGACCTAGAGCTAAGCGGCCCAAGGTGTTCCATCAATGAAGATAGCTCAAGCATGACTTCACCATGGAGGGGGATATCTTCATCAAGCTATGAAGCACAATCAATCAACAAAGGCAAAGAAACATTGGTGGAGATGGATGAAGAAGGTAATGAAGTTGAAGATGATGAAGGACACATGATGGAGAAAGAAGCCACGTTAAAGAAAGAGATCAAGTACCCAAGGTGAAGGAGGTTTATTCCTCCAAAAGGTGAAGAAAGGAAGTCTTCTAGGTTTATGTATCCAACTCAAAGGTTTACTTATGATTCTTACATGGCAACTCATTATGCATATATGAACAAAGTAGTAGAAGATCATGAGCCCCATTTCTATGAAGATGCAAGTAGGTACACCGACTGGAAAGTGGCAATGCAAGAAGAGATCGATGCACTTGAGGAGAATCAAACATGGACTCTAGTGCCAAAGAAGGAGTGAATAAGTTGCCGAATTGATTGATGTTTTCATTTTGGAGAATGTAAACTTCTATTGTTTTTCCCTACATTTTCATCTATAGGATGGGTGGATAGAAAGTGTTCATTTGATTCAGGTTATTTTTCTCACCTTATCACTTTGGTTGTACTTTCATAGCTACTCACTCAAAGAAATGGTTCATGTCTTCATGCAAGACATGTGGAATGTGACTCCAAACCAGAAACTCTTGGTATCTTTACCTCAAGAATACATTGTAGAAACATCATTAGCAGACCGTTTGGTAAAGCTATTTTGTCTATAAACTTCTGTCACCAAGAATTAATGCCGGAAGAGAAAATTTAATTAAATTTGGGGAACGTTTATTTTGACTCATGGGTCATTGATCACTTCATAAATATAGAAAGACATCAAGTTTATTATCATATACATGTATGTGTATGTGTATGTGTATGTGTATGTGTATGTGTATGTGTATGTGTATGTGTATGTGTATGTGTATGTGTATGTGTATGTGTATGTGTATGTGTATGTGTATGTGTATGTGTATGTGTATGTGTATGTGTATGTGTATGTGTATGTGTATGTGTATGTGTATGTGTGTGTGTATGTGTGTGTATGTGTATGTGTATGTGTATGTGTATGTGTATGTGTGTGTGTATGTGTATGTGTATGTGTATGTGTATGTGTATGTGTATGTGTATGTGTATGTGTATGTGTATGTGTATGTGTATGTGTATGTGTATGTGTATGTGTATGTGTATGTGTATGTGTATGTGTATGTGTATGTGTATGTGTATGTGTATGTGTATGTGTATGTGTATGTGTATGTGTATGTGTATGTGTATGTGTATGTGTATGTGTATGTGTATGTGTATGTGTATGTGTATGTGTATGTGTATGTGTATGTGTATGTGTATGTGTATGTGTATGTGTATGTGTATGTGTATGTGTATGTGTATGTGTATGTGTATGTGTATGTGTATGTGTATGTGTATGTGTATGTGTATGTGTATGTGTATGTGTATGTGTATGTGTATGTGTATGTGTATGTGTATGTGTATGTGTATGTGTATGTGTATGTGTATGTGTATGTGTATGTGTATGTGTATGTGTATGTGTATGTGTATGTGTATGCGTATGCGTATGCGTATGCGTATGCGTATGCGTATGCGTATGCGTATGCGTATGCGTATGCGTATGCGTATGCGTATGCGTATGCGTATGCGTATGCGTATGCGTATGCGTATGCGTATGCGTATGCGTATGCGTATGCGTATGCGTATGCGTATGCGTATGCGTATGCGTATGCGTATGCGTATGCGTATGCGTATGCGTATGCGTATGCGTATGCGTATGCGGGAAGTTTGATATATCTCACAATTACAAGGCATGATCTAAACTACACTATTTGACTTGAAAGTCAATTTATGCAGGTTCCCAAGATGCCACATTTAGATGCTCTGAGATGCACTCTATGTTATGTGAGTGCTACTTTGGATTATGCATTGTTTTATGAAGAAAGTGTAGATTTCCAGGTTCATGGATACACGGATGCAGATTGGGTTGGTAGCAATCAAGATAGGAGATCTACTAGTGGCTTTCTATTCTCACTGGGGAGTGCAGCTATTACACGGGGCAACAAGAAGAAACCCATTGTTGCTTTGTCGAGTATAGAGGCTGAGTATAGAGGTGTTGCAATGGAAGCATGTGAGGCATCATGGTTAGAGTTGCTACTTGAAGATTTAGGTGTGGAAGTGCAAAAGCATATCACCATCTATTGTGATCATCTTAACAGCATATAGTTAGCACGGAACCCTATTCTTCATGCTAGAACAATTCATATCAAGATACATTATCACTTCATCAGAGGGAACGATTAGAAATTGATATTGATCTTGTTATGTGAGAATTGATGAGCAAGTTGGTGATATTTTCACTAAATCACTTGGAGCAGAGAAGCTGAAGAAGTTTCAGAAAATGCTTGGATTAGAGGACATGACGTTGATCTTGAGGGGGATTGTTGAGATATCAAGCTCAACGTGTGATGATCTAGGATGAGATGTACCACTTTTTGATTTCTCTAACATGTATAGTGTTCATGCGAGTATATGCCAGGGATACTTAATTGAGCTTTAGTAGATTTATCTACCGAGAGTGATGGAACATTTATATCTTGCCAGCCCACTCATTCACAAACATTGGGATTTTCTTTATGTACTATTCTTTATATACTGCACTTGTTGTATTATTTTTTTAGGTCATTCTTGTACATTCCTTTTATGTAATAGAAGAAGAAGAAGATAATTCTTCCTTGCCTCAAACTATGTGTGTGCTCCTCTTTGAGAGTGAGAGTGTGTGTGTGTGAGCTCTCTTCCTTATCTCCTTCCTCGTGACATGGAGTGTTATGCACTCCAGTTTCTTCTCGTCACAATTAACCTACAGAAACATGTTTACAGTATTTCTAGGCCAATGTATTATGTTATAGATATGGTTTCCGAGAGGCAGTGAATTGGGAACTCTTTTACTTTCGTCGCATTCAGAAGGAATGTCACGCAGTCATAAAATAGTTATCCAAAGGTGATTTCCCATGAATGCAATTGCCACATGTGTTTTTCCTCATCTTTCTTGATTTACCTTTTATCATTCTCCCATTCATCGCTCCTACTCTCCTGCCAACTTTAGTCACATCTTCCCACATGGGTTCTGATGATGAGCTTGATTACTCTCCTCCCCGCTCCAATGAAGTCATCGTAGCTCGTAGTTTATCATCCGCCCTCTCTATCCCTACCAAGTCATTCCTCCAATTGGAAATTGGAACACAATCATCGTTATCCAATGTTGCCAAGGTTGTTCACTACCTGATATAGGTGACCAGCTCCATTCAATTGAGTTTTGATACAGAGAAGGAGAATATTAAGGCGTTCCAACATAAACTAGACATGATCGAAGCAGACATCGCACCTCTCCAAGAGGAAATTCTCACACTCATAGCATAAGAATCATAGTTGTAGTAGCAAGTGAAAGAAAAATGTTGGAGCAAGACAATCATAAATTGATGATTACAAAGAGGATTGAAGAATGAAGAATGAAGAAAAGGAGGAAGGATGAAGCATAAAGTGAAGAGAATAATGAAAGAGAGATGATTCGCAAATCCATGTATATCAATCTTGTAAATGTCGGAGAATCTATTCGCAGCTGAAAGTGTAGAAGACCTTCTTAGGATCAAGACTTTTGCCAACAGCTAAACCTTCAAATGAAAACTAGTACCAACTGAAAAATGAAATGAACTTGAAACTTTGGGCACTCAAACTAGACACTTATAGATTTCCAATGAGCTATGAAACACTCAATTTGGGGTAGTTTTGGGTTGGCAACTCTTTGCCTCAAAACAAGCTGCCTGTCCACTCAATTAAACTAAAAACTAGATTTCACTAAAAACTGAATAACTCACAACGCATAAAGAATTTGATAAAACTGTTCTTGAGAGAGGAAGTACTTGAGATAAGCTTTCCAAGGAATTTTTAAACTCTAAAGTTGGATACATATATTGAGAGATATGACTCTCACAAGTAGACTACCTAGAAATGGGTATGCGACTGGACATACTCTATGAGAGTGAACAGAACGAAATGACTCAAACCAAATGAACTAGCTACACAGGGACTTCCACACCTTCTTCCTCTGTTCTTGAGTGTCCTCCCTTGCCTCTTTTATAGCCAAATGACCAAAACTCTCATGATGAGTTTGAGAGCTCTTTTCCATAACTTCTTCACTACTTTGACAGCCACTCCTCTTACAGTTCAGTTTTTGGATTTGATTCTCTTTTGATTGATTCTCTTTTGGCCTCCACTACTTGCTGAAGTAAATGCTTCCATTTTTCATTTTTGTATTTTCCTTTTACTTGAAGAAAGTCCTTTTCGCAAAAATATAAAGGACCTTACTTCTTTATTTTTAACACTCCCCCTCAAGCTCACATGTGAGTTTGCACCTTCAACCATATCGTGCAAGTTGATGTCATCCTTGAACCTCTTTAGCTTAGAAGCATCTAAGGACTTTGTAAACATGTCTGCAACCTGGTCATTAGTTCTAATGAACTTTATATCCACATCCTTGCTCAAAACTTTTTCTCGAACATAATGATAATGCACTTCTACGTGCTTGCTTCGTGCATGAAACATTGGATTGTTTGTCAAGTGAATGCTTGACATGTTGTCACCATAAATTGTAATGGTCTCCACTTGCACATCAAGATCAGGCAAGAGCTTCTTAATCCACATAGCTTCACAAGTTGCAAAGGCTAATCCTCTATATTCAGCTTTTGTCGATGACAGTGCAACAGTAGGTTGCTTCTTCGAGCTCCATGTGATAGGTTTGCTACCTATCATGAACACATAACCTGAAGTGGATCTTCTATCTTCCTTCAAACCAGCCCAATCAACATCACTAAAGCCTTTTACCTGCAATTCTTCATCATATCTATAAAACAAGGCATGATTTATTATGCTTCACATATCTTAGCACTCGTTTGGCTGAATTTAAATGTTCACTTATTGGAGCTTGCATAAATTGAGAAAGAACTCCAACAATATAACACAAATCTGGTCTTGTGATCGTAGCATAGATCAATGAACCTATAATACTCCTGTATGTAGTTACATCATGTAACGTCTCTCCATCATTTGAGCATAGCTTCACATTTGTGTCCATAGGTTGAGTGAGTGGTTTGCATTCAATCATTGCAAATCTGAAAAGAACATCCAACTGGTACTTTCTTTGCATCAAGTAAATGCCATCTTTCCCATAGACTATCTCAATGCCTAAAAAGTATTTCAGCTCATCAAGATCTGAAATTTTAAACTCCTTACCGAGTTTTCTTTTTATCTCTTGTATTCCTGTAACATTACTTCCTATTATGATGAGATCATCAACGTATATGCAAATATATACCTGCTTGCCTTCTTCTTTCTTCATCTAGAGAGAGGGATCTGCATCACCTGGGCTATACCCACACCTTGTGAGGTACTCGACCAATCTTTGATTCCAAGCACGTGGTGCTTGCTTCAGCCCATACAAAGCTTTCTTCAATCTACAAACAAAATTTGGATGCTTTCTATCTTCAAATCCAATTGGTTGATTGCACTCACTACAATCAAGGTTCTAATTGTTCCCATCTTTACAACCAGGCTGAAAGTCTCTTCATAGTCGATGCCGTGAGTTTGTTTGAATCCTTTTGCTACTAGTCTAGCTTTATGCCTAGCTAGAGAACCATCAGCATTTCTCTTTATTTTAAACACCCATTTATTTGGAACAATCTTCATACCTTCACCCTTTGGAACTAGCTCCCATGTGTGATTGTCCTTGAGGGCTTTTATCTCTTCTTGCATAGCTTCTTGCCATTCTTTTCGTGTACATGCTTCTTCATATGCATCCGGTTCTTTGTCTTTGACCACCTGTGTCATATATGCAAAATGCTTTGCAATAAAACTATCATAGCTCAGCCTTTGAATTGGATACCTTGCTCTCGAAGACCTCCTTTCATTTCCTTTTGAATATTGCTTCTTCAACCAGTTCAGCTTTACCTTTGGTGTACTCACCTCTTCATACTCTTCTTCACTTGCATTTGAATCACTATTTTGGGCAGCACTTTCAGCTTCAAATCTTTCATAACCTGATGTTGGTGATGAGGAATGACTGCTTAGTCTCCCCTTCCATGTTGAGCTTTCTCCAAGTGATGTAGAAACTTCTGGACCTCACATTTGAGTGCTTGTTTGCTGAAATTCTTCTTGGACAGCACCTCCATCATCTTCGCAATCTTCTTTAAGAATCTTCTCTTTCCCTTTGTCTCCAAACCATGGTCTTAGCTCATCAAATACCACATCTTGTGAGACTCGTAGCTCTTTTGTCATCGGATTGTAGCACCTGTATCCCTTTTGCTCCGATGAATATCCAATGAAAATACATTTTTTTTTACTTTGCCTCCATCTTTGTCCTTAGTTGTTGAGGGATGTGAACATAACACACACATCCAAAAACTTTGAGATGTGTAAGGTCAGGTTTCTTACCGAAATAAACCTCCTCGGGAGTTAGATTATGCACTCCAGCCTTTTTGCACTTGTTCATCAAATAAATGGTCGTACTACTTGCTTCAGCCCAATAGTTTAGTGGCACCTTCATCTCATTGAGCATGCATCTTGCAACTTCTGTGATATGCCTATTTTTCCTTTCATCTATTCCATTTTGTTGAGGTGTGTACCTACATGTAAATTGTCGTTTGATGCAATTTTCATAAAGAAAATCTCAAAATTCTTGGGAGAAACATTTTCCTCCTCCATCGGACCTCAAGGTCTTTATGTAGTGTCCTGTTTCCTTTTCTACCTATGCTTTAAATCTCTTGAACATCTGATTTTTGTTTTATACAAAACATCCATACTTTTCTTGAATGATCATCAATAAAAGTGACAAAATATCTATTACCAGCTACTGCTTATCCAATTGAGAAATCCTTTTGTAAGTGTCTTAGTCCATATTTGATGCACCTATGGTCAAGTTTTGAGAGTCCAATTGTAATGAGGCTGAGAGAATTGTGAGTAGGAACATTTGTATGTGTAAATGTATTAAGTGACTTCTAAAACAGGCACAATCTTGATGGTCAAAGATTTGATTAGATCTCATTATAGAGTGTAAAGTTTTAGGCAAGTGAGCACTCAAAATCTAAGTAGGAAGGTAAGCTATCTATGTCTAAAAGCATTTGATTAATCGGATTGTAGATTGAGAGAAGCAAGTGTTTAAAGTTGCATATGTAAAAGTTGCTTGCAAAGAAATCCTATTTCAGAAATAGGTTTACTTATTGAAGTAAATATGAAGTTTCGTAAAGTCTTTTGAAGAACTTTTACTTGAAATTGCTGCATACACACTAGAAGAGTGTTGTATCAAAAATTCATAGAAAAATTTAATCATTTCATCAGTCAATGAGTGGATTTTGTGAAGAATACTTTTCTAAGTGAATCCATAACTCACGGAAGTGATAGGTGTTCATAATTTGGTAAAGACTTGCAAAATTGATGAAGATTTTGAGCTATGCTTGATATAGAGGTGTTCTAAATTCAATTATAGCTTGTCTTTTGGAGATTAGACATCTCCATCAGTGGTATCAGAGCAGGTTTTATCAAAATTAAAGAAAGAAGGACCCCACTATCAACGCATACGAAACTCAACATCTAAAGATTCAAAAGGACAAAGTTTGAAGGAAAGGCTAAAGGAATCAATTACTAGGGCATATGCTAACTTTTGAGCATGATATCAAAGGGGATATTGATAAGAGTGCAGGTCAAGCAATGTATTCCAAGGATAAGAAGAAGTCTAGCAAAGGAAAGCAACAATCAGCTGAAGATGAAGGAACTCCAAGTCAAGGAAGCTTCTTAAGAGGAAGAGGAAGTGGTAGAAGTAGAGGAAGAGGCAAAAACAACAAGGACAATATCAAAGCTTGTTGGATATGTGGTAAGACCAATCATCTAGCTCATGAATATTGGCATAATAATCAAGGCACTAGTAATTTTAATCAGAACTTCAATCAAAGAGGCAGAGGTGGAAGAAATCAGAGAGGAAGTTTTAGAGGTAGAGGTGCTAGAAGTTTCTTTGAAAGGAATGGTGGAAGAAGCTTCCAAAACCAATCCCACAACAACACCTACTACAACTATGCATCATATCAGAAAGAAGACTCAATTCTAATTATGAATGCAGCATGTGAAGTTCCAAAAGAAGACCAAAAGGTATTCTACATTGACTTAGGGTGTAGTAATCACCTGAGTGGGAACATTGCTTTGATGACTGATTTGGAAAATAAGGTAATCAATCATACAGTCCAAACAGGTGACAATACAAAACATAAGGTAAAGTCTATTGGAACAGTGAAGGCTAAAGATGGAAGTACTCTTTTGAATAAGGTTCTATATGTTCCTACAGTTCCTAAGACTTTGATTAGTGTAGGAAAAAATGTAGGAAAAGGATATGAAGTAAGGTTCACTAATGATGGAGCTTATGTTGAAGACCCTAATCAAGGGTATAAGCAAATTGTTATAGGGAAGAAAGAAGGATGGCTTTTCACATTGAAGGTACAAGGTAATGTCAGACATGCCTTGTTCACATATGGAGAGAAAAAAATATCTGAGTTGGATCTCTAGCACAAGAGGCTCGGACACTTCAATGAAAGAGGTATTAAAGAGATGATTAATAGTGGTTCAATGTTTGGATTACCTAATGTTGTAGGTCAACACATGACATACAGATGTGAAGCATGTCAATTAGGTAAGGCTCATAAGCAATCATACAATACGCAAGGTTTCATGTATTCAAAGAAACTTGAATTGGTTCATACAAATGTATGGGGTCCCTCAAAGGACTTTAGTATAAATGGTTCTAGATATTATGTGATATGTTGATGATGCTACCAAATAGATCACTATTTATGTGATTAAAGACAAATCAAAAGTGTTTAGCACATTTAAACACTATCACGTATATGCAAAAAGGGTTACAGGACAAAAGTTGAAGAGGTTAAGATCATATGGAGGGGGGGAGTATTTCTCAAATGAATTCATTGATTATTTGTGGAATGCAGGTATAAAAAGAGAAGTTACTTGCAGGTATTCTCCTCAACAAAATGGTGTAGTAGAAAGGAGAAATAGAACTCTTGTTGAGTTTGCAAGATCAATGATGAAAGAGAATAATTACCCTAATTATTTGTGGGTTGAGGCTGTAAACACAGCTACATACTTGGTTAATAGGCTACCATGTAAAGCTTTGCAAGGTATGACACCATATGAAGCTTGGTGGGGTAAGAAACCTACATTAGACCATTGCAAAGTATTTGGTTGCTTTACCCATGCTTATGTTCCCTCTCAATTAAGGCATAAGTTAGAACCAAAAGCTGAAAAGTATTTGTTCATTGGTTATGATGATAAACAAATGGGATACAGGTTGTGGAGTCCATCTACAAAGAAATTCCTTGTATCAAAGGATATTACATTTGATGAGCAAAGTACTTGGTACTTAGGTATAAATAGTGCGTATGTAGGTCTTGAAGAAACATTGAATCATAAGAAAGATAAATCAAAGGCTCAATTTTTTAGGAAGAAGAGAATTGTGAAGTGCTAGTTGAAAATGAAGAATTGCCAAGGTTTGATCTAGAATATGATGAACCAGAAACTTCAAGAAGTGGAGAACTCAGAAGGTCATCAAGGGACAAAAGACAACCTATAAGGTATAGCTATGATACCTCTTTCTTGACAACTAAAGATTATGCTTATATAGTGAAAGCAGATGAAGACCCATCCACATATGATGAAGCCAAAGGAAAGGAGAATTGGGAAAAAGTTATGGAGGAAGAGTATGATGCACTCATTGAGAATGAGACTTGGGACTTGGTACAAAAAGCAAGTAATGAGAAGGTAATTGGATGTAAGTGGGAGGATTTTGTGCTAATTGTATTTTGCTAAGGTTATCACAATAGATGGTGAGAGGCTTTTGCACTTCCACACCTAAATTTGCAAGTAGTAACTCCAGCCATGATGCCTCACATGCTACCATTGCAGCACCTCTATACTCAACCTCTGTACCCAACAAAGCAATAGTGGGTTGCTTCTTGATACTCCATGTAATAGCTGCACTCCCAAGTGAGAATAGAAAAACACTAGTAGATCTTCTATCTGGAATGCGACCAGCCCAATCTGCATCGGTGTATCCATGAACTTGCACATCTACACGAGCTTCATAAAACAATGCATAATCCAAAGTAGCACTCACATAACGTAGAGTGCACCTCAAAGCATCCAAATGTGGCTTCCTGGGAACCTGTATAAATTGACTTTCAAGTCCAACAGTGTAGCTAAGATCAAGCCTCGTAATTCTTAGATATATCAAGCTTCCTACAATTTTCTTGTAAATATTAGCATTTTCCAATGCTTCACCTAATGTAGTATCTGTTAGCAGTAGTCAAGGAACTGAAGGACTAACAAGACAAGGAAGCCAACGAAGAGAGTCGGAGCAAAGAGAAGGTACAAGCAGACAGAGTAGTCAAAGAAGATCGGGCAAGTAGGCCATTATTTTTTCAGGAAGCTAAAGCATATCAAAGAGGTGGACACATAAGGAGAAGAAGCAAGTAGGAAGCTCGAAGACGTGTATGTCAAATCGTTAGAGGAAATCCCTACAAAAATAGTGATTTTCATCACTAAAAGCCATTGTAAATACCATTTCATATTTGTGTAGCTCCATTTTGTACAAGCCAAGGAGTCCTTGAGCTTGAGGAGCATTAGAAGTAGCTACCTACTAGTTTTCATAATTTTTAGACTCCATTTGAGCCTTCAAATGGGGCCTAGAACCTAATTTTTAACTAGGCCGGACACTAGGTCTGGACACGACCAAAACCTAGTCAAAAACTATAAATAGAGCTAGAGAGCTCATTTTTGAGGTTAGCTTGTAATAGAATTGAACTTGTATGAGCACTTTGGAAGTAATCTAAAAGAACTCCATTGTCTTTATCTTTGTCTTGCCGTGTGTGCACGTGTGTGTGTATGTGTGTGCATGTTAGTGTGCTTCTCACTCACGCACTTGTGCCTTCACTTGCTCGAGGTCATCATACCATCCTCACGTCCTCCCGGATTGACATTAAAGGAGGTGCTACTCATCACTGAGCTACACCAAATTTTGGTGCCGTTGCCGGGGAATCGAGCTTTGAGGACGAGCATGTGATGGTAAGACGTAGATTTGAGACGTTGGCGTAGTAGGTAATTTCTTTACTCTTCTTTATTTTTCTCTTTCTTACTTCATCATCATCATCACTATCATCATCCTCACCACCTCCCACCTCCATCTCCACCATCGCGAAAAATTTCAGTTTTTGATCATCTCACCTTCTTCCTTCCATGTCCCTCATTTCACTTGTGAGAGAGAGCGAGAGAGCGAATTGTGTGCATTGCTTTTTGCCTGTTTTCTGAGTGATCTTGTAGGTATAGCTGTATCATCCCCTCCAGCACGCTACGCAGGTACGGACGAACTCAGAACTATCTTTGTGTCGTAGACCTCTGTCGATCGCGACCGACAGAAAATTTCACCTTTTGGTAAAACAAAGTGCACCACCATGACATGCACAAGGAGCACATTCCAAATCACTAGAAAAAACTAAAAAATTCTGTGCTTTTTTGTCAATCGTGATTGACACCGTCAATCACGATCGACAGCCACGATCAACAAATTCTGTCGATCGCGACCGATTGAGACGACCGACTGACCTTGTCAGTCGTGATTGACACCGTCGATCGCGACCGACAGCCACAACCGACACTTCTGTCGATCGCGACCGACTAAGTTTTGACAATTGACTGAATTTCTCGCGTTGCCACGTGTCCATCGCGATGGACACAACCCCGATCGACTGAAATCACGACGAAATTCGCAGAAAAAGTGTCGATCGCGATTGACACCGTTGATCGCGATTGACAGGACCCACGATCGACTCTGTCGATCGCGATTGACACTGTCAATCGCGGCTGACGTGTCGATCGCGACCGACAGCCACGACGGGCACCTCTGTCAATCGTGTTTGATAGACCTGTCGATCGCGATTGACAGGCTTTTTCGGCCAAATTTTTAGGGTTTTTTATACCAAGTGTTGGGGTAATTTTTGGGCATACTTGTCAAGCCATTAGTGAGTTGTGAAGTCCCTACACTCATGTTTCAAAAAAAGTCCTGTGAACTGTCAGCCTGTTTGAGCCCTGTTTTAAACTGAGAACATGAACAGTCATAACTTTCTCATACGAAATCCATTTGGGGTGATCTTAGGCTTGTTGGAAGGCTCGTGGGGAGTACAACCAAAACTTCCACTGGTTACGGTAAAATTAATATCAGGATTATTAGATAGGGCATTTTGAAGTTGACCATACCCTGGGGTAGGGAAGCTGAAGGATCCTTGGGCTTGTTTTCCATAAAGGCAAAGGGAAATTTGGTTTGTGAATTGCATGCATGAAAGTGATCTGTCTGTCATTTGAATTTAAGTCTTGGGCTAACCTTGAGACTCTTACAGGTCCATTGAGAGCTTTTGAAGGCATCCAAAGCAAGGGCTTTTTGCAAGCTTGAGAACCGGGTTCTTGAGCACCAAAAGGACAAGGGGTCAGCAAGCGAGGTTGGAATATTCTCAACACCCTCTGTCAATCCCTAGCTTAGGCTAAGTGCGAGTCATGCTAGAAGTAAGTCAGGGCAACGATAGGCACGAGACAAGTCAAGACTATCTAAGAAATCAAGTTCAAGTCAAGAGATAACCTGTGTGTGACCGACAACTTTAAAGGAAAAGAACCTAACGTGAGACGATCAACATTCAAGTGCGGAAATTAACTCAAGTGTTCCTGACGACGTGATATCAGACAAGATCATAAACATGATAATCAACTAAAAAGAATCAAGTGACTGATACAAAAGAACTCAGCAACAAGGTTGTACCTTGGGTAAAATTGGGATTTCTCAGCTAAGCATATGAACCTTAGATCAGGGCGACACCTAGGAAGAGATAGACAGAGTCTTAAATCTTCAGAGGCTAGTGTCAATCATACTGCTAGGTCTTGGGCCCAGCAGTTGAGCCATTATTCGCACTACCCTAGCTCTGAAACTAGTGAATCAGAGATGTCCCACGGTATGGAAAGACCTACAGGTAGTTCAGGTGTGCCATATTTGCATAGGGTGGAAGGCCCCTACAAGACGCAGTTGGAATACCTTAGGACCAACCGATTAGGTGCTAGCATCTATGAGGACGGCCTAGGAAGATCTGTGGTGTAGATTAAAAACCCTGACCAATCCATTGGACTAGAACATCCAACGGTCAAGTTCGAAAATGGAGCATACTTGGACAAAGAAGGAACAATATACGTAGTCACCAGTCACCCAGATAGGACAGACGAGTTTCGAAACGTGATCCCTGAGACGGACATAGGTGACCTAGAGCAAGGAAACATGGGTGTAGAACCTAGAACTCCCCGAGGCAAATCTGTTCTCACTAGGATTATCACACCAGAGTGGATTCCCCAAGACAATAAGAGCATAGATCTACTCCTGAACTGAGAGACTGATGAAGCCTTTTGGAGGTATACATCTGATCAGTAGAATGAGGTAGGAACAATCATGATATATGAGTTCAAAGATCCTGATAGCGCAGGCAGAGTGACCTACTTAGATCATGCTTCAGAGAGGATCTTTGTGGTTACAGAAAATGATAGGCATGCTTACACTTGGAAAGGTGAATTTATTTTTCCCCAACCAAGATCGAATGTGTCCTTTGGTCACCCAGGAGCTGGAACATCCCAAGCTCATGGAGCTCAAAGAGACAGACATAGAGATAGACCTGAGGTAAGCTTTGCCAATCCAGTGGGAAGAGAAAGAACGAGAACGGAAACAAATAGAGCGGAACCTGAGGGACTTAGAGCCCCAAGGAACCAAAGGAATGCTGATGATTTCCCTCTGCCAAGGCCTAGGGAACACACAACATTGAGACCTACACATCTGGTTAAGTCCATGAAGAACTACTTCGATGGCACAAGAGACCCATATGATCATGTGGCTGAGTTTAGGCAAGTCTTGAGAGTTGAACAAGTTGAGGACCTATTCACGCAGTATAATGCCTTTGGTCTAACCCTTAGGAATACAGCCCTTACATGGTTTCAACCATTGAATGAGAGACAGTTCAGGAGCATAGACCAACTCTTAGAGGCTTTCATCACTGAATTCTCTAAAAGTGGCATAAGGCATAATACTTCCTCATTGATACATAGCTTCAAGCAGATCCCTCAAGAGACCGTGAGACTTGCACAAAGAAGATTTAGGCAATATCTTGAGAGATGCCATGTTCCTGAGTTACCCACACCAGCCAAACAAGTGGCTTTATTCTTGGATGGATTGCTAAGTACCAAATTGAGGTCATATGTGTACTTGAAGGACCCTAGGACCATTGAAGAGTGCGTATGCATGTGCATCGACATAGAGGATAACCTAGGGGAAGAGTTAGAGCTTTCCAAAATCTATAAAGATTCAGATAGTGCCTCTAGCTTTTCTTCCACACAATCTACATCTATTGAGGAACTCGCAGAAAAGGTAGCTCAAAAACTAGGTGTCTCTGGCAAACAAATTCCAAGATTTGCCCCAGTAAAGAGATGCTATACTTGCGGTGGTGACCACATGGCGAATGTATGTCCCATTATGGCTCAACCCCAAGTAAATCCTAGTAGCCAGTACTGCACCATAGAACGGAGGTACACCAATCACACCGCGCAAGATTGCCCCTATAATAAGCAAGCAGTTAGGCAGACATACCCACAGCCATACCCTCAACAAGGAAGATACCAGAACCAGTACCCACCACAGCAGTATGCTAGGACTCAACAAACCTACCAACCATAATACCAAAACCAACAAAGGCCTCAGCCTGTGTTAGCACAACAACCCCCTACCCCAGCTAATGTAATTCCGATAAAGTATGCAGTTGCAGAAGAGAATTTGAATAGAGCTATAGTGCCAGTAACATCATTGCTTTCAGAAAGTGATCCCAGTGACCATAGCTTTGATTCTACACATATTGATAGTCCCCAGGCTTACTACATGCAATCTCCTAAACATGGTGAGTCCTACTACAGTGAAGAACCAAGTGAACCTAGTTGGGAGCCAGAGTACACAAATGTAATGTACACAAACCCTAACTCTAGACCCCAACCTAGGCAGGTAAGACCCCCATTCCCTAGAGGACCATGCTACAGATGTCAGGGAGATCACCTCATTTGTGATTGCCCCTTACCTCCACCTACACAACCCCAGTCAGTGACAATTCAAGGCTTTTGCCAAGATTGTGGAAAGGAGCATCTCTTACGAGATTTCCCAAAGAACCCCAATAATATGCCAAAAATTACTCCTATCAATGTTATTGGGTTAGTAGTGGACTCTACAGGAAGGGTGACGTCCACTACACCAGTACAGGTAGTCACTAGAGCTCAGGCATTGCAGCAAAACCAAGGGGTAGGCCAGGAAAAGAGCTCAAAGGCTAGTGAAACTGAGAGCATAACTAAGAAGAGAACTAGAGCCTGGAGAGATAGTAGAGAAAGAATGAAGAGGCAATGGGCTAAGAAGATGAGTGAACTCGAGGAAAGCCTAAGGGAAACAAAAGCCAGGATAATTGAACTCACATCTCAAACTCCCTCTCACACTACCCCACCCCCACCATTCCCATCACCATCCGATCCAACACCTTCCAACCCACCTCACATAATCCCACCACCCCCTAGAGTAGGATCAGTATTAGCAGATCCCACTCCCGAGGACCTTAACATGATGATTAAGGCATATCAGGCCAGAATCCAAGAAGGGCCAACCGTAACTGATCATGAAAAGTGTTACCCGAGAGCAGAACTAGAGCTTGAACGAACCAAAATCTGTGCTAAGATGGTGGAATTGGCTCAAACCATGTTTGAAGCCAGTCGCCTCTTTAACATCTCTAGTTCAGCTAAGATGCAGTTGCACTTTGAGGGACTGCTAGAAAGATTGGAAAGATTGATTGCACAATCAGAAAAGGAACCCACCCCTCCAAGTAAAGGCAAGACAAGTAAGAGAGTAAGCCTTCCTACCTAAGAAGCTTATGTGCCTAACTCCACGGAGCCAGACACCTCTTCTTCTATGAATCGGTTCACACAACAATTCCTACGAGAGATTCAAGAATACAAATGGGCTAAAGAAAGTGAAGTCCCTCCTCCCATTCAACTTGTGGATGATGCACATGATCAATTCCCACAAGATATTCCCTCCATTTATGGAGAGCAGGAAAGCACCCAGTCTCAAGAGAGATTAGACTTTGAGTCTAATTCTTTACATGAATTACCCCACTTCACAAGCCCATGGGAAGCTAAGTCCACTTGTATGAGAGCACCCACAGTCATGGTCAGAAACGAAGACTCAATAATACCTAGGAATACGGAGGTAGTAAAGAATACTAAAGTGCAATGCAACCTCACTTTAGAAGAGCTACTCAAAGTAAGGCCAGAGCTATGGAAACATGTAGCCAAACAAGTACCAGAGATAGCAAAACCTCATTCGCAGGTAGGTTCTCATAGGACAGTGCCAGAAATTCATCTAGATAAGATAGGAGACATGAGTGAAGGAGAAGAAGGAAACACATACCTCCCCATCACCCATCAAGGATACACAACCAAGGCAATTCTTGACTCAAGTGCAGGAGTCGCAATTGCTACCACTTCCTTATGGAAGTGTTGGGGCAAGCCAGCACTCAGGCCAACGAGAATGAAATTGCAGATGGCTGATGGTCACATAGAGAGACCCCTAGGTTTACTAGAAGGAATAACTCTCACTACATGTGGTGTAGATTTTGAGCACATGTTTGCTATCTGTGATTTTAGCAAGAACTATGCCTATGAGATGATTTTGGGAAGACCATTTATGCGACAGTTGCAAGTGGTACAAGATTGGGGAACCAATTCCTTGTATTTGCAACACCTAGGTGTCACGACCAAGGTTAATCTCAAAGATTACTCTCATAGAGATGTCCCTCCTATCCAATGGAATCCTATTCATAGAGCCAAAGATGATACAGAGTCTGTGCACTCCATAGGATCAAGATCCTCATGGATGCATGAAGACACTCACTTATGGATGTGTAAAGTGGTAGTGGAAGAAGAGAAGAGAGAAAAGGCCAGAGAGATAGGTGCAAACGAAACACATAGATCAATTCAAGACCCAGCCTATGCACCTGTAGTATTTCCGGACGAAGAATTTGAACCTCACGGCTGGGCAAAAATTTTAGCAACAATGGACAATGAAGAACAATGGACACCACACTGTGATGAGGGTGGCTATGACATATCAGTTTTCTCCGTAGAGCCAATCATGGGAGATGCAGTTTTAGAAGAGTGCGAACCTAGCCCTGATGCATTTGAGGATGCAAGTGACTCCGACCTAGAGTCAATCATTATGGACCCACCTTTTGCATCAGATGAAGAATACTTCTATGAGGTAGAATTTCAACCCCAGAGACACGAAGAGCTTACAAATGATGTAAGGTTAGCCACACAAGTGACCCCTAAGGATGAAGGAAAGAAAGGGAAGAAGAGAGAAGTCACACCAGAAGAGGAAGAATCTTTGTTTGAGGTCCCTGAAAACTTTAAAAAGTATGAGATAGATGATAGAAGAGTCATGGTAAGGATGCCAAGACGTGAAGCTCAATCAGGAGAGGCCTATGATAACAAAGAAACCACCAAGAGAATAGTGGTAGCCCTCGAAGAAGGAGAGGAGAGATGCACTTACATAGGCCATGACCTAACAGAGGAAGAAGAGCATGTGTTAATAGCCTTGCTAAGAGAATACAGAGATGTATTTGCTTGGAGTTACAAGGATTTGAAAGGTGTAGACCCGGACATATGCTCACACACTATCCCCATGACCTCAGATGCTAAATCTTCTAAGCAAAAGCCATACACATACAATGATAATTATGCTGCCAAAATCAAAGAGGAGATAGATAGACTGGTAGAAGCTGGATTTATTTATGAAATTGAGCACACCGAGTGGGTATCCCCCATTGTAGTTGTGCCCAAGAAGAATAGAAAGCTACGTGTGTGCATTAACTTGAAGAAGGTTAATGCATCCTATAGAGGAGGTACTGGGGTATCCGCTTTTAACAAAGGTAGAGAATGAAGATTAAACACGTCCAGTAAGTCACCTACTCAAGGGGGGTTCTCTTTAGGGAAGTATACCCTTAAACATTTCTGTGAGCAGGCCGACAACGAGAATTTTACAGAATGGTAAATGCTTCAGCAATTATGGACAACCAATAACAAATGAAGACTGTACTCTGCCTGATTCAAACCAGATGATTACAAAGTTGGGCAATTGATAGATGATGCTCACAAGTGTAAACTTAGGTCTAACAAGCCACAAGCTTAGGGCTAACAAATCACCTGAATAGTAAACACACCAATACAAAAGTTTCTCCTATCCGCATAAAGACCGCTGATATGCAGACTAACTCAGAACAATCCAAGTGGTAAGATCTTCTCAAGAGAATAGAACACAATCAATCACACTGACCCACGGAAAAAGAAGAAGAATCCAAGCTACTCTTTTACACTATGGTGCTCATAGCCCTTCACTGAGAAGCCTCCCCTCTGTATACACAACAGAGTAGCTCCCACAGTAGACTTGAAACCACCAAGTGCAAGAGAGGTCTTCTGTACGTACGCACGAACCACTGTATCCCTAAAACTTGTACATGTACTCCAGTGTGTTGTAGTCGTAACTCCAATGAGCACAAATCCTTTGATTTTATAGGCCCCAAAAGGCCAAGAGAGCCTTGCCGAATCTTCACGTCCACTGATCATGCGCCGGTTGAATGCCCAAAGTTGGAGGGTAGGTCAAATATTCCCTTTGATTTGAATTGGATCCCTAAAGATAGGTAATTGCTGTGAATGGTTGGTGGCAAAAAGCTATTCCCTGCTTCCATTTTACCATGCGCACTTTTTATCATACACCTTTTTGTAGTCAAATCGAGATCTTTACTTTGTGTTGCCGGTGATTTCAAAACACCTCGTGAGTGTGAGAAAAGGAGGGTAACTTCACAAATCCTAGGGCCCCAAGAAATACTTTGATGTGAAAGATCATCTCCCTCATGCTTCCGCTGTAGCCATCTTTCAGGATGGGGGCCTCCAAACATTGTCTTCATCCTGCCTAGTAGCAATTTCATATGCTTCCTGGAGAGCCATATTTCCCGTCATCTTTGTGGGGCCCAAATCTATTTCTCCAGCCGAACCTCATAATCTTCATCTTCTTTGATCTTCTTCCCGCTGGTGTGCTGTGAGCATGTGTGTGTGCCAGTGGGAGTGAGTGTGGGTGGTTAAGTGTGAAAATGTGTGCATTTGTGTGTGCTAGTGGGAGTGAGTGTGGGTGGTTTAGTGTGAAAATGTGTGTGTGCATTTGTGTGTGTGATTGTGTGCCTGGGTGTGAGGGGTGGGTCAATGGGCGGATAGAGAGACTAAGGGGGGGAAGGCTCGCGGGTGGCGGAGGGGAGGGGGATGCGGGCTGCGGGGCGGAGGGGAAGGGAAGGATTGAGGAGGGAAGGGGGGAAGCAGATGGAAGAGGGGGCTCGGGTGGATGGAAGAGGGGGGGGGAAGGCTCGCGGGTGGCGGAGGGGAGGGGAATTAGGCGGGTGAGGAGGAGGGGGTTAGGCGGAGAGGTAGAGGAGGGTTGGGCGGGTGGAGGAGGATTGGGCGGGTGGAGGAGGATTGGGCGGGCGGAGGAGGATTGGGCGGGTGGAGGAGGATTGGGCGGGAGGAGGATTGGGCAGGTGGAGGAGGATTGGGCGGGAGGAGGAGGATTGGGCGGGAGGAGGAGGATTGGGCGGGTGGAGGAGGATTGGGCGGGTGGAGGAGGATTGGGCGGGAGGAGGAGGATTGGGCGGGTGGAGGAGGATTGGGCGGGAGGAGGAGGATTGGGCGGGTGGAGGAGGATTGGGTGGGTGGAGGAGGATTGGGCGGGAGGAGGATTGGGCGGGTGGAGGAGGATTGGGCGGGTGGAGGAGGATTGGGCGGGAGGAGGATTGGGCGGGTGGAGGAGGATTGGGCGGGAGGAGGATTGGGCGGGTGGAGGAGGATTGGGCGGGCAGAGGAGGATTGGGCGGGGGAGGAGGATTGGGCGGGTGGAGGAGGATTGGGCGGGAGGAGGAGGATTGGGCGGGTGGAGGAGGATTGGGCGGGAGGAGGAGGATTGGGCGGGAGGAGGAGGATTGGGCGGGTGGAGGAGGATTGGGCGGGTGGAGGAGGATTGGGCGGGAGGAGGAGGATTGGGCGGGTGGAGGAGGATTGGGCGGGAGGAGGAGGATTGGGCGGGTGGAGGAGGATTGGGCGGGAGGAGGAGGATTGGGCGGGAGGAGGGGGATTGGGCGGGTGGAGGAGGATTGGGCGGGTGGAGGAGGATTGGGCGGGTGGAGGAGGGTTGGGCGGGTGGAGGAGGGAGAGAAGGAAGGGGGAAGAGAGAGGGGAAGGGAGAGAGGGGGAGAGAGAAAGAAGGGACGGGGAAGAGAGAGAGAGAGGAATAGAGAGAAGGAGAAAGGGAGAGAGGGGGAGAGAGCAAGAAGGGACGGGGAAGAGAGAGAGAGGGGAATAGAGAGAGAAAGAGAAAGGGAGAGAGGGGGAGAGAGAAAGAAGGGACGGAGAAGAGAGAGAGATGGGAATAGAGAGAGAGAGAAGAAAGAGAGAGGGAAGAGATAGAGAGGGAGGGAGAGAGACCAAGAGAGGGAGAGAGAGAGAGGGGGGGTTCAACCGCGGGAAAAGAGAGAGAAACATAGGGGAAGAAAGAGAGAAAAAGGATAAAGAGAGATAGGTATCAAACAACGGAGGAAGCAAAAAAAAAGACGACAGCAACGACTGCTCAGAACTTCACATATTGCTCAGAACTTCAAATATATCCGTGTGAGAACACTTGAACACTTCCTGAAACTTTATCCCAAGGCATCTGACCTCTACACATCCACAATTCGAGATAACTATCCACTTCCAATTATCCAGCATCTTTTGAAAAGGGTAGCAGGCAAGGAAGTCTACAGCTTCCTTGATGGATTTTCGGGCTACAATCAGGTAGCCATTGCTCTGGAAGACCAGCATAAGACAGCTTTTGCCACAGAATGGGGCATATTTGCCTTTCGAGTAATGCCATTTGGGCTTACCAATGCTCCTACAACCTTCCAAAGATTGATGTGTCACGTGTTTAAAGAGTTCCTGAGGAAGAGTTTAGAGGTCTATGTTGATGATCTCTGCGCTCATTCCAACATTAGACAAACCCATATCCCTAAACTCAGACAAATCTTTGACAAATGTCGAGAGTATCAAGTCTGCTTGAACCCAGAAAAGTGTGTTTTCATGGTGAGGCAAGGCAAGATTCTAGGACACATAGTGTCAAGGAACGGCATATCCACTGATGAAGAGAAAGTAAGAGCCATCGCAGAGCTACCTAGGCCAAAGAATGTCAAGGAAGTACAAGCTTTCATGGGGCATTGTGGTTATTACCGATGGCTTATACACATGTATGCCATCATAGCAAAGCCTCTGTATAGACTTTTGACCAACTTTGAGTGGACTGATGAATGTGAGAATTCCTTCATTGAGCTTAAACGGCGATTATGTTCATCACCAATCTTGACCACACCAGATTGGAATAAGCCTTTTCATGTTCATGTAGATGCATCCAATTATGCTATTGGGTGTGTACTCGCACAACCTACGGGCGAAGGTAATATGGATCTTCCAATTGCCTATGCTAGTAGACAGTTAAATGCAGCTGAACGGAATTATACCACCACTGAACGAGAAGGATTAGGCATGGTATATGTGGTTAAGAAGTTTAGACACTATTTGCTTGCAAATAAGTTTAAATTTTTTACTGATCATCAAGCACTATTGTACTTGGTAAACAAACCATGCAATACAGGTAGATTAGTAATATGGTTTCTCTTACTAATGGAATATGACTTTGAAGTAGTGGTGAGGAAAGGGAAAACTCACTTGAGAGCAGACCATCTCTCTAGGCTCACATCTGGCGAAGCCCCACAAGGAGTGTCAAATGACCTTCCTGATGCTTACTTGTTTAATTTGGAAGTTGTACCTCAGTGGGCTAAGCCATTAGTGCCAGTATTGACATACGGGCCCAATCACCCAGTCATAAACACTCAAGATAGGGAGATAATAAAAGCCCAAAAATACCAGATCATGGCAGGAAGTATGTGCAAGCACACAGATCAAGGGATCCTAGCTTGTTGTGTGGAAGAGGATGAGTACGCTAAATGGTTGCAATTGGCACATGTAGGTGCATTAGAGCAACACTACTCAAAGCAACGAACCCTACAGACTCTAAGGAGACTCGGAGTGCATTGGCCGACTATGGAGGCTGATGTCCACAAGTTGTGCAAGGAATGCCCAATCTGTTGCACTAAACCACCTGTGGAGCATGCCACTCTTTATCAAGTGTCCATAGTGCCAGATTGGAGTGAACCATTAGTAGATTTCCTGAGGACGAGAACATTCCCTCAAGATATGACACTGGCCAGACAAAGAAGTCTAGAACAAGAAGCCCTAGATTACTCAATCATTGGTGATAATCTATACAAGCGTCGTAAAGGTGGTTACCTGAGACTATGTGTCCATGAGAGAGAATATCTCAAGATCTTGGAAGCAGCTCACCAAGGTGTAGTAGGAGGACATTTTGGACCAGATCGGGTGATCAAGGCAATACTATTTGCGGGCTTCTGGTGGCCGACCCTTCACATGGATGCACATACCTGTGTGAAACGATGTGATTTCTGTTAGAGAACTCAGTACCCTATACGCAAGGATGAGATGCCACTGAAACCCATGATGGGTGGACGTGCATTCTCTAAGTGGGGAATAGACTTCATAGGTCCTATTAATCCCCCAGCTAAGGGTTCACATGCTGAATACATCATTGTTGCCAGAGACTATCTAACAAAATGGGTAGAGGTAAAAGCTACGACAAAGAATGATGCTCAGACAACTGCTAAGTTCCTATTTGAGAATGTGTTCACAAGATACGGGCTACCTATAGAGCTGGTAAGTGATAGAGGCACTCACTTCTTGAATGAAGTTATTGAAAATCTGCTCCAAGAGTTCTTGGTTGTACACAAGAAGTCTGCCCCCTATCACCCACAAGCTAATGGACAAGCCGAAAGCACAAACAAGATCCTGTGCAATGTGTTGACCAAACTAGTGAATAATAAACGCTCTGATTGGGACAAACAGCTACACCATGCTGTTTGGGCATACCGAGTTGCCTATAAAACGGTACTCCAAGCCACCCCCTTTCAGATGGTATTTGGCCAAAATGCAGCGCTACCATTGGACTTCTTGACACCTACATTAAAAGTAGCACAAGAGCATGAATGGACGGGTCATGAACTCTCCTCTAGACTCTTTGACCTTGAACGGTTAGGAGAAACGAGACTGAGGGCGGCTGTGGGGATATATGCAGCTAAGAAACGACAGAAGGCATACTTTGATGCCCATGTTAAGGATAAAGGCTTGAAGGCCGGAGACTTAGTGTTGGTGTATACCCTAAAACAACATGCAAGAAAGCTCGAAAAGAGAGGTTATGGACCTATGATCATAAATAGGATCTCTACCAGTGGAGCAATTCAACTCGCTACATTGGAAGGTGATGTTCTCCCTAGCTATATAAGCGGATGCAGAGTCAAGTTATATCAAGAACCCCTGACAGAGGAGATGCTAAATCAACTCAACACTACCAAAAAACGCAAGGAAGAAGAAAAACGAGTTCGAGAAGAGGCACAGGCGGAAGCATTGGAACGCATCCAAAGGATGAGGTTGCGAAGACTGGGTAGAGATCTGGCCAGGGTAGATGACTATGCGGACCCAGGTTATCATATGGCAATGTGTGAAGTCTCAGGAATAAGTTCTCATAGAATAATTGATAGACGACCTTTTGTAACCTTAGAGCTAGGACAAGGAAAGGGTGCAAGGACTGTAAGAGCCTTGATTGACTCAGGTGCAGCCACTAGTGCTATTAGATTTTCTTACTGTCAAAAGTTGAAATTAACTATCAATCCTATAGAAGCATATCTCATAGGATTGGGAGGTGTGGAAACCCCTTGCATGGGCGAGGTGGAACTTCCCCTCTACATTCAAGACGAAGTAATGACAATTAAAGTGCTAGTGTGTCAAGATGAGGACCTCACAGAGCCTCTTGTCTTGGGTCAAGACTGGATCTATGATCATGCAGTCAACCTAAACCTAAGAAGTGGACTCCTTCAGGTCTCGGTAAATGAGAATCGCGTTACAATTGAGTTAGAAAATGAAGCACTCAAGGAATTAGACAAGGCACACACTCCTGGTCCTTCCAGGGGTACACATGAAGATGACCATGTTATTCTTGTCCAAAACTGTGTGATGCAGAGGAATGATGATTTCAATCAAGAAGTCAGGGGTGCAACGGAACTCCCTTCTTTTCCAGAGACCAGAGGGATGCAGCAACCAAAGGCAGATCAAATACAGATGGAGCAGTGTAATACCTATGCTGGAGGACAAAAGAACGTGCAAAGCAGAATGTCTCAGCCATTGAAACAAGTGTGGGTGCGGAAGGGCGAACACCCTGTTGCGATCAAGCCAACCACACAGGCAAAACTTCTTATTAATAATCAACAACATGGCACTAATAAGAAGTCTTTCAGAAATTTTTCTTCGAAAGTAAAGTCTATTTGGGTACCCAAGAAGTCGATGAAGGCCATCCCACAATCACGACAAATTTGGGTGCCTAAGGCTTGCTTGCGGGCTCAAATAGTTACATCGAGGCCACACCCTGTACAACATGGTTCACTCACTCAAACTTCTGATACCCTTTCTTATACAACACGCACGGACACACATTGGTCCATGAGCACAAGCAGAATCACTTGTAAATGGGTCCTTAAAAAGCCTCATTTCCAAGTAGACACTCTTGAACAGCCCTCCAGAGTCTCCACAAAATCAAGACCAACAGCAAATCAGTTTGTTTGGAAGCCCAAAACGTGTACTAAACCCCCCGACCCTCATTTGTAAATTCATATCCACTTACTCACTACATCACTCATACACTGCATCTTTCCATTTAGCTCTTAGGAATATCCATTCAGTAACTACACACACGATCCCCAAGCACTTATTGACCTACTAACCTCTCACTAAAATCATGTTAATGTTGTAATGGGGACGCATGAACGCTTGGTGTCCATTTGCAATGTTAACATTCATTTTTCTATTCTCACAGAACCGGTGACCAGTCTCTTCACCATGGCCGAGGCAGGAACTAGCTCCCAGGCAGGCACCAGCCCCCAAATCATGGACATTGAAAGTCTTCCCATTGAAGAGGAATTGAAGGAACGCCCAGTGTCATTGAGGGCATTACATGCCATACCGACAGAATCCTCCATAGGGGCACACAATGCCGGTCAGCAAAAACTCACATTGGTTCAGTGATGTGGCCGGATCTCTGGGTGAAGGCACTTACATGTGGGAGGCCGAGATAGAGTTCAATGGGCGATGGGGTAGATATCATTTTTTCACGAGGGAATTTGAGAGGCTTCAAAATGATGAAGGTCTGAAACCCATCTGGAAGAAGGTTGGACTATACGACTACTTCAAGGCTCAGTTACCCAAACCAGACTTTCTACGGTGTTCCTACTTAATTAGCACTCTAACCCCTAGTAAAGAGAAAAAGGGATATAGTACCTTCGTTCTACCATCACTTACCAGAGGTAATGAATTAAAGCATTTCAAACTGACGAACAATTTGGTGAGGGAAGCGCTTGACATGAAAGGCATGCATATCTCCACCGAAAAAGAGACGATGGTCCCGGATAACATGAAGAACAGGAACCTGACTAAGCTCAAAGACATGGTGGCAATGACACCCACAATCGCCATTCACTTACGAACGATCATGCAACATTTTGCGTTCCCAGCTCAAGAGCGGTTCACAATGCCACCCAAGAAAATATGGTTCAGTCTATACTTAGCAGATGCCTTCAATTTGACAATCAACATGCCACATTGGATTATCGACCAAATCCACTTGGCACATCAACGGTGGTATAAAAAGCAAAAGTCGGTACTGTATGGATGATGTGCCCTCACCAGGATTGTGTATAGATGTTTGGCTTATGATGTGCCAGTTCAAAGGGCATTAATTTGGACCAGGGTACAGGAATTTCAACGTAGACTATCAACCGCAGGGCCTCCATCAAAGAAAATGAGAGGCACAGTTCAGATGCCTTGTGCACAAGCCCGCGGTGCGACACTGACACCAGAGACAACTCCACGACTTCCGAGGCGTGTACAACCCTTCACTATCCGATTACCAAGACACAGCACTGATGGACCGAATCTGGTGTTTCCACCTGTACCAACCGACCTAGAGTTTCCTCACGGCCTCACATTAGAAGACCTAATTGATGAGGAGGTAGCCAGAATAATCGAGGCTGTTAACGCGGAAGTCGAGGCAGAGCACGCTAGTGGGAAACAAACTGCTACAGACCAACCCCATCCTAGACAACCAGGAGTAGTTGAAGTGGAGGATGAAGAAGAAGAAGAGCAAGAGGAGGAACGAGGTGGACAAACAGAGGAAGAAGAGCAGGAATATGAACAAGAAGTTCTACAGGAACTTGAGGGTGCCCCGGCTTATACGAAGGAATTGAAAAAGCTGTATGATACCATCAACAGAGTTCAAGAACAGCACAAACTGGCCCTGGTAGCAGGAAAAGCCCTCATGAACCAAATCCTTGAAGAGGAAGGTGTGGACGAGCAATACCGAGCAACCCTTGATATGATTTCTGATGTGTTGGGGGTACCTGAGATGGTGCATACAGCTCTTGCACACTCGAGAAGATCGGAGCAACGATACGGCAGACGCCCCCCTCGATCAGGAAAACAAATGAATATATTAGTATCAGAACCACAGGGCACCACATCCACAACCACGGGCACAGCTCATATCATTCAGGAAACTGAGGAAGCCCATACATCCAGTGCATCCCCATCACCCCCTTTACCACCCCTACCTCCAACTCCACCAACTTCACCTCCCACTAACCACTATTGTCACCACCTCAGAGTCCACTGCCCATACCAATGCACAGACTGTCAGTCAATCCACACAACCCACACACCCTATCACCACCTCACTTGTATACACTACCATTGACACTGTAATTCTAACTACAGCCACGAAAAACCCCGTTCCCCCGATCACACTTCCTGGCGGTTCATATTCACAACTACACACACCACTTTACACTTTCACCACTATCACCGCACCCACAATTCCCATGTTCACAATCACTCCCACGATTGCATCCACTTTTGACCTCATGGACATTTCACCCACCTCCGCACCTCTCCCTCCCCCCATACGTCCACAATCTCCCATTCCCCCACCACCAACTTCACCCTTTTCAAGCACAGCATACACGCTCCCATTCCCCTTTCCCTTCCCTTCTGCATTCAACACCTTTCCCGCATCCACTCCCATTAATAATGTATTTAATAACATGTACCAGTGTATGTCTCAGCTGCAACAGCATTATCAGCACCTAGATGCTCAGCATACAAGTCTGTTCAGAAGCCATGAAACATTACAAGGACGATTCATTGACTTAGAGAGGGAAAAGCGGCTACTACAACAACAGTATATCACTTTACAGGAACAACATGAGCAGTTAGTGGCCAATCCACCCTAGTCAGATGCGGAAGAAAAACAACAACTTGATGAGTTGCTACACTCCCAGATAACAGAGAATCTCAAGCTTCGACACAACCTGGCCCTATTACGGAAACACATGTCTACAGCACTCGAGGAAAATAAGAGACTACAGAGACAGAACGAAGAAAAATTGGAAGCAGCAATGGAGGGTTCACCACAGGAAATTGACCCAAAGAAATTCAAGGCTATCCCCTCTGAAAATATGCAAATCGTCTTGGAAACCCATGCCAACCTCCTGGAAGCCCACGCAGCATTAGAAAGAGAAAGAGATGACTTATTAAAGCAACTGGTAACACAGCAAGAGTCTCCAAGCAAAGTCACAACTGAAGCCGACACATCTGAAGAAGTCGCAAAACTCAGAGCAGAATTAGAAGAACTACGAAATAGAGTTCTACAATACGAGTGTCAACCCTCTCCCCTGGTGGAACCAGAACCTGAAGACTTAGTGCCAATTCAAGTGGAGGAGATCTTTGAAGACCCATACGTTCCCATGCCAACACCCGGAGGTAAGCAAACAGAAGAAGGAATGGACACGATTGAGATCGAAGCGCCTAAATGGATGCAAAGGTTGGAAAAGGTTGCTACAACCCAGATGAGAGAGTTGCAGTTCAGATAGCGTCTATGTCATGATTGGAAGAAGTCGTCATAAAATCGGATTACTTTAGAAACCTCTCCCATCATAGGTGGATTGGCACGTCTGATGATCTATATGTTCCATTCTGTGTATTAATGGCAGATTACAATGCTGAAATCAAGCAACGCACAACAAAAGAACCAACCTCGGCGACACAATTTGCACCGGATGATATCCCTGCAAGTGCCAAGCAAGGGAATATACATCAACCTACTTGGAGGATCCGCCTGCTTGAAACCTACCTTGAGATGGTACGCACATGGAATAACATGCCTCTATATATCAAATATAATCCCTGCTATTGCCCTGTCTTTCGAAGAAGGTCTTGGCCGGAGTACACAAAAATAGTTTTGACGGTTAAAGGATGTGAAAAGTGGTTAAATTATGTGTACCTAGCACCTCCTAATGGCCAACCCACAGTCAACTACATGATTTCAACCATCCTACACTGGGCAGTCCGGTTCAAGAATGTCCCAGATGTCATGGCACAGATGTGCCTAAAACTTTTTGAGCTCATGCTGATTACATTCAGGACATTTAAGAACATCAAAGAACCTCATCTTTGGGCTATTGGATTTAATGAAGGGAATCAGGACCTTGTCTATGACATGAGCACCACGCCCTCCATTAACGCCGTCTATGCATGGCATGCCCGTATAAAGTATATACCTGCTTGCTTCAAACAGACGTTTGAAGAAATGTTTATCACAGGGTTCTGGGAATATCATTCAGAGATATTCATTCCTAGACCATCTCATCTATTACAATTATTTGCTGTGGAACAAGCTCTACATTTAGAAAAGCCGTATACCACATCCAGAGGTTCCCGGGCCTGTAGATTGGGATGCTCTACTCACTGACTTGGCCAAAGGGTTGAGAATTGCGGAACATCATTTAGCAACAGACGTTGTGGAGTACTACATCCAACGACCCACCCAAGAAGGGTCTGCCAGGGATGACAGACGCGCGAGAGGGGGGGTGTTAGCAGTAGTCAAGGAACTGAAGGACTAACAAGACAAGGAAGCCAACGAAGGGAGTCGGAGCGAAGAGAAGGTACAAGCAGACAGAGTAGTCAAAGAAGATCGGGCAAGTAGGCCATTATTTTTTCAGGAAGCTAAAGCATATCAAAGAGGTGGACACATAAGGAGAAGAAGCAAGTAGGAAGCTCGAAGACGTGTATGTCAAATCGTTAGAGGAAATCCCTATAAAAATAGTGATTTTCATCACTAAAAGCCATTGTAAATACCATTTCATATTTTTGTAGCTCCATTTTGTGCAAGCCAAGGAGTCCTTGAGCTTGAGGAGCATTAGAACTAGCTACCTACCAGTTTGCATAATTTGTAGACTCCATATTTATAAAGTTTCATGGAGAAATAAGACTTGAGCTAGGAGAAATTATCAAAATACTGAAGGTATGTTATTTCAGTGACTAGGAATTTTTGTAGAAGCAAAGTTCTCACTTTAGGCTATCATTTCTCAAAGTTTGGAGTTGCAATGAGTTAATGGTGACCATAGAGGTGTATTTCAGCCTATAAAGTTTCATGGAGAAATAAGACTTGAGCTAGGAGAAATTAGCAAAATACTGAAGGTATGTTATTTCAGTGACTAGGAATTTTTGTAGAAGCAAAGTTCTCACTTTAGGCTATCATTTCTCAAAGTTTGGAGTGGCAATGAGTTAATGGTGACCATAGAGGTGTTCTAGTGTCACATTAATTCATTTCTTGTGGTGTTTCATACATCAACAAGTGGTATCAGAGCAGAAAGATTCTCGAGAGCAGAAGACGACAAAGGTACGAGAAGTTTTGTAAAGTTTTCCATTAAAGTTTGAAAGGTGAAGCATTTGAAGACACAAGGCATCAAAAGGTTACTTCAAAAGTATCCTCATACACAAAGAACTTCAAAAGGTATTATCCTTTATCCTTTAAGCTCACAGGTTGCAGCAGAAGGAAAGAACTATGGCAGATCATATTTCCATTGACAAACTGGACAGAGATAATTACCCCGCATGGGTAATGAGAATGGAAGCCTTACTTATGAGTAAGGATCTCATGATATATGTTACAGGTGAAGAAGAGAAGCCAGTATTCGAAGATGAAATCCGACCAAAGAAAGAAGAACTAGATGCTTTAAAGCATTGGCAGAAGAAGGATGCAAGTGCAAAGGCATACATTTACAATACAATCTCTGATCATTTGCTACCACACATCAGAGGATTGGAATCATCTGAAGATATATGGAATGCATTGGAGTATCATTTCCAAAGTACTACTAAAGCACAGAAAGCAAGTCTATGGTCAGAGTTTACAACATTCAAGAAGAAGACAAGTCAAACCATTAGTGATTATGTCACTAAGATGAAGGATCTAGCAGATAGTCTTGGATCCATAGATGAAGATGTTGAAGATCACAGATTGATTGCTCAACTACTTGCAGGTTTGAGAGGGGATGAAAGGTGGAAACCTTTTGTCTTATCAACAGAACTTTCATTAAATCATTATGTTCCAGATTTGAACCAGTTGCTTGGTTTGATGCTCACATATGAGCAAGACTTGAAGGGAGATGGAGATAAAGGACAAAGTTCTGCAATGTACATGAAGAATAAGAAGAAAGGAGATAAAGGTAAAGCAAAGGATGAAGAGGAGTCTAGTTCTCAAGCTTATTATGCAAGAGGTAAAGGCACTGGCAGAGGAAGAGCAAGAGGTTTTGGAAGAGGAAGAGGTAATCAAAATAACAACAAAAAGGCTTGCTGGATCTGTGGATTGAGTAATCATTTGGCTCATGACTGTTGGCACAACCAACAAGGATCAAACCAGAATCAAAACAACAATAGCAGAGGCCGAGGTGGAAGATATCAAAGTAATTTTCAAAGAGGTAGACAAAGTCAAAGAGGAGGCTATGGTAGGGGTGGAGGAAGAAGTTGGGGACAGAATCAATCCTACAACACCACCTACTACAACTATGCAAATGACACACAGAATGAAAGTCATACATCATTGATGATGAACTCAATCAACACATCAGATAAAGAAGATCTAAAGGTATTTTACATTGACTCTGGATGTTCTAATCATTTGTCAGGAAACATAGAATTGATGTCAGAATTGGAAAAAGGCATTTCTAGTCATACTGTTCAAACAGGTGATAATACAAGACATAGTGTACATTCAATTGGAAAGGTGAAATGTAAGAGTGGAGCAGATTTGCTAACCAATGTTTTGTATGTTCCCACAATACCTAAAACCAAGTCAGGTTTACAAATGAAGGAGTATTTGTTGAAGATCCAGAGAATGGATATAATCAGATTGTCTCTGGTAAGAAAGAAGGTAGACTCTTTACTTTAAGAGTGCAAGGGAACATTGGTCAAGCTTTGCTCACACATGGTGAAGGAGTGATTACAGAACTTGATCTCTGGCATAAGAGATTAGGTCATTTCAATGAAAGAGGAATTAAAGCTATGGTTGCTAATCAGTCTGTACTCGGATTACCAAATGTGCAAAGTCAACATATGGTTTATAAATGTGAAGCATGTCAAATGGGAAAAGCACACAGGTTACCATTTCAGAAGAAAGGATTCAAACATGATGGAGTACTTGAGCTCATTCATACAGATGTATGGGGACCAACAAAAGAAGGATCTATCAGTGGCTCAAGGTATTATGTTCTTTTCATTGATGATGCTACAAGATGGATAACATTATATGTTTTGAAGGAAAGATCAGAAGTGTTTGGAGCCTTCAAGCATTTTCATGCATATGCAGAGAGAGTAACAGGTCAAAAGCTTAAGAGACTGAGGTCTGATGGAGGGGGAGAATACTTCTCCCAAGAGTTCAATGATTATCTTTGGAATGCAGGTATTAAGAGAGAAATAACTTGCAGGTATACACCACAACAAAATGGTGTAGCAGAAAGAAGGAACAGGACTTTGGTTGAGTTTGCTAGAGCTATGCTAAAGGAGAAGAATTGTCCAAATTATCTTTGGGCTGAGGCTATAAATACAGCTACATATCTTGTGAATAGATTACCATGTGCAGCTCTGAATGGTATGACTCCATATGAAGCTTGGTGGGGTAAGAAACCAACACTAGATCATTGTAGAGTGTTTGGATCAATTGCATATGCTTATGTGCCATCACAGCTTAGGCATAAACTTGAACCAAAGGCAGAAAAATATGTGTTCATTGGTTATGATGAAAAGCAGATGGGTTACAGGTTGTGGAATCCTCTAACCAAACAATTTCTTGTTTCTAGAGATGTTACATTTGATGAAAAGAAAAGTTGGTATGCAGATCAAAGTCACACAGCTAAAGAATTTGAAGAAGAGGTAAGAAGATGTGAGAAAGGAAAATCAATTGTGCAGGTAAATAGAGATGAAGACTATATGCAAGCAAGTACATCCACAAGTGGATTAACAAGAAGGAATGAAGAAGCTCCTATATTTGATGAAGAGGTGTATCCAGAAACTTATGAAGAATGTGAACCAAGAAGGTCAAGCAGGACTAGAAGACAACCAGAAAGGTATTCTTATGATACTTCTTACATAACTCAGAAGAACTATGCATATATGGTCAAAGATGATGAAGAACCTCATAACTATGATGAAGCTAAAGGTAAGAAGCAATGTGAAGAAGCAATGAAGGAAGAGTTCAATGCACTGGAGGAGAACAAGACATGGGAACTTGTTCCTAAACCAAATGGTAAGAAAGTAATTGGAAATAAATGGGTTTATAAAGTGAAGAAGCTTGCAGATGGAAGTATAGCCAGATACAAAGCTAGATTGGTGGTGAAAGGCTATGCCCAGACCTATGGCATAGATTATGATGAGACATTCAGTCCCGTAGCTAAGATGTCAACTATAAGGACAATCATTGCTATTGCAGCTTCAAAAGGATGGACTCTAAGTCAATTGGATATAAAAAATGCATTCTTGAATGGATACATATCAGATGAGGTATACATGGAACAACCTCAAGGGTTTATAGATTCCAGGTATCCAAATTTTGTTTGCAGGTTGAGAAGAGCATTGTATGGATTGAAGCAAGCTCCAAGAGCTTGGAACTATAGACTGGTGAAGCATCTCAATGATCTTGGATATCAAAGTTCAAAAGCAGATTCAAGTCTACTTATCAAAAGAACAGAGGAAGGTACAATCTACATTTGTATTTATGTAGATGACATTATAATCACAGGTACTTCAGATGAAGGAATCAAGGAGGTAAAGAGATTGCTTGAAAAAGAATTCAAGATCAGTGACCTAGGAAAGTTATCATACTTTCTTGGAATGGAAGTTACTTATACAGATCATGGCATATATGTGTCACAAGAAAGGTATCTTCTGAACTTGTTGAAGAAGTTTGATATGGAAAATTGCAGAGAAGCTTCAACTCCACTTGAAGTTAATCACAAGCTCAGTAAATATGATGGTGCAGACTACAAAGATATGAGGAAGTATCAATCTCTTGTGGGTAGTTTGATTTATGCTACACTAACAAGACCTGATCTTAGTTATGCAGTGGGAGTTTTGTCACAATTCATGCATTGTCCAAAGGACCCACATTGGATTGCAGGTCAAAGAGTTCTTGGATATATCAAAGGAACTATAAAGGAAGGATTATATTATCCTTTTACATCAGATTTGAAGTTGAGAGCCTATAGTGATTCAGATTGGGCAGGTAATCAAGATGACAGAAGATCAACTCATAGTTACATGATATATATTGGTGATAAGCTTGTAAGTTGGTGTTCAAAGAAACAACATACAGTAGCATTATCATCAACTGAAGCAGAGTACAAAGGACTTGTGGAAGCAGCTAAGGAAGTCATATGGATGCAGACATTGTTCAAGAGCTTAGGTATTGATCAAGGTACACCTACAATACATGGAGATAATATGAGTTCACTTTATCTTGCAGCAAATCCAGTATTTCATGCAAGGACAAAGCACATAGAGATACAGTATCATTTTCTCAGAGAAAAGGTAATGGAGAAGGAGATTGAAGTGGAGTACATTTCTACTAAAGATCAGTTAGCAGACATAATGACAAAGAGCTTGGATGGTGTGAAGACCAGCAGATTTAAAAGCATGGCAGGAGTAAAAGAAAAGAAGAAGATATGAAGGAACAGAGAATGTCAATTAATGATTGAGGGGGAGCTGTTGGAGAAACAATCACTAATTGGACATATATTTGAAGTTCAAATCTTAGGAAGAAAACCCATGCCTATGTGAAGGGACAAATTCACAAATGTATTATACTTGTAAAGTTAGTTCACTTTAGTTCTAGAAGTTTTTTAAAAGTCACGGGAATGAGAAAATCTATATAAGTTAGTTAGTATCAACTGACGCGGTGAGAAGAAGAAGGAGGAAGACAATGAGAAAGTGAGAAAAACTCATTTTTGTATGACTGAGTGTAGTCGGGCTTCTCTGAGCGAGAAAGCACTTGTAAGCTTCTGAGTTTTCATAGTTATGACAAGAACTAGTTAAAGTTCTGTGTATAAGTCTTCTTCCTCCATCTCCAGTGTTTGTCTTCTGTGTAATGATTTGAAAGGTTGAAGTTTTCCAAGCAAGTCGATGCGTGGCATCGAATCTCACTTGATAAGTCCTTATCTTCATATCTGATTTTTATCTACTGCCAAATCTTCTTGAAAAGATGATGTTGTTGGAGCAACTCGATGCCTGGCATCGAATTCCAGTTGATAAGTCATATTCTAAGTGTGCATGAAATCACCTATAGTTTTGGTGTCCAAAAGATCAAGACTTTATGCGGGAAGTCGAGGCCCGGCATCGAATCCCTGCTGAAAAGTGGCCAAAAACATCCCAAGTCGATGCCCGGCATCGAATTCTCGTTGCAAGTCGATGCTAGGCATCAAATTCTAATTTTAAACAGGCGCTCTTACTAAAACAGGTAAAATTTCCAGTTTTGGAAGGTCATACAGGGTCATATTGTGAGGGCCATAACTTGAGTTCTAGAGATCCGTTTGATGCATATGATAGCTTGTTGGAAATCTCTACTCTTCTAGTTTTAGCCTATAAAGTTTCATGGAGAAATAATACTTGAGCTAGGAGAAATTAGCAAAATACTGAAGGTATGTTACTTTAGTGACTAGGAATTTCTGTAGAAGCAAAGTTCTCACTTTAGGCTATCATTTCTCAAAGTTTGGAGTGGCAATGAGTTAATGGTGACCATAGAGGTGTTCTAGTGTCACATTAATTCATTTCTTGTGGTGTTTCATACATCAACATTGGTTAGATTGTCTGTGGCCACGATGATATACTCAGCATGTGAACCCTTAGTTGGGGGATTAATAGGACCAACAAAGTCTATCCCCCACTTAGAGAATGCACGTCCACCCATCATAGGTTTCAATGGCATCTCATCTTTTCGTATAGGATATTGAGTTCGCTGACAAACATCACACCTCTTCACGTAGGCATGTGCATCCATGTGAAGGGTTGGCCACCAAAGACCTGCAAAAAGCACTACCTTGATTACTCTATCCGGTCCGAAGTGTCCTCCTGCTACACCTTGGTGAGCAGTTTCCAAGATTTAAGATATTCGCTCTCATGAACACATATTCTAAGATACCCATCTTTTCCTCGTTTGTATAGATTATCTCCAATGAGAGCATAGTCTATAGCTTCTTGTTCTAGGCTCCTTTGTCTAGCCAATGTCATCTCTTGAGGGAATGTTTTCGTTCTTAATAATGCAACTAACGGTTCACTCCAATCTGGCACTAAAGACACTCGATAAAGAGTGGCGTGTTCCACTGGTGATTTAGTGCGGCAGATTGGGCATTCTTTGCACATCCTATGAACATCAGCTTCCATAGCTGGCCAGTGTATTCCAAGTCTCCTCAACGTCTGTAAGGTTCTTTGCCTCGAGTAGTGTTGCTCTAATGCACCCACATGTGCTAATTGCAACCACTTTGCATACTCATCCTCTTCCACACAACAGGCTAATATCCCTTGATCGGTATGTTTGTACATGCTTCCTGCCATTATATGGTACTTTTGAGCTTTTACTATCTCCCTATCCTGTGTGTTCATTACTGGGTGGTTAGGCCCGTATGTCAATACTGGCACTAATGGCTTAGCCCACTGAGGTATTACTTCCAAATTAAACAAGTAAGCATCAGGAAGATCATCCGATACTCCTTGTGGGGCTTCTCCAGATGTGAGCCTAGAGAGATGATCTGCTCTCAAATGAGTCTTGCCTTTTCTCACCACTACCTCAAAGTCATATTCCATTAGTAAGAGGAACCATCTCACCAATCTACCTGTGTTGCATGGCTTGTTCACGAGATATAGCAGTGCCTGATGGTCAGTAAATAATTTTTCTTATTTGCAAGCAAGTAATGTCTAAACTTTTTAACTGCATATACCATACCTAGTCCTTCTCTCTCCGTAGTGGTATAATTTTGTTCAGCTGCATTCAATTGTCTACTAGCATAGGCAATTGGAAGATCCATATTACCTTCACTGGTAGGTTGCACGAGTACACACCCAATAGCATAATTGGATGCATCTACATGAACATGGAAATTCTTATTCCAATCTGGTGTGGTCAAGATTGGTGCTGAACATAATCGCCGTTTAAGCTCATTGAAGGAATTCTCACATTCATCAGTCCACTCAAAGTTAGTCAAAAGTCCATACAGAGGCTTTGCTATGATGGCATACATGTGAATGAACCGATGGTAGTAACCACAATGCCCCATGAAAGCCTGTATTTCCTTAACGTTCTTTGGCCTAAGTAGTTCTGCGATGGCTCTCACTTTCTCTTTGTCAGTGGATATGCCGTTCTTAGACACTATGTGTCCTAGAATCTTGCCTTTCCTGACCATGAAAACACACTTTTCTGGGTTCAGGCAGACTTGATACTCTCTACACTTGTCAAAGATTTGCCTGAGTTCAGGTATATGTGTCTGTCTAATGTTGGAATGAGCACAGAGATCATCAACATAGACCTCCAAATTCTTCCTCAAGAACTCTTTAAACACGTGGCACATCAATCTCTGGAAGGTTGCGGGAGCATTGGTAAGCCCGAATGGCATTACCCTAAAAGCGAATATGCCCCACTCTGTGGCAAAAGCCATCTTATGCTGATCCTCTGGAGCAATGGCTACTTGATTGTAGCCAGAAAACCCATCTAGAAAGATGTACACTTCCTTGCCTGCTACCCTTTCTAATAGATGCTCAGTGATAGGAAGCGGATAACTATCTCTAATAGTAGCTGCATTAACCTTCTTCAAGTTAATGCATACGCGTAATTTACCATTCTTTTTGGGCACCACTACAATGGGGGACACCCATTCAGTGTGCTCGATTTCATAGATAAATCCAGCTTCAACCAAGCGGTCTATCTCTTCTTTGATCTTAGCAGCATAATTATCATTGTATGTGTATGGCTTTTTCTTGGAGGGTTTGGCATCTAAGGTCATGGGGATAGTGTGTGAGCATATGTCTAGATCAACACCCTTCAAATCCTTGTAACTCCAAGTGAATACATCTCTGTATTCTCTTAGCAAGGCCATCAATTCACGCTCTTCTTCTTCCGTCAGGTCATGTCCTATATAAGTACATCTCTCCTCACCTTCTTCTAGGGCTACCACTATTTTCTTGGTGGTTTCTTTGTTATCATAGGCTTCTCCTGATTGTGCCTCTCATTTAGGCATCCTTATCATGACTCTTCTATCATCTATCTCATACTTCTTAACATTTTTAGGGACCTCAAACAAAGATTCTTCCTCTCCTTGTGTGACTTCTTTCTTCTTCCTTTTCTTTCCTTCTTCCTTAGGGGTCACATGTGTGGATAGCCTTACATCATTTGTAAGCTCTCCATGCCTCTGAGGTTGAAATTCTGTTTCATAGAAGTATTCTTCATCTGATGCAAAAGGTGGGTCCATGATGATTGACTCTAGATCGGAGTCACTTGCATCCTCAAATGCATCAGGGCTAGGTTCACACTCTTCTAAGACTGCATCTCCCATGATTGGCTCTATGGAGAAAACTGAAATGTCATAGCCATCCTCATCACAGTGGGGTGTCCATTGTTCTTCATTGATGGCTACATCCATGGTTGCTAAAATTTCTGCCCAGCCGTGGGGTTCAAATTCTTCATCAGGAAATACTACAGGTGCATATGCTGGGTCTTGAATGGATCTATGTGTTTCTTTTGCACCTATTTCTCTGGCTTTTTCTCTCTTCTCCTCTTCTACTGCCACTTTGCACATCCATAAGTGAGTGTCTTCATGCATCCATGAGGATCTTGATCCTATGGAGTGCACCGACTCTGTATCATCTTTAGCTCTATGGATGGGATTCCATTGGATAGGAGGGACATCTCTATGAGAGTAATCTTTGAGATTGACTTTGGTCGTAACACCTAAGTGTTGCAAATACAAGGAATTGGTTCCCCAATCCTGGACCACTTGCAACTGTCGCATAAATGGTCTTCCCAAAATCATCTCATAGGCATGATTCTTGCTAAAATCACAGATAGCAAACGTGTGCTCAAACTCTACACCACATGTAATGAGATTTATTCCTTCAAGTAGTCCTAAAGGCCTCTCTATGTGGCCATCAGCCATTTGCAATTTCATCCTCGTGGGCCTGAGTGCTGGCTTGCCCCACCGCTTCCATAGGGAAGTGGTAGCAATAGCAACTCCTGCACCTGAGTCTAGAACTGCCTTAGTTGTGTACCCCTGATGGGTAATGGGAAGATAGGTGTTTCCTTCTTCACCTCACTCATATCTCCTATCTTGTCCAGAGGAATTTCTGGCACTGTCCTATGAGAACCTACCTGGGAATGAGGTTTTGCTATCTCGGGTACTTGTTTGGCTACATGTTTCCATAACTTTGGCCTAACTTTGAGTAGCTCTTCTAAAGTGAGGTTGCATTGCACTTTAGTGTTTTTCACTACCTCAGTATTCCTAGGTATGACTGAGTCTTCGTTTCTTACCATGACCGTGGGTGCTCTCATACAAGTAGACTTGGCTTCCCATGGGCCTGTGAAGTGGGGTAATTCATGTAAAGAATTAGACTCAAAGTCTAATCTCTCTTGAGACTGGGTGCTCTCCTGCTCTCCATAAATAGAGGGAATATCTTGTGGGAATTGATCCTGCGTGTCATCCACAAGTTCAATGGGAGGAGGGACTTCACTTTCTTTAGCCCATTTGTCTTCTTGAATCTCTCGCAGGAATTCTGGAGTGAACCTATTCATAGAAGAGGAGGTGTCTGGTTCAGTGGAATTGGGCACATAAGCTTCCTGTGGGGAATGGCTTATGTTTTTGCTTGCCTCATCTCTTTCTTGATTTTTTTCTTCCTTGGCAGATCTTGCAATGATGCTCTCTAACTTCTCTAGGAGTCCATCCAGGTGCAATTGTGTCTTAGCTGAGCCTGAGTAGTTGAAAAGGCGACTGACTTCAAACATGGTCTGAGCCAATGCGACCATTTTCGCACATAGCTTGGTTCTCTCTATCTCTAGGTCAGCTCTAGGGTAGCACTTGTCATGATCCGTCACATTTGGCCCTTCTTGGATTCTGGCCTGATATGCCTTAAGCATCATGTCTATGTCTTCAGGAGTGGGGTCAGCTAACACTGATCCTACTCTAGGGGGTGGTGGGATGGTCTGAGGTAGGTGGACAGATGGTGGGTTAGATGGTGATGGAAGTGAGGGTGGTGGTGGTATGTGAGAGTTTGTTTTATAGGTGAGTTCAACAATTTTGGCTTTTGTTTCTCTTATGCTTTCTTCTAAGTCGCTCATCTTTTTAGACCATTGTCTTTTCATTCTTTCTCGACTATCCCTCCAGGCTCTCAACCGTTTCTTGGCTATGCTCTCAGTTTCACTAACCTCTGCACTCTTCTCTTGACCTATTCCTGGGTTCTATTGCAAAGCCTGGGCTCTAGTGACTACCTGTACTGGTGCAGTGGACGTCACACTTCCTATAGAGTCTACTACTAACCCAATAACATTAATTGGAGTTATTTTTGGCATATTATTGGGATTCTTAGGGCAATCTCGTAAGAGATGCTCCTTCCCGTAGTCTTGACAAAAGCCTTGTATTGTTACTGACTGGGGTTGTGTAGGTGGAGGTAAGGGGCAATCACGAATGAGGTGATCTCCCTGACATCTGTAGCATGGCCCTCTAGGGAATGGGGGTCTCACTTGCCTAGGGTTTGTGTACATTACATTTGTGTACTCTGGCTCCCAACTAGGTTCACTTGGTTCTTCACTGTAGTAGGACTCACCATGTTCAGGAGATTGCATGTAGTAAGCCTGGGGACTATCAATATGTGTAGAATCAAAGCTATGATCGCTCGGGTCACTTTCTGAAAGGAGTGGTATTACTGGCACTATAGCTCTATTCAAATTTTCCTCAGCTGCTGCATACTTTACAGGAATCACATTAGCTGGGGCTGGAGGTTGTTGAGCTAACACAAGCTGTGGCCTTTACTGGTTCTGGTAGGGTTGTTGATAGGGTTGCTGCGGTCTACCATATTGTTGTGGGGGGTACTGGTTCTGGTATCTTCCCTGTTGTGGATAGGGCTGAGGGTAGGTTTGTCTAACTGCTTGCTTATTGTATGGGCAATCTTGTGCTATGTGATTTGTGTATCTCCGTTCTATGGTGCAATATTGGCTGCTAGGATTCACGTGGGGTTGAGCCATGATGGGACATGCGTTCGCCATATGGTCACCACCGCAGGTATAGCACCTTTTTACTGGGGCAAATCTAGGAATTTGTTTACTAGAGACACCGAGTTTTTGAGCTACTTTCTCCGCAAGTTCCTCAATAGATGTGGATTGCGAGGAAGAGAGGCTAGAGGCACTATCTGAATCTTTGTAGATTTTGGAAAGCTCCAACTCCTCCCCTAGGTTATCCTCAATGTCAATGCACATGCATACACACTCTTCTATGGTCCTAGGGTCCTTCAAGTACACATAGGATCGCAACTTTGTACTTAGCAATCCATCCAAGAATAAAGCCACTTGTTTGGTAGGTGTGGGTAACTCAGGAACAGGGCATCTCTCAAGATATTGCCTAAATCTTCTTCCTGCAAGTCTCACAGTCTCCTGGGGGGTCTGCTTGAAGTTGTAGATCAATGAGGAAGTATTATGCCACTCTTAGAGAACTCGGTGATGAAAGCCTCTAAGAGTTGGTCTATGCTCCTGAACTGTCTCTCGTTCAATGGTTGAAACCATGTAAGGGCTGTGTTCCTAAGTGTTAGACCAAAGGCATTATATTGCGTGAATAGGTCCTCAACTTGTTCAGCTCTCAAGACTTGTCTAAACTCTCAAGACTCTTCCTTATGCCACTCTTAGAGAACTCGGTGATGAAAGCCTCTAAGAGTTGGTCTATGCTCCTGAACTGTCTCTCGTTCAATGGTTGAAACCATGTAAGGGCTGTGTTCCTAAGTGTTAGACCAAAGGCATTATATTGCGTGAATAGGTCCTCAACTTGTTCAGCTCTCAAGACTTGTCTAAACTCGGCCACATGATCATATGGTCTCATGTGCCATCGAAGTGATTCTTCATGGACTTCACTAACTGAGTCGGTCTCAAAATCCTGGCGTGTTCCCTAGGCCTTGTCAGGGGGAAATCATCAGCATTCCTTTGGTTCCTTGGGGCTCTAAGTCCTTCAGGTTCCACTCTATTTGTTTCCGTTCTCGTTCTGTCTCTTCCCACTGGGTTGGCAAAGCTTACCTCCGGCCTATCTCTATGTCTGTCTCTTTGAGTTCCGTGAGCATGGGAGGTTCCAGCTCCTAGGTGACCAAAGGACACATTCGATCTTGGTTGGGGGAAAATAAATTCACCTTTCCAAGTGTAAGCATGCCTATCATTTTCTGTAACCACAAAGATCCTCTCTAAAGAGTGATCTAAGTAGGTCACTCTCCCTGGAATATCAGGATCTTTGAACTCATATATCATGATTGTTCCTACCTCACTCGGCTGATTAGGTCTATATCTCCAAAAGGCTTCATCAGTCTCTCGGTTCAGGAGTAGATCTATGCTCTTATTGTCTTGGGGAATCCACTCTGGTGTGATAATCCTAGTGAGAACAGACTTGCCTCGGGGGGTTCTAGGTTCTACACCCATGTTTCCTTGCTCTAGGTCACCTAAGTCCGTTTCTGAGATCACATTCCCAAATTCATCTGTCCTCTCTGGATGACTGGTGACTACATATATTGTCCCTTCCTTGTCTAGGTATGCTCCATTTTCAAACTTGACAGCTGGGCGTTCTAGTCCAATGGATTGATCAGGGTTTTTAATCTGTACCACAGATCTTCCTAGGCCGTCCTCATAGATGCTAGCACCTAATCGGTTGGTCCTAAGGTATTCAAGTTGCATCTTGTAAGGGCCTTCCACCCTATGTAAATATGGCACCCCAGAACTTCCTGTAGGTCTCTCCATACCGTGGGACATCTCAGACTCGCTCGTCTCATAGCTATGGTAGTACGAATGATGGCTCAACTGCTGGGCCCAAGACCTAGCAATATGATTGACACTAGCCTCTGAAGATCTAAGATTTTGTCTATCTCTCCCTAGGTGTCGACCTGATCTAAGGTTCATAAGCCCAATTGAATAATCCCAATTTTTCCCAAGTACACTTTGCGTTGCTGAGTTCTTTTGTATCAGTCACTTGTTCTTTTTTAATCCCTTAGGGTGTCACTTCTTGTCTTGTTACTCTTCATCGCAAGGAACACTTAAATTTTTATCGTACTTTGAGTGCGGTTGCTCAATTTAATTTCTTTTCCTTAAGTTGTTTCACAATTGTAATCTCCTAGCACTTGCACTTGAGTGATTAGAGTTCTTGGACTTGGTTGTTCTTAACGTGTTCCTAATCAATCAAAACCTCTATCCGTACTTAGCCTATGCTAGGAATTGACAGAGGGTGTTGAGAATTTCCAACCTTAAGTTTCTTCCCTTGGTTGCCCTTGTATGCCCAGGAAGCGTGTTCCCAAGCTCGCACTTACTCTTGCTTCGAGTACCCTTCGATGTTCTCAAAGAACCTGAAAAAGTCCACAATTAGCTCAAGAATTGATTTCAGATGATAGATAGATCACTTTCATGCATGCAATTCACAGACCCAATTGCCTTTTGCCTCTATGGAAATCAATCACAAGGGACCCTCAATTTTTTCCTACCCCGGGATATGGTCAACTTCAAACCTGACTTTAATTCTACCGTAACCAGTGGAAGTTTTGGTTGTATTTCCCACGAGCTTTCCAACAAAACAAAAATCACCGCAATCGGATTTTGTATGAGGAAGTTATGTCCATTCAGGGTTTTGGGACCAAATCAGGATTTTAAACAGGTTAGCAGGCAAACAGGACTTCTCGAAATACTTTGTGTAATGGCCTCACAATGCAATGATGAACCCTAGTATTTGTCCCACAATTTTTCAATAATAGACCACTATTTTTTGCCCTAAAAAATTGGCCAATTTTGCCCTTCAATCGCGTTCGCAAGCTCTGTCAGTCGCGATGGATAGGTCAATCGCGATCGACGTGTCAGTCGCGATTGACAAGTCCGTCGTGGCTGTCAGTCGCGATTGACAGGTCCGTCGTGGCTGTCAGTCGCGATTGATGGGTCAATCGTGATTGACACGTGGCCCGAAAAGTCAATCAGTCGTGGTCAAAGGATCGTGGACTCTGTCAGTCGCGATTGATGGGTCGATCGCGATTGACAGGTCCTTCGCGAGAGTCTGTCCGTCGTGGTCAAGCAATCATTGACTGTGTCGGTCGCGATTGACAGGTCCGTTGTGGCTGTCAGTCGTGATTGACTGGTCGATCGCGATTGATGGCTCGATTTCGATTGACACGTGTCACGCGTAGGTTCTGTCGGTCGTGGTCAGTCGGTCGTTGACTCTGTCGGTCGCGATTGACGTGTCGGTCATGATTGACAGAGCCGTCGGCATGTGTTCGTCGTGGTTTGTCGATCGCGATTGACAGAGCGATCGCGATTGACAAAAATCTGAGGAATTTTAAAATTTCAAGCACACATTTGGGAAGCTCTAGGCATGTAGATCATGATTATGTACTTTGTTTAGCAAAAAGACCATTTTTTCTATCGGTCGCGTTTGATAGAGTTCAACGCCTCGAGACCTGCACAGTCAAATTTGTTACCTGTTGGAGCTGGTGCAGCTGCTGGGGATGCTGATTCCTGCAGAAAATCTCAAAAAACACAGAAAATCACAAGCACATAAACGCTCTCTCGCTCTCTCTCACAAGTGAAATGAGGGGAATGGTATGGGTGTGGTGATATGACCAAAAAACTGAAATTTTTCGCGATGATGGAGATGGATGTGGGAGATGGTGAGGATGATGATGGTCATGAGGAAAACAAAAGAAAATAGATAAGAGTGAAGAAAATACCTATAACTCCAACGCGTCAACTCTACGTCTTACCATCACACGCTCGTCCTCAAAGCTCGATCCCCGGCAACGGTGCCAAATTTGGTGTAGCTCAGTGATGAGTAGCACCTCCTTTAATGTCAATCCGGGAAGACGTGAGGATGGTATGAAGACCTCGAGTAAGTGAAGGCACATGTGCATGAGTGAGAAGCACACTAACATGCACACACATACACACACACGTGCACACACAGTAAGACAAAGAGTGAGAAGCAAAGGAGTTCTTAGATCACTTTCAAAAAGATCTTACAAGTTCAAATCAATTACAAGCTAACCTCAAAAATGAGCTCTCTAGCTCTATTTATAGTTTTTGACTAGGTTTTGGCCTTGTCCAGACCTAGTGTCCGGCCTAGTTAAAAATTAGGTTCTCTATCCTATTTGGAGGTTCAAACGGAGTCTAAAAAATGTGAAAACTGATATGTAGGTACTTCTAAAGCTCCTCAAGCTCAAGGAGTCCTTGGCTTGCACAAAATGGAGCTACAAAAATATGAAATGGTATTTACAATGGTTTTTAGTGATGAAAATCACTATTTCTGTAGGGATTTCTTCTAACATTTTGACATACATTTCCTGGAGCTCCCTACTTGCTCCTTCTTGTGTGCCCAACTCTTTGATGCCTGAAAAATTTAAATGGCCTACTTGCCAGATCTTCTTTGACTACTGTGTCTGCTTGTGCTGTCTCTTCGCTCCGACTCTCTTCGTAGGCTTCCTTGTCTTGTGACTCCTTCGGTTCCTTGACTACTGCCAACACTATGTTTCTTGTATGCTTGATAGGATGTGATGTATCATCACTTGTTTCAACATATCCAAGAACTGGCAATTTTTGCAAACTACTAAACCATTCCACATGACTATTCATGTGATTTGAAGCACCTGAATCAACATACCAAACATTACCATTCGATTTTGAATAATCAGCAAACATCATATTCATCATATGATGTTGAGCCATGAACAACTTCTTAGAATCATCTGCACTTGTGGATGCATAGTTGTTTTGTTGCCTTCTGTTATTTTGATTCTTCAACCTACAATCACGTTCAAAGTGTCCAGGTTTACCACAATTGCATCATCCATTATTGTCATTACCTGAATCATTTCTTTGGAAATTTATGCGACCTTTTAGGCTCCCCCTACCTCAAAATTGTCCTCTTCCTCTTGCATGATTTTATTGTTGCCGTTGGTCTTGGTTATTGTGTCCTCTTCTGCTTCCAAAGCCGCTCCCTCTACCTCTTCCTCTTCTAGAGTAGAATACCTGCTCAAAACTGGTTTTTCCTTGGGAGTTTGAATCCTCACCAAGATTCTTTTCTTCAATAATCAGCATAGATACCAGATTAGTAAAATTTAGAATATTTTCCCTAGTTTGTATAGAAGTTCTGAACTGCTTATATGCAGCTCCTAAACCACGAAGGCATACTTCCACCTTATCATCATCATCTACATTCACTCCAATAGATGCAAGTCACTCACATATGCTTTTGATTTTCAGGGTATAGGCACTTACCGACATGCTCTTTTTCTCCAATGTATGCAGCTCGTTCTTGAGTTGCAATTTCCATGCCTTTGTATTGGTCTCATACAATGTGACCAAACTGTTCCAAGCCTCTTCAGAGTCTTGGCATCTTATATGGGCCCAATCATGCTATCCTGTATGCGAACAGATAGCCAATACATTACCTTTCGTGCTCCTTGATTCCATTCTTCATATGCTCGTAATTGTTCTGCAGTCTGATTCCTTTCTGGTAATTGTGGAGCATTTTCGTTCTCTCCTTCGATGTACTTCCAGTAGCCTTTTCCCATCAAGAAATTCATCATCCTGAATCTCCAAGCATGGAAGTTGTCCTTTTCTAGCTTATCGCTCATAAACTGACTCATTCCATCTGTGTTTGCGATTTCTATAGCTATTCACAACACTGCAAAACACTACAAGTAGCACTTCTGCTTGAACATGGAATGTATGAGTGTTGCCGAACACGGTCCAAGTTACAGTTTTTGAAACTGACCTGGTTTTTTTGTGGGCCCCACCTTGCGAGCTCAAAATAGAGGTCCAGATGGCTGCGAAACTTTGATCTGACAAAAACAAGTGACCCTAAAGGGATAACTCTCGAAAATATTTTGAGTTCTTCTACCTTTACACCAATTTTCGTAGCAATCTGAGGTCATTTGTGAATCTCGCTTTCTCCATGCCTTGCCGCGTACTCTTTACTGCCGGCCTTCTTCACGAGCGCTCTACAGCCACACTGGCTATGATACCATGTCACAGGGAAGGAGATAAGGAAGAGAGCTCACACACACACTCTCACAATCAAAGAGAAGCACACACTTAGATTGAGGCAATGAAGAATAATCTTCTTCTCCTTCTTCTATTACATAAAAGGAATGTACAAGAATGACCTAAAAACAAGAATACAACAAGTGCAATATATAAAGTCTAGTACATAACAAAAAACCTAATGTCTGTGAATGAGTGAGCTGGCAAGAAAAAAATGTGCCATCACTCTGAGTAGATAGATCTAATAAAGCTCAATGAAGTATCTCTGACATATACTGGCATGACCGCTATACATGTCAGAGAAATAAAAAATTGATACGTGTCATCTTGGATCATCACATGTTGAGCTTGATATCTCAATAGTACTGACCAAGTTCCTTAATCTGTGTTGTTCAGTATCACTATCTCAGTTGGTTATTGTTGAATTGTTGATCAACAGCTATTTAGAGTGTGGTTAAAGTTTAATTTCTATAAAGATTAAGTTTGGTCGATAGTTCGGCAAAATTGAAGTGTCTGTGAAAGTTAAATTGAATATTAAGTTGTCAGCGTTGTTGTTCGGTAGTTCAGTGATAACGTTTAACTGTTGAAAGTGAAGCAGTGATAAGGTTAGGTGATAACTTGTAATGAATTGTGCGGTTATCAGAGTAATGTGAATTTCATAATTTAATGTTGCATGTATGATATAATTCTGGGAAATTACTATAGCAGATTGTGTGGAAGTAATATTTTCTGAAAATTGAAGGGGAAAAGTTATAATTTACAAAAAATAATCTATGAACTACCACCCAAGAACCCCTAATTTAGTCATTATGGATTCCGGAGGAGTAATAGAAGCTTTCCTACACTTTCTAGTGATTTTGACATGTCCAAAGGATCCTTCCCAAAAAATAATTGGGTGGATATATTTCTTGCCAATTATTACGTCTTGTCCGTTGACTATCTTCAGAAAGCTCTCCCTCTCATCCATAAGATATCCCTTACTTTTCTTCACAAGTGCTTCAACATCAAAAGTTATATTGAACATTTTCATTGCAAATAGAAAATGGTTCACCCTCAATCCCTCTTGAACCATGAAATCTAGTAGTTTCTCAGATGGAGAGACACTAAGAATTGGATTCCATCTCTAAATTAATTAGTGCTCTTCCTACTTATGCAATAGATGACCAATGCAAGCAAATAGAGGCAATCAAAGATGGTCAAAATTGTCATAATCGCTTGAATTGCTCATGTATCATATTTGAGGTAGGAGTGCTAGAGTATGAATGCAGAAATTTGTTGAAGGTAGAAAATGAGAAAAGACCAAGGCAATTGATATTTATAAGAGAAGAGAGGAAATCAAACGTCAAATGACATGGACCAATGAGCGTGTGACATGTGGTGACCCAAGCTCAAAATTATAAATGGTCAAATAATGTGGACCAATGAGTGTATGACATGTGGTAATCTAAAATTGGAATTCTCGATGGTCAAATAACATGGACCAATCAAAGGATGCCACATGGCACCAAGATCAAGACAACTTAGAGACCTATATAACCTCCTCACTTCATTTATGCCATTTTTTTATGACCTTCCTGCTACCCCTCACTTCTCGTAGTTTTCATTCTCCAAGCCTCTTTTGCAAACCTTTCTAATGAATCTTCTTGTTGAGATCTCTTGGTGTGCAAGGTAATAACCTTCTTGAGCTTGGAATTTTTTACACGACTAATAGAAGCAATTATGGGAACCAGAGATTTTTAGATGGACATAATTGCTTGAATCGGTTGTGTGTAGTCAAAAACCTACTTTAGAACTATTCTTTGATTTCTAAGGTATAAGAGAGAAAGATTACTTCAAGATTTCATGGAATTCACATGAATGAAACTTAGATGTTGAAACTATTCTTTGTTTTCTAAGGTATAAGAGAGAAACATTACTTCAAGATTTCATGGAATTCGCATGAACGAAACTTAAATGTCGAATTGTTTGACATGAATGAGAGCATTAGGGAAACTCAAGATTTTCAGATGGACATAATCACTTGAATCGGTCATGTATAGTCAAAACCCTGTTTAAGAACTAATTTTTTTAGGTATAAGAGAGAACGATTACTTCAAGATTTCATGGAATTCACATGAATGAAACTAAGACCTTCAATTGTTTGACATAACCCATTCAAGCGATTAGGCGAATGAAGATTTTTGGATAAACATAATCGCTTGAATCGATTTCTCGTGTTGTCAAAAATTTGTTTAAGAACTATTTTTTGTTTACTTAGTTATAACAGAGAGAGTTTGTTCTAGAGATCTCATAGGATTCACATGAATCTAGCTTAGAGCTTGAATCATTTGATATGATCGATTCAAGGGACTACAACAATCCGAGATTTTTGGATGGCCTTATTTGCTTGAACTGGCCATATCTTGAATTCTTGGTTTTCTTGTTGTGTGCTCTCATATCCATATGTTTGATCCTCCTTTTCAAAACGTTTTTCACTAGATCATGGCTGGAACAAAGAAGACAACTAGGAACTTGTACACTACTGAGGAGCAAAATCATGGGGGACCTGTTCTAGAGAGTCCTCCTCTAGAGACCACAAATAGCCAGAATCAGGGTGATCCACAAAAGGCAAAGTCAAAGAAAAGGGTTAAGTACCATGTAAAATCACTGAGGGAAATCAGAGAAGCTCAGAAGTTTTTGGGACTCCTCATCCCAAGACTTCCATTGATGAGAGTCATGAAAGAGATCTCTACCAATCTTTGATCAATGATGAAGACAACTTCATTCGTGAACGTCAAATGTCAAAACCAAGCTCTTATGTGCTTGCAAGAGGCAATAGAAGATTTTCCAATTGATTTTATGAATGATGCATACTTATGTGCAGCACATTATCATAGGGTGACACTTATGGCCAAGGACTATGTTGTTGTGTCTAGGCTAAGATATAAATTTGATAAAGCCATTGTACCTCTTGACAAGCATGATCAAAAATTCTTTGATATTCTTAATATTCCTCTAGCAAGAAACCCTAAGCCATCTTTAATAAAAATTGAAGAGATCCCTTCTCATGAACATTTAACAAGAAATGTAGTAGAGTCTAAGGAGGAGAAGAGAAAGAAGAAATTATTGTCAGAAGAAGTTCTTATCATTGAGGACATTTAGAGGTTGAGCAAAGCAAACTGAGAGCTTTTAAAGAAATCACATGGCCAGGTAATTTTGAATGTTTCAATGCCACGGGAGGAAGACGACATGCTTCACAAAAGGCTTGAAGACAAGAAAATGTTGAGAGAATCCAATGTTGAGATCTCTGATAGCATGGTCAACATAGGTCATGGTTTTATATTGTAGGGTCCTACTCCAACAATGTGAAGAGTTAACCTCAAGGAAGGTCTTTATCCTAAATCCCCTTGTGACTCCGTGTATACTATTCAACATGGAGAAATTGGTCATTTTCTCAAGGGTTTTAGTGACGAAATAGAATATATAATTTATCCATATATTTCTTACTTTTATGTATTCCATATAAAGTCATTATTTTCCTAAGGGTGAAGTTTCATTTACTAGTGTGAGATATATTTCCAGGGATCATTGGAGTCTTATAATTATTGATTCTAGTACACTTCCAATGCTCTTATGTATCACCATTTCCATGCATTCCGATATTTTTTTAGCTTTGCAATGTTGTGGAGGTTTTGAAAATGCACATTGATCAAAAGTATGCATGTATTTGCAAACTAAGTGAAGAGAAAAAGTTTGGGTATATGCAAATTCTTGTGCCAATACAAAAAGATAGTACATCATGTGGATGGAGAGTAGTTGCCAATGCAATAAGGTTCTTAGATCACAGATTTTATAGTCTTGATCTTAATTTATCTTATTATCTAGATGCATGGTTCCTTTTGGTCAGAGGAAAAACAATTCATGCCATCTTGAAAGATGTTATCTGTCCATACGATCCAGACTCCCCTCCACCACCTCCACCAGATAAGAAGACTGAAGATAAGATGAAAGGACTTCTTGTTCACTCTCCATTGAAGCATGTCCCAAGGAATAAGCACAAAAAGGGAAAGAATAAAAAGCAAAATTAAATGGATAGTTTTTTGTATCTATGATTACCTCTTGATAGTAAGCCTATGTATCTCCAACATATGTTGGAAGATATTTATTTGATCTTGTTGTAAATACTAATTTTTTAGAGAAAGGAACCCTTCAAAGCATTGTATGTATTGAAAAATGATGCCATTATATCTTTATCTGGAAGATAGTGTTAGTAACTCATGTTTCTTCATAGAAATCAATGTTTCAACTTCTTAATGTTGGTAGTACTTTTTTCTGAAATGAAGGATTTGTGGTATGCCTACTATTCATGGGATCAAGTGACATGATATGTGGTTTATCATTTATGTTTTATCATGATTTGGTGATCTCTAAACTGAAAACTTGGACTTGTAAAGTGAAACGGAGAAGATTGGAGGACACGACCAATTCAAGCAATAGGGTTGTCAGAGAACCTCCAATGGCCCTAATCACTTGAATTAGTAATGTCCTCCAATCTTCTCCATTTTGTAATATTCCTACCCTTGATGCTCTATATACCTTGCTTATCACAAATAAGTCACGATCGATTCAACCAAAGAGAGCAGTCAAGGAACTTCAAATGGCCCTAATCACTTGAATCGTTTGTGCCCTTTGATACATTATCCATTAAGATTAGAAAAAGGGACACAAACAACTCAAGTGATTAGGGTGGTCAAAAAACCTTGGATGGCCCTTATCACTTGAATTGGTCGTGTCCTCCAAGCTTCTCCACTTTGTAATATATCTACCCATTAATTCTATCGGTAACATGGATAATTTCTTTATCCCTATCTTCACCAATTAGTCTAGGAGAATGTCTTTGAACAATAGAAACCTTCCACAAAAATGATATAAGTCTTTGAGCAATAGAAATTTTCCACAATAATGATATAAACCAAAACAATGCCAATATGAATATGAAGAGTTTACATTAAAAAAATAGAATTATTTAGCAGTCTATTTAGCTAATCACTAATATGGAGATATTGTTTATCCTTATCTTTACCAGTTATTGTTTGGGAGAAGTCTTTGAACAATAGAAAACTTCCCCAAACAATGATGTAAGTCTTTGCACAATAGAAACCTTCCACAACAATGATATAAACCAAAACAATGCCAACATGAATATGAAGAGCTTACATAAAAAAAAAGAGACAAATGTATTTAACATTATGACTTTGTTTCCTTCAAAATTTTTGGTGCAAGAAAAAGGGAAAGCATGGTTACATTCTTAAGGGTTATGTTTACTATTACACCATCATTCAATTTGCATGCATTTCAAAACATCTTATTAACTTACCTGGATGCCCAAAAGCACAATAGAAGCAAATTTACCATCTTACTGAAAATCGCGATTCTGATATGAAAATCGTGATTTTCTGATTCTTCTTGCAAATTGTGTTTTTTGCTTCCTTTTCCAACTTGGTCTTTTCTAATGTGCTTCAAAAACTCTTATTCCAAGTGTAACCTACAAAACATAAAAGATTCATATAATCTTTTGGATTTTTGAAAGAAAGTTCAAGAAAATAAACAATTTTGACTTTTCATGTAATATCTCTGGTTTTTTGAGTTCTCCTTTAGATTTATCTCATTCACTCCACTTCAACCACTTCATCCATCACTCCATTACAAAAAAGAAATTTGTTTGCAATTTTAATCCAATTTTTTTATTCTTTTGGTATTTTTTACCCTAAATAAAATGAAACCAATTTACCTAGGGTTTTCTTTGAAGATCCACTGATCTTGGGAAATGAAATTGGGTGCACAAGTTGTACTCTCAATTTGACTATGGAAAAGAGTTCAAGAAATGTGTATAATGGCAAGTGCAACTATCAATTTGTGCAAAGATATACACATAACCTGTTCTTCAAGTAGCAAAAGCAATCTTTCTAAAAGATTAACAATTCACCTAGGACAAATAATTGGCATGATCAATTTGCATATAGCTACTTAACTTGACTTTACTTTTAGAAAATAAATTTGTCTTTTTCAAAGACCAACAAAATTGCTTAGTATTTGGTCAAAAAGCAATCTAAATATGCAAAGATAAACATATTCAACTTTCCATTCAGCAAATCAACCATCTTTTTTCCAAAAGACCTGCACTATACTTATGAAAAGCATGAGCAACCATCCATTTGCACAAAGATAAACACTCACACCTCCTAAAAGGTAAATTTAAGCCTTCTTTTCCCAAAAGACAAGCTTATTACCTACTTTTCCAAGTTCGCATGGGAGATATAAGAGTAGTACCTTTTCCAACAAGGTCCAAAACTTCAATGGAAGCTTTGCTAACTTCCTCGGCAATGGTGCCAAAAAGATGTTTGTTATCCTTTGGAGTTGTCCTCTCCAATCATCATAGCATAAATGATTAACTCTTCACATCTTAAATTTTTCAATTGGGGAAGTATACTAAGACCACAGCCCCTTCAAGTTAATGGATCCAAGAAAATGTAAAAAAAAAAATCTGATTTCTGAGAAGAACTTGAAAAAGGAGTAGGAAAAGTAGGTTTCTTGTATCTAGAGCTAAACAATAGCTTTTTCAATGATTCTTGTGCCTAAAGTGTGGCATTTTTGTTGTAGATTACAAATATGAACTCAAAAGTAAATTTTAGTATTTGTGTCACCCATATGAGACAATCGTGATTCTGATAAAACTAAGAATTTCCATTTCCATCAATGATCTCATGCATCTTATCACTCAATATGCTCATAATCACCTCTCCTTACAAACTCCACTCAGTAATACACAAGTTAAACTAGCAAATTCCATGGATAACACATGAAAAAGACTCAAGCATAAATCATGAACACTCAAAGAAAAGCGAGACACGACTTTCAAAACTGAAGCTCTTCATTCACATGTCATAAGAGTACAAAATGATAGCAACCCCTACAAAATACAAGATTTTGTCTTTTATAATTTTTCAAGTGTCTCTTTTCACACTTGAAATTTGGTCCTTTTAACTTCTAATCTAAAAATATGTGCTTGAAGAGCTTCTAAAAATTCTCTAAAAAATACATATAGTTTCTCTACACATGAGGAAGACTCTTCCTCATTTTTACATCATTCCGATAAATATTTTACAAGATAATGGGTTTTTTACAAAAAGTCCTATTCTAATACCTTCTCTTTCTACTAAGGGGTAAGGATGGACTTATTGTACGCACTCTTAGCCAGAGCAAACAGTTTTCTTTTTCCTCCTAAAACTATCTTGATCATGTGCACTTGCTTAGCCTCTTTTTGAGGTTGTGCACTGGTCAAGCTAGGAGTGGATGTGGAAAAGGGTCAATGCATCTTATTCCATGAAGATCTCTGACCTTGGGAGCCTATGCCCCTATGGCCATTCTCATAAACTAGAGTCATCTCTATGGTCTATGCCAAAGAGTGACACCTCTCCTTTCTAACTAGAGGTCAGATAGTTTCTCTAAATCCCAAGACAAACTTGTGAACTTGGAGAAACTTAGGAAATAGAGTCAGGTACTTTGAGAAGCACCTCTCTATACTTATCCGCATAATCCTGAATAGTTTGTTTTTTTTTTTACTACTGAAAAATCAAGTGTCTAGTGCTCTAGAACTCTCCTGAGGTGGTACAAAATTGTTATAGAACAAGACTTTAAAACATGTAGTACCATACATATGATGCATTGCTATGCATTATGCGTGTTCTACGTGCAAACAATGCATAAAAAGAGTATGAATGCACAAAAATCAGAAGAAAACCTATCTTGGGGTTTAGAACTTTGATGTGCAGGTATATGTAGGTGTTGGAAATGGTTGATATACACTCCTCTTGAGTCTCCAAGTGTATCTCGATCATTGTTGCATCGAAAAGATGTTTGTATGGGGGTAGTTATTATTGAATGGTGAAATACAAAGCTTTGTACAGGTCTATAGATGAATGCAATTTGTAGCTTTCAACAACTTACTGGATAGATCTCTTACTAAGGATTCTATGGGAGTCAAATCACTCAGTTGAGATTTGAGTGAGATATGGCTATTTGATTGAAGGTGGGTAGTGCATCTATGATACCATAGAGGGTGTTTGATGATAGAATTAAAAGAGAATTCAAATTTCTTTTCCTCTATAAGAGCTCCTTCAGCCACGATCGAGCATGCATGCTCTATATAATCCCACATATAATTATCATTGCACCAGAAGCGACTATATATACCTGATGAATTTCTTCTTAATCTCATGACAAGTGAAAATAGTGCTTGCTCTCTTCCATCACTACTTGGGAAGCATGTGAGTGCACAGGTGGGAATTTGGGAAACTCTTTAGCATCACCTTGATCTGCTATTGCGATTGACCTTGTGGGCTCCTTGGGGAGGGGGGGATGGGGGGCCCAAACTCCTCTCTTGAGGGCCAAATAAAACTTCTTTTTTGTGCTCTAGGCTCAGCTCCTCGGCAACACTAGACCAAGGACAAAGACAATGATGACCCGAAGTGGAAAGAAATTCCCTGACCACAAAAATCTCTTACCAAATGACTTATGAAAAAACTTCTCAAAAAGAGATCAAGATTTTGCTATAAAACCAAATGCTAGCCTTAGCTAAAAACTCTCTTGAGAACTTGGAAATAAAGACTTATGAATGATGTGTGTGCCACTCTCCTCCCATCCAATATATCCTCTTGCATCCAAAATAGTAATGCTCTAGAATGATATAGTGCCACCATGTTTTCATCATGCAACACTCATCCCCATAACCATTGAATACCTTAGGATATCCCCCGAGCCAGGGATCTTGGCTATGGTTGGCCCTTGTCCCACACGCACCTAGAGTGGTCTCTATAGACCAATATCTGACAATTACTCTAAGCTAGACTAAGAGAATAATGTCCTCACAAAAAAATTATCTCTAAATCCTGCAAGGGGTATGAACATCACCACCCAACCAACACCACCCATATATATAGCTCTAAGCCAAGGGGGAAATTTTAAGGATAGCTTGCCAAGTATCCCTACACATGGACTCTAATCCAAAGCCTTCTAACCTTGGAAGTCAAATGAAATCACATGGCTCTCATGTTGATTCCAAAAGGACTCCTCCCAATCTTCTACATGCAATTCCAAAGGCTTGAGGGGCCTCCTTAAGGGTTAAATATCATACCCTTAAGAAATATCAATCTTGAGGATCAAAACCCTTTAGTTAGGAGTAAATAAATTCAAATGACTCAAGGATTCAAACCATATTCTTGGAGAAACTTCTCCAACTGTTTCTCAATAAACTTCAAGTCTTCTCCAAGTGACTTTGGATCCTCAAAACCCATGTATTTTGCCACTTGGAACTATAGTTATACAAATTCTTCCCCCCTTTAACGTTTGCATCCTCAAAAATGTGTAGGAGTATATAATGTGGAATACTCCTCCATGCCCCATTATCAATCTTATTATTCATGGTATTCATCTCTCTATTTTGACTCTTTGTGAGAAGGGGATTCTATCCCAAGTTGTATCTAGGAGGAGAATCCACGTGTGGGCTAATCCCTATCTAGATCATTCTAATATTAACTATTTGACCTCCACATCCAAGTCTTTGAGGAGCTTCTTGAGCCACATCATCTCACATGTAGAAAGTGCTAAGGCTCTATACTCAGCCTCAATAGATGATAATGCAACTGTAGGTTGCTTCTTGGACATCCATGAGATGACTCTTTTGTTGGAGGATAAACACTCCTATGTGCACAACAAAAGCAAATGAACCCTCCTAGGATCCTGAAATTTTTTAGACATAGGTTCTGTATTTTCTAAGTTTCTCTGAGTATATGCAGAGACTGAACATGAAATTTTTCAGGCATAAACTAGACTTTAAGAGCTTTCAAATGAGAGTAAAATCACTCCATTTGGATACTAGATGATGCCTCAACCAGCTGCAACAAAACAGATAACTTGATCTCTTCACAGAGTATGAGCTAACTAGACAGACACTGTTCTGGACATTTCTCTGCACATGTGCAGGCACTGAACCTGAGACTTATACCAGACAAAGTAGAACTTATAAGCTTTCCAACAAGACAAAAATCATTGCAAATGGATTCCGGATGAAGGAGAAACAACAATTACAAGACCGGGGGGTCTGCCAAAAACATCTAGATAGATAGAGTGTGTAAAAGTGAAATTTCTGCAAAATATGCAGAGAACAGCTAGTAGGGGGTGTGCTTAAGCAAGGGGGCAGCTTGGGCACGTATTTCCACGACTTTAAGTCATAATACAACTCATTAGAGGTTTTAAAGACCACATACTAACCTCTTTAACCAATCAAAAGCATATACATGTCAAAAGTGAGGTCCAATCACATCAAGAGGTGAGCTAAATCTTCTCTAATCAACTTCTTTCCATTATGGGCATAATTGGATGCCTCCAACTCGTGGAAATCAGCCTCCTTTGATTGTGGATGATGTGGAAGGTTCAATTTGGGGCATGTTCCCACACTCTTGAGCTTGAAAAACTTTCAACATCTTTGACCTAGCATGAAGACATAGCCAGATGTGCTCCTTTTGTCCTCCTTTGAACCAACCCAATCAGCATCACTAAAGCCTTGAGGTTTTAATCCATTCCCATAAGGGCAGTACAACCCTTGGTTGATAGTGTGCTTGATGTAATCCTACATTCATATGAACATCAGTTGGTGAATTCAAAAATTGAGAAAGAACTCCTACAACATAACACAAGTTAGGTCTTGTGATGGTAGCATAATTAAGGCTTCTAGTTATGCTTCTATATGTTGAAATATCTTCAAGAGGATGCCCTTCACCTACACATAACTTAGTTTTTGGATCCACAAGTTGTGTGTGTGCCTTACATCCACTCATACCATACTTTTAAATTACATCTAGCAAGTATTTCCTTTGAGCTAGTAAACACCATTTTCTACATAAATAACTTCAATTCCAAGAAAATATTTGAGCACTCCAAGATCTGAAATCTTGAATTCATTCCCAAGTTTATCCTTTATCCATTTGATGTATGGATCATCACTTCGTGTTATAACCAAGTCATCCACATATATGCATATGTAGACAACTTGTCCTCCTTCACTCTTGAGGTATAGGGAGGGATCTACATCACTTGCCTTGTATCCACACCTAGAAAAATACTCCAAAATCCTTTGATTCCATGCCCTAAGAGATTGCTTTAAACCACACAATCCTTTTCTAAGTTTACAAACAAAATTTGAATGTTTAGGATTTTCAAACTCTAATAGTTGAGCCATGTTGGCTATCTCCTACAGATCATGTTTCACACATAACAACCTCAAGCTAGAAGTTATGTGGTAAAGCCTGACTTTTGACCATACACCTTGCCATGTCCATGAGAGACCTATTCTTTCTTTTAACAAATCCATTTTTTTCAAGTGTATATGGCAATGTACACTGATGTTTTATCCCAGGTTTAACTAGAAATGCATTAAAATCAGAAGTCATGTGTTCCCCCTTGATCAAAATGGAGGGTTCCCATTCTACATGTCGATAGAATTTTAACCAAAAGTAGAAATTGTTTGAAGCCCATAAACACTTCAAACTTTGCTTTCAATGGATACACCCATGCATGCCTCGAAAAATCATCAATAAAATTCACGAAGTAAAATTAGTTCCCAAAAGAAGGTGTCTGCATAGGACCACAGACATCATTGTGAACAAGTTGTAATTTTTTAGTAGCCCATACTGAACCATCCTTTGGGAAGGAGGAATGCTGCATTTTGCCCACAATACAGCCTTCAGAGACATGTTTACCATGTTCCTCAAGTTTGGGTAGAGAGGACACCATTTCATATTTCTACAGGCATAGCACGCTAGAAAAATTCACATGACCAAAGGTTGCATGCCAAAGCTTTGCATCTGAGATAACTTGAGAATCTGAACTGCACATGTTGAATCATTCACATATTTTGCATAGTCTATGAGCTTATACAACCCATGACATAAAATGCCAAAAGCAATAATAACATTGCCATTTGACAGATCATGAAATGTACATCTATCATCAACAAACTTGATAACCAAGCCGATCTTGGCTAATGTTGAATCTAACAACAAATTTTTCTTGTTCCCTAGCACAAACAAATGTTGATATATAGTGATGTGTGTGAACACACTAGGACTGTTAGGGCACTTTTTTCCCTCTTTAGGAGGTTTTTTCCCTCGGCTTGTATATACGCCTATAACCCTAACGGGTCACGTATCTTTGTACATCCTAGTGGTAATACATTTATAATTGTGTGTTGTGCTCCAAGCTTCTTCTTCTTCCTTGTGTTGTTCGCATGCTTCCACGGAACTCAAACTCCAACAATTGGTATTAGATTAGGTCATCGCTTCATCTAGGGCATCATCGACACCCCGCCAATAACAGTCTCAGAATCGCATGAAATTTGGTGAGCATAGTCAAGGTGATTAGGAGCTCAAAACTACTTTGCTCTTTGGTGCTAAAATTGCAATATGAGCTGGTTTTGGACTTTGAATGCACTATCATAGCACTTGTGTAGGAGATTTTGTCTTTTTGTGCCAAAGATATATATAGGTTTCTGATTGTTAGTATAAGCACTCAAAGTACTGGTACAGGTTTAGCAAAACATGATAGGGTAGTTATGTTCAACTTTTTAATATACGGTCATTTTTCTGCATCCAGGCATTTAAGTCAGTGGCCATGATTGAAAGCAGTAATGTATTCCGTATGTTAGTTGTTGAGGATAAGTTGGATGGTACCAATTACCCATTACGGGCTTATATGATGCATCATGTATTGGTTTCAAACAGACTGTGGAATATTGTGTAGAGTGTTGAAAAACATCCTATTACACCTGCAAATATAGTTACTGAAGTTGAAGTAGCTGGTGTTGAAGATGGCAATATTCTTCATATTCATGTTTTTGTTGTGGTTCCTATTGCACCTACGATAGAGAAAAATTTTTGGGATGGCATAAATGCTTAGGCACATGCATTGATAGCCTTGTCTGTCAAACATGCCATTATTCCTCACATTCGCTCTTGTAGAATAGTTAAGGATGCTTGGGATACACTTACCACTTTATACTAGGTAAGGAATGAGGCGCGTGTTGCTTACCTCTAAAAATAATTGGAGAGTGAGCACATGAATGAAGGAGATTCCATGGACAGTTTTTTGAAAAAAATCAAAGATTTGAAGGAGAAGTTGATTTTTCTTGATGAAGTCTTGCCTAACAATTCACTTGTGCAAACTGTTATGAATGGTCTTCCAGATTCATATCAAAGTTTTGCTTCTATGCTTGGATTGATAATGAAAGGCAATCCAAATGCCTTAACACTTGAGGAGTTACTCTCTGTTTTGTTGCGCGAAGATCAGTCTAGGCAGAACAAGTCCATTATGCATGTTAGAGATCAAGCTTTCCTGGCTAGTCAGAAGGGAAAAGGTAAATGGAGCTTTTCTACTAGTAATCAAAAATCTACTAATTCTACACAATCAAATAAGGATGACAAAGAAAAACAGAAAACAGAAAAGCAAAAAAAAATTGCAGATACTATAAAGGAAATGATCATGTCATAAAGAGTTGTCCAAAACTGGCTGCTAAAGAACAGAGACTGCTAATCTTGTGTAGAATGAAGAATGGGAAATTACCACTGTTTGTAGTTATGACCCATCTTCTCATGAACAGTGTATGTTTGTAGTAGACTCACATGCTTAGTACTTTGATAGTGGGGCAACCAAACATATTACCTCACATCGTAGTTTCTTCACTTCACTTCAGCCTACCCCTGCAAGGAATACTGTCACATATGCCAACAACTCCTCTTATCTTATCATGGGAGTTGGTAAGATCATTCAGAGTACTGCTAATGGTAGTTCTTTTACATTGTTGGATGCTTTATTTGTGCCAATGATCAACAAGAATCACTTATCGATTTCAGCTTTAGCCAAGATTGTCTTGGTTGTGAAAATTGTTGATGACGGATGTACAATTCATGATCTATCAAATGGTGACATCATTATTGCTTCTAGCATTTTATGTCGTGGGCTATATAAGCTCATTGACAATGAGAAATCCGTGAATGATTCTGTTATCAGGATCTTGCTCACACGCCGCCCTCATGAACCTTCAGTTGCTATATCAAAAACACTAAAACAAATTAATACATTAATAAATTAACACTCCAACAATGCATTGTTCAACATATTCCATAACTCATAACATGCCCCTCAATTGAAAAAGCAACTGACCTCAGTTGATAAAAGAAAAATAAACATGGATGGCCAGTCACATATTCCATCACTAAACAAAAAATAAGCATGTTCCATGTAAAACACATGCATGGAAATGTTCATGGAGGCGTTAAATTATTAAAATTATCTATGACGTGCTGACATAGTCTTAAATTACTAGGTATTGGTAGAACCGATCTGTATAGGTTGTAAACGTATCACCTTCCATCCATGTAAATTTAGCCCATAATTGTCAAAAATGTAAGTTGAACTGTAGGGGTAGAAAAGAATCCTTAAGCTTTTCTTGAAAAGCCCTCCATGTATTTGGACAATTTGCACTATGACAAAGATCATTCCACCAAAACTGAGCTTTTCCTACTAAATAGTTAGTGGAAAATTTGACTTTTTCACTTTTAGCATATATTCATCAGTATAAGAATCATCAAAATTATGACAGCCATGAAAGGATTAAAGGCCCATCCTTACGGCCATCAAACCATAAAAACTGGTAATTCTTAACGTCAATCTTGGAATGTGTGCCATCTGATAGGGCAGAAAAAATAGCTTTGACCACCCTCATAAGATTGTCTTCATCAGTTTGCATTTTTTGAGTATCTCTTTGCATTGTCAGATCTCCTTCTAAGTGCCTCATAGTTCGTGACGTAGGAGCTCAAGTTATTGCTCGAGTGTTACCTCGGGTAGAGGTGACTCGCCGAAATCCTCTTTGTTGTTCATAGGGTCCATGAGGATGTAGAAACAAAACCCTCTTGCTAGATATGTAAAAACAATTTTTGAGTTTGTTTGAGTTAAAATGTAAAAGGAATGGTTGTTCTTGGGAATTGAAAAAGTAAGAAAGAGATGAAAGTTGTGTTAAATATAAGAAAAGAGAAGTAGAGTGACAACACAAAGAGATAGTGTAGTGGTAAAACACTTCCCTTGTGTGGGTGAGCTTGTGGGTTCAAATCCTCCCACCTTGGTGAATGTAAAACTCCTTATTGCCACTCATAAATTAAAATTGGTTCGAATGTAGCCAACGGTTTCCAACAGTCACCAAGGGAGCCCTGGGTGCCAAACTAATGCCTTAGTTATGCCTTAGTTATGCCTAAGTTATATGCCTTAATGGATGCCTTGGAGTAAGCTGAAGGAGTAACCATAGGTGTAAACGTAGGTCTAAACGTAGGTGTAAACATAGGTGTAAACGTAGGTGTAAACGTAGGTGTAAACGTAGGTGTAAACGTAGGTGTAAACGTAGGTGTAAACGTAGGTGTAAACGTAGGTGTAAACGTAGGTTCTGGTTCTCGAACTGGAACAGAAACAGAAACAAGAGAGAACAGCAAAACAGAGATCAATTTGCCCAAACGAACAGAAACAAATCCCTCTGTAGTGACAGGTGCAAGGCTCTCATACCACTATTACCAGGATCTTGCTCACATGCACACAGAGGTTACAAAAGCAAAAAACGCACAAAAAATACAGACCCCAAGAGACGAGACCGAACGTAGTATTGGGTGCAATCTCCCCCATGCACTCCGTTTCGACAATCCACAGAGTGCACGTATTTATAGGAATTTTTTATTATGTCAAAAAGAGTGGTTACATGAGAGCGGCTTCGAAAAGCATGCATGAAAGTAAAAGTTGGTGACTTTTGTAGAAAGCCTTTGCTTTTAATATCAAAAATTGCGGTCTACAATGACCCTTATCCTAACCACTACTTTTCTAACTATTTCTAACACTAGAACCTTCTACGCGGGTTTATTTACAAACTAAATTATAAATCGGATTTATTGATGTCCGCCCTAAAGTCGGATTATTGATGTCTGCCCTTTCACGCTTTCACGCCCTCATGAACCTTCAGATGCTATATCAAAAACACCAAAACACATTAATACATTAATAAATTAACACTCCAACAATGCATTGCTCAACATATTCCATAACTCATAACAGATTCAGCATGTGTAGTACATGATTCTCAGGCTATGTCAGATGCAAAGCTTTGGCATGCATGCTTTGGTCATCCAAATTTTGCTAGTTTTCTACGCATGCAGAAATCTGAAATGGTGTCCTCTCTGCTCAAACTTGAGGAACCTAGTAAACATTTCTATGAAGGCTATATTTTGAGCAAAATGTAGCATTCCTCATTCCCAAAAGATGGTTCAGTTTGAGCTACTCAAAAATTGTAGCTTGTTCATAGTCATGTCTATGATCCTATGTAGACACCCTCTTTTGGAAACTATCTTTACTTTGTGACTTTCATTGATGATTTTTCGAGTGTAGTACATGATTCTCAGGCTATGTCAGATGCAAAGCTTTGGCATGCATGCTTTGGTCATCCAAATTTTGCTAGTTTTCTACGCATGTAGAAATCTAAAATGGTGTCCTCTCTGCTCAAACTTGAGGAACCTGGTAAACATTTCTGTGAAGGCTATATTTTGAGCAAAATGTAGCATTCCTCATTCCCAAAAGATGGTTCAGTTCGAGCTACTCAAAAATTGTAGCTTGTTCATAGTCATGTCTATGATCCTATGTAGACACCCTCTTTTGGAAACTATCTTTACTTTGTGACTTTCATTGATGATTTTTCTTGGCATGCATGGGCATATCCATTGAAAGCAAAGTCCAACGTGTTTATGAGCTTCAAATAGTTTTTGGTTTCAGTTGAAAATCTGTCAGCTTGTAAAATGGGCACCCTCCATTTTGATCGAGGGGGGGAATATATGTCTTTTGATTTTGATGCATTTCTGGCTGAACGTGGGATAAAAAATCAGTGTACAATGCCATATACACCTCAAAAGAATGGAGTTGCTGAAAGTAAGAACATGTCACTCATGGAGATGGCGAGGTGTATGGTCAAGAGTCAGGCTTTACCACATGGCTTCTAGCTTGAGGTTGTTATGTGTGCAGCATATACACTTAACAGGTGTCCCACTAAAGCATTGCATTCTATCACTCCATATGAGGATTGGCATGGTTGTAAGCCATCTGTTCCTCACCTACATGTTTTTGGTTGCCTGGCACAGTGCTTGAACAACAACGCGAGAAATTGGACGATGAATTAGTGAAATGTATTTTTGTTGGGTACATTTCTGAAAGAAAATGCTATCGTCTACATCATCCACACACTGAACGCATTTTGGTTGGCCATGATTTTGTTTTTATGGAAGATGCTATTTGGCCATTACGTTCATGTACTAAGTAGACATCAGTTAGCTCCAAAGACATGTATGGCACTTTGCTGCCTCTTTTAATAAGTGGACAATCTAGTGGTGGTCCTAATGAGGCAACTTCTTAACCTTTATAGATGCAGATTTACATGATGCACTTGTTGATGAGAGAGTTGATATTGAGGAGGCAAAAACTATGCCAAAATGGTTGGTGCAAACTTTGTCTCATAGCAAATTAGATGCACCTCTATCATATCATACTCCTTCTGGCTCTCATAGGGCTTGTTCTAGAGCAAAGAAGAGCAAAGAGGCAGAGAAAAAGAAGGGCCCCAAAATTTTTCCGATTTGGACACTTTATTCTTGTATTATAGCCAATTTATAATATATTTTTGATGTAAATGCACTAGAGGAGTCCTCTAGATGCATACCCATAGAGATTTGTAGCTTACCTTTGTAAATTAGTAGGAAATTAGCCTTTCGGTTAATAAACTGCGGGTCTCTTGTATGAAAGGACCATTTTTAGGGCACATGTATATAAGCCAATTTGTGACTCTTTGTAGGGACTTTTGGCCATTGTGAGAATCAAGAGCACAAAATTTCGAATTTGTGTCTTCTCCTCTCTGTATCTTCTTTTTTGTAAGCTTGTATGCATGTGTGAAGCTTGGAAAGAGTACTTGGGAGTGTTGTCTATCCATGAAAGTGCTTGTTTATTGTTGGAAAGGTGTGTGCGAAGTGTAGGAAGTGCTGAAGTGTAGGAAGATCAATCCCACGACTCAGTATTTTGCTCATAACTTGAAGCAGTAGTGTTAGAATCGAGTATTTTCCACCATTGGATGCATCTTCTTGAGACCTTCGAAACGAACTTGCTATTCGCTATATTTGGAGCTCGGAGCTGAAAGAAAAGCTCGATTTACTGTTGACTGCTGCTCCAAATGTCACGACATCCCCACGGATCCCTGAAACTTGTTTGGATTAGATTTATACTTATTTGCACTTTTTGAGAGTTCAGTTGCATTGACCATCATTTGAATGCACGTCTTCATACACTCGGCTAGGTTTTGATACTCTTCGGATTGATAAATAAAGCGTGAATCCCCACTATATGCACTTGAGGGGGATCGAGATATAGTCTCTTTCTCCACAAGTCCCTAAGTTGGTACTTAGGTACACACATTTTTGGCACCATTGTCGGGGATTGTCGAATCAAACCGAGGCATTCGTGTGATGGTAAATAGCTCTTAGCATTGAAGCGAGTAGAGGAGTGTGAATCTCTCTTCTTTGGTAAGTCACAATCATGTGCACTTACTACTCACTCTTGGAGTGTGTGTAGTGAGTTGATAGTCTAGGGAAGTGAGTAGAGTGAGTTAGAATAGGAAGGAGGAAGTAGGCAAGTAGTCTAAGAAGGTACGGTAGTTGTTAAGTTAGCTTTTCAGCTCTTAGGATTCAAACATTTCCCAAAACATAAAAAACAAAAAAATTCAAAACACTTCACTTCATTTGTACGAGTGCAAGTATCGTGAGCGTTGGAGATCGAATATCGTGAATAGAGATTGGAGAGAGTGGAGCTACGCAGAGTAAGAAGGGGTTGTAGAGGAGTTGGAGAATAGCTTCCAAGGTGAGCACATCAATCCTTTACTCTTAACATCCAATTAAATTGAGCAACATAGCCAAACGACCTGTGGCAGATATCGTGAGGGGTTATTCAAGGTGTGAGGAAGTTTTTTGTTGTTTTTTTGTGATTCAGACATTTGAAAGAGGGAAGATAAGTGGTGGTATTACCCTCATTAAGTAGAAATCTAAATGCACTTGCTAAAATTTGAAAAAATGCCAAGTATCGTGTTCTCCCTGTAAGACAATATTTACGCAATATAACACAGGATCAATAGCAGAGAAGATAACAGATATAGGAGAATCTCAACAATTTTCTACTAGCAGCAAGTACAAAGATGATGGCGTTGTCCACTCGTGCGCTCTCAAGGTAGAGCTTAAATGGTGATCTAGACAACTCTAGATAGGGAGATACAAGGTAGAGGTATGCTGGCTCAACTCAATGTCTCAGGTAGTGCAGAAGTCATGTATATATAGGATCGTGGGTGGCCTTCCGTGGACAACTATACATGGGCAGTAGAGTGTGGGCGGCCACCGCCCGCGTAATTGCCATAGACGGCTTAGACCGGTTGAACCGACCTAACAAATATAAATGATTTCTGACTCCGATAGGGAATATTCTATGGAATATTCCCCAGACCCCCAATTGGGGACCCTGGTAACTCCCTTTCCTTACAATACCTTACATGGTCCAATATGACCATCCAACATGCAAGTTGGGAGTCCCATCAATTGGGTAATGCATGCTTGGCTTCTCCTCATAACGGGGGCCTTACAAAATGTGCATACAATCATGAGGGGTAGACATTGATCATATACTAAGACTCATGTGGTTGAGTATTGCGACATCTGGATGACGTGATCTTCTGTGGTCGAGTATCACGATACCTAGCCTTGTTGTCGTGTATCGTTGAGTTTCTCACGATACCTGACCGATATCATGTATCGCTGAGTTTCTCACGATACCTCACCGATATCGTGTATCGTTGAGTTTCTTGCAATACCTGATAGATATCGTGTATCGTTGAGTTTCTTGCGATACCTAACAGATATCGTGTATCGTTGAGTTTCTCGTGATAGCTGACAGATATCGTGTATCGTTGAGTTTCTTCTCGTGATACTTGTGCCATATCGGGTATCGTTGAATTTTACTCGCGACACCTAATGCATATCGTATATCGTGAGGTCTCTTTGGCAACACGTGGCAAATATCGTGTGTCGTGGGAACTTTCTTCGCGACACCCGTTGAGTATTGTGTGTCGTGAGCTTCCTCTCGCGATATCCGTGGCACATCGAGTATCATGGATGCTCTATCGCGACATTTGGTGAATGTCGAGTATCATGGAGTTCTGTGACATCCTGAAAACATCAATGAACAAGGGGAAGAAGGCAATGCCCACAACCTTAATGAAGGGGGACATGAAAAACAGGTGTCTACACCTAGAGGGAAATCCATTGTGATTAGGGTTTGGAGAGGAGACCTAGTCCCCCAAGATGATTCCCTAATGGATGTCTATTTAGTCAACGGAATGGAACATCTTCTGAGAGCACACTCTTCATTGTCGGAAGAAGCCACCAACCCAGCCACCATCTATGAGTTACAAGACCCTGAATTCCTCACTATTATCACGTATCTGGACAAGAATCAGAGGAGGTACTGGCCCTTAACGAAAGTGGAAAGAGCAAGATTGAAATATCAAGATATCCCTGTATTCCCACCCAAGGATCAGGCCAAAACTTTGCAAAACCCCCAAGGAACTTATTAGGATAATTCACAGCAGCATCTGGGCCATATACAACAACCGAACATTCCAGTCAGACCACATATGCAATTTGCTACACCGGGCAATAATCCTAACTATCGGCCTCATCCACCAGTTGAACCAAGGAATAGAATTCCTGTCCCTGATAGACCACATGTAGTAAGAGGACCAGATATACCGATAGGACGGCCAGTCTTTCCTATAATGCCTAGACCACATGAGCTAGGGAGAAGATTAAGACCCATTCAGGTATCCAAGTGCATGAGGAGTCACTATGATGGCTCTAGTGAACTGTACAATCACATAACCAAATTCAAGCAAGTAATAAGAGCCGAACAAGTGGAAGACTTCTTGATTCAATATGAATCTTTTGGCCTAACTCTTACAGACACAGCCTTAGCTTGGTTCCAGACCTTAGACACTAATAACTTCCAAAACATGGAACAAGTCTATCAAGAACTGATTGAAGAATTTACCAAGTCTAGAATCAAAAACAACTCTTCCTCATTAATCCATAGTTTTAAACAAGCTCCTATGGAATCGGTGAGATTGGCAGCAAGAAGTTTTAAGCAATATGTGGATAGATGCCCTGTTGAAGAGACACCCACTCAAAACAAAATGGTGTCGCTGTTTTTGGAAGGATTAGTGAATGGATCATTAAGATCATTGGTATATGTGAAAAGAGTTCAAAATTTGCAAGAATGTATGAAAGAATGTATTGACCTAGAGGGAAATCTGGCAGAAGATCTGAAATACCTCAAGGCAGTGTGAAAAGCTAGGATAGAGTCAGTAGCACATCAAATTCCAGGAACAATGTAGAGGAAATAGCTGACTTAGTGGCAAAAAAACTGAACGTTCAAGGGCAGAGGAACTACCCAAACAACCTTATGAGAGTACTCATGCTTAGAAGATGTGTGCACTGTGGAAGTGATCATCCTTCTCATTTTTGCAATAGGGGAGTAGTTCCACCACCTGCTTACGCTTACAATAGACCACCCGCCCCGGGCCCTATGCATTATTGTAGCATAGAAACGAACCACAGTACAGAGAATTGTCCCTACAATCGGCAAGCAAGACCTGTGCAACCACCTATGAGGCCTTATGGATACCCTCAGAGAGATCAAGGAGGAGAAGCCTTTAGATATCCCACATATCAGCAACGGGCACCAGCACCACGACCTTATGCTTACCAAGGGTACACTCAACCACAACCTGTGTTAGGACAACAACCGCCTCACCTGCAGAATGTTGTCCCAGTAAAAATGGCTCAACCTGAAGAGAACCTAGAGAGAGCAATAGTCCATGCCACGCCATTGGCTAGTAACAAGACTTATGACCCATCTTATGACCATAGTCAAGGAAATTATCCCGTATATGAGAGCTATATAATTGAATATGGACAATCTTACAAGCCATATGCTTATGGGATGGAAGGACCGGATAGCTCTTACGAGTATGAGCAGGATTATGTGTCATTAATGTACATAGCTCCCAGAGCACCTTTACCCTCTCGACCAATGAATAGACCACCTGTACCTAGAGGAACATGTTATAGATGTGGAGGAGAGATTGTACATAGAGGACCACCTGTACCTAGAGGACAATTTTATTAGAGATTATACATTACCTCATCCACCACCACCTCAGCGAGTTTGGGAACGATATTGTAGTGATTTTGGTAAGGAACATCTTTTTAGAGATTGCCCCAAGAACCCCAAAAAAGTTAACTCGAACATGCAGATCAATGTGATAGAGGTGATAGAGTCATTGGGGAGCAATAAGGAGTACACAATGCCATTAAAGGCAATAACAAGAGCTAAGGCTAGAGAGACTTAAGAGTAAACGGACCCAAAGATGGAAGAATCGTAGAGAAAGACTGAAAGAAAAGAAACTACAACAAAATATGGAGAGAAAAAATAATGAACAAGGTCAGGAAGAAAAACAAGAACTTGAGGGAAACAACAAGATAGAAAAGTGGGAAAAACCTCCTAAAGAGGGAAAAAAGTGTCTCAACAATCGTAAGTGTGTTCACACACATCACTACCAAAATAAATCAACAAGATATTTTTCACCTTTTGCAATTCCTTCAATCAAACCCCAATTTTCATCTAGAAGAATTTCCACTTGCTTATATGTGATATATTTACACATGAACTATTATCATTAGTGTCCATGTGGAAGGACAAATGGCCACGGGACAATTTTGTATATGTTCTTTAATAAAACATATAGTGGCCTGGTTAGCCACAGATTATACGTTCGACCACATTTGTAACATCTAAGAAGTCTATGTAAGTGCTCCCTGTGTATGTTGATATATTTAGGTAGTGATGTGTGTGAATACGCTAGGACTGCCGGGGCACTTTTTTCCCTCTTTAGGAGGTTTTTTTCTCCCGGCTTGTATATACGCTTATTGCCCTAATGGGCTACTTATCTTTGTACATTCTAGTGGTAATACATTCAGTATTGTGTGTTGTGCTCCAAGCTTCTTCTTCTTTGTGTTGGTCATGTGCTTCCGCAGATGTCTAACTCCAACAATTGGTATCAGAGTAGATCCTCGCTTCATCTAGGGTGTTGTCTACACCTCTCCGGTTACAGTCTCAGAATCGCACAAAATTTGGTAAGCATAGTCAAGGTGTTTCAAAGATCAAAATAGCTTTGTTGTGTGGTGCCAAAATCGCGATCTGAGCTCGTTTCGGCCTCCGAACGCACTATCGCAGTGCTTGTGCTGGCTATTTCATCTTTTTGTGTCAAAGATATATACCAGTTTTGTTGGAAATTTAGTAGGCCCATAAGTAATACCACAGATCCAAGTTCCATAGGTCCAGCATTTACAACATAAATTTTAGCAATCTTCCAATATTGACAAAACATGAACATACCACACTTAATCATACAAATGATGAGACAGATATAGAGAGATTAGACAACATGTGAAAAGTGTTACATAAGCCACTGCTTAGTCACACTATCATATATACAAATGTCAAATTACAATGTGGGAGTCAAAACTCTCAACCACTTTTTGTGAACAGAAATAGATGGATGAGTGAATGTACAAGTGTAACAAGAATATTCATATGTATGGACAGAAATCTGAATATATATGAGATGTGTGACCTGATAGGTTGTAGAAGAGTGCATATGAGTGACAGAAAGAGGAAGGATCAGTCTAAAACTGATAATCAGCAAAAACTCATCTAAACTTAGGCTATGGAAGACCGTAAGTCAGATACGTGTGTGAAAGATCACATACTTACAAAATTAGCAAAGAATGCTAACAAGTTGCTGTTAGAAATCCTCAAACTCATATGAATATACCTTCTCGAACACCTCATCCAAATATGCATAAAGCATACATGTACTGATTCTTTTGTACCTATCGCAAATAGGAATCCTCCTGATATGGATGCCATTGCCTCCATAAACTCCAAGTAGTACGTGTGTGCATAAAGAGAATATGTACCTGAATTCTTAACATAAGATATAAATCTTATGTTAACCACCATCCAATGTCTTTGAAGTAACCCAAAATCTTCATGTAGAAGACAATCTTCAAATACATCATGTGGATGGCCAATCCACACCACCAAGCTGCTGAGGGTTAAATCCTCTCCATAAGCAAGAGTGTGAGCACACTCTTCTTCTTCAAGAAGAACTCCATAGCCGCTCCTCAACATGCTCCAAAATAGCACCATGGCTGCCCCATGTGCTAGAAGCACCACCTCTATAGAGGTACCAAGCTTCCAAAGCTTGTGTTGAAATAGGTGAAGGATGAATAATGTGTCCCCAAAGTGCTTCTTTTATAGTATTTGTGTATACTTGAAAAGCACTCCAAAAGCTTAACCAAAAAAGCTATCACTCCAAAAAACTCTATCGCTAAACGTTCTGCTGTCTGTCGTCTTCGCGATCCGTCCACCCGTCACTGTTCATCCCAAAATCATGTTTTTCAAAACAAAACTTTCTTCGCGTTGCCGAAGTGATGATTCTGGGATTTGTACTTGCGTGGGCATGCTGGGAGGCGTTTCCCTTAATCAAGTCGCTCATGCTGTTTTCTTGTATAGACTACTAGACTGATGGAGAGTGTTAATCTCCAAAAGAATAACCTACTCTTATGATTAGAGCACCTCTATACCAAGAGTAAGTCAAAATCTTCACCAAATTAGAGGTTCAATCTCCAAATTATCAAAAGTTGAAAAATTCTGTGAAGAAGATAAAACATAGAAAGTCTGTTGCACAATTTCTTCTCATTGACCTATCAAACATGTAAAGTTTTCTATGAAATTTTGTATGGAGTGTTGCCAAGAAGTTGCACACCTCCTCCAAGTTAAATTTCTTCAAAAAGTTTAGTATAACTTGAGAAATCAACTTCATAAGTTACCTATGTCTAAATCTGCACTTCTGAGAAGTCGATTTTGACACCCCTAACTTCTAACACATAGTTCTATCAATCTCGAACCCGTTTAAACAAATGCTTGTAGATACAAGCAGCTTACCTTCTAACTTAAAGATTAAGTGCTTGCTTGCACAAAACTTTAACCTGTGGAGTGAGAACTGACCAAAAAATCAAGATCAAAATTTGCGCCTGTTTCAGAGAACTGTGAACACTCATCACATATGAATGTTCCTATTAACAATTCTCCTAGCCTGTTTACAATTAGACTTTGAAACTCAAGTCATAGACTCATTAACTATGAACTTAGATATCCTCAAAAGGATTTCACAAATGATCTAACACAGACAGAGCAGACACAGAAACATCGGGTGCAATATTTCTTCGATTACTCAGAAAATTACAGTTGAGTGATGAGAGGAAAACTCAACTAACACTTCACATGTCTCATGACATCTAACTTCTCCTTTCTTTACTTCTATACTCACTCATCTATTCTTTCATATGCTCTCATATCACGCCTCGACATTTTCAAGGTATTTATAGAGAAATTTGTACAAGTCTATGACTAATCAAAGATCTAAGTGAACTATAACTATACTAATGTACATATGTGTACATTCCTCATATCCTCTGAATGTATCCTTCTTCCAAGCTTCAAGAATTGAATCTTCCTTCATTCTTTAATCTTCCAAACATTCAATTGGTGATTGGTCTGCACCAACAGCTCCCCCTCAATCATCAATTGAGGTTTCTCTTATCTTCTTTATGCCTGCCATGTCTTTAAACTTCTGTAACTTTGGTCCATCCAAACTCTTTGTAAGCATATCAGCTATCTGATCTTTAGTTGAAGTATGTATAACTTCAATCTCCTTATCCATCACTTTCTCTCTTAGAAAGTGATACTGAATCTCAATGTGTTTGGTCCTAGCATGAAAAACAGGATTAGCAGCTAAATACAATGAACTCATGTTATCTCCATATATAATTGGTATCCCATGCACAATGTCAAAACTCTTTATCAAGGTCTTGAGCCAAATCACTTCCTTTGCAGCTTCAACCATGCCTTTATATTCAGCTTCTGTAGAAGACAAAGCAACTGTATGTTGCTTCTTGGAACACCATGAGATAAGTTTATCTCCCACATAACACATGTATCCATAAGTTGACCTTCTATCATCTGGATTACCTGCCCAATCTGCATCACTATAAATTTTGATATTTGTATCTGATGTAAACCCATAATACAAACCTTCATTGAGTGTACCCTTAATGTACCTCAACACTCTTTGTCCTTCAATCCAATGTTCTTTCCTTGGGCAATGCATGAATTGAGACAAAACCCCTACTACATATGATAAATCAGGTCTAGTTAAAGTAGCATAGATAAGACTACCAACCAAACTCTGATATTGTCTCATGTCCTTGAATTCTTCACCTCCAAATTTACTCAATTTGTGATTCACCTCCATTGGTGTAGGTGCTACCCTGCAATCATCCATTTTAAACTTGATTAACAAGTTCTTCAAATACCTTTCTTGAGTCACAAATACTCCATGTTGAGTATATGTAATCTCCATGCCCAAGAAATATGACAAGTCTCCCAAGTCACTTATTTTGAACTCCTTTTCCATTTGCTTCTTGAGTCTTTGTATTCCTTCTTCATCTGTACCTGTAAGGATTATATCATCAACATATATGCACATGTATATGAAACCATTATCACTTGCTTTGACAAGCAAGCTACTATCTGCTTTAGACACTTGAAATCCAAGTTCTTTTAAGAACTTTACAAGTCTATAATTCCATGCCCTTGGGGCCTGCTTTAAGCCATACAAAGCTCTCTTGAGCTTGCACACATGATCAGGATACCTTTTATCTCTGAACCCTTGAGGTTGCTCCATGAATACATCATCTGAAATATAACCATTCAAAAAAGCATTTTTTACATCAAGTTGACATAACTTCCAACCTTTACATGCAGCAATAGCTATAAGTGTCCTGATGGTTGTCATCTTTGCCACAGGACTATAAGTCTCATCATAGTCAACACCATATGTCTGAGCAAACCCTTTGACAACAAGTCTAGCTTTGTATCTAGACACACTTCCATCTGCAAACCTCTTGGTCTTGTAAACCCACTTGCATCCAATAATTTTCTGACTATTTGGTTTAGGAACCAAATCCCAAGTTTGATTCTCCAATAATGCATCATATTCTTCCTGCATAGCTTTCTCCCATTTTTCCTTACCTTTTGCCTCTTCATATGTAGAAGGGTCTTCATCTGTTTTCATCATATAAGCATAATCTTTTGTGGCCAAAAAAGAAGTATCATAACTATACCTTGTAGGTTGCCACCTATTTCTTGATGATCTTCTGAGTTCTCCACTCCTTGAGGTTTCTGGTTCTTCACACTCAGGATCAAATCTTGGCATTTCTTCAACTTCACCCTGCACTTCATTATTCTCTTCTTCATCAATTATTTGAATCTTTGACTTACCTTTCTTTTGACTCACTTCTTCTTCATCACATGTATTGATATTGATTGTACCTGCATACCAAGTACCTTGCTCATCAAATGTAACATCTTTTGATACAAGAAATGTTTTGTGGATGGATTCCACAACCTGTATCCCATCTGCTTATCATCATAACCAATAAACACATATTTTTCAGCTTTAGGTTCCAATTTGTGCCTTAATTGTGATGGCACATATGCATAGGCCAAACATCCAAATACTTTGCAATGGTCTAGTGTAGGTCTCTTACCCCACTATGCCTCATATGGTGTCATACCATGCAAAGCTTTACATGGTAACCTATTGACCAAATAAGTAGCTGTATTTACAGCCTCAGCCCACAAATAATTAGGGCAATTTTTCTCCTTCATCATGGATCTTGCAAACTCAACAAGTGTTCTATTTCTCCTTTCTGCTACACCATTTTGTTGAGGAGAGTACCTGCAAGTAACTTCCCTTTTTATACCTGCATCCCACAAGTAATTACTGAATTCATTAGAGAAATACTCTCCCCCTCCATCTGACCTTAGTCTCTTCAACTTATGTCCTGTAATTCTTTCTGCATATGCATGATAGTGTTTAAATGTATTAAACACTTCTGATTTATCTTTGATCACATAAATAGTGATCCATCTAGTAGCATCATCAACATAAATCACATAATACCTTGACCCATTTATACTGAAATCCTTTGATGGTCCCCACACATCTGTGTGTACCAATTCAAGCTTCTCTGAGTACATAAAACCATGCTTGGAGTAGGAAAGCTTATGAGCCTTACCTAATTGACATGCCTCACATTTGTATGTCATATGTTGACCTGCAACATTAGGCAATCCAAGATCTGAACCATTGTTAATCATGTCTTTAATACCTCTTTCATTGAAATGTCCAAGCCTCTTGTGCCAAAGATCTAACTCAGAGATCTTATGTCCTCCATATGTGAACATATCATGACCAATATTGCCTTGAATCTTCAATGTAAATAATCTTCCTTCTTTCTTCCTTGAAACAATCTGTTTATACCCTTGACTAGGGTCTTCCACATATACTCCATCATTAGTGAACCTTACTTCATATCCCTTTTCAACAATTTGTCCTACACTTATCAAATTCTTAGGAATTGTAAGAACATACAGAACCTTACTCAATAAGGTACTACCATCCTTTGCCTTCACTGATCCAATTGACTTCACATTGTGCTTTGTGTTGTCTGAACAACATGAGTAAAAACCTTATTCTCCAAATCAGTCATCAAAGCTATATTACCACTTAGGTGATTGCTACACCCTGAGTCAATGTAGAAGACTCTTTGATCTTCACTCTGCCTTTCACAAGTTGCATTCATTATCAATGTTGAATCCTCCTTTTGATCTGAAGCATAATTGTAGTAGGTATTGTTATATTGTTGACTTTGGAATCCTCTACCTGCATTTCTTCCAAAGTAACTCCTACTACCTCTACCTGTGAAATTACCTCTTTGATTTCTGCCTCCTCTTCCTCTTGAATTATAGTTTTGACTATATCCATTATTACTCTGAGTATTGTGCCAACAATCATTAGCTAAGTGATTTGTCTTACCACAAATCCAACAAGCTTTGCCTCCATCTTTGTTGTTCCTGCCTCTTCCTCTACCTTTGCCACCTCCTCTACCTCTTAGGAAGTTGTCTTGACTAGTTGTTCCTTCATCTTCATTTGCTTGTTGCTTTCCTTTGCTATTCTTCTTCTTGTCCTTTGAGTACATTGCATGACCTGCACTCTTGTCACCATCTCCTTTAACATCCTGCTCAAATGTTAGCATATGACCTAACAACTGATTTAAATCAGGAGTGAAATGATCAAGTGATAACTCTGTAGACAAAATGAATGGCTTCCATTTGTCATCACCTCTTAAACGTGTAAGAATTTGCCTTACCAATTTATCCTCCTCAATGTCTTCATCAACAGCTCCTAAAGCATCTGCAATATCTTTCATTCTTGTCACATAGTCTGAAATGGATTGAGAAGCCTTCTTCTTAAAGGTGGTAAACTCTGCCCATAGGGATGCCTTCCTTGACTTAGTAGTATTCTGGAAATGCTCCTCCAAAGCATTCCAAATATCAGTTGCACTTTCAAGACCTCGAATATGAGGTAACAAGTAATCATTGACTGCCATATATATAATGCTCCTAGCTTGAGCATCTTTCTTCATCCAATTTTTCAAATCTACTAACTCTTCCCTAGTTGGAACACTAGGATCTCTGAACTGTGGCTTCTCTTCTTCTCCTGTGATGTAGGCTATTAAATCTTTGCTCATAAGATGAGCTTCCATCCTCATTGACCATGCAGGATAGTTTTCCCTATCCAATTTCTCTATCTGAAGAGAATCTCCCATCTTTCTTCTACCTATGTATTGAAATCTTCAAGCTTTATAAATGATATATGTACCTTGCTTCGAATTAGACTCCTTTTGTCTTTCTTGATGTCGTATAGTCTCCTCCTCAAGCTATGCCTTCAAGCTTTCACCTTTTAGTTCTTTAGTTGTTGAATTTCTTGAATCTGCAGCAGTCGGGATCCTCCTTTCCTTGATTCTGATGTCTCCTGCTCTGATACCACTGATGGAGAGTGTTAATCTCCAAAAGAATAACCTACTCTTATGATTAGAGCACCTCTATACCAAGAGTAAGTCAAAATCTTCACCAAATTAGAGGTTCAATCTCCAAATTATCAAAAGTTGAAAATTTCTGTGAAGAAGATAAAACACAGAAAGTCTGTTGCACAATTTCTTCTCATTGACCTATCAAACATGTAAAGTTTTCTATGAAATTTTGTATGGAGTGTCGCCAAGAAGTTGCGCACCTCCTCCAAGTTAAATTTCTTCAAAAAGTTTAGTATAACTTGAGAAATCAACTTCACAAGTTACCTATGTCTAAATCTGCACTTCTGAGAAGTCGATTTTGACACCCCTAACTTCTAACACATAGTTCTATCAATCTCGAACCCGTTTAAACAAATGCTTGTAGATACAAGTAGCTTACCTTCTAACTTAAAGATTAAGTGCTTGCTTGCACAAAACTTTAACCTGTGGAGTGAGAACTGACCAAAAAATCAAGATCGAAATTTGCGCCTGTTTCAGAGAACTGTGAACACTCATCACATATGAATGTTCCTATTAACAATTCTCCTAGCCTGTTTACAATTAGACTTTGAAACTCAAGTCATAGACTCATTAACTATGAACTTAGATATCCTCAAAAGGATTTCACAAATGATCTAACACAGACGGAGCAGGCACAGAAACATCGGGCGCAATATTTCTTCGATTACTCAGAAAATTACAGTTGAGTGATGAGAGGAAAACTCAACTAACACTTCACATGTCTCATGACATCTAACTTCTCCTTTCTTTACTTCTATACTCACTCATCTATTCTTTCATATGCTCTCATATCACGCCTCTACATTTTCAAGGTATTTATAGAGAAATTTGTACAAGTCTATGACTAATCAAAGATCTAAGTGAACTATAACTATACTAATGTACATATGTGTACATTCCTCATATCCTCTGAATGTATCCTTCTTCCAAGCTTCAAGAATTGAATCTTCCTTCATTCTTTAATCTTCCAAACATTCAATTGGTGATTGGTCTGCACCAACATAGACCTATAACTACTCAACCTGTATCCTGTGAGCAAGATGGACCAATGGAACATTGTACCTATATGATATTGCTTCCAACAATCCCCCCTACAATGTCATATTGGTACAAACTGAACTGGATCTACAACCTCGTAATCTTCAAACTAGTACTCCCGAATTGACCTTCAAATCTTTTCTTCAAAAAGTCTTCTTCAAAACTGATTTTGACTTTCCTTCAAACTTCAAAAAACTAAACTTGCTGAATATGAACCATAATACCTGAGAAAATATGCAAACTAGATATCCAATAGTTTACTCATGAAGCAATCATTTGCTTGACAACAAATGTAGCAAGTACTGACTCTGAACTTGCTATCTCCTATCTTCTCAAACCTGAAAACATACACTAGGATCCACATATTTGCATTTACCTTATAAAAGATTTCTCAATGTACTTCTGCGGTGTCATGTAAATACACTAAACAAAATCAAGAATTGAATCTTGGGACTTGTGACTGACAACTCACAACTTAGTGTATTATGAACAGTGTTGGTTCATCTCTGATTGTAATCAACTCAATTCAACTCAACTCAACTTATGAGTCTCATCAAAATATCATATCTATGATGTCATCATGTCTTCATCCTTGTTCTATCTGTAAATCCTTCATACCTCTTTCCTTCAAAATTTGGTATAAACATAAATGTGCACACCTCTGAAACATACCTCTCTGAAATATCAAATTTCTCTTTAATAGAATTCTGGAACCTTCTCCTGAATAGGAACACCTAACAGGAACTTTCTCCAGACATTCTCCTTCTTCCTTCTTCTTTCAAAGCTGGAACATAAAGAGAAACTAACAAAGGAAATATAGGAATACTTGATATAGGAATACTTGGAATTCTTATAGGTATGAATCTGCATTCTTTCACATATGGCTAAAAATAAGTCTTCATGCTTCATCCACCTCAAACCTTCATGATTGAATGTTTGATTTGCTATCTGAATGTCTCTAAGTGTCCATGCTTCTCACATAAAGTTGTAAAACTTTTCTTCAAAAAAATCCTTCTAAGAATCTGCAAATTCTACTTGAAACATAAGTGGATAAACTCTCACCTTGAGAACTCCAAAAGTTGCAAGTTGATACTTCATATCTTCATATTCTACCTAGGTGAAATGTGATAGTATCTGCTTGACTTTCTTTTGGCTAACTCCACTTCTCAATGAAGTGATAGGATCTGATGGAACACCTTTCTGAATACAAGCATGTATCCAAAAATCAAGACAAACATAGAATGTAGATTCTCCATCCGACTGGTACATCAAAAAGTCTGAATTTTTCTTCAAAATACTGAATATGAGGTAACTTTTCCAAACACAAAACCTCAACCCACGTCTTCAACATCTGCTACATAAAACTCTTTTACCTCAAGAGTTGAATAAAGAAGAAATATACTTCTTTGCAACTTGTCATATACCAAGCAGCTCGAAATTGACACTCCAAGAATTCTTTGACGCAATATATAGCTACCTGCTCAAAATCTTCAACTTATATATAACTCATACATATGAGTCAAAATATACAAGTTCTCTTCATCTTGAAGTAGCAAGCAGTCTTATCTTCTTCAAATGAATTTTTCTCTTCCTCTAGTGCTAAGAGTAAGAGACAAAACAAACATGGTATACAAACAGAAGTGAACATAGAATCATGTTTTATCATCTCCTCATATCCTTGAATCAAAACTCTGCTTCAAATGTGACTGATATGATTGGATTCACCAACCTTTTGTCTGAATGATGAATTACCTTTCTAGAGTTACCTTTCTAGATACCAAATGTGATCAAAAAACTTCCAACCAACTTACAAGATTGGCTGAAAACAAAACTGATCTGATCCCCAAATTTGTCTTCTTAGATGAGCTTTCTTGCCATGAAAGAGATCTCTCAAAACTCTAGATAGATGTTTTGATGTAGCCTTTAACTTTCAAATAATGAAAGTGTATAAAAGCACTCCTTGAATCTTTCAAATCTCTTCATAACTACTCTTCTAAGACATGACCTGCAAATGATAATCTGATAGTAGAAACTGATACCTGTGATTTGATGTTGATCTGATTCCTTCATCTTCTCCAAACCATTGTTTTTCCTTGAATTTGAAGTATCCTTCTCTTCATCAAGTCTAGGTCTTCGAATAATACTTCTATAAAGTATTTGCATACTTTTCCAAAAATATTTGACTGCTAACAGATCATCAACTTCATACTCCACGCTGATGATAGAATTGTCTAATTCTCAAATCTCTACTCATCTAGATTAAGTGTGTATATCAAATATCAAATGTTAGAAGATGCTCTTAAATCATATGTTGTAAACCTGGAAATCTAGAAACGTAGGAATCTGAGAGCCTGAATGCTCTGATATCAAAACCCTAAGGCTCTGATACCAAATGTTGGAAATTTTGTAGGCCCATAAGTAATACCACAGGTCCAAGTTCCATAGGTCCAGCATTTACAACATAAATTTCAGCAATCTTCCAATATTGACAAAACATGAACATACCACACTTAATCATACAAATGATGAGACAGATAGAGAGAGATTAGACAACATCTGAAAAGTGTTATGTAAGTCATTGCTTACTCACACTATCATATATACAAATGTCAAATTACAATGTGGGAGTCAAAACTCTCAACCACTCTATGTGAACAAAAATAGATGGATGAGTGAATGTACAAATGTAACAAGAATATTCAGATGTATGGACAGAAATCTGAATATATATGAGATGTGTGACCTGATAGGTTGTAGAAGAGTGAATATGAGTGACAGAAAGAGGAAGGATCAGTCTAAAACTGATAATCAGCAAACCCTCATCTGAACTTAGGCTATGGAAGACCCTAAGTCAGATATGAGTGTGAAAGATCACATACTTACAAAATTAGCAAAGAATGCTAGCAAGTTGCTATCAGAAATCCTCAAACTCATATGAATATACCTTCTTGAACACCTCATCCAAATATGCATAAAGCATAGATGTACTGATTTTCTTGTACCTATGGCGAATAGGACTCCTCCTGATATGGATGCCATTGCCTCCATAAACTCCAAGTAGTACCTATGTGTATAAAGAGAATATGTACCTGAATTCTTAACATAAGATATAAATCTTATGTTAACCACCATCCAATGTCTTTGAAGTAACCCAAAATCTTCATGTAGAAGACAATCTTCAAATACATCATGTGGATGGCCGATCCACACCACCAAGCTGCTAAGGGGTAAATCCTCTCCATAAGCAAGAGTGTGAGCACACTTTTCTTCTTCAAGAAGAACTCCATAGCCAGTCCTCAACATGCTCCAAAATAGCACCATGGCTGCCCCATGTGCTAGAAGAACCACCTCTATTGAGGTACCAAGCTTCCAAATCTTGTGTTGAAATAGGTGAAGGATGAATAATGTGTCCCCAAAGTGCTTCTTTTATAGTAGTTGTGTATCCTTGAAAAACACTCCAAAAGCTTAACCAAAAAAGCTATCGCTCCAAAAAACTCTATCGCTAAATGTTCTGTTGTCCATCGTCTTTGCGATCCGTCCGCCCATCACTGTTCATCCCAAAAGCATGTTTTTTAAAACAAAACTTTCTTCACGCTGCCGTTGTGATGATTGTGGGATTTGAATCCGCGTGGGTAGGCTAGGAGGCATTTGCCTTAGCCAAGTCGCTCGTGCTGTTTTCTTGTATAGACTATTAGACCAAGAACTACTCAACTTGTATCATGTGAGCAAGATGGACCAATGGAACATTGTACCTATATGATATTGCTTCCAACAAGTTTCGATTCGCTAGTATAAGCGTCTCGAACTCTGCTATAGGTTTAGCAAAATTTATATGGGCAATTCTGATCAAGTTTTTGAGATATAGCCAATTTTTTGCATCAAGCTATTTTAGTCACCAACCATGACTGAAAGCAGTGATGTATTCCGTATGTTGGCTATTGAGGATAAGTTGGATGGTACCAACTACCCATTTGTTGATATATTTAGATAGTGATGTGTGTGAACACTCTAGGACCGCCGGGGCACTTTTTTCCCTCTTTAGGAGGTTTTTTTCCCTCAGCTTGTATATACGCCTATTGCCCTAATGGGCTACTTATCTTTGTACATTCTCTAGTAATACATTCAGTATTGTGTGTTTGTGCTCCAAGCTTCTTCTTCTTCCTTGTGTTGTTCGCGTGCTTCCGCAGACGTCTATCTCCAACAATTGGTATCAGAGCAGGTCGTCGCTTCTTCTAGGGCGCCGTCGACACTCCTCTGTTTGTGATGGGGGAAGTATCTCAACCCCTAAGCAACGACGAAGCGTGAATGACCTCCACAGGTATCCTTCTTTGACCTCTGCACACCAAAAATGCTCTTACTCAGAGCATATGCAGAGAAATCTAGTGAGCTTTTGTAGACCTTTAGTAGACACCAAGAGCTTTCCAAAAAACCAAATTTCACTTCAAATGAATGCCTACACAAGGAGAAACAATGTCTACAACATGAGCTAGTTGAATGCTCACAACTGCCAATCAAGCAGATACCTCACTTCACTCCAGCAAGCTTTTCTCAGAGATTATACAGAGAATGAATATCAAACTTTGGTCAACTTTAGAGGACTCTAATAGCTACCCAATGACACCAAAATCATAGCAAATGGATACATAGAGAAGGAGAACCAGCCCTTACAACAGAGAGCAAAATATTTCAAACAGAGCCTACACACTAAGAGAGATATCAATCACACAACTTCACTAAAATGAATGTTTCTCCCAGATTACTCAGAGAATGATCCAGAGAATTTGTGAGCATAAAATAGACTCTAATAGCTATCCAATGAGACAAGAATTACATCAAATGGATACAATATGAGGGAGAACCAATGCTAACAACTCAGGGGTAGAGAGTTGCAACACTGCCTGCGCACACACATAGATATGCCTACTAAAAGAAAACAAACAAGCAAGCAAGGGGCTTGCTTATCACAACTCCAGCACTTAGTGCTCACTTTACATGAGCTAAAACTCCAAGAAGATGGCCCAAAAGAAGTCGGGATACATGCTCCTTCTATAGTGAGAAGTGTGCCCCTAAAATCTAGGAACTACCTTTCCAAATCAGCTTCCTAACTTGGAGGAATTAGTTGAGATGACTTGGGGAGTGGTTGAGTGACTTTTCTTGATGGAATCTCGTGGCTCTTGGCTTCCTTTGATTGCTCCACATGTCCATAAAAGATTCCCCACGAATTTGTAGCTTGAAGCTTGACTTTTAACACTCCCCCTCAAGCTTCAATTCTTCGTCCTCATCCAAGCTCCTTCATGTTGATGCATTGCTTGAATTTTGAAATCTTCATCCCATCCAAAGCCTTTGTAAACATGTCGGCAACTTGGTCCTTGGTACCAATATGATGTACTAAAACTTCCTTCGATATCACCTTTTCCCTTATGAAGTGATAGTGCACTTCAATATGCTTGGTTCTAGCATGATAGACAGGATTCGATGCTAGATGAATGCTACTCATATTGTCACAAAAAATTGGATATGTGTCAACCTGCAAATTAAGCTCCATAAATAACTTCTTAATCCACATTAGCTCACATGTGACTTGAGCCAAAGCTCTATACTCAGCCTCGGTGGAAGATAATGCCACCGTGGGTTGCTTCTTTGAAATCCATGAGATGATCTTGCTACCTAGCATGACTAGGTAACCACTTGTACTTCTTCTATCCTCCTTCGAACCGGCCCAATCGGCATCAGAATAAGCTTTGACCTGCATATCATCATCAAATGAATAGAACAATCCTTCATTTATAGTGGCCTTGAGATATCGTAACATTCTTCTTGCAGCTTGCAAGTGTGTAGTCCTTGGACTATGCATAAATTGTGATAACACTCCAACTCCATATGCTATGTTTTGCCTAGTTATTGTGGCATAATTGAAAGATCCTACAATAGATCGATACAAGGTTACATCCTCTAATGGCTCTCCATCAATGGAGCTTAGCTTTACATTAACTTCCATGGGATTTGAAATAGGCTTGCAATGTAGCATCCCAAACCTCTCAAGTAGGTCTAGAATATACTTCCTTTGTATGAGCATAATACCTTCTTCTTTGTATACAACTTCAATGCCAAGAAAATACCTAAGATCTCCAAGATCAGAGATCCTAAACTCGTTTCCAAGCTTTGCCTTGATCTCCTCAATGCCCTTTGTATCATTACCTGTAATGATAAGATCATCTACATACACACACATGTAGACTACAAGTTCTCCTCTTTGTTTGATGAAGAGAGATGGATCCGCCTTGCATTGATTGTAACCACATTTGATCAAATAGTCCACCAATCTTTGGTTCCAAGCCCTTGGAGCTTGCTTTAGGCCATAAAGTGCCTTCTTCAACCTACAAACATGATGTGGAAACTCTTTATGAACAAAACCTAGTGGTTGCTCCATGTATACCTCTTCTTCCAAGTCTCCATTGAGAAAGGCATTCTTGATATCCAATTGGAAAAGCTTCCATCCTTTGCTAGCAGCCATTGCAATGAGTATCCTAATGGTGCTCATCTTTGCCACGGGGCTGAATGTCTCTTCAAAGTCCACTCCATATGTTTGTGCAAAACCCTTGGCCACCAATCTTGCTTTGAACCTAGAAATAGATCCATCTGAATTCCTCTTTACTTTATACACCCACTTATTACCTATTACCTTCATGTTATCCTTCTTGGGCACTAGAGTCCATGTTTGATTCTCCTCAAGTGCGTCGATCTCTTCTTGCATTGCCTCTTTCCATTCGGTGTACCTGCTTGCATCTTCATAGCAATCGGTCTCATGATCTTCTACTACTTTGTTCATATATGCAAATATGAGTTGCCATGTATGAATCATAAGTAAACCTTTGAGTTGGATACTTAATTCTAGAAGACTTCCTTTCTTCACCTTTTGGAGGAATAAACCTCCTTTGCCTTGGGAACTTGATCTCTTTCTTTGACATGGCTTCTTTCTCCATCATGTGTCCTTCATCATCTTCAACTTCATTACCTTCTTCATCCAACTCCACCAATGTTGCTTTGCCTTTGTTGATTGATTGTGCTTCATAGCTTGATGAAGATCTCCCCCTCCATGGTGAGTTCATGCTTGAACTATCTTCATTGATGGAACACCTTGGGCCGCTTAGCTCTAGGTCGATTTGTTCTTCATCATGTCCATGCTTTTCTTCTTCATAGTCCTGCATACAATCATACTTCTTATACCAAGGGAGTAGCTCATCAAATGCTACATCCCTTGATATCCTCAAGTCCTTTGTGTTTGGGTTGAAGCACCTGTAACCTTTATGATCATCTGAATATCCTAGAAACACACACTTTTCTGCCTTTGGTTGTAGCTTGTGCCTCAATTCACTTGGCACATGTACATAACAAGTACATCCAAATATCTTCAAGTGGGAAAGATCAGGTTTCTTACCATAATAGGCTTGATGGTGTCAAGCCATGGATCCCTGAGGTAGGATCCCTATTCATAAGATACACGGCGGTATTTGCTGCATCACTCCAAAACATGTTAGGTACATTCATCTCATTAAGCATTGCTCTAGCGATCTCGGCAATGTATCTATTTTTTCTCTCTGCTAATCCATTTTGTTGGGGGGTGTACCTACATGTTACTTGCCTCTTGATGCCTTGATCCATTAAATAATCAGAAAACTCATTGGAGAAATATTCTCCCCCTCCATCGGACCTTAGCTTCTTGATATATGTACTTGTTTCCTTCTCTACCATTGCCTTGAATGCTTTGAAACATGTAAACACATCTGATTTGTTTTTGATGAAATAAACCCAAACCATCCTTGTGCAATCATCTATAAAAGTGACAAAGTACTTGTTACCTCCAATGGATTGCTCTTTGGTTGGCCCCCACACATTTGTATGTATCAACTCCAATGAATGTTGGCTTATGTAGCCACTCTTCTTGAATGGAAGTCTCGCTTGCTTCCCTAGTTGACAAGATTCACATAAATGCTTCATACCTTGTCCTTGGAAGTTGGGAAGACCTTCAACCAGCCTCTTGAATTGCATTTCCTTCATTCTTTGTATGTTGATGTGACCTATCCTCTTGTGCAACAAGTCCAACTCCGAAATCCTCTTGTTTCCATATGTGAAGTAGACATGTTGAGTGGAATGAGAATTTACCTCCAAAGTGAAGAGTCTCCCTTGCTTCTTTCCTCTTGCTATGACCTTGTAACCTTGCTTAGGGTTCTCCACAAAGCATCCACCTTTGTTGAACTTTACTTGATAGCCTCTTTCAACCATTTGCCCAACGGACACCAAGTTCTTTGTGATAGTAGGTACATGCAAGACATCCTTGAGACATCTTCCTTCCTCCTTGTCATCCAAAGCTACATCTCCAACATGGGAGATCTCATGGGCTGTATCATCACCTGTTTCTACATGTCCTTTACCTTTGGGAACATGTAGATTAGTAAACCAAGAAGCATTGCAACTCATATGGTTGCTACATCCACTATCAATATACCAAGTGTTATCTACTTTGCTTGAATTCCCATTCATGTGCATCATCAAGAGATTGTCATTTTCTGAACTTGTAGAAGCATAATTACCTTGGCCTTTGTATGAAGAACCTTGATTATAGCTCCTTTGGTTTCCTCCTTGGTAGCAATCTCTAGCATAGTGGCCAAACTTGCCACATATGTAACATCCTTCACCATCTTGATTCCTGTTTTGTTGATGTCGTCCTCCTCTTCCTCTTGTTCTTCCTCTCCCTCTTTGTGATGAGGTGCCTTGGTCATGTCCTTGATTGCTTGAGTGGCCTTGCCTTCCTCCAAACCTTCCTTTGCCCCTTCCTTGTCCTCGTCTTCCTTTGCCCCTTTGATTACCTGCATAGAAAACTTGTGCATCCTTGCTTTTAGTTGAACTTCCACCTATGTTCATTTCTTCGGTGACCATGAGAGCAACCAATTGCTCAAAATCGGGAAGATTATCCCTTACATATACTGAAGTGGTAAAGGGTTTCCACTTCTCATCATCTCTCAAACCATTGAGAGTATAAGCCACAAGATCGTCATCGTCTGCGTGGCTTCCAATGGATCCCAATGCATCTGATAACTCCTTGACCTTAAGTATGTAGTCATTTATGCTACTCCCTGAGCTCTTCCTAAGGTTGTTGAGCTCATTCTTGAGTTGGATCTTCCTTGCTTTGGTGCTTGTTGAATAAAGCCTTTCAAGTGTCTCCCATACCTTCATGCTTGAATCCAAGTCTTGGATATGGCCGATCATGCTATTGCTAATGTGTTGGGAAAGGATAAAGATAACCCTCTTGTCTCTTTCATTCCATTCCCTAAAGGCCCTTCTCTGATCATTGGTTGGATTCTCATCCAACCTAGGTCTTGGTTCACTTCCACTAATCAACCCCCAAAGGCCCTTGCCCATAAGATAGTTGGAGACCCTAAATCTCCATGGTTGATAGTTCCCTTTGTCTAGCTTTTCAATTTGAGTGTTGAAGTCTCCCATATCTAGTCTTTGATACTTGACCTAGCCCTTGGATAATGCTCCAATGTGTGTAAAATGAAAATGAGGCTCTGAGGTTACCTCAATCCAAAGCTTTCCTTAGATGGACACCTTGTGCTCTTTGAAACTTTGAGTAGAATAGCTCCCCCTTGATGTGAGCTACCTCCAAGAAGCTTTTGTTGATGCAAATCTTCAACCACCAACTCCAAGAGGTCTTCGTGCTTGTATGTGATGCCTCCAAGATGCCCAAATGCTCTGATACCACTGATGGGGGAAGTATCTCAACCCCTAAGCAACGACGAAGCGTGAATGACCTCCACAGGTATCCTTCTTTGACCTCTGCACACCGAAAATGCTCTTACTCAAAGCATATGCAGAGAACTCCAGTGAGCTTTTGTAGACCTTTAGTAGACACCAAGAGCTTTCCAACAAACCAAATTTTACTTCAAATGAATGCCTACACAAGGAGAAACAATGTCTACAACATGAGCTAGTTGAATGCTCACAACTGCCAATCAAGCAGATACCTCACTTCACTCCAGCAAGCTTTTCTCAGAGATTATACAGAGAATGAATATCAAACTTTGGTCAACTTTAGAGGACTCTAATAGCTACCCAATGACACCAAAATCATAGCAAATGGATACATAGAGAAGGAGAACCAGCCCTTACAACAGAGAGCAAAATATTTCAAACAGAGCCTACACACTAAGAGAGATATCAATCACACAACTTCACTAAAATGAATGTTTCTCCCAGATTACTCAGAGAATGATCCATAAAATTTGTGAGCATAAAATAGACTCTAATAGCTATATAATGAGACAAGAATTACATCAAATGGATACAATATGAGGGAGAACCAATGCTAACAACTCAGGGGTAGAGAGTTGCAACACTGCCTGCGCACACACATAGATATGCCTACTAAAAGAAAACAAACAAGCAAGCAAGGGGCTAGCTTAAGCAAGGGTCTTGCTTATCACAACTCCAGCACTTAGTGCTCACTTTACATGAGCTAAAACTCCAAGAAGATGGCCCAAAAGAAGTCGGGATACATGCTCCTTTTATAGTGAGAAGTGTGCCCCTAAAATCTAGGAACTACCTTTCCAAATCAGCTTCCTAACTTGGAGGAATTAGTTGAGATGACTTGGGGAGTGGTTGAGTGACTTTTCTTGATGGAATCTCGTGGCTCTTGGCTTCCTTTGATTGCTCCACATGTCCATAAAAGATTCCCCACGAATTTGTAGCTTGAAGCTTGACTTTTAACAGTTTGCAGTCTCAGATTCGCACGAAATTTGGTGAGCATACTCAGGGTGTTTCCGAGATCAAAACTGCTTTGCTCTGTTGTGCCAAAATCGCGATCTGAGCTTGTTTCGGCCTCCGAACGCACTATCACAATGCTTGTGCAGGATATTTTGTCCTTTTGTGCCAAAGGTATATACCAGTTTCTGTTCGCCAGTTTAAGCGTCTTGAAGTCTCCTACAGGTCTAGCAGAACTCGTCTGGGCAGTTCCGTTCAACTTTTTGAGATACAGTCAATTTTTTGCATCAAGGTATTTTAGTCACCAGCCATGGCTGAAAGCAGTGATGTATTCCGTATGTTGGCTGTTGAGGATAAGTTGGATGGTACCAACTACCCATTATGGGCTTATATGATGCGACATGTACTGGTTGCAAAAGGATTATGGAACATTGTGTAGGGTGTTGAAAGATGTCATGTTACACCTGTAACGACACGTACTGCAAATACAGGTATTGGAGCTGATGAAGATGGTGTCGAAGATGATATTCCGTAGATTCCTGTTCGTGCTGCTATTTCTGTTGCACCTACTGTAGAGCAGATTCGTTGGGATGGCAGAGATGCCTAGGCACATGCATTGATAGCTTTGTCTGTCAAACGTGCCATTATTCCTCATATTCGCTCTTGCAGAACAGCAAAGGATGCTTGGGATACACTTACCACTTTGTACCAGGCTAGGAATGAGGCTCGTGTTGCTTACCTCCGAAAACAGTTGGAGAGTGAGCACATGAATGAAGGTGATTCTATGGACAGTTTTCTTACAAAGATCAAAGACCTGAAGGAACAATTGATTTTTGCTGATGAGGTTATACCAGATAGCTCACTTGTGCAGACCGTTCTGAATGGTCTTCCTGATTCATATCAAAGTTTTGCCTCTACTCTTCGGTTGATGATGAAAGGCAATCTGAATGCCTTGTCATTTGAGGAATTAGTCTATGTTCTGTTGCAAGAAGATCAGTTCAGGTAGAACAGGTCCATTATGCGTGTTGCAGATCAAGCTTTCCTGGCTAGTCAGAAGGGCAAAGGAAAATGGAGCTCTTCTACTAGTAAGCAGAAATCTACAAATGTTGCACAATCGAAGAACCAGGATAAAGATGAGAAGAAATCAGAAAAGCAGAAATTGTTCTGCAAGTACTGTAAAGGAAATGATCATATTATAAAGAACTGTCCAAAACTGGCTGCTAAAGAGGCAAAGAAGAAAGAGGCTGGAATGGTTGTTGCAGAGGCCTCTACACCAAAAACAGAGTCTGCAAATCTTGTGTAGGAACAAGAATGGGCGTTTACTACTGTCTGCAATTTTGACCCATCTTCTCATGATCAGTGCATGTTTGCAGTAGACTCAGATGTTTGGTACTTTAACAGTGGGGCGACCAAACATATTACCTCGCAGCACAGTTTCTTCTCTTCACTCGAGCCTGCCCCTACAGGGAATACTGTCACATGCGCCAATAACTCCTCTTATCCTCTTATGGGAGTTGGTAAGATCATTCTGACTACTGTTGATGGTAGTTCTTTCACTTTGTCAGATGCTTTATTTGTGCCAGGGATCAAAAAGAACCTGTTATCAGTTTCTGCATTAGCCAAGATTGGCTTGGTTGTGAAATTCGTTGATGATAGGTGTACAGTCCATGATCTCTCAAATGGTGATGTGATTATTGCTTCTGGCATCTTATGTCGCGGGCTGTATAAGCTCATAGACTATGAAAGATCTGTGAATGATTCGGCATGTGCAGTTCATGATTCTCAGGCTATGTCAGATGGAAAGCTTTGGCATCCACGCTTTGGTCATCTGAATTTTGCTAGTTTGCTACGCCTGCATAAATCTGAAATGGTGTCCTCTTTGCCCAAACTTGAGGCTCTTGGAAAACATGTTTGTGAAGCCTGTATTTTGGGCAAAATGCAGCGTTCTTCCTTTCCAAAAGATGGTTCAGTTCGGGCTACGCAGAAATTGCAGCTTGTACATAGTGATGTCTGTGGTCCTATGCAGACACCCTCTTTTGGAAATTACCTTTACTTCGTGACTTTCATTGATGATTTTTCCAAGCATGCATGGGTATATCCACTCAAAGCAAAGTCCGAAGTGTTCATGTGCTTCAAACAGTTTTTGGTTTTGGCTGAAAATCTGTCAGCATGTAAAATGGGCACCCTCCATTCTGATCGAGGGGGGGAATATATGTCTTCAGATTTTAATGCATTTCTAGCTGAACGTGGGATAAAACACCAGTGTACAGCGTCGTATACACCTCAATAGAATGGAGTTGCTGAACGAAAGAACAGGTCACTCATGGAGATGGCGAGGTGCATGGTCAAAAGTCAGGCTTTACCACATAGTTTCTGGCTTGAGGCTGTCATGTGTGCAGCATATGTACTGAACAGGTGTCCCACTAAAGCGTTGCAGTCTATCACTCCATATGAGGCTTGGCATGACCGCAAGCCATCTGTTGCTCATCTGCGTGGTTTTGGTTGTTTGGCATATGCATTAGTGCCTGAACAACATCGCAGAAAATTGGATGATAAGGCAGTAAAATGTATTTTTGTTGGGTACAGTTCTGAAAGTAAAGGCTATCGTCTGTATCATCCACAGAGTAAATGCATTCTGGTTAGCCGTGATGTTGTCTTTGTGGAAGATGCTATTCAGCCATTGCTTTCATGTACTAAGGAGACATCTGTTAGCTCCAAAGACATGTATGATACTTTGATGCCTCTTTTTACAGGTGGATAGGCTAGTGCTGGTCCTAATGAGGCAACTTCTCAGCCTTTGCAGATTTCATATGATGATGCAGATCATTCCATTTCTGATGCAGATTTACATGATGCACTTGTTGATGAGAGAGCTGATATTGAGCAGGCAAAAACTATGCCAAAATGGCTGGTGCAGACTTTGCGTGATAGCAAATTAGATGCACCTTTTTCATATCGTACTCGTTCAGGCTCTCATAGTGCCTCCTTTGCATCAGATTGCTATGCTATGGCTGCATCTAGTCTCTGTGATGAGAATGAGCCTGTTTCTTTTGATGAAGCACAAAATTCAGAAAATTGGATGGCTGCTATGCAATCTGAATATGATGCTATAATGAAGAATGGTACATGGTCTTTATGTGACTTGCCTCCTGGCAAGAAGGCCATTGGCACTAAGTGGGTATACAAGCTGAAGCGTAAACCTGATGGTACAGTTGACAGGTATAAGGCTAGGCTTGTTGCAAAGGGTTATGCACAGGAAAGAGGCATTGATTTTGATAAGACCTTTGCACCTACATGCCGTATGACTACTGTTCGGAGCATTTGTGCACTTGCAGCCCATCATGGTTGGAATGTACATCAGTTGGACATTAAAACAGCATTTCTGAATGGTGACTTGCATGAAGAAGTGTATGTTTTTCAGCCCCGTGGCTTTGTGCAGAAAGGGCAAGCAGCCTACTATGGCCACTTCCAGTTGTGAGGCTGAGTATAGGGCAACTTTCACAGCGACTGTTGAGTGTGTGTGGCTCAGATGCCTTATGGCTGATTTGGGTGTTGGCCAGTCTTCTGCCACCACCATCTTCACTGACAGTCAGAGCGCATTGGCAGTTGCGAGGAACCCTGTGTTCCATGCTCGCACTAAGAAAATTGAGGTGCATTATCACTATGTTAGGGAGAGGTTCTCTGTTGGGGAGATCAGCTTGGCATATGTGCCCACGCAGGAGAACATTGCAGACCTTTTCACGAAGGCTCTACCTAGGGAGAAGTTTGAAGCTTTCCGCAAAGCTTTGGGCTTACTTCCTTTTGTGGAGTGATTTCCACATAGCTTGGCACTTCCTTATACATGAGTGCCAGCTCCTTGTTCACCGCATCACTCCCAGGGTGGATTTGTTGATATATTTAGGTAGTGGTGTGTGTGAACACTCTAGGACCGCCGGGGCACTTTTTTCCCTCTTTAGGAGGTTTTTTTCCCCCGGCTTGTATATACGCCTATTGCCCTAATGGGCTACTTATCTTTGTACATTCTCTAGTAATACATTCAGTATTGTGTGTTTGTGCTCCAAGCTTCTTCTTCTTCCTTGTGTTGTTCGCGTGCTTCCGCAGATGTCTATCTCCAACACCATTGTGGGTTTATATGATGCATCATGTATTGGTCACAAAAGGACTATGGAATATTGTGCAGGGTGTTGAAATACATCCTGTTAATCTTGCGAATACAGGTACTATAAATATAGGTGCTAGAGCTAATGGAGATTGTTTCGAAGATGATGATATTGTGTAGATTCATGTTCGTGTTGCGGTTTTTGTTGCACCTACTGTGGAGCAAATTTGTTGGGATGGCAAAGATGCTCAGGCACATGCACTGATAGCCTTGTCTATCAAACATGTCATTATTCCTCACATTCGCTCTTGCAGAATAGCTAAGGATACTTGGGATACACTTACAACATTGTACCAGGCTAGGAATGAGGCTCGTGTTGCTTACCTCTGAAAACAATTGGAGAGTGAGCACATGAATGAAGGTGACTCTATGGACAGTTTTCTCACAAAGATCAAGGATTTGAAAGAATAGTTGATTTTTGTTGATGAAGTTATACCAGATAGCTCACTTGTGCAAACCGTTCTAAATGGTCTTCTTGACTCATATCAGAGTTTTGCTTCTACTCTTCGTTTGATGATGAAAGGCAATCCAAATTCCTTGTCATTTGAGGATTTAGTCTCTGTTCTGTTGCAGGAAGACCAGTCTAGGTAGAACAGGTCTATTATGTGTGTTGCAGATCAAGCTTTCCTAGCTAGTCAGAAAGGCAAAGGTAAATGGAGCTCTTCTACTAGTAAGCAGAAATTTGCAAATGTTGCACACTTGAAGAAGGAAGACAAAGATGAGAAGAAATCAAAAAAGCAAAAATTGTTTTGCAAATACTGTAAAGCAAATGATCATGTCATCAAGAGCTGTCCAAAACTGATTGCTAAAGAGGCAAAGAAGAAAGAGGCCGGAATGGTTGTTGCAGAGGCCTCTACATTGAAAACAGAGTCTGCTAATCTTATGCAAGAAGAAGAATGGGCGTTTACTACTGTTTGCAGTTTTGACCCATGTTGTCATGAGCAATGCATGTTTGTAGTAGACTCAGATGTTTGGTACTTTGATAGTGGGGCGACCAAACATATTACCTCGTAGTGCAGTTTCTTCTCTTCACACGAGCCTGCCCCTACAGGGAATACTGTTACATGTGCCAATAACTCCTATCCTGTTATGGGAGTTAGTAAGATCATTTTGAATACTACTAATGGTAGTTCTTTCACTTTGTCAGATGCTTTGTTTGTGTCGGGGATTAAAAAAAAAATTGTTATCGATTTTTGCATTAGCCAAGATTGGCTTGGTTGTGAAATTTATTGATGACAGATGTACAGTTCATGATCTGTCAAATGGCGACATCATTATTGCTTCTGGCATTTTATGTCATGGGCTGTATAAGCTCATTGTCACTCTAGCACAATGGAAAGCACCAACGTGAGGAGCTCCACCTCATAATTGTCAATCCGCGGAGAGATTAGGCCGATATGAAGATCAAGAGCAAGTGATGTGCATGAAGAAGATGGTGAGAAATGCAATGAGCATACACACGCATGCATACACACACACAAGGAAAGTCACGGTGGAGATCAATGGAAGGAAAGGAAAGAACTCATACTCATCTTCATTACCAAATAATTACAATAGCTCTTCTAGTTCTAGCTCATAAGTTCAACAACAATCACAAAATGAGCTCTCTAGCTCTATTTATAGTTTTTGCCTAGTTTTGATCGGTTTCACATCTAGTGATCATCATAGTTAAAAAAAAAGGTTCTTCCTCTAATTTGGACTAGCTAACGGCTTCCAAAAATTACAAAAATTGGTGTGAACTTTCTACTTAGACTCCTCAGCTTGCACAAAATGGAGTCGCACTTGCGATAATTGGATATATGTACATCTATTTCATTGTTTTAGTGATGAAAATCACTATTGCCATGATGAAATAATCTAAGTAGTTTATGTGCTTCCTCTTCTTTTATGATGAGAGCCGGTAGTCGATCCTTTGCCTTGAACACTCCCCTCCTCCTCATTTTTGTCGTCCCTGACAAAACTTGATTTCGTGTGAGTAATATAGTTAGTGAGCAGGTCCGTGGCCAGGGTATGTTCTGTTATGCGAAGTCCCCAAATAAGGTCGCATTCGAGTTTCTCCCAATCAATGGGATGGGGCTCATCTGGAGGGGGACGCATATAATGTTCTAAATACATAATACGTTCACAGGCAAACATGTGAAGCAAATGCATTGGACAACGGATGAAAACTTCTGAATGCTATTCTTAGAAGTCGATGGTGAACATATCTTCAAACATCTACATATAGCAAGTGGGCATATATTTTAGTTTGCAGTGCCAAGCATAGCATACCTTGAGGGAAGGTGTCATGCTCATGTCGTAAACTAATTCCAAATTCCCATACTCAAATCCTAGTGTATTTATAGTGGGAGCCTTGACACGTCAAAAGATCTTGAACACCATCTGCATCATATCAAAAATCTTCAAGGTCATTTGGGCAGCAATATCAGTCATCTTGTGCAGACGTGGTAACCAATGCAGAATAGTGGCCATCATGTATCCGACAGTCAGAGTATTATTCATGGGAGGTGAGAGATAGGGATAATTGATCCAATCTCTGCATTGACGATTATTATGAACCTTAATAGCAAATGCCTTCCAAGTATGTCTGTGTGGAATTGGTCCATAACACGGTGTCGGGAAGAAGGAGGTCGTGGCGGGAAGCCGGCGCCCGGGGTTGGATCAGGCCCCGCTCTGGTGCACCGTTCCCGCTGTCCTGCGAGCGGCGTCTGCGCGCTGGGCGCCTCGCCTGTGCTCTCTGGAGCGTGCGCGATCCTCGTACACGTGGGACCCTTACCCCTCGAAAGTGTCGAGACGTGCGTGCGTACACGACCGTAGGCGTCGGGAAAGAGACAAATCACATACAGCACTGATTCTCGAAATCACTGGGTCGGTGTGTATACAAACTCGATGATACAATTAAATCTGAATACAGTGATGCCCGCTACAGTGCGGATCCGCGATACAAAAATCCGCTACACCACGGAACAGGTAAGTACAAATAAATGCCGCCGCTACAGTGCGGATCGGCTGGATATGATGTAGGCCTCCCGCTACAGTGCAGGAAGTCACCCTCTATCTTTTTCTTCTGGTCTTTGCGATTTAATCTTTTCTTCACTTTTCTTCGATCCAAGCTTTTCTTCAAGTCCTCACTTTGTAGCTCTTTACTTCAAAATTCACAATAATCTCTGATCACGCAGTAACCTGTAGGAAAGTTCCACAAGAAAGACCACGAGGGGCTAATTATACATTAATATCATTTGAAAACCATATTAAAAATATCGCTTCGTGCATTTTAACTTCTCTAATAAAGTGGTACTTCAAGTTAACTATCAATTTCAACGCTTGAAAAAAAATCAACGTAATTCATTGATGTATCATTCTCTTCATGTAATGGACGTTTCGAATTTCCTTCTTTTCAAGTAAAGTTTTCGGTCTCAAAAATTCAAATCTTTTATAATGTGTGTTTGAAATAATGAAATAGTAGAACGTTTCAATCTTTTTGGGTTTCATTATAATGAGGAATTGATTTGTAAGTGATGATAACCAGTCATTCATATTAATCACTGCTTTGTATTAATCACTGCTTTGTATTGATACTTGAATCTTTCATATTAGTGCATTCTCTCAATATTTCGTACCATAACATTGAACAGTGTTGCTTATCGTTATCCCAATTTACTATGATTAACGCGGCCAGCACTTATGCCATTTATTAAACCTTTTACCACAGCGTCAATTGATTATTTGTATATATCGATCAAGTCTCATCACTTGCGCATGGGAAGAACCCATATTTTGTTTCCTCTGAGTAACAAAAAGTAAAACCCAAAACAAATAAACTTTCTATCCGTCATCTGCCGCCGCCAAATCCCTCCATATCTCTCTCTCTCACGATTTTCTCTGCATGAGCACAATCACTTCTCTCTCTGCCCCGGCTTCTCTGTGTGTGATTTTCTCCCTCACCGCCACGATAGCAGCAACTCGTGAACAGCGAACGTTTTCTCTCTGGACACGTAGTCATCGTCTCTCTCTTTGAATTTTCTGCGCACACTCAGCCTCTCAACCATTCTCTCTCCTCCACGACATCAGCGCTGTGGCCGAATGCTATTACCTATCTCTTCACGTGATTTTAGTACTCTCTAGGTTCTCCTATGGTCATCCAGGCATGTGATGTGCCCTTGACCTATAGCAGGGCAACCTCTGCATCCATGCCCATTGCCGACTCTGACTTTGCGCAGCCATGAGCCATGACTCCCCCTGGATTTCAGCACGAGCTCTCTCTCTCTCTCTCTCTCTCTCTCTCTCTCTCTCTCTCTCTCTCTCTCTCTCTCTCTCTCTCTCTCTCTCTCTCTCTCTCTCTCTCTCTCTCTCTCTCTCTCTCTCTCTCTCTCTCTCTCTCTCTCTCTCTCTCATCAGCGCCTCATTCTGTCGTCAACATCTCCGAAATCTTTTGCGTAACGCCTATCTCTTCTGTCTCTCTTCTCTCTCATCTATGGATATTTCCCCCACACTGCGTCAAACTCTGGAGGCTCTCTCCTCGCAATTTATGTAGCGGCCAACAAGTCGAATCTCTCTATGTCTCTTGTCTTCCACGACTGTAGCTGCCTCTCTGTATGTTCAGCGATGCGGTGCCGTCAGAGCTCTCCACTATCTGTGTGTTAGCCGAGATTCTCTCTAATCTCTCTTCTATGTTTGGTGCCCAAGCGAACAGAAGTCATCTCTCTCCCCGGTATCTAGAGTGACAACCCACAGCGTGCAAGTGTCTCTCTAAGCATCGATGGCACAAGAGGCTTGCAATTTCTCTCTCTGCACCACGAATATTTGCGCTGCGAATCAATCCTCTCTCTCTAATTTCACGTAGCCGAATTCTCCTGCGTCGACTCCCTGTCGTCCGTCTCTCTTCAAATGCGCAGAGTCACAATCTCTCTCCTCTTGAATTCTTGCCTCCGCCGTCGACATCTCTATCGTACACACATGCCATGTCAACAGATCAGCACCGCCTCCAAATGTCTCTACGACTCTCTCTCTCTTATGCACTGTGCGCCTACATACTACAGCCGCATCTCTGCCAAGTCTTCTGTGAAACGGCTCTAGAGTCTATAGCACAACAACCACCGACGGCTGGAGTCTCCACCGACAACACCATCTCTCCACAACATGAAAGAACTTCTAATGCACTGAAAAGTTTTACAACTAAGATCGAGCAACTAATAGAGGGGATGCATTCTCACAAAACTCATACACAACTATCCGAAAGACCACCTCCCTCTCGGGCATTATGGAAGTATGAAAAAGGAAGTAAAACATGAATGAAGAAGTAAGGTCAAGGAGCATACCTGTAGGAAAGTTCCACAAGAAAGACCACGGGGAGGAACAAATGAGTTTAGGCACCTATTTATAGGCCTCCCCACCCTTGGGCTTTCCTCTAGAAACTTCCAACCTCCTTAACCAACTTTCCAATTTCAGATGACCATGCATGTTCACTTACTATTCTTGGAAAATCCCATCTCCTGATTCTATTTTTGATTTTGTCCTTTTTATTTTTCCTAAATTAATGTTTTGGTTTCACACTATATACAGGGTTAATCAATCTAAGGGTTTGGGCGAGGATAAACACCGATTTCAAGGGTCTAAGCTACGGATTTTCGTCGGGGAAATTAGGGTTTTGATCACAATTATCTCAAACTCGCCAATTCATGGGTTTATTTACAAATTTGGCCTAAACTCCAAGGGTTTCCAAGGGTTCAAGTCTAGTTTTCATTGGGTAAACTCGTGTTTCCAGTCAGTTTCAAGGGTCAAACCTAAAGTTTTCATGGGTCTAACGTCAGTTATTTACACGCACGGTTCTAATGCACATCTCTAACATGGTTTCTTATCACACAGGCAATCAAATCAGTAAAATCATGCATGAAATGTACCCTCTTTAGATCAAAACATCACACAAAAACTCAAAAACAATGAACTTTTGAAAAAAACTCAGTGCACACTCCCTGCGGGATTTCATCCCGACATCCGCCCCCGCTAACCCTGCACATCGTCCCGATGGGCCAACCTGCAAGATCCAACAGAAGAGTATCAGGGTTCTTTTAAAATCTCTTTACACTTTCTATCTTTTTCTTTTCAAAACTCAAATCATAATCTCATGTAGTCATGCACTTTTTATAAAGATTATTATGAATTTTAGAAAATTAGGTAGATTCAAGATTCACAAACATCATACTATGTTTCTGCGTCTGCAATCTAACAAGTAATCACATGAATAAATCGTCGGCTTTCTAGATCTTTTGTTCGTTCAACTGGTTCAGATCCAACTGCTCATTCTAAGTACTAGCATATACATATGTTTCTACTAACTGAGTTTGTAGAATATACCTCGATTCCTACTATTTATGTCATACTTGATCGGCTCTCCATTAGATCTTTCTTTCTTTTTCTTTTTCTTTTTCATTTTTCTTTTTCTTTTTCTTTTCCTCTTCATCTCAGCTCAGCATTTCTTTTTATCTTTTATTTTTCACAAATCGGCCTATGTCGAAATCAGGTGCGACTCATGGACTTGTCCACCCGGCCAAGTTTACCCCACCTGTCTGCCGACCCGACATAGCGCACAACATACACAACATCAGCCCTGCATGAAATCGACGTCAGCTCATGGCTCTGACCACCCGGACAGAGTGACTCCACCCGCCTACCGACCCATACAGGCGCATGACAACAGATAGGTCAGGCCTACGATGAAACTAGCTACGGCTCGTGGCCTTGATCACTCGACCAAGGTGGTTCCACCCGCCTACTAGCCCATCGTAGCGCACCAACAACATACACGCACATATAAGCTGGCATGAGTATGAATGTTTCTTTATAAATCATGATCCATATGGAGGAAAGATCTCATAAGAAACAAATAGTAAGATCCAAAGTTTCCCACTCACTAAGTGTTCAAATCAATCAGTATATACATGCACTCGGTCTAAGCATGCCATCACATTCCCAAGCTTTCACTCCCAAAAGTCTCTAGTCCACTAACTGATCCTATTCATATAATTTCTAGCCGCTCATGCTTCATGCAAACCCATAATAGATCTTTGTTATCTTCATTCTACATGATTTTCATAAACTCATACATATCTTTATCACACACATCAATGCAATGCATATGCTCTATCAGAAAGAAAACACATCTCAAATCAGAAACGTTTCACCTGGTCATTTTTCTTCATTTTGATCCAGCTTTTCTTTATCTTCATGGTCTATCATTCTTTATCAGCATCAGCCTCAGTGTCATCAGTTCCCTCCAAAAGTTCTTGCTCAATCTCATAATCTGCTTCATTTCTTTTCTTGAATAATTTTATCCTCTTTCCTGCAATCAAAGATCTCAAAGGAGTAGTGTCTAACTCACGAAGTGCATACGTACCATTTTCAAACACAGACGTAACCACATACGGCCCAAACCATCGTTTGGTCAATTTCTTCCTAGCATCGTATTGAGTATCGAATGTACTGTCGTACACCAACACCCAATCATCTACCTCAATCCTACGTGGTCTGAGTCGATGGGTTTTGTCAAAATAAATCTTGTTCTTTAGTCTTGACTCCTTTAACTTTTGGACTGCTTCTTTCAATTTCTTATTTCCTTGTTCTAACTGCTTTATTCTCAATGATAATAACTCTTCTCTCATCATACCATCATTCCATGGGAGCGTCAACCATGTCACTATCTGAGTCTGGATGGGGAAGACTGGCTTCTGACAATACATCAATTCAGCAGGCATGAATCCTGTGGACCGAGTGTAAGTCATCCTATCAGCCCATAGCGCGAATGGAAGAAACCTAGGCCACTGCTTGATGTCATCGCTGCAAGCCTTAGAGATCGCCTTCACAATGGAAGGGTGACCTCTCTCGATCTTTCCATTTGCCTCTGGGTTATAGGCAGTGGTGAGAGATAATCGAATTCCATGACGGTCAAAGAACTCTTTTGCCTCTCTCGCATCTAACTCTCCCCTGTCCGCAACCACTTTCTCAACGTATCCAAATCTCGAGATCACTTCTTCTAAAAGGAATTTGCATACATTATAAGTAGTCTTTGTACGAAGAGCTCGACCTTCCACATGGTTGGTCAAGTCCTCTCTGGCAAGTACAATGTATCTCATTGTATCTATCCCTTTGGGCATGGTTACAAGGTCGACCACCCACTTGTAATGGATACAAGGAGGGTAAGTCGGATGTAACGGGTCTCTCTGCCTAACTGATGAATGCACTTGGCATGTAGCACAAGTCTCTACAAAACCTCTCACACTCACATAAATTCCTGGCCACCAGTAAGCTTCCCTAATCTTCTCATATGTAGCATAAAATCCTTTGTGACCTGCCCATAAGGTCTCATGCATCTCTCTCATAACTTTTCTTTGAAGACTCCTCGAATTTAGTACTCTCTGTGGACTCTTCACCTTGCCTTTAGCGTGTCGCCAAATAAGCCCGTCCTTCAAGAAAAAGTTGTAAGACTTTTTCCTGATGGATCTATACTTATTTGTGGACCAGCCTGGGGAAGGTTTCAAAGTACTCAGATATCTCCCTATATCTCTCCACTCACCATCATACTCATTCTCTCGGAACTGCTCATATGCATATACCAATGGATCGTATCTTATCATATGTATATCCTTTTCTACCTCATCATCATCATCAGACTCATCATCGAATTTTGCCCTTGAAAGCATATCAGCCACTGTATTCGACTTCCAAGCTATGTGTACAAATGCAGGATTTATAAACTTTATATAAGAGATCCATCTAAGCATAGCAATATCCGGAGATGAACAATTTGCAATCATGCCAATCAGTGGAAGACAATCGGTCTCAACTATCACATTCGCCCCAATAAAATACTCTTTATCGCTCTTTAAAGCAGTCACTAATCCCCATAACTCTCTCTTAATCTGTGGATATTTTCTTTGGGTATCATGTAGGATCTTAGCACCAAAGCACACTGCATATCTCTGCCCTTCATCATCATCTTGACCTATGACCCAGCCTATGCCAATAGGACTGGTATCAACGGTCAAAATGATAGGTCTCTGACCTGAATAGTCAACACGCTTCAGAATTGGAGCGTCAATTAGCAGCTGCTTCAGTTTACGCATAGCTCTCGACTGTTTCTCTGTCCATACAAACTTCTTTCTCTTTCTCAGGAGATCATATAAGGGGTTCGCAACGTGAGCAAAGTGAGGAATCCATATCACATAGAATACACAGGCTCCTAGAAACCTTCTCACCTCACTGACATTACGACACACCTCAGAGATCCTGCTAATGGCCTCAACTTTCTGCGGGTACGGCTTGCGGCCATAATGTCCACACAGATGTCCTACAATGAGGACCTCATCAACGCCAAAAACCGATTTCTCTAAAGAAAGTGTTAGCCCCACATCTTCAAATCTCTCAAAGATCTTCTCACAATCAGCAATATGATCTCTCACAAACTTTCTACATCCTGAAACATCTAAACTCATATCTTTCACTCTTTCCTCACATCCCTTTATCGGAACATCATCAATGAATGGCATAGTCACAGATGGTATAAAGTCTCGTAAAACCAGATTCATGGCATTCATCATGTGAGCCACAGAATTCGTCGCTCCCTGCGGCAAAGTACACATGCGTACAAGGCCCAGTGGAGTCCTCATGGTCGTAATGTCTCTACTCTCCATAGCCAACTGAAACTGGTCATAACCTGAATACAGATCACCCATAGAGTAGATAGAATGCCCAGCAAACGCCTCAGCAAACTCATCCACTATGGGTCCTGTCCCTACATTTCTAATTGTGACTTTATTCACAGGTTGCAGATCCTGAATGAAACAAAGCTTCCCATTTTTCTTAGGCACAGTAAACCACCTATTCGAATATGGAGCCGAGGAGGGTTCCAATATCCGCATGGAAATCTTTTCCTTTAGTAATCTCATCAGCTCAGGTAAGTGAGCCTTTGGGACTGGTATAGGCCGGATATTCCATGGTATATGTGGCACTGTAAAGATAATCATGGGAGGTACTTGTTTCGGGTCCGCGCAACCTATCTCATGTGGAAAAAGTGAAAATGCTTTTTCATGTTTCTTAATAACTTCAATAAATTTCTTTTTCTCTTCTTCTCTCAGAAACAATTTCTCTCCAAACTTGATCTCTTTAATAGTCTCATCAGTAAAATGATGCCCTATGAGCTCTCTTCGTCTCAACATAGGGTTATCTGACACTCGTAGATACTTTTCATGACTATCTTCTGGCAATGGCTGAGCTATAGGCTTCACTTTCTTATCCACAGTCTTATACTTTGTATTTACACTTACTTCATGCTCTCTCATAAACTCCTCAATCATCTCATACTCTTTGATAGAACTGAGCATAATCATTTCTGATTTCTCATTTCTTTCAAATGCCTTCTCAAGCTCTTCCAGAGTAGTCGAACTTCTCTCCAACTGGATCACATCTTCAATCTTCTCATCAGATAACATCATTCCTAAATGCTTATAGTGTCTCTCATGAACTTTTCTGAATTTATTTGAAACATTTTCTTTCTGTAAGCATAGCAACTTGAATGCAGATGAATAAATAGAAAAACTTTCAAATCTTTGTACAGAGTCATGCGAGACATCAAACCAACTCCCAATGTTGTCTCGCTCAACAGTGGATCCTAACAGAAATTTTGATCAGCAGAAGCTCCATACTCTCCAATAGGCATACACTCATCATGGTCATGTGAATTAATAGGTTTCTTTCTTATATTCTTTCTATTCCTGGAGTGATTTGGACACACAATCATCACTTGCAGAGAATGAAGGCCAGATCTAGAACGGATTCGTGCATAGGCAGATCCATCATCCATGGCCTTAGACTCCATTCTTACCTCAGCTATAAAGGGCTGCCCAAGGATAGCCTCATATGAACAATGGTCTTGGACAAAGAAGTGAAATTCTTCAGAAATCCCTCCTATGGTCACAGGCACAAAGGCACATGCCCCAAGCAGTGCTCCTGAACCATTATCCGCTGTCCTCATCCTCCATCCATGATCTTTGTCAATCGGCCACCTAAACTTATCATAGAGTTTCTTAGAAATCACGTTTATCTCTGACCCTGAGTCAATCAAGGCCAGAGCAAAACATGACTCCTCGTTGCTCCCTAACTTTATCTTCATCTCTGGAGTTCCTCTCGCCCAAAAGGTCCTGTTAAACTCACTTTCTGTCTTCCTCATTTCATCATCAGGTATAATAGGACCTAGAGAATTTTTATGACACCTGACAACCTCATCATCATCATCATCAGATGTATCACTCAATGTAACTGCTTCATTTATCACTTGAATATCTTCAGTTGCTTCTTCCATCTCTACATCTTCAGGTAGTGGAAACCTCTTTCTCTTAACCAGCTTTATAAAACTGTCCTTGAACTCAGGCTTCGCTATGGAGAAGACCTGCTCCAAGGACATGGTCACTTGGCTCTTCAGTAAAATGTCATTTAATATCTCTCTTGCATCATTTTTCCTTTCCAAGTCAGAAATTAATACAGCCTTTGGAGTTCTCTTCTTTTTCTTCTTCTTTTCTTTTTCAGCCTCTTGAATACTTTCTTGAATTTCATCTTTCTTTTGAACAAGTTCAGGTTCTTTCTCTTTCTCTTTAGTCAGTTCTTGAATCTTAGTTGGCCCAGCCGGCCTCTTTCCCTCTCTTATCTCTTTCTTCTTTGCCTCTTCCTTTGAAACAACAGGCGCTGGGCGCCTTGCCTGTGCTCTCTGGAGCGTGCGCGATCCTCGTACGCATGGGACCCTTACCCCTCGGAAGTGTCGAGACGTGCGTGCGTACACGACCGTAGGCATCGGGAAAGAGACAAATCAGATACAGCACTGATTCTCGAAATCACTGGGTCGGTGTGTATACAAACTCGATGATACAATTAAATCTGAATGATACAGTGATGCCCGCTACAGTGCGGGTCCCCGATACAAAAATCCGCTACACCGCGGAACAGGTAAGTACAAATAAATGCCGCCGCTACAGTGCGGATCGGCTGGATATGATGTAGGCCTCCCGCTACAGTGCAGGAAGTCACCCTCTATCTTTTTCTTCTGGTCTTTGCGATTTAATCTTTTCTTCACTTTTCTTCGATCCAAGCTTTTCTTCAAGTCCTCACTTTGTAGCTCTTTACTTCAAAATTCACAATAATCTCTGATCACGCAGTAACCTGTAGGAAAGTTCCACAAGAAAGACCACGGGGGGCTAATTATACATTAATATCATTTGAAAACCATATTAAAAATATCGCTTCGTGCATTTTAACTTCTCTAATAAAGTGGTACTTCAAGTTAACTATCAATTTCAACGCTTGAAAAAAAATCAACGTAATTCATTGATGTATCATTCTCTTCACGTAATGGACGTTTCGAATTTCCTTCTTTTCAAGTAAAGTTTTCGGTCTCAAAAATTCAAATCTTTTATAATGTGTGTTTGTAATAATGAAATAGTAGAACGTTTCAATCTTTTTGGGTTTCATTATAATGAGGAATTGATTTGTAAGTGATGATAACCAGTCATTCATATTAATCACTGCTTTGTATTAATCACTGCTTTGTATTGATACTTGAATCTTTCATATTAGTGCATTCTCTCAATATTTCGTACCATAACATTGAACAGTGTTGCTTATCGTTATCCCAATTTACTATGATTAACGCGGCCAGCACTTATGCCATTTATTAAACCTTTTACCACAGCGTCAATTGATTATTTGTATATATCGATCAAGTCTCATCACTTGCGCATGGGAAGAACCCATATTTTGTTTCCTCTGAGTAACAAAAAGTAAAACCCAAAACAAATAAACTTTCTATCCGTCATCTGCCACCGCCAAATCCCTCCATATCTCTCTCTCTCACGATTTTCTCTGCATGAGCACAATCACTTCTCTCTCTGCCCCGGCTTCTCTGTGTGTGATTTTCTCCCTCACCGCCACGATAGCAGCAACTCGTGAACAGCGAACGTTTTCTCTCTGGACACGTAGTCATCGTCTCTCTCTTTGAATTTTCTGCGCACACTCAGCCTCTCAACCATTCTCTCTCCTCCACGACATCAGCGCTGTGGCCGAATGCTATTACCTATCTCTTCACGTGATTTTAGTACTCTCTAGGTTCTCCTATGGTCATCCAGGCATGTGATGTGCCCTTGACCTATAGCAGGGCAACCTCTGCATCCATGCCCATTGCCGACTCTGACTTTGCGCAGCCATGAGCCATGACTCCCCCTGGATTTCAGCACGAGCTCTCTCTCTCTCTCTCTCTCTCTCTCTCTCTCTCTCTCTCTCTCTCTCTCTCTCTCTCTCTCTCTCTCTCTCTCTCTCTCTCTCTCTCTCTCTCTCTCTCTCTCTCTCTCTCTCTCTCTCTCTCTCTCTCTCTCTCCCCTCTCTCTCTCTCTCTCTCTCTCTCTCTCTCTCTCTCTCTCTCTCTCTCTCTCTCTCTCTCTCTCTCTCTCTCTCTCTCTCTCTCTCTCTCTCTCTCTCTCTCTCTCTCTCTCTCTCTCTCTCTCTCTCTCTCTCTCTCTCTCTCTCTCTCTCTCTCTCTCTCTCTCTCTCTCTCTCTCTCTCTCTCTCTCTCTCTCTCTCTCTCTCTCTCTCTCTCTCTCTCTCTCTCATCAACGCCTCATTCTGTCGTCAACATCTCCGAAATCTTCTGCGTAACGCCTATCTCTTCTGTCTCTCTTCTCTCTCATCTATGGATATTTCCCCCACACTGCGTCAAACTCTGGAGGCTCTCTCCTCGCAATTTACGTAGCGGCCAACAAGTCGAATCTGTCTATGTCTCTTGTCTTCCACGACTGTAGCTGCCTCTCTGTATGTTCAGCGATGCGGTGCCGTCAGAGCTCTCCACTATCTGCGTGTTAGCCGAGATTCTCTCTAATCTCTCTTCTATGTTTGGTGCCCAAGCGAACAGAAGTCATCTCTCTCCCCGGTATCTAGAGTGACAACCCACAGCATGCAAGTGTCTCTCTAAGCGTCGATGGCACAAGAGGCTTGCAATTTCTCTCTCTGCACCACGAATATCTGCGCTGCGAATCAATCCTCTCTCTCTAATTTCACGCAGCCGAATTCTCCTGCGTCGACTCCCTGTCCTCCGTCTCTCTTCAGATGCGCAGAGTCACAATCTCTCTCCTCTTGAATTCTTGCCTCAGCCGTCGACATCTCTATCGTACACATGCCATGTCAACAGATCAGCGCCGCCTCCAAATGTCTCTACGACTCTCTCTCTCTTATGCACTGTGCGCCTACATAGTACAGCCGCATCTCTGCCAAGTCTTTTGTGAAACGGCTCTAGAGTCTATAGCACAACAACCACCGACGGCTGGAGTCTCCACCGACAACACCATCTCTCCACAACATGAAAGAACTTCTAATGCATTGAAAAGTTTTACAACTAAGATCGAGCAACTAATAGAGGGGATGCATTCTCACAAAACTCATACACAACTATCCGAAAGACCACCTCCCTCTCGGGCATTATGGAAGTATGAAAAAGGAAGTAAAACATGAATGAAGAAGTAAGGTCAAGGAGCATACCTGTAGGGAAGTTCCACAAGAAAGACCACGGGGAGGAACAAATGAGTTTAGGCACCTATTTATAGGCCTCCCCACCCTTGGGCTTTCCTCTAGAAACTTCCAACCTCCTTAACCAACTTTCCAATTTCAGATGACTGTGCATGTTCACTTACTATTCTTGGAAAATCCCATCTCTTCATTCTATTTTTGATTTTGTCCTTTTTATTTTTCCTAAATTAATGTTTTGGTTTCACACTATATACAAGGTTAATCAATCTAAGGGTTTGGGCGAGGATAAACACCGATTTCAAGGGTCTAAGCTACGGATTTTCGTCGGGGAAATTAGGGTTTTGATCACAATTATCTCAAACTTGCCAATTCATGGGTTTATTTACAAATTTGGCCTAAACTCCAAGGGTTTCCAAGGGTTCAAGTCCAGTTTTCATGGGGTAAACTCGTGTTTCCAGTCAGTTTCAAGGGTCAAACCTAAAGTTTTCATGGGTCTAACGTCAGTTATTTACACGCACGATTCTAATGCACATCTCTAACATGGTTTCTTATCACACAGGCAATCAAATCAGTAAAATCATGCATGAAATGTACCCTCTTTAGATCAAAACATCACACAAAAACTCAAAAACAATGAACTTTTGAAAAAAACTCAGTGCACACTCCCTGCGGGATTTCATCCCAACAACGGCTTGTACTTTAAGTGTGTCGGTGCATACATCGAGGTGTGCATCATTTTGGGGTACTTTTGTAGTAAGTCCGCACACCATGTGGGTTGATAAATGTGACCTCATTCTACTACGGCTGGAACATCTTCAGGCTCAGTTGTGCGGTATGTGTGGGACGCTTCTGAGTGATGCTCTCAATTTGAAAATTATATTCTTCTAGCAAAAGGAAATATGGTTTGTATTGTAATTCACTTGGCATGAGGTGTTTGCGGGGGGCTATGGCAGCAAAATAGAGTGACTTCAAAATAACCTCTTCGAGGTTTGCCATCGCATGAAGTTGCGCATCGACTCATGCAAAGTGTGTCTTGCCCAGTTCTTCAATTGTCTTTAACCAAGCTGGCAGAGGTAATTCATATGTGTCCTGTCCTTTGAGTGATGAGCGTCTGCCAACAATAGGTAAAGGTACATATTCTTCTTCAAATGTTTCCTCCACAAGTATGTGTATTCTTTCGTTAGGTTCAGGTAGATCGGGTGGAAAATCTGGTCGAGGGGGTTCCATCATATTGAATACCTGAGTCTGTAACTCTTGTACTTTCATACATAGCGCATTCAATTCTTTTAATAGAGCCAATGGTGCCACTTCCTGTACAATAGTGGTTCCTAATGAATCTTTGAGCAACAAGGTTTTATTGGTCTCCTTGAGGGTGCGGCATTCTTCCTGTAAACAATCATAATCCTCAAGCACTCATGCATGGTGGTCCAACACGATCTGCATTGACTCTGGGGGACTAGCTTGAAAGCGAGACGGACTAAGGGGCATTTTTGGATTGTCCAATGTGGCTTCAAAATTCTCGCGATTCTATTGTTGTAGAAGTTGATTCTCCTCCTTTGTTGTGTTGAGATGTCGGCAAAGAAGTATCATATTGCATGACAGTTGGGCATTGCGCATCAAATAAACATCTAATTGTGATTCAACCTCTTTGACGCGTTCCTAGACTTGAGCTTCAAAAGTTTGTTGTTGCTTCTAATGTTCGGTTTCCAAGTTTTGATAATTTATATTAAGGTCTTGGTCCTGCAAGGTGAGTGCATCTAAGCATACCTACAAATCCTGTGTAGTCCATTGTAGGGCAGAATGCTGTTGTCCGAGCGATGAATATTCTTCATTAATCTATTGAAGACACTATATCATTTTCTGGATAGCAGCATCAATAGTGGATGACGATGATGATGCAAGTGTGAGGAATGATACATGCGGGGTGGTTTGTAATGCAATGGGAGTGGGAGTAGAGGTAGGGATAGTGGATGTCGTGGCAAGTGATAAAAGGGATGTGCGAATCGGCGACGTGTGAAGGGTGCTACATGGTGTCATGGATGCATGTAATTGAGCATCTGGTGAAGCGATGGGTGAGATGTCCATGTCGCTAGTGGTGCCTTCGGTGATTGCAATATGAAAGAGTGATGTAGGTGCGATTGTGCATGGTGGTGAGTTCAATTGTGTGGTGAGGGGTGAGTGAGGTGGTGTACTTGGTGGCCATAAGAAGGGGACTTGTGGATGAAGTTCCTGAGAGGGTCTTACAAATGGAAAAGGGTTAGATTGGGGGTGCAAAAAGGATGTGAAAGAGGAATAGAAGGAGGTTGGCTGTGTGGAGACGGTAAAGGAGTATAACCGATTAGTGGTATATGAGGGGAAATGAGGGGGTGATGAAATGATGGGTGGTGTCATAATAGGTGGAATGGAAACAAGGGAAATGGGAGCAGTAGTCAGAATTCGGCTAGATACAGGGGTCCAAACAGAAACAGGGGAAGGAATACGAACCTCGAGGCTATCTACAATGTCAGGGGAGGATAGGGTTGGAATCGGGTGAGAGGGGAGGGTTTTGGTAAGGGTATATACATAGGAAGTCTCTTTCACGGTCAAGTCGATCGTGGAGGAACCCACCGGGGGTGCTGAAGTTATAGGATCAGTGGGTATGTGAATATATGTACCTGGGCATTTGAGAATGTGAACCCATTGAGGGTCAAACTTGGGTAAGGGATTCCTTAACAAATATCATAATGCTTTCGGCACGCCAATAGATTTAAACAATTCATGCATGGCAGATATAAAAGTTTCCTCGAAACCATTGCTGACCAGTTCCTGTTGCAAGATGGTTTCGCTTTGTTCTTCCATTAATATGGTTCATGTCCAAACTTTATTCATATCATTGTGGAGCCATCGGATGGCGATGGTGTAAGCGGCTGCCTTTGCCGTTTCTTCTTCATACATGCTCGCTTCCCCTGAAACTTACAACATGTGCTTCCGATTGTTGTACCTCTTCCTCGCTAGCTTCAGTGTCAGCGTCTCCTTCATCTGTCACTGTGTGGTCATAGTCTTCATCTTCAGAATCAGTATGCTCTCCCTCGAAGGGTGTAGTGGGGTAAGCAGGGCATTCAAATGCTTGAGAGACAATGTGGGTATTTGAAAATTGAAAATCATTGGATATACATCCGGGATCTCAAAATCAAACGTAGTGTTGATATCCTCAGTGCCCAAACTTGTAACCGGGAAGGTAAAAGAATCAGAGAAAAATGTAGAAGTTGCTGCGAGAGCTTCTATGGTCATGGTGGTAGTAGGCATTATGGTGGTAGGCACAGTGGTCTCTGCCTGTGAAACCTCACGAAGTGTAGCAGATCGGTTCAGGCAAACTCCAAGTGGTGGGGCAACTAGTTGTGGTTGAACTAGAGGTCATTGGGGAGAGGTTTTGGGTTCAGGCAAACTCAAAGTGGTGGGACAGCTGGTTGTGGTTGAACTAGAGGTCGCATGGGATGGGGTCGCACATGCGCTTGACTAGATGGGTTTTGGGGGGTCTCATGGTTTTCTTGGAGCCTTTATAATGTTGTAATTGCACAGCTAGGAGGGCTCTCTCTATAGCAATATCATAAGCCAAACACATGAATATGATGCGTGTAAGAGCACAGCATCCATGAACAACCTTTTTCTCCTCCCATCGATGTCCGGCCAATAGAATTTGACCCTGAATATAAGTAGCAATCTCAATTTTTTGAAGCCCTGTAATGGTTCGTTTAATACGTTCCAACGCTTCTGCTTGGGCTTCGGCTCTAATTCGTTCCTCCTCTTCCTTTTGCTTCTTGGCAAAAGTTAGTCATTTAAGCATGTCTGCAGTTAAGGGTTCCTGATATAGCTTAACTCGGCATCCGGTGATATAGCATTACTTCACCTTCAAGGGTTGCTAACTAAACTGCACCGCTAGTTGATATCCTAGTGATGATCATGGGTCCGTAACCTCGTTTCTCTAACTTGCGGGCATGTTGTTTCAATGTGTAAACTAACACCAAATCTCCTACTTGCAATCCTTTGTCCTTAATATGAGCATCAAAGTAGGCTTTCTATCTCTTCTTAGTGGCATAAATTCCTCCTACTGCTCGCAGTCTTGTCTCACCCAATCATTCTAAGTCAAGTATTCTTGAGGAAAGCTCGTGACCCATCCACTCATATTCCTGAGCTATTTTGAGTGTGGGTATCAAAAAGTCTAAAGGCAACACAGCATTCCGACCAAACACCATTTGGAATGGTGTAGCATTAGGTATTGTTTTATAGGCTATGTGATAAGTCCACAAGGCATGGTGTAATTGTTGATCCCAATCCAAACGTTGATTGTTCATAATTTTGGTGAGAATATTGCACAAAATCTTATTACTGCTCTCAGCCTATCAATAAGCTTGTGGATGATATGATGCAGATTTCTTGTTTACGACCATAAATTCTTGTAATAGTTATTCAATAACCTCATTTAAGAATTGAGTACCCCTATCACTTATAAGCTTGATAGGAAGTCCATATCTTGTGAAAACATGCTCAAACAAGAACTTAGCAGTGGTGCGTGCATCATTTTTCCTTGTGGCCTTGGCTTCTACCCATTTAGTGAGATACTCAATGGCAACTATGATGTACTCGGCATGGGAATTCTTTGCAGGGGGATTAATAGGTCCCACAAAATCTATTCCCCACTTTGAGAATGTGCACCCTCCCATCATGGGTCTTAGGGGCATCTCATCCCTACGTATGGGATGTTGAGTCCTTTGACATACATCACATCGTTTTATGTAGGTGTGGGCATCCATGTGCAAAGTGGGCCACCATAATCCTGAAAATAGTATGGCCTTGATAATGCGATCGGGTCCAAAATGGCCTCCTACTGCACCCTGGTGTGTAGCTTCCAATAGGTTAAGATATTCTCTTTGGTGCGCACATATCCTCAGATAACCATCTCATCCTCGCTTATAAAAATTATCACCAATGAGCTTGTAATCTAAGGCCTCTTGTTCTAGGCTGCGTCTATGTGTTACAGTCATGTCCTCTAGAAAAGTCTTTGTCCTTAGGTAATTTACTAGAGGTTCACTCCAGTTTGGTGTTAGGGTCACCTGGTATAAAGTGGCATGTTCTATCGAGGGTCTATCACAGCACTTTGGACATTCGTCACATAGTCATTGGACATATTTTTCCATTGATGGCCAATACACACCTAACCTTTTCAAGTTTGATAGCGTCACTTGTGTAGAATGGTGTTGCTATAGTGCACCTACATGTGCTAATTGCAACCAATTGTTGTACTCCTATTCTTCTACACAACAGGCAAGGATATTGTTATAGTCTTGCCTATAGATACTTCCTGTGAGAAGTTGGTATCTCTACGCTCTAGCTACTTCTTTCTCTTGGGTTCTCACTTGAGGGTTCTTAGGTCTATATGTCAATATCAGCACTAATGACTTGGACCATTCAGGGACAATCTCGACATTGAAGAGATACACATCTGGTAGCTCATCTGCTACTCGAGTCGCTGCTTCTCCAGAAGTTATCCTAGAGAGGTGGTCTACTCTCAGGTGTGTTTTCCCTTTTTTAACTACAACTTCAAAATCATACTCCATCAACAATAAAAACCAACGTATTAATCTACGTGTTTTGCATGGTTTGTTCACCAAATACAAAAGATCGTGGTGGTCGGTAAAAAATTTAAACTTATTTGCCAATAAATAATGGTGAAACTTCTTCAACGCATAGACCATTCCTAGTCCCTCTCATTCAGTAGTGGTGTAGTTTCTCTCTACCGCATTCAACTACCTACTCACGTATGCAATTGGCAAATCTATATTTCCTTCCTCTGTGGGTTGTGCCAACACACATCCTATGACATGATTAGAAGCATCTACATGTACATGAAAAGTTTTATTCCAATCAGGCACGGCTAGAATAGGTGCAAAACACAATCATCGTTTAAGCTCACTAAAGGAGCTCTAACATTCTTCTGTCCACTCAAAGTTTGTTAGCACGTTGTAGAGTGGTTTAGCAATGATCGCATACATATGTATGAACCATCGATAATAACCACAGTGGCCCATAAATGCCTGTACTTCTTTGATGTTCTTTGGCCTAGATAGTTCATTGATTACTCATACCTTATCTTCATCCGTGGAGATTCCATTTTTTGAGACTATGTGACCAAGTATCTTGCCTTGTCTGACCATGAAAACACACTTCTCTGGGTTTAAACAGACTTGATATTCCCTACCCTTGGCAAAGATGCATTCAAGCTCGGGGATATGATGTGGTCTACGCACTGAGTGAGCACACATGTCATCCACATACACTTCTAGATTTTTCCTTAAAAAATCTTTGAACACGTGGAACATCAACCTTTGGAAAGTTGCAAGTGCATTTGTCAACCCAAAACGCATTACTCAAAATGCAAAGATGCCCCACTCAATGGCAAATGCCGTCTTATGTTGGTCCTCGGGGGCAATGGCAACTTGATTATAACCTGAGAATCCATCAAGGAAACTATACACCTCCTTGCCTGCGACTCTTTTCAACACGTGTTTTGTAATGGGTAAAGGGTAATTGTCCCTAATGGTGGCAGCATTGACCTTCTTTAAGTTAATGCACACTCTCAGCTTACCGTTCTTCTTAGGCACGATTATGATGGATGATATCCATTTGGTGTGTTCTATTTTGTAGATGAATCCGACTTCTATGAGTCTATCTATTTCTTCGTTATATGGGAACATATGTCAAGATCTACCCCTTTCAAATCTTTGTAACTCCATGCAAACACATCCCTATACATTTTCAATAGAGCAATTAAAATGTCTTCCTCTTCCTCAATCAAATCATGTCCTATGTACATGCATCGTTCTTCTCCTTCCTCAATTGCCACTACAACTTTCTTTGTGTTTTCTTTATTGTCATAAGCTTCTCTTGAGCTTTTGTCTCTTTTTGGCATTCTGATCATGATTTTTTGGTCTTCCACTGCATATTTCCTAAAGTTTTCTAGCACTTCCATCAATGGTTCTTCTTCCTCAGTTTTCACATTCTTTTCCTTCCTCATCTTTTGATTTCGTTGACTAGAACTTGAATTCTCCTTTTCCTTCCTAGGGGTGGTGAGGTCTGGGGACGTGGCTTGTACCCAGCCTAGAAATTCCTCTTCTGATGAACATTTAGGTCTGTACGAACGTACTTCCCACTCCTCATCGTTCACTTGATTACTCCGTTCTGAGATTTCTTCTTTAAGATTATCCTCTTCTGTTCCTTCCTTTGCTAGGTTTATAGCGAAGATGGATATATCATAACCATCTTCTTCACAATGGGGGGTCCATTGTTCTTGATTAATTGCAATGTCCATAGTCGCTAGACTCTCTGCTTAGCCATAGGGTTTGAATTCCTCGGCTAGAAATACTACTGGAGCGTATGTTGCATCCTCCACGTCTAGAGGTGTGAGCTACTCTTGGCGTTCTAAATTTTGCACGTTTCTCTTCCTTGGCTATGATTTTACACATACAAATGTGTGTATCATCATGCAACCACGATGGATCTAATGTTAAGGAATGTATCGATTCCTTCTCCTCTTCGTTCCTATGTAACGTATTCCATTGCAAAGGTGGTACGTCCTGATGTGAATAGTTTGTGAGGTTCACTTTCATGGTCACTCCTAGGTGCTATAGGTACAAAGAGTTGGTTCCCCAATCTTGTACTACCTGCAATTTTCGCATAAATGGTCTACCTAAGAGCATCTCGTATGCTTGATTCTTCCAAAATCACATATTGCAAAGGTGTGATTGAATTCTACTCCACAATTGGATAGGGTAATTCCTTCCAACAGTCCTAAGGGTCTTTCTATATGTCCATCTACCATCTGCAACTTCATCCTAGTAGCTCTAAGGGATGGTTTTCCCCAACGTTTCCACAGAGAAGTGGTCATGATAGCTACTCATGTGCATGTATCTAGGATGGCTTTGGTAATGTGAACTTTGTATGTAATGGGCAAATAAGTGTTACCTTCCTCACCTTCATTCGCATCTCCCACTTTATCTAGGGGTATTTCAGGTACCTTTTCGCGTGCACTTGGTCTAGAGGAGGTTGTAGCTATTTTTGGGAACTGGTTTGCTACATGTTTCCATAGTTTTGATTTAATCTTCAACAGCTCGTCCAAAGTCAAATGGCATTGAACTTTAGTGTTCCTAATAGCTTCTCTATTCCTAGGAAGAATTGAGTTCTCTCCCCTCACTCGAATAGTGGGGGCTTTTACTTGAATTGAGAAGTCTTCCCAAGGGCTCGTGAAGTGAGGTAACTCTTGCAAAGAGTTAGATTCAAAACTAGTGTGCTCGCTTGGCCAATCATCCACTTGATGTTCTTGTTCCTACCTCCATCTTTCTTCTTGAATTTCTTTTAAGATGGCATGTGAATCCATATAACCCATTTGATGAGTTTCTAAATGTGACCTAGCCCTTTTGAATAGAGTGGTCTTCAAAGGTTCTGTTGGGCTAGTTTGTGTGCTAGACCTGACTTTCACAAGGTTAGATATGACTTGTCCTAGTCTCTCTAGTAGCCCTTGAAAATGTAACTTAGGCCTGGCCATAATTTCCCAATTGAGGTATTCTGATGCTTCAAACATTGTCTGGGCTAATTCCACCATTTTAATGCACAATTTGGTTCTCTCAATTTCTAAGTCAGGTCTTGGGTAATTCTTGCTAGATTCTCCTACTTAAGTTCCTTCATGTATCCTCGCTTGATAGGCTTTGAACATCATGTCAAGGATTTCAGGGGTGGGGTCTGCTAGTATTGATCCTAGTTTAGAGGTGACTATCCGTGGTTCAGCCTCCTGTGATGCCATTTCTAAGATTTTAGCTCTGGTTTCCCTTAGGCTTTCCTCTAACTCGTTGATCTTTTTACCCCATTTTCTCTTTTGTCGCTCTCGTGACTCCTTCCAAGTTCTCGTTTTCTTTCCTGTTGATTCTCCTACGCTAGCTTAGGCTATTTTTTCTAGTTTTTGTGGTTGCATTTACCTTTGTGCTTGGGCTCTGGTTACTGTCTGGATGGGTATGTACTAGGGTATGGAGCCTTCAGCATGTTGCACTATTCCTATCACGTTGATGGGTGTTACTTTCATAGAGGTGTTCGTAAGGTTCTTAGGGAAATTTCTTATGAAGTGATCCTTTCCACATTCAGGGCTAAAACCTTGAATATTGAAGTATTATGATTGCACTCAGTTGCAACATGTGGACAATCTCGTATGAAGTGATCTCTTTGGCATTTAAAACATGGTCCTTTGGGTACCTGTGGTCTTCGTTGTCTAGCTTATGGTCTAGGGTTGGGGTTTGTGTACACGACCTGAGCATAATTTGGTTCCCAATTTTGCTCATACACAGGGTTCTCATAGTAAGGATCTAAGTTTTCTAGTGACCATGTATTATAGTATGCTAGTGGGCTATCCACATGGGTGGGGTCAAAACTGTTTGCATTAGGGTCATTATCTATGATCAAAGGGGTCGTGGCTACTAATGTCATGTTGGAATTCTTCTCTGGTGTGGCATACTTTACCGAAACTAAATTAGCAGGGGGTGGAGGTTGTTGTCCTAGGATAGGTTGTGGTCTAGGCTATGCTTGATATGGCGTTTGATACTAAGGGGGGGCACGATAATATTGTTGTGGCTAGTACTGCCCTTGGTATCTACTTGGCTGATATTGCTGAGGGTAGCTTATCCTGACCACGTTTTTATTACATGGACAATCCTAAGTAGTGTGGTTTGTGTATTTGCGCTCTATGGTACAATACATTCCGTTGGAGTTTCCTATGGGTTGCATTGCATGTGGACACATGTTCTCCATATGGTCACCTTCACAAGCAAAACACCTTTGAGGGGGGGCTAATTTGATGCCTGTTTTACTAGAAACTCCCAATCATTTGGCCACTTGTTCCGCTAAGTCCTCTATTGAATTGGAATGTCTCGATGAAGTCTCTATGGTGCTATCCTAATCTTTGTGAGCTTTAGGCAGTTCTAGCTCATCTCACAAGTTATCTTCTATGTCTACACAAATCTGTAAACATTGATCCAAGGTTCTTGGCTCCTTCAAGAAGACGTATGATCTCAGCTTAGCAATCAGTAGGCCGTCTATAAACAAAGCTATCAATTTATCTTGAGTGGGTACTTCCAATAGGGGACATCTTTCTATGTATCGTCTAAATCTTTGACCTGCTATCCTCACTGTCTCTTGAGAGGTTTGTTTGAATGTGTGTATCAAGGAAGACGTGTTGTGTCTGATTCCACTCTTGGAAAAGTCCGTAATGAAGGACTCCATCATGTGGTGGATGTCTCTAAATTGATGTTGGTGCAATGGTCGGAACCAATCCAACACATCACCCTTTAGAGTGAGTCCAAAGGCGTTAAACTGTGTAAACATGTCTTTGACTTGTTCGGCTTGTAGCACCTCCTTAAACTCTGCTACATGCTCATAGGGGTCTCCCAATCCGTCAAAACAATTCTTCATGGCCTTCACTAATTGGGTAGGCCTCAAGGTTCTAGGGTGTTCTCTTGGCCTACATAGGTGAAATCTATCCCAACCCCTGTGAGCCCTATGATCCTTGAGAGGTTCTCTTTCTGCTCTCCCACCTTCGGTAGGGGCTCTCTCCCTTCCAGCACGATGGATGGAACTACTTTCTGCACCTTCCTTGTACTTCTCTCTATTTCCTTGACATGTGCCAATACCCAAGCTATCCTTAGGTGCTTGCGATCTTACTAGAGAAAAAACTAATTCTCCTCCCCATTTATATACATGTCGTCCATGTTCTGTGACCTTATACACTCGTTCTAAGGTGTCATCTAAGTATACTACCTCTCCTGGGATCTCTGTTGGTGCATGTCAACCACCAATTGATGTTTTGGATAAATACTTGAAGTCAAAGGATGAAGAAAAGATCAACAATTGAAGATTGAAGATAGAGTATGTTCAGGAAATGAAGACTTGTATACATATGTACATTAATTTGTAGTTAGCTCACTTATACCTTTTGTATGGTCATGAGCTTGTACATATATGTCTATATATACAAGTAGAAAGTCAGGGCAAGTATGAGAGAGCATGAGATGAGAAGAATTAGAATTTGTAAGAGTCATTAGACACTTTAGAAGTGTAGAAAATTCCTCTCATCATTCAGATGTAAACGTTTTCAAAGAAAAAGAAAAGTTGCACCCGATCTCTTGTTGAATCCTCCTTCTGTGCTTGATCATTTTAGGAATCCTTTTGTAGATGTCTAATTCCATAGTTAATGCTTCTATGGCTAAGATTTGAGAGCCTAATTTTAAACATGCTAAGAGAATTGTGTGTAGGAACATTTGTATGTGAAGAAGTGATGAGTGTCTTCTGAAACAAGCGCAATCTCGACGGTCAAAGAATTGATCAGTTCTCAGTGCACAGTGTAAATTTTTGGACAAGTGAGTTGTCAAAATCTAAGTTGGAAGGTAAGCCATCTATGGCTAAAAGCATTTGATTAAATGGGTTCTATTTTGGGAGAACCATGTGTTAGAAGTTACAGGTGTCAAAGTCGACTATACAGGAGGATAGTTCTAGACATAGGTTGATTGTTTGGATCATTTCTCAAGATCTACTGAGTCATTTGAGATTTTTTAACTTGGAGAGGATTCACAACCTTAGTGACACTTTGTACAAAGTTTCATGAGAAACTTTACACATTTGAGTAGTCAATAAGTGAATTATGTGCAGCAGACTTTTCAGTGTAGTGACTTTCTTCACAGTTAGCTAAAGTCTTGATAGTTTTGCACTTTTCTTCCAAATTGGTTGAAGTTTTTTAGTTATTCTTGATATAGAAGTGTTCTAAAATCAAGGATAGCTTGTCTTTTGGAGATTAACACTCTCCATTAGTGGTATCAGAGCAGGAATCATCAAAATAGAAGAAAGGAGGACTTCGACTGCTGCAGTCATATAGAAATCAACATTTGAAGGTTCAAAAGGTGAAAGCTTTGAGGGAAAGCTTGAGAAGGAGGCCTGAAGCTATCAAGAAGATCAAAGGCAACTTCATTCGAAGTAAAGTTACACTTATTCCTCACAAATCTTGAAGAATTTAATACACAGGTGAGGAAAGGATGGGAGATTCTTGTCAGATAGAGAGATTGCATAGAGAAAACTATCCAGCTTGGTCAATGAGGATGGAAGCTCATCTCATGAGCAAAGATCTGATAGGTTACATCAAAGGTGAAGAAGAAAAACCACAATTCAGAGATCCTAGTGTTCCAACTAGGGATGAACTCTCAGATTTGAAGAGTTGGATGAAGAGAGATGCTCAAGCAAGGAGTATTATCTACATGGGAGTCAATGACTACTTGCTACCTCATATTAGAGGACTTGAAAGTGCAAGTGACATATGGAATGCTTTGGAGGATCATTTCCAAAATACTACAAATTCAAGGAAGGCATCTTTGTGGGCAGAGTTTACTACATTCAAGAAGAAGGCTTCTCAATCCATTTCTGATTATGTAACAAGGATGAAGGACATTGCAGATGCATTAGGAGCAATTGATGAAGATATTGAGGAGGATAAATTGGTAAGGCAAATTCTCATAGGTTTGAGAAGAGATGAGAAATAGAAGCCATTCATTTTGTTGATTGAATTGTCACTAGATCATTTCACTCCTGATTTAAATCGGTTGCTAGGACATATGCTAACTTTTGAGCAGGATGTTAAAGGTGATGTTGATAAGAGTACAGGTCAACCAATGTATTCAAAGGATAAGAAGAAGAATAGAAAAGGAAAGCAACAAGTAAATGAAGAAGAAGGTACGACTAGACAAGCCAACTTCCTAAGAGGAAGAGGAGGTGGCAAAGGTAGAGAAAGAGGTAGAAGCAATAAAGATGGAGCCAAAGCTTGCTAGACTTATGGTAAGACAAATCATTTAGCTCATGATTGTTGGCATAATAATCAGAATAATGGAGGATACAATCAGAACTTTAATTCAAGAGGAAGAGGTGGTAGAAACCAAAGAGGTAATTTCAGAGGTAGAGGTAGTAGAGGTTACTTTGGAAGAAATGCAGGTAGAGGATTCCAAAGTCAATCCTACAATAATACCTACTACAATTATGCTTCATATCAGAAGGAGGAACCTTGATTATGAATGCAACTTGTGAGAGGCAAAGTGAAGACCAAAGAGTCTTCTACATGACTCAAGGTGTAGCAATCACCTGAGTGGTAATATAGCTTTGATGATTGATTTGGAAAATAAGGTAACTAATCATGTAGTTCAAACAGGTACAAAGCATAATGTGAAGTCAATTGGAGCAGTGAAGGCCAAGGATGGAAGTACTCTTCTGAGTAAGGTCTTGTATGTTGCTACAATTCCAAAGAATCTGATAAGTGTAGGGAAAATTGTTGAAAAAGGTTATGAAGTAAGGTTCACTAATGATGGAATTTTTGTGGAAGACCCTAGCAATGGGTATAAACAAATTGTTTCAAGGAAGAAAGAAGGAAGACTCTTCACATTGAAGATTCAAGGTAATGTTGGTCATGCCTTGTTCACTTATGGAGGACATAAGATCTCTCAGTTAGATCTTTGGCATAAAAGGCTTGGACATTTCAATGAAAGAGGTATTAAGGATATGGTTAACAATGGTTCAGTGCTTGTATTGCCTAATGTTGCAGGTCAACATATGAAATACAGATGTGAGGCATGTCAATTAGGTAAGGCTCATAAGCAATCATATTCTAAGCATGGCTTCATGTATTCAGAGAAGCTTGAGTTGGTACACATAGATGTGTGGGGACCATCAAAGTATTTCAGTATTAATGGTTCAAGATATTATGTGATTTATGTTGATGATGCTATTAGGTGGATCACTATATATGTGATAAAAGATAAATCAGAGGTATTCAATACATTTAAACATTATCATGTGTATGTAGAAAGAATCACATATCAAAAGTTGAAGAGAATAAGGTCAGATGGAGGGGGAGAGTATTTCTCTAATGAGTTCAGTGATTACTTATGGAATGCAGGTATAAAAAGGGAAATTACTTGCAGGTACTCTCCTCAACAAAATGGTGTAGCAGAAAGGAGAAATAGAACTCTTGTTGAGTTTGCAAGATCAATTATGAAAGAGAAAAATTGTCCAAATTATTTGTGGGATGAGGCTCTAAATATAGCTACATACTTGGTTAATAGATTACCATGTAAAGCTTTGCACGGTATGACACCATATGAGGCATGGTGGGGTAAGAGACCTACCTTAGATCATTGCAAAGTGTTTGGATGTTTGGCTTATGCATATGTGCCATCTCAATTAAGGCATAAATTGGAACCTAAAGTTGAACAGTATGTGTTCATTGGATATGATGACAAGAAGATGGGATATAGGTTGTGGAGTCCATCCACAAAGCAATTCCTTGTATCAAAGGATGTTCCATTTGATGAGCAAGGTACTTGTTATGCAGGTACAATCAATAATCATGTAGGTGATGAAGAAGTTTTGAATCAGAAGAAAGGCAAATCAAAGGTTCAGATATTTGATGAAGAAGAGAGCAATGAAGTACAAGTTGAAGTTGAAGAAGTGCCAAGGTTTGATCCAGAATGTGATGAACTAGAAACTTCAAGAAGTGGAGAACTCAGAAGGTCATCAAGACACAAACGGCAACCTACAAGGTATAGCTATGACACTTCTTTTTTTACTACTAAAGATTGTGCTTACATGGTGAAAGCAGATGAAGGCCCTTCTACATATGAAGAGGCAAAAGGTAAGGAAAATTGGGAGAAATCTATGCAAGAAGAGTATGATGCATTGATGGAGAATGAGACATGGGATTTGGTTCCTAAACCAAATAGTCACAAGATCATTGGATGCAAATGGGTCTACAAGACAAAGAGGTATGCAGATGGAAGTGTGTCTAGGTATAAAGCTAGACTTGTTGTGAAAGGGTTTGCTCATACATATGGTATAAGATTATGATGAGACCTATAGTCATGTGGCAAAGATGACAACCATCAGGACACTCATAGCCATTGTTGCATCTAAACGTTGGAGATTATGTCAATTAGATGTGAAGAATGCTTTTCTTAATGGTTATATTTCAGATGCTATTTTCATGGAGCAACCACAAGGGTTCAGAGATAAAAGGTATTCAGAATATGTATGTAAGCTCAAGAGAGCTTTGTATGGTTTGAAGCAGGCCCCAAGGGCATGGAATTATAGACTTGTGAAATCCTTGAAGGAACTTGGTTTCCAAGTATCTAAAGCAGATAGTCGCTTGCTTGTCAAAGCAAGTGACAATGGGTTCATTTACATGTGCATATATGTTGATGACATAATTCTTACAGGTACAGATGAGAAGGGCATACAAAGTCTCAAGAAAAAATGGAGAAAGAGTTTAAGATCAGTGACTTGGGAGACTTGTCATATTTCTTGGGCATGGAGATCTCAGATACTCAACATGGAGGGTATGTGACTCAAGAAAGGTATTTGAAGAACTTGTTAATCAAGTTTAAAATGGAAGATTGTAGGCGAGCACCTACTCCAATGGAAGTGAATCACAAATTGAGCAGATATGGAGGAGAAGAGTTCAAGGACATGAAGCTATATCAAAGTTTGATTGGTAGTCTAATCTATGCTACATTAACTAGGCCTGATTTGTCATATGCATTTGGAGTGTTGTCTCAATTCATGCATTGCCCTTGGAAAGAACATTGGGTTGCAGGACAAAGAGTGTTGAGATACATTAAGGGTACACTCAAGGAAGGTTTGTATTATGGTTTTACATCAGATACAAACATCAAGATATATAGTGATACATTAAGGAGATCCTGATGATAGGAGATCAACATATGGATACTTGTGTTATGTGGGAGATAAGTCAATCTCTTGGTGTTCTAAGAAGAAACACACAGTTGCTTTATCATCTACAGAAGCAGAGTATAAAGGTATGGTTGAAGCTGCAAAGGAAGTCATATGGTTGAAGACTCTCATGAAGAGTTTTGACATCATTCAGAGTACACTCACTATTCATGGAGATAATATGAGTTCATTGTATCCAGCTGCTAACCCTGTTTTTCACGCTAGGAATAAACACATTGAGATTCAGTATCGCTTCCTAAGAGAGAAGGTAATTGATAAGGAGCTTGAAGTAATACATACTTCAACAAAAGATCATATTGCAGATATGCTAACCAAAAGCTTGGATGGACCAAAGCTACAAAGATTGAAAGACATGGAAGGTATAAAGAAGATAGAGAAAACCTCAATTATGATTGAGGGGGAACTGTTGGTGCATGTCAATTGGATAAAGACTTGAAGTCAAAGGATGAAGAAAAGATCAGAAATTGAAGATTGAAGATAGAGTATGTTCAGGAAATGAAGACTTGTATAGATATGTACATTAATTTGTAGTTAGCTCACTTATACCTTTTGTATGGTCATGAACTTGTACATATATGCCTATATATACAAGTAGAAAGTCGGGGCAAGTATGAGAGCATGAGATGAGAAGAATTAGAAGTTGTAAGAGTCATTATACACTTTAGAAGTGTAGAAAATCTCTCTCATCATTCAGATGTAAAAGTTTTCAGAGAAGAAGAAAAGTTGTGCCCGATCTTTTGCTGAATCCTCCTTCTGTGCTTGATCATTTTAGGAATCCTTTTGTAGATTTCTAACTCCATAGTTCATGCTTCTATGTTTAATATTTGAGAGGCTAATTTTAAACAGGCTAAGAGAATTGTGTGTAGGAATGTTTGTATGTGAAGAAGTGATGAGTGTCTTCTGAAATAGGTGCAATCTTGACGCTCAAAGAATTGATCAGTTCTCAGTGCACAGTGTAAATTTTTGGACAAATCAAGAGTCAAAGTCTAATTTCTAAGGTAAGCCATCTATGGCTAAAAGCATTTGATTAAATGGGTTCTAGTTTGGGAGAATCATGTGTTAGAAGTTACAGATGTCGACTTTGGCTAAAAGCATTTGATTAAATGGGTTCTAGTTTGGGAGAATCATGTGTTAGAAGTTACAGATGTCAAAGTCGACTATACAAGAGGACAGTTTCAGACATAGGTTGATTGTTTAGATCATTTCTCAAGATCTACTGAGTCATTTGAGATTTTTTAACTTGGAGAGGATGCGCAACTTTTATTCGAAACTTATACAAAGTTTCATGAGAAAACTTACACATTTGAGTAGTCAATAAGTGAATTATGTGCAGCAGACTTTTCAGTGTAGTGACTTTCTTCACAATTAGTTAAAGTCTTGATAATTTGGCACTTGTCTTCCAAATTGGTTGAAGTTTTTTAGATACTCTTGATAAAGAAGTGTTCTAACATCAAGGATAGCTTGTCTTTTGGAGATTAACACTCTCCATCAATCTTTAGGTCCTTTAGTTCATAAATCATGTTTGCTCCTGCCGTAGTAGGATGCTCTGGCCTATATCTCCAAAAGGCTTCCTCGGTCTCCTTATTCTAGAATAATTCTATACTCCTATTTTCTTGGGGAATCCACTTAGGAGTTATCACCCTAGTTAGTACGGATTTTCCTCTTGGAATTCTAGGTTCCTCAATTTGTTTACCGTGTCCTTCCACATCTATGTCTACATTTTCTACCATCTCACCTAGTTCATTCGTTGAGTCGGCCCTAATTGCGATGATATATATGGCCCCTTCTTTGTCTATGTAAGCCTCATTTTCAAACTTGACAGCTGGATGTTATAATCCCATAGGTTGGTCAGGACTATGTAGTTGAATCACTGACCTATGAAGGCCATCCTCATATACCCAGGCACCCAATCTATTCATACGGATATACTCCAAATGAGTCTTGTAGGGTCCCTCAGTCTTCTCTAGGTGGGCTACATTAAATGACACCCCTGGTCTACCTTTGTTGAAAGACATATCCGAGTCACTCGTGTCTAAACTAACCTCGTATGGATAATTCCCTAGCTGTTGTGCCCATGATCGTGTTGTAGTTCTCACACCAGCCTTAGAAGATCGAACACTTTGTTTATCACTTTTCCCTAGGTATTTTCTAGATCTCAGGTTCATTAATACTGATCTCACCTTATCGTAGTCACCCCTTTAATTAGGTCAATCACTTAGTTCTTTATATGTTTTCTTTAGAGGTTCTTGTCTTGTTTACATTTGTCACAAGGAATCGTTTTAATGTGTTTGTCTTTAATTCATTTGAGCGTTGCATATTCAAATCACAAAATTCCTTTGGGCTTGACCCTTTCACTCGTTGACTACCTGTCACTCAACGGGCTAGGGTGAATCCTGGCTACACTAGGAGTCCTACACTCCATTGTTCACAAATCTTTGCTCAAAGAAACCGTCAACAAATAGATAAATGGAAATCCCACTTACAAAGTTCTCCTAGACTTAAGAAGTGGTTGTTTTGACTTTGCCTGAGAACTCGAGGTACCTACCCACTTCTCCCTTTGCTCTATGCCACACACAAGGGTTCATAATTAATGTCAAGAAATTACCCCAAAAAATTTGAAAATTATGTGCAAAAACCCTAATTTGGTGTTTTGTCATACACAATCGTGATGGTGTGTCACCGTCGCGATGGTGTGACACCCACGATGGTCAGAGGTCACGATGATCAGGCCTTACGATGATGAAACATAGTCGGGACTATCAAGTCACAATGATCAGTCAAGATCGCGATGATCAAGCCACGATGGTCAAGCTACGATGATCACTGAGGATCACGATGGTCAGTTCACGATGGACAAATGACAACGATCAAGGCCATGATGGTCAAGCACAATCACGACGATCAAGCCATGATGGCCAGTTAGGATCGCGATTGTCAAGCACCGTTGCAATGGTGAGACGCGATCGCGATGGCGTGAGCCAATCGCCACGATGATCAGTGACCATCGCAATGGTCAAATGTAGTCACAATGATGTGTCATCATCGTGATGGTTAGAAAATAATGCAATTTCACAAGACCAAGCACATATCTATGCAAGCGCTTACCTAGGCTCCTCCTTCATGCAAAAAGTTAGCTCGAATTCATACCTTGTCTAAAATTCATGATGGTCAGCTTCAATGGCAATTTATGAGAGAAAAATGGAGATTTTACATGAGTTTCCTGCAAATCCGTGGTGCCCAAAGGTTGCCCTGCAAGATAAGTGCACCAGAAAACACGAATATACACTTGCAAAATTCTTAAAACACATACAATTGAGGGAAGGAGAAGAGAAAGAGGGAATAAGACTAATTTTTGGTGATTTTTTGGAGTTTGAGATAATGATAGGGAATGATACTAGAGGAATAGAGGAATAAAAGTGTGTAAAAACTAACTTCAAACAAGTGAAATGACTTTTTGATAGAAACTAAAAAGTCCTAGAAATTACCAAAGTTGCCACTCATCTTGAGGAGTTGTCCATGCTAAAATAACTGAGACCTTCTTGGGATCCATTTGAACCCCATTAGCTGATACCACATGCCCTAAATACTCTATCTCTGGAAGAAAAAACTAAGTCTTATCTAGATTTACAGACAATTGGTTTTCCTTTAATTTATTTAATATCAATTTTAAGTGACTCTCATGCTCACGTACAAGCATATTATATACTAACAATTCATCTACAAAATCCACAATAAATTTTTCAATGAACAGACACAATATATCGTTCATTAACATCATAAAAGTCATGGGCAAGCATCAAGCAGTTTCCTAGCATTGGGAGACTCCCCTAAGCATCAAGTGGCTTGTCTTGGCATTGAGCCCACATATGGGGCTCCTTGGGGGGGCCCTTGGCTCCTTTGAGGGGCCTCATGAAAAATGTGAGAATGATTCAGCATCTATAGTTCAAGATTCTGAGGCCATCTTGGATGCAATGCTTTGGCATCCACGCTTTGGGTATCTAAATTATGATAGTTTGTTACATCTGTAGAAATCTGAAATGGTTTCCTCTTGCCCAAACTTGAGGCACCTTGTAAACATGTATGTGAAGGTTGTATTTTGGGCAAAATGTAGTGTTCTTCCTTCCCTAAAGATGGTTTAGTAGGAGCAGCTCATAAATTGTAGCTTGTTCATAGTGATGTTTGTGGTCCTATGCCTACACTTTCTCTTGGGAACTACCTTTTCTTCATGAATTTTATTGATGATTTTCCCAATGATGCATGGGTCTATCCATCGAAAGCAAAGTCAAAGGTGTTTATGTGCTTCAAATAGTTTTTGGTTATGGCTAAAAATCTATCACCATGTAAATTGGGCACCTCTGTTCTAATCAAGGGGGGAATACATTTCTTCTTATTTTAATGCATTTATAGATGAGTGTAAGATAAAATTTTAGTTTATAGTTTTGTATACACCTCAACTAAATGGAATTGCTCAAAGAAAGAATAGGTCTCTCATGGAGGTGGCAATCTATATGGATAAAAGTCAAGCATTACCACATAGCTTATGGCTTGCAGTTGTTATGTGTGCATGAAATGTACTTAACAGGTGTCCCACCAAAGCACTACAATTTATCACTCCATATGAGGCTTGACATGTTCACAAGCCATAGGTTGGTCATCTGCATATCTTTGATCATTTGGCATATGCATTAGTGCATGAACAACAATGCAAGAAATCTAATGATAAAGAAGTGAAATGTATTTATGTTGGGTACAGTTCTAAAAGCAAAGGCTATTGCCTGTATCATCCACTGAACAAATACATTTTGGTTAGCCGTGATGTTGTTTCTGTGCAATTAAAGCATTACTTTCTTGTACCAAGGAGACTTCAGTTAGCTCTAAAGATGTGTATGGCACTTTGAGGTTCCACATGATGATGCATATCATTCCTTTTTTCATGCAGACTTACATGATGTACTTGTTGATGAGAGGGATGATATAGAGGAGGAAAAAACTATGCCTAAATGTCTTGTGCAGACTTTGTGACATAGCAAATTAGATGCATCTCTATCATATCATATTCATTCAGGATCTCATAGTGCTTCTTTTGCATCAGATTTCTATGCAATGGCTTCCTCTATTCTTTGTGATGAGAATGAACCTATTTCTTTTGATGAAGCACAAAATTCAAAAAAATGGATGCCTGCTATGCAATCAAAATATGATGCTATTATGAAGAATGGTAATTCGTCTTTATGTGATTTGCCTCTAGGCAAAAAGGCCATAGGCACTAAATGGGTATACAAGCTGAAGCATAAACCTGATGGAATAGTTGATAGGTATAATGCTCAAGAGAGAGGCATTGATTTTGATGAGACATTTGCACCCACATACTACTATTCATAGCATCAGTTTATGCTCAAGAGAGAGGCATTGATTTTGATGAGACATTTGCACCCACATGCCGAATGACTATTGTTCATAGCATCTGTGCACTTGCAGCTCATCATGGGTTGGAATGTAAATTAGTTGGACATTAAAATTGAATTTCTAAATGGTGACTTACATGAAGAAGTGTACATATTTCAGCCCCACAGTTTTGTGTAGAAAGGGCATGAAACCAAAGTGTGTAGGTTGAAAGAGGCATTATATTGTTTGAAGAAAGCACCACTCCTCAAAAGGTGCATACCTACTTGATTGCACATGGTCTTAGGAACATTCCAACTAAGAGCGCCTTATATGTTAAGTGTGCAAATGATGTACTTCTTATCATTGATGTTAATGTTGATGACATGTTTCTCACTAGTCCTAATGAGAAGCATATTGCTGAATTTAAGGCTGATTTGCATGCCTCTTTTGAGATGTCTGATTTGGGGCATTTGCAACATTATTTGGGCATCCAATTTATGTGAGTTGATAGGGGAATAGCTTTGTGTCAAACAAAATATATTGACACATTATTGAAGCATTTGGACCTTGAAGATTGCAAACCTATTGTCATTGGAAACAAGTTTATGGTTAAGTCTTCATGATGTTGGAGATGCATTTGATGTTGTTCTCTATGAGTAGGTTGTTGGGTGCTTGATGTTCTTATGCATGACTCGGTTTGATATTCATTTTGCTATCTCTCAAATGCATAGGTTTATGCATTGATCAGGTGTCAAGCATTGATAGTTGGTTAAGTGCATCTTCTGCTACTTGATTAGTACCCAGGTACTTGGATTTTTTTATCCCAAGGGGGGATCATTATTGCTAGATTTACATGTTTTTTCTGATTTAGACATGGTTGGTTGTTATGAAACTCGTGTGTCCACTAGTGGTTTTTGCTTCATGCTTGGTAGCTTATGCATATCTTGGTTGAGCAAGAAGTTGCTTAGTATGGTCACTTCAAGTTGTGAGGCTACTTTCACAGCAGTTGTTGAGTGTGTGTGGCTCAAATGCCTTATTTGGGTGTTGGTTAGTCTTCTATCACCACCATCTTCATTGAAAATCAAAGTGCAATGGTAACAGTGAGGAACCTTGAGTTCTATGCTGACACAAAGCACATTGAGGTGCACTATCATTATTTCATGGAGAGCTTCTCTACTTAAGAGATCAGTTTGGCATATGTTTGACACACAAGATAACATTGCAGATCTTTTCACAAAGGCTCTGTCTAGGGAGAAGTTTGAAGCTTTCTACAAAACTTTGGGCTTACTTGTGTGTGTAAATTTATCTCTTTCCACATTGCTTGGCACTTCCTTATAAATGAGTGCCAACTCCTTGTTTATTACATCATTCTCAGGGGGATTTGATGATATATTTTGATAGTGATGTGTGTGAACGCACTTAGGACCATGGGGGTACTTTTTTCCCTCTTTAGGAGGTTTCTTCCACAGGCTTGTACATACACCTATAACCCTAACATGTTAATTATCTTTGTACATTCACATGATAATCTATTCAACATTGTGTTCTGCCCCAAGCTTCTTCTTCTTCTTCTTCCTTGTGTTGTTCACGTGCTTCTGTAGACCTCAAACTCCAAAAGTTTAGACAATATCATGAATTGTGCACTTAGACAATATGTTCTCTTTGCATCAAAAATTAATTGTACTTTGTCTTTAACCCTACCATACCAAAACCATTAAAACTATTTATTTCTAGAGAAAAGGTTCCATGACCACATGATGCAAAAAATGCATTTTTCATTCATGCTCATTATTTACTTACTTTCAAATGGTTTTGCGAGACTCTCCCAAAGAGTATTGGAAACGAACTATTTATATTGGATCATTTGGCTACTCAAGAAATACTTAATAAGTTTGGAAATTCGGAGAACTATATGAAATGTTTAGCTTTGGAGACCAATTACATCATATATCCGAATGTCAAAAAGTGGGCTTGCTTCTCAAAATTTATCATTTGTTTACTCTTCTTTTTCCTAATGTATGATCTTGTTTTTTCAGATGTTATTGTAGCCTAATTATTATAAATATCCTTTAGAATCATGAATTCTTCATGAATTAGTTGTATTCATTGCATGGAAATTGTAAAATGTGAGTTTCTAATCTATATTTACTCTTTTGCTTGCAATGTTTCCAACTCATCAAAATTAAAATGGATAAAATGTTAATCCATTGTCATCATGCAAGAAATTGTTTTCTTATAAAAAGATTCCACGTCTTTGTGGATGGCGAACTATAGATAATGCTTGAAAACTCAGATTCAAGTCTTATACCTCCTAAGCTTGATATTCATGAATATCCTAATGCTTGGCTACATTGGGCAAGGGAGAAGGCATCAAGCTACATAATGAAAGATGCAACTTGTCCATATGGCTTAAATTCACCACTTCTAACAAGAGGATCCTAGAAGAGTAAAGGGCTTGAGACATCTAAAAAGAAGAAAGGTCCACCAATGCACTCCCTTCTTAAGCATGGAACCAAGAAGATGCATTAGTGATTTGAAACATCGTCAAAGAAGAATACTTTAAAGAACATGAGAGACACAAAAACAATATAAAAATTCAATGAAGTCAGTTTTTTGTGCACCATGCATTGTTCCTATGTAATTCCATATATGTATCATAGATAGATTTCAATGGATATGATATTTATTTTCATGATCCTATGTTGGGAATCATTTTAAAAAAATGTATTCTACACCTTTTACGATGTAAATGCTATTTACATATGATGATTCTACCTTAGAATTGATTTTTGTAGGATATTTGTAATGCGACACCAACAATCATCCTTGTGTCAGTATCTATGAATTCTTTAAGTCTCAACATGGTGTTACATTTCATCATTTTCTTCATATTCACCTGTGTTTCTAAGCATTTTTTATGTTAATGAAAGGCAAGGCCTACACGACCATATAATGCAAAAATGGGGGATCAAAAACCCCTAATCCCCCTTTTTGTGTTGTATGCGCATGTAGACCTTACTGTTTCAAAAACCTCTCAAATGCTTAGAAACAAATAATTCACATTTCACATAATTCACTAACTTGTCCATAGTCCTGGTTCCCTTTCTCTCAATATACATCTACCATGTGCACAAAAAAAATGTTGACAACGTTAAGGATCTTATGCTAATGCGAATACATATGCAAACCCATCATGTATGCTTATTCATATCTTTGTTGCTTTATCCATCTTGCATTTATTTCTAAATAGATTTTTTTTACAAAGATGCATGAAAAAATATTTGTGTTTTCTAGAGAAAAATATTGAGCCCTTATGATAAAGTCCATAAATGACATAAAGCATCATAAATCGATGAGAACCAAACATGAGGATCTTGCTTACCTATCAAAAAAATGTATCAGATTTTTTTGAAGTGACTATCAAGATAAGGGTTCCAAAATCAGAGTTATAAAAGATGTATTAGAATGAATGTCAAAACATATGAACAATTATAAATATTTTCTTTATATAAGAATGGTTGTTGCATTCTCAAAGTTTGAAACTTGATCACTTTAGTTGGAAAGAAAATAATACAAGATATTTTCTAATTTAATGTCTATCATTACACCATCAATTGAGAATCCAAATTGTCGTGAAGTCTCATCAAGGTGCCTTGAATACTCTCAAATAGTTTTGAGTATCCAACTCATTATGATAATTATTTTCTTAGGTTCAAAATCTACATGCACCACCCTATAACTCAAATTCTAGACTATTCTCTTTTGAATCTAATGATATTCAATTTCAAATCTTTTTTCACCTATAATCAAATTCTAATAATAGGGACTATTGAGATATTTAATACAAAATTGATAAATTGGGACTTAATTTACATAAAATGATGTCTCCCAATTTATTTAACTTCTTTTGTACCCGAATCCTTACCAAAAACATGAGCAATCTGTACAATTGAAATCTCCTACTTAAGCACATTTTTCTTGTTTTTTTTTTAATCATATCTTTGAAAGATGCCACAAAAAAGCTTGACAGATATTTTTATTGGCCTTCATTAATATATCCTATCTGCCAAGAATCATAACACACTTACCTTTTTAGATCACTCATTAGTTTTTTTTCTAGGCTTTCCTCATGTACTTTTGTTTATTACATTGTAGTATCCTTAGGTTGTATTATGTCATTTTTATACATTCCTTACGTGAGTCTATGTGATTGAAAGGCTCTCTTCTTTTATGTCCTCCTTGATATGTCTGATACTGATATTTGGATTTTGTTTAGTGAGAGTCCACAAAATTGGAACAAGGAAGAAGAAGCTAAAGATTACAACATACGTTGATATTAATAAATGTGAAATTGCACAAAGATAAGTAGATCATAATGGCAATGGTTTTATATACAATTCAGAGGTAACTAAAATGAAGAGGGAAAAGGTCCACCAATGGACAGAAGCGTGTCCACATATAACTTACATTTTGATCTAAGAAATAAAACCTTGTGCGTGTCCACATATAATTTTTAAAAGGATTTGGTGATAAGAACCACAAATTCTATGAGGAATCAATGAGTTAGGCATATACACAAATAAACGGTGGTACCAAGATTTGAACACATTTCACTAGTTAGAATGAATACTAATATCATCACTTTGTATATGGATGGAATAAAAAAGTGGTGGTGGTTGGGTTTTTTTTGTTCCTATTGTTGTAAATTGTTGAAGTAATTATTTGCATATTTCTGAGATATATTCAAGAGACATATAAGGTAAATTTACTAGGAAAAAAGTAAATTCGCTCGTGTACTTGTTCTCTTCAAAGGGCGCACTGTACTGCAAAAGTAGGTCAAATCGATGCTTTTGTAAAATAAACATGCCTAATCTTTGAACTTAGAAACTTCCATCCTACGAAATAATGCAAGAAAAATATACAAAATACATAATAATTCTCATCTAGTTCCTGGATGAATATTTAAATGCAAGCATCATGTTATCCAATCAAAAACCAGATCATTGATACATAGAATGACGGTGCCACCATGCACAGGGTACCTACTTGATCCCATAGTGGTGTATAAAGCCAGTAGATGCCATCTTCTTTTCCTTGAATAGAAATGAAAGAATTTGTACAAGCCAAATTTTCTTCAGTGGATACCGTGCCTTGCTTATATCCCTCCGCCAACAAAAACATGCTTTAAATGTTTCTAATGTGATATCAAACTGCTAGGTGCATGGACCAATAACAAAGACAAAGAGAACTAAAAGGTAGATAACTTAAGATGCAAAAGATTCCCAGAAACCCTCCTCAGGTAGATAAAGTAGCTTGGAAACTATCAGAACACGTTATGCTCAACAAGAGATCATCACTCTTACAATGAATTTACCAGATGAATTATCCCATGCTCAATTTATTGAACATCCTGACAAGGACCAAGACTTAGAAGCATCAGATAAATAGGTAGAAGATAATCTGGTTTCCTTGCGAGGGATGAGAACGTGAAGGGACATTGTACCTTCCATCACAAAATTCACCCCTGTATCATAATGTCAAATATTGATATGTTTCAACCTTTTTTGTTGAGTTAGAACACCACTTCTTGAATTCTGCCCTGATTAAGTTTGTAACCACGAATTCAACTCTGCTTCAGTATTTACGAGGTTTATTTCAAGCAGTCTCACCTCAAGAGGTTTTCTTTCAATCAAATGTGTTCCAGAAAGCTTGCAGCAACCAAGAAAACCACTTCCTCCTATTTATTGATTCCCTACAGCCAATACCCGATGTTCACAAGAGACACATAGCATGTAGTTTAACAGTTTCAATCTACAATGTGTGAACTTCGTTCTTACCTAAGCAATGTTACATAACAAATCAACCTTCGTATGTAGTCATGAATATCAAGTCGAATTGCATCAATGTAAATAGCAACACTCCAAAAGCCACCTGGAACAACCAAACCAACAATAGCACTTCAAACCCACACACACACATGCATTTCATTGAAACAGTTCAGCTCCATGCCACTAATAAAGCCAATCTAAAACAGCGACCAGTATTTTGAATCTAGAAATACATCAGATGCAGATATTTAAGCTCTTATGAATAAGACCACTGGAAACTTTGAAATTCAACATCAGATGCAATTTGTAACATTAGAAAATAAGACATTGCACAGAACAACAAACAGATGAATTGTAAAATGAAAACAACACACTAAATAGAGGACCATCACGATATTCTACCAGATTTCTCAGGAACAAAAACCCAGCAGTACAATTTTCTTGATTAACACGGATTATGTACATTCCATAAAGAACAAACACCGGGATAAGTTGTTCTGATTTGACATATCAAGAACAGAAGTTGGAGAATGATCAATCTTAACCTTCGATCAATCTTAACCTTCACAATATGAGCTGAATATTAGTCAGGCACAGAAACCTTACGCTGCCATTGTAAGTAGGCCAATTCAGATATCATGAGCACTTAATACTGTAACAGTATCTATACGAAAATACATCCTTGGGTAGCCGGAACTGTAGTCTGACTTGAACAAAGGAGCCTTTGACCCTGCATCCTATGTTCAGACATACAGGTTTAGATATCCTTACAGAGCATTTAATGCTGTAACAGCATCTATACAAAAATACATCCTTGGGTAGCCGGGACTGTAGTCTGACTTGAACAAAGGAGCCTTTGACCCTGCATCCTATGTTCAGACATACAGGTTTAGATCTTCTTACATATAGAATGTCTGCAGGTCCTCCTGTGACAGATAAGATCTTATCTTCTTAAACTTCAAAAAGTGTATCCAAAAGGTACAACTATCCAATCCACGCTATCTTAGCTTCTGTATTACCCTAACAAAAATGAGGGAAATGTACCATTAACCTGCAGGATACACTAATGGAGTCTACTTCAATCTCAAGGCCTTTGTTTCAGACATCATTTTCAATTGACCTGTTGTACTTGTCTTCAAAGAAAGGCTGCTGCAGATTTCTTTTGCCAATTTGACGATAGCCTGTCAGACCCGTTTTTCTATATCTCTAACTGAATCAAATCATTCCCACAATGACAAGCAGCAGCCTGTGATACGTTTCCATGTAAGAAGCATAAAACTCCACTCTCAAAAAAGAAACACTTGTCAACGTATGGTCCACATTCCAGTAGCAGGATCAACTGCTCATCAATGAATGGTCCACATTTTAATAACAGGTCACTGTAATGTACATGATTTTACACATGTTAGGCAAAGACATCTTCGCGGTCAGCATCAACATGATCTCCTTCTAGATTGCTGAATTCCAAGAAGTGTGTGGGTCTATGTTCTTCATGGTAATATTCCTTTGGAATTGCTAGCTTAATGCCATATTTCATGCTTGTCGAGTGCTTCACTCCCATATAATTGTAGTTCCAAGGTCCATTGTCGGGAACCTATAAAATCACACACAAATTATTACAATATAATGTCTCCAAGAAAAATTCAGCAAAAAAAAAGAATAAATGGGAGATCACCCTACCATATAATAGCCAAGAAATCTATCACTCAGAAGCATCTGGACTTTCTCATAATGTGTCAAAAGGTATCCATGTGGATTGCTTCCAGTGTCTTTGTTGACACGTCCCCATTCGTATCCAGAAGGTGTCAACTTGTATGCAGTTAAAGAACAAGAGCCAGGAGTAAAACTGCAAGTCAAGATGATGCATCTTTCTCCATCCCAGGTTTTATTATTCTCTAACATTCGAGCATGAGAGGTGACATCCTATTATTCAAAAACAAACAAATTTGAATTCCTGGGCTATTTCAAGAATCAAAATCTAAAAACTGTTTGAAAATAAAAGAAACGCTGGTACAAACCTGAGGAGACAATTGTGGGAATTCATTTGGCTGTGTATGCATCCAACCTAACGGTTCTAGTTCTGAAAGATATTCGTGCTCAGGCAGTGCAGAAGGTAAATGCACTTGCTGATGTGTGCCCCACTGCGGTGGCATGACGATGCATCTGATCTCCTTTACTTGAGGATTATCTGGAGGACTCAACCCATATAGGTAACCAGCAATTTGCGTTCTCAAATCTGCTATGCAGATAAACTTCTTCAATACATTCTTCGGCATGATATATGTGTAGCCAGACTCCTGCAGTAGTCCATAATGTCCATTATCCACATGTTCTAAAATCTATGAAAACAGTCTCTATGTACAGGTAATTTTACAATATCTTCATACCTTAATGTCATCAGAGTTAACATAGATATGATTCACACGAAGGTAAAGGTTAGTGGCTGATATAGCTCGGACACGCCAGTCAGTCTTAGATCCAAATGCTGCTTGCTCGTACGGACTTGTAGTTGTGACTATTAACTCATCACCATGGACATTGGTTGTTTTCGTTGTAACAGCAGTAAGCTGACTGGCTTCTTTTGCCTGACAGCAGTAGCAAGACATTAATAAACCAGTATGGAGAGCAAGTTTAAATGTAATAGATGTTTTAGAGATGTTTCACACAAATTATCAACCTGTTTCTCTATTTCTGCAATCTGCTGGCGCTGCTGAGATGGTGGTGTTATTTCAGCACCCAGTATAATATCCCGGATTTCTGACTGAGTAAGAGCAGAGGTGTTCACATTGTTCTTTTTCGAATAATCTGAGAGGATGAGATCCCGTAAAGCAACTTCCACCTTCATCCATTGATCATCATTCAAACTTGGCCATATATGATGTGGCTCAGTGATGATTGTCTTGTCAGGCTTCAATAGCATCTTTGCCTTCTCATTATTCACATGTAATGCTCGAAGGATCAATATCAAACGTTGAAAAGCTGTATATGATGACACTGTCTTCAACCAGTCATCATATATGTTGAAGAGCACCATCTGTGGTTCTGTGGCTTTCAAAATCAGATCACCAAATTTCTCGATCTTCAAGCATGCTTGGAAAGGCAGTTGCAATTCACTTCCCTTGATGACAATATTTGGAAAGTCTAACAAATGCACTTCTAACGGATCAAGCATTCCTTTTCTTGTCACAATAATCTGCTTTGGTTGTTCCTCATTCGGAAGAGACCGCACCAAAGCAGCAACTTCCTCAGCAGTTTTCCACTTCGCTAGCTGACCAAGCCGTTTCTGACCAGCCCAAACGCTGGTGTGGATAACTTTCAAGAAAAGTTGTCCAGTTCGAGGATTGAAGATAAAGATGGCACCATTGATTGGTTTTGTTGTGAGATTTCCTTCAAAAGTTTTGTGTATAGTGACACGGTACACGTTAGTATCATCAACAAACCAGATAATTTGATTACTAAATAGCTCTCCATAGTTCTGAGATGACAGATAGGGCTCTGTTGGCTCAGAAGAGTACAGCTGTAAACCTTTTCTGACACGCTCACGAAGCACATACAGAGCTGGATTTGCCTGAAGAACAAGAAAACGATCGTTTTCAGCAAAATTGACACGTAGAATCCAGAATCAAAACGCATAAAATGCAACAAAGATCAGCAAATTACCTTCATAATCTTATTCATTGCTTGAGCAAGAAGAGTCTTTGACCCAGGAAACCAATTTCCAAATGCAGAATGCAAATTGTAGGCTAGGTCAATACCAATCATCACACCTGAGCAATCAACGGTTGAGATGTCAATGTCACAGAATGACTTTATCTAAACCTAGCTGGTTCAAAAACAACTGAAGAAATAAAATAAAACCAAACCTGTTGGAGCAGGGTAAATTGACATGTTGTCTGTAGTGTAATCCAGAAACTTGGCCCGAGTGTAGCGCTCAATATCATGAGAGTCGTAATCTCCCCATCTAAGCTGAACATCAATCCAGTACTTGTTAGTGGGTTTTTGGTCATGGACATCTTTGGACTCGGCCACCAGACTTGGCTTGCTCATTGGCCACTTGAAAGCTGCAAACAGAAGAATATCAGCACAAGAACTGTTCATCTTGTAACTCTTCCGGGGATGAATGGTCTCCTTTTGCACAGTCTCAATTTCAAGGGCATCAAGTTCCTGATCCAGAACCTGACAGAGATCCATAACAACACTTTCATGAACCTTCTGCCATAAATGCGCCCTGAAGATCTGTATCAAGGAAATCTTTAACGTGGGAATTTTTCCATGCATAAAGATCCCCGTGAGATCCAGCTGTACTTGAAAGCCCACATATACATTTGCTCGGTTGATGGTTGGAGACCACCACAAGGTGAATCGTCGATTAGGAATCTGGTTGAGACCTGACCGCTGTGCATTTGTAAGCTTTTTATACTTCATTGACTCCTCAAATCCTGATGCTTTCTCCCAAAATAAACCTTCCCATGTAGGAAAACTATATTCAAGTAAGACAGATAATGATTAGAATTACAATTTCTTTTTCCTCTTTAACAAAGAGAAAAAGAGAACTAATCGATACTCAAATCAAAGCTTACTATGTTCCTTTGAATAAGGTATGCTCCAGGATGCCTTCAACACCTCCCAATGCTTGGATTACATCTGTACGATAATTGTTTAGGTTCCAAAGTTTTCCGTCATGTCTCTGATGAGTCCACCAGAAAGGATTTTGCTTCAAAACTTGGAACTGCTTAAAATCTGTACGAACTCTCCAGCCTTTATCATAGGCCAGAGTGTGTCGATCCTTCTGAAAAAGAGTGTTGATGCGAGGTATACCCCTATCCCACGAATCCTGGTGAAAAGGAATGAAGTTTTAGTCTATATCACACTGAGTGAAAAAAGTTTTAGAAAAACCTTATCTTAATGGTTACTAGCAGTACCTCGAGATCCTCCAGTGTCAACCTTCTGTTCTGGGCTTGAGCTTCTTGCCGCTTCAGAGCATATTCCGCCCACACACGCTGTGAGTCAATGAATTCACTTTCCCAAGGCTGAAAGTTTGAAAAAAAGTTCATTGAGAAAAAACAAAAACCAAGAAATAGGCCCTACATTTCCAAGCATGATCAAGGACTAGAACTACATATCATAAACTTGACAGTGTCAGAGAAAAGATACAATATTTTATGTAGACAGAAAAGAAGTCCAAAAGAAGAATAAATAATTCAAAAAGTAGGAAACTTCACCAATTGGCAGGTCCTCTACCTGAATATACCGGTACAAATTGGGAATAAGTTGTTCATCCTCATGACTCATTCCACTACGAAAATGAGTCACCCCAACATCCGTTTGCTGACTATACCGTAAATCACTTTGAGGAATTAATATATGGCCCATAGAGAGCATACCAAGTCCTCCGATTTCTTTAGGGGTATAAAAAATTACAGGTGGAAATCTGTTTTCCAAATGTGAGTGTTAGAGGGATCCTTAAACCCACCAAGTAAAATAAAATATAATATACCAACTTTTACATGATCAGTACACATACCGACTGGGCATTTTGGAATTAAGACCAATCTTGATTCGTGTCTGAATCTTGTTTTCACATTTTACTAGCAAATCTAGCAGCTCCTGTGTGTGAACTGTTGCCTCCCGAAAATAAGTCATAAGCCCTGTCCAAGAAAAGCGGTTAGCAAAGCACAAGAAGACAAGAATACCAGACCTATGAACATGACCGTGTTGAACAGTTTACCGATCAATGCAGTATTCCATTTGTTTACAATCTTTGTGAATGTGGTTGAACCTGATGACATTAATATCTGCCTCACTCTATTCTCAAACACTTTCAGGTGCTCATCATCAACACGTAGATATGCAACTGCAGTGCGCTCTTTGGTTTGCTCATTTTGAAGGTGCCAGACTCCATCTTTATTTGATGAAATAGCCTCTTGTGACATCCTTATTTTGGGCATGATTCGCACTTCAAAACCACACCTAGAGCCAAATGATAGAAAAACATTAAACATTAATGAAAAGATCACAAACCTCATCAGAAATCAATTTCCAAAGCCAGAAACCGCAAAAGATTGCTTACATGCTAAAAAGAAGATTAGGGTTATCCTTGCTATAAACAGAAACAAAACTGTTTTCCCATTCCAGTGTGGTAATACTTCTTGGCAGCCTATTCTTTATGTCCCAGAAAACACTCCTACCAAGATTAACTGCCAGCAGAAAAGAAGATTATTAGGCTATTTCCCTGGCAAAAAAGGAGAAAACAAATATTTAGAAGTTAAAGCTTAAACCTTACCATCATGTTTCATAAGCCTCATGCGTGCATCCCGGGGCCAGCACTTCTTATTATTATATCCCACTATATTCTCATTGTTTGGATCTGGATGTTCCGTCAAATACCTCTGGATCAAATCACGTGCTTCTTCATGTGTAAATCTGAAGAGCATGTGCACTCTGTCAATGTACCTTGAGTACAAGCGAATTGGGTGACGAGTTTCCACTTTGGTATCCCAGTATGTGATGAACTCATTGGGCATCTGTGGGGGGCCCGCAATCTCACTTGCACGAGTAAGTCCAAGCACTAAGAGGTCCAAAACAAGCCCATAATACTGAACTACAAATGATGCAAATTGAAGGCCCCTAATAAGCCCATATGAATTAGTATGACTCATGTCCTTGTATGAAAGGATCACATTATTCTTTGCAGTGACATAATCTGCAATATTGTGATCAAGAACAAGACGCAACAACCTGGATAGTTAAGGGCCAAAATATATATCAGAATATGAATATGCCATATATTCAATTAATAAATCAACTAGAAATATATGACAACACATCATACCTGTTCAACATTGTCAAGTCTATTTTCTCAAAGAATTTTTCAAACTTGGTTTGCAGCATAACAACACATTCACCTTCACTTGTATCCCATATGTCTTGCAGATTATTGATACCTTGGCACCATTTATACACTAAAAGTGGTGGAGGTTCAGAATCTGCAGGCTTTATCCAATTTGGAAACAAGTGTCGCTTGTCACCCTCATACCACAAATATTGATCAAGGTAGGCATCCGTAATCTTTTCCAAGGGTTCAATTTCATAGACTGGTATCAGATAGCTATACAAGTCCATGAACTCTATTCCAACCTGAACAATAGTATAAGCACTAACTGTTGAGTACAACCAAATAAAGCCTGGAAAATACATCAGAGTGTAGACAATTTGGGTTGAATAAATCACCTCCTTAAAAGCACGTTGTGTCAACAGATGCCGCTTGATTCTTGAAAGAGCTTCATGGGGATTATCATAGGCCTGCCATGTTCAGGGGAATGTCAAAATTATCAAAGGGTAAATACACATAGTAATTACTAATAATGATAAATAAAGGACAAAAGGGTTACTGCCCTAACCATGCTTTATATATATGTCTATATGACAATGATTGTGAAAAATCAAACAAATTCAAGAACCTGTTCAATGAGCCCAAGCTCTTCACGTTGTTGTTGATTCAGCCTCACAGCTACACTGTAAGATTCTTTCAAGCGTTCCAAAGCAAGAATCAGAAGCTTTGTATCATGCTTATAAGAAAGAGGGGGAAATGGTATCGGAGAAAACTTTCTAGACTCTAGCCAATGCACTGTGGTTGTGTAAATTGCCACAGCCTCTTCAGGTGTCACATATGGTCCATCCTTCAGATAATTGTGTTGCCTTTCCTGAAAACCACATAAAAAATTATAACGATCAGATAACTCTCAAATCAGAAGTACAGTCACTGAGCTAGAATCCGGAGTTCAAAATGCAATTAATTTGACATGAATTAGATTTGAGATTGAAGATTTACCTGCTCGTCCTTCAACCAGAGGCGAGTTAACCTTCCAAGGTTTTTCCTGCACACAGTTTTATCAACTGTGGCACCGCGCCTGATTCGCTCTCTATTGTAATGTGCCACATTGGTCCACCAGTCAGCCTTTGATTTGACATAGCGTAAAATCATGTTCTCGATAGGTACAGGAAGCCCCGGAACCTAAATTAAGAAAAAACCATTAATTTGGACTTCAAAAGAAGTAAATTTGCCTCTGTAAGGAAAGTTTATCAAAGGCATTTGGACTTCAAAAGAAGTACATTTGCCACTGTATGTAAAGTCTATCAAAGGCACGTACCTTCCAAGGTATGTTTGCTTTCCAACATCGCCAGGCTTCACTAAGATGCTGCAATATAGTGCGAGCTTTGTTTTGCTTAATGCCCTCTGATCATAGATACAGAGTTCCAATACATCAGAACTGAATAGAAATTTACAAATAGGCAGTATAAGGTGCCTTAAATATACATAATATCCTGAAAAAAATGTGAAGTTTACCAGGCATGGCATCCAGAACATCGTGCATAACAGCAGCTCTCAATTCTAAGTCAAAATGGCTCTCAACTCGTTGCTTGGTTACAGTTTTCGCAACTCCCTTTGAGTGCCTACCTTCAAACTGGCGTGCCAGTAAATTTCCAAGCCACCGCTCAAGTAGAGGAACAACACCTCTCAAAAAGAACAGCCATACTCTCCACATGGGGGCCCAAAATCCACATCCAGGCCCCTTGCCAACAGGTCCCGTATTGAACCGATAATAGATTAAGTGCTTCAAATCTTTGCACATACGAATTTGTCGCATGAGTCTATACTTGTATCTGTACATGCCAGTTAGCTGACCAACATGTGAGAAAATATATTGCAAACCATCTGCAAGTTGAAAAGCATCCACATTTCCGAGTCGAAATTGAATGTTGGCATCCACGACCAACTTGGTCAATCTTAATATTTCTCTGCAAAGGTGGAAAGCATTCCCAAAACGTGACTTCTTCCGCTCCTTCGTTGTCAAAGTTTTGACAGGCTTCAGGTTAAAATTGTAATCAAGATGTAAATAGTTCAAATTCTTTCTATGTATCAAAAGGTTCAACATGTTGTAACCCTGTTTGCAAACTTGTAGTCCTGCTTCTGCCCAATCCAATTCAGTAGTCTGAAAGAATTTGGTAGCTCGCAAAGATCGAAACAGATATTTCTTTTTCTGAGCTTTTGGAGGCCTGTGGTGCAACTCATTCAAGACGAAACACTTCAACAGCTTTTGATAGCTCACTCTTACTTTCACAGGATAGGATGGAGGGCTGAAAAAACATGTTAAAAATGGTATTTTGTTAGAGCATCCTGAAACAAAACAATCACCAAAACATGAGAAACAGTGCTTACCAATGCTCTTTGTACCAATCAGATACAAGTGGTACATCTTCAGCTCTCCTGGTGCGTCCAGATCTCATATTGAAAGGTCTGGGAGCAAATAATAAAGCTATACCAGCAGCTGTGGTATCTGTGTACAAAGGTACACTCTGAAGTAAAGGTTCAACACCTTCAGGTAGCTGAAATTCATCATATTCATTGTCTTCCTCTTCAACGAGTCCAGGAGCCTTACGACTTGTCTTGTGGTGGGCTATAGGATAAATGAGAGGATCAAAATAGAAGGCAGGAAGATCTGGATCTTCCGTCCTGATATACATCACCATGGGTGTGTGATAAATGCTCAACCTCACTTTTCTTGGCCTATTGTTATAGAGGTGAGGGAAAGCAATCCTGTACTCAGTTCTAAGAGGTGACCTTATAATAAGTTTATTGATGTCATTGAATTCATTCCAATCCTCATCCCCTTTCTCCATGTCACGATAGAGAGGTTCAAATTTTGGGCCCCCTACAAAAATTTATACAAGACGTGTGAGATTTTCTCTCTCTACTTTTAAACAAAAACAGAACAAAAGCATGATTCTAAGGATTTAACAATAAGAACAAAAAGGCAACTAACCAGCAGAAAGCAAATTTAGAAAAAAAAATTCTCTTCAAAGCTCAGTGATAGTTCAATACTGAGCATTGACATGCAAGGACCGAATCAAAAGCAAAAGTTGCTTGTTCCATGATCTAAAATCGCTTGCACATTCTTATTCTAAAATAGAAGGAAGTATGATCTCAACGATGTTGTATAAGACTACTGTAAGTAATCAACAGCTTGATTTTATCCACACAAAAAGAAAACCACATCCCTCATGCAAAAAAATAAAAATTAAAATTAAAATTAAAAATTAAAAAAAAAAATCGAGACAGTAACTATGAAAATGTCTTAGAATGGAAACTCCAATAAAAATGAAAAGTCCATGTCTCTCAACACCAGGACAAAGCCAAAAATTTTCAGACATTAAAAATCGCACTTGCTAAAGTCTAATCAGCACACCTCAATTGCACTTGCTAAACTGTAATCAGCACACTTAAAAACATGATAGAGTTTGTTTACCTGGAATGCACATGTTCAAAGCCTTTGCCGTGAAAAAGGATTCCATGTCAAAGAGGTAAAAGTAGTTTCTATCGGTCAGATCTGACAAAAGTTGCCCAGCTAGCCTATACAAAGTTGCCATAATAGGCAATGAAAGCTGCCACCTCTTATAACTTGGACCGTTCATCAACTTTGTCTTCACCAATGGCTTATGATCATAAAACCAGTTGTAGACAGCAGAATCCTCTTCCTCATCGAGCTCAAGCTGGATTGGTTCCAGTGGGTCGACATCAAGAAGATTATCTGCATAATCAAGTGGTGGCTCCTCATCATCGAAGGGAGGAAAACGCATTCGCTTGAAATGGCGTCTATCTCTCTTCTCTCGTCTCATCATAATCCACATAGTGCCCCACTACAAAAACCCATGAACGTTAAGAATATAGAAAAATTGAAGATGTATCCTTAAATGGAAGATAAAATCCTGAAATCAGGTTTATCATGAGGGAGAAAAATAAGCAATCCAACATTTCTTCAAGCTTGATGTGCGTATGCTGTATGGATAGCTGCCAATTCTATTGTTTTCTGGCGTCCATAGTTTGCTTAATCAATTACCATGCAACTTAAACTAGATTTTATTTTCACAACACTTCTAAGATTCTGAATGAGGGCTGAACAATGTACCTGTGCCAGATAGATTGGTTCCACGACCCATGGAATCTCGTCGACAAATGTGATTGCACCAGTGATATGATACAATACTTTAACCTCCCGGACCTGTGATATATAGGCATAAATTCATCATCTCAGCACACAACTAAATCAACGAATTAGATGAAAAACCTAGAGATACATGCACAACATCATATCCTTCACAAGATGACATTCCTACATGAATCAATGCTAGCTATCTCTTACACACATCCTCGAGAAGACACTTCAATTCCATCAACAACTAGATGATTACATATTACAACACCACTTGCTCTAAAAATGAATAGAACACTCAACCTGCTCCCAAGGCATCGGCATATTCTCGAGAAGTTTATAGACTGCATGTGGCACAAATTTCAAAGCCCCCAAGTATACTCGCTTGTCATGTCTGTATTTCTTTGATGACATATCTCCATGATCCCTGTGAATATAAAATAGAAGACAATGTTCTCCTTTATTAGAATCTTGCTATCTATCAAAGCAAAAGACGCTAGACAGACCAGAAAAGAAATCATTTCAATGCAATTTGATGTCGCTTGTGAACTGACAGGAACATACCTTATGATTTTACGCACATGCTCGGGAGGCATATCTTCCTTTTGAGTTTCAACAAATCCAAACTTGCGCTTCTCCCCGTATCGCTTGGTGTTGAGCTGCATCCATTTGCGAGCCTTCTCCTCGAGCTGAGCCTCGGAATCAACCATGGGAACCTCGGAACCAGGAACGGGAGGTGGAGGAGGAGGTGGTGGAGTAGGAGGTGCGGGAGGTGCGGCAGGCGGTGGAGGTTGCATAATATACTGTTGAGGAGGAAGAGGGACGTGTGGAGGATAGTTCTGCGGAAATCCTGGGGGTTGAGGAGGCATGGGAGGCATCATCGGAACCCCAGGAGGCCCGGGAGGGCCAGGAGGGCCGGTAGGGTTGTACATAGCTCGTTACGTTGATGAGCAGGAACTGCAATGGTGTGAAGAGATCGACAGAATGGAACGTCAGGACCTTCGCCTTCTTTGTCGTATGGTCGGGAAAATGCCTGCGTCGTCGACCTACTAAGAGTGTGACTATGAGAATTCGAAAGAGAATTAGAGAACCGCCGTTGATCGATCCCCAAGCTCTTCAGAGCCTCCAGGGCAAAAATCTTAGCAAATGGTGATCCAAGATGTTTATAAAGGAAGCAAATCACTTGAAAGCTCGCCAAAACCGACCGCCCTTCTCACTTAACCTCATGTTCACTTTGTATGTATATACCAGAATGAATCCAGGCAAACCCCGAATTCACCCTCAAATGAAAGTGCAACTATAGCTCATGGTAGTCAACCACAAGACTATATAGCATATCAGCTCCAATATGCACAGTATCGACTCAATACTATGACATTCCCACTAACGTCATCAATGCCCAATAGTGGGTATAGAACTCAGAGTGAATACATGCTGACACATGCACCCCACAATGCACACACACCGCAAGCATGAACTCACAAGAAGCTCCGTGAACTGTGTTTCTATCACTTCCGGAAGTGATGGGCAAGCTCAGCCATAATGAAGCCTAGCACAAAATGCAAACAAAAGATAGGGAAAATATAGAAAATGCATAGCTGGTAGGGTATTCACACCTATGAACGAGTTGTAACTCGAACGAAGAATCCACAAACTTTAAATCATTTTCAGTCATCGACTCACTTCTTTATTGATGTTTGAAAGATTGAAATGAACAAGCGAGGCATCTTAGGGAACCCTCATACTTCCGTTTTGGTTTTGAACTTTGGACTTCACAATCCAAAGTCCAAAGTGTTTATCACTTCACCACGCATGCTCGTCAACTTTAATCTTCCCAAGATTTCATAATCCAAGGTCCAAAGTGTTTATCACTACACCATAGATGAGATGCCTAGCAACTTTGAATCTTCATTTTCTCAATTTAAGGCATTGGGATTAAGGCAAGCTTCTATCAAATTGCTATAACAAGTGCATTCAAGTTTGGAGGCACAATGGAAGCTAATGAAAGCAAAATTCTTATGTTGTCTCTTATGAGGATTGATGCTCATAGCAATTTTAAACTATGAGACACTTTAATCTCTATGTACTTTCTTTTATGGGAGGTGGTTCATGTATGAAAATGAAATAATATCTTTTGGTAATGGTAGAGTGTCATGTGGAAGCATGCCTCTTCTTCACTCAAAATGAAACAAGCCTACATATAGGATTGTTCTTCCATTTCTCGATGAACTTAGTTGAAACCACATTTCCTATTAGGTGTGCTCTTGACGGAGTGATTTTGAAGGTTGATGAACTTAGTTGAAACCACATTTCCCATGGATGCTCTCCCAAAATTGCATTCCAAAGCTTTACAAAGCATCCCATCACTTATCCAATGTAATAAAGGAAGTTTAAGATCTAAAGGTCTGACCGGTTCAAACAGATCTGAAATCGGACATCATTTGGTCACTCATGTGTATGGCCAAAGATCTAGAGATTAGACTTAAGCATAACTTCATGTGCTCTCTTAAACAAGTGATCCACTTAGCCTAGTGGTTAAGTCTCAAGGCTGTGAAGGAGGAGGTCTTGGGTTCAACCCCCATAGGGAGCATGAGGAGAGAGTTTTGCCCAAAGATCCTTCTAACTCAAGTTCACTCATATCAAGTTAACATGAGTTAACTTGGGTTTAGAAAGACTTAACTTGAGTGGCAAGTATACCAACCACTAGTGGACTCTAGTGGAAGGTACTAAAGGAGTGGTCGAGATCACTTCAACCACTAGTAGACTCTAGTGGAAGATATTACAGGAATGGTGGAGATTGCACATGCACTTGTGGACTCTAGTTACATTTGTGGTCCTCGTTGATTAGAGAAACTATATAAAGAGGCATATGGTTGGGAGGAAAAAGAGACTCATCTCTATGTGTATGTCGTCATAATGTTTCATTGGTATCAGAGCTTGACGCTTCCATGGAGACCTTTGATGGCTCATCATCTTCTCCATAATGTAGAAAAAAATCCACTTTTTCACATCCTCCTCATGGATGCCTCTTCTTCCTCAACCTAATTGTGTGTAGAGATTACCATCTCCAATATTTGCATCAATTCAATGCAGATCTTTCATTAGCCCATAATGAGATTTTGCCAAAATAAAGTGTATGGTGGTAGCACTCTTGGAGGAGATGGTGGATAGATTCTAGAGATGATGTGGTACTGCAAATCCCTACTTCACACCAGCCAATAACAAGTTGTGGAGAGTAGAGTAGACCCCTTGAGCTTCCCAATAATCACAAGTAATCACCTAAGTGTTTGGGAGTATGATCCTCTAATCAATGAATCAAAACAGATGAGTAAAAAATTGAACTAAGTGCTAAGACTTGCTATTTGGGTCTCTACATATGTTCAATAAAATGAACAGTGCTCTCAACCTACTAGCATATGATTTAATTTCTTTTGGGAGTATCTAATTAATGTTGGAGTTAGACATCTGTGGAAGCATGCGAACAGCACAAGGAAGAAGAAGAATTTTGGAGCACAACACACAATACTAAATGTATTACCACTAGAATGTACAAAGATAAGTAACCCATTAGGGTTATAGGCGTATATACAAGTTGGGGGGGGAAAACCTCCTAAAGAGGGAAAAAAGTGCCCCAACAGTCCAAGGAGGTGGCACTCATGTATAAGGAAGTGCCAAGCTATGTGGAATCAATCCACAAAAGGAAGTAAGCCTAAAGCTTTGTGGAAAGCTTCAAACTTCTTCCTAGGTAGAGCCTTCATGAAAAGGTCTGCAATGTTCTCCTGCGTGGGCACATTTGCCAAGTTGATCTCTCTAACAGAGAACCGCTACCTAACATAATGATAATGCATCTTAATGTGCTTAGTGCGAGCATGGAACACGGGGTTTCTCGCAACCGTTGACGACATGATTGCTCCTAGTTTATCTACAATTGTATCTGCATGAGTGCATCTCCATTTTGTATCCAAGAGGCACTCCATTTCTAGTCTATTTCCATTTTATATTGTATTTCCTTTGTATTTGGGTACCTTGCCATGTGCTTCTACCAGTTGTATTCATTCTCCTTTTAGGAGACTTATCCCACATATGATGTACTTTTGAGAACCCCTCCCAAATCTATATAAGGAGGGCCTCTCCCCTCATTTCTACTTGGTTAGAAGCTTGAGGAGCCTACTCCATGCTCTTGGCAAGCTCATTTCTAATCCACATGAGTTTACCCATTTCATGGTCTACTCATTTTGTGTCTCACACATTCTTTGTTTTGTGAGAGTACTTTACTTTTCATTTTGCTTCTGCGTGTGTACTCTCTACATGGTATCAGAGCCTTAGGTGGAGGTCTTGGTGGTGCGTTTGACGATCATTTTGGTGGTGGTGGTGCTTGAGTGGTGGTGGCTTTGCTTCCTCCTCATTGAGAGAGGCTTTTTGTCATCAGTATTGCTCTTTTGGAATTCATTTTGCCCATTTTCCCACCCTCCCACCCATTTTTTTCATCGTCTTGAACACCCTTTACCCCATTTTCCCACCCTCCCACTCTCCTCTTTCATTCATTTTCCCACTCCTGTTAGTGGCCAACATGGATGTTTTTGTGGTCATGTTCTGAAGTTGATAGTAAAGATCAAGCTCTTGAAGTGTTTATAAACACTACTCACTTCATTATCCGCGACTCCTAGCACACATTTGGTGCCCGTTTGTGATGTTGTTTTAGTTGTTAAAGAGATAACGAGTGCGAGTTCGTACAGTAGTGATAATTTTTTTCCATGCGTTAATGAACCTTATTTTGCACCTATATTCTGCTCGAACTCTGTTCGATTAGTGCGTGCATGGCTGTCAATTATCTTCGCAGTTGACAGCAAGACCGAGATCAATCATGGTTCTCATTTCGTCATAGGCAAGACGTGCTTAGTATCAGCTACCCATGCGGACTAACAATTTGTGGAACATTTTGGGGCAAGCAGAGTTCCATTCTGGTGGTACTTTCCCTAACCCTACAGTTCATCCGATAAAGCAATGATTGAGTCATGATCGGAGCAGGTGGAGACTGAAGAGATCCAACGCTATATCCTCTCTTGGTCACACTGCGCACAGTAACGAAGATCGTTTCACGTCGTCGACTTTTTCTCCTCAAGTAATAGGCTGGATCATCCAGTACCCCTGCTGGCAAGATACACATCAATGATAAGGGAGAAGAATACGAGGAGAAACCGCATAGAACACATTTTCCCTCTGCCTCCAGCAGCCAGCCTATAGAATTGAGACCTCAAACACAAGGCGCTGGAGAGAAGGAAGTGCACACCTGCTTACGAATGAGCAGGAGAGAACAAATCAACCTGTGTAAGAGAGAGAGAGAGAGAGAGAGAGAGAGACCAGCTATGCGCAAACTAGGCCAGAGAGAGAGAATGGTGCTATGAGTATTTTGAAGCAGCTCACTCAAAGAATATGAAGCACACCTCTCTGCCACAGCATATTACTCTCTAATACATTCTCTCAAAGCCCATCAGAGTAATACTCAATGTCGCCTTCTACCTTCTTTGGTGGACCACGACAGTCGAGGTTCAATCTCTAGTAGATAGAGAGAGAGAGAGAGAACAATTCAAAACATCTACACCATAGCCATGACTCGCTAATCTGCAGGCTCCGTCAGGTCGGTAGCTGACAAACATCGCCAGCTGCGTGTGCTACTTACCTCACAACAAGAGAGAGAGAGAGAGAGAGAGAGCACTCTCTGGCTGTACCCTTGCAGGCTGCGATGCCACTCCCAGACGAATTAGCACTTCTCCAGAAAGAGGATAGACATAGATGCTGCACTCCACTCCGAGGTCCCCTCTGCATTTCCTTCTCTCTGTCATTGAAGAGTGAATAAGCAACTGTGTTCCGCCTCTCTTATCCGTCTCCATAGCCGGTTGAGAGAAAAGTCGAGCGCAAGCAGAACCACATCTTTCCACTACAACTTTGAGAACAACAAAGCGTTGCAGATGCAATGAGATCAACACTCATATCATGTGATGGATTTTGAATGCTTCTGACTTGTCTGAGGCCAGTGGCGGAAATCTGCCACACTGAAGCGAGTCCATTAACTGACAGCTTGATTTTTGCTGGCATAAGCCAAATTGATGACTGTTGAAATGGGAATATGGCATCCACAATCTAGGGAGATAAACAGCGCGATGCTCCACCAGTGAGACACATATTTTGGATTTTGGCGCTAAAAATGAAAAGAGTGTTTGGTTCTGCATTACAATTTGCAAATCGTCTTATGTACGTCAAATTTGTATGTGCTCCATGTTCATTGCACTTATTTTGTTTGGTGAATTCAATATTGTTGTAAAACCACCTATCTAGAAAATCATACAACATTAACTTTGCCACTACGTTGTGCTCTATTTTGGCACACTCAGGGCACTAAGTGCCTCCCTCTTTGTACACTCAAAATATAAAAAGAAGTATTGTGTGTGTGCGCATCCTTTGGAGGCTAGTCTAGCCCACCCACAGTTTCTTGCGTACCCAAGCCTACTCTAAGGCTCAGTTGATGTGCAACGGGCTACTCTAAGCTCTCCTCTCGCGTCGACTTATCTTGGTGTTGTACAAGTGCAAGGCTACTCTAAGCCCCCCCTCCCCAAGAATTTTAAGTGTGGTGTCCAGTTGTTCATTTCAAGCTTTGCAATTATTTTGAAGCGGTATTTTTGGCAAGTGTCTTTGATAGTGTTTCTAAACACTTTATCCTCAAAGCTTTGTAATGACCAAAAGTGAAGGTAGCTCATTATCCATGGCTAACTTCTTACCCCTTTCACCCCTATTTTTATGCCTAAGGATTAACGCCTCAATGGACAAAATTACAATCTATGGAAAGATGTCATGCACGCATATCTCTACACAAATCTCCTTCATGAGGTAGTAGACGGGTCAGACCCCGAACCCAATAGGGATACCAACTTAGACAATTGGCATGTGTGGAATGTCAAGGATAAACGAGCTTTAGGTCAACTGTTACTAGCCTGTGATGAACTGATGAAAGGACATATCATGGCCTGTAAGATGTCCAAGGACGCTTGGGATACGTTAGCCGCTTTGTATGAAGACAAAACCCTTTCGAAAATATATGCATTAGAGGCCGAGTTTCATAATTTGACCATTCTGCCACATGACACAATTACCAAGGTCATATCCCAATTTGAGGACTACCAGCGTAAATTAAAACTATGTGGTAGGCAGATTTCTAGTGAAGACATAGCCATTAGGCTTCTTAACAAGCTACCTAAGTCGTACGAGACATTTGTCACAACTTTGTATAATCGTGGCCAAGTTTTAACTTGGGAAGAGGTTCGTTGACTATTGCTCCTTCACGACTCCCGAGCCAAATCGACTTCCTCCCAAGAGTCTGCCATGAAGGCCAAAGGCCCATTCAATAAGGGAAAAACCACAAGTCATCATGCTAGCAATGCATCTAAGCAAGGATCGCATAATTCATCAAAGCAGTTCACCTGTAATTTTTGTGGAAATTCAGGACACTTAGAAAAGTTTTGCTACAAAAAGAAACAATCATCGAAGGCTTCTACGTCTAGGCAAGCATCCAAAGGATCCCAACATAGATCCCACTGCTCTAGTGAGGAACTCTTCATCTCCATAGAAGTCAATGCCCTAGTTACTTCTAGCTCCCCGCATGAGTGGATCTTTGATAGCGGTGCTACGTCCCATATGTGCAAAGACAAGGACTCCTTTCAAGAACTCAAAGAGCACAGGGGAGAAGTCTATCTTGGCAACAACAAAAGTCTACCCATCGAAGGAAAAGGGAAAGTTCAAATTACCAACAATCAGGGGGAATGCAAGTCTTTATCCAATGTTCTTTTTGTTCCAAATTTATGTATGAATCTACTTTCTGTCAAGGCCATTACAGATCAGGACAAACAAGTATGGTTTGATAACACCTCAGTTAAGGTAGTTGATCCCCATACAAAGGATGTCATTGCTCAAGGTATTGAAGAAAAGGGCCTCTACAAACTATCTTGCTTTGTATCCAAAGAATCAACCTCGAGTTTGTGGCACCAAAGATTTGGACACACCTCTTACTTATCAAAAATCTCTTCATCCCAACTTGTGAAGGGATTGCCAAAGATAGGGCAACTTAATGATGTCTGCCAAGCTTGCACCCAAGGCAAAAAACATAGGGCCCCAATTATCAAGGAAGCTTCAACACGAGCGAGGAACCCTCTAGCCCTTATCCACATGGACTTATGTGGACCCATGAACACCCCATCCCTGAGTGGATCCCTCTACTTTTATCTTCTAGTAGATGACCCCTCTCACTATACTTGGGTGTACTTTTTGAAATCAAAGGCAGACACATTCTCTAAGTTTCAAACTTGGATCAAGGAAGTTGAGAATGAAGCTTCGACTAAAGTTAAAACCAGAAAATCAGATGGAGGTGGTGAGTTTCTCAATCATGACTTTGATAACTTTCTCAACCAGAAAGGGATCAAAAGACAAGTCACTCAGCCTCATACTCCATCCCAGAATGGAGTAACTGAAAGAAAGATACACAGTGTGATGGAAATGGCAAGGACTATGCTTCATCACAAGGATCTACCCTACAAGTTCTGGGTAGAAGCCATGCATACTGCTGTTCACATTCTTAATCGAGGATTTACAAGTGCATTACACAACAAAACACCCTTCGAAGCATACTATGGAAGAAAACCAAATGTGAATTACTTTCGAGTCTTTGGTAGTGAAGCTTTTGTCCATGTACCAAAAGAAGATAGAAACAAGTTACAATCAAAGTCCAAAAAACACATATTCATAGGGTATAGTGACCAATCAAAGGCATACCGTCTATATGATATGGAAAACCACTCCGTCACCATTTCGAAGGATGTGATCTTCAATGAAGCTTCCTCATACTCAAGAAAAGATTCAAGTACAAGTCTTAGTCCACCTATCTAAACTACAGAGGGGGACTCAATATTTCCAAACTCCAACTCAAAAGCTAGTACTTCACAACAACCACGCCGATCTCAAAGGCTTCTTGATAGAGACAACGCGAACAAAGTCATTATGTTAATTATGCTCTAATGCACCAAATTCAGCAAATTCCAGAGCCATCCAACTAGAAAGAAGCTCAAGGCCAACCACAATGGGAAGAAGCTATTAAAGAGGAACTGGATGCAATAGCAAAGAACAAGACTTGGACATTAGTTCCCAAACCAACCAACCATCAAGTCATAGGAGTCAAGTGGATATACAAAGTCAAATACAAGTCTGATGGCACTCTAGATAAATATAAGGCAAGATTAGTCGCTAAGGGTTACAAGAAACAACATGGCATAGATTATGAAGAAATGTTTGCCCTAACTGCACAGTTCACAACCATCAGAACTATCTTAGCACTCAGTGCTCACTTCGAGTGGCCCATTTATCAATTAGATGTCAAAAGTGCCTTCCTCAATGGCGATCTCCAAGAAGAAGTATATGTTGAACAACCTAAAGGCCTCAAGATCAAAGGCAAAGAAGATCAAGTCTACAAGCTTCACAAGGCACTTTACGGACTTAAGCAAGCTCCTAGGGCCTGGTATGAGAAAATTCACAAGTTCTTTGAAGATAAAGGATTTCATCGAAGCAAGGCAGATGCTAACCTCTACATCTATCAAAAAGACTCCTTAGTTGCCATCATCATCCTTTATGTAGATGACTTGATCTTGACAAGGTCAGATGAAGAACAAATCAAATTTATCATCACACAGCTCCACCTTGATTACTTTAGGACAGATCTTGGATTACTTCACTACTTCTTGGGTATGGAAGTTTGGCAAACAAAAGAAGGTATATTCCTAGCATAGAAGAAGTACTACTCTGATCTACTTTCGAGATATAACATGGACCAGTGTCGCTCAGTTTCTACACCACTTGATCCAAACATCAAGCTTACACTGGAGGACTCATCATCACTTGTGGATGTGCATACCTATCAACAGCTTGTTGGTTCATTACTCTATCTTTCCAACACTAGACCAGATATTGCTTATGCAGTTGGTATACTCAGTCCATTTGCACATCAACCTCGTCAAACTCATTAGGATGCTCCTCAGAGACTACTTCGATACCTTGCCCTCACCCGACATCATGGTCTTTGGTATAGAGGGGGCATCGAACTCGCCGGATATTTAGATTCTGATTGGGCTGGTGATCCTGATTCTCGACGGTCTACTTCTGGGTATATATATATTCTTGCTTGGCTCAGGACCTATCTCTTGGGCAAGTAAGAAGCAGCCTACAGTTGCTCTATCATCTACCGAGGCCAAGTACCGAGCATCCAACATTTATTATCTGACATTGGTGTTTTGTAGGATACTCCGACATGTATTTGCACGGACAGCCAGTCAGCCTTGGCCATCGCCAAGAATCCAGTGTTCCACGCTCGGACGAAGCACATCGAGATCCTATACCACTTCATCCGTGAGAAGCTCATATCTCAGGAGATTACTCTGGAGCAGTGTACCTCTCAGGAGAACCTTGCGAACATGTTCACGAAGGCTCTACCTCCGGTTCCGCTTCAGCGCTTGGTGGACCTCTCCAGCATTCAGCCGCTCCAAAATGGAGCTGCAGAGGGGGTATTGATGACATGATTGCTCCTAGTTCATCTACATTTGTATCTGCATGAGTGCATCTCCATTTTGTATCCAGGAGGCAGTCCATTTCTAGTCTATTTCCATTTTATATTGTATTTCCTTTGTATTTGGGTACCTTGCCATGTGCTTCTACCAATTGTATTCATTCTCCTTTCAAGAGGCTTATCCCACATATGATGTACTTTTGAGAGCCCCTCCCAAATCTATATAAGGAGGGCCTCTCCCCTCATTTGTACTTGGCTAGAAGCTTGAGGAGCCTACTCCATGCTCTTGGCAAGCTCATTTCTAATCCACATGAGTTTACCCATTTCATGGTCTACTCATTTTGTGTCTCACACATTCTTTGTTTTGTGAGAGTACTTTACTTTTCATTTTGCTTCCGCATGTGTACCCTCTACAGCAATTGCTAATGCGCTCTAACTATCAGTGAAGATTGTGGTGGCAGAAGACTAACCAATACCCAAATCAGCCATAAGGCATCTGAGCCACACACACTCAACAGTCGATATGAAAGCTACCCTATATTCAGCCTCACAATCAAAAGTGGCCACAATAGGCTACTTCTTGCTCAACCAAGATATACATGAGCTAGCAAGCATGAAGTAAAAGCCACTAGTGGACACACGAGTGTCATAGCAACTAGGCCAATCACTGTCAGAAAAAGCATGCAAATCTGGCAGTAATGATAAAACAATCCAACTAGTCGGGTACCACTCAAGTAGCGAAAGATGCCCTTAAAAGCCTACTTATGCTTGGCACCTAGGCAATGCATAAACCTGCTCATATGTGAGAAAACAAACTGAATATCTGGTCGAGTAATGCATAAGTAAATCAAGCATCCAACAGCCTGCTAATAGAGGACAACATCAAATGCATCTCCACCATCATGAAGACTCAATCGTAAACCTATCTTGATAGGAGTGGCAATAGGCTTACAATCTTCAAGGTCAAAACTCTGCAATAATGTGTCAATATATTTCATTTGACATAAAGCCATTCCACCATCAATGTGCATAAACTGAATGCCCAAATAATGATGCAAATGCCCCAAATCATGCATCTCAAATGGGGCATGCAAATGAGCCTTAAAATCAGCAATATGGTTCTCATGAGGACCAGTGAGTAGCATGTCATCAACATAAACAACAATGATCAGAAGCACATCATTAGCATGCGTAACATATAAGGTGCTCTCAGTTGGACTGTTCTCAAAACCATGTGCAATCAGATAGGCATGTATCTTTTCATACCAATCACATGGTGCTTGCTTTAAACCATATAATGCCTTCTTTAACCTGCACACCTGGCTTCCATGCCCTTTTTGCACAAAGCCACGGGGCTAAAAAACGTACACTTCTGTCCAGTGGGCGTGGTCTAATGGTTCACGCCCTGAAATCTGAGGGAGGAAGTCCCAGGTTCAATTCTTGTGGCTGGACGTACCTATTGGAATCCCCAAGTTGATGGGTGCCTCTACCTTATGAGGTTGGGTGTGTGTGTGTTATTTCATATTCATTGTAACTTCAAAAAGAAAACATACACTTCTTCATGCAAGTCACCATTTAGAAATGCAATTTTAATGTCCAAATAATGTACATTCCAACCATGATGAGTTGCAAGTGCACAAATGCTACAAACAATAGTCATACGGCATGTAGGTGCAAAGGTCTCATCAAAATCAATGCCTCTTTCCTGCACATAACCCTTTGAAACAAGCCTAGCCTTTATACATGTCAACTGTTCCATTAGGTTTATGCTTCAGCTTGTATACCCACTTGGTGCCAATGGCCTTCTTGCCGGGAGGAAAGTCACATAAAGACCAAGTACCATTCTTCATTATATCATCATATTCAGATTGCATAGGAGCCATCCAATTTTCAGAATTTTGTGCTTCATTAAACAAAACAGGCTCATTCTCATCACTGAGATTGGATGCAGCCATAGCATACCAATCTGATGCAAAAGTTGCACTATGAGAGCCTGATCAATTATGATATGACAGAGGTGCATCTAATTTGATGTCACGCAAAGTCTTCACCAGCCATTTTGGCATAGTTTTGCTTCTTCAATATCAACTCTCTCATCAAGAAGTGCATCATGTAAATCTGCATCAGAAATAGAATGATCTGCATAATCACATGAAACTTGCAAAGGCTGAGAAGTTGCCTCATCAGGACCAACACTAGACTATCCCCTTTTAAAAAGAGGAAGCAAAGTATCATACATGTCTTTGGAGCTAACAGATGTCTCCTTCATACATGAAACTAAGGGCTGAATAGCATCTTCCACAAAAACAACATCACGGCTAACCAGAATGCATTTAGTGTGTGGACGATATAGATGATAGCCTTTGCTTTCAGAACTGTACCCAACAAAAATACATTTTACTTCTTTATCATCCAATTTCCTGCAATGTTGTTCAGGCACACAACCATTCCAGCCTCTTTTTTCTTTGCCTCTTTAGCAGCCAGTTTTGGACAGTTCTTAATGACATGATCATTTGCTTTACAGTATTTGCAAAACAATTTCTGCTTTTCTTATTTCTTCTCATCTTTGTCTTCCTTCTTCGATTGTGCAGAATTAGCATATTTCTGCTTACTAGTTGAGGAACTCCATTTTCCTTTGCCCTTCTGACTAGCCAGGGACGCTTGATTTGCAACACACATAATAGACTTGTTCTGCCTAGATTGATCTTCCTACAACAAAACAGGAACTAACTCTTCAAATGTTAAGGCATTTGGACTTCATCAGCAGAAATCAATTGTTCCCAAAAATCCTTGATCTTTGTCAAAAAACTGTCCATAGAATCGCCTTCATTCATGTGCTCACTCTCCAATTGTTTTCAAAAGTAAGCAACACAAGCCTCATTCGTAGTCTGGTACAATGTGGTAAGTGTATCCCAAGCATCCTTAGCTTTTCCGCAAGAGTGAATGTGAGGAATAATGGCATGTTTGATAGACAAAGCTATCAATGCATGTGCCTGAGCATCTCTGCCACCCCAATGAATTTGCTCTACAGTAGGTGCAACAGAAACAACAACACGAACAAGAATCTACAGAATATCACCATCTTTGACACCATGTGCATCATCTTTAGTACCTGTATTCGCAGGTGTAATAGGATGTTTTTCGACACCTGCACAAAGGCGTATATACAAGCCCGAAAAAAAAAAACCTCCTAAAGAGGGAAAAAAGTTCCCTGATAGTCCTAGTGTGTTCACACACATCACTACCTAAATATATCAACAATTAACTTAGATAGCTACCAATCATAAGTTATAAAAATGATTAAGTGTACACTGAGAATGATGCTTAGCAAATTGGATTACTATCTTGACATTTTTGGGGTGCTACAATATGCAAACGAGTGAGCAGATATGTGAACATATCTCAAGATTGAGAAAAGCAATGACAATGAAACTTTGTAGCTATGAAATAGACAATATGCTGAATCTATAGCATTTTAAATCACATCAAATGATCAACTATGCATTGAGAACCAAGTATGAGAAGATCACTGTTTCGAGATGAACTTGGCAGAGAAGTGAAGTAGAGAAGTAATCAATGTATATGTATTAAATCACTTAGAATTACAATGACATTGGCAATGTATAATTGCACAATGTGAGGGTAGTGAAGTGGCTATAGAGTAAGCTCACTAATCACACAAATCCCTCTCAAAATAATCTCCAAAATCAGGCATTCATCCACACGAGATGTATGTGTAAATTTGCTTAAGGTACTTACTCCATAGCATATGTCCACTCTTGTTAGGGTTTCATAATTGAGACTCCCAACAAGCCTTTGATAACATGTAATATATTCAAGTAGTTCTCCCTCATGAGAACTAAGTTTATGATTGAGTTCCATGGGTGTACGTGCAACTTTAGTATTCTCTAACTTGAATTTAACCAGCATATCATGAATGTACTTCCTCTGAGTAATAAAGACACCTGAATCTGTATATACAAGTTCTAATCCAAGAAAGTATGTTAACAAACCAAGATCACCAATTTTAAACTCTTCCATCATTTGAGCTTTGATTTGCTTGATGCCATTAGCATCATTCCCTATAATGATAATGTCATCCACATAAACACATAGATAAATAACTTCTGAGTTAGTCTTCTTTATGAACAAAGAAGAATCTGCTTTACTAGCAATAAATCCTTGGTCCTACAAATACGTGACAAGTCTATGGTTCCAAGCTCTAGGAGTTGGTTTTAAACCATAGAGTGCTTTCCTTAGCTTGCATACATAATCTGGTTTGTCCTTTTCTTCATACCCTGGTGGTTGAGCCATGTAAACTTCTTTTGAGATCGAACCATTAAGGAATGGATTTTAAACATCTAACTGATACAAATTCCAATTCTTTGAAGCAACAATACTTACTAAAATCCTGATTGTTGGCATCTTAGCCATTGGTGAGAAGGTCTCTTCATAATCCACTCCATGGGTTTGAACAAACCCCTTTGCTACTAGCCTTGCTTTATATGTTTATTGAACCATCTGAAATCATCTTGACTTTCTAAATCCACATGGATCCTATTACCTTCATGCTTGGTTTTTTGGGGACCAGATCCCAAGTATTGTTCTCTTGAAGTGCTTCAATTTCTTCTTGCATAGCTTCTCTCCATTCATCCTTTCTATTGGCCTCTTCAAATGAAGAAGGCTCCTCTGACATAGAATCTTTAGTCATGTATATAGAGTGCTTGGTGACTAGTAATGTCTCATAGCCATACCTTATGGATTTTTTACTCTCCCTTTGAGATCTTCTATGTGCTTGATTGGATGACTTTGGAATGTCTTCCAATTGTTTGAACTTTGTCTTGCCCTTGGACTTCCAAGCTTTCAAATCAATCTGCTCTTCATCTTTTGAGTTGGCATCTTTTGATATTTGTGGATCTTCTTGAGTCAGAGTTGGAAAATCACTTTCCAAGTCATAAAGTAACTTTATTTTCCTGCAATCATCTTCAAACCATGAATTGTTCTCATCAAACACCACATCCCTACTAACTGTGAATCCTTTGTTAGTGGGATTATACAACATATATCCTTTTTTATTTTGGTCATAGCCAATGAATATACACCTTTCAGCTTTTGGATCAAGCTTTCCTCTAATATGTGAGGGTATATGTGCATAAGCAATGCACCCAAAGATTTTACAATGGCCTAAAGAGGTCTCCTGCCATTCTATGCTTCATAAGGTGTCATTCAATCCAAGGACTTGGATGGAAGCCTAATTATTAAGTATGTGGCTATGGAAACAACCTCTGCCCATAAGTAATTTGGAAGTTTCTTTTCATTCACCATTGATCTTGCAACCTCTACTATTAGTCTATTCCTCCTCTCTACCACTCCATTCTATTCAGGAGTGTACCTTGTTGTAACTTCTCTCTTTATACCTCTGTCCTGTAAGAATGAGTCAAATTCATGTGAGAAATACTCACCACCTCCATCAAATTTGAGCCTCTTCCAGCTTCTACCTATTTGGTTCTTAACCAATGCCAAGTATTTCTTGAAACAAGTGAAGACTTCATCTTTATGCTTCATGAAATAAAGAATTGTCCATCTACCATAATCATCTATGAATGAAATATAGTACCGTGATCCTGAGATTGATGGCTCTCTGCTAGGACCCCACACGTCTATGTGCATAAGTTCCGAGTAGTTTTCATACATGTATCCCTTTCTGTTGAATGGTTGTCTCTATGATTTGCCAAATTGGCATGCTCCACATTTGTAAATCATGTGTTGCTTGGACACATTTGGAATGCCAAGCACACTCTGATCCCTGCAAATTTGCTTTAGTGTTCTTTCACCTATATGTCCTAATCTCTTATGCCATATCTCTAGTTTATATAGGTTTTGATCTTTGTAATTGAAGAGTGCAATATATTTGGTATCTTCAACTTCAAATGTAAAGAGTATTCCAGATTTCTCACCTTTTGCAATTCTCTTGAAGCCTTGTTGAGGGTCCTCCACATATGCTCCATGCCTTGTGAATCTAACCTGTAAGCCCTCTCAACAATCTGCCCAACACTGATTGGGTTTTTTGTTATGGTTGGCACATATAATACCTTGCTTAAAAGGTTCATGTTACCATCAGATGCTTTAACATTTCCTGTCTTCTTAACAGAGTGTCTAGTTTCATCACCTGTCTGCACTTCATGCTTCCCTTTAGGCTCTTCAAGATCAGATAACAATGCTACATTTCTAGCCACATGATTGGAACAACTAGAATCAATATAGAATAGACGCTCATCATATTTACCTTACTTGGATGTCATGTTCATGATCAATAGAGAATCCTCTTGGTCTTCTATATAGTTTTTGTAGTCTCTTCTACCACTGAAACCTCCTTGATAGTTGTTGTTGTAGCCTTGATTGTAATTATGATGATAATTGCTTCCTCCATTATTGAACATGCCTCTTGATTGTCCATAGCCTCCTTTGTGGAAGCCTCTTCCTCTTTGATTCTTTGTGTTCTTGAAACACTCATCTGTGGCATGATTGGTGAAGAGTTGTATGGTCTCCCCCTGCCTTGCGTTCCTCCTCTGCCCCTTCCTCTAGTACCTCTTCCTCTACTTGTAAAGTTCACTTGAGAGGTACTTGCCTCTTCTTCATTCCTTTTACCTTTGCCTTTATCTTTACTCTTATTCTATCTATGTAAAGGGCAGAAGATTGATTACCTCGAGAGTTGTCTCCATTCTTGTTGAGCTTTGTCTCATGTGTGAAGAGTTGCCCCATCGATGTGTTGAGATCAGGTATCTGCATGTCCATATATAGGTCCATTGTTGTGGTGACCGACTCCCACTTATCATCAGCTTTAATACCATTTATGATCTACCTTACTATCTACTCCTCTTCTATTTCTTCTCCAATGCTCCCAAGTTGGTCCGGTACATCCTTCATCTTGGTCACATAGTCAACCACACTTTGCTTTGGTTGCTTCTTCAAGGTTGTGAACTCCATCCAAAGTTGGTTCTTCCTAGCCCTTGTATTTGATGAGAAGTATGAAGAAAGTACTTCCCAGGTCTCTTGGGAGGTCTTACAATTCCTAATGTGAGGTAATAAGAAATCAGATATTGAGTTAAGTATATACGACCTGGCTAGAGCATCCTTTGCATACCATATAGTTAGCCTTTCTTGCTCTTCTCTTTAGGTCGATGTTTGCTTCTGAATATTGGTGTTTCCTCATCTCCCGACATGTATCCATATAAGATTCTTCCTCGGAGATAAGCTCTCATCCTTAGGGACCATGCTAGATAGTTGCCCCTGTCCAATTTGTCAATGAATGATGGAAATCCACCTCCCATTTTGCTTGATGTTGCTCTGATACCACTATTGGACGAGATGGTGGATAGATTCTAGAGATGAAGTGGTACTACAAATCCCTACTTCACACCAGTCAATAACAAGTTGTGGAGAGTAGAGTAGACCCCTTGAGCTTCCCAGTAATCACAAATAATCACCTAACCATTTGGGAGTATGATCCTCTAATCAATGAATCAAAACAGATGAGTAAAAAATTCAAGTAAGTGCTAAGACTTGCTATTTGGGTCTCTACATATGTTCAATAAAATGAACCGTGCTCTCAACCTACTAGCAATTGATTCAATTGCTTTTGGGAGTATCTAACTAACTTAGATAGCTACCAATCATAAGTTATTTCAATAAAAATGATTAAGTGTACACTCAGAATGATGCTTAGCAAGTTGGATGACTATCCCGATATTTTTGGGGTGCTACAGTATGCAGACCAGTGAGCAAAGATGTGAAGATATCTCAAGATTGAGAAAATCAATGAGAATGAAACTTTGCAGCTATAAAATAGACAGTATGTTAAATCTATAGCATTTTAAATCACATCAAATGATCAACTATGCAGTGAGAACCAAGTCTGAGAAAATCATTGTTTTGAGATGAACTTGATAGAGAAGTGAAGTAGAGAAGTAATCGATGTATATGTACTAAATCACATAGAATTACAATGACATTGGCAATGTATAATTACACAATGTGATGTAGTGAAGTGGCTATAAAGTAAGCTCACTAATCACACAAATCGCTCTCAAAATGATCTCCAAAATCGGGCTCTCATCCATGCGACATCTTGATCCATTTTTATAGGTAGAGTTGGAACCAACTTTTGATTCAAATTCAAGCTCTTACCATAATGTGAATCCTAAACTTTATAACTTACTTTCTCATCAATCAACTACCAAGTAATTTGAGATTTGATTCCTCCTAACTCCACATGAGAGTAGTGCAATTAACATATGCACTTTTACAAGGATGAAAGTAAACTGCTTTTTACAAGGGAACAATCATATGTGACTATATGGAATAAATGCTAATTGTCCCAGTACGTAGGCTTGGACTTATTCGCACCAACAATTGCAAGATCTGAGTATCAAACTCAGGACTATTGAAAAGCAACAAAATCACGCATCCGTCAAGCCATGCACATAGCTTGTTGTAAGTGAGTCAAAGTTTTCATGTTGCTGAGAAAGAGAGGTTGCCGTGTCAAGCGTCGGTAGCAAAAGGGGAAGTAGAACAACACCACATAGGTGCTTAGGAGGGGATTTGAACTCGGGTTGATGAGTTTCGAGGTAGCCAAACTATCCAAGAAGGCAGAGCCACATATTAATTATAAAGATATTTTGTGAATTATATAGAATTTAGTCGAAGAGAGAAGAAGAAAATCATGCAAGAGGGGACTTTTGACCCCTTTGAGAAGGTACCATTTGTTGTCTGAATTTGATGGTTTTTTTATTAAATGTGTTTCTTGGAGTATTTTCTACAAGAATATTGATTCAAAAGGGAGAATCTATCTCCAAGTATATAGCTTTATTTTTTAGGACAAAAATATTTCCCAAGGAGAAAGAATGTAATAAAGTAAGTCTACGATCTAAGGGTCCGATCGATTCAGATAGATCTGAAATCAGACATCATTTGGTCACTCATGTGTATGGCCAAAGATCTAGAAGATCGGACTTAAGCATAATCTCATTTGCTATCTTAAACAAGTGATCCACTTAGCCTAGTAGTTAAGTCTCACGGTTGTGAAAGAGGAGGTCTTGGGTTCAACCCCTATGGGGAGCATGGAGAGAGAGTTTTGCCCAAAGATCCTTCTAACTCAAGTTAACATGAGTTAACTTGAGTTCATAGAGACTTAACTCGAGTGGTTAGTATACCAACCACTAGTGGACTCTAGTGGAAGGTACTAAAGCAGTGATCGAGATCAGTTCAACCACTAGTAGACTCTAGTGGAAGATATTAAAGGAATGGTGGAGATTGCACATGCACTTGTGGACTCTAGTTACATTTGCGGTCATCATTGATTAGAGAAGCTATATATAGAGGCATATGGTTGGGAGGAAAAAGAGACTCATTTCTATGTGTACATTGTTGTAATGTTTCATCCAACTAGTATTGGTCTTAGAGAGAATGGATATGTTTGATTTTAAACCACTCTTTTCAAACTTCTCAAACTACCTATGGTAAGGATATGAGAATAAAAAATATGAGGAAAAATTCCCTTGTCCCCAACATTTGGTGTATCTTTCCCATCTTGTACTTTTGTGCCTTAATTTTGGTCTAATGTCTTTAATAGATGATGGTCCATGTAAGCATCTAGCTCTTAATCTTTGTCATTAGATGAAGAAGTCTTTGAATCTTCCTCTTCCACCTATTACCATCTCATGGCCATTTCTATCATTATATTGATTCTCTCATATAATTTGGGTGCTTAGTGCAAGGTTTACACCTCTTATTGATTCAAACCTCGAGTTTATGTATCTCAATATGTAGATAACATCTATTCCATTTCAAGTAAGTATGGATCCTCTTCCTTTAATGTACTAACCTAAAAACACAAAGAATACATTCCTTATGATGAAGTATTAATGTAGGATGGATCTGTTCTAGCATTATCCATGTGTGATTATTTGATTTCTTCCAAACCACTCTTTCCCTTGTTATATCATATAATCCAATAGAATATAATCATAGTATCAAAATCCATACTTAGTCTCTTGATCTTAAATTTTCATATTGTCTTTGTATGAATATAATATAGTAATAACCCTTTGTAATTTTTCAAGTGTGGAAAATATGTTTGACTAGCCCTTAATTTTTTCTTTCCATTTTAATAACAAATAGAATCGCAATATGCATGCAATGATCACTTCACTTGGGAGTCATCCATTTTTTGAATTTATCCTTCACCACGTTTAAGTCGCATAAAATTTATACAACATACTGGTAAACACATTGGCACTGGATTGTGAGGACTAAGTTTCAAAACTTGGAGTGGAGCTTGATGTTTAACCGGTGGAAAGTGGGGGATAAGGGAAAATCTCAAAGGTGTGTGAGTTGTTTGTTGGGGATGTGAGGGTCATGTAACCTTACCCATATTCATATACATATATATTTATAGAGAATCGCATTGAGAAGATTATTATGTGGGTTTCGAGACTCCCACACATATGTGCGCATCTCTCCTCTCTCCCTCCATTTCCTCCTTAATGCTCTTGTTCAACCCACCAAAGGCCTTCATTGATATCAAAGCATGTTGGATTTTGTGTGTGCAAGGAGCTCCAATGAAAGCTTAGGGTATAAGAGGTGAATGTGTAGGTTGGCATCTTCTCGATATCACATTGGTATTTTGACCATAAATCGGGCTAGAAAGCTTGGACTGACATAATTTAAAGTTTTGTGCATAGCCTAAATAGAGAATTACAACTTCACAGGAAGGTGTAGAATTTGATTTGGAGTCTTACTATGCCGAAAATTTGAAAAACATAAAGTGATGTAGAAATAAAATCTACAATCACTTGGATAACAAGTCAGAATCTTGGTTGTGACTTGAGTTCTAGAGGTCAGATTGAAGTTATTTGAATTATTGTGTGCAACTTGAAAAAGCATCTACAACTTTGTAGAAGAACACATGTCCAAATTTAGGGCGCTAGGTCATCAAAAACACAAAATACGGAGAAACAGTGCTACAAGTGAGGATTAAAATGATAGCAAATGCTTGCTTTGCTTGTGTCTTGAGCTAGACAAATCCAATTGAGGTGTTCTAAGTGTAATTGCATATCCAAGAGAAAGTTCTTTAAGTTTCATGAAGAGATAAATTTTAGATTCAAAGGTTATCATTCTTGAAATAGCAAAGTACATAGAAATAGATTTTCACCATAGAAACCCTAATTATTTTTGGAGATTTATTTTGCTTTGGAACTTCCTTTCGAGAGATTTTTTGGTGTGTCAGCTCTTAGTTTCAGATCTTGAAGGCATTGACTATGTATGATCTATGTGGATGCTCCTCCACACTAGAGTAAAGTAGCTTATGTCAAGTTTTGACATGTAAAATGGCATTGTGGCATTGTTTTCAGTTTTTCTTTGTAGGTACATGATCCAAGTTGGAGCCTTAGTTGCACACCTATTTGTCACTTGGATTGGCTATTGTATTAGCCTATGGTCATTAATTTAGTAGTTTATCTACCAATGTAATTCTTAGCATATGTGGATGGTGATTCCCACATGGTTGGTTCTAGAGTCCATTTTTTAGGGGAGATATTATCGAAATTTTGTCATACCTTATGCTAGACAGATGGTCTAGTAGATCCTTTATGATTCTATGATAGCTTTGGATCATTGCTTATCTCCATTCACTTGGACTTGATCACATGTGATTCGTGATAGGTTGGATCATCTTATAGGATTCATTCTTGAGTGGGAGATGTATCACCATTGCATTGGTGTGTATTGCCACCAATTGTTGGCATGTGTGTTTGCCGTTATCTTTGGTTAAATTAGTGATAGGTGGTGACATGTTACTCATCATTCTTTTGCTACTTGTTATCTTCTCATGATTGCTCAATTTACAATGGATACTCTGTCAAAATTTTCCTAGAATTCTCTCACATCTACCTAGTCATTTTAGAGACTTGGTGAGCAGTTTTATACTCATGGTTTTATGTGCATGCTAGATGCATGGTTATGTGATATGTGGTTCACATGTTTTCATCTCCAAAAAGATATTTACAACATATGATTTAAGAGCATCTTCTAACATTTGACATTTGACATACACACTTAATCTAGATGAGTAAAGATTTGAGAATTAGATAATTCAGTCACATGTTTATTCATAAGTGTGGAGTATGAAGTTGATGATATGTTAGTAGCCGAATATTTTTGGAAGCGTATGCAAATACTTTACAAAAGTATTATTTGAAGACCAAGACTTGATGAAGAGAAGGCTACTTCAAATTCAAGGAAAACCAATGGTTTTGAGAAGATGAAGGAATCAGATCAACATCAAATCACAAGTATCAATTTCTACTATGAGATTATCATTTGCAGGTCATATCTTAGAAGAGCAATTATGAAGAGATTTGAAGGATTCAAGGAATGCTTTTATACACTTTCATTATTTGAAAGTTAAAGGCTACATCAAAACAGGTATCTAGAGGTTTTTCAAGAGAGTTTTGAGAGATCTCTTTCATGGCAAGAAAGCTCATCTAAGAAGACAAATGTGGAGAGCATCCGTTTTGTTTTCAGCCAATCTTGAGAGTTGGTTGGAAGGTTTTTATCTAGATACAAAATGTGATCTAGGTATCTAGAGAGGTAACTCTAGAAAGGTAATTCATCATTCAAACAAAAGGTTGGTGAATTCAGTCATATCAATCACATTTGAAGCAAAGTTTTGATTCAGAGATATGAGGAGATGGTAAAACATGATTCTATGTTCACTTCCATTTGTATACCATGTTTGTTTTGTCTCTTACTCTTAGCACTAGAGGAAGAGAAAGTTCATTTGAAGAAGTTAAGAGTGCTTGCTACTTCAAGATGAAGAAAACAAAAGGAATGGAAGAGAAGTTTGAAGATGTTGACATCATCATCAGGTGGAAGAAAGATGCAAAAGAAGAAAGTCCAACATTTCCAAAGGGAAAGTAAGACTTCCTTTTTTGATATTTTCCATATATTTTTCTTATATAATCCTCTACATCCAAAGACAAGTCTACGAGAACATCTTGTGTGAAGATAGTATAAAGAAGAAGCAGTTTTTTGTTTTGCATTATACTTGGTCATGATATAGTAGATTTGACAAAAAATTGCATTGAGAGAAAGAAAAGCAGTAGATATATGTTTTGACTCATATGTGTATGAGTTATGTTTTAGTTAAAGATTTTGAGCAGGCAGCTGATATATTCCCTCAAAGAATTCTTGGAGTGTCAATACAAAGCTACATGGTATATGACAAGTTGCAAAGAAGTATGTTTCTTCTTTATCTAATTCTTGAGGTAAAAGAGTATTTGTAGCAGATGTTGAAGACTTGGGTTGAGGATTTTTGTTTGGGAAAAGTTTCCACATATTCAATATTTTCAAAAAACTTTAGAAAAATTAGATTTTTTGATGTACTAGTCAGTTGAAGAATCTACTTTCTATGATTGTCTTGATTTTTGGATACATGCTTGTATTCAAAAAGGTGTTCCATTAAATCCTATCACTTGATTGAGAAGTGGAGTTAGCCAAAAGAAAATCAAGTAGATATTTTCACATTTCACCCGAGAAGAATATGAAAAGATGAAGTATCAACTTGCAGCTTTTGGAGTTCTCAAGGTGAGAGTTTGTCCACTTATGTTTTAGGTAGGAATTGCGGATTCTTGAGAAGGATTTGGTTAAAGAAAAGTTTTAAAACTTTATGAGAGAAGCATGGACACTTAGAGACATTCAGGTAACAAATCAAACATTCAGCCATGAAGGTTTGATAAGAGCAGATTCTACACAGGTATTTTGTTGGAGAGATCTTGATAGATCTAGATAGATCTTGTATGATCTTGGATGATCTTGAATGATCATGAAAGATCTTGAGTATCTATGAGTCAGTTGTATATCCTTTGTTTGTGAAATTCTTAGCATTGGAGGAAGTAAGTCAAAGATTCAAATTCTTTCAGATTTGTGTTGCAGAGAAATAGAAGAATACTTGTTATGTTGTAGAAGATTATGGATCCTAAAATGCTTTGAGTAAGGTTTTTTGTTATCATGTAATAGATCAGCTAACCTTATTCTTTAATATGAAAAGTTGAGGGAGAAACAATGGAAGCTATTAGCAACTGCGCAATGCTAATAAAAAGAGTTCAGAGGTTTTGTTTCAGATACATGTATTGATCACTGAAGATCAGATTTATTGAAAGAAGGAAGACGTTCCAAATTTCATAAAGTCTGATATATTTGAAGAATTTTGGATACAAGTGTTAAATCATCCAGGGGGGGTGATGAAACATGAAGACTTATTTTGATCCATATGTAAAAGAATGCAGATTCATATCTACATGTATTCCTATATTTCATTTGTCAGGTTCTCTTTATGTTCCAGCTTTGAAAGAAGAAGGAAGAAGGAGAATGTCTGGAGAAAGTTCCTATCAGGATGTTCCTGTTTAGGAGAAGGTTCCAGAGTTCTATTAAAGAGAAGCTGGATATTTTAGAGAGGTATGTTTGAGAAAAGCGCACATATATGGTTATACCAGATTCTGAAGGAAAGAGGTATGAAGGATTTATAGATAGAAAAGGATGATGAAAAGATTACATCATATATTTTTTATGAGACCCATGAGCTGATTTCAGTTGATTTCAGTTGAGTTGAGTTGAGTTGACTTGAAGTACAGTCAGAGGTGAACCAGCAGTGTTCATAATACACTAAGTTGTGAGTTGTCAGTCATATGTTCCAAGATACAATTCTTGATTTTGTTTAGTGTATCTACATGACACAACAGAAGTACGTTGAGAAATCTTTTTTAAGGTAAATGCAAATATGTGGATCCTAGTGTATGTTTTCAAGTTTGAGAAGACTGAAGATAGCAAGTTCAGAGTCAGTACATGCTATATTTGTTGTCAAACAGTGATTGCTTGATGAGTACACTTTTGGATATCTAGTTTGCATATTTTCTCAGGTATTATGGTTCATATTCAAGTTCAGGTTTTTGAAGTTTGAAGAAATTCAAATTCAGTTTTGAAGAAGACCTTTGAAGAAAAGATTTGAAGGTCAATTTTGGGAGTACTAGTTTGAAGATTATGAAGTTTACAGATCCAGTCAAGATTGTACCAATATGACATTGAAGGGGGGGATTGTTGGAAAAACATTGATTCAATGTCTCATTGGTCAAACTTGCTCAAGTTGCTACAGTATGTGTAGAGTTTAATCTCAGTCCTTGTACAAGAAAAAGGCTCTGGGCGCCTGGATAGATCATTGTCCTCCTATCGAACCCACCCGAGATCAAATCCTAGCGGCAGCAAGCGCGTTCACGAAATATCTTTTATTCAGCTTTTCTCATAAATGGACGGATCAGGATTTGTAATTGTTGTTCGTAGATTTCTACATAAGCGATAATAGAGTTTTTCTTGTGCTTTATTAAGAGCGATAGCTTTTGGAGGGGTGCTTTTCAAGATACACTAACTACTATATAAGAACAAGCTTGGGTCACTTTGTATTCATCCTTGACCTAGTTCAACACCAAGCTTGGAGCTTTGGTACCTCAATAGAGGTGTTGCTTCTTAGTACATGAGGCAGCCATGTTGCTATTTTGGAGCATATTGAGGAGTAGCTATGGAGTTCTTCTTGGAGAAGAAGAGTGTGCTCACACTCTTGCTTATGGAGAGGCTATTAGCAGCTTGATGGTGTGGATCGGCCATTCACATGTGTATTTGAAGATTGTCTTCTACATGAAGATTTTGGGTTACTTCAAAGACATTGGATGGAGGTTAACATAAGATTTACATCTTATGTTAAGAATTCAGGTACATATTCTCTTTATGCACACATGTACTACTTAGAGCTTATGGAGACAGTAACATCCATATCTTCTATTCAGCATAGGTATAAGAGATTTAGTACGTATATGTTGTATGCATATTTGGATGAGGTGTTAGAGAAGATATGTTCATATGAGTTTGAGGATTTCTGGTAGCAAACTTGTTAGCATTCTTTGCTACTTTTGTAAGTATGTGATCTTTTCATACACGTGTCTGACTTAGGGTCTTCCATAGCCTAAGGTTAGATGAGGGTTTGCTGATTATTAGTTTTAGACTGATCCTTCCTCTTTTTGTCACTCATAATCACTCTTCTACAACCTACTAGGTCACACATCTCATATATATTCAAATTTCTATCCATACATCTGAATATGTTTGTTACATTTGTACATTCACTCATCCATCTATTTCTGTTCACATAGAGTGGTTGAGAGTTTTGCTCCCACATTGTACATTGAACATTGTAATATATGATAATGTGAGTAAGCAATGGCTTACATAACACTTTACACATGTTGTCTAGTCTTTCTTTATCTTTGTCTCATCATCTGTATGATTAAGTGTGGTATGCTCATGTTTTGTCAATATTGAAAGGTTGCTAGAATATATGTTGTAGATCCTGAACCTATGGAATCTTGGATCTATGGAATCTATGTTGAAGATCCTGGCTACTTATGAGACATGTGAGATTTGTTATGGGCCTACCTCATTTCCAATAGTATTGTCTCTACACTAACAACTTTTTAGTTGATGATAACTATGAGATAAAGGAAATCACTTACTCAACTAGAGTAAGGAAAAATATTGTGATCATCCAAAACTATGAGTCACTTGTTGAGCTTCCAAAAATGTGTGTAGTAACTAACTAAACAAAAAACTAAGAAAATACTAAAAGAATAATGTACTAGAAACTTCCTAGACAATATGACTACGCCCCAAATGTAGTAGGGCATATATTGAAAATCAACAAAGATCATCAACTAATGTGGTTTAATTGTTACACTTATGTGTTCCTCAAGTAGCTTTGATGTGAACCTTTTCCCTATACATGGACACTTTTTACTCTAGTGCTGGCTAGAGGTTTTTTCCCCATGTTACCACATACTTGATACTCTCATATGTGGTGGTACTTTGTACTTAGGGATATTATTCAGCTCTTACTTCAATTCAGTTCATCGATCAATAGAGAGAGCTATTCCAGCCATCGTCTTCTCTGTGTGTCTTGCTGCGTTTGTGCTCTTTGTGTGTGCTTCTCGTGTGTGTCTCGCACTTCTACAACACCCAACAGTGGTATCAGAGCAGGTTCAACTCCTTCTCAAGTTTCGGTTTTTCGAGTCGCGGTGCGTGCGCACTTCTAACAGTGCAAATCGATTTCGGAGCATAGAAGAGTGAATTTCAGCATCCCGAAAACATTTCCACCAGGTGCGCTAGGGTTTCACCCCCATTTCAAAGCCATTTGTGTAGTCAGAATCACCATCAGAGTGATGGTTTGTGAGCTGAAATTTCAGCACTCATTTCAACTGCTTTAAGCTGAAGATAAGCTTGATGGGACAAACTATCCGATGTGGTCTTACATGATGAAGCATGTTCTTGTTGCAAAACAGCTTTGGAACATAGTGGCAGATGTAGATCGAAGACCGGCAAGTGCTTCTACTTCATAGTCTACTATCACAGATGGAGCTTCTTCTTCGAGTACAGTGGTTTCTCCTTCTCCATCTACACAGGAGCAACATAGATGGGATGGAAAAGATGCTCAAGCTCATGCTTTGATTGCACTTTCAGTGAAGCGTCATATAGTTCCACACACTCGGTCATGTTCTACATCGAGACAGGCATGGGACACTCTTGCTTCTTTGTATGCCATGCGTAATGAAGAACATGTTGCATACTTGAGGAAGCAACTTGAGGATGTATGTATGGCTGAAAATGAGTCGGTGGATGTGTATGTGACACGCATCAAGGACTTGAAAGAGCAATTGGCAAACATAGATGAGATCATTCCGGATGCATCACTCATTTCTACATTGTTGACAGCATTACCGGAATCTTTTCAAAGCTTTGCTACTACACTCCGTTTGGTTGCAAAAGGAAATCCTAATATGTATGCGTTTGATGAGGTTGTGTCTCTTCTTTTGCAAGAAGAGCAATCTAGAGTGAATAGGAGTGGTTTGATTGAAGGAACGCAAGCACTTGCTATCTCACAAAAGGGGAAAAGCAAGTATGGTTCAGCTTTGGGTTCATCAAAACCAAAGCCTCAAGCTTCCTCTTCCACTCATTCCTCTAATGATAGTGATTTTCAAAAGAAGAAGAGATGCAAATATTGCCGGAAGTCTGGTCATACTATTGATGAGTGTAGAAAGCTTGCTAAACGCAATGAAAAGAAGAAGGAATCCGGCATGTCTATTGCTGAAAATTCAGCAAATGCAAAGAATGATGAAGCTAACATGGCTCAAGATTTTTGGGCATGTGTTGTTACATGTCATTATGATGCTTCTTTACATTCTAAATGTATGGTTGTGAGTGAGGCTGATTCAGATTGGTTCTTTGATAGTGGTGCTTCAAAGCACATAACATCATGCAAAAGATTTTTTGCCTCTTTGAAAGATGCACCTAAAGGAGGACATGTGGTGTGTGCAAACAATGCCTCTTATCCTATCATTGGAGTAGGAGAAATTGAGCTTACGGCTGCAAATGGAGGTGTGATTCTCTTGAAAAATGCATTGTATGTGCTCGGTATCAAGAAGAAGTTAATTTCAGTTCCGTTGATTGCCAAAGCTGGACTTCATGTACACTTTGTTGATGATAAGTGTATGGTTCATGATTTCAGCAATGGGGATGTTATTGTGATGTTCGGTACATTATGTAATGGTTTGTATCACATGGATACATACAAGAGGGCTGCCTCAAATGCCTTAGTTGCTCATACTTCTTCCATGGCTGAAATGGAGCTTTGGCATGCTCGTTTTGGTAATTTAAACTTCAATAGTTTGCTCTACTTGCAAAAGAAGGACATGGTTCTTGGCTTGCCTACACTTTAGTCCATTGAAAAGCATGCATGTGAAGGTTGCATTCTTGGAAAAATGCATCGTGCTTCTTTTCCAAAAGATAGTCATACACACACTACAAGAAAATTGCAACTTGTTCATAGTGATGTATGTGGTCCCATCAAGACTCCATCTTTTGGGAAGCATGTATATTTTGTTACCTTCATTGATGATGCTACTCGCCATACATGGGTGCATCCTATGAAAGCAAAGAATGAGGTATTTTCTTGCTTCAAAGCATTTTTAGCTATGGCTGAAAATTTTTCTTCACAAAAGCTTTTGACTCTACGCACGGATCGTGGTGGTGAGTACGTCACATGAGTTTAATGCTTTTCTTCGTGAAAGAGGTATTTCACACCAATGTACGATGCCATATACACCTCAACAAAATGGTGTTTCCGAGCGTAAAAATAGAACTTTACTTGAAATGGCACGATGTATGGTTAAAGGAAAGCATCTTCCTCATAAGTTTTGGATGGAAGCGGTCATGTGTGCAAACTATGTGTTGAATCGCTACCCTACAAAAGCATTGAGAGTCATCACTCCTTATGAGGCTTGGAATGGTCATAAGCCTATGGTTAGTCATATGCGTGTGTTTGGTTGTTTGACATATGCTCTTGTGCCATCACAACAACGTCACAAACTTGATGACAAGGCAAAGAAATGTATATTTGTTGGTTATAGTGCTGAAAGTAAGAGATATCGGTTGTACCATCCATTGACGAACACAATTATTGTGAGTCGAGATGTGGTATTTGCTAAAAATTCAGTTTTCCCTCTACTTGAATGCAAAAAACTGCCAACAGTTAGCTCACAAGATGTGTTCGATACACTCATGCCTTTGTTCCAAAATGGTGCGCTTGACTATGGCCATGTAGACCAGCCAACTGAGGTTCAAAGGGCTGAAAAATTCCAGCCAAATAGGGCTGAAAATGTAGATAATTTGCCGTCAAACATGGCTGAAAAATTTCAGCCAAAAATTGTCAAAACTGTTGGAAATTTCTAGCCACATATGGCTGAACATTTGCGTCAAAATATGGCTGAAACTGAGCATGAAATTCAGCCCACGCATGATGGACATATTGAAGATGTTTTACATAATGAATGCATGTCTATCAAGAGTGCACAATCTATGCCAAAGTGGCTGAAACAAACTTTGCAGGACAGCAAATTGAGTGCACCTTTACTTGGTAGAACAAGATCAAGCTCTCACCATGTGTTGGCATCATATGGGAACATGCCAAGTACGAGCATGTATGCAGATCTAGCACTGAGGCAACCCATCAATTTTTTCCAATCCCTACACATTTTAAAAGTGATTCTCATCACTAAAAACCGTTGTAAATACCATTTCCCTTTTTTGTAGCTCCATTTTGTACAAGCCAAGGAGTCCTCGAGCTTGAGGAGCCTTAGAAGTAGTTGCCTACCAATTTTCATATTTTTTAGATCTCGTTTGAACCCTCAAATAAGCCTTGGAACCTAATTTTTAACTAGGCCGGACACTAGGTCTGGACAGGGCCAAAGCTAGTCAAAAACTATAAATAGAGCTAGAGAGCTCATTTTTGGGGCTAGCTTCTTGTAGTTTTGAGCTTGTATGAGAACTTGGTTATAATAGAAGTGATTCCATTGTCTTACTCTCTTTGTTCTTGCCGTGTGTGCGCGTGTGTGTATGTGTGTGCATGTTTGTGTGCTTATCACTCACACATTTGTGCCTTCATTTGCTCGAGGTCTTCATACCATCATCCTCATGTCTTCCTGGATTGACATGAAAGGAGGTGCTACTCATCACTGAGCTACACCAAATTTTGGCGCCGTTGCCGAGGATTCGAGCTTTGAGGACGAGCGTGTGATGGTAAGACGTAGAGAGGACGCGTTGGAATGGTAAGTAGTAGGTAAATTTCTTGTTTTTTCTCCATCTCCATCTCCATCTCCATCTACATCTCCATCTTCATCTCCTTCACCACCTTATATTCCCACTTCCAAATCATTTCCCTCATTTGTTTTGTGCGAGTTTGAGAGAGAGCGAGTGTGTGTTCTTGTTTTTGTGTGCTTTTGCATGTTTCTTGCAGGTTTCAGCTCCATCATCATCTCCAGCAAGCTCAGCAGGTACGGAATCTCTCTGCGCAAGCCCCGAGGCGTCGAGCTCGAGCTATCGCGACACACCAAAAAGTTGCCCCAATCACGATTCTGAGTGCACCACGACACTGCGCAACCCTAGAGCTCCTAGGATCACTAGGCAGAACAGAAAAATTCACCATATCCCGACCTATCACGACACCTCGAGGTATCGCGACGCTCCCAGGTATCGCGACACTACCATGTATCGCGACACCTCGACCTATCACGACACTCCCAAGTATCATGACACCTCGACCTATCGCGACACTCCCAAGTATCGCGACACCTCGACCTATCGTGACACTCCCAAGTATCGCGACACTTCGACCTATCGCGACACTCCCAGGTATCGCGACACCTCGACCTATCGCGACACTCCCAGGTATCGTGACACATCGACCTATCGCGACACTTCCAAGTATCACGACACCTCGACCTATCGCGACACTCCCAAGTATCGCGACACCTCGACCTATCGCGACACCTCGACCCGACCTATCGCGATACATGGGCTTAACGCATAAAATTTTAGAGTGAATTAATTGAGTGAATTGAGGTATATTTGGGCTTAATTTTGGACACAATGGGATAATATTAGAGCCTTAGGAGTGGGCAAAAGACCTAGAAACCAGGGAGGAATTTCTTGAACCCTGACAGCCTGTTTTGACCCCTAGGTGCCTGAATGGTCATAACTTCACCATACGAACTCCGATTGATGAGATTTTGGTCTCGTTGGAAAGCTTGTTGAGAATCCTACGTGGAGTTTTAGAACATGTATTTTTAAGTTGGCCATTTGGTAGAATTAGGTGGTCATAAGATTTTAGGGGTACAGTGAGTTACTCCAAGGGGGGCCTATAATTATTGATGTGTGTCAGTCAATCCATTGTGGTAAAGGAGCTATATTAACTTGAGAACTTTTGCAGGAACATTGTGTGCAAGCAAGGCATTCCAAGGCAAGCTAGCAAGGGTGTGTACCAAGCTTGGGAGAAGGCTTCCTGGGCTTGTGCAGCACTCTGAGCAACCACAGGATTGAGGTTGGAAGTTCTCTCAACCCTCCTTTGTCAATTCCTAGCCTAGGCTAAGTACGACTTAGGTGTGGTAATTAATTAGGGCAACGTCAGACACGAATTAAGTCCAAGAGAACTAATCAACCAAGTGCAAGCATTAAGTAGGTCTTAAGTGCGAAAACCCTAAGGGACAAAAGTAAACTTGAATCGATCACTTATCAAGTGTGAAATTCACTTAAGTATTCCTGACGACGTGATATCAGACAAGATCATAAACATAATAATCAACTAAAAAGAACAAAGTGATTGGTGCCAATTAACCTGCAACGAGAGTGTACTTGGGACCAAGGGGGTAGAGAAACTAGGCATATGAACCTTAGGTCAGGCAGACACTTAGGCCGAGACAGACAAAGCCTCAGATCTTCTGAAGCTAGTGTCAATTACACTGCTAGGTCTTGGGCCCAGCAGTTGAGTGATTACCCATACACTCCCCGATCAGAAACAAGTGATTCTAAAATGTTCTATAACATGGAGAGACCAGTAGGTAGTTCAGGGGTGGCGTACCTAGAAAAGCCAGAAGGACCTTACAAGACTCAATTGGAATACATCAGGACTAATCATCTAGGTGCTCGCATCTACGAAGACGGCCTGAGAAGATCTGTGGTCCAGATTAAGAACCCCGATCAACCCCATGGATTATAACACCCGGTAGTCAAGTTCGAAAATGGAGCATACCTAGATAAAGAGGGGACTATTTATGTAGTCACCACTCTTCCTGATAGAATAGACGAGTTTGGAAATGTGATTGCAGAGACCGACATGGGCGATATAGAGCAAGGGAACTTAGAGACAGAGCCAAGAACTCCCCGTGGTAAATCCGTCTTGACCAGAATCATGACTCCAAAGTGGATTCCACAGGATAATAAAAGCATAGATTTGCTTTTAAACCAAGAAACCGATGAGGCTTTTTGGAGATATAAACCTGCCCAACCTCAGGAAGTAAGTGCTCTCACAATCTATGAGTTTAAAAACCCTGATAGCCTAGGCAAAGTAACCTACATAGACAATACATCAGAGAGGATCTTCATGGTCACCGAGCATGGCAGACATGCCTATACTTGGAAGGGTGAATTTGTTTTTCCCCAACCTCGGTCTAATGTGTCCTACAGTCACCAAGGAGCTGGGACCTCCCAAGCTCATGGAGCTCAAAGAGATAGGAGTAGAGACAGACCTGAGGTAAGCTTTGCCAACTCCCTAGGAAGAGAAAGGATGAGAACAGGGACAGATAGGGAAGAAACCGAGAGACCTAGAGCCCCAAGGAACCAGAAAAATGCTGATGAATTCCCTTTGCCAAGGCCTAGAGAACACACTAGGGCTCTGAGACCAACACAACTGGTGAAGTCCATGAAGAATTACTTCGATGGCACTGGAGACCCTTATGACCATGTGGCAGAATTTAGGCAAGTCTTGAAAGCTGAACAGGTAGAGGACGTATTCACACAATATAATGCTTTTGGTCTAACCCTTAGGAACACTGCCCTTACGTGGTTTCAACCACTGAACGAGAGGCATTTCATAAACATAGAAGAATTACTTCGATGGCACTGGAGATCCTTATGACCATGTGGCAGAATTTAGGCAAGTCTTGAAAGCTGAACAAGTAGAGGACCTATTCACACAATATAATGCTTTTGGTCTAACCCTTAGGAACACTGCCCTTACGTGGTTTCAACCACTGAACGAGAGGCATTTCATGGAGCTCAAAGAGATAGGAGTAGAGACAGACCTGAGGTAAGCTTTGCCAACTCCCTAGGAAGAGAAAGGATGAGAATAGGGACAAATAGGGAAGAAACCGAGAGACCTAGAGCCCCAAGGAACCAGAAAAATGCTGATGAATTCCCTTTGCCAAGGCCTAGAGAACACACTAGGGCTCTGAGACCAACACAACTGGTGAAGTCCATGAAGAATTACTTCGATGGCACTGGAGACCCTTATGACCATGTGGCAGAATTTAGGCAAGTCTTGAAAGCTGAACAGGTAGAGGACCTATTCACACAATATAATGCTTTTGGTCTAACCCTTAGGAACACTGCCCTTACGTGGTTTCAACCACTGAACGAGAGGCATTTCAGAAACATAGACCAGCTCCTAGAGGCATTTACCATTGAGTTTTCTAAGAGTGGCATAAGGCACAACACTTCCTCACTAATTCATAGCTTCAAGCAAACACCTCAAGAGACGGTCAGACTAGCAGAAGATGGTTTAGGCAATACCTAGAGAGGTGCCCAATGCCTGAGTTACCCACACCAGCCAAGCAAGTGGCTTTGTTCTTAGATGGATTGTTGAGCACCAAGCTCAGGTCATATGTGTATCTGAAGGAACCCAGAACTATAGAAGAGTGCGTGCGCATGTGCATAGACATTGAGGATAATCTAGGCGAGGAGTTAGAACTATCAAAAATCTATAAGGATTCGGATAGTTCTAGTAGCCTCACATCTGGTCAATCCACATCCATTGAGGAACTTGCAGAGAAGGTAGCTCAAAAATTAGGTGTCTCTAGCAAACAAATTCCAAGATTTGCCCCAGTCAAGAGGTGCTATACTTGTGGAGGTGACCATATGGCAAGTGTTTGTCCTATTATGGCCCAACCCCAAGTGAATCCTAGTAGCCAGTACTGCACCATAGAGCGAAGGTACACCAACCACACCGCACAAGACTGCCCTTATAACAAACAAACTGTCAGGCAAAATTACCCTCAGCCATATCCACAACAGGGTAGATACCAGAATCAGTACCCACCACAACAATACGACATACCACAACAATCTTATCAGCCACCTTATCAAGGGCAACAGAGACCTCAACCAGTCCTAGCGCAGCAACCCCCTGCTCCAACCAATGTGATCCCAGTGAAATATGCATCTGCTGAAGAAAATCTGAATAGAGCCATAGTCCCAGTCACACCGTTGCTATCAGACAGTGATCCAAGTGACCATAGTTTTGACTGCACACATATTGATAGCCCACAGGCTTACTACATGCAGTCACCCGAGCATAACGAGTCATACTATTATGAAGACCCAAGTGAAAATAGTGGGGAGCCTGAGTATGCTAATGTCATGTACACAAACCCCAACTCTAGACCTCAACCTAGGCAGGTACGGCCCCCATTTCCTAGAGGACCATGCTTCAGATGCCAAGGAGATCACCTTATACGTGATTGCCCACTGCCTGCCCCTACACAACCCCAACCAGTGACAATTCAGGGTTTTTGTCAAGACTGCGAAAAAGAGCATCTCTTACGAGATTGCCCAAAGAACCCTAATAACATGCCTAAAATCACTCCTATCAATGTCATTGGGTTAGTGGTAGACTCTAAGGGAAGTATAACTTCCGCCGCCCCCGTGCATGTGGTCACTAGAGCTCAAGCCTTGCAGCAGACTCAAGGAGTAGGGCAGGAGAAGAGTTCTGAGGTTAGTGAGACAGAGAGTATAACCAAGAAAAGGACAAGAGCATGGAGAGATAGCCGGGAGAGAATGAAAAGACAATGGTCACAGAAAATGAGCGAACTTGAAGAAAGCTTGAGAGAAACCAAAGCAAAGATAAGTGAACTCACATCTCAAAACCACTCTCACACCACCCCACCACCACCCTTTCCATCTTCCCCCAACCCACCACCTTCCATTCCCCAACATTCTAATCCACCACACGTAACCCACCCACCACCCAAAGTAGGATCAGTCCTAGCGGATCCCACTCCTGAGGATCTAGACATGATGCTTAAAGCATATCAGGCCAGAATCCAGGAAGGGCCAAACGTGACAGATCATGACAAATGTTACCCTAGAGCCGATCTAGAAATAGAGAGAACAAAGCTTTGTGCTAAGATGGTCGAATTGGTGCAAGCCATGTTTGAAGCGAGTTGCTTGTTCAATGGCTCTAGCTCCACTAGAACACCATTGCATTTTGACAGTCTATTAGATAGATTGGAAAGGCTACTTGCAAAGTCTGGGAAAGGAGCCTCCCCCCAGCTTGAGGGGAGTGCAAGAGATAGAATAAGCTTTCCTCCCCAGGAAGCTTATGTGCCTAACTCCACTGAACCAGACACTTCTTCTTCTATGAATAGGTATTCACCAGAGTTCCTGAGAGAGAGTCAAGAAGAGAAGTGGGCAAAGGAAAGTGAAGTCCCTCCTCCCATTGAACTTGTGGATGACGCACATGATCAATTCCCACAGGACATCCCTTCTATCTATGAAGAATAGGAAAGTGCCCACCCTCATGAGAGGTTAGAATTTGCGTCTAATTCCTTGCAAGAGTTACCACATTTCACAGGCCCATGGGAAACTAAGTCAACATGCATGAGAGCGCCCACGGTCATGATAAGAAATGAAGATTCGATCATACCTAGGAATACTGAGGTAGTAAAAAACACTAAAGTGCAGTGCAATCTCACTTTAGAAGAGCTACTCAAAGTTAAGCCAGAAGTGTGGAAACACGTAGCCAAAGAAGTGCCAAACTTAACCAAATCTCGTTCCTGTTGGTGTGTGAAACACCACAAGAACTAAACTAATGTGGTATTAGAAGACCTCCATAACCATCATTAGCTTAGCAAACCTCTAGATATGAACCTTCAACTCTGAACTTAGTGAAAATAAAAAATTTCACTTCATAGAAATCTGCGCCTCTTCTTTAAATTTTCAATCTGACCTGTATCAACTTGATCTTTGCAAATTCTTCTGATCATTTGCTAGGAAAGGTTCTTGCTAATGTTCAGTAACATATAACAAGCAAAACTTTCAAGCAATAACTTCACAATCTTCTGATTTTGTACCAAACTTTATACTATGTCTGAAAACTGAAAATTTACTTCATCGATTTGACATACCTTCACTCTTAAGCTGATTTCTCTGAGTACGCGTCCCGTTTCTCAAAGATCTTTTGACCAAATGTAGTTGAGAATAGTAGCTTTCAAACGAGCTATCACTTACCAAAAACTTTACACTGTGCTTCGAGATCTGACCTTCAGAAGATCAGTCAAATGTGCGCCAGAAAAGTCGTAACTGTCAACTACCTTACACAGTCATATGAAATGACTTAGAACTCAATGTACAAGAGGAATTAAACTCAATCCTTCTACACAAACATGTGTTGATTATCAGAGAAGATGTGTACAAAATGGCTTGGCCTAATTTTGCTCACAGCCATGGAAAACTCTCTCAGACTCAGAAGTTTTCTCTCATCATCTCTCCCAGAAATTACACGACTTTTCTCTACTCACTCAGATTACAAAATTGAGTTCTCTCATACATGTTTCTGACTCAAATTAACTTATATACCTAAAGTTTACATCCTTCTAGACTTGAACTCGTAAGTTCTAAAGATCAAATACAAATCTAGACTCTAATTTTGCACTAATTTACAATAGTGAAATTGTCCCTTCACTTAGGCTTGATTTTCTGTAAGTCTTTTCTTCACTTCTTCTTTCCTCCATCATATGTCTTCATATGTCTTCATATATCTTCATATATCCATGCCTAATTAGTGAGTGAAGCCCCAACAGCTCCCCCTCAATCACTAATTAGCATAATTTGACTTCTTCACATAATCTCCTTCTCTTTTATTCCTGCCATCTCCTTGAACTTACTTGTCTTTACTCCATCCAAGCTTTTTGTCATAATATCTGCAATCTGATCTTTTGTAGAAGTGTACACCACTTCAATCTCTTTCTCCATTACCTTTTCTCTGAGAAAATGATACTGTATCTCTATGTGCTTTGTCCTTGCATGAAATACAGGATTTGCTGCAAGATATAAAGAACTCATGTTATCTCCATGAATTATGGGTATACCTTGATCAATTCCCAAGCTTTTGAATAATGTCTGCATCCATATTACTTCTTTTGCTGCTTCCACAAGTCCTTTGTATTCAGCTTCTGTTGATGATAAAGCCACTGTGTGTTGTTTCTTTGAACACCAACTCACAAGCTTATCTCCAATGTATATCATGTAGCCATGTGTAGACCTTCTGTCATCTTGACTTCCTGCCCAATCTGAATCACTATAGGCTCTCAATCTTATATCTGATGTAAAAGGATAATACAATCCTTCTTTCAAAGTCCCTTTGATATATCTAAGGACTCTTTGACCTGCAATCCAATGTGGATCCTTTGGACAATGCATGAATTGAGAAAGGACACCAACTGCATAACTAAGATCAGGCCTTGTTAGAGTTGCATAAATCAAACTTCCCACTAAAGATTGATACTTCCTCATGTCTTTGAACTCTGCACCATCATATCTACTGAGTTTGTGATTGACTTCTAATGGTGTAGATGCCTCTCTGCAATTCTCCATGTTAAACTTCTTTAGAAGATTCAAGAGATACCTTTCTTGTGATACATATATGCCATGTTCTGCATAAGTGATTTCCATTCCAAGAAAATATGACAATTTTCCTAGATCACTTATCTTGAATTCCTTCTCAAGTAGCTTCTTCACCTCCTTGATTCCTTCATTTGAGGTACCTGTAATTATAATGTCATCTACATATATACAAATGTAGATCATACCTTCATCTGTTCTTTTGATAAGTAAACTTGCATCTGCCTTTGAACTTTGATATCCAAGGTCATTAAGATACTTTACAAGTCTATAATTCCAAGCTCTTGGAGCTTGCTTCAAACCATAAAGAGCTCTTCTCAACCTGCAAACATAATTTGGAAACTTATGATCTGCAAACCCTTGAGGTTGCTCCATGTAAACCTCATCTGATATATATCCCTTCAAAAATGCATTCTTAATGTCCAATTGACTCAATGTCCATCCTTTTGATGCTGCAATGGCAATGATTGTCCTTATGGTTGACATCTTTGCTACAGGACTGAATGTCTCATCATAATCTATGCCAAAAGTTTGAGCATAGCCTTTAACCACCAATCTGGCTTTGTATCTGGCTATAGTTCCATCTGCATGCTTCTTAACTTTGTAAACCCACTTATTTCCAATCACTTTCTTACCATTAGGCTTTGGGACAAGTTCCCAAGTTTTGTTCTCTTCAAGAGCATCAAATTCTTCCTTCATTGCTACTTCCCATTGTCTCTTACCTTTTGCTTCATCATAGCTTTGAGGTTCTTCATCTTCTTTAACCATGTAAGCATAATTTTTCTGAGTCAAATAAGAAGTGTCATATGAATACCTTGTAGGTTGCTTCCTCATTCTGGTTGACCTTCTTGGTTCACACTCTTCATGTATATCTGGATGTACTTCTTCATCAAATATTGGCCCATCTTCATTTCTTCTGTATGATCCAACTCTTGATGTGCTTGCTTGCATATGTTCTTCATCTCCATCTATCTGCATATGTGACTTACCTCTTGCACTCCTTCTTATCTCTTCTTCAAATGTTTCAAGATCACATTCTTTATCTGCATACCAACTCTTCTGTTCATCAAAGGTTACATCTCTGGAAACAATAAAATGTTTAGTTAAAGGACTCCATAGCCTATAACCCATTTGCTTTTCATCATACCCAATAAACACATATTTTTCTGCCTTTGGTTCAAGCTTATGTCTGAGTTGTGATGGTACATAAGCATAAGCAATTGACCCAAACACTTTACAATGGTCAAGTGTTGGCTTCTTACCCCACCAAGCTTCATAAGGGGTCATACCATTCAAAGCTCCACATGGTAACCTATTCACAAGGTATGTGGCTGTATTTACAGCCTCAGCCCAAAGATAATTAGGGCAATTCTTTTCCTTTAACATTGCTCTTGCAAATTCAACCAATGTTCTATTTCTTCTTTCTGCCACCCCATTATGTTGAGGTGTATACCTGCAAGTTATCTCTCTCTTGATACCTGCATTCCAAAGATAGTCATTAAACTCTTGGGAGAAGTATTCTCCCCCTCCATCAGACCTTAGCCTCTTGAGTTTATGACCTGTAACTCTTTCTGCATAAGCATGAAAATGTTTGAAGGCTCCAAAGACTTCTGACCTTTCCTTTAGAACATAAAGGGTTATCCACCTTGTAGCATCATCAATAAACAAAACATAATACTTAGATCCATTTATTGAACCTTCTTTTGTTGGCCCCCATACATCTGTATGTATAAGTTCAAGCAAATCATCATGCTTGAAACCTTTCTTCTGAAATGGTTGTCTATGAGCTTTTCCCATCTGACAAGCTTCACACTTGTATATCATATGTTGATTCTTCACATTTGGTAGTCCCAATACAGATTGGTTCTCCACCATAGTTTTGATTCCTCTTTCATTGAAGTGTCCCAATCTCTTATGCCAAAGATCTAACTCTGTAATTACTTCATCACCATGTGTGATTAGGGCTTGACCAACATTTCCTTGTACTTTGAGAGTAAAAAGTCTACCTTCCTTCTTACCACAAACAATGGGTTTGTAAGCATCCTCTGGATCTTCAACAAATACTCCTTCATTTGTAAATCTGACTTGAAAACCTTTCTCCACTATTTGTCCAACACTAATCAGATTCTTTGGTATTGTTGGAACATACAAAACATTTGTTAATAAATCAGCTCCACTCCTGCACTTCACTTTTCCAATTGAATGCACATTATGCTTTGTATTGTCACCTGTTTGTACTGTATGACTTGAATTTCCTTCTTCCAATTCTGACAACAATTCTATATTACCTGACAAATGATTTGAACAACCAGAATCAATATAGAATACCTTGAGATCCTCCTTCTCTGATGAACTAATTGAATTCATCATCAATGTTGTATGGTTGTCATTCTGTGTATCATTTGCATAATTATAATATGTGGTGTTGTATGATTGGTTCTGATTCCAATTTCTACCACCACCTCTTCCATAACTTCCTCTTGAATTTTGTCTTCCTCTTTGAAATTGATTCTGAAACCTTCCACCTCTTCCTCTGCCATTGTTGTTCTGATTTTGGCTTGCTCCTTGTTGATTGTGCCAACAATCATATGCTAGATGATTGCTCAATCCACAAATCCAACATGTCTTCTTGTTATTGTTCTGATTACCTCTACCTCTTCCATTACCTCGACCTTTACCTCTGCCAAAACCTCTTCCTTTTGCATAATTTGCTTGAGTTGTTGACTCTTCTTCATCCTTTGCCTTGCCTTTATCTCCTTTCTTCTTGTTCTTCACATACATTGCAGAACTTTGACCTTTGTCTCCATCTGACTTCAAATCTTGCTCAAATGTGAGCATCAAACCAAGTAATTGATTTAATTCTGGCACATAATGGTTTAATGAGAGTTCTGTTGAAAGTACAAAAGGCTTCCATCTCTCATCACCTCTTAATCCTGCAAGTAATTGAGCTATCAACCTATGATCTTCAATATCCTCATCAATAGATCCAAGACTATCTGCCAAGTCCTTCATCTTAGTGACATAATCACTAATGCTCTGATTTTGCTTTTTCTTGAATGTGGTGAACTCTGACCATAAGCTAGCTTTCCTAGCTTTAGTAGTGTTTTGGAAGTGGTCTTCCAAAGCATTCCAAATATCTTCAGCTGTTTCTAAACCTCTGATGTGTGGCAACAAATGATCTGTAATAGTGTTGTATATGTAAGCTCTTGCACTTGCATCTCTCTTCTGCCATAGCTTCAAAGCTTCTAGCTCTTCCTTCCTTGGATGACTTTCATCTTCAAATTTAGGCTTCTCTTCTTCACCTGTCACATATACCATTAAGTCCTTACTCATAAGTAAGGCCTCCATCCTCATTACCCAAGCAGGATAGTTATCTCTGTCCAATTTGTCAATGGACACATGATCTGCCATGGTATCCTTGCTTCTGCTTCAACCTGTAAGTGTAAGGTTAAAGAATGATACCTGTTGTAGACCTTTACCCTTGGAAGTGACTTCGAAACAATCTTCTGATGACTTTTGTTGTTGAACACCTCAGCTTCCTCCTTCTTTGATAAAGAACTCTTCAATTCTTCTTGTATCTGCTCTCCTTTACTTCTCGAGGACCTTATCTGCTCTGATACCACTTGTTGGTGTGTGAAACACCACAAGAACTAAACTAATGTGGTATTAGAAGACCTCCATAACCATCATTAGCTTAGCAAACCTCTAGATATGAACCTTCAACTCTGAACTTAGTGAAAATCAAAAATTTCACTTCATAGAAATCTGCGCCTCTTCTTTAAATTTTCAATCTGACCTGTATCAACTTGATCTTTGCAAATTCTTCTGATCATTTGCTAGGAAAGGTTCTTGCTAATGTTCAGTAACATATAACAAGCAAAACTTTCAAGCAATAACTTCACAATCTTCTGATTTTGTACCAAACTTTATACTATGTCTGAAAACTGAAAATTTACTTCATCGATTTGACATACCTTCACTCTTAAGCTGATTTCTCTGAGTACGCGTCCCGTTTCTCAAAGATCTTTTGACCAAATGTAGTTGAGAATAGTAGCTTTCAAACGAGCTATCACTTACCAAAAACTTTACACTGTGCTTCGAGATCTGACCTTCAGAAGATCAGTCAAATGTGCGCCAGAAAAGTCGTAACTGTCAACTACCTTACACAGTCATATGAAATGACTTAGAACTCAATGTACAAGAGGAATTAAACTCAATCCTTCTACACAAACATGTGTTGATTATCAGAGAAGATGTGTACAAAATGGCTTGGCCTAATTTTGCTCACAGCCATGGAAAACTCTCTCAGACTCAGAAGTTTTCTCTCATCATCTCTCCCAGAAATTACACGACTTTTCTCTACTCACTCAGATTACAAAATTGAGTTCTCTCATACATGTTTCTGACTCAAATTAACTTATATACCTAAAGTTTACATCCTTCTAGACTTGAACTCGTAAGTTCTAAAGATCAAATACAAATCTAGACTCTAATTTTGCACTAATTTACAATAGTGAAATTGTCCCTTCACTTAGGCTTGATTTTCTGTAAGTCTTTTCTTCACTTCTTCTTTCCTCCATCATATGTCTTCATATGTCTTCATATATCTTCATATATCCATGCCTAATTAGTGAGTGAAGCCCCAACAGTTCCCACGTAGGATCCCACAGAACAGTACCAGAAATACCCTTGGATAGATAGGAGACATGAGTGAAGGAGAGGAAGGAAATACCTATCTACCAGTTACCCATCAGGGATACACAACAAAGGCAATTTTGGACTCAGGTGCAAGAGTTGCAATTGCTACCACTTCCTTATGGAAGCGTTGGGGCAAGCCAGCACTCAGGCCAACGAGAATGAAATTGCAGATGGCCGATGGTCACATTGAAATGCCCTTAGGATTGCTAGAAGGAATAACTCTCACTACATGTGGTGTTGAGTTTGAGCATACTTTTGCTATATGCGACTTTAGCAAAAACCAAGCCTATGAGATGATTTTGGGAAGGCCATTTATGCGGCAATTGCAAGTGGTACAGGATTGGGGAACCAATTCCTTATACTTGCAACACTTAGGTGTTACAACCAAAGTCAATCTCAAGGATTACTCTCATAGAGACGTACCGCCTATTCAATGGAATCCCATCCATAGAGCCAAAGATGAGACTGAGTCTGTGCATTCCATAGGATCCGGATCCTCATGGATGCATGAAGACACTCACTTATGGATGTGTAAGGTAGCAATAGAAGAAGAGAAGAGAGAGAAAGCCAGAGAGGTAGGTGCAAAAGAAACCCATAGATCAATTCAAGACCCAGCCTATGCACCGGTAGTTTTTCCTGACGAAGAATTTGAGCCTCACGGCTGGGCTGAAATTTTAGCAACAATGGATGTAGCCATCAATGAAGAACAATGGACACCCCACTGTGATGAGGATGGCTATGACATTTCAGTCTTTTCAATAGAACCGATCATGGGAGACGCAGTGTTAGAAGAATGCAAACCTACCCCTGATGCATTTAAGGATGCAAGTGACTCTGACCTAGAGTCAATCATCATGGACCCACCGTTTGCATCAGAGGGAGAATACTTCTATGAGGTAGAAGTTCACCCTCAGAGACATGAAGAGCTCATGAATGAGGTGAGATTAACCACACAAGTGACCACCAAGAGTGAAGGAAAGAAAAGAAAGAAGAAAGAAGCCACACCGGAGGAAGAGGAGTCCTTGTTTGAGATGCCGAAAAATTTCAAGAAGTATGAGATAGAAGATAGAAGAGTCATGGTAAGAATGCCTAAACGTGAGGTACAATCAGGAGAGGCCTATGATAGCAAGGAAACTACAGAAAATAGTTGTAGCCATAGAAGAAGGAGAAGAAAGATGCACCTACATAGGACATGACCTGACGGAAGAAGAAGAGTTGATAGCTTTGCTAAGGGAGTATCGAGATGTATTCGCTTGGAGCTACAAGGACCTGAAAGGTGTAGACCCTGACATATGCTCACATACAATCCCCATGACTTCAGAGGCTAGGCCCTCTAAGCAAAAGCCATACACATACAATGACAATTATGCGGCCAAGATCAAGGAAGAGATAGATCGCTTGGTTGAAGCTGGATTTATCTATGAAATTGAGCACACTGAATGGGTATCCCCATTGTAGTGGTGCCCAAAAAGAATGGCAAATTACGTGTATGCATTAACTTGAAGAAGGTTAATGCAGCCACTATCAGGGATAGTTATCCGCTTCCTATCACCGAGCATCTATTAGAAAGGGTAGCAGGCAAGGAAGTGTACAGCTTCCTAGATGGGTTCTCTGGCTACAATCAAGTAGCCATTGCACCAGAAGATCAACATAAGACGGCTTTTGCCACAGAGTGGGGCATATTTGCCTTTCGGGTAATGCCATTCGGGCTTACCAATGCACCTGCTACCTTTCAAAGATTGATGTGTCACGTGTTTAAAGAGTTCTTGAGGAAGAATTTGGAAGTCTATGTTGATGATCTATGCGCTCATTCCAACATTAGACAGACTCATATACCCGAACTCAGGCAAATCTTTGACAAATGTAGAGAATATCAAGTCTGCTTGAACCCAGAAAAGTGTGTTTTCATGGTCAGGCAAGGCAAGATCCTAGGACACATAGTGTCAAAGAACGGCATATCCATTGACGAGGAGAAAGTGAGAGCCATTGCAGAACTACCTAGGCCAAGGAATGTCAAGGAGGTACAGGCCTTCATGGGGCATTGTGGTTACTACCTCCGGTTCATTCACATGTATGCCATCATTGCAAAGCCTCTGTATGCCCTTCTAACTAACTTTGAGTGGACTGATGAGTGTGAGAACTCTTTCACGGAGCTCAAATGAAGATTGTGTTCAGCACCAATCTTGACCATACCAGATTGGAATAAGCCATTCCATGTCCATGTGGATGCATCCAATTATGCAATTGGATGCGTGCTAGCACAACCTACGGGTGAAGGTAATATGGATCCTCCAATTGCCTATGCCAGTAGACAACTGAATGCAGCTGAACGAAATTATACCACCACTGAACGGGAGGGGTTAGGCATGGTATACGCAGTTAAAAAGTTTAGACACTATTTGCTTGCAAATAAGTTTAAATTTTTTACTGACCATCAAGCTCTGTTGTACTTAGTAAACAAGCCATGCAATACAGGAAGATTAGTAAGATGGTTCCTCTTACTAATGGAATACGACTTTGAGGTAGTGGTGAGAAAAGGCAAGACTCATTTGAGAGCAGATCATCTCTCAAGGCTCACATCAGGAGAGGCCCCACAAGGAGTGTCAGATGACCTACCTGATGCTTACTTGTTTAATTTGGAAGTTGTACCGCAGTGGGCTAAGCCATTAGTGCCAGTATTAACATACGGTCCTAATCACCCGGTAATGCACACAAAAGATAGAGAGATAGTAAGAGCTCAAAAGTATCATATCTTGGCAGAAAGTATGTACAAACATACGGAGCAAGGAGTATTGGCCTGTTGTGTGGAAGAGGACGAGTACGCTAAGTGGTTGCAATTAGCACATGTAGGTGCATTAGAGCAACACCACTCAAAACAACAAACCCTACAGACCCTGAGGAGACTAGGAGTGCATTGGCCAACCATGGAAGTTGATGTCCATAGAATGTGCAAAGAATGCCCTATCTGCTGCACTAAACCACCAGTGGAACATGCCACTCTTTATCGAGTGTCTTTAGTGCCAGATTGGAGTGAACCATTAGTAGCCTTCTTGAGGACGAAAACATTCCCTCAAGATATGACTTTGGCCAAACAAAGAAGTTTGGAACAAGAAGCCTTGGATTACACAATCATTGGTGATAATTTATACAAACGTGGTAAAGATGGTTACCTAAGACTGTGTGTTCATGAGAGCGAATACCTCAAGATATTAGAGACTTCTCACCAAGGTGTAGCAGGAGGACACTTCGGTCCATATAGGGTGATCAAGGCAATACTGTTTGCAGGATTTTGGTGGCCCACCCTTCACATGGATGCACATACCTATGTGAAGAGGTGTGAGGTTTGTCAGTGAACCCAATATCCCATACGCAAGGATGAGATGCCATTGAAGCCTATGATGGGTGGACATGCATTCTCTAAGTGGGGAATAGACTTTGTGGGTCCTATTAATCCCCCAGCTAAGGGTTCACATGCTGAGTATATCATCGTGGCCACAAACTATCTAACCAAGTGGGTAGAAGTGAAAGCCACTACAAAAAATGATGCTCAAACAATAGCAAAGTTCTTATTTGAAAATGTGTTCATGAGGTACGGATTGCCAATAGAGTTGGTGAGTGATAGAGGCACACACTTCTTGAATGAAGTCATAGAAAACCTTCTCCAAGAATTCTTGGTGATACATAGGAAGTCTGCTCCCTATCATCCACAAGTTAATGGTCAGGTTGAGAGCACAAATAAGATCTTATGCAATGTGCTGACTAAATTGGTGAATAACAAACGCTCTGATTGGGACAAACAGCTACACCACGCTGTTTGGGCATACCGAGTTGCCTATAAAATGGTACTCCAAGCCACACCCTTTCAGATGGTGTTTGGCTAGAATGCGGTGCTACCATTGGATTTTTTGATACCTACATTGAAGGTAGCACAAGAGCATGATTGGATCAGCCATGAACTCTCCTCTAGAATCTTTGATCTCGAACGTTTAGGTGAGACACGATTGAGAGCTACAGCAGGGATCTATGCAGCCAAGAAGAGGCAAAAGGCGTATTTTGATACACACGTGAAGAATAAAGGCTTGAAAGCAGGAGATCTAGTCCTAGTCTACACATTGAAGCAACACGCACGGAAACTAGAGAAAAGAGGCTATGGACCAATGATTATCAATAGGATATCCACAAGTGGAGCAGTACAACTAGCCACTCTAGAATGTGACGTACTACCAAGTTACATAAGCGGATGCAGAGTCAAGTTATATCAAGAACCCTTAACTGAAGAAATGCTCAATCGGCTCAATACTGCAAAGAAACGTAAGGAAGAGGAAAAAAGAATTCGAGAAGAAGCACAGGCAGAAGCTTTAGAACGCATCCGACGAATGAAACTGAGAAGACAAGGCAGAGATCAAGCCATGACTGACAATCATGAAACTCTAGGTTATCACATAGCCATGTGCGAGGCTTCAGGTGAACAGTCCCATAAGATAGTTGATCGACAACCTTTTGTGACCCTAGAAGTAGGACAAGGAGAGAGTGCAAGGACGGTGAGAGCTTTAATTGATTCAGGAGCCGCCACTAGTGCAGTTTGGCTGTCTTATTGCCAACAATTGCAATTGGAGGTAAAACCCCTAGAGGCATATCTCATAGGGCTAGGAGGAGTTGAAACCCCTTGCATGGGAGAAGTGGAGCTTCCCCTCTACATTCAAGAGGTCCTAATGCCAGCAAAAGTGCTAGTATGTGAAGACGAGGATCTTACCGAACCTCTTGTCTTGGGCCAAGACTGGATCTATGATCACGCAGTCAACCTCAACCTAAGAAGTGGACTTCTTCAGGCATGGGTAGGCCAAAACTATCTTACGATTGAATTAGAAAATCAAGCACTCAAACCATTAGGAAATGCACCAACTCCTGGTCTCTCCAGGAATCCACATGAAGATAATGATGCTGTTCTTGTCCAGAGTTCTATGGTGCAGAGGATTGTCAATCTTACCGAAGGTACAGGAGTCAATGAGGAGTTCCCAGCTGTTCCAAAGAAGATTCTAAACATGCAGACCAAACATCACACGACACGAAGGAGACCGCTGATCAAGAAGCAGGAGTGCCAACCAGTGCAACATGGAGTACCTCGTGGCGCGAAGCAAATCTGGATACGCAAGGATGGAAAACCCACAGCTCTAGTAACAGGTTCTCGAGGAGGCACAAAACAAGCCACACCATCAAGGACACAAGTGAAGGAGTACCCTAGGCAACCTCCTAGGCATACCACGTCTATTTGGGTTCCTAAGCGGTCAATGAAGGCTAGCCCCAATGCTAGACAGATATGGGTGCCCAAGGCCTGTTTTCGAGCCCAAATAGCTCCAACTCTAGTCACGAGAATAATTCAACACTCACAAGTCCTCTTGACAAACAACTCAGGAACTCTACCTAAATCCCACACTAACACACACTTAGTCAAACCTAGGACTGTCCGGAAATGGGTACCCAAAAGGTCCCAAATCCAGCACAATCTCGCTCATAAATCTTTACCTGTCCTTAGCTCTAAGAACTACGAATCCTCGATTAAAGTTTGGCGAACTAAACCCTGTATCAAACCCCCTGACCCAATTTTGTAAATCCATCCACTCTGATATAGGTGCATTATGAGTCCATTGCATAACCAAAGTATGCATCTAGGATGACACTAACCTCTAATCATCACTCACATCTATCACAAACACTTCACCTCTAACCACTAACCATCTGGATTGTCATGTTAGTATTGTGGAGGGAACACCATTACATCCTGTTTCCTATGCAACACTAATGTGCCTTTCTTCTTCTAGCAGATAAGCATCAGAAGTGTCATGGCAGCTGTAGCAGGAACAAGCTCCCAGGCGGGCACTAGTACTCAAAGCAATTGGGATACCATGCCTGTGGAAGCTCCACTGACAGCAAGACCTGAAGAGCTTTTGAATGTGAGAAGAATTCCTATCTTAGATCCACCAAGTGGCCTAACAGAAAGAGTAAAGGGGCATTCTCACTGGTTCAATGAGATGCCAGGAGATTTGGGAGATGCGGACCACATTTGGGAGTCCAAGTTGGAATTCGGAGGAGTCTGGTGGACATTTCAATTCTTCTCAAGAGAGTTTGAAACCTTACAGAATGCAGCTCCTCTTCAAGATATTTGGCTGAAAGCGGGGTTGCAAGATTATTTTAGTGCAGCTTTGCCTAGACCTGATTTTCTGAGGTGCTACTACTTGATTGCCACACTGAAGGCGACATGAGATAAAGATCATTCAGGCACATTCCTGGTGCCCTCTCTATCAAACCAGGAGGAAATGAAGAAGTTTGAGTTGAATATTACTTTAATCAGGGAAGCCCTTCAGATGTATGGCACCCATGTACCTTTCGATCGAGACCCTTTGATACCGGAGTCTATGAAGAACAATAAAATCAAGAAGTTGAAAGAAATGTGTGCTCTCACCCCCAACATTGCCATACCATTACGGATGTGCTTTCAACACTTTGCATTTCCGGCGCAAGACCGGTTCACCCAGCCTCATAAGAAGATCTGGTATGGGTTATACCTAGCAGAGACCGGGAGCTTACCTATGAAAATGCTAGTATGGATCCTTGATCAATTATATGAAGCAAGCAAGCGAGGAGTGAGGAAGCCTACTTTGAATGGCTGTTGCGCCATTACAAGAATCATCTACAGATGCCTTGCTTATGATGTGCCAATTGCACGAGCCCTCAAGTACTCACAATTGGAATTCTTTCAGGGGCAGAAATCAGGGGCTCAACCCGCTAAAAGAATGCGTGGATCACTTTCACAGGTTCTAATTCCTCGTGAAGTCACCACAGAAGCCTCCAGTAGAGAAGAAGAACAAGTAGCCCCTTTCACAGTCCATCTTCAAGGACCCCAATCAGGAAGCATGGTACAACCCACTCCATCAGCCCCCCCACTACCCACAGATGCGGAGTTTGCATCCATGGATCCACTGCCAGAAGACCCATCTTTTGACTTTGAAAGCTTCTTGCAGACAGCTCACCTATCTGACAGTGAGTTCTTCTCAGACACGGACGGCCCCGAATCATCATCCCAGAGAGGACGGGCACATAGTGCGGCTAGAAGGGTGCATTGGGAAGATGAGGCACAACAAACACAGGAGGGAGGGACACATGGGCAGGAAGAGATGCAGAGGAATGAATCAGAAGAAAGTGAGGAAGAGGCCCCTGCCTACACGGCCCAACTCAAACGACTCTACAAAACGATCAAGCAGGTACAAAAGAGACATAAGTTATCAGAGGAGGCAAATAGAGCGATGGTGAATCAAATGCTTCAAGCAGAGAACGCGAATCCCCATTTTGTGGAATCATTGAACCTTTTGGCGAAGACATATGGGATTATAGAAGCTATGAGGATCATGTTACATCGCAACCCTCCTCAATACGATCAACGAAGGATCGATACACGACCACGAAGGGGGAAGATGATTCAAATGGAAGTCTCTACCGCCTTCCCTACCACCACTCAAGAAGATGTTCACATGGCCAGCCCAACTAACCTTGATGAACCAGATGTAAATATACAGATTACATCTCCAACGTCACCTCCCATTCAGCCCACCGAACCCCTCACTGCTAGCATTCTTGAGCAACCAATATCCACCCTCAATGAACCTATATCACACACCATCATTTTGTCATCCTTACCTATCCCTACCTCTATCATTGCGGGTCCATCTTCCCAACATCATATAGGTCATCCTGCCACCCCTCAAACCATCATAGGTCACCCTTCTTTCCAACCAGCTCTTGGGCAGACACATCCCCCTACCCAGACCTTAACACCCACATTTCCCCTCACCACTACATTTCCTCTTTCCCAACCTCAGACCATTGAGCCCCTCTTCACCTCCTCAGAACCAACACAAACCACCCTACCTCCATTGTTGGCAAACCTTGTAAATATGATGCGACAAATTGATGATTATAAGAGAAATTCCCTTTCCCAACACACCTCACCCACATTCACACCCACCACTAACACACCGCCCACCATTCCCGTATTCAAGATTCACACAACACACATAATCACGTCCGATCCCATGGACATTTCACCATCCAGAGCACCACCCACCCCCACTTTTGTTCCAACATCATCACATATCAATTCACTCACATCACCATTTCCAACCACAGTAGGCACAACACCCACTTTTTCCCCCCCATTTCCCGAACCCTTGCATTTTCCACCTCTACCCCTAGCTCGAACTTTGTATATCCAGGGCATTATTGATGAGCCTTGATTGTAATTTCATTTTTGGGTTCGAGTTGACCGTGCGTGCCAGTGTTAGCCGCCGGATTGGATCTCTTTGTAATTTTATTTCTCCATACTCGCACGCACCGAAAAGGCGTGGCAAAACGATGTAACCTTGTTTTGAATAATGAAAAGGCAAGCACAACATTCTTCGGGAGAGAGAAGAGGAATCGCCAGACTATCTGTCTGGGTGATAGCGCTGGAGATGTTGTGTTGCAGACTTTGAGAAATTCTGAGTATTGTGTTTACTTATTGAGTTCAGTAATTAACCATTAATTATCGTAACTGTGCGATTAATTTAACAGTTCTGCGCGAATACATAAGTGCTTGATACATGAAGTAGACGCATTGCACAGTGATAAGTGTTGAATCGGAAAGTAGTTAATTGTTACTGAATGTTGAATTGGGAAAATAAAAAAGGGCCTTTGTACTATCAGACCCCTGTCCATCCCAAGAACCCAAAAACAAGATTAAAAGGGGCTTAACAGAAAGCACTTATAACACTCTTTAGCAGCCAATTTTGGACAATTCTTTATGACATGATCATTTGCTTTACAGTACTGGCAAAACTATTTTTTGCTTTTCTGTTTTCTTGTCATGCCTATCACCTTCTTTGACTGTGTAGACTTGACAAATTTGCGCTTACTAGTAGAAGAGCTCCATTTACCTTTGCCCTTCTGACTAGCCAGGAAATCTTGATCAACAACATGCATAATAGACCTATTGTGCCTAGATTGATCTTCCTGCAACAGAACAGAAACTAACTCTTCAAATGTTAAGGCATTTGGATTGCCTTCCATCATCAAATGAAGAGTAGAATCAAAACTTTGATATGAGTCGGGAAGACCATTCAGAATAGTCTGCATAAGTGAACTGACAAGAAGGACTTCATCAGTAGAAATCAATTGTTCCTTCAAATCCTTGATCTTTGTCAGAAAACTGTCCATAGAATCATATTCATTCATGTGCTCACTCTCTCATTGTTTTCAGAGGTAAGCAACATGAGCCTCATTCATAGCCTGGTACAATGTGCTAAGTCTATCCCAAGCATCTTTAGCTATTTGGCAAGAGCGAATGTGAGGAATAATGGCATTTTTGACAGACAAGGCTATCAATGCATGTGCTTGAGCATCTCTACCATCCCAACGAATTTGCTCTGCAGTAGGTGCAACAAAACCGCAACACAAATAGGAATCTGCAGAATATCACCATCTTCGACACCATCTACATCAGCTTTAGTACCTATATTTGCACGTGTAATAGGACGTTTTTCAACACCTTGTACAATATTCCAAAGTCGTTTTGTGATGAATACATGATGCATCATATAAGCCCACAATGGGTAGTTCGTATCATCCAACTTATCCTCAACAACCAACATACGAAATACATCACTACTTTCAACCATGGCCACTGACTAAAATACATTGATGCAGAAAAATGATTGTATCTGAAAAAGTTGAATAGAACTACCTTGATGAGTTCTGCTAAACCTGTAGCAGAATTTGAGATGCTTATACTTGCAAACCAAAACTCGTATATATCTTTGGCACAAAAAGACAAAATAGCCTACATAAGCATTGTGATAGTGCATTTAGAGGTCAAAATGAGCTCAGATTGCGATTTTGGCACCACATAGCAAAGCTGTTTTGATCTCCTAATCACCCTGAGTATGCATACCAAATTTTGTGTGATTTTGAGACTGTGATTGGAAATGTGTCAATGATGCCTTAGATGAAGGGACAACCTGCTTGTTGGCGAAAACTTCGGCTCTAACGCCTACTGTTGCGGAAATACTTTCGCCCTGAAGGTGAGTTTCGCGACAAAGCTTGAACTCTGTCAGGCCTGCGGAAATTGCCACGCCACCGTGATAGGATGCTAAACTAGAGTGATTCAGAATACCTCTGTAATCAACAGTAGCTCAACCTAATTAACGTCGCTTTAACTGTGTTATCCTGCGACACAAGTTCCACCGGAACTTCACCAGACTGTTACTGGACTGACACCGTAATCGTGCCGGAACGTCACCGAAATAAACTTAGTTCTGCTCGTAATTGCTTCAGATGAACTTATGTGAAGTGAGGAAGTAGTGTGTGAGCTTCCTTCACCGAATGAACTTCCTTCTGGAAACTTCACAGTTCTAAAATGCTACTTTCCGGTTAACCTTTGTACTGTGTGTACATCTTCATTCCACCGGAAACTGTGATCAGCTTAAAATAGAGGCGTCTAGCTACAAGATGAGCTATCTCTCATACAAAGCTTCGAATTCTGCTATGAGTTATACTTCGTTGTTCTACCGAAAAATCCTGATTTTTGAGAAACTGTAACTGACCGAGAATTACTGAAATATGTTTACTGAGTAAACTGTTATTCACTGAAACATGCGTTTACAGAGAAGGTACTGAAGCACGTTTAGTAACGAGTCGTGATAGTTAACGATAAACTAAGCTTCCTACCGTAATACGAAATAACTTCAGATTCTTCACAAGTAAAGATTGCACGCAGACATCCACATGAACATGTGTTTTCGATTTGAGAAGATGTGTACAAGTAAGCTTGGCCTCTTCTTGCTCAAGTTACAGAAACTCTCCTACAGTGAGTAGTTTCTTATTACCATCTCTCTTTAGATGAAAAAACCCGACACTTCAGGCTTGTGTTATTCATCTGTACATACGCGATCTATGGCGTCTTCTGAGAACTTCTAAATCTCTCTTCACTCATACGCGATCTATGGCGTCTTCTCTCAGTCTCTCGTTCACCTCTGTGTATCATCTATGATTCTCTCTCCGTGTATATCTGCGTCTGTGCTCTTCTCTCTACAAGCTCTTCAAAAAACTTGCTGTATATATACACTTTCTTTGGCGCTCCTTTGCTCTGTCATTCTTCAATTCGCGTTATGCGCGCCTTACGCGCCCGCCGCAGTTAATTGCTCTGTTATGCGCACACTGCGCACTAACTTCGCATACTGTACACCTGTGCACTGATTTTCCGGATGATTCTGTTTCTCTCTTGTTTGTTGCGTCAAATTCGTGAGTGTTTCCTTAACAGCTCCCCCTCAATCACTAATTTGACCTCTTCCGGTCTTTCATATATTTTTCTTTCTTTTATTCTTGCCATCTCTTTGAATCTGTTTGTTTTTGTTCCATCCAGGCTCTTTGTCAGAATATCTGCAATCTGATCTTTCGTAGGAGTGTAGACTATTTCTATCTCTTTCTCCATTACTTTTTCTCTTAAGAAATGGTACTGAATCTCTATGTGTTTTGTTCTTGCATGAAACACAGGATTCGCTGCAAGATACAGCGAGCTCATATTATCTCCATGTATGATCGGTATACTTTGATCTATACCCATGCTTTTAAGTAAAGTCTGCATCCATATTACTTCTTTTGATGCTTCTACCAGTCCTTTGTATTCTGCTTCTGTTGATGATAAAGCTACTGTGTGTTGTTTCTTCGAACACCAGCTTACCAGCTTATCTCCTAGGTATATCATATACCCGTGCGTTGATCTTCGGTCATCTTGACTTCCTGCCCAATCTGAGTCACTATATGCTCTGAGCTTTATATCTGACGTAAAAGGATAATATAATCCTTCCTTTATAGTTCTTTTGATATATCTGAGAACTCTTTGTCCTGCAACCCAATGTTGCTCTGTCGGACAATGCATAAACTGTGAGAGAACTCCCACCGGAAAACTGAGATCCGGTCTTGTTAGCGTAGCATATATTAAGCTTCCTACTAACGATTGATACTTCTTCATATCTTTAAACTCTGTACCACTATATTTACTGAGTTTATGGTTTACTTCAAGCGGTGTTGAAGCTTCTCTGCAATTTTCCATGTTGAACTTCTTCAGTAAGTTCAGGAGATACCTCTTTTGAGTGACATATACACCATGATCTGTATATGTGATTTCCATTCCTAGAAAGTATGATAACTTTCCTAGGTCACTGATTTTGAATTCCTTTTCTAGAAGTTTCTTTACCTCTGTGATTCCTGCATCTGAGGTTCTTGTAATTATTATGTCATCTACATAGATACAAATGTAGATCATTCCTTCTTCTGTTCTTTTGATGAGTAGACTTGCATCTGCCTTCGAACTTTGGTATCCAAGTTCGTTCAGATACTTCACGAGTCTATAGTTCCAAGCTCTTGGAGCTTGCTTCAGTCCATAAAGTGCTTTTCTTAACCTGTAAACAAAATTTGGGTATCTGGAGCTTATAAACCCTTCCGGTTGTTCCATATATACTTCATCTGATATATATCCATTCAGGAATGCATTCTTTATATCTAGCTGACTTAGCTTCCATCCTTTTGATGCTGCTATAGCAATCACTGTTCTTATGGTTGACATCTTTGCCACCGGACTGAACGTCTCGTCATAGTCTATGCCATGCGTCTGAGCATAGCCCTTGATAACCAGTCTCGCTTTATGTCTGGCTATCCTTCCATCTGCAAGTTTCTTTATTTTGAACACCCATTTACTTCCAATTATTTTCTTACCATTCGGTTTAGGAACAAGCTCCCATGTCTTGTTCTCTTCTAGTGCGCTGAATTCTTCTTCCATTGCTTCTTGCCATTGCCTTTTGCCCTTGGCTTCGTCATAGCTCTGAGGCTCCTCCTCTTCTTTAACCATATATGCATAATCTTGTTGCGTTATATACGATGTATCATACGAGTATCTTTCCGGTTGTCTTCTTACTCTGTTTGACCTTCTTAGCTCATATTCTTCGTGTGTGTCTGAGTACCCGTCTTCATCTTCGTTCCTTATACCTGTTCCGGTCCTGGACGTACTTGCCTCGTCTTCTTTGTTTACCTGAACAATTGATTTTCCTTTCTCTCTTCTTTTTATCTCTTCTTCAAATTCTTCAGCTGTATGACTCTGATCTGCATACCAGCTTTTCTGTTCATCAAATGTTACATCCCTGGAAACAGTAAAATGTTTGGTTAGAGGGCTCCATAACCTGTAACCCATCTGTTTCTCATCATATCCGACGAATACATATTTCTCTGCTTTTGGTTCAAGCTTATGTCTCAGTTGAGACGGTACATAAGCATACGCTACTGATCCAAACACTTTGCAGTGATCAAGTGTTGGCTTCTTTCCCCACCAAGCTTCATAAGGGGTCGTTCCTTCTAAGGCTGTACATGGTAATCTGTTTACCAAGTATGTAGCTGTATTTACAGCTTCAGCCCAAAGATAATCCGGGCAATTCTTTTCTTTTAGCATAGCTCGTGCAAACTCGACTAGAGTTCGGTTTCTCCTTTCTGCTACACCATTCTGTTGTGGTGTATACCTGCAGGTTATTTCTCTCTTAATACCTGCATTCCAAAGATAGTCATTGAATTCTCGGGAGAAGTATTCTCCCCCTCCATCAGACCTCAGTCTTTTAAGTTTTCGTCCGGTGAGTCTTTCAGCATATGCATGAAAATGCCTGAAAGCTCCAAACACTTCTGACTTTTCCTTCAAAACATAAAGAGTTATCCACCTTGTTGCGTCATCAATGAATAAAACATAGTACCTTGATCCGCTGATTGATCCTTCTTTCGTTGGTCCCCATACATCTGTATGTATGAGTTCTAGCACGCCATCATGTTTGAATCCTTTCTTCTGGAAAGGTAACCTGTGGGCTTTTCCCATTTGACAGGCTTCGCATCTGTGAATCATATGTTGGTTCTGTACGTTCGGTAATCCCAGTACAGACTGGTTCGCTATCATAGCTTTAATTCCTTTTTCGTGAAAGTGACCTAATCTCTTGTGCCAGAGATCAAGTTCTGTAATTACCTTTTCATCATGTGTGAGCAGCGCCTGGCCAATGTTCCCTTGTACTCTTAAGGTAAAGAGTCTGCCTTCTTTCTTACCAGAAACGATCTGATAATATCCGTTCTTGGGATCTTCTACAAATACTCCTTTGTTTGTAAATCTGACCTGAAAACCTTTTTCGACTATCTGTCCCACACTGATCAGATTTTTCGGTATTGTTGGAACATACAAAACATTGGTTAGCAAATCTGCTCCACTCTTGCATTTCACTTTTCCGATTGATTGTACTTTGTGTCTTGTATTGTCACCTGTTTGAACAGTGTGACTAGAACTACCTTTCTCTAGTTCTGACATTAGTTCTATATTTCCTGACAAATGATTAGAGCATCCAGAATCAATGTAAAATACCTTTAGGTCTTCATTCTCTGATGTGCTGATTGAGTTCATCATCAATGATGTATGACTTTCATTCTGTGTGTCATTTGCGTAGTTGTTGTAGGTGGTGTTGTAGGATTGACTCTGTCCCCAACTTCTTACTCCACCTCTACCGTAGCCTCCTCTTTGGCTTTGTCTTCCTCTTTGGAAGTTACTTTGATTTCTTCCGCTACTGCCTCTGCTATTGTTGTTTTGATTTTGATTTGATCCTTGTTGATTGCGCCAACAATCATGCGCCAGATGGTTACTTAGTCCACAAATCTAGCAAGCTTTCTTGGTGGTATTCTGGCGGCTTCTTCCTCTTGCTCTTCCTCTGCCAGTGCCTTTACCTCTTGCGTAATAGGCCTGAGAACTCGACTCTTCTTCGTCTTTTGACTTACCCTTTTCTTTCTTCTTGTTCTTCATATACATTGCTGAGCTATGTCCTTTGTCTGCGTCTCCTTTCAGGTCTTGCTCATATGTGAGCATCAAACCAAGCAACTGATTTAACTCTGGTACAAAATGATTTAGGGAGAGTTCAGTTGATAGTATGAAAGGTTTCCACCTTTCATCTCCTCTCAACCCTGTGAGCACTTGCGCTATCAATCTATGATCTTCGACTTCTTCATTTATGGATCCAAGACTATCTGCTAGATCCTTCATTTTAGTGACGTAGTCACTGATGCTTTGACTCGGCTTCTTTTTGAACGTTGTGAACTCGGACCATAGGCTGGCTTTCCTAGCTTTCGTAGTATTCTGGAAGTGATCTTCCAATGCGCTCCATATGTCCTCTGCTTTCTCCAGACCTCTAATGTGCGGTAGTAGATGATCTGACACAGTGTTGTAGATGTAGGCTCTTGCCGTTGCATCTTTCTTCTGCCATAGCTTTAGGGCGTCTAGTTCTTCTTTTTCCGGTTGACTATCATCTTCGAAAGTGGGTTTCTTTTCTTCTCCGGTCACGTACGTCATTAAGTCCTTACTCATAAGTAAGGCTTCCATGCGCATTACCCATGCAGGATAATTATCTCTGTCCAGTTTATCAATTTGGACATGATCTGCCATGATCTTCTTCCTCTCGTGGAATGATCCGCCTCTTATACCGATTCTTGGGAAAACTAACTTGCTCTGATACCAAATGTTGGCGAAAACTTCGGCTCTAACGCCTACTGTTGCGGAAATACTTTCGCCCTGAAGGTGAGTTTCGCGACAAAGCTTGAACTCTGTCAGGCCTGCGGAAATTGCCACGCCACCGTGATAGGATGCTAAACTAGAGTGATTCAGAATACCTCTGTAATCAACAGTAGCTCAGCCTAATTAACGTCGCTTTAACTGTGTTATCCTGCGACACAAGTTCCACCGGAACTTCACCAGACTGTTACTGGACTGACACCGTAATCGTGCCGGAACGTCACCGAAATAAACTTAGTTCTGCTCGTAATTGCTTCAGATGAACTTATGTGAAGTGAGGAAGTAGTGTGTGAGCTTCCTTCACCGAATGAACTTCCTTCTGGAAACTTCACAGTTCTAAAATGCTACTTTCCGGTTAACCTTTGTACTGTGTGTACATCTTCATTCCACCGGAAACTGTGATCAGCTTAAAATAGAGGCGTCTAGCTACAAGATGAGCTATCTCTCATACAAAGCTTCGAATTCTGCTATGAGTTATACTTCGTTGTTCTACCGGAAAATCCTGATTTCTGAGAAACTGTAACTGACCGAGAATTACTGAAATATGTTTACTGAGTAAACTGTTATTCACCGAAACATGCGTTTACAGAGAAGGTACTGAAGCACGTTTAGTAACGAGTCGTGATAGTTAACGATAAACTAAGCTTCCTACCGTAATACGAAATAACTTCAGATTCTTCACAAGTAAAGATTGCACGCAGACATCCACATGAACATGTGTTTTCGATTTGAGAAGATGTGTACAAGTAAGCTTGGCCTCTTCTTGCTCAAGTTACAGAAACTCTCCTACAGTGAGTAGTTTCTTATTACCATCTCTCTTCAGATGAAAAAACCCGACACTTCAGGCTTGTGTTATTCATCTGTACATACGCGATCTATGGCGTCTTCTGAGAACTTCTAAATCTCTCTTCACTCATACGCGATCTATGGCGTCTTCTCTCAATCTCTCGTTCACCTCTGTGTATCATCTATGATTCTCTCTCCGTGTATATCTGCGTCTGTGCTCTTCTCTCTACAAGCTCTTCAAAAAACTTGCTGTATATATACACTTTCTTTGGCGCTCCTTTGCTCTGTCATTCTTCAATTCGCGTTATGCGCGCCTTACGCGCCCGCCGCAGTTAATTGCTCTGTTATGCGCACACCGCGCACTAACTTCGCATACTGTACACCTGTGCACTGATTTTCCGGATGATTCTGTTTCTCTCTTGTTTGTTGCGTCAAATTCGCGAGTGTTTCCTTAACACTGCTCTGATACCAACCTTTTCAATTAGTGGTGCACAAGTCACCATACATATTGAAGGAGACCATTCATCTAATAAAGACTCTAAGTCAACTACCCCTAGAGATAATAAATCTCCATTAGCTTTCAAAAAGTCAGCTTCCTCATCTTCTGTCAACCCATCCAACATGTGAACTAGCTCGACAATATGAGGAAGTGCATGAATTTAATGAGTGTTGATATATTTAGGTAGTGATGTGTGTGAACACACTATGATTGCCAGGGTACTTTTTTCCCTCTTTAGGAGGTTGTTTCCCCCGGCTTGTATATATGCAAATTACCCTAATGGGTAACTTATCTTTGTACATTCTAGTGGTAATACATTCATTATTGTGTGTTGTGCTCCAAGCTTCTTCTTCTTCCTTGTGTTTTTCGTGTGCTTCTACAGACCTCGAACTCCACAAATTGGTATTAGAGCAGGTCGTCGCTTCACCTAGGACGTCATCAACACCCCTCCAGTCACAGTCTCAGATTCACACGAAGTTTGGTGTGCATACTCAAGGTGATTAGGAGATAATGCTTCGTTTTGTGGTGCCAAAAACACGATCTGAGCTCATTTTGGCCTCCGAATGCACTATTGTAGTGCTTATGTAGGCTATTTCATCTTTTTGTGCCAAAGATATATACAGGTTTTGGTTCACCAATATAAGAATCTTGAAGTCTGCTACAAGTTTAGCAGAATTTGTTAGGGTAGTTCTGCTCAACTTTTTCAGATACAATCATTTTTTGCATTAGGGGATTTTAGTCAGTGGCCATGGCTAAAAGCAGTGATGTATTTTGTATGTTGGCTATTGAGGATAAGTTGGATGGTACAAATTACCCATTATGGGCTTATATGATGCATCATGTATTGGTCGCAAAAGGACTGTGGAATATTCTGCAGGGTGTTGAAAAATGTCCTATTACACCTGCAAATACAGGTATTGAAGCTGATGCAGATGGCATTGAAGATGCTGATATTCTTCAGATTCCTATTCGTGCTACAATTCTTGTTGCACCTACTATAGAGCAAATTCATTGGGATGGCAAAGATGCTCAGGCACATGCATTTATAGCCTTGTCTGTCAAACATGCCATTATTTCTCACATTCGCTCTTGGCAAATAACTAAGGATGCTTGGGAAACACTTACCACATTGTACCTGGCTAGGAATGAGGCTGTTGCTTACCTCCGAAAACAATTCGAGAAGGAGCATATGAATGAAGGTGATTCTATGGTCAATTTTCTAACAAAGATCAAAGATTTGAAGGAACAATTAATTTTTGCTGATGAAGTCTTGCGTGACAGTTAACTTGTGCAAATTTTTATGAATGGTCTTCTCGATTCATACTTGTTGATATATTTAGGTAGTGATGTGTGTGAACACTCTAGTACCATCGGGGCACTTTTTTCCCTCTTTAGGGGGTTTTTTTCCCCCGGCTTGTATATACGCCTATTGCCCTAATAGGCTACTTATATTTGTACATTGTGTAGTAATACATTTAGTATTGTGTGTTGTGCTCCAAGCTTCTTCTTCTTCCTTGCACTGCTCACGTACTTCGACAAACGTCTAACTCCAACAATTGGTATCAGAGCAGGTCACTGCTTCATCTAGGGCATCGTCGACACTCCTCCAATTGCAGTCTCAGAATCGCACGAATTTTGGTGAGCATACTCAACATGTTTTCGAGATCAAAACAAATTCGCTCTGTGGTGCCGAAATCACGATCTGAGCTCATTTCGCCTCCGAATGCACTTTCGCAGTGCTTGTGCAGGCTATTTTGTCTTTTTGTGCCAAAGGTATATACCAGTTTTAGTTTGCCAGTATAAGCATCTTGAAGTATGCTATAGGTCTAGCAGAATTTGTTTGGGTAATTCTGTTCAACTTTTTGAGATATAGTCAATTTTCTGCATCAAGGTATTTTAGTCACCGGCCATGGCTGAAAGCAGTGATGTATTCCGTATGTTGGCTGTTGAGGATAAGTTGGATGGTACCAACTACTCATTCTGGGCTTATATGATGCGACATGTATTGGTTGCAAATGGACTGTGGAACATTGTGCAAGGTGTTGAAAAACATCCTATCACACCTGCAACTGTTACAACTGCAGGTACTGAAGCTGATGCAAAAGGTGTGGAAGATGATGATATTCTACACATTCCTATTTCTACTGTGGTTTCTGCTACACCTACTGCAGAGGAGATTCTTTGGGGTGGCAGAGATGCCTAGGCACATGCATTGATAACTTTGTTTGTCAAACATGCCATTATTCCTCACATACGCTCTTGTAGAATAGCTAAGGATGCTTGGGATACACTTACCACATTGTACCAAGCTAGGAATGAGGCTCGTGTTGCTTACCTCCAAAAATAGTTGGAGAGTGAGCACATGAATGAAGGTGATTCCATGGACAATTTTCTAACAAAGATCAAAGACTTGAAGGAACAATTGATTTCTGCTGATGAGGTTATATCAGATAGCTCACTTTTGCAGACTGTTCGGAATGGTCTTCCTGATTCATATCAGAGTTTTGCTTCTACTCTTTGATTGATGATGAATGGCAATCCAAATGCCTTGTCATTTGAGGAGTTAGTCTCTGTTCTGTTGCAAGAGGATCAGTCCAGGCAAAATAGGTCCATTATGCATGTTGCAGATCAAGCTTTCCTGGCAAGTCAGAAGAGGAAAGGAAAATGGAGCTCTTCTACTAGTAAGCAGAAATCTGCAAATGCTTCACATTCAAAGAACCAATATAAAGATGAGAAAAAATCAGAAAATCATAAATTGTTTTGCAAGTACTATAAAGGGAATGATCATATCATAAAGAACTGTCCAAAACTAGCTGCTAAAGAGGCCAAGAAGAAAGAGGCTGGAATGGTTGTTGCAGAAGCCTCTACACCAAAAACGGGGACTGCTAATCTTGTGCAGGAAGAAGAATGGGCGTTTACTATTGTTTGCAGTTTTGAACCATCTTCTCATGAACAGTGCATGTTTGTAGTAGACTCAAATGTTTAGTACTTTGACAGTGGGGCGACCAAACATATTACCTCGTAGCACAGTTTCTTCTCTTCACTCAAGCCTGCCCCTACAGGGAATACTATTACATGCACCAACAACTCCTCTTATCCTGTTATGGGAGTTGGTAAGATCATTTTGTCTACTGCTGATGGTAGTTCTTTCACTTTGTTAGATGCTTTGTTTGTGCCAGGGATCAAGAAAAATCTATTATCAGTTTCTGCATTAGCCAAGATTGGCTTGGTTGTGAAATTTGTTGATGACAGATGTACAATTCATGATCTGTCAAATGGCGGCATGATTATTGCTTTTGGCATTCTATGTCATGGGATGTATAAGCTCATACACTATGAAAGATCTGTAAATGATTTGGCATGTGCAGTACATGATTCTCAGGCTATGTCAGATGCAAAGCTTTGGCATGCATGCTTTGGTCATCTGAATTTGCTAGTTTGCTATGCCTACAGAAATATGAAATGGTGTCCTCTTTGCCCAAACTTGAGGCACCTAGAAAACATGTTTGTGAAGGCTGTATTTTGGGCAAAATGCAGTGTTCCTCCTTTCCAAAAGATGGTTCAGTTTCGGCTACTCAGAAATTACAGCTTGTACATAGTGATGTTTGTGGTCCTATGGAGACATCTTCTTTTGGAAATTATCTTTACTTCATGACTTTCATCGATGTTTTTTCCAGGCATGCATGGGTATATCCATTGAAGCCAAAGTCCGAAGTGTTCATGTGCTTTGAACAGTTTTTGGTTTTGGCTGAAAATCTGTCAGCATGTAAAATGGGCACCCTCTGTTCTGATCGAGAAGGGGAATATATGTCTTCTAATTTTAATGCATTTCTGGCTGAATGTGGGATAAAACACCAGTGTACAGTGCCACATACACCTCAATAGAATGGAGTTGCTAAACAAAAGAACATGTCACTCATGGAGATGGCAAGGTGTATGGACAAGAGTCAGGCTTTACCACATAGTTTCTGGCTTGAGGCTATCATGTGTGCAGCATATGTGCTTAATAGGTGTCCCACTAAAGCGCTGCAATCTATCACTCCATATGAGGCTTGGCATGATCGCTAGCCATCTGTTGCACATACTATCTGAAAGTAAAGGCTATCGTCTATATCATCCATAGACTAAATGCATTCTGGTTAGCCGTGATGTTGTTTTTGTGGAAGATGCTATTCAACCATTGCTTTCATGTACTAAGGAGACATTTGTTAGCTCCAAAGACATGTATGATACTTTGCTACCTCTTTTTACAAGTGGACAATCTAGTGCTGTTCCTAATGAGGCAACTTCTCAGCCTTTGCAGGTTTCATGTGATGATGCAGATCATTCCATTTCTGATGCAGATTTACATGATGCACTTGTTGATGAGAGAGCTGATATTGAGCAGGCAAAAACCATGCCAAAATGGCGGGTGCAGACTTTGTGTGATAGCAAATTAATGCACCTTTGTCATATCGTACTTGTTCTGGCTCTCATAGTGCCTCTTTTGGATCAGATTGCTATGCTATGGCTACATCTAGTCTCTGTGATGAGAATGAGCCTGTTTCATTTGATGAAGCACAAAATGCAAAAAATTGGATGGCTGCTATGTAATCTGAATATGATGCTATAATGAAGAATGGTACTTGGTCTTAATGTGACTTGCCTCCTGGCAAGAAGGCCATTTGGGACTAAGTGGGTATACAAGCTGAAGCATAAGCCTAATGGTACACTTGACAGGTATAAGGCTAGGCTTGTTGCAAAGGGTTATGCACAGGAAAGAGGCATTGATTTTGATGAGACCTTTGCACCTACTTACTGAATGACTATTGTTCGTAGCATTCGTGCACTTGCAGCCCATCATGGTTGGAATTTACATCAGTTGGACATTAAAACAACATTTCTGAATCGTGACTTGCATGGAGAAGTGTATGTTTTTCTGCCTCGTGGCTTTGTGCAGAAAGGGCATGAGAACGAGGTGTGCAAGTTAAAGAAGGAATCATATGGTTTAAAGCAAATCATGTGCTTGGTATGAGAAGATTCATGCCTATCTGATTGCACATGGTTTTGAGAACAATCCAACTGAAAGCACCTTATATGCTAAGTGTGCTAATGATGTGCTTATGATCATTGTTGTCTATGTTGATGACATGATGCTTACTGGTCCTATTGAGAAGCATATTGCTGATTTTAAGGTTGATTTGCATGCCTCATTTGAGATGTCTGATTTGGGGCATTTGCATCATTATTTGGGCATTCAGTTTATGCATGTTGATGGTGGAATGGCTTTGTGTCAAACAAAATATATTGACACATTATTGTAGCATTTTGGCCTTGAAGACTGTAAACCTATTGCTACTCCTATGGAAATAGGTTTACGATCGAGTCTTCATGATGCTTGAGATGCATTTGATGCTGTTCTCTATTAGTAGGCTGTTGGATGCTTGATTTACTTATGCATTACTCGGCCATATATTTAGTTTGCTGTCTCACAGATGAGCAGGTTTACGCATTGCCGAGGAGTGAAGCATTGGCAGGCGGTAAGCGCATCTTTTGCTACTTGAGTGGTACTCGGCTACTTGGGTTGTTTTATCCCAAGGGGGGATCACTACCGCCAGATTTGCATGCTTTTTCTGACTCTGATTGGGCTGGTTGCTATGACACTCGTGTGTCCACTAGTGGCTTTCGCTTCATGCTTGGTAGCTCATGTATATCTTGGTTGAGGAAGAAGCAACCTACTATGGCCACTTCTAGTTATGAGGCTGAGTATAGGGTAGCTTTCACAACGACTATTGAGTGTGTGTGGCTCAGATGCCTTATGGGTGATTTGGGTATTGGTCAGTCTTCTGCCACCACCATCTTCACTGACAGTCAGAGCGCATTGGCAGTTGCGAGGAACCCTGTGTTCCATGCTCACACTAAGCACATTGAGGTGCATTATCATTATGTCAGGGAGAGGTTCTCTACTAGGGAGATAAGCTTGGCATATGTGCCCACACAGGAGAACATTGCAAACCTTTTTATGAAGGCTCTGCCTAAGGAGAAGTTTGAAGCTTTCCGCAAAGCTTTGGGCTTACTTCCTTTTGTGGAGCGATTTCCACATAGCTTGGCACTTCCTTATACATGACTGCCAACTACTTGTTCATCGCATAAATCCCAGGGGGGATTTTTTGATATATTTAGGTAGTGATGTGTGTGAACACTCTAGGACCGCCGGGGCACTTTTATTCCCTCTTTAGGAAGTTTTTCCCCCCCGACTTGTATATATGCCTATTGCCCTAATAGGATACTTATCTTTGTACATTCTCTAGTAATACATTTAGTATTGTGTGTTGTGCTCCAAGCTTCCTCTTCTTCCTTGTGCTGTTCGCGTACTTCCGTAGCCGTCTAACTCCAACAATACTAGAGTTTTGCTTCTACTCTTCGTTTGATGATGAAAGGAAATCCAAATGACTTAACATTTGAGGAGTTTGTCTTTGTTCTATTGTAAGAAGATCAGTCTAGGCAAAACATTTCCCTTATGCGTGTTGTAGATCAAGCTTTCCTAGCTAGTCAGGAGGGCAAAGGTAAATGGATTTCTTCTACTAGTAAGTAGAAATCTGCTAATTCTGCACAATCGAAGAAGGATGATAGAGATGAAAAGAAAACAGAAACACAAAAATTGTTTCACAAGTATTGTAAAGCAAATGATCATTTCATAAAGAATTGTCCAAAACTGGTTGCAAAGGAGGCTGGAATGGTTGTTGTAGAGGCCTCTACACCGAAAACATTGTCTGCTAATCTAGTGCATAATGAAGAGTGGGCATTTATTACTATTTGAAATTTTGACCCATCTTCTCTTGAACAGTGTATGTCTGTAGTAGACTCATACGTTTGGTACTTTGATAGTGGGGCAACCAAACATATCACCTTGTAGCGCAATTTCTTCACTTCACTTGAGCCTATCCCTATAGGGAATACTATCACATGCACTAACAACTCCTCTTATCTGATCATGGGAATTGGTAAGATCATTCTGACTACTGCTGATGGTAGTTCTTTTACTTGTCAGATGCTTTATTTGTGCCATAGATAAAGAAGAATATGTTATCAGTTTTAACTTTAGCCAAGATTGGCTTGGTTGTGAAATTTATTGATGACAGGTGTACAGTTCATGATGTGTCAAATGGTGACGTGATTATTGCTTTTGGCATTTTATACCGTGGGCTGTATAAGCTCACAGACTATGATGTGTGAATGATTCAACATGTGCAGTACATGATTCTCAAGCTATGTCAAATGTAAAGCTTTGGCATGAACGCTTTGGTCATCTAAATTTTGCTAGTTTGCTATGCCTGTGGAAATTTGAAATGGTGTCCTCTTTGCCCAAACTTGAGGCACCCGGTAGTCATGTATGTGAAGGCTGTATTTTGGGCAAAATGCAACGTTCCTCCTTCCCAAAAGATGGTTCAATTCAAGCTACTCAGAAATTGTAGCTAGTTCATAGTGATGTCTATGGTCGTATGCAGACATCTCCTTTTGGGAACTATCTTTACTTAATGACTTTCATCAATGATTTTTCCATGCATGCATGGGTATATCCCTTGAAAGCAAAGTCCAAAGTGTTTATGTGCTTGAAACAAGTTTTGCTTTTGGCTGAAAATGTATCTGCATGTCAAATACCTATACAAGAGTGCTTCATTAACTGAACGAGAGGTAGAAAAAGGTACAAATGATTATGAAAAAGACTGGATCCAAGAATTAGATGTTGTCTCGTCAAGAGTGGATCCAAGAATTAGATGTTGTCTCGTCAACACTCCCCCCCTCCTTGACTTTGTCGTCCTCGACAAAGCTTTTGCAAGTATGGAGCTTTTGTGGAAGAGCGTGTAGGAGTTCCTTTTGATTTGCATGATCCTTGCACTGTTGGAGTGCTTTGCTTTGTTGCTTTTCTTTATCTTGATTTTTGCATGTTCGTTTGGAGTTGATTATCTTTTAACTTGCATCTTTTACCTCATGTAGATGGGAAGAATATGCTAGAATGCCTTTCTCTCTCTCTCTCTCTCTTTTTTTTTTTAATGGATGGATGATGAAATTGTTGGAAGTGAGGTAGGCCCTTAGGCTCATGTCACAGGTCCATGGTTCCATAGTTCCAGTCATGTACAACATTAATTCCAGCAATCTTCCATATTGACAAAACATGAACATACCACAACTTAATCATACAAATGATGAGATAAAGATAGAGAAAGAATAGACATCATGTGTAAGGTGTTACGTAAGCCAGCGCTTACTCATAGTATCATATATACCAATGTTCAATGTACAATGTGGGAGCATATCTCTCAACCACTCTATGTGATGAGAAATGGATGAATGAGTGAATGTACAATGTAACAAACATATTCAGATGTGTGGGCAGTAATCTGAATATACATGAGATGTGTGACCTTATAGGTTATAGAAGAGTGAATATGAGTGACTGAAAGAGGAAGGATCAGTGTGAACGGAAATCCTCAAACTCATGTGAACACACCTTCTTAAACACCTCATAAAATATGCATAAAGCATATAAGTACTGATTCTCTTGTACCTATGCCAAATAGGTCTCCTCCTGATATGAACGCCACGACCTCCATAAACTTCAAGTAGTACCTGTGTGCATAAAGAGAATATGTACCTGAATACTTTAACATAAGATGTGAATCTTATGTTAAACTCCATCTAATGTCTTTGAAGTAGCCAGATATCTTCTTGTAGAAGACAATCTTCAACCTAATATCTTCCTGTAGAAGATAATCTTCAAAATCATGTAGATGGTCCCATCCAATGTCTTTGAAGTAGCCAGACATCTTCTTGTAGAAGATAATCTTCAACCTAACATCTTCTTGTAGAAGATGATCTTCAAATACATCATGTAGATGGGCGATCCTCACCATCAAGTTGCTAATAATCAAGTCTTCTTGCCATGAACAAGAGATGACCGCCTCTCCATGAGCTAGAGTGTGAGCACACCCTTCATCTTCTCCAAGAAGAATCACCAAGAAGAACTCCATAGCTGCTCCTCAACATGCTTCAAGTTAGCACCATGGCTGCCCCATGTGCTAGAAGAAACACCACCTCTACTGAGGTCCAAGCTCTAGAAAGCTTGTGTTGATCCTAGGTGAAGGATGATTAGAAGTGACCCAAAGTACTTCTTTTATACTATTTTTTTTGTATCTTGAAAAGCACAATATAGCACATAAAGCTATGCGATCGCACTTCTCCAAAAGCAAAAACGTGTTGCGAAAAACCAACTCCGTCCGCTGTCCGTTTTTGGCGCCGTTTAGCTATTATGAAAAGCATGATAACATGACAAAAAATCATCACCCACGCCGCTGCGTCTCAGGGGATTTGAACCCTGGTGGGTTCTTTGAAAGGTGATTCTTGTATCCAAGGCGCCCGTCGCTTTTGTTGTACAAAGGGTGAACAACAGATGCTACACATGCTGTAATCTGAGAGCATGACCAACCTTTGACAAATAGGACATTGTTTCCAACAGAAATGACAAAAATGTAGATGATAAATACAAAATAGATGAAATTAATTCATCTCTTCTTAGTCCATATGCATGAGTGGGGACTAAGGGTGCATGGGTGGAAAAACAAAAAAGTGCCTATGCAGGGTCTTGTAATGTGACCCTATCTTATGCATACTCTAAAAAATGCATACAAAAAACAATGGTGCAAAAATGGATGGATTTTGAGCAAAGTGCTCAAGGGTGAGGCGATGATGAGGCTTTCTCCAAATGTCCAACTCCAAGAGCCGCTTCTTTTTCATCAACCATTTGAAATGGATGATACCTTTGTCCACCAACCTGGAAAAAGAAAAACGAAAAGCAAATTTTTGAATTGTATGTACATGTGCCCTCTTTGTGCATGGGTCATACTTAGTGTGCCTAATGTTTGGCCTTTGGATGAGGCCCTATTCGCGTGCATACTTGGTGTGCATCTTAAACATATGCTGTGCATTGGGCAAGGTTGGGTCCGACACCCATGGATGCTGCACGAAGAGGTTTTAGGCCGCCAATATGTCTTCGCTTTGTTGGTCTTAGCCTTGATGTTTCTCCTTGGATCATTTCTGAGTGTTGGCTTTATTGCTTTGGATCCCTTGGTCAAAAGTGGTCATTCTTGATGATAAGGCATGGTGAATCTAGACCATAGATTATGAAGTCTAGTGTGAGAGGGTTGAGTTTGTATAAGAGCTTTCTTTGGTACCCATATCATAGTGCGATCTGGTTGGGCTCTAAGTAATTTCTTGGCCACCCAAATTTGCTTGACATTACAAGGGGAATGTGATTTCTTCTTCTTGGCATAAGGGTCTTTTGGGCCTTCTATGTGAGTCTTTAGGGATAACTCATCTTTACAATGGGAATTCAACAAAGGTTGAGTTTTTATACATACATCATGCTCATCCAATGGATCATTGGATTATGTGGTTTGAGATCGATCTAGAGATTCAGCGATGCATCTATCCTTATTACACATAGAATCTCTAGATATACAAATGGGTGAAGAATATTCATGATTGACCATAGATATCACTTTATCTTCCATAGAACTCATACAAAATTCATGAGAAGATTCCAAACTTAGAGGAAGGGAGGGCCCTTCCACATCCTCCAAGCACTTGAAATCCTCTTTTGCTCCCTTCTTCAAAAGTTCTTGTGACTCAAGTAAATCAAAGTAAGATGAGCAACTTCCATTTATTTCAACATGAGAATCATGATGGATGTTGCCTTTGTGGGAGTATTTATGTGGATGATATGGACAATCCAGAAACAAATGCTCATGACCACATTGGTTACAATGAGGATGCGTATTAGGATCATTAAATACATCATGAGTAGGGGGGATTTCAAAATTTGCACGAATGAAGGCCCTTTCCTCTTCCCTATATTTTTTGAACCAAATGGAACCTAACATGACATCTTCACGCATACAATCCAAAACATCGAAAATTTCTCTAGAACATACTTCATTTAGTACCACACTTGTTTCAATCATGCCCAAACTATGCTCAAAATCATAATTGGTTGGAAGAATTTGTTCACTAATGAAGGGCACCACATCAATACTTACAAAACTCCTCTCATATTTTAGGTTAATTGCGGCATAAAATGTTCTAGAACAATTTCCTAGTTGAGCATCCATAAATATAAGTTGTGTTCTATCAACTTCAAGTTCAAGTGGTTTGCTTTCAGATGAGGTCACTGATTTTGTTTCATTGTTTTTCCTATGATTTACCAAGTGTTCTTTTTCCTCTATTTTCGTGTTCTGCTTTTCCCCTTCCATTCTCTTTCTAGCTTTCTTTTTTCCCATGTTTCGTTGAAACATTTTTTGGGTTTTTGAGTGTTTTTTAATAGTTGTTTGGTATTTTTGAACATGTTTTACAATTTGTTTTGGGTTTTTGTGTGTTTTTTTAATGTATTAAACGTGAACTAGCCGTCAGAGACGCGTTCAAACATCTATTCGGGTTCTTGGGAGTGGAAGGGGTCTGTTAAACAGAGGCCCTATACTTGATTTTCCCAAATCAACTCAACTCACTCACAAGACAGTTCGTCCAAACAACTCTGCTAATACCACTTTCTAACAGAAAACTTTGGTTCTTCCTTGCCAGACTTACTCACATGACAGTTCACTCACAGAGTACCAACTCATACATAGATTAAGACTCTTTCAGTAATCGATGCATAAGGTAAACATTACCGTACACAGACTCACAGTAATACACTCAGCAAAACAGTAATTCAACACTTAACTTACTTTGAATATTATCACAACACAATCTTTACCGAACAAGTACTGATAAACAACAAGACAGGAATGGGATCAGAATACTCAGAATTACTCAAACGCACACCACAGTAACGTTATAGATCAATCACCCAGACAGACAGTCTGGTGATCCCACTGATCGTCACCGAGAGCGTCTTTTTCATTGATTTATATAAAAGGTTACAACGTTTACGCAATGACCTTTCGGTTCATGCGGAATATGAAAAAGGGCAGACTTTACAATTGCCAATCCAGCGGCCGACTAACACTGTCACGCATGGTGGACTCGAACCCGCAGGTTTACAGAAAATCTTAAGGCTCGTCAACTATACCTTCTAGATACATAGATCTTGCTAATCTAAAAGTCCGGGCAATTTTCTTCTTCAGTGATTCTAACATCTGCTTCAAAATGTCTGGTTCTACAAACTGGGCATCTGTGCGTACTGAACTTAAAGAAATGACGTGGGTCATCAAAACTTCTGCTTGTGCCTACAGAAAAGCTTCTTGTAAATAAAACTCATTTGACAGAGCTGCATCTCGAGTTACCTTCATATCTGCAATCTGCTTTTCAATTTTGGAGAGTCTTTCTTTCTGTACATCCAGTTGATACTCCCGTCTTTTCGATTCTTGATTTTGAAACTGTATTGTTTTGTAATAAGCATCCCTTTCTCTTCTGATTCCTGATATCTCTTTTTGTAATTGAGCTTCCATGGTTAATTTGCATTTAAGAATATTGTTTACTTCAAGTAAATCAAAGTTGCTTCTCTGGAGTTCTTCATTGGTCTTCTTAACCAAATTGTGCATCTCTTGTCCGCATTGTACCACTTCTTCAAGTTGCTGTTGAGTTTCTTCTAACAAATTACCTATTGCTATTCGGGCATCCTCTTTATCTTGGACTATCTGCTTCAACTTGACTAATTCGACATCTGCAACACTCAATAACTCATCTTTTCTTTCGGACTTCAGCCAGTGCCGCATCTCGTTGACTGGTTATTGTTTGCTGTTCTGCAAGTTTGGCTTGGAGATGAGTAATCTGGTAGTGCAGCTGATGATTTTCTGTTTTGACCACATCTATCTCTTCCTATAGAGGAGTGATGTCTGCTTCCAGGACATCAACCTTGTGTTGTAATTCATCCCGAATGTTATCAGTGACCTCTTTCATCTGTACTGGTAATTGCTGCGATAGCTGAATCAGCAATTGACCCATGGTTGCAAGCTCAGAAATCATGGGAATCGAAGGAAGCGAAAGATGAGGACGAGGTTGAGATGAAGATGCTGTGAGGAGCTGATGGGAATTTGGTGGAGAATAGTTCGGTGAAGAGGAAGATGAGTCGGGTGCGTCAGGTACAATGGGTGGAATGGGAATAAGAGGCTTGAGTGGAGGTTCAGGTGGAGGAGTGGGTTGCAGAGTAGTAGTGTCGAGTACCTTTTCATTGAGTTGTTGCGTATCATCAGCGTTGGCGACCGCAGATTTTACTGTCTTGATCATTTCATCAAAAAATTCTTTTATAATATGTTGTTGGTCTTCTTGCTTTTCCTGTTCTGATTGCTGTTGAGATTCCTCTTTAGTAGAACTATCTCCAGAGCTGGCGGTATCATCATGTTCTTGTTGCTGCTCCGAAGAGGACTGTGCTGATGAATCAGGATGCATGGATGTTGCTGTATCGTGGAAAGTTTCTTCTCCCTGTCCTTCTTCTTCTTTGTCATCTGCTTTCTCACCGGTGGCAGAACCCTGTACTTCACTGTCAGAGGAACTTATTCTGATTCTTTTGCGGTGGAGGAGATGGAAAATTTCTTTGTCATCTTCTTCATCATCTTCCAGTAGCTGCGCGGATTCTTCATGGTGCAGAACGGGTCCTCGGGGTGGTGGTTGTGCTGCTTGGATGATCGGAAATGGGAAACTGAGAATATGCGGTAACCTTGATCGTGGCATATCTCCCTTGTTGACCTGTTTGATGATTGAAATGCATTCTCTGTGAATGCGGTGGAAAAAGTATGAGGCAAAGTTTACAGGCTCTCGAGCAGCTAGATCTATTCCTGAGTAGAAAGGACGCGAAATGCCATATGTGCGTTTCTGTAGGTTTAAGATAGCTACTAGGAATTGCAGGCCTAATCTTTTAGGCTCGGGGCGATAGAGGATTGCATATTCATTGGATGAATACCTAGGAAACAATTGGATCATTGTGGCTATTGGCGAATTCGGGCCATTGTCTCGACCTTCTGGAGTGAGTCGGAATGCATCAGCAAAGGATTGTAAAGTGATTACGGTACGAAGGGTAAGGAAGTTATTGGCCAAATCTGCTCCGTAGCAGGTGTGGCAGCGATAGCGACAATGATCTGGGCATAGAAAGGGTGACAATCCACTGAATGTCAAGGCAATTCAGCAAAATTGGCCAACGCACGAACGCGCAGGAACTCACCTACATCAGCAGGGAGTCCTTCACGGAAGGCAGCGAAGTTTGCCAGAGCTTCCATGACACACAGACAATAGCAAGCACGAGAACACAATTGCGCAGGGTTTACAGAGAGAACAAACACACAAATCACACAGACACAATAGCGGTTAACAGTGGAAAAAAAAAGATTAAGTAGATAGTCGGCAGTGAGAAGCAATTGAATTCGTTAATCGTCACGCGATATTGAGATGATAACCTTCATAACTTCGGTGTGCATGCATGAGCAGAATGATAATTCAAGGCGGCTGTTGAACATAATTAGGTAGCAAAACGAGGATATTTACAGACTTATTTTATTAATCACGCAAAAACAAAATAAATAACATGCGAAAAAAAATGAAGAACACGTCAGCGAGAGTTAGATGCTTGATGATACAGCCGCAACTTTGAACCATTTATCGCTTTTGGAAGAGGAATTCCAGTCAAAGTAGTCAACCAAAAGTAGCTGGACCTACTTGTTCAGTAATCCGGTAAGGACCAAACCATCATAACTTGAATTTTCCAGCCGAGCGATTTGATTTTGCATTATAAAATAACACAAGCTGTCCTACTGTAAAAACTGGAGTTTTAAGATACCGGTCATGAGTACGACTTGTCTTAACTGCACTTCCTGAATAGTCAGAAAACTTTCCCAGCGATGCTCATCTAGTTCTCTGAGTGTGTCCAACCGAAATGGCAAGGACTCTTCCGGTAACAACTTTTGAGTGATGGCCACACGTAAACTAGGAATAACAACTTCCATTGGAGCTATGGCTTCCAATCCGTAAGCCAGTGTGAAAGGGGTTAGTCCTGTTGCTACCTTGTATGTAGTCTGGTATGCCCATAATACTGCAGGTAACAGTTGATCCCATCTTTCCGGTGATTCCAGAATCAGTTTATGAAGCATATTCAACAAAGTCTTGTTTGTAATTTCAGCTAAGCCATTTGCACGAGGATAATACTGTGAACTGAACTTATGCATAATCTGAAAAGAGTGTGTGAGTACTTTCATTAAATTATTAACAAAATGCGTGCCTTGATCTGTCACAAGCTCCAGAGGTAATCCAAATCTTGGAAATACGTCCTTCATTAGACACTTTGCTACCGAAATAGCTGTAGCAGACCATAAAGCCCAAGCTTCTGCCCATCTGGTAGCATAATCTGTACATGTTAGAATATAACGATTATTACTGAGTATGGATGGAGGTGTAATTGGCCCAATAAAGTCAAGGCCCCACTTCTGGAAAGGTTCTAAAGGTAAGACAGGTTGTAGAGGGAAGAAGTGGTTTTGTAACGGCTGTCCAGATCGCTGACAATTATCACAGTTTTTAACAAACTGAGATATATCTCTGTACATAGTAGGCCACCAAAGTCCACTCTGCAGAATTTTCCGGTGCGTTAAATCTGCTGCAAAATGTCCACCGGAAGGTATTGAATGTGCCAGAGCTATAACTGAGTTTACTTCATGTGGAGGAATACAACGAAGTAAAACTCCAGTGTGATCCATATAGTACAATTCTCTAGCAATAGCGACTGTAAACTGCAATTTTCCTACGCATTGCAAGAGAAGTCTGAGCAGGAAGATATCCATCAGTAAGAAAAGTTAATAGTTGATCATAGTAATTAAGTGTCACAGGGGGTTCTGCAGATTCATCATTAGTAGGGTCAGTAACATAAATTGCAGGTGTGGTGTCATCAACACTGACCGAAGCTTCACCGAAATCCAACCTAGAAAGGAAATCTGCTAATGCATGTGCAGATCCGGATCGATGAATTACTTTGTAATCAAACTCTTGTAAAAGTAGAACCCAACGCACTATACGCCCACCTAAATGCTGCTGTCGTACCAGATAGACAAGTGCAACATGATCGACATGAAAAGTAAATTTACGGCCAAGTAAATAGTGCCAAAATTTCTTTACAGAATATACCAAACCAAGACATTCTCTTTCAGTGACTGAATAATTCTTTTTGGCAGGAGCAAGCCTTCTACTTGCATAATAAACAGGCCGAAACCACTTATCAGTCTGTTGCATTAAGACACTTCCAATGGTGATATCTGATGCATCTACAAAAACATGACATGGGCGTTCCCAATCAGGAAGTTGTAAAATTGGAACCTGTGTTAATAATCCCTTTAGTGGATCAAAAGCAATTTGACATTCCTGAGTCCAATCAAACTGTTTAGGAGTACTCGTGATTAAACGATTGAGTGAAATGGCTAAATGAGCGAGCTACCGTAAATGACGACCATGCCATCTCACTTGACCCATGAAGCGCATTACTTCCTTTGGCGTAGTAGGTACAGCGGAAACTTTATCTGGATCAACTTGAATACCCTGTGCAGATACAATATGGCCAAGGAGCTTACCACAAGAAACTGCAAAAATAGATTTGTTGGGGTTTAGGCAGAGTCGATATTCTCGGCATTTCTCAAAGCAGCACCGTAAATGATACAGGTGTGCTACCATCTTACCAAATAAAGAGAAATCATCAAGATATACTTGCATAAAAGAAGTAAGATAAGGGGAGAATATTTCCTGCATACATCTTTGAAAAGTGCTAGGAGCATTTCTTAATCCAAACCACATAACTGTGCAAGCAAAAACACCCCAATTGGTGATAAAAGCGGTTTTCGGTATATCTTGCTCAGCCATTCTGACTCGATTATACCCACTGTATCCATCTAAGAATGAGTACATTTCATGTCCTGCTACTCTATCAAGCATTGTGTCAAGAAATGGAAGAGGAAACGGATCAGGCACTGTAGCTGCATTGAGTTTCCGGTAATCCACACATATTCGTAGTTGCTTGTTTTTCTTAGGAACAATAACAATTGGAGATATCCATTCGGCATGTTCTACTGGTACGATGAATCCAACTTTTAATAATCTATCAAGCTCTGCCTTTACCTGTGCTGCATAGTTAGGATTCATCCGGTAGCTGGGTTGTTTGATTGGTTTAGCTTCTGGTTTCAGCATGACCCTATGTTGATAGAGAGGAGGGTCCAAACCCTTCATATCACGGTAATCCCATGCAAAAACATCTGAATACTCACGAAGAAGCTGGATCAAGTCGGTTTGAAACTCGTCAGACAATCCTTCCTTAATCTTGATAGGTCATTGATTTACTTCATCTCCTAAATTATAGGTTTTCAACTGATCTTCTGGAACATAAAATTGACTAGGCTTTACTGGACCATCATCAGACTGTAGCATTTGTTGCAAAGTGGCTGCATCCTGAGCATCATTATCTTCTGTTTCTACCCCTTCAGTTACAGGTATCACCGTACATGCTGACAGACTTCAGTTATCTACAACAGATTGTAGATCAACAGTGCCTAAGGAAATCAAATCAATGTTATTCTTCAAAAATTCTTCTTCTTCATCATCGGATAAACCATCCAACATGTGGACTGGTTCTGCTACATAAGGTCTAGCATGTAATTCACAAGGTTGAATAGCATCTAATTTTACAACATATTTACGGTTATTGTCTTTGAAAGTGAGTTCCTGTGCTGACCAATCCTGTATAACCTTCGCTTGTTTCAATCAAGGACGGCCGAAGAGAAGATTATAATCAAGACTAGACTCCGGTAGTTCTAAAACTACGAAAGTCATCTTAAAAGTTGTACCCTGCAAAGTTATTGGTACATTCCTTACAAGTCCTATTGGGTGCACTCTAGACTGGTCGGCCATTCTAACAAAAAACTGAATAGGTTCAATTTCCATCCATCCTAACTTCTTACAAAGTGCTACAGTGGCTATATTTACACCAGACCCTCCATCAATTAGTACTTGATTAATCTTATGATTTTTGTACCATACCGTAATTAATGGGACCGAATGATCCACCGTAGAGTCAGTTTCCGGTTGTACCGTTGCTGTTGCTGGAATGCAGGCAGACTCAGGACTGAACTGTTGCTGAAACTGTTGCCGAACTCCTGGTACTAATGCAAGTAACTGGCCGAGAGGGAGAGTAATGGATGCTTTAGATAAAATTTCCCATGCTTGATCTGCTTGATTTGTACTTTTCACCGATTTTGAAGACGATGCGTCGGTTACTGGGATTGACTCTTGCTCTTGTGTAGTTTCTTTTGACAGCGGAACTTGTGTCACTGGAATAGGATTTGGGAAACTGGAGGTTCTGTGGTGGTCCACTGACTAGCTTTGTCATACATTCTTTGCTGTTCTCGGATGCCTGGTTCAAATATTTCAGCTGCTGGTTGCAGTGTCTTACTGGATCTAGTCTGAACTACTGCAGCTTGTGTTTCTATTGGTGTGATATGAACCATATTTGTCATCGGGTTCTGATGTTCTTTCTTCCTCTGATCGTATTCAGCTGCATCTTTACAGAATCTTCTGATATGACCAAACTCACCGCAAAAATGGCAGCGAGGTAGGGGCAAATTAGTTCCTTCCTGTGATGGTCCTGCCTGCCAGCGATTTGCATTGAAGTTTGTATTCCTCTGGCCTCTATAATTTCTGTACCCTTGCTGCTGATTGTTTCTCATCTGAGGAGGTACATAGTGAGTGGCACGCTACCCCGGTTCTTGTATAATTGCATTTACTGTAGCTGTTCCCTGCACTTTGGCGTTGTATGCTCAATTTTCGGTGGAATGTCCGGTCGTATTGCAGATAGCGCAAAACAACTGGTTGAGGGCACAAGTGGCACTGGTATGCCCTGAATTCTTGCACGTGGTGCAGTACATCTGCCTAGCTGGATCTTCTACAACATTTTTGTTGGCTGTCAACCATTCCAGATCTTCGGTAAAACCTCCAACCTTATTCTCGAGCTGCAGGGCCATTGCAATAACCGCATCTAGTGTCATGGCTCCTACACAATGAATGATCATAATCTATCGGAGCTGCGGAGTTAAGCCATTAATAAACCATTGAGTGATGACATCATCCGACAAATTAGCATGTGCTGGCAGTAGTTGTCTCAAGTGAGTTCTGAATAGGGTGGCATATTCCTGCACTGTTTGATTAAGCTTTTGTCTATTGTTCTGCAGGTAATCAAAAATTTTGGCGGGATTCTTCTTTAGCCGAAATCTCTACAGAAACACATCTCTTATCGCTTCATAGGTGCCGAAATGATTGATATCATATTCTGTAAGCCATTTGGCGGCTTCATGAACTAGGGTCAACTGGAATACTATGGCCTTGTATGCCGGATCAGGAGGATGATTAAGTACTGCATAACTAATTTCAAAGGTTCGTACATGAGCATCAGGATCATCACCTGGAAATCCACCAAATTTTGTGTAGGTAACTCCTGTCGGAACCAGACGAGGTGGAAGTAGATGTTGTTGTTGCTGCTGCTGCTGTTGTTGTTGGTGTTGTTGTTGTTGCTGTTGCCCACTCATGGTTGCTGTTGTATTGTTATTATCTCCTGAATTCTGAGGTTGAATTTCTTGATTGTTGGAATCTGTATCGTCAGCCTGTGCACTCTTCGGCTTGATAATATCGTTTAGTGTCTTCCGGATTTCAGCTTCAAATAAGCTACCTTCCTCCTTGATATCAAATGTAGGGAAGCTTACTCTGAATAGTGGTGACCGGAATGAAGATTCACCAGGAAATGGTAAACTGTCATCGGGAGACTATGAATTCTCTGTAACGGGGACCGAAATATTATCGAAATTTTTCGTATTTTTACCAAAACAAGGTACTATTTCACTTTCACTGATTTCGTTGGCCAACACGTTTCTATCCTCAGACAAATTCGAATCTTGACCAGATGGTGTTAAGTTAACTGCATACTGCATTCTGGTAGACTCTGGAGTGACTATATCTTCGACAGACTGTGCCGAAATTGCATCGGAATCTGCCGAAATTGCAGTACGTTCCACCGGAATGCTACCGGAAAAACTACTAACGTTCTTCACTTCCTTGACAACTGGGTTAAACTTATCTGCGTTTCTACTCCCTGGAGGCGTCCATAGCAAATTAGGTATCGCCCAAGACTGTTGATTTCTTCTATACTTCGGGTATGACTCACCGGAACGAGTAACCGGCATATATCACGTTTGCATACTTTGCGTACTACTCTTTCTTACTGTCGCTTCACAATCTTTCTTTCCACAATCACTCTACAACACTGTTGCTACTTTCCGATAGTTAAGTTGCAACAATCTGCTGGCACTTTCCCACAGATAAATGGCAACAATCTGGTGCCACTTTCCCCCAGATGGCGCTAGTGTTAAATGCGAACTAGCCGTCAGAGACGCGTTCAAACATCTATTCGGGTTCTTGGGAGTGGAAGGGGTATGTTAAACAGAGGCCCTATACTTGATTTTCCCAAATCAATTCAACTCACTCACAAGACAGTTCGTACAAACAACTCTGCTAATACCACTTTCTAACAGAAAACTCTGGTTCTTCCTTGCCAAACTTACTCACATGACAGTTCACTCATAGAGTACTGACTCATACATAGATTAAGACTCTTTCAGTAATCGATGCATAAGGTAAACATTACCGTACACAGACTCACAGTAATACACTCAGCGAAACAGTAATTCAACACTTAACTTACTCTGAATATTATCACAACACAATCTTTACCGAACAAGTACTGATAAACAACAAGACAGGAACGTGATCAGAATACTTAGAATTACTCAAACGCAAACCACAGTAACGTTACAGATCAATCACCCAGACAGACAGTCTGGCGATCCCACTGATCGTCACCGAGAGAGTCTTTTTCATTGATTTATATAAAAAGTTACAACGTTTACGCAATGACCTTTTGGTTCATGCGAAATATGAAAAAGGGCAGACTTTACAATTGCCAATCCGGCGGCCGACTAACAAATGTTTTTCTAAGATGTGTAAATAAGTTCTAATGGGGTTCTTCTAGCAAGAATAAAAAAGAGTCTTTGCAAAATATACATATGTTACATAAACCTCAAAAAGGCAAAAAAGAAAACAGAAGTTTGAGTCATTGCTATGTCACACACTTCATAAGTCACATGTAGATCATTTAGATAAGTGAAAAACACCATTTCTCATGTGGTGACTGACACACTTGTCCCTGCCAAAGAATGACCATAAAGTGTTGTTTTTGAAGCTATATAGGTTTTGGAAAAAATACATTCCACATTTTCTTGTAACCCACCAATGATAAAAAGATGACAAAAGATCTCAATGATTATTCTATCGATATTACATGAGACACAATCATTAACCAAGGCTTGAAACTTTTATGTTAAATGAGATTTAACAAGTTATGGGAGAACAGAACGTGGTTGTGCATAGATTGCACCACGTTGTTGTTCCCGCCTTGGTTTTAGGTAAATTTCTTCTTCAAAATTAAAAGAGCTGAAACTTTTGAGCATGCAGTTCAAAAAGGTTGCGCCAGAGGGAATCGGTGCATGCCTCATATATTAAAGTCCATGCATGATAGAGCTGATTCTGTATATGCAAAAGCTTGACACGCATCCACAGAACATAACAATTTTCCTCCCTAGCGGAAATGCGAGTGTGTAGTCATGGCATTGCCTCATGCTATGGAAAGAAAATTGAGGAATATAGGTGCATGTCAAAGAAAATGCCCTGAGTGGAATCTGATGGTGGATTGTGATTGTGAGAAAGTCTCCAAATATCGGAAGCTAGCAGTAGTGTTCAAAAGGGAGGGATGAATTATGTCAAATCAAAGTAATATGTGTGAAAAATTGCATGATGGTTGGAAGGATTCCTGCATAACATGCTCTTGTTGAATTAGAAAGCTCACCCAATCACATGAAATAGGGGGGGATTACATCATGATGTTTGGAGGGCTAGCAGTACTTCGAATGATTTTCTAGCCAGCATGCTGAAGCTTTTCAATTGGATCACTAGCCCAAGAGTTAGGTTTGGAAGTCGGTACAACACTGCATGAGAATTTAAAGGACACTGGCTTCATCTCAGAAGTCTATGTTTTGCAATCACCCTTTTAACCATGCGTGGGAAGCTCGGGGAAGCTAATAAAAGCACAGGAAATCTTTTGCAGCTTATCTGAATACACTGTTGTTTCATGGGCTGCAATATTGACATCATATACTGAGTAAGGTTTTGATTTGGACATTTGCAAGCAAAACCTAGGCATAAACAAGTAGCAGTTCAAATGTTGAATGATGCTAGAGAGATTGCTTCTACGTAGGTTCTTTAAAACTAGGAAAAATTGAGCAAGACTCAGGTATAGCATCTCTTCAATACAAGAATTCTGAAGACGAAGATTTTTATTGTGCACTAAAGGACCGTGTGGAAAGCCATTTTAAGAAGCTAAAGGATTTCTTGCAGCAGAGATCGAGGCAAGCAGCTTCATGTGAAGACAACAGCATGTTGTTGGCCATCACAGTTTCACAAATGTCAATGGTTATGATCCAGACATAGGAATAAATCAACCAAGGCGGAAGTATCATTGCTTTCAACATTGGTATCTAGCGTGCCTCTATGGCTTTCTTGCTTTAAAAAGTGTTTTCGTGGATGATTTTGTGGCTTATAAATCAAATGTGATCGGCTTGATGAAAATCTCATGGATGACATTGCCAGAATTGTGCACCTTTTGGGGAGGAAAGTTGTTTTATGCTTTTTACATGCTAATTTTGCCTTCGCTTTTAAGCTATCACAACAGCTCCAAAGTGGTCGATTTGTACTTGTTCACTCAGGTCATAGCTGGTTGGATGCTCATAGAAAATGGCTGTTACAGGTCACAAGATAGGTGCCCTCGTTTTTATCATATCTCTACAAAAGGATGCTTTTTGGGAATGCAAGGAAAACTTCAAAGTACTCATTTGTTTACTGCCGGGAAGGTTCATGTTTTAATGCAACAGAAAGTGTTTATGATGGTCATTAAAAGAGACACAGAAGAGTCCTTATGGCAGGGTAATATAATTATCATTGCATAGGAGCTCTTGGGTACCATCTGTTCTAACATGGGTCAAAAGCACATATTGAACTCAAGAATATCTCGAGGTGCATAGGTACTTGTAATATACTCAAAATGGGCAGGCCACCCTCACGGGGCGATGTCTCGGTGGATGATAATCGTGTCAGTATGATCTTTTCAAGGTGCAAGAAGGCTTAAATGTTGAAGCTCCGCAATGAGCTCAGGAGGACATCTTAACAGAGCTAGGATCCTAAGGCAAGAAGTTAGGCTGACCCTCACAAGTAGAGATTGTGGATGAAAGGATAATTCCTACCTTATGTGTTCGAGGACAATGGGCAGTGTAACAGGTTATGTAATGTTTCGGTTAGGAGGTTAGATGTGGAGATGATGTAAAGCAAGAAGAATTGCACAATCTAGAGAATTGCATGATGACAAGAGGCCGGACTTCGGATGCTCCTCAACGTTTCCCTTGAGTTAGGAAAATCGGGACTCCATCTGTTGATAGGAACAGTGAAGTACATTCCCTATTAAGCTTATAACTGACGAAACTCAAAAATGTAGAATGGGTTTTTCAGTGAAAAAGGAAGTTGGTTGTGGCAAACATCAATGGGGCAGAACACTCAGATGAGAAGACCCTTTTTGAGAGCTACAACCACTGGAGCTGGTATTCGGGCATGAGAATTTGGTAAATACGTGTTAACATGGAAGCAAGGGAAGGCACTCTTTTCCATAATGAAGCAAACAAACAGCCTCATTTCAAGCAGATACTTGGTGTGATGCCTGCAGTGGAAGCGGTATACCTCCTGAAGTTAGGCCTAAAGTATGCAGTGTATGGAAGGATTCTGGCATGAATATGATGGAGAGTGTTAATCTCCAAAAGAACAACCTACTCTTGAACTTAGAACACCTCTATATCAAGAGTAAGTCAAAACCTTCACCAATATAAAAGATCAATGACCAAATATCAAATTCTTGAACAAACTGTAAAGAAGGAAATTACTCAGAAAGTCTGCTGCATATATCTTTCTCATTGACTGAGTAAATGTGTAAAGTTTTTTATGAAACTTTGCACAAGGTGTCGCCTAAAGATTGCGCACCTCCTCCAAGTCAAATCACTCCAAAAGATTCAATAGATCTTGAGAAAACTACTTCACAAGTTACCTATGTCTAAATCTGCATTTCTGAGAAGTCGATTTGGACACCCCTAACTTCTTAGCTTTAGTTCTCACAATGTCAAACCCGTTTTATCAAATCCTTTTAGCTGTAGATAGCTTATCTCTCAGCTTAGATTTTGAGCTATCATATGTCTAAAACTTTACACTGTGCACTGAGCACTACTCATTTCATTGAACTCAAAATCTGCGCCTGTTTCAGGAGACTGTGAACATTCTTTACATATGAATGTTCCTACACACAATTCTCTTAGCCTGATCACAATTGGAAGCTAAAACTTTATACAGAGATCTATCAACTCTAGACTTAGACTTGTACAAAAGCATTCCACAAAAGCTTTACCACAGAAGGAGAAGACACGAAAACTTCGGGTGCAACTTTTCTTCTATTCCTCAGAAAATCAGAATTGAGTTGTGAGAGAGACTTCTCCTCATTCCTATGAACTCTAATGAGTCTTACAACTTACAAATGCACTATTCTCATACTCTCCTCTTGTCTTTCTAATTGCCCCGACATTTTTCCAAAGTATTTATAGGCAAATATGTACAAGCTTATGACTATTCAAAAGTATAAGTGATCTATGTCTTCACTAATGTACATATGTGTACATATCATTCATCCTGTGAATGTAACCATCTTCTTTGCTTCAAGACTTGATCTTATCTCCATCTTTTTGTCTTCCAACCTTCAATTGGTGATTGGTCTGCACCAACAGCTCCCCCTCAATCATCAATTGAGGTTTCTCTTATCTTCTTTATGCCTGCCATGTCTTTGAACTTCTGTAACTTTGGTCCATCTAAACTTTTTGTAAGCATATCAGCTATCTGATCTTTTGTTGAAGTATGTATAACTTCAATCTCCTTATCCATCACCTTCTCTCTTAGAAAGTGATACTGTATCTCAATGTGTTTGGTCCTGGCATGAAAAAACAGGATTAGCAGCTAGATATAATGAACTCATGTTATCACCATAAATGATAGGTATGCTCTGTATAGTGTCAAAACTCTTCATGAGAGTCTTAAGCCATATCACTTCTTTTGCAGCTTCAACCATGCCTTTGTACTCTGCTTCTGTAGATGACAAAGCAACTGTATGTTGCTTCTTTGAGCACCAGGAGATTAACTTATCTCCCACATAACACATGTATCCATAGGTTGACCTTCTATCATCTGGATTACCTGCCCAATCTGCATCACTATAGACCTTGATATTTGTATCTGATGTAAAACCATAATACAAACCTTCCTTGAGTGTACCCTTAATGTACCTCAACACTCTTTGACCTGCAATCCAATGCTCTTTCCTAGGACAATGCATAAATTGAGACAACACACCAACTGCATATGATAAATCAGGCCTAGTTAATGTAGCATAGATAAGACTACCAACCAAACTCTGATATTGCTTCATGTCCTTGAACTCTTCACCTCCAAATCTGCTTAATTTGTGATTCACCTCCATTGGAGTAGGTGCTACTCTGCAATCATTCATTTTAAACTTGGTTAACAAGTTCTTCAAGTACCTCTCTTGGGTCACATACACTCCATGTTGAGTGTATGAAATCTCCATGCCCAAGAAGTATGACAAATCTCCCAAGTCACTGATTTTGAACTCTTTCTCCATTTGCTTCTTTAGGCTTTGTATGCCTTTCTCATCTGTACCTGTAAGAATGATATCATCAACATATATGCACATGTAAATAAACCCATCATCACTTGCTTTAACAAGCAAGCTACTACCTGCTTTTGATACTTGAAATCCAAGTTCTTTCAAGAACTTTACAAGTCTATAGTTCCATGCCCTTGGGGCCTGCTTCAAGCCATATAAAGCTCTCTTGAGCTTACACACATGATCTGGATATCTTCCATCTCTAAATCCTTGAGGTTGCTCCATGAAAACATCATCTGAAATATAACCATTCAAAAAAGCATTCTTCACATCTAATTGACATAATTTCCAACCTTTGCATGCAGCAATTGCTATGAGTGTTCTGATGGTTGTCATTTTTGCCACTAGACTATAAGTCTCATCATAGTCAATACCATATGTCTGAGCAAACCCTTTTACAACAAGTCTAGCTTTGTACCTAGACACACTTCCATCTGCAAATCTCTTTGTCTTATAGACCCATTTGCATCCAATGATCTTCTGGCTATTTGGCTTTGGAACCAAATCCCATGTTTGATTCTCCATCAATGCATCATATTCTTCTTGCATAGCTTTTTCCCAAATTTCCTTACCTTTTGCCTCTTCATATGTAGAAGGGTCTTCATCTGCTTTAATCATGTAAGCATAATCCTTAGTAGTCAAGAATGAAGTATCATTGCTATACCTTGTAGGTTGCCATTTATTCCTTGTAGACCTCCTAAGTTCTCCACTTCTTGAGGTTTCTGGTTCTTCACATTCAGGATCAAATCTTGGTGTCTCTTCCACTTCAACCTGCACTTCATGACTCTCTTGTTCATCAAATATCTGAACCTTTGATTTACCTTTCCTTTGGCTCACAATTTCTTCATCATCTGTATTAATATTGATAGTACCTGCATACCAAGTACCTTGCTCATCAAATGTAACATCTTTTGATACAAGAAAATGTTTTGTGGATGGATTCCACAACCTGTATCCCATCTGCGTATCATCATAACCAATAAACACATATTTTTCAGCTTTGGGTTCCAATTTGTGCCTTAATTGTGATGGCACATATGCATAGGCCAAACATCCAAATACTTTGCAATGATCTAGTGTAGGTCTCTTACCCCACCATGCCTCATATGGTGTCATACCCTGCAAGGCTTTACAAGGTAGCCTATTGACCAAATAAGTAGCTGTATTTACAGCCTCAGCCCACAAATAATTTGGGCAATTTTTCTCCTTCATCATGGATCTTGCAAACTCAACAAGAGTCCTATTCCTCCTTTCTGCTACACCATTTTGTTGAGGAGAGTACCTGCAAGTAACCTCTCTTTTTATACCTGCATTCCACAAGTAATCACTGAACTCATTAGAGAAATACTCTCCCCCTCCATCTGACCTTAGTCTCTTCAACTTATGTCCTGTAATTCTCTCTGCATACATATGATAATGTTTGAAAGTATTGGATACTTCTGACTTATCTTTGATCACATAGATAGTGATCCATCTGGTAGCATCATCAACATAAATCACATAATACCTTGAGCCATTGATACTGAAGTCCTTTGATGGTCCCCACACATCTGTGTGTACAAACTCAAGTTTCTCTGAATACATAAACCCATGCTTAGAATAGGGTTGCTTATGAGCCTTACCTAATTGACATGCCTCACATCTGTATGTCATATGTTGACCTGCAACATTAAGCAATCCAAGCACTGAACCATTATTAATCATGTCTTTAATACCTCTTTCATTGAAATGTCCAAGTCTCTTGTGCCAAAGATCTAACTCAGAGATCTTATGTCCTCCATAAGTGAACAAGGCATGACCAACATTACCTTGAATCTTCAATGTGAACAATCTTCCTTCTTTCTTCCCTGAAACAATTTGTTTATACCCATTGCTATGGTCTTCCACAAACACTCCTTCATTAGTGAACCTTACTTCATAACCTTTTTCCACAATTTGTCCTACACTTATCAAATTCTTAGGAATTGTAGGAACATACAAGACCTTACTCAATAAGGTGCTACCATCCTTGGCTCTCACTGATCCAATTGACTTCACATTGTGCTTTGTGTTGTCACCTGTTTGAACAACATGATTAGATACCTTATTCTCCAAATCAGTCATCAAGGCTATATTACCACTCAGGTGATTGCTACACCCTGAGTCAATGTAGAAGACTCTTTGATCTTCATTCCGCCTTTCACAAGTTGCATTCATTATCAATGTTGAATCTTCCTTCTGATCTGAAGCATAATTGTAGTAGGTATTGTTATATTGTTGACTTTGGAAACCTCTACCTGCATTTCTTCCAAAGTAACCCCTACTACCTCTACCTCTGAAATTACCTCTTTGATTTCTGCCACCTCTTCCTCTTGAATTATAGTTCTGATTGTATCCTCCATTACTTTGAGTGTTATGCCAACAATCATTGGCTAAATGATTTGTCTTACCACAAATCCAGCAAGCTTTGGATCCATCTTTGTTACTCCTGCCTCTTCCTCTACCTTTGCCACCTCCTCTTCCTCTTAGGAAGTTGGCTTGACTAGTTGTGCCTTCTTCTTCATTTGCTTGTTGCTTTCCTTTGTTAGTTTTCTTCTTGTCTTTAGAGTACATTGCATGACCTGCACTCTTGTCAACATCTCCTTTGATATCATTCTCAAAAGTTAGCATATGTCCTAACAATTGATTCAAATCAGGATTGAAATGATCCAATGAAAGTTCTGTGGACAAAATAAAAGGTTTCCACTTCTCATCACCTCTTAGTCCTGTGAGAATTTGCCTTACCAATTTATCTTCTTCAATGTCTTCATCCACTGCTCCTAATGCATCTGCAATGTCCATCTTTGTCACATAATCAGATATTGATTGTGAAGCCTTCTTCTTGAAAGTAGTAAACTCTGCCCATAGGGATGCCTTTCTTGACTTTGTAGTGTTTTGGAAATGCTCCTCCAAAGCATTCCATATCTCACTTGCACTTTCAAGACCTCTAATGTGAGGTAGCAAGTAGTCATTGACTGCCATATAGATTATGCTCCTAGCTTGAGCATCTCTTTTCATCCAATTCTTCAAATCTGATAATTCTTCCCTAGTTGGAACACTAGGATCTCTGAATTGTGGCTTTTCTTCTTCTCCTGTAATGTAAGCTATCAAATCTTTGCTCATTAGATGAGCTTCCATCCTCATTGACCATGCATGATAGTTCTCTCTATCCAATTTCTCTATCTGAAGAGAATCTCCCATCTTCCTTCACCTGTATTAACAGATCTTTAAACTTTATGAAGAATAAATGTACCTTGACTTTGAATATTACTTCTTCTGATCCTTTTGACAACTTCAATGTGTCTTCCTTCAAGCTTTCTTCAATCTTTGTCCTTTTGGTCTTACAAGATGTAAAGTTTGTATTTCTGCAGTAGTCGGAGTCTCCCTTTCCTTGATTCTGATGCTTCCTGCTCTGATACCACTGATGGAGAGTGTTAATCTCCAAAAGAACAACCTACTCTTGAACTTAGAGCACCTCTATATCAAGAGTAAGTCAAAACCTTCACCAATATAAAAGATCAATGACCAAATATCAAATTCTTGAACAAACTGTAAAGAAGGAAATTACTCAGAAAGTCTTCTGCATATATATTTCTCATTAACTGAGTAAATGTGTAAAGTTTTTTATGAAACTTTGCACAAGGTGTCGCCTAAAGATTGCGCACCTCCTCCAAGTCAAATCACTCCAAAAGATTGAGTAGATCTTGAGAAATCTACTTCACAAGTTACCTATGTCTAAATCTGCATTTCTGAGAAGTCGATTTGGACACCCCTAACTTCTTAGCTTTAGTTCTCACAATGTCGAGCCCGTTTTATCAAATCCTTTTAGCTGTAGATAGCTTATCTCTCAACTTAGATTTTGAGCTATCATATGTGTAAAACTTTACACTGTGCACTGAGCACTACTCATTTCATTGAACTCGAAATCTGCGCCTGTTTCAGGAGACTGTGAACATTCTTTACATATGAATGTTCCTACACACAATTCTCTTAGCCTGATCACAATTGGAAGCTAAAACTTTATACAGAGATCTATCAACTCTAGACTTAGACTTGTACAAAAGCATTCCACAAAAGCTTTACCACAGAAGGAGAAGACACGAAAACTTCGGGTGCAACTTTTCTTCTATTCCTCAGAAAATCAGAATTGAGTTGTGAGAGAGACTTCTCCTCATTCCTATGAACTCTAATGAGTCTTACAACTTACAAATGCACTATTCTCATACTCTCCTATTGTCTCCTCTTGTCTCTCTAATTGCCCCGACATTTTTCCAAAGTATTTATAGGCAAATATGTACAAGCTTATGACTATTCAAAAGTACAAGTGATCTATGTCTTCACTAATGTACATATGTGTACATATCATTCATCCTGTGAATGTAACCATCTTCTTTGCTTCAAGACTTGATCTTATCTCCATCTTTTTGTCTTCCAACCTTCAATTGGTGATTGGTATGCACCAACAGAATAGGAGACAAACTCTCCAGCGTTCTTGTTCCACACAATATGTGGTCAATTTGGTGGTTCTGTGTGGTCGGCCTGGAGACATTTTCGACATTGTGAAGGTTCTTTAGGATACAATGTTCAGAAGAGAGAAAATCAACCTTCATGTTGATGCATCGATTAGCTTGGCTACAGCTATTCGGGGTGACAAAGTTTGGGTGCTTTCTTTGAGTGGTGATGTTGCCCTAGAATGCAACCTGGTCATAAAGGAGTCTTTCGGGTAAAGGAGTTAAGGCACTGAATTCATCTGATCTTTCTATGGTGATCTATTTGTGCATATGCTTGTAACTATTCCAAAAAGTTTGATTTTGCATCAACGGTCCCTCATTGAGGAATATCATAATGAAGAACCGAGCGAAGAAAACCGAGCGCCAGCAGCGGGAGTAGGTGAAGAATGACTGTTGAAGCTCAAGGTCAAGAACAAAGCATGGAAGCACATCAAAGAAGTGGACATAGAAGAAGAGAGAGCAAGTAGGGAGCTCCAAGAAGTGTATGTCAAATTTTCAGAAGAATCCCCTACAAAAATAGTGATTTTCATCACTAGAAACCATTGTAAATACCATTATCTATTTTTAGTAACTCCATTTTGTTCAAGCCGAGGAGTCCTCGAGCTTGAGGAGTATTAGAAGTACCATCGTACCAATTTTCATAATTTTTAGACTTCGTTTGAGCCCTCAAATAAGCCCTGTAACCTAATTTTTAACTAGGCCGGACACTAGGTCTGGACAGGGCCAAAACTAGTCAAAAAACTATAAAAAGAGCTAGAGAGCTCATTTTTGAGGTTAGCTCGTTAGAGAATAGAACTTTTGTAAGAGAACTCTTTTGCAATCTAAGCTTTCCATTGTTCCTCTCTTTGATCTTACTTTGTGCGCGTGTGTGTGTATGTGTGTGCATGTTTGTGTGCTTTCACTCACGCACTTGTGCCTTCACTTGCTCGTGGTCTTCATACCGGTCCTCACGTCTCCGCGGATTGACAAGTAAAGGAGGTGGTGCTTACGCTTGAGCTACACCAAATTTTGGCGCCGTTGCCGGGGAGAGAGCTTCGAGGACGAGCGTTGTGATGGTAAGATCGTAGATTTGCGACGTTGGAAGGTAAAAAAACTATCATTTCAGTTCATTTTCTGTTTTTTTCCTCTTCATCTTCATCATCATCATCATCTCCACCTTCTTCCATCTTCTTCTTCATAGAAATTTCTTGTTTTTTAGTGCATTTTCACCATTTTCATTCCATTTTTCATGCATTATTGTGTGTGAAGGAGTTAGGAGGTGCAAGGGAGAGCAAGCGCTGTATTTTTTTCATGATTTTTTGCTCACACGGAGCTCGCCATAGCCGGCACTCAGAAATTTGAATTTCCCGCCAAAAAACGCGATTCTGTGATGAAAATCGCGATTCTGTGAAAATTCAAAATTTTTTGAAAAATCACGATTTTCAGTTTCCCGCCTAAAAGTTGGTTGAAAAGAATCGCGATTCTGTGTTTTTCAAAAAAAAAAAAAACACGATTCTCTGCTCAAAATCGCGATTCTCACCAATCACGATTTTCAGCAAAAACACGATTTTGTGAAAAAGGCGATTCTGTGAAAACACGATTTTTTGCTCAAAATCGCGATTTTCAAAAACACGATTTTGTGCTCAACATCGCGATTTTCATGTGAAAAATACGATTTTCAAAAAACACGATTCTCTGCTCAAAATCGCGATTCTCACCAATCACGATTTTCAGCAAAAAAAAAAAAAAAAAAAAAAAAAACACGATTTCGTGAAAAAACACGACTTTCTGCTCAAAATCGCGATTCTCACAAATCACGATTTTCAGCCAAAAATACGATTTTGAGAAAAACACGATTCTGTGGAAAAACACGATTCTCTGGGACAAAATCGCGATTTTCAGAAACACGATTTTGTGATCAACATCGCGATTTTCAGAAACACGATTTTGTGATCAACATCGCGATTTTCAATTCACGATTTTCTGCTCAAAATCGCGATTTTCATGTCAAAAACACGATTCTGAGAAAACACGATTTTCAGTCAAAAACACGATTTTGTGAATCACGATTCTCTGGATCAACATCGCGATTTTCAGAAACACGATTTTGTGATCAACATCGCGATTTTCAGAAACACGATTTTGTGATCAACATCGCGATTCTCTGAAACACGATTTTGTGATCAACATCGCGATTTTCAGAAACACGATTTTGTGATCAACATCGCGATTTTCAGAAACACGATTTTGTGATCAACATCGCGATTCTCTGAAACACGACTTTGTGACCAACATCGCGATTCTCTGAAACACGACTTTGTGACCAACATCGCGATTCTCTGAAACACGATTTTGTGATCAACATCGCGATTTTCAGAAACACGATTTTGTGATCAACATCGCGATTTTCAAATCACGATTTTCTGCTCAAAATCGCGATTTTCAAAAACACGATTTTGTGCTCAACATCGCGATTTTTTTTTTTTTTGACTTCACAGCATCGCGATTTTCAGAAAGTTCACAAAATCGCGATTTTCTCCAAAGGTCCTGTTTGCCTGTTTTGACCCCCAGGAGCCTGATTTGACATAACTTTCTCATCCAAAGTCCATTTTTTGAGCTCTATAGCTTGTTGGAAAGCTCGTTTCAAATCCTACACGATCTCAACTGTTTTTTTCAAGAATAATGCATTGATTTTGAGATAGGATAATTTGAAGTTGACCCTCAGGTGGGACTAGGGAACCAAGGGGGCTCTAAAGAATTTTGAACCATACCAAAGGGAAAATTTGGATTCTTGACTAAAGCTTATGAACCTGAGATCTGGTAGACACTTAGGCAAGGATAAACAAAGCATTAGATCTTCTGAGGCTAGTGTCAACCATACATCCAAGTCTTGGGCACAACAACTAAGTGGTCATCTTTTACTCAGATCAGACACAAGTGATTCAGAAATGTCTTTTAGTATGGGAAAACCTGCAGGTGGCTCAGGGACTGCCCATCTACAAACACCGGAAGGTCCCTATAAGACACAGTTGGAATATATTCGGACCAACCAATTAGGTGCTCGCATCTATGAGGATGGTCTGAGGCGATCAGTGGTCCAACTCAAAAATCCAGATCAATCCTTTGGACTTGAACACCCGGTGGTCAAGTTCGAAGAGGGTTCATACATTGATAAGGAAGGAACCATGTATGTGGTTACCAACCAACCCGATAGGACCGATGAGTTTGGAAATATCATTCATGAGAATGAGATAGGAGACCTAGAACAAGGAAATATAGGACAAGGACCCCAGACTCCTAGAGGCAAGTCAGTTTTGACCCGAGTGATCACTCCAGACTGGATCCCTCAAGACAACAAAAGCATAGAACTATTTTTGAATAGAGAAACAGAGGAAGCCTTTTGGAGATTCAAGCCAGAACAACCTAGCCAATTGGGCATAGTCATCATCTACGAGTTCAAGGATCCAGAGATACCAGGAAAGGTTGTCTACCTGGATAACACATCAGAGAAAATTTTCTTGGTAACAGAACATGATAGACATGCATATACTTGGAAGAATGAATTGATTTTCCCCCCACCAAGATCCAATGTTTCCCACGGCCTCCAAGGAGTAGGGTCATCCCAAGCTCAGGAAGCCCAGAGAGAAAGAACTAGAGAGAGACCGGAGGTAAGTTTTGCACACACAGTGGGCAGGAATAGGTCAGGATTTGAACATGAAAGACCTGGAAGAGAGAGATATCAAGCACATAGGCAACAAAGAGACGATCATGATTTCCCATTGCTTAGACCAAGAGAGCACTCAAGAACCCTTAGACCCTCTCAAGTGGTTAAGACAATGAAGAACTACTTTGATGGATTTGGAGATCCTTATGATCATGTGGCGGAGTTCAAACAAGTGCTAAGAGCTGAACAGGTTGAAGACTTGTTCACCCAGTTCGAGGCATTTGGTTTGACTCTTAAGGGGACTGCCTTAGCTTGGTTTCAACCTCTAAACAGTCGCAACTATAGAGAGATAGGTCAGCTTCTAGAAGAATTCATTGTAGAATTTTCCAAGAGTGGTATCAGACATAACACATCATCCTTGATCCACAGCTTCAAGCAGACACCCCAAGAAACAGTGCGACTTGCAGGAAGAAGGTTTAGACAGTACTTGGAAAGATGCCCTGTACCAGAATTACCCACATCAGCCAAACAAGTGGCACTGTTTTTAGATGGCCTATTGAGCACAAAATTAAGGTCATATGTATACTTGAAAGAGCCTAGATCCATAGAAGAGTGTATACGGATGTGCATTGACATAGAAGACAACTTGGGTGAGGAGTTAGGACTATCCAAACTCTATAAGGACTCTGATAGTTCTACAAGTCATACCTCTAGAGCCTCCACTGAGATAGATGAGATAGCTGAGCAGGTGGCCAAAAAGCTAGGAGTTCAAAGTAGACAAATGCCAAGGGTCACCCCAGTGAAGCGATGTTATGCATGTGGAGGAGATCACATGGCTAATGGTTGCCCGTTGACGACTCAAACCCAAGGAAACCCTAATGCTCTATATTGCACCATTGAGAGAAAATACACAAATCATACGGCCCAAGATTGTCCCTATAACAGGCAGGCTGTTAGACAAAATTATCAACAACCTTACCAGCAGGGTAGGTATCAGAATCAGTACCAACAGCCATATTATAGGCCACAACAATATCAACCTCAATACCAGCAGCAATATCAGGCACCATATAGGCCACAACCTGTCTTGGGAAACCAACCACCAGCTCCAGCCAACGTGATTCCAGTCAAGTATGCTGCGGGAGAGGAAAATCCAAATAGAGCTTTGGTGCCACTAACCCCATTGATACCAGATAATGACTCTCATGCCCATAGTTCAGACTACTCCCATGAAGGTAGTCCACATGCTTATTACACAGAGTCACCTGAACATAGTGAGATTTACTCGTATCAATATGAGGCACCACCTATGGAGCAAAATTGGGAGCCAGAATACTCCAATGTCATGTACACAAATCCTAACCCTAGGCCCCAGTTGAGACAAATGAGACCACAAGCCCCTAGAGGATCTTGTTTCAGATGTCAAGGTGACCATTTCATTCGTGACTGTCCCCACCCACCATCTCCGAGTCAAGGACAAGCTATCACAATACATGCTTATTGTCCTGATTGTGGCAAAGACCATCTCCCCAAAGATTGTCCAAGAAACCCCTCTAGTGCACCCAAGATCACACCCATTAATGTGGTAGGCTTAGTGGCAGAATCAAGTGCCAGTAGCAGCAAGGTGGCACCTGTACAGGCAGTTACTAGGGCACAAGCATTAAAACAAGATAAACTAGCAGAACAATCGGAGTTGAGTGAATCAGGAGAGCCTAGTAAGAGGAAAACAAGAACATGGAAGGATACTAGAGAAAAGGCCAATCGTAAGTGGAATAAAAAGTTATCAGAACTAGAAGAAAGCTTGAGAGACGCAAAAACAAAAATAGAAGACATTGCATCTCAAAACCCCTCGCATGCTGAAACTCCACCCACTCTACCTCATCCCACCCCACCACCCATTGTAAATAGACCGCAACTAGGGTCTGTTCTTGCAGATCCAACCCCAGAAGGCTTGGACATGATGTTCAAGGCCTACCAGGCTCGACTTCAAGAAGGGCCTACAGCGGCAAACCTAGACAAGAGTTACCCTAGAGCAGATTTAGAGATTGAACGGATGAAAATGTGCATGAAAATGGTAGAACAAGCTCAAGCCATACTTGAGACTAGTCAAAAGTTCAATCAGACAAACTCTATCAAATCAGATTTGCATTTCCAGGGCTTACTAGAAAGATTAGAGCAATTGGTAAACAAACCACAAGTTTCTTTACATCCACAGGCTCAACCAGTTATTGAGAGAAGAAGCTCACCACCAAGGGGAGCTTATGTTCCTAATTCCACAGATGTTGGAATACCTCCTTCAATTCAGCAGTACTCTCAAGAGTTCTTGCGGGAAATACAGGAAGATAAATGGGCCAAGGAGAAGGGTAATTCCCCTCCTATTCCTGAGATTGATGATCTTCATGATCAATTTCCCCAAGACATTCCATCTATTTACGGAGATGAAGCAGAACAACAAGAAGACGAAAGGTTAGATTTTGAATCTAATACCTTAGAAGAACTTCCTCAATTTCCAGGCCCATGGGAATCTGAATCTCTCCAGATTAGAGCTCCCACAATACTAGTAAGAAATGAAGACTCAGTGGTTCCAAGGAACACGGATGTCGTGAAGAACACTAAGGTTCAGTGTCATCTCACTGTAGAAGAGCTGCTCAAAGCGAAACCTGAGCTTTGGAATCATGTGAAGGATCAGGTTCCAGAACTTGATTCCAACATGCCAAAAGCAGGCTCCAAGCAAAGGGTACCAGAGATACCTCTAGACAAAATAGGGGACATGTGTGAGGGTGAGGAAGGTAATACTTATCTTCCCATCACCTACCAAGGTTACACAACCAAAGCAATCATAGATTCAGGTGCTGGTGTTGCTATTGCGACCACCTCCTTGTGGAAGCAATGGGGCAAGCCCACATTAAGACCAACTAGAATGAAGCTTCAAATGGCTGATGGTCATTTTGAAAGACCTCTAGGATTGCTAGAAGGGATCACTCTAACCACTTGTGGTGTAGAGTTTGAGCACACATTTGCTATATGTGACTTTGAGAAAAATAATGTCTATGAGATGATCCTAGGAAGACCCTTCCTACGACAATTGCAAATAGTACAGGATTGGGGAACTAACTCCTTGTACTTACAGCACTTAGGGGTTACCACCAAGGTCAATTTGAAGGATTACACCTTCAGAGATGTACCACCCCTACAGTGGAATTCTATCCACAAAGTGAAAGAAGATTCCATCTCTGTGCATTCTGAAAGTTCACCTGATCCATCATGGCTGCATGAAGATACTCATTTGTGGATGTGCAAAGTCGCAAAGGAAGAGGAAAAACGTTTAAAGGCAAGGGAAGAAGGAACTTCACTAGGAGATAGACCAGTTAGAGACCCAGCCTACACACGGATGATCTTTCCAGATGAGGAGTTTGAGCCTCATGGCTGGCCAGAAATCTTAGCCACCATGGACATTGCTGTCAATGAGGAACAGTGGACACCTCATTGTGATGAGGAGGGTTATGATATCTCAGTGTTCATGTGTCAACCCTTGCTAGAAGAATGTGACCCTAGTGATGTCATAGAAGAAGAAGAGAATGACGATGATCTGGAGTCTATTGTGATGGATAGTTGCTTTAACTCAGAGCAGCACTATCTAGAAGATATAGGAGTGTTCACCCAGAAAGAAAAAGAACCTCTCACAAGTATTAAAACAGTAAACTCAAAGGATGGAAGTGAGAGTAGTCAAAGGAAAAAGAAAAGAAAAGCAGTGAAACAAGAAAAGGAGGAATCATTGTTTGAAGTACCAGAAAACTTCAAGAAATATGAAGTTGACGACCGCAAAATTTTGGTACGAATGCCTAAGAGAGAGGCCATCATAGGAGAATCATATGATAATAAAGAAAAGACCAAGAAGATTGTAGTGACCATTGAAGAGAACGAAGAGAGATGCACATATATAGGAGATGACCTAAGTGCAAGAGAAGAAATGGAGCTCATAGCTCTATTAAGGGAATATAGGGATGTGTTTGCATGGCACTATAGAGACTTGAAAGGGGTAGATCCAAGAATTTGCTCTCATACTATCCCCATGACTGCTGATGCTAAGCCCACCAAACAGAAGCCCTACACATATAATGATACCTATGCAGCCAAAATCAAAGAAGAAATTGATAGGTTGATTGAGGCTGGATTCATCTATGAGATTGAGCATACCGAATGGGTGTCCCCCATTGTTGTGGTACCCAAGAAGAACGGGAAGTTGCGAGTGTGTATTAACCTTAAAAAAGTTAATGCCGCTACGATTAGAGATAGTTATCCACTTCCAATCACAGAACACCTATTGGAGCGTGTCGCAGGCAAGGAAGTTTATAGCTTCCTTGATGGATTTTCAGGTTACAATCAAGTAGCCATTGCCCCAGAAGATCAACACAAAACAGCTTTTGCTACAGAGTGGGGAATCTTTGCATTTCGGGTGATGCCATTTGGGCTCACCAATGCACCTGCAACATTCCAAAGGCTCATGTGTCATGTCTTCAAAGAGTTCTTGCGAAAGAGCTTAGAAGTGTATGTGGATGATTTATGTGCTCATTCCCAAGAAAGAAGGGTTCACATCCCTGAGCTCAGACAAATCTTCAACAAGTGTAGAGAATATCGAGTGTGTCTAAACCCAGAAAAGTGTGTGTTTATGGTGCGTCAAGGTAAAATCCTCGGTCATATTGTTTCTAAGAATGGAATCTCAACGGATGAAGATAAGGTACGAGCCATAGCGGAATTGCCAAGGCCAAAGAATGTTAAAGAGGTACAAGCCTTTATGGGCCATTGTGGATATTACCGTAGGTTTATCCACATGTACGCGATCATAGCTAGACCCCTTTATGCCTTGTTGTCTAATTTTGAGTGGAACGACGAATGCGAGAATTCTTTCAATGAACTGAAGAAACGTTTGTGCACAGCACCAATATTGACCACTCCTGATTGGAATAAGCCATTCCATGTCCATGTGGATGCATCCAATCATGCCATAGGATGTGTGCTAGCACAACCCACAAGTGAAGGGAATTTAGATTTGCCCATAGCATATGCTAGTAGACAACTAAACCCAGCCGAAAGAAATTATACCACAACCGAGCGAGAAGGGTTAGGCATGGTATATGCTGTAAAGAAGTTTAGACACTATTTATTGGCCAACAAGTTCAAGTTTTTCACTGATCATCAAGCTTTGTTATATTTGGTCAATAAACCTTGCAATACTGGACGCTTAGTAAGATGGTTCCTCTTACTAATGGAATATGACTTTGAAGTTGTTGTCAGGAAAGGTAGAACCCACCTTCGGGCAGATCACCTTTCTCGCATCACTTCAGGAGAGTCACCGCAAGGAGTGTCTGACGAATTACCCGATGCTTATCTGTTCAATTTAGAAGTTGTTCCTAAATGGGCAAATAAGTTGGTACCAGTCCTAACCTTTGGCCCTGCAAATAAGAATGTGAAAACATCACAAGAAGAAATTGTAAAATCACAAAAATATCACATATTAGCAGGAAGCATGTACAAACAAGATACGGAGGGCGTATTAGCTTGTTGTGTCGAGGATGATGAACATAATAGTTGGTTGCAGCAAGCTCATGAAGGATTGCTAGGAAATCACTATTCTAAACAACGAACATTGCAGAATCTAAAGCGTTTAGGAGTGTATTGGCCTAGCATGGACAAAGAAATACATGAGTGGATTAAGAATTGTCTAAGGTGCAGAGAGAGACCCCCAGTGGAGCATGCGACCCTTTATCAAGTGTCATTAATTCCAGATTGGAGTGCTCCATTGGTAGAGTTTATGAGATCGGGAAGATTACCCAAAGAGGCCAGTCTAGCAAGAAGACGAAATATGGAGCAAGAGGCTCAAGGCTATGCCTTAGTAGGAGAGAACCTATACCGAAGAGGTAAAGATGGTTACTTAAGACTGTGCGTTCATGAATCAGACTATTTAAGGGTCTTAGAGACTGCACACAGTGGTGTTGCAGGTGGACATTTTGGCCCTGACCGAGTGATTAAAACCATTCTATTCTCAGGACTTTGGTGGCCCACTCTTCATATGGATGCACATACCTATGTGAAGAAATGTGACACATGCCAACGTGCACAATATCCAGTGAGAAAAGACGAGATGCCCTTGAGGCCAATGATGGGGGGACGTGCATTTTCGAAGTGGGGCATAGACTTCATAGGTCCTATTAACCCCCCAGCTAGAAACTCCCATGCAGAGTACATCATTGTAGCCACAGATTACCTTACAAAGTGGGTAGAAGTCAAAGCCACAACAAAGAATGATGCTCAGACTACGGCTAAGTTCTTATTCGAGAATGTGTTCACGAGATATGGACTACCAATAGAGTTGGTGAGCGATAGAGGCACACACTTCTTGAATGAAGTCATTGAAAATCTTCTCCAAGAATTCTTGGTGATACATAAGAAATCCGCCCCCTATCATCCACAAGCCAACGGACAAGCCGAGAGTACCAATAAGATCCTCTGTAACGTATTGACAAAACTGGTGAATAATAAACGCTCTGATTGGGACAAACAACTTCATCATGCTGTTTGGGCTTATCGAGTTGCCTACAAAACGGTACTCAACGCCACCCCATTTCAGATGGTCTTCGGACAGAACGCTGTGCTACCATTAGATTTCTTAATCCCTGCCTTAAAAGTAGCACAAGAGTATGAGTGGAATGGGCATGAATTGTCCTCTAGGATCTTTGATCTCGAACGCTTGGGTGAAACGAGGCTACGAGCGGCAGCAGGCATCTACGCTGCAAAGAAGAGGCAAAAGGCATACTTTGATGCACACATCAAGGATAAGGGATTGAAAGAGGGAGATCTAGTGTTGGTATACACACTAAAACAACATGCCCGTAAGTTGGAAAAAAGAGGATATGGACCCATGATCATTAATAGAATTTCCACTAGTGGTGCAGTTCAGTTGGCCACTCTAGAAGGAGATATCTTGCCAAACTATATTAGTGGCTGTAGAGTCAAGCTATATCAAGAACCTCTTACTGAGGATATGCTAATGAGACTCAACACTGCGAAGAAGCGGAAAGAAGAAGAGTTAAGAGTGAGAGAAGAAGCACAGGTAGAGGCCAGAGAGCGTATTAGGCGAAATAAGTTAAGGCGATTAGGCCTAGATGTCAACTCAAAAGCCCCAAAATATCACATGGATATGTGTCAAAAGTCAGGCATTGCGACTTCTCAGGTCATTGACCGAAGACCCTTTGTGACCATAGAGATAGGACAAGGGAAGGGTGCAAGGACGGTGAAAGCATTGATTGACTCAGGTGCAGCAAGTAGTGCAGTTAAACTTTCCTACTGCCAAGACTTGGGGTTGAACATCGATCCCATAGAAGCTTATCTCATAGGATTGGGAGGTGTGGAAACCCCTTGTTTGGGCGAGGTGGAACTTCCCATCTACCTTCAAGATGTTCCAATGAAAGTCAAAGCGCTAGTATGTCAAGATGAGAACCTTACAGAACCACTTGTCTTGGGTCAAGATTGGATCTATGACCATGCAGTTAACTTAAACCTAAGAAGTCAAATTCTTCAAGTTTGGGTACATGAACAATGCATTACATTAGAATTAGAGAACTGCATGCTCCTAGATCATGGCACCACACACTCTCTTAGTTCTTCCAAGACTAATCATATGAAAGAAGATGTTGTATGTGTCCAAAGCTCTATGATGCAGAAGGAGTCAGTCGTGGAAGACCAGGTTCGAAGGCGGGTGGATCTTTCTTCTTCTCCAAAGACTCAAGTAGCCACAGTAGTGAGCCCACCACACAAGCAAACACAACTGTTCACTACAACTGCTACATCAAATAGAAAGACACCATTCGATAAAAAAGCGGTTCCGGGCATGAAGCAGATCTGGGTACGCAAAGGAGAGCAACCACCAGTCTTACCCCCACAAATCCCATCCATGCACACTAACCAGGCCAGAAGACGAAGGACGCAGCTCAGACGAGCTCCATCACAAGATATCCAGCAAGTTTGGGTGCCTAAGAAGTTAGTTGCAGCTCAACAAGGGCAATTACAGATGTGGGTACCTAAGAAGATCCTACACCCACAACAACCTTTGTTCTCCCACATGCAAAAGGTTTCAACAAAGAAGCCAAAAAGAGAAAAGGGTAAGAACCACGTACAGAGACCAAAGGAAGATCAAATCAGCTCTTCAACATTAGTAGGAAAACATGCAAAAAGGATATGGGTTTGGAAGCCAAAAGTGCAAGTAGTCTCCACCGAACCAAAGCATCAACCACACTGGATACCACAGTTCAGAAAGCATCCAAAGAGAAAGACGCCTGAAGTGACCTCTACAGTGCCAAATGATGTTCTAAAATGGACTCCAATAAGGAGGATTACATCAGTTCGAGACTCAATGGATACCTCCACCAAGGTCGGCATCAACCTCCACAAATAACATCGAAAGCCTCGAACGAGCAACAACCATGTGCTCCTTGCACAACCCTGTCTTTTGCACCATTTAGGTCATGCATTTCCAAAGTATGCATTAATATAGGGCCACATTACACGGCCGTGCATAGACACACTGGAGAATCCCATGCACAAGAGCACAGTGACATATGTCGAACATTTCTATTGATACTAACTTTTGTGTTCTTGTTTTGTGATATCCTGTTCCTCAAAAAAAAAAAAAAAAAAAAAAAAAAAAAAAAGAAGTGGGAGAGAGCTTGTTCCCAGGTTTGGCTTATGAAACATGAATGAGTCATGCTTAGTTGAAGGTGGAACTGTTGATTACTAGGCATTTATCAATTTGGATAAAAGTGTGTCTCGGCCAGCAGTGAGATTATTGCTGCCTTATCTGGTAGATGACAAGCATTTGGCATGAACATGGCATCTACAGCTATGATTTTCTCTTACCATGAAGAGCCTGAAGGTCCGCAACTTGAGGGATGCTTAACTACTTCATGTACCAGAGCACCCAAGGAGATATCTGCACAAGGTAGTTCTGGAGGAGAAGACTCCTGCATATGGTGAGCTAAAGAGAATATGTGACACTCAGCTTGGTGTAGCTACCCGATGTTGCTTGCCAAGGAATATAAAGCAATTCAATTCTCAGTATTTCCTGAACCAGTATGGAACAGTAGCACTGGTGAATGGTCTATGTCAATCAGCATGGTAATCTCTTAGAAACCGGCACGTGTCCAATATTCCTCTGAGTGTCAATATAGGGAAGTGAACGTGCATGAGCCCAAGCTCAGAAATGCACATTGTTAGTGACAAATGTTGCTTTGAAAAGAGGAGAGGGGATCCACCACTCAAAAGATCTCATCAGTGGACAATCAACATGGACATTCATCAACAAGGTTCCATCCCAAAGGCCGAGTGTACCACACGAAGAGGCAAACATCCATCAACCTTCGCCATGGTAAGTATCTTTACTCTGGAAACACCATAAGTATAGTTTAGGAAACCTCTTCGTCAGCATACCCTTGAGCACTTAGCTCAAGACCCGCAATTTTTGCACCATACTTCTTCCAATGCATTTTCCAAGTAAGCATGCGTAGGGCTACATTACAAGGCCGTGCACAAGGCACATACTTTTTTCAACCCATGCACGAACACACTTACCCATCACTCAATATGGGTTATGAGTACTTGGCTTGACTACTATGAAGATCAACTTTGGAAGATCTAGAAAACATCAACGGAGACTCACAACGACACAGTCATGCTGGAATATAAGGCAGAAGCACATACCAAGAGACTACAACCTGCAAAGACTCACAGTGATAGATGAAGAACGTCGGACGACTTGTGTTCATACAGAAGGGACACTCCCTCTCAAGGCACTACTTGGAACAATCACTACAACAAGGGTCTGTCAGGGACGACAGACTCGAGAGGGGGGGGAGTGTTGAAGCTCAAGGTCAAGAACAAAGCATGGAAGCACATCAAAGAAGTGGACATAGAAGAAGAGAGAGCAAGTAGGGAGCTCCAAGAAGTGTATGTCAAATTTTCAGAAGAATCCCCTACAAAAATAGTGATTTTCATCACTAGAAACCATTGTAAATACCATTATCTATTTTTAGTAACTCCATTTTGTTCAAGCCGAGGAGTCCTCGAGCTTGAGGAGTATTAGAAGTACCATCGTACCAATTTTCATAATTTTTAGACTTCGTTTGAGCCCTCAAATAAGCCCTGGAACCTAATTTTTAACTAGGCCGGACACTAGGTCTGGACAGGGCCAAAACTAGTCAAAAAACTATAAAAAGAGCTAGAGAGCTCATTTTTGAGGTTAGCTCGTTAGAGAATAGAACTTTTGTAAGAGAACTCTTTTGCAATCTAAGCTTTCCATTGTTCCTCTCTTTGATCTTACTTTGTGCGCGTGTGTGTGTATGTGTGTGCATGTTTGTGTGCTTTCACTCACGCACTTGTGCCTTCACTTGCTCGTGGTCTTCATACCGGTCCTCACGTCTCCGCGGATTGACAAGTAAAGGAGGTGGTGCTTACGCTTGAGCTACAATGACAAATCCCTAATGTCAGGTAGTGCACACTCCTCTCAAGGCACAACACAAAGATGCGGCACCTGCAGAAGATTACCGGAGAGCTAATTGAGCTATCCTCAAAGGTAGAGTCCACAGGAAGCGTACGTGATATTTTGACTGAACAATCTGAACGCAAATTAAAAAGCTCCAAAAAAAGTGAAGGTATTTTGTAAATTCTCCGAAATAAAACTTGCGCTAATGTCTTCTGTGTCTACACGTGTACAAGTCGAATAAGTATGACTGCTTTCCTGCTGCAGCTAAGAATTAGGAATCCTGCACACATATTTGGCTTTGAATGCGCCTATGCCTACCACGGCAATGCCTTATTCTCACCTTTTTCACCGCCTACTGGTCTCTCTTAGCTCTCCAATAATCGGTCCCAACTTCCAAGCAAGCACCATGTTTTCATTGCTGCCGAACATTTCATTTGAGGCATGATTTTCGATTCACTAAGGTTGTATTGGTCTTGACATATCACGTCATTGTTATTCATATAATTCTAGGCACACTTTTGAAGGGGGAATAATCATGGCACATGGGGTCTAAAATGCGGATATCATGAAAACATATCAATTTAAAAACATATCAACTTATATTGACCATGCATGGAAATAGTATTGTATGTCTTATTAATATCTTGGTTGCTGCAACATTGATAGCTTAAGTGTTGCGTTACCCTTGCGAAACAAATACAATTTCACATATATAATGGTATGTGTTAGAAGATGTATTTTTTGAAGCATTTTGGATGAAAAATAATTGTAAAATGACAAAAACTTGTAAAAATATTTATGCAACTGATGTAAAAATAAGGAAGAGTCTTCCTTATGTAGAATAGAATTTTATGTAATTTTTCTAGAATTTTTGGAAACTCCTAGATAGCATATTGTTAGAATAATAGAGGAAAGGACCAAAATTCAAGTGTGAAAAGGGACACTTGAAAATGTATATAAGACAATTTCCTCTATTATGAGGGGGTTGGTTGATTATTTGTTGACATGCTAATGACATGCTATCCAAGTGAATAGAGAGAGTTTCCTGCTGAAAATCGTGTTTCTCCTCTTTGTGTGGTTTCTTTGATTTTGTTGAGTTTATTCTTTGTGTATCCATGGAGATTTGTGAGCTTCTATTGTGTAATTATGTTGAAGGTGTATGAAGAGAGCTGAATATTGATGTGTTGAGTGAGAAATTGATGAAGAATGGTGCTGGAGATGAAAATCGTCTGTTTTCACAAAATCGTGATTGTCTCATCTGTATGGTATAGGTAATATTTTTGAGTTTTGACTTCATAATTGTGTTCTGCTGAGAAAATAGCATGTATTAGACACCAAGATTGTGGAAAATGGTGGAGATTTTCTCAAGATAATCCAAACCCTAGAAATTCCTCTTCATTTTCACCATTCTCAGAAATCCAGCCATTATTCTCTTATTTCTTGGATTCTATCATCTAGAAGGGGCTGTGGTCTCTTGAATACTTCCAGAATTGACAAAATAAAGATGTCTTGTTAATTCTTTATGCTAAATGATTGGAGAGGACAACTCCAAAGATCAATAACAAACATTTTTTGGCGCCGTTGCCGGAGAGTATATCAAAAGCTTCATTGAAGTTGGACCTTGCTGGATCTTCTATTGTTGATGGTAATGAACACATGGAAAAGGTAATACTCTTTAATCAAGAAATGTGAACATGAAAAGGTAGATGTCTTTGTTGTCTTTTGGAAAAAGAAAGCAATAGATAATCTTTTGAGAATTGGAAGTGCTGAAATTTTTGTAAATTGATAGTTGCTCATCTCATTTTTTGAGGAAAAGTGCAGGTATGTGAAAAGTTTGAATCAAGAAAGCTGAAGATAAGGTAACATGTGTCTATTCTTGTATTTTTAGAGTGCTTTTTGACTAAGTACTAGGCAAAATTGTTGATCTTGGGAAGATAACATGGTTGCATTAAGGAAAAGTCAAGTAAAGTAGCTAGATGCAAGTAGATAAGATGCATTTGTTTACCAAGTCAAAGCATTATTCTTGAAAAAAATGGTTTGCATCTTCAAGAGAAAATGTTTGAGTTTATCTTTGCAAAAATTTGATACTTGCATTTCCTAGCACATTCTTCTTTGGGAAGTTTTCTCATGAACTGTTTTGATAGCCAAAAGCATAAGATAGTGTAACCAATCAAAGAACACAAGATCAATAGATCACCAAACAAGAAACTCTAAGTAAAGTGTTTACCTTAACTTAGGGCAAAATACTAAAAAAAATTCATAAAATTCATTAAAACAATCAAACAAATTTCTTTTTTTCCTTGGGAAGATGGACTGAAGTTTTGTTGACAAGTGTGGAAGAGATCTGGTGGTAAGAAAGCAAAAAATTTGCCAAAAACTAGAAAATCAGAAAAAACACGATTCTCTACACAGAATTGCGATTTTTTGAATAAGGTTGTGACTTTGATGCAAAAGTATAGGAGTCTGTTGAATTGCAATTGGTAAAGAGTATTGAAGGGAAACAACAAAATAGAATACTCAAATTTGCACAAAAGAAGTACAGAAAAAACACGATTTTTTGCACAAAATCACGATTTTCTGTAAGAGAAATTTTCTAGAATTTTCAGCATATTTGGGTTTTTGGAGAAAGGTAATTGCAAGAGATTTCATCAAGATTGAGTTAGTGAAGTTGGACAAGTGAAAAAGTGAAGAACAGTGGAAATTAAACAAAATCGCGATTTTCTGGACACTATAAAATCCTGGAATTTCAAGAGAAACTCATTTGAGTGAGTGTGAGAGAGAGAGAGAACAGGCACAGAATCGCGACCTTCTGCAGATATAAGTGTTGAAGAATTTTTGAATCAAGCAAGCAAGGTGAGGGGTTTCTATATCATTTTAATTACATTCTTTTAGATTTTCATGATCATTAAGCACAGAAAAGTAGGAAATAACCAAAATCACGAAATCGCGATATTCTGAGTTTTTTAATTTTCAATGAAAAAAATATTATTTTTTAGTTAATTTTTTTCATTGCATGTTAAAAACTAGATAGGGCGATTCTATAAAAGAAATAAAAACTTGAAAAACAATACCTTAAAATCTTCAAAAAAAATGATCAGAATCGCGATTCTATAGTCAGACACAAAATCGCGATTCTCTGAATTTATTACAAAATCGCAATTCCCAGAACACTATTTTCATAAGAAAATCATGTTATTTACAATTGTGAGCAATCACCATTGTCTGGGAACAAAATCGTGAAAAACACGATTTTGTGCACAAAATCGTGACAAAACACGATTTTGAGCAGAAAATCGTGGAAAACACGATGTTGAGCAGAAAATCGTTGAAAACACGATTTTGAACAGAAAATCGTGAAAAACACGATTCTGAACAGAAGATCGTGAAAAACACGATTCTGAACAGAAAATCGTGAAAAACACGATTCTGAACAGAAAATCGTGAAAAACACGATTTTTAACAGAAAATCGTGGAAAACACGATTTTGAGTAGAAAATCGTGGAAAACACGATTTTGAGTAAAATCGTGGAAAACACGATTTTGAGTAGAAAATCGTGGAAAACACGATTTTGAACAGAAAATCGTGGAAAACACGATTTTTAACAGAAAATCGTGGAAAACACGATTTTGAACAGAAAATCGTGGAAAACACGATTCTGAACCAGAAAATTGTGAAAAACACGATTTTGAACAGAAAATCGTGAAAAAACACGATTCTGAACAGAAAATTGTGAAAAACACGATTTTTAATAGAAAATTGTGAAAAACACGATTTTGAACAGAAAATCGTGAAAAAACACGATTCTGAACATTGAATTGTGAAAATTAATTGAATGATCCTTAGATCTGGGAACAAATTAAACAAACATACTAGGCAAGACTTAGGAAGGAAGGAAATAGAGCCAGTGGAAGGGCAAGTGCAAAAAAGAAATCTAGGGCAAGAAAACATGGAAAATTTAAACGAAACAAATGAGCCCATTGAAACTGGGGATTATAGAAATATCCTCAAATACATGTATACCAATAGGTTTGGAACCTATGTATATCAGGATGGAATGCATAAGTTTCTCATTAGATTGAGAAACTTAGAAGTTCCCTTGAACATAACACCAGTAGCTCAATTCAAAGATGGTAGGTATGAGGATAGGCAAGGATGTGTATACATCTTCTCCCAAGACCCAGAAAATTCAAATGACTTAGGGCAATGTGCTGACAGAGGACCTTGGGAACATAATCTAGGACAATTAGATTTACCAAGACCACATGAAAACTACACTAGTACTGAGCAACAACAAGGGAGGAGAACACATGCTTCCCCAAATCCTTTTGAAAAAGAACCAGAAGGATTTAATGAATTTTCACTAAGAAGAAGACATCATTGACAACCTCAGGGTAGAATGCTTAGGCCATATCAAGTAGCCAAATGCATGAAAAACCAATATGAAGGGTATTCTGATCCTCATGCTCATGCTGCAGAGTTTAGGCAATTAATTAGAGCTGAGGAGGTGGAAGATTACAAAGTCCAATTTGAAGCATTTGGTCTAACCCTAATAGGACCTGCATTATCTTGGTTCATCCCTTTGAGAAAGGAAATGTATTTAGATATTCAATCCTTCCTAGAAGCCTTCATTGGGGAATTCTCAAAGACTGGAATAAAACATAGCACAGCCACTCTGATACACAGTTTTAAACAACAAAAAGATGAAAATGTCAGAGAGGCAGCCAGGAGATTTAAGCAATACATTGACAGATGTCCTAAAGAAGAAGTACCTTCCATGGCAAGACAAGTATCCCTATTCATAGAAGGATTAAGAAGTGCTCAATTAAGGACCCTAGTGTACTATAGGAGATGCCCTGATCTAGGAGCTTGTGTAAAAGAAGCAATAGATTTGGAAGATAACAAAGGCCAAGATCTGTTAGCATTTGATCAACCTAGATCAAATGAAGACAAAATCCCATCAGCAGAAGAATTAGCTCAGGCCATTGCTAAAGCCCTAGAGGTAAGCACCAAAACCAATTTGATAAACTCTAGGATAAACACAAATAAAAAATGCTACAATTGTGGAGAAAGTCATTTGGTACAACAATGTCCATATCAAAAGCCTCCACATTTGCAAGATAGGAAAACACTCAAATATTGTACACTAGAGAGGAAATGGACAAATCATACCAGGGAGGAATGCTTTTATAATAAACAACCCATAAAGGAGAGAGATTATGGAAGCCAAAGAGAATCAGTATATGTTGAGCAACCAAGACCTGTGCTTGGGCAACAACCTCCTATACCAACAAATGTGGTACCAATCAAATACACACCAATAGAGGAGGGAAACTCAAGAACAAAGTCACCATACAAGGAAGATTATCAATGGAATGAAGGATATCAAGAAGAATGGGAAGGTTATGAATTAAGAGAACCAGAATTACAAGCCCTAGACTTGGGAAATGGAAGAATTGAGATGGACACTGCCACTTTCATGTATATAACCAATAATTATATGTCCAATCAAAAACCTCAATTCAAAGGGGGACCAAAGATAACTTGTTATAGGTGTGGGGGAGAACATTTCATCAGAGACTGTCCACAACCTCCTACGTTAAGAATAGAGGGAGCTTATTGCAAGGATTGTGGCAAGGAACATTTGATAAAGGATTGCCCAAAAAATCCTCAAAAACAACAAAACACACCTAATAACATACCACTAAAAGCAGTCAATATCATGGAACAAGAAGAATTGAGTGACATTGACCAAGTGAATGTAAATGCTATAACAAGGTCACAAACAAAACAACAAAGAACAACTAAGGAACAAAATGAAGGTTCAATCTCAAAGGTGAAGAAAAATAGACAAAAAGGGAAATGGGAAAGGAAACAAAGGATGGGTAAAAATTTGGAAGAAGAAAATAGGGAACAATCAAACAGTACTTCTCCTCAAAAGACACAAACCCAGTTCGAGATAGGAAATTCACAAAGTCTAGACACTCTAATAAAAGCATACAAGGGAAGAATTCAAGAGGGACCAAGCCCTACTGATCATACAATGGCTTATCCTATGCCAGACTTAGAACATGAAAGGATGCAGAAGTGTAAACAAATCATACGGGAAGTGCAACTCAAAATGGGGGAAGTAGACAATCCTCAAAAAACAGTTTAGGAATCCGAGACAACAAAAACAAGAGGAAATAGTATCAAGGAAGAAAACCCACAAGTAACATTCCAGGTGAATATAGATAAACAATGCACAATTCTATATCATACCACATGGGAAGATTTAATGAAACAAAATCCTCACTTACAGAACCAAATGAAAAAATGGGAAACAACACCAGAAAATATTCACCCACAACTACAGGAACTGGAGGAGTTGTGGTATATTCCCATTGATAAGATAGGAGGATATTGTGAAGGAGAAGAGGGAAACTCAACCTTAAAAATACAATTTGGTAAAAACCAGGCCAAAGCTATTCTGGATAGTGGATAAGGAGTGGCCATCATGACTAAACAAACTTGGGAAAAATGGGGAAAAAATGAATTATTACCCACCAAAATGAGATTGCAACTTGCAGATGGACACATAGAAAAACCCCTAGGAATATGGGAAAAAGTGATTGTGGACATATGTGGAACAAAGATAGAACATATCTTTGCTATAGTTGAATTCCCACAATCCACTTCATATGAAATTATCCTAGGAAGACCATTTATGAGACAAATGCAAATTGTGCAAGATTGGGGTAATGATTCCTTATACCTTCAGAGCAAAGGAAGAATAACCAAAGTAAATCTAAGAAATGGGCACTACTGTGACATATCTCCTCAAGAATGGTATAAAATACATCAGAATCAAGAGTTGAGTGAGGAATCAGAAATGGAAGACCAGGATGAAACTGAATCATCAGTATGGAAGTGCAACATGATAAGAAATCTTACCAATAGAAAAAGGAGATTGAGAAGAGAAGATTGTGTGGAAGGAAGGAAGTTACAAGATGAGAACTATGTACCACAACAATTCAAAGATGAGGAGTTTGAGCCCTATGGGTGGAATCAAATTTTGGCTACTATGGATCTAGCCAGTGATGAATATGTAGGAGTGGAATTTCAAAATGAAGAAGGATATGATATCTTTCACATTGGAATACAAATGATAAAGGTATCCAGAACAGAAGAGGACAAAGAAGAAGAAATGATATTAGAAAAAGGGAAGACACAATTTTTGGAAGAAGTAAAAGCTGAAGATGCTATTAAAGATAAAATCTCAGGCAAGTATAAGAAAAACAAACACAAGGAAATAGAAGAAAATCAGGAGGATGAGAAGAAGAAAAGGGAAGCAAACAAAGATCAACAGTTTGATGTACCAGCAAATTTCAAGACTTATGAAGTAGAAAGCAGACTACTTCTCAAGAGGAAACCAAAGAGGGAAAAGAAGAAAGGTGAGGCTTATGATAATGAGGAACAAACCAAAAAGATCATGATCACTCAGGAAGAGGGAGAAGAAAGACATATTGTAGTGGCTGATGACATGACAACTCAAGAAGAGGAGGCACTAAGAAACTTGGCAAGAAACTATAGGGATGTGTTTGCTTATAGCTATAAGGATTTGAAAGGTATTGATCCTAAAATATGTGAGTATAAGATTCCTATTACACCTGAGGCAAAACCTAGCAAACAGAGACATTACACATTCAATGATAAATACTCTGCTAAAATAAAGGAAGAAATTGACAAGCTATTAGCTGCCAATTTCATCTATGAAATTGAGTATACAGAATGGATATCTCCTATAGTTGTGGTACCAAAAAAGAATGGGAAACTTAGGGTATGCATTAACTTGAAAAAGGTAAATGCAGCAACTATAAGAGATAATTATCCACTGCCTATAACAAATCATCTTCTAGAAAGAGTTGCAGGGAAGGAGGTTTATAGTTTTTTAGATGGTTTTTCAGGATACAATCAGGTACCTATAGCACTGGAAGACCAACATAAAACTGCCTTTTCCACAGAATGGGGGATTTATGCTTTCAGGGTTATGCCCTTTGGGTTAACTAATGCTCCAGCAAATTTTCAGAGGTTGATGTGTCATATCTTCAAAGAGTTCCTGAGGAATGTAATGGAAATTTATGTAGATGATCTTTGTACTTTTTCATTAAAAAGACAAGATCACTTACAGGATTTAGAAAATATATTCAGGAAATGCAGAACCTACAGAGTATGTTTAAATCCAGAAAAGTGTGTATTCTTTGTAAGACAAGGAAGAATGTTAGGTCACATAGTCTCTAAAAATGGAATTTCAACTGATGAGAAGAAAATAAAGGCCATAATAGAGCTTCCAAGACCAACAAGTGTAAAGGAACTTCAAACTTTCATGGGACATTGTGGGTACTATAGGAAATTTGTACACAAATTTGCTGACATAGCCAAACCATTATATGCCCTAATTACTAAGTTTGAGTGGACCAAGGAGTGTGACCAAGCCTTTGAAACTTTAAAAACTTGTTAGGTAACAACCCCAATTCTGAAAACACCTCAATGGGATAAAATTTTTCATGTCCATGTGGATGCTTCAAATTATGCTTTAGGATGTGTGTTAGCACAACCAATAGAGGGAAGCAAGTTAGATTTTCCAGTGGCTTATGCTAGTAGGCAATTGAATCTAGCAGAAAAAAATTACACAACCACTGAGAGAGAGGGATTGGGCATGGTATTTGCTATAAAAAAATATAGACATTACCTTTTGGCCAACAAGTTTAAGTTCTTTGGAGACCATCAAGCTTTATTATATTTGGTATATAAACCTTGTCACATTGGTAAAATAGTCAGATGGTTTCTTTTGCTAATGGAATTTGAGTTTGAAGTGGTGGTCAGACAAGGGAAAACACACTTGAGAGCAGATCATTTATCTCGAATTCAGTCTAAAGAACCCAGTTCACCTTTAGATGACAACCTGCCAGACACTTATTTGTTTAAGGTAGAGAGTGTTCCTGAGTGGGCCATGACTTTAGTACCATTATTAACCATGGGACCTTGCAGAACAGTTGGGAACAATGCACACTTAGTATTACAAAGCAGGAACTTTATGTTACTAGCTGGGCATTTGTACCATCTCAACCACACAGGCATATTGGAATATTGTACTCCTGAGGAAGAGCAACAAGAATATATGAGGAGAGCTCATTGTTGGAACCCTTGTACTCATGCTTCTAGGGTAGTCACCCTAAGTAATCTCAATAGGATGGGGGTACATTGGCCTAATAAGATTCAAGATGTAACAAAATACATTGCTAATTGCAGGAAGTGCCAATTATTGCAAGATTCAGAATTCATAACTCTATATTGGTTCCAGAAAAATCCAGATTGGAGTGAAAATATCATTGAGGAATTGAAAAGGAAGAAGAAAGGAAAACAAGTGATAACTGGTGCAGATTCCAAAAATCTACAAGTAATCTCTGAAGAATATCAATTGATAGGAGAACAGTTGTATAAGAGAGGAATGGATGGATACTTAAGAATTTGTGTTCTGGAGAATAAATATCTAGAAATGTTGGAACTGGCACATTTTGGAGTAGTAGGAGGACACTTCTCAAGTGACAGAACTGCTAAACTCATTTTATATTCTAGCTTTTGGTGGCCAACCCTATTTCCTGATGCAAGAACCTATGTAAAAAGATGTGATGTCTATCAGAGAGTGAGTCAACCAAATAAAAGAGATGATATGCCATTAGTTCCATTAATTTCAGCAAGAGCCTTTAGTAAATGGGGGTTGGATTTCATTGGACCTATACATCCTCCAGCAAAACAATCCCATGCTGAATACATCATAGTGGCTACAGATTACCTGACAAAGTGGGCTGAGGCCAAAGCCACTAGAAGGAATGATGCTCATACTACTGCCAGATTCCTATATGAAAATATTATCACCAGATTTGGACTTCCAATTGAATTGGTAAGTGATAGGGGAACCCATTTTGTAAACCAAATCCTAGAAAACATCACTGAATATTTCCTGATCAGTCATAGAAAGTCAGCCCCATATCACCCACAAGCCAATGGGTTAGCAGAAAGTACTAATAAAGTACTTTGTACTGTACTATCAAAATTAGTAAACACAAACAGGAATGATTGGGATTTACAACTTAATCATGTCCTATGGGCTTATAGAGTGGCTTATAAAACTGCAATAGGAAACACACCTTTCAATCTAGTATATGGACAAAATGTCGTTCTACCTATGGAATTCCTTATTCCAACATTAAAAGTAGGTAGTTACTACAATTGGACTGGATATGAACTGTCAGAGAGAGTAGTAGAATTGGAAAAATTGGGAGCATCTAGACTCCAAGCCATTATGAGTATATATGTGGACAAGAAAAGGCAGAAAGCTTATCATGATGTTCACATAAAAGAAAAAGATCTACAGGAAGGAGATCTAGTTTTGGCTTACACAGTCAAAGAACATCAGAAAAAGTTCCAGAAAAAAGGACATGGACCATATATTATACATCAGATAAGCAACAGTGGAGCCATTCAACTAGCTAACATAGACGGAGAAATCATGCCAAACTTCATAAGTGGATGTAGAGTCAAGAGGTATGACTGCCCATTAACTGTTGATGAATGGAGAAGGTTGCAATGAGCTCAAAATAGGAAAAAAGAAGAGGACATTAGAAAAGAGGCTCAACAGGAAGCAAAGGAAAGGATAAGAAAAATCAAAGATCTTAGGGAAGTCTATTTGTGTGAAACTCCTCTAAAACCAAAAGAACATGTGCCTGTGATGACAATGGATTTTCAAAATGAAAACATTAGGGTATTGATATATTCTGGAGCACAAGTGAATCTGATTAGTTCAGCTTTGGTAAGTAAATTTAATATTAATCAAAACTTTGGAAGGTCAAATAGTACAAAGCATGTCTTCACTATCTATTGTAGTTAAGTTCAATGAAGAATATATGAAAATAGATTGTGAAGAATGGCCAGATCAATTGATGTCTGAAAAAGTGATTTTAGGTCAACCATGGCTCCAACGAGGTAAAGTGATTTTGGATTTTGAAAAAATGAAGCTTAAATTGAACATAAATGACAAAAGGTTTTTAATATTTTTATTGAGTAATGAAGAACAGGAAAGTCAGTCAGATGTTCATCATATACACTTGGAAGGATTCACTTTTGCATTTGAAGATACACAGACATTACCAATACAAATGTTAAATGATCAAGCTTCATGTAATCAAAATCAGCAAAAGATGGGAAGAACAAAGAAGGGTGGAGAGATAGGAAGAAGGTGGCAATCATGGCATTATCCAAAGGATCAAAACATCAAAACAAGAAGCATGGAATCAAAGTCTACAGGAGTTCTGCTCATCAAAACAGAAATCCAAGACAAAATGGATATGGAGACAAAAAAATCCTACAAAATGCTTATCCGAAGGAAATGGATGTTTGCCTGAAACCAGGACAATTAGAGTTAGGAAGTATTGGGTCAAAAAATCAGAGTTGTTTCAATGGAAAAAAGATCATCCATATTTGATCTATATTGAGAAAATCATATTGAAAATAATATTGAAAATTATGACAAAAATATTTGACCTTATCCTTTTTCTAAAAAGAGAATGAGGAGGGGAAGAAAAGAAATAGAAAAAATCATTGTTAAAAAAAAAAAAAGAAAAAGAAGAGAGAAAAAGAGAGAAAAGTTGAGAAAAATTGTTTATTTTCGTTTCCTTTTTACAAAATTATATAGCACAAAGCAAGATCTAGGTAGAAGGGTAGTAGACTTCTATTTATTTTGTATTAATTTTTCTATCATTGATAAAATGTTTTGTTTTTCTCCAAAAGAGTTGTTGGAAAAGGGAGTGCACTAGACATCTTGCTACACCTGTACTGATCACTTTTGTTGAGTCTTTTTGAAGAAACAGAATTTATTTTGGATTTTTATTTTCATTCTTATGTCATGACATCTCAAAATAAATATGACTCTTTGATTTCTTGTGACTCATGTGGGTGGAGTTTTTCTTTGTGTATTTTATTTTCCTCAGAATGGTAAATGCAAAGGAGTTATCAATTCATGACTTCAAAGCAGAATCAGTCACTCTATCAAGAGGTCATTGGTTCTTAGACAGTGAAGCTGTGGAAGAACAGGTGAACCTGGAATTTGATGAGGAATTAGAGATTCCAGAGGCAGAGAAGGTGGTGAAGGAGCTCAAAGAAACCCTAAGCATTATTGGACAGCATATATTCACAGTGGGAGTACGTGGATACAAATATACCATGCTGTGTTAAGAATTTTACAGATTTCAAAGGGTTGCTGTCAATCAGAAAAGATGGAAGGCAGTTGGTATACACAAGTTATTGGAGGAACCCATCTTCTTCATTGATTTTGAAAGAGTGGCACAAGTAATGAGTAGTCTGCTGGAAATAGGAAAAGGGAATGATGCTTATTTCCGGTGCAAAGTCAAGAACAAGGATAATCAGGAGGTGGGTATCACTATAAAAGCAGAACATATCAGAGCAGATTTACAATTCTACCCTAGGGGAACCAAGCTTGATCCCAGCTTTGTAAAGAAGAATAAGGAAACCTATAAGGGTACGCAAAATTCATTGACTTCAAAGGAAGAGAGAATGAAGAATATGCCACAAGGATGTTCTTACAATATTTCTGCTTCCCAAAGTTACCAAGGTATACCATGCCACATAAATCTGTTACACTATTGATGCTTAACAACAAGGATAGGACTAAGCCCTTTGGAGTAATGGATGTGACACCATACATCCATGAACAGCTGAAAGAAGCAGCAAAACACTGGGAACAGAAAAAATTCATGAATGGAGCCCAGTTTTTAACCAGGATCATTTATCATGTTTTAGGAATGGAAGATCAGTTGAAACTGGCTCCAGAGGCACAATATTTTAGAAATCTTATGTCAGGAATCAAGAGTCCTCCAAGGAAAATGGCTGTGAGAAATAAAAGGACAAACCAGCATGAGGGGAGCAGGAATGAAAAGAAAGGTAATATCTGAGGAAGTGGTTCCTGTAAAGAAAAGGCGGTTGGACCCAAGAAAGGTTGGATTAGAGATGGATGAAGCTACAAAAGAAGAACATGAAGATGCGCAGAAGCAGGTCCAATCCTCTAGTGATCCTCATCCACCCCAAACAAGCAAAGAACATTTATATACTTATCTAACTCAAGGAAATAACAAAAGAGCAATGTATGAGGCACAATATCAAAAGATGCTGGAAGATTATTCATGCAAGGCTATAGATTGGGTCCAAGAGGAGGTAGAGCATTATGAAGCACTTCATGATCAGATGATGGCAGCTGAAACAGAAGAGGTATTTGTTAAAAAGGAAGTTGAGGTGCTAGCTTACTTCAAAGAATTGCAAGGACCTCCAGAAACTAGAACCACTATTGTTGTAAAAAAGAAGGTTCAAAAGAAACCAGTGCAAAAGAAGAAGTTGACCAAGAAGGGAAAGGGAAAATCAGTAGTTGAAACTGTAATCACAAAAGAGACAGAGGAAGTGATAGGGGAAGAAACACAGAAGCAATCCACTGTGGTAGAAGCATCAAGACTGAAAGAACCAAAAATAGGAGGGCCTTCACATTTTTCCTCTGATTCTGAAAGTGATATTGAGAGTTTTTTATTAAAGAGTCTGAATTTATCAATTCCAAATACTCCTAATGTGATTATAGAGGCTCCTGAGAAACAGAAAACACCCGAAGAGTTGAAGAAGAAGTCTCAGGAGAAGCAGATGCAGGAACAGGCAGTAAAACAGCTCAGTCCTGAAGAAGAAAGAAGGTTGATGAAAGGAAAAGCAGCTATGGTAGAAAAAGAAAGTGAAATAAGAGAAGAATTCAGTTGTGGGTTGGTGCATACAAGAATAAAATCAATATGGACAAAACCCTCACAAACCTACTTCAAATTAGATGAGAGCATAGCAGAAATAGCCAAAAAAGCACAGATAAGCAGTCCAGTGATAAATCAGAAAGGTGCAAATCAAGGTCAAATTCAGGAAGAAGAGGAAATAGTAGTGAAAAACAATGTTCAAGAAGTCACAGGAGGAATAGTGGAAAGGGAGATTATCCAAAGTATAAAAGATGTACTTCATGATTTGAAGAATAATGAAGAATTTACAACCAATAAAGATCAAAAGGGAGAAATGGATCTCATGGACATTGATGAGCAGGAAGAAGGACACAAAGAACAAAAAAGTAATGATCAGGTCAAAATTATTGAGGAAACTGAATCAATTCTAGTCCAGGAAAAGGAAGGACAGGACGAGCAAACAAGTAAAGGTCAGGTAAACTCTGTTGAGGAAATTGAATCTACTCTAGTTCAGGAAACCCTAATCCAGGAAAAGGAGGTACAAATAGAAGAAGGACACCTCTCTGAAGAGAAGCAACAGGTGATGGAGAACAAAAAGGTGCAGGGAATAAAGCTGAATTCAGATGTCTTAGAGCAGAAGAATCTGGGTGCTCAGACTTTGGAACATGAAGAAGATATGGCAGATCAAGAAACACTAGAAACTCATCCAAGCAATGAAGAACACCAGGCCAAGGTTATAGAATATGAAGAAGAAGAGGAAGAGGAGAATGAGTGCAAAGAAGACAAACAAATGGAAGCTAAACAAATGGAAATGGAAGGGGGGTTGGAAAGAATCCCCAAGAATATAAGATCGGCTTGTCAGATTATTATGAGCAATATTGAGCAGTTCAGACCTTCAAGCAGGAATATGATCATTTTAGGAATGGTAGCAGAGTCTGAATTTGAGAAAGTCAGTATGATCATTAAGGAGCACAAAAGGGAGAAGGAACAAATGTCAGAACAATTGAGGAAGGTGCAGGAGAAAAATGAGGAATTTACCAACAGAATAATTGCTTTGGAAGAGTTAGAAGTACAAAAACAAAATAGAATTCAATATCTAGAAGAAAAGAGTGCAAAACTAACAGAGCAGAATAATAAACTGGAAATGGAGCTGAGAAAAATTGAAGGAAGATATAGAACCTTGCAGACTTCTTATCAAATCTTGACCAAAGCAAATGAAGAGATAAACAAATTATTATTGGAAGAAGGTCAGATGAAGGATGAAGGTAAGACTGATCAGATGACAGAGGAAGAAAAAGAAGAATTGCACAAGGAGATCAAGAGATTACAAACTGAACTGAAGGAAGCCAAGGAGCTAGAGAAGCAAGCTAGTACACATGCTGCTACATCAATGAGAGGATATAACAAGCTGCACATGGATATGGAAAAAGAAAGGAGTGATTGGCAGTCAAGGATTGAAAAGGAAAAAAAATGAATGGATAAAAGAAAGAGAGTTATGGGCAATACAGAATGGAAGTCTGATGGTGACAATAGAAGACTTACAGAAAAAGTTGGACAAGCCACAAGTTCAGGAAGAAACACATATAGAGACCACATATACAGAGGAATATGAGGGAGGAAATGATGATAGAATACAACATGGCAGTGAATCGGCAAATAAATGACCAGAGGAAGAATATTCAGAAGAATTTGTCAAAAAATTGATGACAAATAGAGAATCTAGAATGGATTTTATCCGAAAAATGCATGATGAATATGAAGATCAAATTGTCACATTTGCTTTGAATAAGGGGATTAATCCAGACTAGCATCATTGGGCTGCAGACGGACTGGGCATACCTTTATGTATGATCATGGAGAGTATCAAGAACTATCAAATAGCAAGAGTTGGATTACCTCCAAATAAATATCTAGAATATGAAGAAGATATTAACGTGACCAAAGAATTATTTGAGAGAGCCAATCCAAAGTGGAGGAACAAATGGTTGGATGCAAATAAAGAATGCAGGAAAATTTGGAAGGAAGCACCTCTTCAATTGAAAATTAATCCAGCCTACTGCCCAGTAGCAAGAAGAAGAGAATGGACAATTTTTTGGGAAAGACGGAGAGAAGGTCAAATCCCACCTAAATGGTTGAATTTCCCAAAAATAGCCGGTCCAAAGGCACGAACATGGCCTACAAAAAATTACATGGTGGATACAGCTGAGTCTGTTATAGCTACATACAAAGATGTAAACGACCCTGCATGCATGTTACTGATCAGAGTAATGAGATTAATTCTGGCATTTATAGAAACATACACCGATATAGATATCAGAACATTAAATTACATTGGCTTCAATTCTCCAACGGATGCGTTATTGTTTGATCTTAGTGAAACACCCGATAGAATCTGTTTAATGGCATACTACAGCAGAGTAATATTTTTGGGCAGTCACTATTTACAAATTTTTGAAGATGCATTCGATTATGGGTTTTTTGAGAGAGAGTCAGAAATATTCGGAAACTTGTCAGTAGTCACCAAGTCTCGCCTTATTGCATATGAAGCTGCTTACACAGAATATTTGAAAAAGGATGTAATTGATAAACCAGAAGCTGCAGTACAGTGGAGAAAAGCATTGTTTGAAATGGTAAATAACCTGAACATTACAGAAAGGAAAAGTCATGACTTATTGTCACAAGCCTATCAAAGAAAGAAAAAGTGAAGAAAGCAATCAGGACGTAAGAGCAGGAAAGTCTTTTGTCAGGAGCCAAAAGGTTTAGGAGGGGAAGGATGTTAGAAGATGTATTTTTTGAAGCATTTTGGATGAAAAATAATTGTAAAATGACAAAAACTTGTAAAAATATTTATGCAACTGATGTAAAAATAAGGAAGAGTCTTCCTTATGTAGAATAGAATTTTATGTAATTTTTCTAGAATTTTTGGAAACTCCTAGATAGCATATTTTTAGAATAATAGAGGAAAGGACCAAAATTCAAGTGTGAAAAGGGACACTTGAAAATGTATATAAGACAATTTCCTCTATTATGAGGGGGTTGGTTGATTATTTGTTGACATGCTAATGACATGCTATCCAAGTGAATAGAGAGAGTTTCCTGTTGAAAATCGTGTTTCTCCTCTTTGTGTGGTTTCTTTGATTTTGTTGAGTTTATTCTTTGTGTATCCATGGAGATTTGTGAGCTTCTATTGTGTAATTATGTTGAAGGTGTATGAAGAGAGCTGAATATTGATGTGTTGAGTGAGAAATTGATGAAGAATGGTGCTGGAGATGAAAATCGTCTATTTTCACAGAATCATGATTGTCTCGTCTGTATGGTACAGGTAATATTTTTGAGTTTTGACTTCATAATTGTGTTCTGCTGAGAAAATAGCATGTACTAGACACCAAGATTGTGGAAAATGGTTGAGATTTGCTCAAGATAATCCAAACCCTAGAAATTCCTCTTCATTTTTACCATTCTCAGAAATCCAGCCATTATTCTCTTATTTCTTGGATTCTATCATCTAGAAGGGGCTGTGGTCTCTTGAATACTTCCAGGATTGACAAAATAAAGATGTCTTGTTAATTCTTTATGCTAAATGATTGGAGAGGACAAGTCCAAAGATCAATAACAAATAGTATGGAACTATCAAATATGAGTTTTTGTGTTTCTTTGTCGTATTGGGACAAAGGGATATGGGGATTTTCAAATTCCAACCATTACAACTCATCTAAAGAATGTGTGCACATACAAAAAAAGGTGGTCTTGAACCTTACAAGTTAGGGGTTATGCCAACATCTTAGCAACTTTCATAAATACTTTGGTGAAAGTTAAAATTAATGAAGCTAATTCAAACATACATACTGACTAATTTTTGCATGATTTGGAAAATATTAGAAGTTTGTGCGAATGATCTAGATTGCAACATGATAGGAGCAGTTATTTTTCAATATATCCTCCCGATTTTCTTCTTCTGCAACAGATTCAATGAGGCGAGGAGAGAGCATCACTTGGGAAGTTTTCGCTCTCCAATTGTCTTGTATTTCACCTAATACATCTACACTTTCCCTCGGAAGTCTAGGGCTCTCCTGAAATCACGACTGTCTGCATTGGTATCAATGCTCAAAAACAACATCTACACTTACCTCGTCGTGCTGCTAAAATCTAGCGATGCCCACCAGTTTTGTCGTACTTGATGGGCTCCTTGTTATTCTGCAGAGCAGATGCGAGGCAGATGGCCATCCCTATCGAGAGTCATTATCATAATCTGAGCGACCATCTGACCTCTCACCATATGACGTTTGCCCTTGTCCTGTATCAATGCAAGATGGTTCGCCACCACCAATGATCACTCCTTCAATCAACTTCACCTCGTCCACCTCGGCCATACCCACACTCCTAACCATACATTATCCCATGCAATTCGAATACTTTTGGGGCCTTCAATGGGCATAGCTCCTCCATTTCGGCTTGGCCCATGCTTTAGATTGCAACCTTGGTCTGCTCTAGAGCCTAAGTAGCTCAACAAAAACCCTACCTTTTTCTTGTGTCTACCCACGGTCCAGTCTGCATGTTCTAGGTTCTTTATTTATGAAAAAACCAGTCATTTTCATTTTATTTCAACTGTTGTTGCAAATACATGAAAAGTTTGTGTATTCTCAGTGATCCATGATGAGGTGTTGCCCATACATCAAAAATTTTTGAACCCTGTTGACCTTCTTCGATGGCATGCTTCAACATCTTCCCTATCTTGTTCACCAAGGTGATATCCGTACTTGTCCTTAACTCTCACTTCATGAGAAACCTCCTTGATCCATAGCTGTAACTTTTTTGTCATTTTCACCCTTCTGCATTTCCACCAAACTCTGATAAGATGCTAACCAGAGTTCTCCTTACAGACGACCTACATCAATAAAACCTCTTGAAGATCTAAGGACAAGCCCAGCGTGATTCTTTAGGAAGAGCCTTCTCCTTAGCATCTCATCAAAGTGATGTTTATCACGATGAAATCTGAAATGCATATGGGAATGCGATGATGCTTCGTGCTGCGGAAGTGCAATGACCTTGGAAATAACAGTCTCTCCTTCATCAGGACATTCCTTTTTATGAGAACTACGATGAAATTCGGGCATATGAGGGAAATGATTGCCTCTTTTAGTTGGTCCATGATCGTCTTCTCTGCCATATTTCGTAGCACCCTCTCCTACTCCTACACGCTCGCTCTCTGAATATCGCTCATGCCTCGTGGCAAATTCACCTCCATACTCCTCTCTCCCCTTTTCATTACCTTCAGAATATTGCTCATGCCATGCTGTTTTCTTCTTCTTTGTTCAAATTTGGATGTCGCAGAAGCCTTCATATCTCCACCATGCTACTTAACATTTCACAATCCCTTCTTATGTCAGCAATCGATGGTGCAGATCACCATACAAAGCCCTCAGACTATCAGAAATCTTTGTTGATGAAGATGATGAACCCAAAAACTCCTTGAAACTTGTAGAAGAACCCCAAATGGTGCTTATTTACACATGATTAGAGAAAAATCAACAAAATTAATAGAAAAAATCAACAAAATAACTAAAATATTTTTAATAATTACTCATATTCTACTCGTGACTTGAAGAATCACCACACATGGTAGATTAATCACCCTAAGAAGGGGATTCTAATCATACCAAAAATGGATCATCTCAACAAGTTTGTCAATCTTGCAAGCCGCAAATGCTCACAAGAGCATAATGAAATGAAGAACTAAAAAAATCATCATGAAAAGCTTGTATACAGGTCTCTTTCATGCCAAAAACCATCACATAAGTGACAAGAGAACGCTCCCCGGAAGCGGCGCCAAAAGTTGTTGACGTTGTAGCATCACAACTCATACTTGTCAATCCGGGAAGCATCTCATGAGACCCAAATGTTTGCGTAGAAGCACTTAGCAGATGTAATGGCGCTTCCTCAACGTACGATTAACAACGTAATTAACAAGAGGACATGACATAAGCATCGCTAAAGATGCACATAATCGTAATCACAAGCATAATCGTGACGTAATCGCATCAACGTGTCACAAGCGTTAAACAAGAAAAGAACGAGTACGCATGCACATCATGACGAGAGCAAGAGTCTAACTACAAACTAGCATTATCTCATTACTTCTAGAAAAGCTCTCCCAAAAGAGGAGGTGGAGACCTCTTTATATACAAAATGGCAAAAAAGCATGCTATGTGGGATTTCTAAACCGAAAGGAGAATGAATCCCACTTATTCTCAAGTGTGGCACTCACACACACCTATACAAGAGTGCTTTATTAACTGAACGAGAGGTAGGAAAAGGTACAAATGATTATGAAAAAGAGTGGATCCAAGAATTAGATGTTGTCTCGTCAACAGTTTACCACATATTTTCTCGTTTGAGGCTGTTATGTGTGCAACTTATGTACTTAAAAGGCGTCCCACTAAAGCACTACAATCTATCACTCCATATGAGGCTTGGCATGGTCACAAGCCATCTGTTGCTCATCTGCATGTTTTTGGTTGTTTGGCATATGCATTAGTGCCTGAACAACATCGCAAAAAATTGGATGATAAAGGAGTGAAATGTATTTTTGTTTGGTATAGTTATGAAAGCAAAGGCTATCGTCTGTATCATCCACAGACTACTGGTTAGCTGTGATGGTGTTTTTGTGGAAGATGCTATTCAACCATTACTTTCATGTACTAAGGAGACATCTGTTAGCTCCAAAGACATGTATGATACTTTGCTGCCTCTTTTTACAAGTGGACAGTCTAGTGCTCATCCTAATGAGGCAACTTCTTAGCCTTTACAAGTTTCATGTGATGATGCAGATCATTCTATTTCTGATGCAGATTTACATGATGCACTTGTTGATGAGAGAAATGATATTGAGGAGGCAAAAACTATGCCAAAGTGGCTACTGCAGAATTTGCGTGACAACAAATCATATGCACCTCTGTCATATCATACTCAATCAGGCTCTCATAGTGCCTCTTTTGCATCAGATTGCTATGCTATGGTTGCCTCTAGTCTTTGTGATGAGAATGAGCCTGTTTTGTTTGATGAAGCAAAAATGTTTGAAAATTGGATGGCTGCAATGCAATTAGAATATGATGCTATCATGAAAAATGGTACTTGGTCTTTATGTGACTTGCCTCATGGTAAGAAGGCCATTGGCACTAAGTGGGTATACAAGCTAAAGCGTAAGCCTGATGGAACAATCAACAAGTATAAGGTGAGGCTTGTTGCAAAGGGTTATGCACAGGAAAGAGGCATTGATTTTGATGAAACCTTTGCACCTACATGCCCAATGACTACTGTTCGTAGCATCTGTGCATTTGTAGCTCATCATGGTTGGAATGTACATCAGTTGGACATTAAAACAAGATTTCTGAATGGTGACTTGCATGAAGAAGTGTATGTTTTTTAGCCCCATGGATTTGTGCAAAAAGGGCATGAAAACCAGGTGTGCAAGTTAAAGAAGGCATTATATGGTTTAAAGCAAGCACCACGTGCTTGGCATGAAAAGATACATGCCTATCTGATTGCATATGGTTTTGAGAACAATCCAACTGAGAGAAACTTATATGTTAAGTGTGCAAATGATGTGCTTCTGATCATTGTGGTGTACGTTGATGACATGCTACTCAATGGTCCTCATGAGAAGCATATTGTTGATTTCAAGGCTGATTTGCATGCCTCATTTGAGATGTCTAATTTGGGGCATTTGCATCATTATTTAGGCATTGAGTTTATACAAGTTGATGGCGGAATAGCTTTGTGTCAAAAAAAATATATTGACACATTATTGCAATGGTTTGGCCTTGAAGACTACAAACCTATTGCCACTCCTATGGAGACAAGTTTAGGATTTAGCCTTCATGATGCTAGAGATGCATTTGGTGTTGTTCTCCATCAACATGCTATTGGATGCTTGATTTACTTATGCATTACTCGGCTATTCAGTTTGCTATCTCACAGATGAGTTGGTTTATGCATTGCCCAAGAGTCAATCATTGGTAGGCGGTTAAGTGCATCTTTTGCTACTTGAGTGGTACCCAACTACTTGGATTGTTTTATCCTAAGGGGGATCATTACTGTGAGATTTACATACTTTTTTTGACTCTATCTGGGTTGGTTGCTATGACACTTGTGTGTCCACTAGTGGCTTTTTCTTCATGCTTGGTAGCTCATGTATATCTTGGTTGAGCAAGAAGCAGCCTAGTGTGGCCACTTCCAGTTGTGAGACTGAGTATAGGGCATCTTTCACAGTGACTATTGAGTGTGTGTGGCTCATATGTCTTATGGATGATTTGGGTGTTGATCAGTCTTCTGCCACCACCATCTTCACTAATACTCAGAGCACATTGGCAGTTGCGAGGAACAACATGTTCCATGCTTGCACTAAGCACATTTAGGTGCATTATCATTATGTTAGGGAGAGGTTCTCAGGAGAGATCAGGTTGGCATATGTGCCCACGTAGGAACATTCCAGACCATTTCATGAAGACTCTACCTAGGGAGAAGTTTGAAGTTTTCAAACAAATCTTTGGGCCTACTTCCTTTTGTGGATTGATTCCACATAGCTTGGCACTTCCTTATACCAAGTGCAAGCTCCTTGTTCACCGCATCACTCCCAAAGGGGATTTGTTGATATATTTAGGTAGTGATGTGTGTGAACACACTAGGACCACCGGGGCACTTTTTTCCCTCTTTAGGAGTTTTGTCCCCTAGCTTGTATATATGCCTATTGCCCTAGTGGGTAACTTATCTTTGTACATTCTAGTGGTAATACATTCAGTATTGTGTATTATGCTCCAAGCTTCTTCTTCTTCCTTGTGCTGTTTGTGTGCTTCTACAGACCTCGAACTCCAACAATGAGATTGCATCATATCTAATGGGGCCCGATATTCATGGTGTTTATATTTTACTACTAATTCCTTCTTAGAACAATCTTTCAAAACCTTGGCTTGTTTAAGCAAGGCTTAGTCAAACAAGAGGTTGTAATTCATAAGTGTCTTCTGGTAGATCTTATACCACAAAGGTCATGGGAAAGACCACTCCTTGAAGGGTAATGGGAATATCGTTTACCAATCCCACTAGATGAACTCGAGATTGATCAACCATTCATATGAAAAACCTAACCAATTCTATATTAGTCCACCCTAACTTTTGACAAAGAGCATAGGTGAACAAGTTAACATCAGAACTGCCATCGATTAAGATTTTATCGATATAGTGATTCTTACACCACACTATTATAAGTGGAACAACATGATCTACTATTTCGACTTCGGGTTGTAAAGTAGGCATGCATGGATCTGTTCATTCATCCTTGTGAAGAGATGGATAGGTATGTGCTTGAAGATGAAGAGGTGTTGCAAAATCCTTGATCTACACCAGCCAAATGAACTCCAGAAGTATATGGTGGGCCCTTTTAGCTTGCCAATGGATGTATTAGAAACCCTATATACCTTGGAAGATCACTCTCAAAAAGATAGATCAAAACAGATAAGTTGGAGTTAGCTCAGAGGTGAAAACTTGCTATTCTTGGTTCATACACCTGTCCAGTGTTTTACATAATTCTCTGAGCACAGCAGCAATTAGCTCAATTCCTCTTGGGGAACTCTAGGCAACTTAAAGAGCTAACTTTCAAGAGTAATCTCATAAAAAATAATGAAGCACACAATGAGAATGAGTTTTAACAAGTGATGACATCATCCCGATTTTCACGGGCTGCTACAGAAATAGACCAATGAGCAGAAAAATCAACATAACTCAAAATGTAGAAATCCAATGATTATGAAAATTTGTATTGTTATACTAGACAGTAAGATGAATTCAACAAGCTTTAAATCAATGAATTTGGATAAGTAACCACTGAGAAATGGCTCTGACAAGATGAGTGAAAAAGTCGGGTACCTGACAGAGAAGTGAAGATGAACAGACCCTGTTGACTTCAAATGAACATAACTGAAGATTGCAACATCCAAATGACATGAAAATTTGTGAGCATATAGTAGACTTATAGAGCTAACTTTACCAAGTTAAATCACTGAAAATGATGCACCAAGCTCAGAGAAAACATCTCTGCAAGCTGACTGAGAAAACTGAGAGTAATAGCAGTGAGTAGTACACTTCACAAGAACATGGAAAGATGAACTCAAATAATCATGAAAATGAAAGTATATTGCTTGTACAATACAATGACTTACTGATACATATGTGTGCCTTGTAATCACACCTTGATATGGCATAAAGCTCAGCTCTTGGAGGTCTTCACATAGGTCTCTCTAACCACAACTAAAACTGCCATCTATTTATAGTTGAGTTTGGGAGGCTAACTTCCCTCAATCACTCTCCAATCAATCAATGATTGATTTGATTCTCTACCTACCACAAATCACAAATTCGTGGCTCCTCTTTCCATTCTTGATCATGTGGACTCAACCACTTAAGATTCTCTTACTTTTACATTAAGTAAACTCTCAAAAAAATTACAAGAGGTAGTTCACAAGTGAACTTTACATAGTCTTCTTTTTAAAGCTTCTTCTAAGACTTTGTGAGACTCAAGCCAATACTTAGGCTTGTCATAGACTTGCTCCAACAATCCTTTATACCAAAATGCTATTCAAATTGTTCCTTGACTTTTGGTACCAGCGATAGAAGTTGCCCAAGTTGCAAGATACACTTTCCTATATGGATTGTTGTCATATTTCTTCAGATGTAGATGGAATTGATTCTCAAGAGATCAAGTCTCGTGTAGGGAAGATTGGCTTCTCCTTAATTGCTACCTTTTGTGCTCTTTGCACCATACACATCTATTCTTTGAATCCTAGTTTGTAAATGGCTACCATAGGCTGTATAATTTTTCTAGATCTTGTCTTAACTAAAGCTATCTATGGTTCTTTTTCAATGATGATTACGAGGTTCGTCGTGGGTGCAACTCTACCTTTTCGATGTCTGTCATACTCCTACACTTCTTTACAATTACAATGTATATGGACCAACTCACCACAAAAGTAACATCAGACAAGTACTCTTGGTACAAAGTTTGATGTTCCGGCCTGTGACCATGTTGGTTGTTGTAACAGACCTTGTTGCATCGTTGGCTGATTATACCTTGGATATTGTGTATTGTGTAATTGTGGTTGCACATATGTATTGGATGAGGCTGGTTTCTGTATGACTGCATTTACGGTTACCTGATTATGGGCTTTAGCATTGTACATGCAATATGTTGTATCATGTTTGTCGATGTTACAAATTCCATAGTGCACTTGGTTCAACCTGCAATTTGCTGCAATATGGCCAAGATTCTTACATTTCACACAAAATACTTGTTTTGTTGAACACAAACTTTTTCCTTTGAAACTGCAACCCATTGGAGATCTTCAACAAACCCACCGACTTTATTCTCTAATTGCAAGGCTTGGTCCACTATAGTGTCAAAAGGTAATCCCTTGGTGCTTTGGATGATCATAATTTTGTTTCAATTGTGGATTTAACCCATTAATAAACCATTGTGTGATTAAAAAATCTAATAACTTACTTTTTGTTGATAATTGTCGTAAATGCATCCAAGAAATTGTAGCATAATCTTGGACTGACTAGTTGGGTTTCTATCTATTGTTCTACAAAAAGTCAAAAATCTAAGTAGGATTCTTCTTAGATCAAAATCTTTGTAAAAATGCATCCTTGATAGCTTCATACTTGGTGAAATGATCTATATCATACTCTTTCAAGCCATGTCACTACTTCATTAACCAACATGGTTTGAAAAAGTCTGGCTCTATCTCCATCATTCACCATAAAATTGCTCATGCTTTCAAATACACTGAAATTAACTTCAAATGCCCATACATGAGCATCTGGATCATCTCCAAAAAATCCTCCAAACTTAGTATAAGTGACTCCCATCAGATAATATCTTCTATGTTCATTGTTTGCCATTATTTTAATGCTAGATCTTTTCACCATAAGAGGAAGGTTTCCGATGCTAGATCTGGGTATTATAGGTAATTTGAGTACATCTTTATCCTGATTCTCAGCTTGCCACTGCTTTAGAGTATCAATTGCTACAAATTTCTCTGATCTTCTTGTTCCAAACTACTTAGATAAATACTCTCCTAGTATTTTAGTAGGTGTTCAGTTTCCAGGTTTTTTCCTCTCCTTACTTGCTGTTTGCCTTCACTTCCTAGTCTTTCTTATGATATTTGCACATGAATATTGCTAAGATCTATCAATTCTTCGTGGTTGTGTCCTTCATACACCAACATATCTTTGGTATCTAAAGCGTTCTTTGGTCCTACTAAACTTTCTCCTTCAAATATTGGCTCCTCTTTTAACTCTGTCACTTTGTCAATGATCCTTCGTTCCGTACCTATGTTTTTCGGTTGATCTTTCCTTGCAGAACTTCCGTCGAATTCTGAAATAGATGCAGGGACTTGTATGGGTGTTTTGTCTTGGCGATATCATGGATATTCTACATCGGAGCATAGATCTGGTATAAACTATTCTTCTTATATTCACTTTATGGTATCCACTCCTTACAATCTCCACTCTTACTATCTCTCCTCCCCAATAGGATCTGCAAAGTGTTAACCTCACTTCCTCTACCGACAACTTACAACTAGAAAATAGGGCTTATAGGAAAGGGTTCTTGGGTGGCAGTCATATAGATACCTCCAGACTGGATTATTTTCCAACTACAGACTTACAAATTAACACCAAAACAACATCAAGGAGATACTCACGAGAATTACACACAAATAATACTCCCATGCAATTATTCATTGTATAGCATTATCTGGCAATGAAATCATTTACAAAACCACTGCCCATACATAATCACTTGCAAAGAAACTTAACCACAACATTAACTTAATTGCATAGAAATCTTAACCCAAACAATTATGATTGCTTCATTAAAAAGATAACAATAATTTAACAAAATTAATAAACAGATTGGAAATAGAGCAATTGACATTGTAACACCAGAATTACACAGAAAAAGTTAGGAATGGAAAGGTTACCTTTGTTAGAGAAATCCTTCACCGAAAACTAAAGAATTACAAAAATTATAATTGTCTCACTGCACTGCCTAATAGACATCTGAGTCACTTTTTTCCCTCTTTAAGAGGTTTTTTCCCTTAGCTTCTATATATGCCTATAACCCTAATGGGTCACTTATCTTTGTATATCCACTTGGTAATACATTCTGTATTGTGTTGTACTCCAAGCTTCTTCTTCTTTGTTGTGTTGTTCACATGATTTTCAAGGCATAATGTTACTTTGCATTCTCGTCATGATGTTTGTTTGCAGCCTCAATGTGCTTTGTGTGAGCATGGAAGAGAGGGTTCCTTGCAATTGTCAATGCTCTCTGAATGTTGGCAAAGATGGTGGTGGTAGAAGATTGGCCAACACCAAATTAGTCAAAAGGAGTTTGAGCCACACACACTCAACAATCACTGTGAAAGATTCTCTATACTCAACCTCACAACTAGAAGCGGCCACAATAGGTTGGTTCTTGCTCAGCCAAGATATGCACAGGCTACCCAGCATGAAAAAAGAACCACTAGTGGACACATGAGTGTCATAGCAACCATCAAGTCAGAGTCAGGAAAAGCATGTAAATTTGGCCATAAGGATCCCCCCTTGGGATAAAATCCCTCACTTGCAACTAAGAAAGTACTTAGATATCTCAACGGTACTTTGAATGAAGGTCTTTTTTGTCCTTTTGAAGAGTATTTGTAGGTGAAAGCATATACAAATGTGTTGATATATTTCATTAGTGATGTGTGTGAGCAGATAAGGACCACCGGGGCACTTTTTTTCCCTCTCTAAGAGGTTTTTTCCCTCGGCTTGTATATATGCCTACAACCCTAATGGGTTACTTATCTTTGACTATTCTCTTGGTAATACATTTAGTATTGTGTGTTGTGCTCCAAGCTTCTTCTTCTTCCTTGTGTTACTCATGTGCTTCAGAGCTCAAACTCCAACAATCGATATCAAAGTAGGTCATCGCTTCATCTAGGGCATCATGGACAACCCTCTGATCACAATCTCAGAATCACATGAAAATTGGTCAGCATAAGGCAATTAGTAGTTCAAAATAGCTTCGATTTGTGGTGTCAAAATCATGATATGAGCTCATTTTGACCTCTGAATGCACTATCACAGTGTCTACATAAGCAATTTTGTCTTTTTATGCCAAACATATATACAGGTTTGGCTTTGTTAGTATACGCTCCTCAAAGTCTGCTACATGTTTAGCATAACATGATAGGGTAGTTCTGTTCAACTTTTTGAGATACAATCATTTTTTTGCATCATGGTATTTTAGTCAATGGCCATGGCTGAAAGCACGTTGCCTATTGAGGATAAGCTGTATGGTAGCAACTACCCATTATGAGCATATATGATGCTTCACGTATTGGTCACAAAAGGACTGTGGAATATTGTGCAGAGTGTTGAAAAACGTCCTACTACATCTGCAAATACAGTTACTAAAGGTGATGCAGATGGCATTGAAGATGATGTTCTTCAGGTTATATTCGTGTTGTGGTTCTTGCTGCACCTATTGCATAGTAACTTCATTGGGATGGCAGAGATGCTCACACACATGCATTGATGGCCTTGTCTATCAAACATGCCATTATTCCTCACATTCACACTTGCAAAACAAAAAAGGATGCTTGGGATACACTTACAACTCTATACTAGGCAATGAATGAGGCTCATGTTGCTTACCTCCAAAAACACTTAGAGAGTGAGCACATGAATGAAGGAGATTCCATGGGTAGTTTTTTGACAAAGATCAAAGATTTGAAGGAGTAGTTGATTTTTGTTGATGAAGTCTTGCCAGACAGTTCACTTGTGTAGAGTGTTCTGAATGGTGTTCTAGATTCATATCATAGTTTTGCTTCTACTTTTCGATTGATGATGAAAGGCAATCCAAATGCCTCAACACTTGAGGAGTTAGTTCTCTATTCTATTGCAAGAAGACCAGTCTAGGCAGAATAGGTCCATTATGTGTGTTGTAGATCAAGCTTTCCTTGCTAGTCAGAGGGCAAAGGTAAATGGAGCTCATCTACTAGTAAACAGAATTTGCTAATTGTGCACAATCAAAGAAGGATAACAAAGACAAGAAGAAAATAGAAAATAAAAAACTATTTTGAAAATATTGTAAAGGAAATGGCTATGTCATAAGGATTTGTCCAAAATTGGCTATAAAAAAGGCAAAGAAAAAAGAGGCAAAGAAAAAAGAGGCTAGAATGTTTGTTGTAGAGGCCTCTATACCCAAATTAGAGTCTGCAAATCTTGTGCAGAATGAAGAATGGGCATTTACTACTGTTTGGAGTTATGACCCGTCTTCTCATGAATAGTGTATATCTGTAGTAGATGCAAATGTTTAGTACTTTGATAGTAGGGCAACTAGACATATTACCTCGCAACATAATTTCTTCACTTCACTTGAGCTATCCCCTATGAGGAATACTATCACATGCACCAACAACTCCTCTTATCCTGTCATGGGACTTAGTAAGATCATTCTGACTACTGCTAATGGTAGTTCTTTTACATTGCTGGATGCTTTATTTGTGCCAAGGATCAAGATAGATCTATTATCAGTTTCAACATTAGCAAAGATTGGCATAGTTGTGAAATTTGTAGATGACAGATGTAAAATTCATGATCTATCAAACTAGTTTACTATGCCTATAGAAATTTGAAACGGTGTCCTCTCTGCCCAAACTTGAGGCACTAGGTAAAAATGTATAAGAAGGCTATAATTTGGCAAAATGCACCATTCCTCCTTCCCAAAAGATGGTTCGAGTATGAGCGACTTAGAAATTGTAGCTTGTTCAGAGTGATGTTTGTGGTCCTATGCAAACACCTTTGTTTGGGAACTACCTTTACATTGTGACTTTTGTTGATGATTTTTCTAGGCATGCATGGGTATATCCATTGAAAATAAAGTCCGAAGTGTTTATGTGCTTCAAAGAATTTATGGTTTTGGCTGAAAATCTATCAACATGTAAAATGGGAACCCTCTGTTCTAATCGAGGGGGGAATATATGTCTTCTAATTTTAATGCATTTCTGGCTGAACATGGGATAAAACATTAGTATATAGTGCCATATGCACCTCAACAAAATGGATTCGTAGAAAAGAAGAACATGCCACTCATGGAGATGGCAAGGTGTATGGTCGAGTCAGGCTTTACCACATAGTTTTTGGCTTGAGGTTGTTATGTGTGCAATATATGTACTTAACAGGTGTCCCACTAAAGCATTGCAGTCTATCACTCTATATAAGGCTTGTCATGGTTGCAAACCATCTGTTGCTCATCTGCATGTCTTTGGTTGTTTGGCATATGCATTAGTGCTTGAACAACAACATAAGAAATTGGACGATAAAGCAGTGAAATGTATTTTTGTTGGGTATAGTTTTGAAATCAAAGGCTATCATCTATATCATCCACAGAGTAAATGCATTTTGTCTAGCCATGATGTTGTTTTTGTGGAAGATGCTATTCAACCATTACTTTCATGTACTAAGGAGACATTGGTTAGCTCCAAAGATGTGTATGACACTTTGCTTCCTCTTTTTACAGGTGGATAGTCTAGTGCTGGTCCAAATGAGGCAATTTCTCAACTTTTACATGTTTCACATGATGATGTAGATCATTCCATTTCTAATGCAAATTTACATGATGCACTTATTCATGAGAGAACTGATATAGAGCGGGCAAAGGCTATGCCTAAATGGTTGGTGTAGACTTTGCAAGATATTAAATTAGATGCATCTTTATCATATGGTACTCATTCAGGCTCTCATAGTGCTTCTTTTGCATCATATTTCTATGTTATGGCTGCCTCTAGTCTTTGTGATGAGAATGAGCCTTTTTTGTTTGATGATGCACAAAGATTGCTCATATGCATGTGCAACATCATGAAGACTCAATTGTAAACCTATTTCCATAAGAGTGGTAATAGGTTTGCAATCTTCAAGGCTACTTCATGTGGCTCAAAAAGTTTATGGTTGAGTCAAATTTTCAAGTCAATCAATTTCAAACCTATTTCCATAAGAGTGGTAATAGGTTTGCAATCTTCAAGGCTACTTCATGTGGCTCAAAAAGTTTATGGTTGAGTCAAATTTTCAAGTCAATCAATTTCCAATCATGTGTGGCAACATGAGTAGTGTGTAACTATATGCCATAACATTTAGATGTAAATTATCACTACATAAGGGAGAAGGTGCTAGCTAAGGAGGTACAAGTTTGACTCATAAGTACCAAAAATCAATGTGCTGACATGTTCACACCAAAGCATTGGAATCAACCAAGCTAACAAGGTTCAAAAGAGGCATTGGAATGATGGAGTTTGGATGAAGAGTTGAAGTTTGAAGATTGAGCAGGAAAGTTGAAAATCAAGCTCCAAGCTTAAGAGCATATGAACCATCTCAATTGATGACACTTGGAGAGTTATGAAGCAAGGGGCCAAGCATGAGTACTCCTGCATTCAAACTTGAATTCGAATTCCCCTCATTACTCTTAATCAATCACCTATCATACTTAGGCCTGATTAAGCCTATTTTCTAGGAAAACAACATCCTATCATTTATAGAATCTTTTCCAAGTCATATAAAAACATCATGTACTTTGAATTTTGATGATCAAGTGTGTGTTATCACTTTGGGAATTTTGAATCAGCTATTAGGCCCCTTGTTAAGAAAGCCCCATGCTTGCTTGAACATTTTCTCCATATTTTGAGTAGTCATAAATCACACTCTATTTTTTCCATATGGTATCCATTTCTTGTAATCTTTGATGTTTTAGATTAGTCCTCTAAAATGTCTCAAAGCGCAAATCTAGGCTCTACATATTATGAGAGAAATCAAGTCTAGAGTGAATAGTGGTCTTTGTGTGCATGTCCCGTGAAGGCAATGAGTAGCTTGTCTTGGAGGAATTAGTTCTTAGATTAGAAGAATTATTTTGAGTGTGGTACCTTGCATTTGGAATGTCTCATAATATAGTTTGAGTGGTAAAAACTTTGGGGTGCATTCCATAGGAACTCAAAGGACCATTGATATGAGAGAAAAAAGGTATTTGTGAATTTATCTATGAGGCCATTCATGCTTCAACCTGCACAAGGAAGGTGTGAACTCTCTCGTCAATCAAAATTATTCATGTCATTCTCAATTTAACTAAGATCCATAAAAATTCCATTAAAGAGGTTGACATGACAAGAGTTGTATTTGAGGATGTCAAGCCTCTTGCTAGTATGCATAATATTCTGATAGAAAAGGTTGTTTATCAAAATGTTCAACAACAATTTTATAGTGTACCTTTCAAAAACCATTGAGATCATCTTCATGTGTCTCATATCCACTTGATATATTTGTTCCAAGATTGGAGTTTTTCGTGTTGACAGATGTTAATGAGCCTTCTTGCTATAATATAATGAGACTATAAAAATAGATGATCATGCTGTGTTTCCTCTAAAGAAACTAGTTGGAGATTCTCACAATAAGGCAAAAAATAGTGAAGATCAACTAAACCCTAAAGAGGACTAGTTCACATGGTCTAACTTCCCTCATCTAGAAATGCATTACCTCTACCAATCTCATGTTCCATGGCAAGAAATGGTACTTGAGAATTGGTAGCTTTGCCAAAGACAAATAAATATTTACCATGAAAATGGGCATATAAGTTCAAGTTTACATCAAATAGTGATTTTCCAAAGCATTAAGCATGGTTGCTTGCAAAAGGATTCAAGCAACAACAAGGAAATGAATATGAGGGAAGCTTCTTGTTAGTGGTGAAGACGACTACATTACACATGATTCTTGGATTAGCTACAAAAGGTGACTTAGAGGTAGGCTAAATGGATGTGAAGACTTCTTTCTTGTATGGATATCTATAGATGAGATCCATGTGGAGCAACCAGAGGGTTACACAATTCTTGGCAAAGAGAGTCTAGCTTAAAAAGATCTTGGATGGACTTAAGTAATCACTTAGATAATGGCATCAATATTTTGATGCATTTATGAACCCTTAAGGCTATAATAGAACCAATGAGGACGAATGTATCTACATTAGGATATTTTTAAATGGAATCTTGATACTTTATGTTGATGACATGTTGATTGTCTTGAAGACCTAAGAAGAAGTATGGTTCCTCAAAAAGAGGTTGAGTGATACATTTGATATGAAGGATTAAGGGGACATCAAACATATTTATACTAAGCATGAACAACAATCGTGACAACATTAATAGATGCATATTCTCAACTCAAAACGAATATATATCCAAAGTACTTCAAACATTCAATTGTTGATATATTTAGGCAGTGATGTGTGTGAACACTCTAGGATCGTCGGGGCACTTTTTCCCTCTTTAGGAGGTTTTTTCCCCCCGGCTTGTATATATGCCTATTGCCCTAACAGGCTACTTATCTTTGTACATTCTAGTGGTAATACATTCAATATTGTGTGTTGTGCTCCAAGCTTCTTCTTCTTCCTTGGGCTATTTGCATGCTTCTATAGACGTCTAACTCCAACAATTGGTATCAGAGCAGGTCGCTGCTTCATCTAGGTCATCATCGACACCTCTTCAATTGCAGTCTCAAAATTGCATGAAATTTGATGAGCATACTCAAGGTGTTTCAAAGATCAAAATAGCTTTGCTATGTGGTGCCAAAATCACAACCTGAGCTCATTCTAGCCTCCGAATGCACTATCGCAATGCTTGTGTAGGCTATTTCATCTTTTTGTTCCAAAGATATATACCACTTTTGGTTTGTTAGTATAAGCATCTCAAAGTCTATTATAGGTCTAGTAGAACTTGTCAAGGTAGTTCTGTTCAACTTTTTTAGATATAGCCATTTTTTTGCATCACAGTATTTTAGTCAATGGCCATGGCAGAAAGTAGTGATGTACTTTGTATGTTGGCTATTGAGGATAAGTTGGATGGTACCAACTACCCATTGTGGGCTTATATGATGCGACATGTTTTGGTTGCAAAAGGACTGTGGAACATTGTGGAGGGTGCTGAAAAACATCCTATTACACCTGTAAATACAGATATTGAAGCTGATGCAGATGGCATTGAAGAAGTTGATATTCTTTAGATTTTTGTTTGTGCTATGGTTTTTACTACACCTAGTGTAGAGCAAATTTTTTGGGATGGTGGAGATGCTCAAGCACATGCATTGATAGCCTTGTCTATCAAACGTGCCATTATTCCTCACACTTGCTCTTGCAGAATAGCTAAGGATGCTTGGGATACACTTACCACATTGTACCAAGCTAGGAATGAGGCTCGGAACAGTTGGAGAGTGAGCACATGAATGAAGGTGATTCTATGGATAATTTTTTGACAAAGATCAAGGATTTTGAAGGAACAATTGATTTTTGCAGATAAAGTCCTTCCCAATAGTTGACTTGTGCAAATTGTTCAGAATGGTCTTCCTGACTCATATCAAAGTTTTGCTTTTACTCTTCGTTTGATGATGAAAGGCAATCCAAATGCCTTAACATTTGGAGAGTTAGTTTTTGTTTTGTTGCAGGAAGACCAATCTAGGTGGAACATATCTATTATGCGTGTTGCAAATAAAGCTTTCTTGGCTAGTCAGAAGGGCAAAGGAAAATGGACCTCTTCTATTAGTAAGCAGGAATTTGCAAATGTTGTGCATTCCAAGGAGGAAGACAAAGATGAGAATAAATCAGAAAAGTAGAAATTGTTTTGCAAATACTGTAAAGCAAATGATCATGTCATCAAGAGCTATCCAAAAATGGTTGCTAAAGAGGCAAAGAAGAAAGAGGCCGGAGTGGTTGTTGTAGAGGCCTCTACACCGAAAATAGAGTCTGCTAATCTTGTGCAGGATGAAGAATGGGTGTTTACTACTATTTGCAGTGTTTGTAGAGAGTACACACACAGAAGCAAATAGAAAAGTAAAGTACTCTCACAAAACAAAGAATGTGTGAGACACAAAATGAGTAGACCATGAAATGGATAAACTCATGTGGATTAGAAATGGGCTTGCCAAGAGCATGGAGTAGGCTCCTCAAGCTTCTAACCAAGTACAAATGAGGGGAGAGGCCCTCCTTATATAGATTTGGGAGGGGCTCTCAAAAGTACATCATATGTGGGATAAGTCTCCTGAAAGGAGAATGAATACAACTGGTAGAAGCACATGGCAAGGTACCCAAATACAAAGGAAATACAATATAAAATGGAAATAGACTAGAAATTGAGTGCCTCCTGGATACAAAATGGAGATGCACTCATGCGGATACAAATGTAGATGAAGTAGGAGCAATCATGTTGTCAACACCCCCTCTGTAGCTCCATTTTAGCGGTTGAATGCTGCAGAGGTCCACCAAGCGCTGAAGTGGTACTGGAGGTAGAGCCTTCGTGAACATGTCTGTCAGGTTCTCCTGAGAGGTACATTGCTCTAGAGTAATCTCCTGCGATATGAGCTTCTCGCAGATGAAGTGGTACTGGATCTTGATGTGCTTTGTCCGAGAGTGGAACACTGGATTCTTGGCGATGGCCAAGGCTGACTGGCTGTCCGTGCGAATACATATCGGAGTATCGTGCAAAACACCAATGTCAGATAATAAACATCGAAGCCAGATGGCCTCACATGCTGCAAAGCTAGATGCCCGGTACTCGGCCTCGGTAGATGATTGCAACTGTAGGCTGCTTCTTACTTGCCCAAGAGATAGGTCCTTAGCCAAGCAAGAATATATACCCAGAAGTAGACCGTCGAGAATCAAGATCACCATCCCAATCTGAATCAGAATATCCGACGAGTTCGATGCCCCCTCTATACCAAAGACCATGATGTCGAGTGAGGGCAAGGTATCGAAGTAGTCTCTGAGCAGCATCCCAATGAGTCTAACAAGGTTGATGTGCAAAAGACTGAGTATACCAACTGCATAAGCAATATCTGGTCTAGTGTTGGCAAGATAGATTAATGAACCAACAAGCTGTCGATAGGTATGCACATCCACAGGTGATGATGAGTCCTCCAGTGTAAGCTTGATGTTTGGATCAAGTGGTGTAGAAACTGAGCGACATTGGTCCATGTTATATCTGGAAAGTAAATCAGAGCAGTATTTCTTCTATGATAGGAATATACCTTCCTTTGTTTGCCAAACTTCCATACCCAAGAAGTAGTGAAGTAATCCAAGATATGTCATAGGGTACTCAAGATGAAGCTGTGTGATGATGAACTGGATGCGTTCTTCGTCTGAGCCTGTCAAGATCAAGTCATCTACATAAAGAATGATGATGGCTACTAAAGACTCCTTTTGATAGATATAGAGATTAGCATCAACATTGCTTCTCTGAAATCCCTTGTCTTCAAAGAACTTGTGAATCTTTTCATACCAAGCCCTGGGAGCTTGCTTGAGTCCGTAAGCTTGTAGACTTGATCTTCTTTGCCTTTGATATTGAAGCCTTCAGGTTGTTCAACATATACTTCTTCTTGAAGATCTCCATTGAGGAATGCACTTTTGACATCCAGCTAGTAAATGGGCCACTTAAAGTGAGCACTTAGTGCTAATATGATTCTTATGGTTGTGAATCTTGCAGTAGGAGCAAAGGTTTCTTCATAGTCAATACCATGTTGTTGCTTGTACCCTTAGCTACCAACCTTGCTTTGTACTTGTCTAATGTGCCATCTGAATTGTACTTAACTTTATAAAGCCACTTAACTCCAATGACTTATGATTTGTGGGCTTAGGTACAAGACTCCAAGTTTTGTTCTTCTCGATTGCATCCATTTTGACTTGCATAGCTTCTTCCCACTTACGTTGTCCTTGAGCTTCTTTGTAGTTAGATGGTTCTGGGATTTGTTGAATCTGATGCATTAAGGCGTAATTGACATAATGACTTTGTTCTCGCTGTCTCTTGTCAATAAGTCTTTGTGATCTTCTTGGATGACTTGAAGTACTTGCTTCTGAGTTGGGGTTTGGAAATACTGAGTCCCCCTCTGAAGTGTAGATACGTGGACTAAGACTTGTACTTGAATCTTTTCTTGAGTATGTGGAAGCTTCATTGAAGATCACATCCTTTGAAATGGTGATGGAGTGGTTTTCCATATCATATAGACGGTATGCCTTTGATTGGTCACTATACCCTATGAATATGTGTTTCTTGGACTTTGATTGTAACTTGTTTCTATCTTCTTTTGGTACATGGACAAAAGCTTCACTACCAAAGGCTCGAAAGTAATTCATATTTGGTTTTCTTCCATAGTATGCTTTGAAGGGTGTTTTGTTGTGTAATGCACTTGTAAATCCTCGATTAAGAATGTGAACGGCAGTATGCATAGGTTCTGCCCAGGACTTGTAGGGTAGATCCTTGTGATGAAGCGTAGTTCGTGCCATTTCCATCACACTGCGTATCTTTCTTTCAGCTACTCCATTCTGGCATGGAGTATGAGGCTGAGTGACTTGTCTTTTGATCCCTTTCTGGTTGAGAAAGTTATCAAAATCATGACTGATAAACTCACCACCTCCATCTGATCTGATGGTTTTAACTTTAGTCGAAGCTTCATTCTCAACTTCCTTGATCCAAGTTTGAAACTTAGAGAATGTGTCTGCCTTTGACTTCAAAAAGTACACCCAAATATAGCGAGAGTGATCATCTACTAGAAGATAAAAGTAGAGGGATCCACTCAAGGATGGGGTGTTCATTGGTCCACATAAGTCCATGTGGATGAGGGCTAGAGGGTTCCTTGCTCGTGTTGAGGCTTCCTTGGGAACTGGAGCCCTATGTTGCTTGCCTTGGGTGCAAGCTTGGCAGACATCCGTAAGTTGCCCTATCTTTGGCAATCCCTTCACAAGTTGGGATGAAGAGATTTTGGATAAGTAAGAAGTGTGGCCAAATCTTTGGTGCCACAAACTTGAGGTTGATTCTTTGGATACAAACCAAGATAGTTTGTAGAGGCCCTTTTCTTCAATACCTTGAGCAATGACATCCTTTGTATGGGGATCAACTACCTTAATTGAGGTGTTATCAAACCATACTTGTTTGTCCTGATCTGTAATGGCCTTGAAGAAAAGTAGATTCATACATAAATGTGGAACAAAAAGAACATTAGATAAGGACTTGCATTCCCCCTGATGGTTGGTAATTTGAACTTTCCCTTTTCCTTCGATGGGTAAACTTTTGTTGTTGCCAAGATAGAATTCTCCCGTGTGTTCTTTGAGTTCTTGAAAGGAGTCCTTGTCTTTGCACATATGGGAGGTAGCTCTGCTATCAAAGATCCACTCATGCGGGGAGCTAGAAGTAACTAGGGCATTGGCTTCTATGGAGATGAAGAGTTCCTCACTCGAGCAGTGGGATCTATGTTGGGATGCTTTGGATGCTTGCCTAGACATAGAAGCCTTTGACGATTGTTTCTTTTTGTGGCAAAACTTTTCTAAGTGTCCTGATTTTCCACAGAAATTATAGGTGAACTTCTTCGATGAATTATGCGATCCTTGCTTAGATCCATTGCTAGCATGATGACTTGTGGTTTTGCCCTTATTGAATGGGCCTTTGGCCTTCATGGCTGACTCTTGTGAGGAAGTCGATTTGGCTCGCGAGTCGTGAAGGAGCAATAGTGGACGAACCTCTTCCCAAGATAAAACTTGACCACGATTATACAAAGTTGTGACAAATGTCTCGTACGACTTAGGTAACTTGTTAAGAAGCCTAATGGCCATGTCTTCACTAGAGATCTGCCTACTGCAATGTCAGATCACATGGTACAAAATACTCCACGTCAGAGATTGTTGGCCAAAATGCAGTGCATTGTTCCGATTTGCTAAATTTGAGGGACGTTGATCACCAGAAATAGGATCATACAGCAGTGACTGGTAGTCAGTCTCTTTTTGGTGCCCGATTGTCAGAAGTGATGCATGCAGAGGCACATTCTGTGGTGGTGATATTCGAAGTCGAATCTCATCAAGCTACAATAGCGTAAGTTTCGGTCTCACTCTCTCTCTCTCTCTCTCTCTTTCTCTATCTCTATCTCTGTCTTTGTCTCTCTCTGCATAGAGGTGATGAACACGGCGTAGGATATCTTGCTTGATTGTCAGAGGAGATGTGCTTCTTTCTCTCTGTCTTTCTATTACTGAGAGAGTTACACTTCTCGCTCAGGTCCCAGAGATGGCACCGCTCTCAGTCCTCTTACTTTAAGCAGGTTATCATGCATTATGCACCTAGTTTGAGGTTGTGCGAGAGTATTCATGCTATAGAGAGAGCTACGCATGGCAGAGAGTTTTAGCTTTCTCTCTCTCTCTCTTTCTCTCTCAGAGAAGCAGATGTGTTGGGAGCAGGTACAGAGAGAGCGGCTCTTTGTGATAGTCGAGTGCGAACTGTGTGAATTCACTTGGCAGAGAATTCTCTGTCACTTTCTATGTCTAGCATAGGCCTATAGATGGGTCGCACTCTCTCACAATCTTGCACGCCCGTTTGCTATTGGCAAAGGTCCATAACGATCACTATATTTCTCGCTCAAGCTCGCTGTCCTACAAGTGTTCATAAAAGCCAATGTCACCTATGGTCGGATGTCACCAATATGCACATAGAGGTCATCAAAAAGTATTGCAGATTGAGATTTGTGCTCTTTGCATAGAGAATGTGTTGCAAGTCGAGTGCTATGTGTGAGCCACTGGATTGGCACTCTGTATTTCCATATCCCGCATGAATTGAAAGGTTTTGTATTCCGCACGAACCGAAAGGTCGTTGCGAGAAGTTGTATCTCTTTATATAAACTAATGAAAGGACGCTCCGGTAACGATCAGGAGAATCCCCAGACTGTCTGTCTGGGCAATTGCATTCTGTGAAGTTGCCGTAGTGCGGTGTTGAGAAATCTGAGTATTATTGTTTTCTTGTCTCTGTTTTGTAAGAATGGCCGACCAATCCCGAGTCCATCCGGTGGGACTCGTATAGAATGTCCCAATCACTTTGCAGGGTACAACGTTTAAGATGACCTTTGTAGTCTTAGAACTACCGGAGTCCAGTCTCGATTATAATCTTCTTTTCGGTCGACCATGGTTGAAACAGGCTAAGGTTATATAGGATTGGTCAGCAGAGGAACTGACTTTCAAAGACAACCACCGTAAATATATTGTCAAACTAGATGTTATTCAGCCCTGTGAACTACATGCCAGACCTTATGTAGTAGAGCCGGTCCACATGTTGGATGGTTTATCCGATGATGAAGAAGAAGAATTTTTGAAGGATAACAAAGATTTGATCTCCTTGGGGATTGTCGATTTGCAATCTGTAGCAGACAACTGGAGTCCGACAGCCTGTACGGTGATGCCCGTGACCGGAGATGCAGATATCAATGATAACGATGCTATGGATGGAGCCACTTTGCACCAACTTTTACAGTCAGCTGACGATTCGGTGAAACCGCGGCAATTCTATGTTCCTGAAGATCAGTTAATCACCTATAATTTGGGAGATGAAGTAAACCAGCAACCTGTCAAGATAAAGGAAGGATTATCGGAGGCATTTCAAAGAGATTTGATCCAAGTTCTTCGTGAGTTCTCTGATGTTTTTGCCTGGGATTATCGTGATATGAAAGGTTTGGATCCTCGCATCTATCAGCATCGGGTCATACTCAAACCAGAAGCAAAGCCGATTAAACAATCCAGCTACCGAATGAATCCTAACTATGCAGCACAGGTCAAGGCAGAACTCGATCGGCTACTAAAAGTGGGATTCATTGTCCCCATTGAACACGCTGAATGGATCTCACCGATCGTAATTGTTCCGAAGAAAAACAAGCAGCTTAGAATCTGTGTGGATTACCGAAAATTGAATGCATCCACAGTACCTGACGAGATGTACTCCTCTTCCCTTTCTCGACACAATGCTGGACAGAGTGGCAGGACACGAGATGTACTCCTTTTTGGACGGTTACAATGGTTATAACCAGGTCTGAATGGCTGAGCAAGATATACCGAAAACAACGTTTATTACGAATTGGGGTGTTTTTGCTTGTACAGTCATGTGGTTTGGGTTAAGGAATGCTCCTAGTACCTTTCAACATTGTATGTAGGAAATATTTTCACCCTACCTCACTTCTTTATGCAAGTATACTTAGATGACTTCTCTTTATTTGGCAAAATTATGGCACACCTGTATCATTTACGGTGTTGTTTCGAGAAATGCCGCGAATACCGAGTTTGCTTGAACCCGACCAAATCTGTCTTTGTGGTTTCTTGTGGTAAACTACTCTTTCATATTATATCTGCACAAGGCATACATGTCGATCCAGATAAAGTTGCAGCCGTGTTGGAAGCACTTGTGCCTACAACACCAAAAGAAGTTATGCGATTCTTGGGACAGATTCAATGGCATGGTCGCCATTTATGGTGGTTAGCTCATCTCGCCACACCACTTAATCGACTCATGACGAGCACTCCCCGACAGTTCGACTGGACTCCAGAATGTCAAACCGCCTTTGATCGTTTAAAAGAATTATTGACCCAGGCACCAATTTTGCAACCCCCAGATTGGGAACGCCCGTTCCACGTATTTGTCGATGCCTCAGACATAGCAATTGGAAGTGTTTTAATGCAACAAACTGATAAATGGTTCTGACCTGTCTACTATGCCAGTCGTCGCCTCGCTCCTGCTGAAAGAAATTATTCAGTCACTGAAAGAGAATGTCTCGGTTTGGTGTATTCTGTAAAGAAATTCCGGCATTATTTGTTAGGCCGGAAATTCACCTTTCATGTACATCATGCTACGCTGGTGTATCTGGTCCGACAACAACATTTAGGTGGTCGCTTGGCACGATGGGTTCTATTGTTACAAGAGTTCGATTATGAAGTGATTCATCGACCCGACACTGCACATGCATTAGTAGATTTTCTCTCTCGATTAGATTCCGGTGAAGCTCCGGTGGGTGTTGATGACACCACACCAGCAATTTATGTTATTGAAATGACTAGTGATGAATCTGCAGATCCTCTTGTGACACCTACCTACTATGATCAGTTATTAACCTTTCTTACTGATGGATGTCTTCCCCCGCAAACTTCTCCTACGATGAGGTGGAAAATTGCAGTTTACAGTCGCAGATTCTGGTTGATTGCCGGATAGTTGTATTATATGGATCACACTGGAGTCTTGCTTCCCTGTATTCCATCACATGAAGTAAATTCTGTTATTGCTATGGCACATTCAATACCTTCCGGTGGACATTTTGCCGCAGATCTTACATACCGAAAAATTCTGCAAAGTGGGCTTTGGTGGCCTACAATGTACCGAGACGTAGCTCAGTTTGTAATGCAGTGTGACAATTGTCAACGATCTGGCCAGCCATTACAATGCCATTTCTTTCCTCTGCAGCCTGTATTGCCTTTGGAACCTTTTCAGAAATGGGGTCTTGATTTTATTGGACCAATCACACCTCCAGCAATCCTTAGCAACAATCGCTACATTCTGACATGCATAGATTATGCTACCAGATGGGCAGAAGCTTGGGCCCTACGGTCCGCTACATCTATTTCGGTGGGCAAATGCCTGATGAAAGACGTATTCCCACGTTATGGATTACCTTTGGAACTTGTCACTGACCAAGGAACACACTTTGCTCATAATTTAATGCGAGTGCTCACACACACTTTTCAGATTCTGCATAAATTCAGTTCACCGTATTATCCTCGTGCTAATGGCTTAGCTGAGAGTACAAACAAAACGTTGTTGACTATGCTTCGTAAACTAATTGTCGAATCACCAAAAAGATGGGATGAGTTACTACCTGCAGTATTATGGGCATACCAAACTACATACGAAGTAGCAACCGGACTGACTCCTTTCAAGCTTGCTTATGGGCTGGAAGCAATTGCACCAATGGAACTTGTAGTACCCAGCTTACGCGTGGCCATCACTCAGAAACTGTTACCAGAGGACTCTTTGTCATTTCGGTTGGACACACTCAGAGACTTGGATGAACATCGTTGGAAAAGTTTTCTGACCCTTCAAGTAGTTCAGTTGCAGCAAGCACGTATCCATAACACTTTCTTAAAACTCCAGTTTTTACGGTGGGACAACTTGTGCTATTTTATAATGCTAAATCAAACCGTACTGCTGGAAAATTCAAATTATGGTGGTTTGGCCCTTACCGGATTAGTGAACAAGTGGGCCCAACTACTTTTCAGTTGACTACTTTGACTGGAATTCCTCTTCCCAAAGTGATCAATGGTTCAAAGTTGCGGCCGTATCATCAAGCACCTGATTCTCGCTGACGTGTTCTTCATTTTTCCGCATGTTATTTACTTTCTTTTCTTTTTGCGTGTTAGTTGAATAAGCCTGTAAATATCCTCGTTTTGATATCTAATTATGATCAACAACCGCCCTGCATTATCAATTCTGCACATGCATGCACACCATAGTTATGAGGTTATCATCTCAACATCGCGCGATGATTAGCAATTTCAATCACCTCCAATTGCCAAGTATCTACTTAATCTTCTTCTTTTCGCTGTTAATCGCTATTGTGTCTGTGTGCTTTGTGTGTTCTATATTTCCTGTGATTACTGTGTATTCGTGACCTTGTGCTTTCGCATACACATCATGGAAGCGTTGGCTAATTTCGCTGCCTTCCGTGATGGACTCCCTCAGGACGTGAGTGAATTCTTGCGTGTCTGAGGTTTGTCCAACTTCGCCTGTCAATTTTGCTTCTTACTATTTCCGGCGCATTCACCGTGAATGCATTCAGGTCATTAAGCATGTTAACAAAGGAGATCTGCCGCGTTCCCGTCTTCCTCACATCCTAACATTTCTCTTTCCAACCCTCCAAGCAGCGCAACCGCCTCCAAATGCTCCAATCTTATATCATGAGGAATCTGCTCAAATACTTGAAGATACTGAAGAGGATGATGAAGACCTTTTCCAGCTTCTCCACCGAAAACGCAGACGGATAAGCCCATCTGAGAGTCAAGTACAAGGCTCCACCGCCGGACATGAGGAAGAGACCTTTCACGACACAGCTACTTCAATACATGTGGAATCTTTTGGTCAATCTTCTACGGATAAGCAGCAAGAACAAAGTGTTTCTAACACCAACTCTGATGCAGTTTCTTCTCGAGAGGAGTCTCAACACCAGACCAAAGAAGATGCGCAAGTTATTGTTGCAGAAATTTTCGAGGAATTGATTGCGGTAGTGGATTCTGCAATTGCCAATACTGAAGCTACTAAGCAACAATATACCAAAAAATTGCTGGTAACCAACACTCTTCTACCCACTCCGCCACCCATACCTCCGATTCAGCCCATTGTCCCCATTCCACCTATTGTCTCTAAAGCACTGGATTCCTCTTCTTCTTCCCCTAATTATTCTCCGCCCTCTTCCCATCACCTCTTGATGGCTTCTTCATCACAACCACTTCCTCCTCCTCTTTTTCCTCCGATACCTATGTTTACAGAATTAGAATCGATGGGACGTATGCTGATCCAATTGTTGCAGCAATTACCAGTGCAGATGAAGGAGGTTACTAATAATATCCGACATGAAGTACAACACAAAGTCGATGCCCTTGAAGCAGATATTACTCCACTCCAGGAAGAGGCAGATGCAGTAAAAGTAGAAAATCATGCTCTGCACGAACAGATTCAACACCTCCAAGCTAGACTTGCTGAACAGGAATCGTTGATCAACCAGAAAGATGTTGTGTTAGCTGTGATACAAGCCAAAGATGAGTTACTAAGTGCTGCTGATGCAGAAATTATCCACTTAAAACAGCTAGTCCAAGATAAGGAAGATGCACGTATAGCACTTGGAAACTTATTAAAAGAAACGCGAGTACAATTGGATGAAGCCGTGCAGAAAGGACAGGAAATGGCAAATTTAGCAAAGCAAACTAATACAGATCTCTAGTTTGCAAATGCCAACCTGTTTGAAGCGAATTTTGCTCTTAAAACGCAGATGATGTTAACCGCTCAACTCCAGAAAGAGGTTGCAGGGATTCGAAGGGAAGGAGATGCCTATTACCAAACCATTCAGTATCAATCAAACGAACTGGAGAGAAGAGAAAAGCAGCTTGGTTGTCAAGCAGAAAGATTATCTAGAATGGATAAACAAATTCAAGACATGAAAGTGAGCCGTGATCCAGCCCTAGCGAACGATTTTTATTTACAGGAAGCATTTTTGCAGACACAGGCTGACATTTTAATGACACAAGTAATTGCAGCAAGCTCTGTTCGTACTGATGCCCAGTTAGTCGAACCAGACATGTTAAAGAAAATGCTGGATAGCCTAAAGCAGAAAATTGCCAGAACATTTAAATACCATGTATTTACAGGGTATAGTAGATGAGCCCTAGATTTTATTCCATTGCGGGTTCAAGTCCACCGTGCATGCCAGTGTAAGCCGTCGGATTGGCACTCTGTATTTCCATATCCCGCATGAATTGAAAGGTTTCGTATTCCGCATAAACCAAAAGGTCGTTGCGAGAAGTTGTATCTCTTTATATAAACTAATGAAAGGACGCTCCGGTAACGATCAAGAGAATCGCCAGACTATCTGTCTGGGCGATCGCATTCTGTGAAGTTGCCGTAGTGCGATGTTGAGAAATCTGAGTATTACTGTTTTCTTGTCTCTGTTTGATTACATTAGCTATGTTTGGGCACAATTCCTTTAAGTTAGAGAACGTAAGTCTGTATTACAGTAATGAATAGTTTTGGCACGGTGTACTGAGAAAGTATTAACCTGAGCATGATCGATAAAGTTGTGGAAGAACCAATAATAGTCTGAGTAAGAACAGTAAGTCTATGAGAGAACAAACTAGAGGATTGATAGTAATTTGTATGTAGAGTTTTGAGTGTTAAAGTACTACGAAGTAGAGGTGTTAATTGGGAAAATTTAAGTAATAGGGCCTTTGATTAACAGACCCCTACCACTCCCAAGAACTCAAAAGAGTTTAAACGCACCTGTGACGGCAACAATCGTTTAACATATGTGATCTATCTTTGTTGATCATCTGTTGCAGACTAATCAAGGGAACATTGAGGGATCATCTGTTTGCACTGAGATTCTAGCGCTTCGCTTCTGTGTTGACATAGCGATGGAATCCTTCAATCAAATTTCTCAGTCTTTGCTCCCTAGACACCTCTATGCAGCACCCGGCATGGCTTTTACCTTCGCTCACTCCATCTTCAGGCCCTTTGTAATGACTGTAGAAAGTTCTAACCTGGCTGCTCCTGAGGGTGCTTCAGGCACTCGTCGTCCTTCCCTATAGCTACTCCCAGCGAATCTGGAAAGATCAAAATGTATTCGCCAGCATGTTATGCTACCGGTATTGTTGGAGGCATCTTGAGGAACACAGAGAGCACACGGGTTGTAGATTAGTATGATCAAGACCACTGATTAGATCTTGTCCACATTGCCTTTCACCAAGTATAGTATCTGCAAGAAAGATAAGCCCCTCACACGTTCCTCATAATGGCTTCCCGGTTGATCCGAACTTTGAGCTAGTAACGACCCAGAAATCGCTTGCTAATGCACACAAAGAGAGTACAAAACATGCACAGAGATTGTGCACTGGAGATGCATCAAGAATTATACAAAGTGTTTATAAACACTTCAAAAACGGTGAGCTGCACAACAACTGGCTCATCAAAATGCCATGTTGCATAACAAAAGAAAACAAAATGTAGAGTTGCAAAGTGAACAGAAATAATCTCCACAGTAAGCTTACAATAAATGAACCTCAAAATGAGCATAACATATGATCAAATGCAAGGGTGGGAGGGAGGGAAAGCGGGGGTAAACGGTGTTTAAAACGATGAAGAAAATGGGTGGGGGGTGGGCAAATGGGCAGAATGAATCCCGAAAATTGATGGTAAAAGGCTTCTCTCACTAAGAAGAAAGCACATCACCAAAATAAAGCACCACCACCACCAAAATGACCGCCAAATACAACGCCAAGACCTCCACGTAGCGCTCTGATACCATGGAGAGAGTACACATGCAGAAGCAAAATGAAAAGTAAAGTACTCTCACAAAACAAAGAATGTGTGAGACACAAAATGAGTAGACCATGAAATGGGTAAACTTATGTGGATTAGAAATGAGCTTGCCAAGAGCATGGAGTAGGCTCCTCAAGCTTCTAACCAAGTACAAATGAGGGGAGAGGCCCTCCTTATATAGATTTGGGAGGGGCTCTCAGAAGTACATCATATGTGGGATAAGTCTCCTGAGAATGAATACAACTAGTAGAAGCACATGGCAAGGTACCCAAATACAAAGGAAATACAATATAAAATGGAAATAGACTAGAAATGGACTACCTCCTAGATACAAAATGGAGATGAACTTATGCAGATACAAATGTAGATGAAGTAGGAACAATCATGTCGTCAACAGTGTTGACCCATCTTCTCATAAGCAGTGCATGTGTACGATAGACTCAGATGTTTGGTACTTTGATAGTGGGGTGACCAAACATATTACCTTGCAGTGCAGTTTCTTCTCTTCACTCAAGCCTGCCCCTACAGGGAATAGTGTCACATGCGGCAACAACTCCTCTTATCCTATTATGGGTATTGGTAAGATCATTTTGACTACCACTGATGGTAGTTCTTTCACTTTGTCAGATGCTTTGTTTGTGCCAGAGAACAAGAAAAATCTGTTATCAGTTTCTACATTAGCCAAGATTGGCTAGGTTGTGAAATTTGTTGATGACAGATGTGCAGTTCATGATTTGTCAAATGGCGATGTCATTATTGCTTCTGGCATTTTATGTCGTGGGCTATATAAGATCATAGACTATGAAAGATCTTTAAATGATTCGGCATGCGCAGTACATGATTCTTAGGCTATGTCAGATGCAAAGCTTTGGCATGCACGCTTTGGTCATTTAAATTTTGCTAGTTTGCTATGCCTGCAGAAATCTGAAATGGTGTCCTCTTTGCCCAAACTTGAGGCACCTAGAAAACATGTTTGTGAAGGCTATATTTTGGGAAAAATGCAACGTTCCTCCTTTCCAAAAGATGGTTCAGTTCGGGCTACTCAGAAATCACAGCTTGTACATAGTGATGTCTGTGGTCCTATGCAGAACTGCTTTTGGAAATTATCTTTATTTGTGACTTTCATTGATGATTTTTCTAGGCATGCATGGGTATATCCATTGAAAGAAAAGCCCGAAGTGTTTTTGTGCTTCAAAAAATTTCTGGTTTTGGCTGAAAATTTGTTGGCATGTAAAATGGGCACCCTCCATTCTGATCGATGTGGGGAATATATGTCTTCTAAATTTAATGCATTTTTGGTTGAATGTGGGATAAAACACTAGTGTACAATGCTGTATACACCTCAACAGAATGGAGTTGCTAAACGAAAGAACAGGTCACTCATGGACATGGCGAGATATATGGTCAAGAGTCAGGCTTCACCACATAGTTTCTGGCTTGAGGGTGTTATATGTGCAACATATGTACTTAACAGGTGGCCAACTAAAGAACTGCATTCTATCACTCCATATGAGGCTTGTCATGGTTGCAAGCCATCTATTGCTCATCTGCATGTTTTTGGTTGCCTAACATATGCATTAACGCCTGAAGAACATCGCAAAAATTGGATGATAAAGTAGTAAAATGTATTTTTATTGGGTATAGTTCTAAAAGCAAAGGCTATCATCTGTATTATCCACAGACTAAATGCACTCTGGTTAGCCGTGATGTTGTTTTTGTGGATGATGCTATTCAACCCTTACTTTCATGTACGAAGGAGACATCTGTTAGCTCCAAAGACATGTATGATACTTTGCTTCCTCTTTTTACAGGTGGACAGTCTAGTGCTTGTCCTAATGAGGCAACTTCTCAACCTTTAAAGGTTTCATGTGATGATGTAGATCATTCCATTTTTTATGCAGATTTACATGATGCACTTGTTGATGAGAGAGTTGATATTAAGTAGGCAAAAACTATGCCAAAATGGCTGGTGCAGACTTATGCGTGATAGCAAATTAGATGCACCTCTATCATATCATACTCGTTCAGGCTCTCATAGTGCCTCTTTTGCATCAGATTGCTATGCTATGGCTGCCTCTAGTCTCTATGATGAGACTGAACCTGTTTCATCTGATGAAGCAAAAAATTTTTAACATTGGATGGATGTAATGCAATCTGAATATGATGCTATCATGAAAAATGCTACCTGCTCTTTATGTGAATTTTCTCCTGGCAAGAAGACCATTGGCACTAAGTCGGTATACAAGCTGAAGCGTAAACCTGATGGAACAATTGACAGGTATTGTTGGAAGCGATGGATGGATACCTCTAGGACGTGAGATGGTGCTGCCAAAACCTGCTTTGTACCTACCCTATTTCACTTCAGGGTTATGTAGTAGGCCCTCTTAGCTTGCAAATGACAATAAATAAGTATCTATGTACTTTGGAGATGATGCTTCAACCAATTAGATCAAAACAGATAACTTTGCAAATAGCTAGTGACCAAAACCTTGCTATTTTGGTCTTGACACCTGCTAGATATTTTGTTCAGTGCTCACAGTACAATAGCAATTAGGAAAATTCATTTTGATAGTATCTAATTATCTTAGACAAATAATGATTCCAAGTGGAATCACTTAAAATGATAAACCATACACTGAGCAATCACTTTAGCAAGTAGATGCTTACCCTCGACTTTTTAGGAACTAAGCAGAGAATGACTAGAGAGCACATCAATGCAGATTTCTCAAAATTGGCTAAATCAAATTCCTTCAAAATTTGAAAACTTATAATAGACCTTGAGATGGTTTCAAGAGCTATAGAACATTGAAAATGGTTGAGAGGTGGCTGAGATATGAGCATTCAAAGTTCACTGTACTGAGTGGACATAGTAGAGAAGTAGACATATATACTCAATGATGTAAATGTATTATAGAACAATGTTATACATGATCATGGGCATAGAGATGATGCCCAATGATAGCGATCTAAGTGAGCTAAGATGTAAGCTACTTAGATTCTACAAAAGATCATTAATAAGGTAAAAAAATGGGGGCACAGAGGCCGCGAGATTACTAGGTCCTTTTATAACAATCTTCTTCCAAATTTGAATTTGAATTCAACTTTGGCTCTCACTAAAAAGTGATCCCATTAATGTAGGAGATATTCCCTCAATCCAAATTTATAACTAATGTTCTATCTACCTCCACAAGTTTGTAGTCTTTTACAAGATTCTTCAAAGATATAAACTTTTTACAATGGTAAATCATTAACCTAATACAAGGTATGGTTCATATGCGCCATCAAAATCTTCTTCAAGGTCTAGCAAAATGTGAAGGCTTGGATTTGCACCAATAGCGCCCCCTCAAGCCAAACATCTTGGGTTGCTCTTCTTCATCAATCCGTTTAGTACCATCAAGTGCTTTGGTTAGCAAATCTGCACATTGCATATTTGTGGACACATATGCCAATTGAATCTCCTTGCTCAATAGATTCTCTCTAACATAATGATAGTCTACTTCTATATGCTTGGTTATTGCATGATAGATAGGATTTGTTGCAAGATGTAAAGAGCTTGTATTGTGACCAAAGATCATAGGTGAGTGAGTATGAAGTCCCAAATTTGAATATAGCAATCTAATCCATATGGCTTCTTGTGTAGCATTGGCTAATCCACTGTATTTAGCCTCTGTTGAAGATAGAGAAACAGTAGGTTGCTTCTTGGAAGACCATGAAATGGGCTTATCACCTGCAAAAGAAAGATAACCAGAAGTACTCCTCCTATCATCCTTACAACCTGCCCAATCTGCATCCGAGTAAATCTTGATGTCGAAATTTGGTGTATGGAAAGTATAAACCTTGATTTTGAGTACCCTTAAGATACTTCAAAATCCTTTTGGCAGCTTCCAAGTGAGGTGCTCTAGGTTTATGCATAAATTGACTTAAAACACTCACTCCATAGGGTATGTCAATCCTTGTCAATGTTGCATAGTTTAAGCTTCCAACGATGCTTTGATATCCTGCAATGTATTCAAGCAAATCACCCACATGAGCACTCAATTTATGATTTACCTCCATAGGGGTGCTAGCTACCTTTGCATTCTCCAAGTGGAACTTCTTCAACATGTCCTACACATATTTCCTTTGAGTGATGTAAATTCCAAAATTTGTGTAGACCAATTCAAGTCCAAGAAAATACTTCAGAAACCCTAGGTCACTGATTTTGAACTCTTGCATCATTAGGTTCTTAATTTGTTTGATGCCGTTGGCATCACTACTGGTAAGTATGATGTCATCAACATACGCACATAAATATGTCATCTCTGAATTACTTCTCTTGACAAACAGAGAAGAATATACTTTGCTCATCATGAATCCTTGATCTTGAAGGTATGTAGTTAAGCTATGGTTCCATGCCCTAGGTGCTTGCTTCAAAGCATAAAGAGCTTTGTTCAATTTGCACACATAATTTACCTTGCTTGGGTCTTCATATCCAGGAGGTTGAGCCATGTAAACCTCCTCTAAAATCCAGCCATTATGGAATTAATTTTTCACATCCAATTGGTACATATTCCAATTCCTAGATGCAGCCACACTTACAAATACTTTGATGGTTGGCATTTTAGCCACAGGTGAAAATGTCTCTTCATAATCAACTCCTTGGGTTTGTGCAAAACCCTTAGCCACAAGCCTAGCTTTATACCTGTTTATGGATCCATATGAGTTTCTCTTGATTTTGTAGATCCATCTAGAACCAATTACCTTCATTGATGCCTTCTTGGGTACTAGCTCCCAAGTATCATTCTCTTGGAGTGATTCTATTTCTTCATCCATAGCTTCCTTCCATTCTGCCTTGGTCTTTGCTTCTTCATATGTAGAAGGCTCTTCAAGTGACAAATCTATAGCAAGATAAATGGAATGCTTAGTGACTAATGAAGTATCATACCCATATCTGATGGCTTCTTGCTCTCCCTTTGTGATCTCCTTAGAGCTTGGTTGGATGATTCAAGTAAGTCTTCCAACCTCTTTATTTTGGCTTTGCCCTTTGATTTCCATGCTTTGAATTCTTCTAAGTTGATGATGTCTTCATCATCTGATTTGATGTCTTCAATTTGTATTGGCTCCTCCTTGGTGAGGCTTGGAAATTCCTCTTCCAAGTCATATGGCAATTCGACCTTCCTGCATTCACTTTCAAACCAAGAATCATTCTCATAAAAAAAAACATCTCTACTGACCATAAATCCTTTGTTGGATGGATTATAAAACCTATATCCTTTTTGATTTAAATCATACCCTATGAATGTGCACTTCTCTGCCTTAGGGTCTAGCTTACCTCTGATTTGAGATGGAACATGCACATAAACAACACATCCAAATATTCTACAATGATCAAATGATGGCTACCATGCCATGCTTCATATGGGGTCATTCCATCAAGTGATTTGGATGGCAACCTGTTAATAAGATAAGTGGCAGTAGATACACTTTCTGCCCATAAATAATTTGGTAACCTTTTTCCATTAAGCATTGATCTAGCTATTTCCATAGTCAACCTATTTCTCCTCTCTGATACCCCATTTTGCTCAGGGATGTACCTTGTTGTAATCTCCCTTTTGATACCTCTGTCCCGCAAGAATGCATCAAATTCATCAAAGAAGTACTCACCTTCTCCATCTGACCTTATCTTCTTTAGACTTCTTCCTATTTGATTTTCCATAAGTGCAAGATACTTCTTGAAGCAACTAAACACTTCATCTTTATGTTTCATAAAGTACAAGATAGTCCACCTATTCAAATCATCAATGAAGACACATAATACCTTTGAGCCTAAAATTGAAGGGTCTTTGCTTGGTCCCCACACATCTGTGTGGACAAGATCCAAGTAATCCTCATGCATGTAGCCTTTCTTTGTAAAGGGTAACCTGTGTGATGTACCAAACTAAGAAGCACCACATTTATAGATCATATGTTGCTTGGATACATTAGGTATCCCAAGCACACATTGATCTCTACATATTTGCTTCAAGGTTCTCTCACCAATATGCCCTAATGTCTTATGACGAATCTCAAGCTCAGACAATGTTTGATCCTTGTAATTATAAAGTGCAATATTTCTAGTGTCTTCAAGTTCAAATGTAAAAAGTCTACCTGTTTTTTCTCCCTTGGCAATTCTCTTGAATCCATGTTGGAGGTCCTCCACAAAGGCTCCATATTTGTTGAACCTAACCTGCAAACCCTTTTCCACTATCCGTCTAATTGTAGGTACATAAAGAACCCTGCTAAGCAGATTTCTATTTCTATCAGAAGTTTTGACATTTCCTACCTTGACCACTGAATGCTTGGTGTCATCACCTGTTTGCACTTGGTGCTTTCCCTTAGGTTCCTCAAGATTAGAGAGAAGAGCTACATTGCCTGCTACATGGTTTAAACAATCTTAGTCAATATAGAAGAGGTGCTCACCATTCATACCTTGTTTTGAAGTCATATTCATAATGAGAAGAAAATCCTCTTGATGCTCTGTATAATAGTTGAAGTCCTTCCTTGATTTGTATCCTCCTTGATAATTATTGTTGTAGTTTTTGTTGTAGCCATGGTTGTAGCATTGATTATGGTTGAATCTTCCTCTTGATTGTGAGTATCCACCTCTTTGATATCCTCTCCCTCTCTGATTCTTGAAGTTCCTATAGCATTCATCTATAGTGTGATTAGACAGTCCACATATATTGCATGGGGAAGAGTTGAAAGGTCTCCCCCTACCTTGCTTACCTCCTCTACCCCTTCCTCTTGAGTTCCTACCTCTCCCTGCATAGTTAGGTTGAGAAGTAGTACCTTCATCCTCTACTTTCTTGCTTTTCCCTTTATCTTTAGACTTTCCTTTATCTGTGTATAGAGCAAAAGAGTTGTTACCTCTTAATGGTTCTCCATTTTTGTTGAGCTTGGATTCATGGGTAAAGAGTTGTCCCATGAGTGTGGTAAGGTCTGGAATCTGCATGTCCATGTAAAGGTCCATCGCAGCTGTGAAAGCTTCCCACTTATTTTCTACCAATAAAAAACATGTGTGCAAGTTAAAGAAGGCATTATATGGTTTAAACCAAGCACCACGTGCTTGGTATGAAAAGATACATGCCTATCTGATTGCACATGGTTTTGAGAATAGTCCAACTAAAAGCACCTTATATGTTAAGCATGCTAATGATGTGCTTTTGATCATTGTGATGTATTTTGATGACATGCTGCTCACTGGTCCTCATGACATGCATATTGCGGATTTTAAGATTGATTTGCATGCCTCATTTGAGATGTCTGATTTGGGGCATTTGCATCACTATTTGGGCATTCTGTTTATGCAAGTTGATGGTGGAATTCTTTGTGTCAAACAAAATATATTGACACATTATTGCAACATTTTGGCCTTGAAAACTGTAAGCCTATTGCCACTCCTATGGAGACAGGTTTATGATTGAGTCTTCATGATGTTGGAGATGCATTTGATGCTGTTCTCTATCAGCAGGCTATTGGATGCTTGATTTACTTATGCATTACTTGGCCAGATATTCAGTTTGCTGTCTCACAGATGAGCAGGTTTATGCATTGCCCAAGTGTCAAGCATTGGTAGATGGTTAAGTGCATCTTTCGCTACTTGAGTGGTACCTAGCTACTTGGATTGTTTTATCCCAAGGGGGGATCACTACCACCAGATTTGCATGCTTTTTCTGACAGTGATTGGGCTGGTTGCTATGACACTCATGTGTCTGCCAGTGGTTTTTGCTTCATGCTTGGTAGCTCATGTATGTCTTGGTTGATCAACAAGAAGCCTATTGTGGCCACTTCCATTGTGAGGTTGAGTACAAGGCAGCTTTCACATCGACTGTTGAGTGTGTGTGGCTCAGACGCCTTATAGCTGATTTGGGTGTTGGTTAGTCTTCTGCCACCACCATCTTCACTGACAGTTAGAGTGCATTGTTAGTTGCGAGGAGCCCTATGTTCCATGCTCACATTAAGCACATTGAGGTGCATTATCATTATGTTAGGGATCTGCTAGGGAGATCAGCTTGGCATATGTGCCCACGTAGGAGAACATTGCAGACCTTTTTACAAAGGCTCTGCCTAGGAAGAAGTTTGAAGCTTTCCGCAAAGCTTTGGGCTTACTTCCTTTTGTGGATTGATTCCACATAGCTTGGCACTTCGTTATACATGAGAGCCAACTCCTTGTTCACCGCATCACTCCTAGGGGGGATTTGTTGATATATTTAGGTAGTGATGTGTGTGAACACTCTAGGACCACCGGGGCACTTTTTTCCCTCTTTAGGAGGTTTTTCCCTTGGCTTGTATATATGCCTATTGCCCTAATAGGATACTTATCTTTGTACACTCTAGTGGTAATACATTCAGTATTGTGTGTCGTGCTCCAAGCTTCTTCTTCTTCCTTGGGTTGTTCGCATGCTTCCACAGACGTCTAACTCCAACATCAATATGCATGCTAGAAATGCATTATGTACACCATTTCCTAAATATGTAGTTGAACAAGGATTATTTCTCCTAAATCTGATTAGAAGAAGGAATTTTTTACTATATTTCCTTATCAATTTGTTCTTTATAGTCTCATGTATGCTACAGTAGCTACCAAAGAAATTGCGTTTGTAGTGGGAGTTGTGGGCATATATATATATATATATATAGAATCATGACAAAGAGCATTGGGAAGTGGTCAACATGATATTGAGGTATCTGAGTGGTACTAAGGATATGTGTCTATGATGAAGTAGATGTGATACATCCATTGTTTGATATAGAAAATTTGAATTTTTTGGTTGTGTAGACAATAACAAGACTACTTTGGGGCACATTCTTCACTTCGCAGGGGCTTCTTGGATGTCTTGTCTCTAAGAACATGCCATTGCTTACACTACAAAAGCAAAGTATGTTGCAACCAGTTAGACATGTAAAGCGTTTAGCCAGTACTATACTTCAGTGAAATACAACACCGTATCTCCAAAGGAATGGGATCGAGAATAGGGATTATGACTATAATACTACAATCATAACATGCGTTTACATTCCTGATTGAAATACCACGTAATAATTCCAAAAATAGTAATACTATGTAATACTAAAAGACTTTGTACTCGCAGACAAACTTCAGAAAGAAAGTGATCTTAGCAATAAACAATACTCATTTATTAATAAGATCGCTTGTAGATCATTCTACACTTCATTTATCAGATCGTTTCAGACTACAACGCTCAGTAGCATCTTCTTCACCAGACTTCATTCTTTTTTTGCACACCGTATCACATTAAACCACTTTGCTCTTCTTCGTAATCTTTGCACCATTCCATACTTCAAAATATAGAATCAACACTTAAAATTACCAACTTTGAAAACTCTTATGATTTTTGTTAAGATCTCATTTCCCATTACAATGAAAATGCATTTTTACAAATAAATATGGTCGTCTACAGCCGCTGCTAGCATTGGCATGCATGGTGGATCCAAACTCACTGATTCGAAAATGAAATATTACAAATCATCATGATGATTCTGCATTTCTGGGAACATTATTCTTTTTATATCATACATCAGCTCATTAAACATCTCTCCTATATTCACTTCCGGTAGTTTGATCTCTGCTTCAAAAAATTTCTTCAGATCTAATAACTGTTGGCTTGCACTTCTACAACTAACTATGGATGCTTCTAATTCTGGTATTCTCTTTTGAAATACTTCTAATAGATTATCAAAAGCTATAGTTACATTAGATAATTTATTTATATAACCTTCTGCTAATTTCTTTGGTTCATTTAACTTTATTTTGTGAGTTAATTGCAAAACTCAGGCATCATTCTTTAACTTTTCCACTTCTACTTCTTTAGCTTCCAAAACTATGTTTTCATCGGCACAGTACTGCTTCCATTGATCGATCTGTTTTTCCAATTTTGGAATTCCAGCCAGCTGTGCAAACACTGTATCATATTGGTCTTGGATGACGTGTAGTTTTTCTTCAAGAGATGTGAATTCAGAGTTTTGCACTGCCAATATCTCTTCTACTTTCGTAGTTGAAATACTTTGCCTTTTGATTTCTCCACTCTGCTCTTTCACTTTTGCCTTCAACTTTTGCTGCCAGTTCTTTGCTAGTTTTCTTCAACTTCTATTGTGCCTTCTAGGTTTGTCCTACTTCGGCTTGAAGTCGAGCTATAATCTTTGATTTTTCTTCAATTGTTACTTTTAGTGTGTTGTTTTGTGTTACAACTTTATTAAGCTCATCCACCATCCCCTCTTGAATTACACTATCTCTCCTTGAACTCTCCGCTCTAGCTTGTTCTACGTCAATCCTGAGTCGGCTGATTTCCTCGATCATTCCCATTTTCTTTGCTATTCACTTATCTTTTTATAGAATCATGGTGCTATATTTTCTCTGAAACTCTGAAGCTACCACTAAATTCCTCTCCCTGGATCGTCAAGAATTTTCAGATGAACTGTTTCATTATTATACATCCAAGGATAGATAAAATCACTCGACTTCACAAGTGGTAGCTTAACTTTACCGTCGTTATGCTTCCACTTATTGCTCAGTCCACAACAAGAAAATGTGTGTAAAACCGGAGTCTTACGAGATCCCATATGGTTCCCTTGTTCCTGTTGTTGTTGCCTATGTCTTTCTTCCCCCACAACTCTTTTTTCCCTTTCTTCCCCTTCTCTTCTCCTAGATTCTTCTTCTTCTTGCTGCTTCCTTCTTTCTTCTTCCATTCATTCTCTTGCTTCCTCTTCCTCACTTGCCTTCCTCTCAGTTTCTTCTCTGTCCTTCCTCTCAGCTTCTTCCATTCTTTGATTCTCCTCTAGCTTTCACCTTCGGGACTCCTCTTCTTCAATCTGTCATTCTCCGTCCTGTCCTCCGAATTCCCTTCCACTAGTTTCTGTTCTACAACCCTCTTCTTTAAAATTTGAAGCAAAAACTTCACAAGGCATATTGTGTATTCTCAAGGTAAGAATAGTGGGGCTTTGATAAATAACAAATTGAATACAACTTGCACTTTGGAGTTCGGTACTACATTAACTGCTCTTTTGGATCGCCTGAAGAGTCTTTGCACCTCTTTCTTTGATTTTCAGAAAATAATTTTAGCCCAATTTACCTGGATTTTAGCCGATTCCTTCCTCAATGCAAAGAATTGTTGGGACTCTTTGTAATGTTTTGCCTGTAGGGTTATAATCATCGTCATTAAAAGCAACCCCAATTTAACTGGTTTATCATCTGGAAGTTGTGCAAACTAATATTCACCAGAGCAGGGTTTGCCACGCAACCCACAAATTTCTCGTACATCCACATGCTCAGTACTTGCTATGATTCTCATGCTAGCCACATGAAATATTTCTGCAATTAAAGTTGGTGAAAGCTAGAAAGTAGCTTGTCCTATTCATAGCTTGATCTCCTGAATATTGATGTCATTGCCGTCTGTTTGTCGAGCTATCTCTTTGGCGATATTTTTGGCCTATGGATGGGGACGAATACTCCTCTAGTCAAACATTACATACTGCAACAATTCTCTACACTTGAACCAATCCTTTTGTTCCTGCCATAACTTCTCTGGTATGTTTAGCAGATGGCAATCGGAGAATGTGATTGCCCCATATCTACAATTTTGCATCGCCTGCTAATTGCTATAGTATATTCTCACTCTGCTTGCTTTGTTTGCTCTGCTCGCCACTTCGCCACATAAGCCAGATTCGACATAGTCCTTAGCCTTTTATGGCCTGCATTTTTGTGTTGAGAGCGCCAAGTTTGCATCGTTATTACCTAAATGGTATCTTAACTCCAGCGATTTTGCACTTATCATGGCTCTCAAAATAAGAATTACACTATCAGATTCGAAACATTATAGCTACTGTCATTGTTGATTTGTATATATGATTTGCAATTTGCCAAAAATACATCTTATTTCTGTAAATAAGTTTTTTTTTGTTTTTGTGTGAAATGGTGAACTGTACTTTACCCTTTGGAAGTCTGATAGGGCCGTATTTTAGACTCATTAACAACTGTTGGCAATAGTTTTCCTACTAGCGTGGACAACCAGAAGGAACGTGATCCACAAAGCTCCTGAATCTGGAACAGACTAGTCCATCACAATTTTAACTTGCCCACTTTCCTCTTCATCTTAGAATGAAAGTACAACACAAGATCACCAGGGCAAAAAATATTCATTTGTAGGTTTCAGTTGTGCCATTTCTTATGACAGTTCTAGACCTCCTGCAATTATAAAAAGTCAAGGTATTGATGCTCATCTAGATGTCTCAATTGATCCATTCGGTAAGGGAATGGGTCTTCCGGAACCAATCACTTATGGACCGCAATTCAGAGGCTTGGTACCGCAAACTCAAATGGAAGAATTGCCTCCTGTTCGTAAAGCAATTTGAAAGGTGTGATGCCAACTGAAACTTTATAGGAAGTCCTGTACACCCAAAGCACAGTGGGAAGAATAATCCCATCAATTTGTAGAATCCAACAACATCTTCTGTAGCATGTGGAGCAAGACCTTGTTGGTACTCTCCACCAATCCATTGGCTCGTGGGTAATAGGGAGAATTGAACTTATGCTTAAATTTGATACTTAGAGGTTAATTCTGAAATTAATTGATTCAAGAAATGAATTCCTATATTTGACACTAATTCTAATGGAAGTCCGTATCGAGGAAAGATTTCATTATGGAGTTTCTTCACTACTATTCGTGCTGTAGCCTGTTTGATCGCCCAGGCTTCCACCCATTTGGTGCAATAATCAGTGCAAGTCAAAATATACAAAGCTCTCATTCATGCTGCTGGTGGTTTAATTGGATCGATAGAGTCTAGGCCCCATTTTTGGAAAGGTTCTAATAGAAGAATTGGCTGTAGTGGGAAATGATGACTGACACGAGGTTCACCAATTCTTTGACATGGGTCACAATTCTACACTGCGTGTTGAACATCTGCATACATGGTAGGCCACCACAGTCTGGCCTGCTGGATTTTTTGGACCATAATTAGATGATTGAAATGCCCACCGGCCTCACCTACATGAGCTTTCGTAATGACTACCGGCACCTCATGCGGAGGTACGCAGCGTAACTGAATTTCGATCGAGTCCTTATGGTACAATTGCTCCATAATAATAGTAAACCTATGACTTCGGAGTCCGAGTTTCTTTCATGTCGTCGATCGCAAATGAGATGGAGCAATGCCATTTTTTAAAAAGCTTAACATTTCTTCCTACCAAGTAGGTGGTCTGAGGAGCATTCTCGATTTGGCCCACCATAAAGACTTTGACATCCAGGAGAGTATCATCAACACCTTTGGGGGGTTCTCCATGATCGATGTGAGACAAAAACTCTACAATGGTGTGACTAGCATTTGGACGATGAACAATGTCGTACTCAAATTCTTGCAACAAGAGGACAAACCTGGCGAGTCATCCAACCAAGTTTTGCTACTTTACCAAATACAACAAAGCACTATGAAACAATACAAGTGATGCAATAGATTTGCACTTTTCTTCATCATTGTATTGGTCTTCTTGGAGCCCAGATTGGCCAACTATATTTTTCGGTCCATCCTTATCGCTAAATCGATTATTTGGTCGTGTACAAGTTTGGTCCAATGTATACATGTAAATCTTTTCTTTAATAGCTGGTTGAAGTCCATCAACAAAAAGTTCCTGCAACATTTCTTCTGAAGGACATTTGTATGTCAAAAATTTCCGCATCATAGATATGAAGTCTGATGCATATTGTTCTACCATTCCTTTCTGCATCATATATTGGAGAGTAGCATAGAGCTCCGAAATGCTCTTGGTAGTCCGGAATTGCTCTAAGAAAGCCTCTTTTAACTCATCATAGGATGAAAAATGGTTTGGAGGGTACTCGATGAGCCATTTAACTACATCGCCCCCAAGGTAGCTTGGAATACTTGAAATTTATGTTCATCATCTTATAGATTACAATGATTACAGATATATTGATTTTCGAATGTGTGCACATGCACATCCGGATCTTCCTTGGTTCTTCCATAAAAACGAATATAACTCAACCCTGGCAATTGATTTCTGTGCAACATCGGGTCTTCAAATTCTTATAAGGTACCGAATTGAGCCGAAGGAACTAGGGCTAAAGCCAACTCTAAGTGGGGTTCGTTACCAACACTTTGGCCTATTTCTGCAAGGTATTCTCGTTCCTGTTGGTGGCTCTGCTGGTCGGCTCCATAGGACTCCCCTTGCCATGAGGCCTTGGCCAACTTGACGTCTCACCACTCAAAGATCCATTCCTGCAAGAGTTTCAGAGGTAGCACTCCGTTTTCCACCCAATATAGCAATTCTTCTGGGATATTGACTACATCAGCAAGGGTGATATCTTCAGGGTTTAATGTTGCTATAGTCCGCTGAATGAACTCGTCCAAATACTCGTGACGAAAATTACTTTTCAGATACTCCTTATAGTTTTGCAACGGCATCAAACTACTCTATGCTATGATTTACCACTAACCCCATCCCATCGTGGTCACCAAATCTTTAGCCAGTACTATACTTCAATGAAATACAACACCATATCTCCAAAGGAATGGGATGGAGAACATGGATTATGAATATAATACTACAATCATAACATGCATTTATGTTCCTGATTAAACTGTACCATGCAATACTTCCAAAAATAGTAACACGATAATAATGAAAGACTTTGTACTTAGAGAGAAACTTCAGAAAGAAAGTGATTTCAGCAATAAATTGTACTCATTTATTAATAAGATCACTTGTAAATCATTTTTTAATACAATACGATTGTGCATTGCTATGCAACACTTCATTTATTAGATTATTCCAGACTACACTGCTCTGTAGCATCTTCTTCACTAGACTTTGTTGTAGCTCAAGCGTAAGCACCACCTCCTTTACTTGTCAATCCGCGGAGATGTGAGGACCAGTATGAAGACCACAAGCAAGTGAAGGCACAAGTGCGTGAGTGAAAGCACACAAACATGCACACACATACACACACACGCGCACAAGGTAAGATCAAAGAGAGGAACAATGGAAAGCTTTGATTGCAAAAGATTTCTCTTACAAAAGCTCTATTCTCTAACAAGCTAACCTCAAAAATGAGCTCTCTAGCTCTTTTATAGTTTTTTGACTAGTTTTGGCCCTGTCCAGACCTAGTGTCCAACCTAGTTAAAAATTAGGTTCCAGGGCTTATTTGAGGGCTCAAACGGGGTCTAAAAATTATGAAAATTGGTAGGATGATAGTTCTAATACTCCTCAAGCTGAAGGACTCCTTGGCTTGAACAAAATGGAGTTACAAAAATAGAAAATGGTATTTACAATGGTTTTTAGTGATGAAAATCACTATTTTTGTAGGGAATTCTTGTGAAAATTTGACATACACTTCTTGGAGCTTCCTACTTGCTCCTTCTTCTTGTGTGTGTCCACCTTTCTGATGTGCTTCCATGCTTGTGCTTGACTTTGAGTTCCAACACTCCCCCCCCTCTCGAGTCTGTCATCCCTGACAGACCCTTGTTGTAGTGGTTGTTCCAAGTAGTGCTGTGAGAGGTAGTGTCTGTTCGGTAGGAACAAGAGCCATATACCTTCCAGATGTGGAAGGGTTGGTTGTCCGGTTCTTCATCTGTCACTGCGAGCCTTTGCAAGTTGTAGTGCCTTGGTATGTACTTCTTCGTTGGATTCCAGCATGACTGTGTCGTTGTGAGTCTCCGTTGATGTCCTCTAGATCTTCCAAAGTTGATGTTCATAGTAGCCCCTACAGGATGATGGGTAAGTGTGTTCGTGCATGGGTTGAGGAAAATATGTGCCTTGTGCATGGCCTAGTAATGTAGCCCTATGCATGCTTACTTGGAAAATGCATCGGAAGAAGTATGGTGCAAAAATTGGGGTTCTTGAGCTAAGTGCTCAAGGGTATGCCGACGAAGAGGTTTCCTAGGCTATCATGGTTATGAAGTTTCCAAAGTAAAGATACTTACCATGGAGAAGGGCGATCGATGTTCATCTCTTCGTGTTGTACACTCGGCCTTTGGGATGGAATATTGTTGATGAATGTCCATGTTGATGGTCCACTTATGAGATCTTTTGAGTGGTTGATTCTGTCTCCTCTTTTCAAAGCATCATTTCTCAAATACAGAGAATTGAATTTCTTTATATTCCTTGACAAACAACATTCGAGAACTACACCAAGCTTAGTTTCACATATTCTCTCTAGTTCACCATAAGCAAGAGTCTTCTGATCCAGTATACATACAAAGATTTGCAGGGTACCAGAACTACCCCTTGCAGATATCTCCCTGGATGCTCTCGTACATGCAGTAGTTAAGCATCACTCAAGTTGCGGACCTTCAAGCTCTTCACTCCTACCATAGTAAGAGGAAACCATAGTTGTGGATGCCATGTTTATGCCAAGTTCTTGACATCTACCAGATAAGGCAGCAACTCTATCATCTACTACCCGAGACCCACTTCTATCCAAACTGATAAATGCTCAGTAATCAACAGTTCCACCTGCCACTAAGCATGACTCATTCATGTTTCATGAGCCAAACCTGGGAACAAGTGCTTCCTCTCTCTCTTCTTCCCCCCTTTTTTTTTTGGAAAAAGATATCACAAAACAAGAATGCAAAAGTTAGTACCAATAGAAATATTTGACATATGTCATTGTGCTCTTGTGCTTGGGATTCTCGTGTGTGTCTATGCACGGCCATGTAATGTGGCCCTATATTAATGCATACTTTGGAAATGCATGACTTGAATGGTGCAAAAGACAGGGTTGTGCAAGGAGCACATGGTTGTCGCTCGTTCGAGGCTTTCGATGTTATTTGCAGAGGTTGATGCCGACCTTGGTGGAGGTATCCATTGAGTCTTGAACTGATGTAATCCTCCTTATTGGAGTCCATTTTAGAACATCATTTGGCACTATAGAGGTCACTTCAGGCATCTTCCTCTTTGGATGCTTTCTGAACTGTGGTATCCAGTGTGGTTGGCGCTTCGGTTCGGTGGAGGCTACTTGTACTTTTGGCTTCCAAACCCATATCCTTTTTGCATGTCTTCCTACTAATGTTAAAGAGCTGATTTGATCATCCTTTGGTCTCTGTACGTGGTTCTTACCCTTTTCTCTTTTTGGCTTCTTTGTTGAGACTTTTCGCATGTGGGAGAACATAGGTTGTTGTGGATGTAAGAGCTTCTTAGGTACCCACATCTGTAATTGCCCTTGTTGAGCTGCAGCTAACTTCTTAGGCACCCAAACTTGTTGGATACCTTGTGATTGAGCTTGTCCAAGCTGCTTCCTTCGTCTTCTGGTCTGGTTGGCTTGCCTGGATGGGATTTGTGGGGGCAAGGCTGGTGGTTGCTCTGCTTTGCGTACCCAGATCTGCTTCATGCTCGGAACTGCTTTCTTATCGAATGGTGTCTTTCTATTTGATGTAGCAGTTGTCGTGAACGGTTGTGTTTGCTTGTGTGGTGGACTCACTACTGTGGCTACTTGATTCTTTGGAGAAGAAGAAAGATCCACCCGCCTTCGAACCTGGTCTTCCACGATTGACTCCTTCTGCATCATAGAGCTTTTGACACATACAACATCTTCTTTCATATGATTAGTCTTGGAATAACTAAGAGAGTGTGTGGTGCCATGATCTAGGAGCATGCAATTCTCTAATTCTAATGTAATGCATTGTTCATGTACCCAAACTTGAAGAAGTTGACTTCTTACCTCTAGCATCCACAAAATTGTCTAACTCGATAGAGGACCTAGCAGAAAAAGTGGCCCAGAAACTAGGAGTTTCTAGTAAACAGATACCCAGGTTAACAACTAACGCACGTTGTTACACCTGTGGTGGAAATCATTTGGCAAATGTGTGCCCCAATGCCACACAAACACAAGCCAATCCTAGTGGCCAGTACTGTACGATTGAGAGGAGATACACAAATCACACCGCTCAAGATTGCCCATATAACAAACAAGCAGTGAGACAGAACTACCCACAAGCATACCCACAACCAGGTAGGTATCAAGGCCAATACAATACTCAGCCTCATTACTATAGGCCTCCTCAAAATTATCCATATCAGGCTCAACAAAGACCTCAACCTGTCTTAGCTCAGTAGCTACCCCCACCAGCTAATGTCATCTCAGTGAAATATGCTGCTGCAGAAGAGAACCTAAATAGGGCCTTAGTGTCTTCTTCACCCTTGATCACAGAGAGTGATCCCAATTCAAATAGTTTTGACTCTACTCATGTAGATAGTCCACCCGCTTATTACACAGAGTCACCAGAACACGTGGAAACATATCACTACGATAGTCCACCAGTGGAACCTAGTTGGGAGCCCGACTATGCTAATGTGATGTACACAAACCCGAATCTGTGGCCCCAATTGAGATAGCAAAGACCACAGGGCCCTAGAGGACCATGCTTTAGGTGCCAAGGAGATCATTTCATAAAGGATTGTCCACATCCTCCGATAGCAGGACAGTCGCAGTACTATAACATACAAGGTTTCTGTGTCGACTGTGGTAAAGAACATATAATCAAAGATTGTCCTAAGAACCCTGTTAATGCTTCAAATGTGACACTGATCAACGTGATAGGTATTGTGCACAATGCAGATGGATCCAACCCTACATACGTACCTATCCAAGCTATAACAAGAGCCCAGGCGCTCTTACAGAACCAACAACTTAATCAAGAGAAAATAGCTGGAAGTAGTGAAGTTGGAGAATCTAGCAGTAAAAAGACGAAATCTTGGAAAGATTCTAGAGAGAGGATGAAGAGAAAATGGAGTAGAAGGATAACTAAGTTGGAAGGAAGTCTCAAGGAATCTAGGGCCAAAAGCCTAGAATTGACTTCACAGGAATTGAATCAAGAGAACCTAGCTCAGAAATCAGGATCAGTTTTAGCGGAACCCATACCTGAAAACCTAGACATGATGTTTCGTGCATATCAGGCTAGGATAAAAGAAGGACCCCAAATAGCTGAAATAAGTAAGAACTACCCACGAGCAGATCTAGAAATTGAGAGGACTAAGCTTTGCATGAAGATGGTAGAATTATCACAAGCAATGTTTGAAGCCTCTAGATATCTAAACTGGAATAACATGGCAAAACCAGAATTACACTTTCAAGGACTAATGGAGAGGCTAGAATACTTGATTGATAGCAAAGAGAAAAAGGAGCAGTATAGGAACCCTATTGTCTCAGAGACACCGGAAAAGAATGCACCATCCCTGTCTCAAGTACCCAATACAGAAAGTCAGGACCACCTATCTTCCATACATAGGTACTCACACAAATTTCTGAGAGAGATCCAAGAAGAGAAATGGAGAAAAGAACAAGGAACCCATCCTCCTATTCAAGAAATAGACGACTTGCAGGAACAATTCCCCCAAGATATCCCCTCCATTTACGATGATGTCGAGGAAGAACAAATGAGTGAACACACAGGATTTGAATCTAACTCTTTGCAAGAATTACCTCAGTTCACAGGACCTTGGGAAGACAAGTCTATTAGCATGAGAGCACCCACGATAATAGTGAGGAATGAAGAATCAGTAATCCCTAGAAACACGGAAGTGATCAAGAACACTAAAGTACAATGTAATCTCATCCTAGAAGAGTTGTTAAAGGTAAAACCAGAACTGTGGAAGCATGTAGGAAATCAATTCCCTGAGCTTGCTACTACTCCTTCACAGATAGGAACACACAAGAAGGTACCAGAAATACCAGTAGAAAAGATAGGAGATGTAAGCGAAGGAGAGGAAGGTAACACTTATCTTCCAATAACCCATCAGGGCTACACCACGAAAACCATCTTAGATTCGGGAGCCGGAGTAGCCATCGCTACCACCGCTTTATGGAAACGTTGGGGTAAGCCAGCACTAAGACCCACCAGGATGAAGCTACAAATGGCTGACGGACACATAGAAAAACCATTAGGCTTACTAGAAGGCATATCTCTCACCACTTGTGGTGTGGAGTTTGAGCATACTTTTGCCATTTGCGACTTTGCGAAAAATCATGCTTATGAGATGACATTGGGACGACCATTCATGCGTTAGTTGCAAATCGTACAAGATTGGGGAACTAATTCTTTGTACTTGCAACATTTAGGAGTGACTACTAAAGTCAATCTTAAAGACTATTCACATCAAGATGTACCCCCAATACAATGGAACACCATCCATAAGACACCAGTAGAAACGGAATCGGTACACTCATTAGAGTCAGACCCCTCATGGTTACACGAGGACACTCATTTATGGATGTGTAAATTGGAAAAACAAGAGGAAGAACGGTTAGAAGCCAGGACCTTAGGTGCAGAAAAACATCCACGAACCCTTCAAGACCCAGCGTATGCACCTGTAGTATTTCCAGATGAAGAATTCGAACCCCATGGTTGGGCAGAAATCCTAGAAACCATGGATGTAGCCATCAATGAAGAACAATGGACACCCCATTGCGACGAGGATGGCTACGACATTTTAGTTTTTGCGATAGAGCCAATCATGTGTGATTCAATTTTAGAAGAATGTGAACCTAGCACTGATGCATTTGAGGAGGCGAGTGATTTTGATTTAGAATCAATTATTATGGACCCACCCTTTGCATCAGAAGAAGAATATTTTTACGAAGTAGAAACTCATCCTCAGAAACATGAAGGAATTACGAATGATGTGAGAATAGCCACACAAGTGACTAGCAAGAGTGAAGGCAAGAAAAGAAAGAAGAAAGAAATCATGTCAGAAGAAGAAGAATCTTTGTTTGAAGTTCCAGAAAACTTCAAGAAATATGAAATAGAAGATAGACGAATCATGGTACGAATGCCGAACAGAAAAGCTGACATTGGAGAAGTATATGATAATCGAGAGAAAACCAAGAAAATCATAGTAGCCATAGAAGGAGAAGAAGAGAAATGTACCTACATAGGGCATGATTTGACGCAGGAAGAAGAAGAAGAGTTAGTTGCCCTATTGCGCGAATATAGAGACATTTTTGCATGGAGTTACAAAGACCTGAAAGGAGTAGACCCGGATATATGTTCTCATAGAATTCCTATGACTCGAGATGCAAAACCTACGAAACAGAAACCATACACGTACAATGATAATTACGCTGCGAAGATTAAAGAGGAGATAGATCGTTTGATAGAAGCAGGATTCATTTACGAAATTGAGCATACCGAATGGGTATCCCCCATTGTGGTTGTGCCCAAGAAGAATGGAAAATTGCGTGTGTGTATTAACCTTAAAAAAGTTAATGCCGCCACGATTAGGGACAGTTATCCTCTTCCTATCACGGAACATTTATTGGAAAGAGTTGTGGGCAAGGAAGTTTACAGCTTTCTTGACGGATTCTCAGGCTATAATCAAGTAGCCATTGCTCCAGAAGATCAACACAAGACGGCTTTTGCCACTGAATGGGGCATATTTGCATTTCGTGTGATGCCATTTAGCTTAACAAATGCACTCGCTACTTTCCAGCGACTCATGTGTCATGTGTTTAAGGAATTCTTACGCAAGAATTTGGAAGTTTATGTCGATGACTTGTGTGCACATTCAAATGTAAGACAGACGCATATCCCAGAGTTAAGACAAGTATTTGACAAATGTCAAGAATATCAGGTTTGTTTGAACCCAGAAAAATGTGTTTTCATGGTCAGACAAGGTAAAATACTAGGACACATTGTGTCAAAGAATGGAATCTCTACGGATGAAGAAAAAGTGAAAGTAATTGCCGATCTACCTAGACCAACTAACGTAAAGGAAGTACAGGCATTTATGGGCCATTGTGGTTATTATAGACGATTCATACACATGTATGCAATCATAGCCAAGCCATTGTACTCTCTTTTGACCCATTTTGAATGGACATACGAGTGTGAGAATTCATTCAATGAAATCAAGCGACGTTTGTGCTCAGCACCTATATTGACAACCCCGGATTGGAGTAAGCCATTCCATGTACATGTGGATGCATCCAATTATGCCATAGGATGTGTGTTAGCACAACCCACGAGTGAAGGAAATATAGATCTTCCCATAGCTTATGCGAGCAGACAGTTGAACGCAGCAGAAAGAAATTACACCACTACGGAACGAGAGGGATTAGGGATGAACTACGCGGTAAAGAAATTCAGACATTATTTGTTGGCAAACAAGTTCAAATTCTTTACAGATCATCATGCATTACTGTATTTAGTCAACAAGCCATGTAACACAGGACGATTAATACATTGGTTTCTATTACTCATGGAGTATGATTTTGAAGTAGTAGTCAGGAAAGGAAAGACACATCTCAGAGCTGACCACCTATCGAGACTAACCTCAGGAGAAGCTCCTCAAGGAGTAGTGGATGAGTTACCCAATTCATACTTGTTTAACCTTGAGATAGCACCAGAATGGGCTAAGCCTATAGTCCCTATTCTCACATATGGACCCAAGAATCCTAGGATAAGGATCAAGGAAGGAGAGATTACAAAGTCTTAAAGATATCAAATCATAGCAGGAAGTATATACAAACAGAATAATCAAAAGATTCTTGCTTGTTGCGTAGATGAATCAGAACATGCGAATTGGTTGCAAGTAGCACACATAGGTGCATTAAAGCAACATCACTCGAAACATCGTACTTTGCAGACTCTGCATAGACTAGGAGTATATTGGCCTTCGATGGAAGCAGGTGTCTACAAATTGTGTAAAGAATGCCCTGTTTGTTGTGAAAGACCACCAGTAGAACATGCTACATTGTATCACGTGTCTCTCACACCAGAATGGAGTGAACCTTTAGTGAAGTACTTGAGGACGAAAACATTCCCTCAAGGAATGACTTTAGCGCGACAACGTAGTCTAGAGCAGGAAGCTTAGGACTATTCACTTATTGACGATAATCTATACAAAAGAGCAAGAGACGGATACCTAAGACAATGTGTTCATGAAAGCGATTATCTAAGCATACTAGAGACTACACACCAAGGTGTTGCAGGAGGTCACTTTGGACCAGATAGGATAGTCAAAGCCATCCTCTTTGCAGGATTATGGTGGCCCACTCTTCACATGGATGCACATACCTATGTAAAGAGATGTGATGTGTGCCAAAGAACTCAATTTCCTACTCGCAGAGATGAAATGCCATTGAAACCCATGATGGGCGGACGTGCATTTTCTAAGTGGGGTATAGACTTTGTAGGACCCATTAACCCCCCCGCAAGAGGTACACATGCTGAATACATTATTGTTGCGACATATTATCTTACCAAATGGGTAGAGGCAAAGGCCACGAAAAAGAATGATGCACACACAACTGCAAAATTCTTATTTGAAAATGTCTTTACAAGATATGGATTGCCTATAGAGTTAGTGAGCGATCAAGGAACTCACTTTCTAAACCAAGTCATTGAATATTTGTTACAGGATTTTATGGTGATTCACAAGAAATCTGCACCATATCATCCTCAGGCCAATGGTCAGGCTAAAAGCACTAACAAGATCCTTTGTAACGTACTGACGAAACTCGTGAACAACAAACGTTCAGATTGGGACAAACAGTTACATCACACTGTTTGGGCATATCGAGTGGCCTACAAGACCGTACTCAATGCAACTCCCTTTCAGATGGTTTTTGGTCAGAATGTTGTGCTTCCTTTGGACTTCTTGATACCGACCCTTAAGGTTGCACAAGAACATCAGTGGACTGGCCATGAATTATCAGCAAGAATAATGGACTTGGAACGATTAGGAGAAACCAGGCTGAAAGCAGCAGCAGGTATATACGCAGCAAAGAAGCGACAGAAAGCATATTTTGATGCATAGGTGAAAGATAAAGGCTTAAAAGAAGGAGATTTAGTTCTAGTATATATGCTGAAATAGCACACACGGAAGTTAGAAAAGCGAGGTTATGGACCTATGATCATTAACAGACTCTCAACAAGTGGAGCAGTATAATAAGCCACCTTAGAAGGAGACATAATGCCTAATTACATTAGTGGCTGTAGAGTCAAGTTATATCAGGAACCTCTTACCGAGGATATGCTTATACGACTCACGTTGGCAAAGAAGCGTAAGGAGGAAGAAAATAGAATACGTGCAGAAGCGCAGGCAGAAGCCATAGAACGCATTAAGTGCATGAAGCTAAGAAGACAAGGACTAGGGAGAGAACAATATAGCTGTCTGGAAACATCACCCAGATATCCCATGGCCATGTGTTAAGTAAAGTCAACCACTCATCCTAGCATAATGGACAGGAGACCATTCATTACAGTCAGGCTAGAGCACGACAATCCTTGCCAAGAGCTCAGGGCTTTAATTGACTCAGGCGCTGCGACTAGTGCGATTAGATGGTCCCACTATAAGGACTCAGGAATAGAAATGTGGCCAATTGAGGCATACCTCATAGGGCTAGGAGGCATGGAAACACCTTGCATGGGTGAGGTGGACCTTCCTATCCTCATACACGATGTGACCTTGACAGTGAAGCTACTGGTGTGCCATGATGACGACTTGATAGAACCCCTAATCCTTGGCCAAGATTGGCTATACGATCACTCAGTGGACCTAAATCTTAGACAAGGCTCCTTGCAGATTGGAACCTTAGATCAGAAGCGAGTGATACCGCTTGACTTCCCTAACAGCTGTTCGCCTGAAGTACGCGGCCCTTTGCATCTACACCTACTGCATCTTCGCTTAGCACATCGTTAATATTATCACCCACTGTAGATACTGCATTTCGACAAATGTTCACCTGTATGACTCAAGTCAAAGATAAGTTCACATCTCTGGGAAATAATTATCAGCAGCTGTAGAGGACAACCAATGATTTACAATCGCAGTTAAATTCACTGACCATTGAGAATGCCTCCCTAAACACCAGATACCAAGAACTCCCTGAGGCATACCACAAACTAGAACTAGAAAGTGAAGAGAAAACCAAAGAGGCCACTGTTGATCTTGACAATTTGTTAAGGGCACAGACCATTCGCAATGCAACCTTAACACGTAATATGGGATTACTTAGACAACACTTGGCACCCGCAAAAGAAGAAAACCAGCACTTAGAAGAACAAAATAGAGAGAATCTAGAAGCTGCCTTAGATCAACCAGACCAACCGCTAAGCCCTAGTTGCTTTAAGGCCGTGCCCTCAGAATCGATGAAAAATGTTACTAGAAGATCATATCAGATTGTTAGATGATTACGACAACATGAACGAGCAGTTTCAGAAACTCAAAGATGAAAACAAGATCTTGCAGTTATGAGCACCAATACCACAAGGCCTACCAGCTCCTGCGGACCCATCTCTTGACATCCTAGAGGAACTCAACACATTACGGGCCCAGGTATCTACTCTTGAATCAAGGATAGCAGTATATGAAGCACCACCCAGACTAGATTCCCCACCAGAGCTCCCAGCTGATGAAGAAAATGTAACTATTCCGGTGGAGGAAACTTTTGAAGAGGCGTACGAACCCAAATCATCCTAGGCGGATGCGTCACGGCTGAAGGCCAGACGACTTACGAACTTCCTACTCCCGCATGGATGAAGACAATTGAAGAGCTTGGAACCACCCACTCAGCACGGGTAGAGGCGCAGTTGCACACAATGGCGATGATTGAGGAAAGAATTTTACAGTCCCCCTACTTTGCTCATTTGGCCCTGCGCAGATACATATCAGGGCATGAGCTTTAGTGTAAACCTTATTTCATGTTGATGGCAGAATATCAGTTAGCCATAGAGAAAGAAACAGGCAAAAAGCCCTCCCACGCAACTCAATTTGAGCTGGAAGATTTGCCATTAGATGCGCAGCAAGGAGAAATCTATCAACCGGAATGGCGCAAGGATCTCTTACAGAAATATCCTGAAATGATGAGTACATGGGCCAAGGCACCACTACATTTAAAGTATAACCCATGTTGGGGACCAGTGCCACATCGCCGCTCCTGGAAGGCATTCACTATTAAAATACAGAACAACAAGCAATGCCAGGACTGGTTAAACTACCCATACTTCAGGCCACCTACAGGACCACCTACAATCGGATATATGATGGCCACGATTCTTCACTGGCTCCCTCGCTTGAAACATATGGATGATATAGCAGCGCACATGACTGTCAAGATATTTGACATGATGCAGATGGTTTTTAAAGTCTTCAGACGCGTCAAGGCACCTCATGTAAACACCCTGGGATTTGAGCATGGCAATCTAGATCTTGCATATGACATGAGTACAACGCCATCGCTATGGGTGTGTTACGCCTGGCATTGTAGAATCAAATACTTACCGGCGTGCTACAAGCAGACCTTCGAAGAAATGTTCACAACCGGTTTTTGGGAATACCATTCAGAACTGTTCATCAGCAGGCCCACACATTTGCTTCAATTATTCTCCTGTGAACAGATGGTCTATTCCACACATTATCGACTCCCACCACCTGATGAACCGCAACCAATTGTTTGGGAGAAACTCGAGGCAGATTTGGCCCGAGGCATTCGAATATCAGAACACACCCTCGCTCAGGAACTCCTACAGAACTACATCCGACAGACCGCACAACAAGGTTTTGTCGAGGACGACAGAAGCGAGAGGGAGGGGCGTGTTGGCAATAGCCAGAGGCACAGAAGACGCGGAAGCATGTAAAGACAGAACAGGGAGTCAGTCGAATCAATTTTTCAAAGATTATATTTATAAATATTCTTCAAAACCTCCAACAGTGATTTCCATCACTATTGTAACATATGTAACATAGAAAAAACCCTTTTTGTAATTCATAGCTCCATTTTGTGCAAGCCGAGGAGTCCTCGAGCTTGAGGAGCTTAGGTAGAATGAGCATACCAATTTTGGTTATTTTTAGACACCGTTTACCCTCTCAAATAGCGCATAGGACCTATTTTTTAACTATGTCGGTCACTAGATGTGAAACCGGTCAAAACTAGTCTAGAATCTATAAAAAGAGCTAGAGAGCTCATTTTTGAGGTTAGCTTGTTTGAGTAGAGAAGAGCTTAGAGCTATTTTGAGCTTGTAAGAGTGTTCTTGAGTAATAGAGTTGATTTCTCACCTTCCATTGTGTCTTGCTTGTCTCTTCGTAGTGTGTGTGTATGTGTGTGTGCATCTCTATGCTTCTCACCTTCACTCTCACTTCATCTCACATTCACGATCTTCATATCACTCCTACCTCTTCCGCGGATTGACATTAAGGAGCTGGAGCTTCTTAACGTGGTTCTCACCATTGTGCTAGAGCAACAAATATGAAGATCAAGGGTGAATGATGTGTATGAAGAAGAAGGTGAGAAATGCAAGAGCATACACACACATGCATACACACACACACACACACACACAAGGAAAGTTGCAATGGAGATCAATGGAAGGCAAGAAAAGAACTCTTAATCGTATTCATCATCATTTAGTTATAATAGCTCTTCTAGTTCTAGTTCATAGATTCTTTCATAAACTAACAACAACCTCAAAATGAACTCTCTAGCTCTATTTATAGTTTTTGCCTATTTTTGATCGGTTTCACATATAGTGACCGGCATAGTTAAAAAATAGGTTCTACCTCTAATTTGAAATATCTAACGACTTCCAAAAATTACAAAAATTGGTGGGAGTATTCTACCTAGACTCCTCAAGCTTGAGGACTCCTCGGCTTGCACAAAATGGAGTCACATTTGCGATAATTGGATGTATATGCATATGATACATTGGTTTAGTGATAAAAATCATTGTTTTCCTAATGAAGTCTTCTGAATACCTTTAAGTGCTTCCTCTTCTTCTATGATGAGAACCAGTACTCAAACCTTTTCCTTGAACACTCCCCTCCTCCTCGTTTCTGTCATCCCTAACATAACCTGATTTAGCATGAGTAATGTAGTTTGTGAGCAGGTCTGTTGCCAAGGTGTGTTTGTTGATGCGAAGTCCCCGGATAAGATCACATTCAAGTTTCTCCCAATCAATGGGCTCGGGTTCATCTGGAGGTGGGTGCATATAATGTTCTGAATACATAATTCGTTTGCAAGAAAACAAGTGTAGCAAATGCGTTGGACAATTGATAAACACTTCTGAGTGATATTCCCAAAAGCCGGTGGTGAACGTTTCTTCAAATGTATGCTTGTAGCAGGTGGGCATATGCCTCAATTTGCAGTGCCAAGCATAGCATACCTTGAGAGACGGTGTCGTGCTCATGTCATAAACGAGGTCCAAGTTCCCATATTCAAAGCTCGGTGTATTCATAGTGGGGGCCTTCACGTGTTGAAAGGTCTTGAATACAATCTGCATCATATAAAAAATCTTTACAGTCATTTGAGCAGTGATATCTATCATTTTGTGTAAACAAGGCAACCAATGATGAATGGTGGCCATCATATAGCTAACAATCAGGGTATTGTTCGTCGGAGGCACGAGATAGGGATAATTGGGCCAATCCTTGCATGATGATTATTCTGCACCTTAATAGCAAATGCCTTCCAAGTATGTCTGTGGGGGACCGGTCCATAACATGGGTTGTACTTCAAGTGTGTTCGTGCACGCATCCAGGTATGCATCATTTCCGAGTACTTTTGTAGTAGGTCTGCACGCCAGGTGGGTTGATAGATGTGACCATGCTCTGCTTCTGGTGGAACATCCTCGGGCTCGAATTGTGTAGTGTGCGTGGGGCGCTTCTTAGTCTCTTTCTCCACTTGAAAATTATATTCCTCTAGCAGAAGTGCTGGAGACCTTTAATTCTTCGAATGTCTGATCTATCTTGATTTAAGAACTCTTCTATATCAAGAATAAACCAAACTTTACACAAAATTTACATTATCTTCCAAGTTTATAAACAAATACTTCTTTGGATGAAGCTTTCTTCAACTTCAACAGTCTCTCATGCATTTCCTTCATTACTTGCAATTGAAGACCTCGTTTTCCTAGGACTCGTTGTGGATTCTTAACCTTACCCTTAGCATGTCTCCAAAGATAACCATTACGTAGGAAAAAGTTATAAGTTCGTTTTCTAATTTTACAGAATCTATTCGTAGTCCAGCTAGGTAATGGTTGTAGTGTACTCAGATACTTTCCTATGTCTCTCCATTCATCTTCGTACTTAGACTCATGAAATTGCTCATACTCGTATATATGTGGAACATAGTCAACTAAGTTCACATTCTTAATTAGATCATTTTCAAGATCATCATCAAATCAAGCTCTCAATAACATATCAACAACTGAATTTGACTTACCTGAAATATGAACTAACTCAGGATTTATGAACTTAATATATGAGATCCGTCTAAGCATGGCTATATCAGGAGATGAACAATTGGCTATCATTCTGATGAGAGGCAAACAATCAGTCTCAACTTTAACATTTGCGCCTATGAAATATTCTTTGTCTGTTTTCAAAACTGTTACCATACCCCATAGTTCTCGTTTGATATGCGGATATTTTTTTGTGTTTCATGTAAAATTTTGGTGCCAAACCTAATTGCATATCTATTCCCTTTACTATCATCTTGACTTATGACCCAACGTATACCAATAGGACTAGTATCAACAGTCAATATAATAGGTTTGTTAACAGAATAGTCTACATGCTTAATGATGGGAGCTTCAAGCAATAATTTCTTCAATTTACGCATAGCTTGTGTGTGTTTTTCAATCCAAATAAATTTTCGTTTCTTCCTCAACAAGTCATAGAGACAATTAGCAACATGAGCAAAGTGTGGGATCCAAATAACATAAAAGATGAAAGCACCAAGGAATCTACGTACCTCACTCACATTGTTACATGTTTTAGAAATCTTGCTAATGGCATCATTTTTTTGTGGGTAAGGCTTTCGGCCATAATGACCACATAAATGTCCAACAATAAGAACCTTATTGACACCAAAAACAGATTTTTCGTTGGAAAATGTGAGACCTACCTCTTCAAATCATTGAAATATCCGTTCACAAACAGAGATATGGTCAAGAACAAATTTACGACATCTAGATGAATCTAAAGTAATGTCCTTTTTACATGTTCCTCACTCCCTTTAATTGGAATATCATCAATGAATGGCATGGTTATATGAGGGATAAAATCATGTAAGACCATATTCATAGCACTCATCATATGAGCCACAAAATTAGTCGCTCCTTGAGGTAAAGTACACATTCGCACTACGCCTAAAGAATTTTTCATTGTGGTTATGTCACGACTATCAATTGCTAATTGGAATTGGTCATATCCTGAATATAAATCACCCATTGAATAGATAGAATGTCCTGAAAATGATTCAGCAAACTCATCTACAGTGGGTCCTGTTCCTACATTCCTTATGGTGACTTAATTGACAGGTTGGAGATCTTGAATAAAACATAGTTTCCCATTTTTTTTAGGCACAATGAACCATCTGTTTGACTAAGGTGCAAAAGATGGCTCTAAAATTCTCATGTTTATCTTCTCCTTAAGTAGTTTCATTAGCTCAAGTAAGTGAGCCTTTGGAACTGGTATAGGGTGAAGATTCCATGGAATATGTGGAATAGTAAAGATTATCATGGGTGCAACTAGCTTAGGATCTACGCAACCAATCTCATGAGGATACATAGTAAAGGCTTTTCCATGGCGACGTATGACTCTCTCAAATTTATCTCTCTCTGTTGACAAAAGAAATTCATCATCTCTACCAATTTTCACCTGTTTGATTGTCTCATCCGTGAATGTATGTCCTATGTTTTTCTTATCTTGAAGAATTGGATCATATTTCACATCAAAATTTTTTTCATTACTTCCTTGAGGTAATGGTTAAGCTATGGGTTTGAATTTTTTGTCTACAGTTTTGTACTTTGTTTCAACTAAGGCAACATGGGTTTGGATCAATTTTGATCACTTATCAACATTGAGAGCATACTCATGGATTAGAGCATACTCATCAAGGGAAGAAAGAAGAACAATATGGGAATTAGAATTTTACTGAAGACATAACTCTAACTCCTCGAGAGTAGAGAAACAATGAGATGTCTCAATCACATGCTCAATGTTCTCATCATGTTCCATGATTTTGTTGGCTTTATAATTGTTTTGGGTTTTTTGGAGAAAAGACTTGGATAATTGACTCTTATGAAGAAAATCTAATCTAGAACGTGGGAACCAAAGTGACAAACTATTGTACAAGTTGGTTGGTTGTGAGATGTCAAACCAATGTCCACTTTTGTCCCGCTCAACAATGGATTCTATCCAAAATTTTGATCATATGTAGCTCCAAACATGAATCGAGGTGCACAATCACTACAAGCATGCTCATGACTGTGAGTAACAATATGTTTCTTTCTAATTGACAATCCATTCCTAGGATGATTCACTGCTACTGTCATGACTTGAAGTGATTGCATTCCATCCTTAGACTTAATTCTAGCATAGGTAGACCCATCATCCATGGCTTTAGTTTCCATATGACTCTTACAAATAAAGGGCTGACCTAAGAGAAGTTCATAGGAGCAATTATCTTGAATAAAAAAGTGAAATTCTTCTATGATTCCTCCTATGGGTATGGGCACACTAGCACAAGCTCCATATAGGGTACCTACACCATTATCTGTAGTTCTCATACGCCATCCACAATCTTTATCTATGGGCCATCAACATTTATCATAGACTTCTCTTGAAATCACATTGATTTCGGAGCCGGAATCTACTAATGCATTTACAGTGATAACGTTCTTATCATTTCATATTTTAACATGCATCTGTGATGTACCTCTAGACCAAAATTTTCTTTTAAAGTGACTTTCAGGATTGTTTTTATGATTTTCATGGTCAGGTTGAAAAGGTCCTAAGAAATTTTTATTAACATTTACTTCATCGTCATCAAGGTCCTCTTTATCATATTCGTCAAAGTTTAAGGATTCATTCATAGCTTGATCTTGATCTAGAGCATCTTGCATCTCAATATCTAGATTAAGTGGAAACCTCTTCCTTTTAATTAGGCCAATAAAGTTATCTTTAAAAACAGACTTTGCAATAGAGAAAACTTGTTCTAAAGACATAGTGACTTGACTCTTAAGCAAAATGTCATCTAAAATCTCCATAGGATCTATTTTTCTCTCAATTTCTGAAATCAAGATAGCTTTAGGTTTTCTCTTTGGTTTCTTTTGTTTTTGCTCAGGATCTTGTTTTTGTTCATGTTCTTGTGTTTGCTCGTGAGTTTGTTTTGATTTTTCTTGTTTCTCTAAAGTATTTGGTTCCATTTTTCTTTGCTTTGTCTTCTTACCTTTTTGTTTCTCCTCTTGTTTTGGTTCATTGGGTTGTGGTTCTTGTTTTTTATCTTTGGGTTGTGATGTTTCCCCTTGCTCTATGATGGTTTCTATTCCCTCTGAGGTTTGTTTTTGAGTCACTTTTCTTTCACTAGGCTCAGCTTCTCTCTTTTTTGTTTTTCTTCTACATTGGATATGTGAGAAATAAGAGATTGATCTTCTATTGGTGACTCCCAAGCCGTTATTCTCCTAATCTCATCTCATGCTCTTACTAAAGCCTCTACGAAAAATTCAAATTCCTTTGTGGGTTTACTTGACTCTATTTCTTGTTCATCAAGAGCTTCTAGTTTCAATCCTCTACTTCCTACATTCGTTATGTTTATATTTTCATAGTGTTTTTTCATTCCTACCTTACCATAATTTCCTTGCAAAGGTAGCCTAGATCGATAGTCACATATTTTCTTATGTATGTCTATTACTAGTCGTTGCTCTTTAGCGGCCTTCAATAGCTCACAATCTCTCAAAAAGTGCTCTAACAGATCACATCAAGGACACCTATGAGGCCCACACACAAAACCATTTTGATTTTGAGGACTTTGATTACCTTGTGGTGGGAAATTTTGAAATTGAGGATTTGTTGATAAGGAATTGCTTGAACATGATAATTAGGATTTTGATAAGGCAATTGATGTATGTGAGGAGCTTGGAGAGCAGCACGTGGTACTTGAGGTGCAAGAGGTGCTTCCATAGTATACGGTTGATGATTTTGAAAATTTTGATTTTGAGGATTTTGAAAAGTTGTTTGAGAAGCTTTCGGATACATGTTTTGATACATTTGAGGATTTTGCACATGAGGATGAGGATTTTGCATTGAAGGATTATGCATTGGAGGAACTTGATATGCTTGAGTAGGAGCTACTTGTGGATTTTGATTGGGAGCTATAACATGTTGATTAGGCTCTTGAAAAGACATTGGGTTCATTTGATTTTGGAAAGTTTTGATGTAATTAGATTGTAAAGCAGCTATAGTTTTGGCCAAATTGGATTGTGTAGCAATAAGAATTTCCATTTGCTTAGTGAGAATTTCCACTTGAGATTGTTCAGCTACACTTTTATTTGGCTCTACTTTAAAACCTTGAATAGGCTCCATCATTTGAGAAATAGGAGTAGAGTCAAAAAGCATAGCATGGGATTGTTCTCTAACTTGCTCTTTAGCTTGTGGAGGGCTAGCTTGAGGAAGACTAGTTTGCTCATAAAGCATGGATTGCCTTTGATGTCTATGGGCTACATCCTCTACTACTTTACGTACTTTTTGCCAATTGTCAGTAAGACCATATCGCTTATTCGTCTCTTCTAATCATCATTCAACTTCCCTACAAGTTTCAGGATGAAGAAGCTTAAGAAAATTGATCACAAGATCAGGTTCCAAAGTTATCTTATCCTAATCAGGAAGTTGTTCATAGCGTCTAATATACTCATTTTGTAAGTGAGTAATAGAGCTACTAGGCTTTGGGGAATTGACCTATCGTAAGAATCCATCCTGATTATGTTGGCTATAATCCTCAAGATAGAATTCTTTGAGCATCTCCTTTCTAGAATCACTCCAAGGAAGACTATCATATTGAATGACAAGGTTTCTGATAGAGCTATCAACAATTCGTTCAAAGAATGATACTAAGAGATCTTCGGGAAGACCAAAAATCATAGCTTGCTCTTCAAACAATAAGTAGCTTGTAATGTTGATGCCATTGAATTTTCCCTTCTCTCTCAACAAGGAAGAGACTATTCTTTGGCCTTGTTTCTCAACAATAAGGAATTTGAATCCTTTCTCCATCTTATGTGAATAAGCAAGTGATGCACGATGTTCTAGATCTCTCATAAATGCATTTACTTCACGACGAAGACGTGCATGATATTGTGAGAAATCCAATGCAGCACTCAAGAATGATGATGATGATATGATGAGGATGAAAAATATGAAACAAACGATATGGATCACAACCTCCCAACAAGATCAGAAGCAAATGCCACAAAGCATTTCACATTGGGTTCAAATGTGGAGGTGATCACAATCAGGGTGGATTGGGTCCAGTCGCAGCACACGTAGAGTGTATGAAGCTCATGAATGTTGGAAGGTCTTTGTGATAAAAATCTGAAGGTGAAGATGAAGTTGGGTATGGAGGGAAGAGATGTCATGATTTAATTATGAAAGGGGAACATATGGATGTATGCATGATGAGAACAAAAAGAAAACCACATACATGAATCAACTTCTGAAAGGAAGAATGGTCCATGAATGGAGCTTCTTATACACTTTCAAAAATCAATTCATAAGCATGGGTTCTTGTGGATGTATGCATGATGAGAACAAAAAGAAAACCACACACATGAATCAACTTTTGAAAAGAAGAATGGTCCACGAATGGAGCTTCTTATACACTTTCGAAAATCAATTCATAAGCATGGGTTTTTCATGAGTGGTATGAATGCATGTGGGCCATCATGTAAAAATGAATAGAAACATTTTCTCTCAACAATGGATCATCCTCACTGGTTCAATGCATGACTGCGGGAGCCTCAACTCACACATAGAAAGAGATAGGAGACATGTAAAAACATATAAGAGACTAAGAGACAAGAGACATGAATTAGAAGATATTGTTATGAAAAACATATACATGAATGTTGTGAAACGTCAAGCTAAGCATTCTACTAGTCAAAGGTGGTCCGCACGACCCTCTCACCATGACAGCTCAACCGAATGTCACACGTAAGAGGATAAGTTCCACTTCATTGACCCTATGTCTTTCTAGGATCGTAATGTGTTTCCAAAGAAGTCTAAGACTCAAAAAATCAGCTCTATCTCACTCAGACGATCTACTGAGGGTGAGCAAAGAAAGAGAAACTGGCTTTATGAGCCTATCCTAGAGTGGAAGTCTAAAAATTGATTCTAGGAACTATGCTCTTACTAGCCCACCTTGGATCCTCACACGCTCAACTGAGGGTGATCGTCTCAAGGAAACCATGTGGCTAGCAAGGGCCCTATGGATGCCTAACAATGATGCTCGAGGAGTTTGGAGGAGGGTTTATATAGTTTTTCTGAATGAATTTGGGCCCTTGGATCTAAAGAAATCAACTCTCAACCTTAGGGTCAACTGCTTTTTATTACAACCATTGGATTTATCAAATGGATGGTTAGGATTGGTTCTTTATATGATATCTAGGGCAAAGGGGAGAAAAATAGGCACCTTCATTCTCCACCATTGGATCTGGGGCTGATCTAAATCGTCGGATCAGTTCTGATATCAATTTGGATAAGATAAGCTACTATTTTTGGAGAAACTTTGCATTATTGATCTTTGATCATAAAAAAAGCTTATCCGATGAATAAAACTCGTGGATCCTCCTTACTTTATGCTTTAGTGCATCTCCACCCTTGAATGTGAGCTCATCTTGATCGTACAACATGGTTCAATCATTGTTTGCCATGTGGTAGCCCTTCAAGCCTTCAATTTTCTTATTCTAGGAAACTGCGGTGACCTTGAAAACTGGATTTTGTGCTCTTTGACCCTTCAAATATACTTTGATGAAGATGAAAATTTGTAGGGCTATGTTTTGAAAGGTCTCCTTTAGGAATATGCAGAAAAAACTCCCATTCGAATCTCCCTTATACAAGTTCAACTACATTTGGAAGTTTCCAAGGTGGCATTAAGGTGTCTAGGAAGCTCTGATAGCCTTGAAAATTTGTACAAATATGTAGCCACATATGACCTTTATACATGTCAAACCATATGGCTAACAAAAATTCCTATACAACATATTTTAGGGTCTAAGTGGAAAAATTATATTTTTTACAAAATGCACATGGCATATCAATGTGCTAGAAAATCCATTTTCATATGAACTTCGGGCTATAGACTGCCTTTGATAGGCTTTACAAGTATATGAATTTTCATGTGATTTGGAGACATTGAAATTTTTGCCCTAATTTCCAAAGTTTGACCAGCTTTGATCACTACCCTGGATTTGCTTGATTTCTTCCAAAGTTTGCATGTGAACGCCCTTTGAGATCCTTAATGCATCTTGGACTTCTCATGGAATTCTGGCTACCTTCACCGAATGTGTTTCCTGTAGGCCTTCATGAATGAGAGAGGAGAGAAAATCTCGACGACATCACAATGGTACCAAGAGATGCTAAATGAAAAGCAAGGAAGCCAAGAGCATTGGAATTCATTCATATGTACACAACCTAACACGTATGTGTCTTGAATCTCAAGTTAAGAGCCAAGGTCTTATGGCATCCTAAGTGCACCCATAGGCTTGTGATATCCCTCCTTTACATGAAACATCGCGACAGTGTATATGCACACATCAAAGATAAAGGCTTGAAAGAAGGAGATTTAGTCCTAGTATATACATTGAAGCAACATGCCAGGAAACTGCAGACATGCGGATACAGACCATTGCTGATTAATCGGATCTCGACTAACACAACAGTGAATTTAGCCACATTAGATGGAGACATACTTCCTAACTACATAAGTGGATGTAGCGTGAAGCGATATATGGAGCCATTAACAAATCAGATGTTAACATGCCTCGTAGGAGTGCAAAATCGAAAAAGGGAAGAAGAGAGGATTCGAGAAGAAGCACGCCAAGAAACCTTAGAGCGTATCAAGAAATGAAAGGAGTGGATAAAACAAAGGGATGGATGATATCTACACGGAGAAGAACTCATACCTATGGCCAATTATCAAGTCAATAAGATAGGTGTTGGCATACAAAGCAACAAAGGAGTCATGCACAATACGGCAACAAGGCCAGATTATTTTTTCCCATAGATTATGTACAACTCAAGTGATTTTAATCACTACACAAACATTGTAAATCCCGTTTTTGGTAGAATAGACTCCATTTTGTGCAAGCCGAGGAGTCCTCTAGCTTGAGGAGTATTAGAAGTACCATCGTACCAATTTTCATAATTTTTAGACTTCGTTTGAGCCCTCAAATAAGCCCTGGAACCTAATTTTTAACTAGGCCGGAGACTAGGTCTGGACAGGGCCAAAAGCTAGTCAAAAACTATAAAAAGAGCTAGAGAGCTCATTTTTGGGGGTTAGATTGTAATTGAAACGAACTTGTAAGAGCATTTTGAAAGTAATCTAAAAGCTCCATTGATTCTCACTCTTGGTCTTGCCTTGTGTGCGCGTGTGTGTGTGTATGTGTGTGCATGCTTGTGTGCTTCTCACTCACGCACTTGTGCCGCCACTTGCTCGAGGTCTTCATACCATCCTCACGTCTTCCCGGATTGACATTAAAGGGGGTGCTACTCATCATTGAGCTACACCAAATTTTGGCGCCGTTGCCGGGGATCGAGCTTTGAGGACGAGCGTGTGATGGTAAGACGTAGAGTTGACGCGTTGGAGTCATAGGTATTTTCTTCACTCTCATCGGTTTTCTTTTACTTTCTTCACCATCTTCATCATCATCATCACCATCTCCCACGTCCATCTCCATCATCGCGAAAATTTCAGCTTTTTGACTATATCCCCATCTCCACCTCATTTCCCTCATTTCACTTGTGAGAGAGAGCGAGAGAGCGAATTTGCATGCGTTGTTTTTTGCATGTTTCTTGAGCTATTTTGCAGGTTTTTTGCTGTACCATCATCCCCAGCAGTGTGCGCAGGTACGACAGGCTCTGCACAGGTCCCGGGACGACAACCTCTGTCTATCGCGACAGACAGAAAATCTTAACATTTTGTGAATGCATGATTAGCACTGTAACCTACACCTTGAGGGCACTCTAGATCACTAGAAGCTTTTCAAAAATTTGCGTTTTTTCAGTCTATCGCGACAGACACCGTCTATCGCGACAGACACCGTCTATCGCGACAGACAGAGACCCACGACAGATAGCGTCTATCGCGACAGACACCGTCTATCGCGACAGACAGAATTTCACGACAGATAGCGTCTATCGCGACAGACACCGTCTATCGCGACAGACAGAATTTCACGACAGATAGCGTCTATTGCGACAGACACCGTCTATCGCGACAGACAGAGACCCACGACAGATAGCGTCTATCGCGACAGACACCGTCTATCGCGACAGACAGAATTTCACGACAGATAGCGTCTATCGCGACAGACACCGTCTATCGCGACAGACAGAGACCCACGACAGATAGCGTCTATCGCGACAGACACCGTCTATCGCGACAGACAGAATTTCACGACAGATACCGTCTATCGCGACAGACAGAGTTTCACGACAGATATCGTCTATCGCGACAGACACCGTCTATCGCGACAGACAGCCCCCACGATAGATTGTGTCTATCGCGACAGACACCGTCTATCGCGATAGACAGGCATTTTCGGCAAAAATTAAGGAGTGAATTTTTGGAAATTTAGGCTAAATTTTGGGCATATTTGCACTTTCATGTACTCACATACTTACGAAGGCCTTAGAAAATGCATTAAAACCCCCGAAAGGTTTTGTCTGTCTAGTAACCCCCTAAACCCTGAACGGTCATAACTTTTGCATACGAAATCCATTTTCTGAGCTCTAGGGCTTGTCGGAAAGCTCGTGACGTATACTATACACCCTCAACTGTTTTTTATTAGAATAACGCGTTGAATTTCAGAGAGGATAATTGGAAGTGACACACAGAGGGGTAGGAACACCAAGGGAGCTCTAGAGGAAATTTCTAGCAATACAAAAGGGGGAACAAGGGTCATTAAAAAAGTGTCTGAAATAAATTGTCTGTCAATTGAAAGATCTACTTGGAGCTAATCTTGGGATTTATGCAGGCCTATTGAGAAGCAATTGAGAGTATCCAAGCAAGGGTGTGGCGCACGCTTGAGAATCAACTTCTCGAGCACTAAAGAGCAAGGTTCGGCAAGAAAGGTCGGAATATTCTCAACTCCTCTTCGTCAATTCCTAGCTTAGGCTAAGAACGATTAGAAGTAGGAGTAAGTCAGGGCGACGATAGGCCACTATCAAGTTGAAGACTACCTAAAAACTCAAGTTCAAGCTAAAAACTTAATCTCTGTACTGTCGACAACATAAAGGAAAGAACCTAACGTGGAACGATCAACCTGAAAGTACGAAGAACATTCAAGTATTCCTGACGACGTAATAGCAGACAAGACTTTAAACACGAGGAATAACTAAAAGGAATCAAGTGACTGGTACCAATTGATCGGCAACGAGGTTGTACTCTGGGCAAAGAATTGGGCTACTTAGATAGGCATATGAACCTTAGATCAGGACGACACCTAGTAAGAGAGAGACAAAGCCTTAGGTCTTCAGAGGCTAGTGTCAATCACACTGCAAGGTCTTGGACCCAGCAGTTGAGTCACCACTCTCATTACTCTAGCTCTGATACCAGTGAATCAGGGATGTCTCAAGGTATGGACAGACCTACGGGAAGTTCAGGTGCGCCTTACTTGTACAGGGTAGAAGGCCCTTACAAAACACAGTTGGAATACCTTAGGACCAACCGATTAGGTGCGAGCATCTATGAGGACGGCCTAGGAAGATCTGTGGTCCAGATTAAAAACCCTGACCAATCCATAGGACTAGAGCACCCAGCTGTCAAGTTTGAAAACGGTGCATACCTGGACAAGGAAGGAACCATATACGTAGTCACCAGTCATCCAGATAGGACAGATGAATTTGGAAATGTAATTTCAGAAGCGGACTTAGGTGACTTGGAACAAGGAAACATGGGAGTGGAACCTAGAACCCCTCGAGGTAAATCAGTTCTCACTAGGATTATCACGCCTGAGTGGGTCCCCTAAGATAACAAGTGCATAGATTTGCTTCTCAATCGAGAAACAGACGAAGCCTTTTGGAGGTATAAACCGGATCACCCAACTGATATAGGAACAATCATGATCTATGAGTTTAAGGATCCAGATAGCCCAGGTAGAGTGACCTACTTAGACCACACTTCGGAGAGGATCTTTGTGGTGACAGAAAATGATAGGCATGCGTACACTTGGAAGGGCGAATTCATTTTCCCCCAACCAAGATCAAATGTATCCTATGGTCACCCTGGAGCTGGAACATCCCAGACTCATGGTATGCAAAGAGACAGAAGTAAAGATAGACCAGAAGTAAGTTTTGCCAACCCAGTGGGCAGAGAAAGAACGAGAACAGAGACGAATAGGGTAGAACCTGAGATGCATAGAGCCCACAGGAACCAAAGAAATGTAGATGGATTCCCTCTGCCGAGGCCTAGAGAGCACACAAGAACTTTGAGACCCACCCAGCTAGTTAAGTCCATGAAGAATTACTTTGACGGCACAGGAGATCCCTATGATCATGTGGCGGAGTTCAAGCAAGTCTTGAGAGCTGAACAAGTGGAGGATCTGTTCACGCAATACAATGCCTTCGGTCTAACCCTGAGGAATACGGCACTTACATGGTTTCAGCCATTGGATGAGCGCCAGTTCAGGAGCATAGACCAACTCCTAGAAGCATTTATTATTGAGTTCTCCAAGAGTGGCATAAGACACAACACCTCCTCACTGATTCACAGCTTCAAGCAAACCCCTCAAGAGACTGTGAGACTTGCAGGAAGAAGATTTAGACAATATCTTGAAAGGTGCCCTATTTCGGAGCTACCCACATCTGCTAAACAAGTAGCCTTATTCCTTGACGGATTGCTGAGTCCAAAATTGAGATCCTACGTGTATCTGAAAGACCCTAGGACTATAGAAGAGTGTGTACGCATGTGCATTGACATTGAAGATAACCTAGGGGAAGAACTAGAGCTTTCCAAAATCTACAAAGATACAGATAGTGCATCTGGTCACTCTTCCACGCAATCCACATCAATTGAGGAACTCGCAGAGAAGGTAGCTCAGAAATTAGGGGTAACTAGTAAACAAATCCCAAGGTTTGCCCCTGTGAAAAGGTGCTACACTTGTGGTGGTGACCACATGGCGAATGTCTGCCCCATTATGGCTCAGCCCCAAGTAAATCCTAGTAGCCAGTACTGCACCATAGAACGAAGATACACCAATCACACCGCACAAGATTGCCCATACAACAAGCAGGCGGTTAGGCAACCCTACCCTCAGCCCTACCAACAAGGCAGATACCAGAACCTGTACCCTCCACAACCATATGGCAGGCCACAACAAAATTTCCAACCTCAATATCAAAACCAACAAAGGCCTCAGCCTGTGCTAGCACAACAACCCCCAGCCCCAGCTAATGTGATTCCGGTAAAGTATACTGCTGCAGAAGAGAACCTGAATAGAGCCATAGTCCCTGTAACATCCTTGCTTTCTGAAAGTGACCCGAGTGACCATAGCTTTGATTCTACACATGTTGATAGCCCACAGGCCTACTACATGCAGTCTCCTGAGCATGGTGAGTCCTATTATAGCGAAGAGACAAACGAACCTAGTTGGGAGTCAGATTACACGAACGTCATGTATGCAAACCCCAACCCTAGGCCTCAATCTAGGCAGGTAAGACCTTCATTCCCAAGAGGACCGTGCTACAGATGCCAAGGAGATCACCTCATTCGTGATTGTCCCTTGCCTCCACCTACACAACCCCAGTCAGTGACGATCCAAGGCTTCTGCCAAGATTGTGGAAAGAGCATCTCTTACGAGATTGCCCAAAGAACCCCAATAATATGCCAAAAATCACGCCCATCAATGTTATTGAGTTAGTGGTAGATTCCAGCGGAAGTGTGACTTCCACTGCACCCGTACAGGTAGTCACGAGAGCTCAAGCAGTGAAGCAAAGCCAAGGGGTAGGCAAGGAAAAGAGCCCAGACACTAGCGATACTGAGAGCCAAAATAAAAAGAGAACAAGAGCTTGGAGAGATAGCCGCGAACGCATGAAAAGGCAATGGGCAAAGAAGATGAGTGAACTTGAGGAAAGTCTACGAGAAACCAAGGCTAAAATCATAGAGATCACATCTCAACCGCACTCTCACACATTCCCACCGCTACCATCCCCATCACCCTCCATCCCTTCACCCTCTAAGACACCCCACGTAACCCACCCACCACCCCAAATAGGATCAGTATTAGCTGATCCCACTCCTGAAGACATAGACATGATGCTTAAAGCATATCAGGCCAGAATCCAAGAAGGGCCAAACGTCACGGATCATGACAAGTGCTATCCTAGAGCTGACCTAGAGATAGAAAGAACCAAACTGTGCGCGAAAATGGTCGCATTGGCTCAGACTATGTTTGAAGCCAGTCGCCTTTTCAATTACTCAGGCTCAGCCAAAACGCAATTACACTTGGATGGATTCCTAGAGAAGTTAGAGAGGATAATTGCAAGATCTGACAAGGAAGAAAAAAATCAAGACAAAGAAAAAGCAAGCAAAAACATGAATCATTCCCAATCGGAAGTTTATGTGGCCAATTCCACTAAACCAGACAGTTTCCCCTCCTTAGAGAGAATAGAGAGGCTAATTGCACAGTCAGAAAAGGAACCTACCCCTCAAAGAAAGGAAAGGGCAAGAGAACGGATAAGCCAGCCTCTTCAGGAAGCCCATGTGCCTCCTCAAGAAGCTTATCTTCCCCCCCAAAAGGCAGATGAGCCCCCCTCGGAAGCTCACGTACCTCCACAGTCTGCCTACATTCCTTCTCAGGGAGTGTATGAGTCTGCTCGGAAGAGTAATAGAATAAGCAATCCTCCCCAAGAAGCTTGTGCTCCAGCCATTTATGCGAGCAAGGAAAGAGCCAACGATAGAACCAGCCCTCCTTCCCAGGTTGCTTATGTGCCCAATTCCACGGAGCCAGACACTTCTTCTTCTATGAATCGGTTTGCACCAGACTTCCTACGAGAGATTCAAGAAGACAAATGGGATAACGAAAGCGAGGTTGCCCCTCCTTTTGAACTTGTGGACGATGCACACGACCAATTCCCACAAGACATCCCATCTATTTACGGGGAGCATGAGAGTGTTCAGTCTCACGAGAGATTAGACTTTGAGTCTAATTCCATACAGGAGCTACCCCACTTCACAGGCCCATGGGAAGCAAAGTCCACATGTATGAGAGCACCCACAGTCATGGTAAGGAACGACGACTCAGTCATACCTAGGAACACAGAGGTAGTGAAGAACACTAATGTGCAGTGTAATCTCAAGTTAGAAGAGCTACTCAAGGTTAGACCTGAATTATGGAAACATGTAGCCAAACAAGTACCAGAGATAGCAAAACCTCGTTCCCAGGAAGGATCCCATAGGACAGTGCCAGAAATTCCCTTGGATAAGATAGGAGATATGTGTGAAGGTGAAGAAGGAAACACCTATCTTCCCATCACCTACCAGGACTACACCACTAAGGCAATTTTGGACTCAGGTGCAGGAGTTGCAATTGCCACCACTTCCCTATGGAAGCGTTGGGGCAAGCCAGCACTCAGGCCAACGAGAATGAAATTGCAAATGGCCGATGGTCACATAGAGAGACCCCTAGGATTGCTGGAAGGAATAACTCTCACCACTTGTGGTGTTGAGTTTGAGCATAGTTTTGCTATATGTGACTTCAGCAAAAATCATGCCTATGAGATGATTTTGGGAAGACCATTTATGCGACAGTTGCAAGTGGTACAGGATTGGGGGACCAATTCCTTGTACCTGCAACACTTAGGTGTTACGACCAAAGTCAATCTCAAAGATTACTCTCATAGGGATGTACCTCCTATCCAGTGGAATCCCATCCATAGAGCCAAAGATGATACGGAATTTGTGCATTCCATAGGGTCAGGATCCTCATGGATGCATGAAGATACTCACTTATGGATGTGCAAGGTAGCAGTAGAAGAAGAGAAGAGAGAGAAAGCCAGAGAGGTAGGTGCGAACGAAACTCATAGACCCATTCAAGACCCAGCCTATGCACCTGTAGTTTTCCCAGACGAGGAATTCGAACCCCATGGCTGGGCGGAAATTTTAGCAACCATGGACGTAGCCATCAATGAAGAACAATGGACACCTCACTGTGATGAGGATGGCTATGACATTTCAGTCTTCTCCATAGAGCCAATCATGGGAGAGGCAGTTTTAGAAGAATGCGAACCTAGCCCTGATGCATTTGAGGATGCAAGTGACTCCGATCTCGAGTCTATCATTATGGACCCACCATTTGCATCAGATGAAGAATACTTCCATGAAATAGAATTTCAACCCCAGAGGCATGGAGAGGTTACAAATGATGTAAGATTAGCAACGCACATGACCCCTAAGGAAGAAGGAAAGAAACGAAAGAAGAGAGAAGCCTCACCAAAAGAGGAAGAATCTTTGTTTGAGGTCCCGGAAAATTTTAAGAAGTATGAGATAGATGACAGGAGAGTCATGATAAGAATGCCTAAACGAGAGGCACAATCAGGAGAGGCCTATGATAACAAAGAAACTACCAAGAAAATTGTAGTGGCCCTAGAAGAAGGAGAGGAGAGATGTACGTACATAGGCCATGACCTGACAGAAGAAGAAGAGCACGAATTGATTGCCTTGCTAAGAGAATACAGAGATGTATTCGCTTGGAGTTACAAGGATTTGAAAGGTGTTGACCCGGACATATGCTCACACACTATCCCCATGACCTCAGATGCCAAACCCTCGAAGCAAAAGCCTTATACATATAATGATAATTACGCTGCTAAAATCAAGGAGGAGATAGATAGACTGGTCGAAGCAAGATTTATCTATGAAATCGAGCACACTGAATGGGTATCCCCCATCGTAGTGGTGCCCAAGAAGAATGGCAAACTGCGTGTGTGCATTAACTTGAAGAAGGTTAATGCAGCCACAATCCGAGATAACTATCCGCTTCCCATCACAGAACATCTCTTAGAAAGAGTGGCAGGCAAGGAAGTGTACAGCTTCCTTGATGGATTTTCGGGTTACAATCAAGTAGCCATAGCTCTAGAGGATCAGCATAAGACCGCCTTTGCCACCGAATGGGGCATTTTTGCTTTTAGAGTAATGCCATTTGGGCTTACCAACGCACCAGCTACCTTCCAGAGGCTGATGTGCCATGTGTTTAAGGAGTTCCTAAGAAAGAGTTTAGAAGTCTATGTTGATGACCTCTGTGCTCATTCCAATGTTAGACAAACCCATATTCCTGAACTCAGACAAATCTTTGACAAATGTAGAGAGTACCAAGTCTGCCTGAACCCAGAAAAGTGCGTTTTTATGGTCAGGCAAGGCAAGATTCTAGGACACATAGTGTCAAAGAATGGCATATCTACTGACGAAGAGAAAGTGCGAGCCATAGCAGAGCTACCTAGGCCCAAGAATGTCAAGGAAGTACAAGCCTTCATGGGGCACTGTGGTTATTACCGACGATTTATACACATGTATGCTGTCATTGCAAAGCCCATGTACGGACTTCTGACAAACTTTGAATGGACGGATGAATGTGAGAATTCCTTCCAGGAGCTTAAACGAAGATTATGTTCAGCACCAATCTTGACCACACCAGATTGGAATAAGCCATTCCATGTTCACGTGGATGCATCCAATTATGCTATTGGATGTGTACTTGCACAACCTACTGGTGAAGGTAATATGGATCTTCCAATTGCCTATGCCAGTAGACAATTGAATGCGGCTGAACGAAATTATACCACTACTGAACGAGAAGGATTAGGCATGGTATATGCAGTCAAAAAGTTTAGACATTATTTGCTTGCAAATAAGTTTAAATTTTTTACGGACCATCAGGCATTGTTGTACCTAGTAAACAAGCCATGCAATACAGGTAGATTAGTAAGATGGTTTCTCTTACTAATGGAATACGACTTCGAGGTTGTGGTAAGGAAAGGTAGGACCCACTTACGAGCAGACCATCTCTCTAGACTCACATCTGGAGAAGCCCCACAAGGAGTGTCAGATGACCTTCCTGATGCTTACTTGTTTAATTTGGAAGTTATACCACAGTGGGCTAAGCCATTGGTGCCAGTATTGACGTACGGGCCCAACCATCCAGTGGTAAACACACGGAATAGAGAGATCGTAAAAGCCCAAAAGTATCACATCATGGCCGGAAGCATGTACAAGCACACAGATCAAGGGATCCTGGCTTGTTGTGTAGAAGAGGATGAGTACGCTAAATGGTTGCAATTAGCACATGTAGGTGCGTTAGAGCTACACCATTCAAAGCAACGAACTTTACAGACTCTAAAGAGATTCGGAGTGCATTGGCCAACTATGGAAGCGGATGTCCAAAAGTTGTGCAAGGAATGCCCAATCTGCTGCACTAAACCACCTGTGGAACATGCCACTCTCTATCAAGTATCCATTGCGCCCGATTGGAGCGAACCACTAGTATCATTCCTGAGGACAAACACATTCCCTCCAGACATGACTCTGGCTAGGAAAAGAAGTTTAGCACAGGAAGCCTTGGATTACTCACTCATTGGTGATAATCTATACAAACGCGGTAAGGATGGTTACCTGAGACTGTGTGTCCATGAGAGTGAATATCTTAAGATCTTGGAAACTGCTCACCAAGGTGTAGCAGGAGGACATTTTGGACCGGATCAGGTGATCAAGGCAATTCTATTTGCGGGCTTCTGGTGGCCGACCCTTCACATGGATGCACATACCTATGTGAAACGGTGTGATGTCTGTCAAAGGACTCAGTATCCTATACGCAAAGATGAGATGCCACTGAAACCTATGATGGGTGGACGTGCATTCTCTAAGTGGGGAATAGACTTCGTAGGTCCTATTAATCCCCCAGCCAAAGGTTCTCATGCGGAATACATCATTGTTGCAACAGATTATCTCACCAAGTGGGTAGAGGTAAAGGCTACAACAAAGAACGATGCTCAAACAACTGCCAAATTCTTGTTTGAGAATGTATTCACGAGATACGGGCTACCCATAGAGCTTGTAAGTGATAGAGGCACTCATTTCTTGAACGAAGTGATTGAAAATCTACTCCAAGAATTCTTGGTAATACACAAGAAGTCTGCCCCCTATCATCCTCAAGCTAATGGACAAGCTGAGAGCACTAATAAGATTTTATGCAATGTACTGACGAAATTAGTGAACACTAAACGCTCTGATTGGGACAAACAGCTACACCATGCTGTTTGGGCATACCGAGTTGCCTACAAAACGGTACTCCAAGCTACCCCCTTTCAGATGGTATTCGGTCAAAATGCTGTGTTACCCTTGGACTTCTTGATCCCTACATTGAAAGTAGCACAAGAGCACGAATGGACAGGTCATGAGCTCTCCTCTAGGATCTTTGACCTTGAACGATTAGGGGAAACAAGACTGAGAGCCGCTGCAGGAATATATGCAGCCAAGAAGAGACAGAAGGCATATTTCGATGCCCATGTGAAGGATAAGGGCTTGAAAGCAGGAGATCTAGTTTTAGTATATACACTAAAACAACACGCCAGGAAGCTAGAAAAGAGAGGCTACGGACCTATGATCATCAATAGGATCTCCAGGAGCGGAGCAGTACAACTAGCCACGTTAGAGGGTGATGTTCTCCCAAACTATATTAGCGGTTGCAGAGTCAAGTTGTATCAGGAACCCCTCACGGAGGAAATGCTCAGCCGACTCAACACTGCTAAGAAACGCAAAGAGGAAGAAAAGCGAGTTCGAGAAGAAGCTCAAGCAGAGGCTTTAGAACGCATCAGAAGGATGAAGTTACGAAGACAAGCCCGAGATCAGACCAGAATAATTGACCATGCAGATCAAGGATATCCCATGGCCATGTGTGAAGTTGCAGGAACAAGCTCGAATAGAATAATTGATAGACGTCCTTTCATAACCATAGATATAGGACAAGGAAAGAGTGCAAGGACCGTAAGAGCCTTGATTGACTCAGGTGCTGCCACTAGCGCTGTTAAATTGTCTTACTATCAAGAGTTACAGTTAACTGTCCATCCTGTGGAAGCATATCTCATAGGATTGGGAGGCGTGGAAACCCCTTGCATGGGCGAGGTGGAACTTCCCCTCTACATTCACGATGAGACAATGACCGTTAAAGTACTAGTGTGTCAAGATGAGGATCTCACTGAACCTCTCGTCTTGGGTCAGGATTGGATCTATGACCAAGCAGTCAATTTAAACCTAAGAAGTGGACTTCTCCAGGTTTGGGTCAATCATAGTCGAGTTACAGTAGAATTAGACAAGGGAGCACTCAAGGAATTAGGAAAGCCACAGACTCCTGGTCCTTCGAGGGGTACACATGAAGATGACCATGCTATTCTTGTTCAAAACCCTGTGTTGCAGAGGAATGATAATTGCAAAAAAGGAGTCAAGGATGCAACGGAACTCCCTTCTTTTCCAAAGGCCAGAAGGAGGCAGCAACCAAAGGCGGATCACAGGCAGAAGAAGCAGAGTACTACCTATGTCCGAGATCAAAAGTACCTGCACAGCAGAAGGTCCCAGAAAATCAACCAGGTGTGGGTGCGGAAAGGCGAACGACCGGCTGCACCACCGTCAACTACACGGACAAGGCCTCTTATTAGTAACCAACAACACAACGCTAATAAGAAGTCTTTCAGAAATTCTTCCACTAAAGTAAAATCTATTTGGGTGCCCAAAAAGTCGGCAGACCCACAATCAAGACAAATTTCGGTGCCTAAGGCTTGCTTGAGGGCACAAGTTGTTATGCCAAGGCCACAACCTATTCAGCATAACTCGACTACGAGAACAACCAGTATTCCCTCGTTCTCAACACTTAGGAACACACCAAGACCCAAGAGCATGCATGTAATCACTTATAAGTGGGTCCCTAAAAGGCCCCATGCCCAAACCACGGCACCGAGACAGCTCTCTAGAGTCTCTACGAAACCGAAAGCAACGCCCATTCACTGCATTTGGCAGTCTAAGACCTGTAATAAACCCCCCAACCCCAATTTGTAAATTCACCCCCACTTACTAACGGCATTAGTCTCCTAGGAATACACAGACATTAACTACACTCACTGTCTTCGTGCACTTACTAACCACTAACTCACCATCTACCTCATGATTAATGTTGTAACAGGGACAAAAACGGATTTATTCTGTCCATTACGATGTTAACACATGATTCTATATTCTCACAGAATCAGAAGGCAAGAAGAGAAATGGCAGATGCGACAGGTTCGGGCTCACAAGTAGGGATACTTACTACAAGAATTGATGTGGATAGCCTACCTGTGGACGTGCCCCCGACTGAACGACCAATGGAGATGCAACACCTTCAGCAACTCCCGGTGCCAGATCCACCTACAGGAATCACGGAAAGAGTCCATGCCAATTCTCATTGGTTCAATGGCATGCCCGGTCCATTAGGAGAGGCCAAGTATATCTGGGAGTCTAAATGCGAGTATGACAGATCATGGGTGCGATTCCAATTTTTCTCCAAGGAGTTCGAGACTTTACAGAACACCGAAGATCTCCAGACCATATGGCAACGAGCAGGGTTAGCGGAATATTTTGAAGCCCCACTACCTAAACCCGACCTCCTCCGATGCTACTATCTGGTCTCCACATTACAAGCTCATGAAGATAAGGACCAACCCGGATCATTTGTTCTCCCCTCATTGCTGGGCAACAACGAGTTGAAGAGGTTTGAACTTACTGCGGAGCTGGTGAGTGATGCTTTAAATATGCATGGCACGCATGTACCCTCAGAAAAGGATGCTCTCGTTCCCACCAACATGAAGGACAGGAAACTAGTGAAGCTGAAAGACATGGCAGCACTCACCCCAAATGTGTCCATCCCTCTCCGCATGTGCATGCAACATTTCGCCTTCCCCGGCCAAGACCGATTCACGCAACCACACAAGAAGATCTGGTTTGCTCTCTACTTGGCGGAAGCAGGTGCGTTACCTATTAAGCTACCAGTGTGGATTATAGATCAGCTGTATGAAGCAAACAAACGGGCTTCTAGGAAATTAGTGGTGAATGGTTGCTGTGCAATCACACGCATCATTTACCGATGCTTGGCATATGATGTCCCCATTGAGCGTGCCTTAACTTGGGCACAATTACAAATGTTTAAAAGGCTCAAGACGTCCACACATCAGTCCAAGCGCATGAGGGGCGCGATCCCTTGTGTCCAGACAAGGGAAGTCCTGACTACTCCTGAGGCATCACCATTAAGAGAGGGCACTGTACCTCCCTTTACCATTAGGATACCCAGGTCGGAATCTGACACTACGACACAACCTACCCCATCGGCTCCTCTTGTTACACCTGAATTCGAATTTGCTGCCACTGGAGAGGCTGAAGGACTGGACCCCCAGGATTTCGAAGCATTCCTACAAAGCACACAATTCTCTGATGTGGAGTTTTATTCAGAGGCAGAGGAGCAGGGCACATCCTCACGAAGAAGAAGAAAGTCTACAGACGGTAGACATGTCCATTGGAGTGACGCTCAGCAAAGTCAACAACACGGACACCCGGAAGAAGAAGAAACGTATGACGAAGAGACCACTGAAGCTCCAGCATATACAGCAGAACTCCGAAGGCTGTATCAGATTATGGAAAGAGTGCGATCGCAGCAGTTACTCACTGAACAGAGCAGCAGAGTACTTATGACTCAGTTGTTGGAAGAAGCGGGAGTTGACTCAGAGTACAGGGAAGGTCTCTTATTGATGGCAGAAACATATGGAGTTGTAGAAGCTGTGCGCACTGCCATTCAGAGGCCTTCAGTTCAATATGACCCACGAAGGTTCCAGACACGACCTCGCTCAGGTAAAAATATCCAAATTCCCGTTACAGTTGCAGAAGAGCCAACTACTACACCAACCTCCCAAACAGCTAGTCAACAGCACCCCGCCACCCATGAGGAGTCCACCGAACCACTACCATCCACTCCCCCACCATCACCTCCTAGAAGAGAAACAGTGGAAACCACATCGACTGCTCAACCCACCGACCCCACCTTCACCTTCCGTACTCCCATCTCCAGTGCCACCCTATTCTCTACCACTGAAAACCCGATCTTTGAAGCAAACCCCATCACTACACAACCCACCGAAACCCTTCCCGAGCCTGCCCTAGGACAACCATCCCCAATGCCTTCAGCCACGGGTCATCCTGACCCCAGATCCACATTCATGGGCTTCCCTACTACCACGCAATCCTTTCCACCCTTCTCAAATTTACGACCCCAACCCCCGATATCCCTTTCTCCATTTCTACAATCCCTCCAGGACATCTTTGCTAGAGCTTTTCAACCAGGCTCTCAACCATTCCCTGCCTTTTCAGCTCCCCACCCCACTTCGCATCTATTCACCACTTCCACACACACACCACCTACCATACCAATGTATATGGCAGACCCCACACCCACATCCACTCCTGAAGGTATGGACATTTCATCACCCACGGCACCTCCACCCACGGTTTCACCTCCTCCCGTTCCCCCTCCACCAATTTCACCCACACACACAACTTCCGTAGACACATCATTCACTGTCTCCCTTCCCCAATTCCCTTCCCATGCATCTCCCACGATAAACAACCCACACTCATCTATAGGAAATGCACTGGACACCATGTTGGCTTGTATATCAAATTTAAGAACAGATTACATTCAGCTCCAACAACAAAACGAACGCCTGCAAGAGCACTCAGCGACACTACAGCACCGCCTTGCGGCACTAGAAGAGGAGAACGCTCGCCTCCACACACAGTTCCAAACCCTCCAAGAAGCCCATAATATATTGGAGGTACAGCTACAGAACGTAGATCAGGAAGCGGTACAGGTGGTAGAAGGTCACCTACGGACACAGTTGGAACGCAACTCAAAACTTCAGCGAAATATGGCGCTACTTAAACGCCATCTTGCGGCTGCTCAGGAAGAGAACAGACGTCTGCAAATACAAAATCAAGAGAACCTGGAGGCAGCTATTGAGAGCACACCGGGGGCACCCATCAGCCCATCCAAGTTTCAAGCAGTGACCCCCGATAATATCAAGATTATATTGGAAGATTATGCCATGCTGCTCGAAGCACATGATAAGCTATCGGAGGAGCTAGGACAACTGAAGCAGGAACACCAACAAGGTCCAACAACAGCCCCTCTAACCACCCCCTCTGCGGCTTCGCTTCTCTCAGACGCAGAGGCCATAAAAGATCTCCAGAAACAGGTAACTGAATTGCAAACACGCCTACTACAATATGAGAGACCATCTTCCCCTCCGGAGGCTCCCACGGACGAAGAAGTTGTGCAAATTCCTGTGGAACAAACGTTTGATGAAGAATATGATCCGCAACCCTTCCCAGGAGGCCAACAAACAGAAGAAGCGCAGGACACGTTCGAGGCACCACGGCCGCCATGGTTACGACAAGTGGAGGAAATAGGGACTTCGCATGAAGAGCGCACCGTAGTGCAAAATCAGGCCATGAGGGTCATAGAGGAGACTGTGTTACAATCAGCTTACTTCAAGAACTTGTCATCGAGACGCCTGATTCTCTCATCGGAACTCCAATACAGGCCGTATTATATTATCTTGGCTGATTATAATGCAGAAATACAAAGAGTCACGGGTCAGATTCCTACTTTTGCGACCCAATTTCAACCCGAAGACCTTCCTCCAGAGGTGCGAAAAGGCAAGATTCGTCAACCAACATGGCGGCAGAAACTTTTAGAGACCTATCCAGAAATGCTACGCACATGGAACAACGCGCCGTTGCACCTCCTGTACAACCCATGCTACGGTCCAGTCCCCCGCCGCAGGTCGTGGAAGGCATTTAATATCAAGGTACAGAACAATGCGCAATGCAAGGAATGGCTGAACTACCCGTACATCGCGCCACCACAAGGACCACCATCAGTAGCATATATGATGGGGACCATTCGCCACTGGATGCCGCGCTTGAAGCCCATGCAAGATGTAGCAGCGCAAATGATGCTTAAAATCTTAGATATGATGCAAGTAGTGCTGAAGACCTTTAGAAATGCAGCCGCACCACAGGTACGTCTTCCGGGGTTTAGCAATGGAAATTACGACTTGGTGTATGACATGAGCACCACCCCCAGTATCCGTGTGACTTACGCTTGGCATGCACGCATCAAATACCTCCCCGCCTGCTACAAACAGACTTTCGAAGAAATGTTCAGATCAGGTTTCTGGGAGTACCACTCGGAGATTTTCGCACCAAAGCCGACACATCTGCTTCAACTGTTTGCTTGTGAACAAGCAATGTATTCAGAGTACTACACCACCCCGCAACCAGAGACCCTCGGTGCAATAAATTGGGAGGCATTGGAAGCCGATCTAGCAAGAGGCTTAAGGATAGGAGAACATGAACTGGCCACCAATGTCATCCAATATTACATCGACCACCCGTGAGAACAAAGGTCTGTCAGGGGCGACAGACGCTAGGAAGGGGGGAGTGTTGGCATACAAAGCAACAAAGGAGTCATGCACAATACGGCAACAAGGCCAGATTATTTTTTCCCATAGATTATGTACAACTCAAGTGATTTTAATCACTACACAAACATTGTAAATCCCGTTTTTGGTAGAATAGACTCCATTTTGTGCAAGCCGAGGAGTCCTCTAGCTTGAGGAGTATTAGAAGTACCATCGTACCAATTTTCATAATTTTTAGACTTCGTTTGAGCCCTCAAATAAGCCCTGGAACCTAATTTTTAACTAGGCCGGACACTAGGTCTGGACAGGGCCAAAAGCTAGTCAAAAACTATAAAAAGAGCTAGAGAGCTCATTTTTGGGGGTTAGATTGTAATTGAAACGAACTTGTAAGAGCATTTTGAAAGTAATCTAAAAGCTCCATTGATTCTCACTCTTGGTCTTGCCTTGTGTGCGCGTGTGTGTGTGTATGTGTGTGCATGCTTGTGTGCTTCTCACTCACGCACTTGTGCCGCCACTTGCTCGAGGTCTTCATACCATCCTCACGTCTTCCCGGATTGACATTAAAGGGGGTGCTACTCATCATTGAGCTACAATAGGAAAGCCTTAGTATATCCCAACCATATTTAAGCCTAGGGATTGGAACCATAGAGTACCAATTGATAAATGCCCTGATAGACTCGAGAGCAGCCCTAAGCTGTATACGAAAAACGTTAATCACACACCTTCAAACAAACATAAGTCCCACTAAAGCGTGTATGATAGGCATTGGAGGCTAAGTTATAGAATGTGTTGGAGAATCCTTAATATGCCTCTACCTAGTAAATTCTTCAATGGAACAATGAGTTTTGGTATGCAAGGACAAAGACCTAATTGAAAATATGATCCTAGGGCAAGATTGGATTATCGAGAATGAAGTGAGCATCCATCTAGCACAAGGATACATATCAGCCAAAATAGGACATAAGGAAATCTTTAGCTTGTTAGAAGACAGTCCTTCTCATGTTCATGAGGTTAGCAAGCTTGAGAAAGAAACCCTAGAAAAGGAGTTAGAAGATGAATCAATCGAGAGCATACCCAAAGAATGCCCTAGTCTAGAATTGCCTGCAAATAGGGATGTGTTGCATGATGATATGATCACCTTTCCCTTGAGAGATAAGTCCAAGAGAGAAAGTGAGGAAAATTCTTCTAAATTAACCTAGTCAAAGAGAAGAACATCCACATGGAAGTCTATTACTCGAGCATCACATCCATGGAACCCTCGTCTACAATGGGTATGGAAGGATCGAATAATGGAACTAGAGAAGCCAACACAGAAGTAGGTCGGCCACCCAATGAAAACAAGGAGAGACAACCAATCCTTGTCATTACAATCGGAACCAAAAAGAATCCTTCGAGTGTGGCTTCCAAAATCATTAGTAGGGGCCCAAAAAACATAGCAACATATATGGATTCCAAAGAAGGTACGACAAGCAGCAACTCAAGAACTAAGGAAGCTTGGTGAGATAACATATCTACAGCATGAAACAAAGAAGCCCACGAAGAACCACCAAGGGTATCAAAGGAACACACCAACTACAAATCAAATGACACTAAGAAAGGCAACGAGGACCAGAGATCAAGGAATGCGACAGAACCAAATACCTCAAGCACCAACTACAAAATGGATATGGAGACCAAAGAAACAGCAACAAGAGGAACGACATACAAAGCTCGATTCCACTTGCACTCATGAGGAATCCACTACATCAAGAGTATGCATGACAGGGCCACATTACAAGGCCATGCATTCATCACATTACATTCTCGACAAAATTAGTGGTGCACATTTCCATCACTGGAATAGGTCTTAGTTTCTACTACCATAGGAATGAACTTACAATGTAAATAAATAAATGCTTCGGCTAGAACTAACTGTTGTTTTCTTTGAGGAGTAAAAATCAAAAGATGTGTGGTAAGAGATCTTACTCACTTAAGCAAGGGGGAACAGAGTGACGCAAGAAATGACATATCACTAAGCCACACATAACACATGAATGGGGTTTCTACTAGAAGCTGATTCTCTCTTTATTACAAGTGTAGATGGCTTCTGAGGATTTTGAGGCAACTATTTAAGAAGAGGTGTTGGAGTTCCCATTACAAAGTGTGAACAAAGCCAAAGGTAATTGGTTTTGAGAGGACCAACCTGCTCGCAATTATCTTTTCTTAGTGACAATAAAGATTATGGACACCGACCATCAGTTCTCGGTCATGTCTCAAGATTTTAAAGCCTTGCATGAAATCCCATCAATCGTGGACATATTAACAAAGGCAGGTATTAAAAAATACTTTGAGCTACCAATTTACAAGCCGGACTTCCAACGATGCATGCAGGTGATGAATACCCTCCAACCGGTTTTACATAACCCATTAGTGCCAGAAGCAAGAGTGCTAGATGTGGCAAGAGAATGGGTGATCATCCAATTCTCTCACGACGTGATCAAGGAGGCTTTTGGATGGGAAAAGGATGGAAACACAATTTTGAAAGATGAAAGCCGAGGGACTAAGACATGAACATTCACGAACATCAATCGTATAGATATAGAAGAAGAAGTCCATCTGATTCACCAACACTTTTGTTTCCCGAATATGCATCGATACATAACACCACAGAAAATCATAGTGCAGATGCTATCTCATGCTATCAAACAGATCCGTAATCAAGTGAACATGACGCCATACATCGAAGAGCGTCTTTTTGAAGCTAAGAAACAAGGAAACCATAAAAAGTTCTTGAACAAAAGTGTCGCATTGACCATACTTATCTACCATGCACTAGGTATCCGGGAACATCTGAAAGAAATGCCCTCGTCTTTGAGATGGCTAAGTATGTGAAATTAGCCACAATTCCAAGGAAAAAGAAGAGTCCAAAAGTGATAGAAGAAGCTGAAACCAGCTCGCAACCAAGGATGAGAGGCACCAAAAGACTACGAGAAATGATGAAGGTAGAAGAAGCACTTCCAGCTTCAAAGAGGATACATGTACTTCCAAGGACAAGGATAGAAGACAACACACCCATTACTGAAGAGGAGCTAACATAAGCAATGGAAGGAACTCATCGATACACGGAGGGTCAAGCAAACCTGCCAATACAATGGCATCATTATCACCATTCTCATACAAAGGATCTGCAAGGAAAAAGATTGACAAAGTTTTAGAGAGTTGGGATTGACCAACTCTAGTTCATCTTTCGATACGCAAGAAGAGCAAGAGCCATCCATGATGAATGTGGACATCAAAGTGATTCAAAAGATATTGGCAATTGGGATGAATTAAATCAGGTAACGGACTCCTTCGGAGTGGAAAGCACAAAGGTAATTCAAACCCCTGATGACACCATCATGGACACAACAAGGCAAGGGTCATCTAAAGAAGAAGTTCACATACTCAAGATGAATGAAGAGACAAACATTCAAATTACAGAGACTTGCTTAGATGGCGAAGCCCTAGTAAAGAGGCCAAAGAAAAAACAGGAAGAAGTGGTGGAGCCCGAGCCATTCACACCAATCAGGGTGGTAGCAGAGCCCTCTCCTTTGGATGTTACCTTTTAGGGAAGCGCTACAAAATCGACCACAAATGAGGAAGATGAAAAAGAGAGAGAAGTGCACCTTCAAATGAGACAACCGCATAACGAAACTATACACATGGAACAAGGCAAAGATATGCAAACATGGGAAGAACCAAGTATCCCAAAAACATGGCTGAATGTGGATGTGGCTCAATTAAAACCAGTAGTAAAGCAAATGGTACAAACGGCTATGGACACTCAACAACAAATGCTCGAAGCCAATGCAGACTATGACAAGGTTATGAGAGAGTGTTGACACTCAAGGTTAAGGACAAAGCATGGAAGCGCACCAAGGAAGTGGACACACAAGAAGAAGGAGCATATAGGGAGCGCCGAGAAGCACATGTCAAATTTTTAGAAGAAATCCCTATAAAAATAGTGATTTTTATCACAAAAAACTATTGTAAAATACCATTTTTCATTTTTTCAACTCCATTTTGTTCAAGCCGAGGATTCCTCAAGCTTGAAGAGTATTAGAACTATCATCGTGCCAGTTTTCATAATTTTTAGACTCTGTTTGAGCCCCCAAATAACCCCTGGAACCTAAATTTTAGCTAGGTTGGACACTTGGTCTGGACAAGGCCAAAACCACTCAAAAAACTATAGAAAGGGCTGGAGAGCTCATTTTTCAGGTTAGCTTGTTGTAGATTTCAGCTTTGTAAGCGAGTTTTTTGCAATCAAGGATCTTCCATTGTTCCACTCTTTGCTCTTAACTTGTGTGCGTGTGTGTGTATGTGTGTGCATGCTTGTGTGCTTTCACTCACACACTTGTGCCATCACTTGCTCACGGTCTTCATACCGGTCCTCACGTCTCCACGGATTGACATTTATGAGGTGAAGCTCCTCACGTTGGTACTCACCATTGTGCTAGAGTGACACCAAATTTGGCGCCGTTGTTGGGGAGAGAGCTTGGAGGACGAGCATGTGATGGTAAGACATAGAGTAGCGACATTGGAAGGTAAAAAAATCACCATTTTCATTTCAGTTTCTGAGTTTTGCTTCATCTCTATCATCATCATCATCACCACCTTCTCCCATCTTCATCTTCTCTATTTTTTTTTTCACTTTTTGACAATACATTCACTCATTTTTGACTCGTGGTTGTGAGAAAGAAGCACAGAGGAGTTAAGAACTAAAAATGCTGAAGAAACACTCTTGAAAAACTCTCAAAACAGCAAAAATTTGATTCAGAATCATGCGGCATGAGAGGAACAACGTCTAGTATCGCGACAGTGGTATCGTGAGTTTGGAGGGTGACCTTGCATCTACAGGCACATAGAAGTGACAAGGAGGACACAAGGTACACATATTTGCAAAAAAAATTGAATTTGGGCCTCAAAAACTCCAAGTATCGTGTCTGGTTGAGTTTTGGTATCGTGATACTAGAACTCCCATGCATCGCAATACTTGTCGAGGTATAGTATCGCACATACCCACTTGAGGTATCGCAATACCAATCTAGTATCGTATCGTCAAGTGATGGTATCGCAATCGCAGTCACCCCGGTGGTATTGTTTCATGATCCACCCGGTATCGTATTGTGTCAGTCACAGTATCGTATCGTTGATCGAGCAGTATCGTATCGTCAATCGAGTAGTATCGTATCGTCGACCAACTCGGTATTGTATCACCTCCTATTTTGGTATCGTATCATTTGATCCTTTGGTATCGTATCGCCAACTTAGTATCGTATCATCTCTCATTCTTGTATCGTATCGTGAGGGCAAGTGGTATCATATCGTCCCAAAAAATCAATGGTATCGTATCGTGAGCCTATCAAGTATCATATTGTTTACAGATTGGTATTGTATTGTGAGGTCGGTATTGTATCGTGCAAATTAGAGGTATCTTATCGTGACCATTTTCGGTATCGTATCATGTGGATAACAATATCGTATCATGGAAGTTGGTATCGCGATCGTAGTCACCCCGGTGGTATCGTATCATCTAAGATGGTATCGTCTGTAGTGGTATCGTGTAAAACAAAGGTATCGTATCGTGGAAAAAGAGGTATCGTATTGCTTGTTCTGAGGTACTCTCAAAGAGATCCTGTTTCACTGTTTTAACCCCTAAAACCCTGAACTTGAATAACTTTCTCATACAAATTCCATTTGTTGTGATTTTGGGTTTGTTGGAAAGCTCGTGGGGGGTATTTTGAAGTTGACCCTTAGGTGGACTAGGGAAACCAAGGAGTTCCAAGGGAGTTTGAGCAATACAAAGGGGAAATTTTGAACTAGAAGACAAAGCTTATGAACTTGAGATCTAGTAGACACCTAGGCAAGGATAGACAACGTATTAGATCATCTGAGGCCACTACCAACCATACAACTAAGTCTTGGGCACAACAACTAAGTGGTTATTCCTACACACTAAGTTCAGAAACCAATGACTCAGAAATGTTCTTCAACATGGAGAGACCCATACATAGCTCAGCTATTGCCTATTTACAAACACCAGAAGGTCCCTATAAGACACAATTGGAGTATGTCAGGACCAACCAATTAGGTGCAAAAAATCTATGAGGATGGTCTAAGACCATCATTTGTCCAACTCAAAAATCCAAATCAACCATTTGGACTTGAATACCCAGTGGTCAAGTTCGAAGAGGGGTCATACATTGACAAGGAAGGAACCATGTATTTGGTTACCAGCTTACCTGATAGGATAGATGAGTGTGGAAATATCATTCGTGAGGAAGAGCTAGGGGACCTAGAGCAAGGAGACCTAGGACAAGAACCCAAGACTCCTAGAGGAAAATCTGTTTTGACCAGAGTGCTCACTCCAGAGTGGATTCCTCAAGACAACAAAAGCATAGAACTATTCTTGAATAGAGAAACACAGGAAGCCTTTCGGAGATTCAAGCCAGATCAACCTAGCCCAACAGTCACCATCTATGATTTCAAAGATCCTGAGATACCAGGTAAAGTGGTCTATATAGATAACACATAAGAGAAAATGTTCTTCGTATCAGAGCATGACAGGCATGCATACACTTGGCAGGGTGAATCAATTTTTCCTCCACCAAGATCCAATGTTTCCCAAGGCCTCCAAGGAGCAGGATCATCCAAGGCTCATGAAAACCAATGAGAAAGAACCAGAGAGAGACCCGAGGTGAGCTTTGCACATACAATGGGCAGAGATAGATCAGGACATGAAGGTGAAAGACCTGAAAGAGAGAGACATCAAGAACATAGCCATCAAAGAGATGAACATGAGTTTCCATTACCTAGACCACAAGAGCACTCAAGAACCCTTAAACCCTCTCAAGTGGTCAAGGCAATGAAGAACTATTTTGATGGATTCGGAGACCCTTATGATCATGTGGCTGAGTTCAAACAAGTGTTAAGAGCTGAACAGGTTGAGGACTTGTTCACCTGGTTTGAGGCATTTGGTTTGACTCTCAAGGGTACTGCCTTAGCTTGGTTTCAACCCCTCAATAGTCGCAACTACCAAGAGATAGGTCAACTGCTAGAAGAATTCATTGTAGAGTTTTCTAAGAGTGGCATCAGGCATAACACATCATCTTTGATCCACAACTTCAAGCAGACACCCCCAGAGATTGTGTGACTTGTAGGAAGATGCTTCAGATAGTACTTAGAACGATGCCCTATTCTAGAGTTACCCACACCGGCCAAACAAGTGGCCTTGTTTTTGGATGGCTTGTTAAGCACAAATTTGAGATCATATGTATACTTGAAAGAGCCTAGATCCATAGAAGAGTGTGTGCGCATGTGTATTGACATAAAGACATTTGGGTGAGGAGTTAGGATTGTCCAAACTCTACTAGGATTCTAACAGTTCTACTAGTCATACCTCTAGAGCCTCCAATGAGATAGATGAGATAGCCGAGCAAGTTGCCTAAAATAGACAAGCACCAAGGGTCACCTCATTGAAGCGATGCTACAACTGTGGAGGAGACCACCTGGCTAATGTTTGCCTGATGATGGCTCAACCCCAAGGGAACCCTAATGCTCCATATTGCACTATTGAGAGAAAATACACAAACCACATGGCTCAAGATTGTCCCTACAATAGGCAGTCTGTCAGACAACATTATCAGCAACCATACCAGCAGGGCAGGTATCAGAATCAATACCAACAGCCATATTATAGGCTGCAACAACAATATCAGGCACCATATAAGCCACAACCAGTCCTAGGAAACCAACCACAAGCTCCGACCAATGTGATTCCAGTCAAATATGCAATGGCAGAGGAGAACCTTAATAGAGCATTGGTGCCACTAACCCTGTTGGTCTCAAAAAATGACTCTCATGCTCATAGTTCAGACTACTCCCATGAAGGTAGTCCACATGGTTATTACACAGAGTCTCCTAAGCATAGTGAAACCTATTCGTATCAATATGAGGCACCACCAATGGAACAAAATTGGGAGCCAGAATACTCCAATGTTATGTACACAAATCCCAACCCCAGGCCCCAATTGAGACAAGTAAGACTACAAACCCCTAGAGGACCATGTTTTAGATGTTAGGGTGACCATTTCATTCATGAATGTCCCCATCCATTGACTCCAGGACAAGGACAAAACATCACAATACAAGGCTTTTGTCCTGAGTGTGGCAAAGAACATCTTCCAAAAGAGTGTCCTAGGAATCCCTCTAGTGCACCCAAGGTTACACCCATCAATGTGGTATGCTTAGTGGCAGATTCAAATCCAAGTGGTAGTAATGTGGCTCCTATATAGGTAGTTACTAGGGCACAAGCATTAAAACAGGATAAACCGGCTGAGCAATCAGAGCCAAGTGAATCAGGAGAGCTGAGTAAGAGGAAAACAAGAACATGGAAAGATACCAGGGAGAGAACCAATCGTAAGTGGAATAAAAAGTTATCTGAACTAGAGGAAAGCATGAAAGACACAAAAAAAAGAAGAAATTGCATCTCAAAGTCCCTTGCATGCGGAGGCTCCATCCACTCCACCTCATTCGACCCCACCAGCCATTGTAAATAGATTGCAACCAGGGTCTGTTTTTGTAGATCCAACCGTAGAAGACTTGGACATGATGTTCAAGGCCTACTAGGCTCGTCTTCAAGAAGGGCCAACAGCCACAAACCTAGACAAGAGTTACCCTAGAGCAGCAGAGTTAGAGATTGAACGAACAAAAAGGTGCATGAAAATGGTAGAACTAGCTCAGGCTATGCTCGAGACTAGTCAATCGTTCAATCAGACAAACTCTGTCAAACCGGATTTGCATTTCTAGGGCTTACTAGAAAGATTAGAGCAGTTGGTAAACAAGCCCCAGGTTTCTTTACCTCCACAGGCTTAATCGGTTGTTGAAAGAGAAAGCTCACCACCAAGGAAAGCTTAGGTTCCTGATTCCATGGATGAGGGCACCTCTTTCAATTTAGCAATACTCTCAAGAGTTCTTACAGGAAATGCAAGAAGAGAAATGGGCCAAGGAGAAGGGTAATCCCCCTCCTATTCCTGCAATTGATGATCTTCATGATCAATTTCCTCAAGACATTCCGGCTATCTATCGAGACCAAGCAGAGCAACAAGAAGATGAAAGACTAGATTTTGAATCTAATTCTTTACAAGAGTTGCCACAATTCACAGGTCCATGGGAATCTGAATCTCTTCAGATCAGAGCTCTCACAATATTGGTAAGAAATGAAGACTGAGTGGTTCCAAGAAACACTAACATTGTGAAGAACACCAAGGTTCAGTGTCATCTCACTGTAGAAGAGCTGCTCAAAGCAAAACCTGAGTTATGGAATCATGTGAAGGATCAAGTTCCAGAACTTGATTCCAAAATGTCAAAAGCAGGCTCTAAGAAAAAAGTTACAGAGATACCTCTCGATAAAATAGGAGACATGAGCGAAGGTGAAGAAGGTAATACTTATCTTCCAATCACCTACCAAGGTTACACAACCAAAGCAATCATAGATTCAGGTGCTAGTGTTGATATTGCGACCACCTCCTTGTGGAAGCAATGTGGCAAGCCCACATTAAGACCAACTAGAACAAAGCTTCAAATGCTAGACGGTCATTTTGAAAGACCTCTAGGATTGCTCGAAGGGATAACTCTAACCACTTGTGATGTAGAGTTTGAACACACATTTGCTATATGTGACTTTGAGAAAAATAATGTCTATGAGATGATCCTAGGAAGACACTTCCTACGACAATTGCAAATAGTGCAAGATTGGAGAACCAACTCCTTGTACTTACAGCACTTAGGGGTCAGAACCAAGGTCAATTTGAAGGATTATACGTTCAGAGATGTACCACCCCTATAGTGGAATCCTATCCACAAAGCGAAAGAAGATTTTATCTCAGTGCATTCTGGAAGTTCACCTGATCCATTATGGCTTCATGAAGATACTCACTTGTGGATGTGCAAGGTCACAGAGGTAGAGGAAAAGCACCTAAAAGCTAGAGAAGAAGGAACTCCCCCAGGAGATAGACTAGTCAAAGACCCAGCCTATGCACCAATGATGAGGAATTTGAGCCTCATGGTTGGGCATAAATCTTAGCTACCATGAACATTGCAATCAATGAAGAACAATGGACACCTCATTGTGATGAGGAGGGTTATGATATTTCAATGTTCATGTGTCAGCCCTTGTTGGAAGAATGTGACCCTAATGATGTCATAGAGGAAGAAGAAAATGACGAGGATCTAGAGTCCATTGTAATGGATAGTTTCTTTAATTTAGAAAAGCACTATCTAGAAGATGTAGGAGTATTGACTCAAAAAGAAGAAGAACCTCTCACAAGCATTAAAACTATAAATTCGAAGGGAGGAAGTGAAGGAGGTCAAAAGAAAAAGAAGAGAAAAGCTGTGAAACAAGAAGAGGAGGAATCATTGTTTGAAGTACCAAAAAATTTCAAGAAATATGAAGCTGAAAACCAAACATTTTTGGTACGAATGCCTAAAAGAGAGGCCATCATAGGAGAATCATATGATAATAAAGAAAAGACCAAAAAATTGTAGTAACCATAGAAGAGAATGAAGAGCGATGTACATACATAGGAGATGACCTAATTACAAAAGAAGAAGCAGAGCTTGTAGCTCTATTAAGGGAATATATGAACATGTCTGCTTGGCAGTATAGAGACTTGAAGGGAGTAGATTCGAAAATTTTCTCTCATACTATCCCCATGCTTGCTGATGCCAAACCCACCAAACAAAAGACCTACACATATAATGCCACTTACGCTGCAAAAATAAAAGAGGAAATTGACAGATTGAATGAAGCTGGATTCATCTATGAAATTGAGCATACTGAATGGGTGTTCCCCATTGTAGTGGTGCCCAAGAAGAATGGAAAGTTGCGAGTGTGTATTAACCTTAAAAAAGTTAATGCTGCTACGATCATAGATAGTTATCCGCTTCCAATCATTGAACATTTATTGGAGCGTGTTGAAGGCAAGGAAGTTTATAGCTTTCTTGATGGATTTTTAGGTTACAACTAAGTAGCCATTGCCCCAGAAGATTAACACAAAACGGCTTTTGCCATAGAATGGGGAATCTTTGCATTTCATGTGATGCCATTTGGGCTCACCAATGCACCTGCAACATTCCACTCATGTGTCATGTCTTCAAGGAGTTCTTGCGAAAGAGCTTAGAAGTATATGTGGATGATTTATGCACTCATTCCCAACAAAGAAGATACCACATCCCTGAGCTCAGATAGATCTTCAACAAGTGTAGAGAATATCGAGTGTGTCTGAACCTAGAGAAGTGTGTGTTCATGGTACGACAAGGTAAGATCTTAGGTCATATTGTTTCGAAGAATGGAATATCAATAGAGGAGGACAAAGTAAGAGCCATAGCAAAGTTGCCGAGGCCAAGGAACGTTAAAGAGGAACAAACCTTTATGGGCCATTGTGGATATTATCCCAGGTTCATCCACATAGCCAAACTTCTTTATGCCTTGCTAACAAACTTTGAGTGGAACGATGAATGCGAAAATTCCTTCAATGAGTTGAAGAGATGTTTGTGCTCAGCACCAATACTGACCACTCCTGATTGGAATAAGCCATTCCATGTCCACGTGGATGCATCCAATTATGCAATAGGATGTGTGCTATCACAACCAACAAGTGAAGGAAATCTAGATTTGCCTATAGCATATGCTAGCATGCAATTAAATGCAGCGGAACGAAACTATACCACAACCGAGCGAGAAGGCTTAGGCATGGTATATACTGCAAAGAAGTTTAGACACTATCTATTGGCCAACAAGTTCAAGTTTTTTACTGATCATCAAGCATTATTATATTTGGTCAATAAACCTTGCAATATGGGACACTTAGTAAGATGGTTCCTCTTACTAATGGAATATGATTTTGAAGTGGTTGTTAGGAAAGGTAGGACCCACCTTAGGGCGGACCATCTTTCTTGCATCACTTTAGGAGAACCACCACAAGGAGTCTCGGATGAACTACCTGACACTTATTTGTTTAATTTAGAAGTTGTTCCTAAATGGGCAAATAAGTTGGTACCTTTCTTAACCTTTGGACTTGCAAATAAGAATGTAAAAACAAACAAAGAAGAAATTGTAAGATCACAAAAGTATCAAATATTGGCAGGAAGCATGTACAAACAAGATACAGAGGGTGTATTAGCTTGTTGTGTCAAGGACGATGAACATAGCGGTTGGTTGCAACAAGCTCATGAAGGAATGCTAGGAAATCACTACTCTAAACAAAGAACATTAAAAAATCTAAAACATTTAGGAGTGTATTGGCCTAGTATGGACAAAGAAATAAATGAGTGGATTAAGAATTGTCGAGTGTGTCAGACAAGACCCCCAGTGGAGCATGCGACTCTTTATCATGTCTCATTAATTCCAGATTGAGATCGGGAACACTACCCAATGAGGTTAGTCTTGCAAGAAAACAAGGATGGAACAAGAGGCTCAAGACTATGCCCTTGGTAGGAGACAACCTATATCGGAGAGGCAAAGATGGTTACCTAAGACTGTGCGTTCATGAATCAGACTACTTGAAAGTCTTAGAAACTGCACATTGCGGTGTTGCAAGTGGACACTCTGGGCTTGACCGAGTAATTAAGACCATTCTATTCTCAAGACTTTGGTTTCCCACTCTTCATATGGATGCACATACTTATGTGAAGAAATGTGACATATGCCAATGTGCACAATATCCGATAAGAAAAGATGAGATGCCTTTGAGATCAATGATGGGAGGACGTGCATTCTCGAAGTGGGGTATGTTCGTTGGTCCCATTAACCCCCCAGCTAGAAACTCCCATGCACAGTACATTATTGTAGCCACAGATTACCTTACAAAGTGGGTAGAAGTAAAAGCCACGACAAAGAATGATGCTCAAATGATGGCTAAGTTCTTATTCGAGAACGTGTTCACCAGCTATGGATTACCAATAGAGTTAGTTAGCGATAGAGGTACACATATCTACATCATCCATTTTAAGAGTGGATGTGCTTCGAATATTCTTTTTCTTTTTTGAACCTGTTCGTTTAGTATCACACACCATTTCTAAGTTATATTTACCTGTGAATGCATTACTACTTTTAGTGTAATACCAATGCACCATCAAAGCCTCTATTCTCATCTGATCAATATCTTTAGTTATCTCTAAAACCTTTGCAATCCAAAATGGTCTGGTAGCCTCATCACCATCAGCAAGTACTGCAGTAAGTGTTCCAACATTTATCTCTATTAAATTTCCTTGCCATCTTGCTTCTGCCTGTTTTGTCATCCTTGGGCCTACATAAATATTTCTTTCTAGTGGATGTATGTTGCTCTAGCACAATGGTGAGAACCACGTTAAGAAGCTCCACCTCCTTAATGTCAATCCGCGGAAGAGATAGGAGTGATATGAAGATCGTGAATGTGAGATGAAGTGAGAGTGAAGGTGAGAAGCATAGAAATGCACACACACATACACACACACTACGAAGAGACAAGCAAGACACAATGGAAGGTGAGAAATCAACTCTATTACTCAAGAACACTATTACAAGCTCAAAATAACTCTAACCTCAAACAAGCTAACCTCAAAAATGAGCTCTCTAGCTCTTTTTATAGTTTCTAGACTAGTTTTGACCGGTTTCACATCTAGTGACCGGCATAGTTAAAAAATAGGTCCTAGATGCTATTTGAAAGGGTAAACGGTGTCTAAAAATAACCAAAATTGATATGCTTGTTCTACCTAAGCTCCTCAAGCTCGAGGACTCCTCGACTTGCACAAAATGTAGCTAGAAATTAAGAAAAGGGTTTTTCTATGTTACATATGTTACAATAGTGATAAAAATCACTCTTGGAGGTTTTTGAAAAGTATTTTTAAAACATGATTCTTTGAAAAAAGATTCGACTGGCTCCCTGCTCCGTCGTTACATGCTTCCGCGTCTTCTATGCCTCTGGCTGCTTCCAACAATGTATAAAACTTTGAAGTGCATCTGCATTACATGCTTGGGCCACATTCACGGATCTTTATGTACAAAAATCCCATGTGAATGGAACATCAACTGGCCAATGACCTGCAATTGTATACTGTATAATCTCTTGTTGATGATTGAAAAAGTCCTCCCACCAAGATACATCTTGATCTCCAGCATATTTTTTTGCACGCTCAATATGTCTCTTCTTTTCAATGAGTGCATGCATCCAGCTTTTACTTTGATCAACCACATTTCCACATCTTTCTGTATTGTTTTTATCTTCATATGGTGATTGTTCTGCACCATACACTGTAGACAAATTAGGCACCTGCAATAAGAATCTGCATCCCTCTTTAGGCTCCCACCCAGGAGAAGATGAATACTGCTTTGCAAATAAAAGGGTTATTTCATCAACCCTCCTCATCAAGAATACATGGTTGAAACTAATATTGTGCAATGGAGCCAAAACCTTCGCATTGTTATCAAGGCCCATTGAGCAAAAGTGCTTAAAGTTATAAATCTGTGTGAGGTGTTGAACTTCTGGTTTTGGACTATATGCTTCTGAAATCAGCTCAGATATAATCGGAAGAGTAAGCATTGTTACGTGCCAACTTCTTAGAGAAAGTACTGAACATTTGATCAATGTGATCATGAGTGTGGCCAACCAGAAGGAAATTTACCTTAACCTTTTGAAATACCTGTTTTTCAACAAGCATGATTAAATATCCAAAGACCGTAGAATTTTTATTCTCTCTTGCAGTATTATCAAGTTGCAAATATAGAGTTGGTGGCAAAAGACCCTTCCATGATTGCAAAACACGATGAATGACAGTAACTATAAGGTTTGGATCATTATGCACATTCGGATATGTGAAGAAAACCTTGGACATTACAGTTCCATTGTATACCAAAGCGCCAACCAAATGCATTTGCACAAGGACTTCATCTCCAATGTCCTTAGGGATGCGATAAAAATGTGGCAAACAAGTTTTTTTTGATCCATACCATCGATCAACAAACACATATAACGCTCCGGATTTCTGAGTACTTTACTTCGATGATGAATTGCTTTCTTTCTCTCTAAAGCTTGACTCTCACGATGGTTGTTAAGAAGGTTTTTAAAATTATCCTTTTCCTGTGGTGTTGTAGCCCCCTTTGCCATGTTTTTCATAGTGGCGCAAACTGAACATTCACCCATTCTAACTTTACGAGGAATAGACACATTGTTAAACTCTTCCTTCCATAATCGAGTAAAGTGACGATACAACACATACTTCTCATTTCTATTTTCCATGTCTTCTCTATATATTTGAAATACCTATCGACGAGTAAAGTTATCTGACAAGTGAAACCTTCCAGTTGTAGGCATAACCTCACAATGCAAGCTAAACTAGTTCATCATCCAATTCATTGCATGACGTCCAACAGATCCTTTGGTCCCAACATGGAACGTATCCAAAATGAGATCCCCATTCATAAGCCCCTATTGAACCCTATGTATTCTAAAATTTCCCACACCCATTGCAATTTTAAATGCAGCCCTACAACATCGCATCCCTTGACTAAAGAAATATTCAAAAGCAACACGTGTTACTGACATGTTATCCTCAATCATTTGCATGCGAAACAAGGTATATATCCTGCCTTTCACTATCTAAATGGAGGAATTTCTCTCTTAGGTGCTTTAGTTTCTTCATTCCTAGATTGTACAAACATTTCAAACCACAACAATGCTTCACAATATCCAATGCAATCTGTCTATCTGAAGTAAGAAATTTAAATCTTTTTTGACTTACTTCACGAGGCCTTCTTTTAAAACGTAGATTGAGCTTGCTTTGCTTTTCCGTTGCTCCACATGCACTTGAGTCAGAAGGGAGATCAATGGTTGGATCAGATGGGAGATCAAGAGGTGCATTTGGTTGAGCAGCATTGCACTGTGAATTGGATAACTTAAATGACTCAACAGAAAACATAGAATCATCAGCACGTTCTAAACCATAGGGATCATCACTTATGTGGAAAGGGTCAACTGAGAACAATGAATCCAAAACTGTATCAATATGAGCAGAGGAAGTTGATGCCCAAGCATCCACTGAAAAGATTGAGCTCATCTTCACTTAGTTCAAAGAAGACTGAAGATGAATGACCTTTTTAAATAAGTAGAAATCCGAGATCAAGTGAAGATGTCACATCAAATGTCACATCAAGTAGATATGAAATCAAAAGTTCATTAAAGTACATTAAAGTGCATTAAACATCAAATTACATTAAAGCCTAAAATTAAAGTACTTAATTACTCAGACATACACTAATAAGGGAACCAAAGATTTGATTCACTCTTGAAAGATGAGATACAGAGTTGATTTCTAACTAGATATGAGTCATTGAGTCTTAGCATTATGAGTGAATCAAAAATATATCGAAGTTGAGTTCCAACTGGTTTAGATATTAAAATTGTTTGCAGTAGTGCCATTGAAGACTTTACAAAAAGAAATTTTACCTTTGGTTAAGATTTCAAGGATTAGGTTTTATTGTGGTCTTGGATAGATCTCAAAGAGGTATATGAAAGTCTATTCAGAAAGAATTATGTAAAAAACTGGTACATGGAAAAGTATATGTAAGAATTATGTGTAAAAGCTACGATTTTCAAATGATTTTTGAATTTACGAAAGATTTTCAAATGAATTTTGAATCTGCGATTTTCTTGAATGTTGGATGCTATGAATAACCTCATTTGATTTTCTATTTTCTGCAAAGACAATGAGTGACGTTTGTTAATCAAGACGTTTGAACCCCAAAGTTCTTTGTTGAATGTTTATTCATACATTGATTTTCCTTTTCAACAATGTGTTACAAGATAAATGTGAATATGAATTGAAGTGAGAAGGATAACACTATAAAGATGTCATTAATCTCCCATATTCAACACAACTTAGACTTGATTTTTTTCCCAAGCAAGAGATTCTAAGAAACAACTTATACATGAGATTAGACTTCCTCATGTACATGTTGGAGTTAGACGTCTGCGGAAGCACGCGAACAGCACAAGGAAGAAGAAGAAGCTTGGAGCACAACACACAACACTGAATGTATTAGTAGAGAATGTACAAAGATAAGTAGCCCATTAGGGCAATAGGCGTATATACAAGCCGGGGGAAAAAAACCTCCTAAAGAGGGAAAAAAGTGCCCCGGCGGTCCTAGAGTGTTCACACACATCACTACCTAAATATATCAACAAATCCCCCCTAGGAGTGATGCAGTGAACAAGGAGCTGGCACTCATGTATAAGGAAGTGCAAGCTATGTGGAAATCACTCCACAAAAGGAAGTAAGCCCAAAGCTTTACGGAAAGCTTCAAACTTCTCCCTAGGCAGAGCCTTCGTGAAAAGGTCTGCAATGTTCTCCTGCGTGGGCACATATGCCAAGCTGATCTCCCCAGCAGAGAACCTCTCCCTGACATAGTGATAATGCACCTCAATGTGCTTAGTGCGAGCATGGAACACAAGGTTCCTCGCAACTACCAATGCGCTCTGACTGTCACTAAAGATGGTGGTGGCAGAAGACTAGCCAATACCCAAATCAGCCATAAGGCGTCTGAGCCACACACACTCAACAGTCGCTCTGAAAGCTGCCCTATACTCAGCCTCACAACTAGAAGTGGCCACAGTAGGCTGCTTCTTGCTCAACCAAGATATACATGAGCTACCAAGCATGAAGCAAAAACCATTGGCCGAGTAATGCATAAGTAAATCAAGCATCCAACAGCCTGCTGATAGAGAACAACATCAAATGCATCTCCAGCATCATGAAGACTCAATCGTAAACCTGTCTCCATAGGAGTGGCAATAGGCTTACAGCCTTCAAGGCCAAAATGCTGCAATAATGTGTCAATATATTTCGTTTGACACAAAGCCATTCCACCATCAACGTGCATAAACTGAATGCCCAAATAGTGATGCAAATGCCCCAAATCAGACATCTCAAATGAGGCATGCAAATCAACCTTAAAATCAGCAATATGTGTCTCAATAGGACCAGTGAGCAGCATGTCATCAACATAGACAACAATGATCGGAAGCACATCATTAGCACGTTTAACATATAAGGTGCTTTCAGTTGGACTGTTCTCAAAACCATGTGCAATCAGATAGGCATGTATCTTCTCATACCAAGCACGTGGTGCTTGCTTTAAACCATATAATGCCTTCTTTAACCTGCAAACCTGGTTTTCATGCCCTTTCTGCACAAAGCCAGGGGGCTGAAAAACATACACTTCTTCATGCAAGTCACCATTCAGAAATGTTGTTTTAATGTCCAACTGATGTACATTCCAACCATGATGGGCTGCAAGTGCACAAATGCTCTGAACAGTAGTCATACAACATGTAGGTGCAAAGGTCTCATCAACATCAATGCCTCTTTCCTGTGCATAACCCTTTGCAACAAGCCTAGCCTTATACCTGTCAACTGTACCATCAGGTTTACGCTTCAGCTTGTATACCCACTTAGTGCCAATGGCCTTCTTGCCAGGAGGCAAGTCACATAAAGACCATGTACCATTCTTCATTATAGCATCATATTCAGATTGCATAGCAGCCATCCAATTTTTTGAATTTTGTGCTTCATCAAAAGAAACAGGCTCATTCTCATCACAGAGACTAGATGCAGCCATAGCATAGCAATCTGATGCAAAGGAGGCACTATGAGAGCCTGAACGAGTACGATATGACAAAGGTGCATCTAATTTGCTATCACGCAAAGTCTACACCAGCCATTTTGGCATAGTTTTTGCCTGCTCAATATCAGCTCTCTCATCAACAAGTGCATCATGTAAATCTGCATCAGAAATGGAATGATCTGCATCATCATATGAAACCTGCAAAGGCTGAGAAGTTGCCTCATTAGGACCAGCACTAGCCTGTCCACCTGTAAAAAGAGGCATCAAAGTATCATACATGTCTTTGGAGCTAACAGATGTCTCCTTAGTACATGAAAGCAATGGTTGAATAGCATCTTCCACAAAGACAACATCACGGCTAACCAGAATGCGTTTAGTCTGTGGATGATACAGACGATAGCCTTTACTTTCAGAACTGTACCCAACAAAAATACATTTTACTGCCTTATCATCCAATTTTCTGCGATGTTGTTCAGGCACTAATGCATATGCCAAACAACCAAAAACACGCAGATGAGCAACAGATGGCTTGCAGACATGCCAAGCCTCATATGGAGTGATAGACTGCAACGCTTTAGTGGGACACCTGTTCAGTACATATGCTGCACACATGACAGCCTCAAGCTAGAAACTATGTGGTAAAGCCTGACTTTTGACCATGCACCTCGCCATCTCCATGAGTGACCTGTTCTTTCGTTCAGCAACTCCATTCTGTTGAGGTGTATACGACACTGTACACTGGTGTTTTATCCCACGTTCAGCCAGAAATGCATTAAAATCTGAAGACATATATTCCTCCCCTCGATCAGAACGGAGAGTGCCCATTTTACATGCTGATAGATTTTCAGCCAAAACCAAAAACTGTTTGAAGCACATGAGCACTTCGGACTTTGTTTTGAGTGGATATACCTATGCATGCCTGGAAAAATCATCAATGAAAGTCATGAAGTAAAGGTAATTTCCAAAAGAGGGTGTCTGCATAGGACCACAGACATCACTATGTACAAGCTGCAATTTTTGCGTAGCCCGAACTGAACCATCTTTTGGAAAGGAAGAATGCTGCATTTTGCCCAAAATACAGCCTTCACAAACATGTTTTCCAGGTGCCTCAAGTTTGGGCAAAGAGGACACCATTTCAGATTTTTGCAGGCGTAACAAACTAGCAAAATTCAGATGACCAAAGCGTGCATGCCAAAGCTTTGCATCTGACATAGCCTGAGAATCATGAACTGCACATGCCGAATCATTCATAGATCTTTCATAGTCTATGAGCTTATACAGCCCACGACATAAAATGCCAGAAGCAATAATCACATCGCCATTTGAGAGATCATGGACTATACACCTGTCATCAACGAATTTCACAACCAAGCCAATCTTGGCTAATGCAGAAACTGATAACAGGTTCTTTTTGATCCCTAGCACAAATAAAGCATTTGACAAAGTGAAAGAACTACCATCAGCAGTAGTCAGAATGATCTTACCAACTCCCATAACAGGATAAGAGGAGTTATTGGCGCATGTGACAGTATTCCCTGTAGGGGCAGGCTCGAGTGAAGAGAAGAAACTGCGCTACGAGGTAATATGTTTGGTCGCCCCACTGTCAAAGTACCAAACATCTGAGTCTACTGTAGACATGCACTGATCATAAGAAGATGGGTCAAAACTGCAGATAGTAGTAAATGCCCATTCTTCTTCCTGCACAAGATTTGCAGACTCTGTTTTTGGTGTAGAGGCCTCTGCAACAACCATTCCAGCCTCTTTCTTCTTTGCCTCTTTAGCAGCCAATTTTGGACAGTTCTTTATAATATGATCATTTCCTTTACAGTACTTGCAGAACAATTTCTACTTTTCTGATTTCTTCTCATCTTTATCCTGGTTCTTCGATTGTGCAGCATTTGCAGATTTCTGCTTACTAGTAGAAGAGCTCCATTTTCCTTTGCCCTTCTGACTAGCCAGGAAAGCTTGATCTGCAACACGCATAATGGACCTGTTCTGCCTGGACTGATCTTCCTGCAATAGAACAGAGACTCATTCCTCAAATGACAAGGCATTCGGATTGACTTTCATCATCAACCGAAGAGTAGAGGCAAAACTCTGATATGAATCAGGAAGACCATTCAGAACGGTCTGCACAAGTGAGCTATCTGGTATAACCTCATCAGCAGAAATCAATTGTTCCTTCAGGTCTTTGATCTTTGTAAGAAAACTGTCCATAGAATCACCTTCATTCATATGCTCACTCTCCAACTGTTTTCGGAGGTAAGCAACACGAGCCTCATTCCTAGCCTGGTACAAAGTGGTAAGTGTATCCCAAGCATCCTTTGCTGTTCTCCAAGAGCGAATGTGAGGAATAATGGCACGTTTGACAGACAAAGCTATCAATGCATGTGCCTGGGCATCTCAGCCATCCCAACAAATTTGCTCTGCAGTAGATGCAACAGAAATAGCAGCATGAATAGGAATCTGTAGAATATCATCTTCTACACCATCTTCATCAGCTCCAACACCTGTATTTGCAGTACCTGTCATTACAGGTGTAACAGGACGTCTTTCAACACCCTGCACAATGTTCCACAATCCTTTTGCAACCAGTACATGTCGCATCATATAAACCCATAATGGGTAGTTGGTACCATCCAACTTATCCTCAACAGCCAACATACGGAATACATCACTACTTTCAGCCATGGCCGGTGACTAAAATACCTTGATGCAGAAAATTGATTGTATCTCAAAAAGTTGAACGGAACTGCCCAGACGAGTTCTGCTAGACCTGTAGCAGACTTCGAGACGCTTAAAGTGGCGAACAGAAACTGGTATATACCTTTGGCACAAAAGGACAAAATAGCTTGCACAAGCGCTGCCATAGTGCGTTTCGGAGGCCGAAACGAGCTCAGGTCGCGATTTTGGCACCACAAAGCGAAGATGTTTTGATCTCGAAAACACCCTGAGTAATCATAAAATTTCGTGCGAATCTGAGACTGCAAACGGAGGAGTGTCGATGGCGCCCTAGAAGAAGCAACGACCTGCTCTGATACCAATTGTTGGAGTTAGACATCTGCGGAAGCACGCGAACAGCACAAGGAAGAAGAAGAAGCTTGGAGCACAACACACAAGACTGAATGTATTACTAGAGAATGTACAAAGATAAGTAGCCCATTAGGGCAATAGGCGTATATACAAGCCGGGGAAAAAAACCTCCTAAAGAGGGAAAAAAGTGCCCCGGCGGTCCTAGAGTGTTCACACACATCACTACCTAAATATATCAACAGTACATACCATAATCTTGCCATTGAAGTGTAAATTACATGCAAATGTATATAAATAGTTGCAAGCTTCTATAAATATTTCACTAAAGTCGAGGTGAAACAGCCTATTTGTGTGAGTGGTATTTCCTGCTTAGATAAGTTGACAGATATAGTTAGCAACTGGATTCATTCAGTTAGATCTAGTTAGTCTCTGGTTCAAGTTACCCAATTGCCTATAAATAGCAGAGGAGGAGATCATTCTCATTTTCAAAATCCATGAGCAAGAGAGAGCAATAGAGCACAGACAGCCATGGAGCACAGAGCTCAGCAAACCAGCAAGGCAACTCTCATGGAGAAGAAGAATGTTGGCAAGAGTACCAAGAGGTAGGCAAAATCATACCACAAAAAAAGATTCCTAAAAGATTCGTTTTGTATGTTTGAGTAAATAGTATGCTTTCTAGGTTTTTATTTTTCTTATCTCATAAAATATAGATCCAATGAGGGTACAACTCGATGCCAAGCATCGACTTAATGGTGTAAGTCGATGCCAGGCATCGACTTTTAAGTGCAAGTCGATGCTGCACATCGACTTTGGGGTCCAACTCGATGCCTGGCATCGACTTGCAGCCTCAAGTCGATGTCGTGCAGCGACTTTGGGGTCCAACTCGATGCCTGGCATCGACTTGCAGCCTCAAGTCGATGCTAGGCATTGACTTTCACTTAAATTCGATGCCTGGCATCAAATTGCATCCTCAAGTCGATGCCTGGCATTGACTTGGAAGGTCGGTACCTGACATCCAATGTGGCCTGAAAGTCGATGCCAGGCATCGACTTTAGGGTGCAAAGTCGATGCCAGGCATCGACTTTTAGGTGCAAGTCGATGTCAGGCATCGACTTTGTGTGCAAGTTGATGCTAGGCATCGACTTGAGGGTGCAAGTCGATGCCAGGCATCGACTTGCACCTAAAAGTCGATGCCTGGCATCGACTTGGACCCTCGAAAAACACATTAACGTATGAGCTCATATTTCCAAGCCCTTTCAGGGATGCTAAGTCCAAAAGTGAGAGGCCCTTCAAGAAGCTGAAAGTGACAATGAGCTCTATGGATCAGCAGCGTGACAGAGGCATTGGTCACCAAGCAAAACCAAAGAAAAACATTGCATCCTTATCCTCTGAGAAGGCCAGCAATCCATTTTGAATGTCCTCTGGTGGATAGAGTAGCATCAAAATTCCTGAGGATGATGCAACTAGGAAGGAAAGGTCGAGGGACGAAGAGGTCTTAAGGACAGATCGTCCACTCCGGGACATGAAAAACCTGGAGTGATGCCTTTAGTATGTGGAAGAAAAGAATGCAGTCCTACTTGTGTTCGTAGGGGCGTATGGGAGAGGAAAGATCACGACAACACAGGGTTTTCAGTATGGCCTTGTGTTCAAACTGGATTATGAAGATGAGGATTCTGATAACCTCCTTGTCCTGGTAGAGACATCGAAAGGTTTAAGAAATGTTATATGCAAGATGGATTTCTTGTGCCCAGAGTGCTGTGTTCCAGAGAGGCTTGCAAAGATATGCAGGGACTCAGATAATCTTATCAAGGACTTGATGCCATGGATCCAGGGCAACATCATGCCAACACAACAGAAGATGACAACCCCTATAAAGGCAAGGGGTAAGCAGTGCGTGCAAAAAAAGTTCCTGAAGAAAAAGAAGAGAATTGCTGATGAGGAGTCTTCTGACTCAAGCTCTAGCTCTGAGGATATAATAGTTGCACCTGGTGGAGAGCTTGCCTCGGGTGTTCTTGGTACTGAGCAGAACAAGATGAGGGGGGACATAGCTAGAAGAAAAGTTGTGAAGAAGGGGCAGTTGTTCCACCTGCCAATCAATATCATCCATAGGCCACCAATAGATCCAGTCACAAGGAGGAGGCCCCTTGAGATCAGGGAGCCACACAATTTGCACGTGCAGAATCTTAAGAAGAAAATGAAAATAAATCCTCATGCTACTGTTGTGCCTTTCCTTGTCATGGTGGATCCGGAGGAGTGCAGCTCTGTGGAGGAGTTCAATGAGGGTCTGTTTGAGGATTATACATATTATGTGATTGGTGGTTCACACTCTGCAGAGGCCCGTAGACAGCTAGTGAAGGAGCATCCCACCACATTCTTCTTTAGGTATGCAGAGTGTAAGATATATGTTGGTCTTACAACTGAGGAAGTCAAGCTTCTTGCTTGGGATCACAACAATGACAATGACTACAGGCAAAAAATGTCCTCCATAGAGAGAATTCGGTTCTTCCACCATGAATATGAAGATTGTCTCGTGAAGGAAGCTGGAAGAATACATCCCAATCTACGAAAGCAATGCCTTATTGAGGTTGGAATCGCACTGGATGAGAATCAAAAGTCTGATGCTTTGAGAAAATATGATCCATGGTTTCAACTGGCATTCAGAACAGGTGAGATTTGGGATTTGCAGGATAAAATTTTCACAATGTGGGATAACAAGGCGGTCAAGGGCCAGAAGCAACAGAAGTCGAGGCCAGACCCACAGGTTGATCTCAAGGGAAAGGGAAGGAAAGTTGACCTCTCAATTGAAGAGGCTCCTGAGGACATGAAGCTGACACCATGGAGGGCCCTTCAAGGAATCAAGGATGATACATTGATTATATCAACTTTGTCAAGAGTAATCTCCAAGGAGTTAAGCCTGGAGGAGATGGTGACTGAGCTCAATAAGTATGTATGTTATTCTCACATCCTTTTTCCCTCCTCCCATGTTTCTGGTCTAACCTAGTCTCTTTGTCATTTCTGTGACTATAGTCATAAAGTATACATGAAGATTCAGGAGGTGATGATGAAGAGGCTGGGTTGCTTTTCTTGGATAGAGGTCCAAGCAGACTATTCAACCACATCATCCTACAAAGCTTTATCAGAATATTTTATCCTGTTTCGTGATTGGGTAGGTTCTCTTTCAGGGAGCATGCCTGGTTTTCTATTAGACTAGATGCCTTGATTCACCTAACCAATTCCATGCCACGCTTTTAGTAGGAACTCGATGCCTGACATCGACTTGGGGGCATAAGTCGATGCCTGGCATCGACTTGGGGGCATAAGTCGATGTCTGGCATTGACTTGGGGGCATAAGTCGATGCCTGTCATCGACTTGGGGGCATAAGTCGATGCATGGCATCGACCTCGTGGCATAAGTCGATGCTAGGCATCGACTTATGTCCCAAAGTCGATGCCAAGCATCAACTTTGAGTAGTCGATGCCTGGCATCGACCCACACACAAAATCGATGCCATGCATCGATTCCTTATGTTCCGTTTGCTGTATTGAAGAGCTCATTTAATTCTCTTTCCACTTTATTCTGCAGAAACCAAAGAAAAGTAAGTCTATAGAGCTAGTAGATGATTGCCCCCCTGCATTCCTGGCTCACATTCAAAGAGCAAGGCATGAGAAATCTAGACTGAAAGCCAAGGAGATTGATTTTGATGATGAACCTGATCTGAAATGTTTCTCCAATCCCTAGACCCCCTTAGGCCTGTATATTACAATGTATTCTGTAGTGATGTAAATAGCATTTGTTCTGTTGTGCTTAGAAAGCATTTCTCCCTTCTCATAGCACACATACCTTATGGATTTAGGATGTTGGGATCAGTTAATGATGATAAACCCTTCAAACACCCTCAGATTCGGAAGATGGTCACTGATTTTGCAGAGTTGACTATGTCTCCTCTTTGGAGGATAGTAATTTTCCATAGCAGAGACCAGTCTTTCTCTGTTTCAACTGCTCTGAAGGCAAGATGTCATGTTGTGGAGTGCCTCATGTGGTAAGTAATCTTCTTTCTATCTCCATGGATTTAATGATGCTCTCTGTCACTTATAGTTCTTGTTGGCAGGGTGAAGACAAACGTCAATCACACTCCTTTGCAGCTCTAGTGAATGCATCACAGTTGGCTATTATGATGAAGTAAGCAAAAGGAGAGTCAGGGAGCATTGCAATGAGAATAGGATCTCAAATGTGCTCATTTTCCCAGCCGTTACCAAGAAACTTCGTCATGTAGCTGGGGATAGGACATTGGTTAACCCCTATCAGAAGCCACAAAAGCTCATAATGAGATTGCTTCAACTATTCTCCAATGATGATGACTGGGTATTAGACCTTTTTTCGGGCACAGGTAATTTCAATTTTAACAATTTTCATTAGTCAGAATGTTGATTGGCCTCTAAGTGGTTTTCTGCTGTTTCAGGAACGACTATGGCTTGCTCCTTAAAGATATTCAGACACTGCATAGCTGTGGAGAAGGATGATGCTCAAGTGAGCTTCATTAGAATGAGAATCAATGGGCTGAATGAATGCCCAGATGAAGACCAAGAGGTTGGAAGGAAGCACATTGCAGACATGGAGAGATTCCAACCGACTTCAAGGGAGCCTGTTCCCCCACTTGTAGATGAACCGGGGGACATGGCTTACCTTGAAGAGCCAATCTTGGAGCAAGAGAGGCAGGAGATGTGTTCTAATGTTCTAGAGGATCCCATTATGCTTGAGCCTGAGGAAAGCTATGATCAGCTTCTATTGTAGATTCATATTACTCTTGTAAAACACATGAAATGTAAAACATCATTTTAATAGAAATATAATGCCGAGTTCTGCTTCCACTTTGTGTTAAGCTTGACTTATCTTGAGCATTTCTCTGATGAATGCGTGAATGTTTCTTAGTATAATTTTGTTGATTATAATCTTCTCTTGGGAATGCTTTTGTGAAATTTATTTCATATTCTGTGAATATGGCCCAGCATTCAATGATGATCTTAACTATACAAAGGGGATGATCTTAATTGCCTTGTTAAAATGTTTCGATTTTTGCAACACATGTACTCTGATTTTCGAGTAGCTTTTAATCAACTATAATCTGTGCTTGTTGAGGTTATAGATGTAATGAAGGAGCTTCCCGAACTCTTACTTGTACCTTCAACTCTAATCTCTTGTCAAAGATCATGATGTGGGATTCTTGATCGTGCTGAACAACTAGTTTTCATGGCACCAAGTATTTTAACATATCTATCTTGACTACTTGAGATAATAGATCAATCTTCTAGTCAATATTTACAAGCAAGAACAAGTGATGCTTTCTAGATATTGTAAAATGCCCACTTTATTGCTTGATATCATGGTCTTTAGGTAAAAAGGAATAGAGAACATGTCTTTGTTCTCCTTTGTTGTGACTCAGTGTTAACAACTGACCAGGTTACATTGGGAAGATGGACCGCTCCTGTTGATACATGAAGGACATGACCTCTAAACATACTACATGGAGCCAGCACTACAATAAGGGTCTGTCTGGGACGACAGACTCAAGAGGGGGGAGTGTTGACACTCAAGGTTAAGGACAAAGCATGGAAGTGTACCAAGGAAGTGGACACATAAGAAGAAGGAGCATTTAAGGAGCTCCAAGAAGCACATGTCAAATTTTCAGAAGAAACCCCTACAAAAATAGTGATTTTTATCGCTAAAAACCATTGTGAATACCATTTTTCATTTTTGCAACTCCATTTTGTTCAAGCCAAGGAGTCCTCGAGCTTGAGGAGTATTAGAACTATCATCTTGCCAGTTTTCACAATTTCTAGACTCCGTTTGAGCCCCCAAATAAGCCCTAGAACCTAATTTTTCACTAGGCCGGACACTAGGTCTGGACAGGGCCAAAACCACTCAAAAAACTATAAAAAGGCCTAGAGAGCTCATTTTTCAGGTTAGCTTGTTGTAGATTTTAGCTTTGTAAGTGAGTTCTTTGCAATTAAGGATCTTCCACTGTTCCACTCTTTGCTCTTACCTATGTGTGTGCATGCTTGTGTGCTTTCACTCACGCACTTGTGCCATCACTTGCTCACGGTCTTCATACTGGTCCTCATGTCTCCACGGATTGACATTTATGAGGTGAAGCTCCTCACATTGGTACTCACCATTGTGCTAGAGTGACAGAGAGCTTCCATGTAATAAGTGAAAACTTATCTGCACAATTAATTCAAGCTCAACAGGCACTCTCCGCCAAGGAAGTAGAAGCTCAGGAAGCCAAGGAAAAATGCACCGTGCTAACAATGGAAAACCAAAAGCGCCAAGATCAACTCACAGAAATCGAAAGAAAATATGAAGCAGGTGAAGCTGAGAAAGCAAGAAAGAATGCTAGAAGTAAACTACTTGAAACTCAAATAAAGGTATATATATGGAGGGAGCATACAATTTAAGAAATAGGAATAAAGAACTTATGAAAGCCATATTGTGCAACCAACCCATAGCAGCACAAGCAGTAACAACAAATGATACCAAAGCATTGGAAGTGCAAATTGCGAAGTATGAAGATCAGCTAAAACAAGAGCAAGCTCTAAGAGAGGAATGGGAGAAGAAATATATATACGACACCAATGAACTAAGGAAGAGATGGAAGGTGGTAGAGAACAAAATCATCGAACAATGTAATGAAGATGCCAATCAAATGGCTGCCATAGGAGAAGAACTCTTGAAGAACAAGCAAACAATCATGAGAGCCATTGATGAAATCAACGAAAGAGATGAAACCATTAAGAAGCTCAAGGCTCAAATAGAACAACAGGTAACAACGGGGACACCAATAGTTCCAAGCTCCCAAGCGGCTACTAAGGAGACCTCTCTCGCCCCCCATGCATCATTCACGGATAAGGGAGGCATCAGAGCCAAACACTAAAAGGCATGATCAGGCTATTGCAGAACTAAGCCGACATGCGATGGCACTACTGATGTCCCAGTTTATGGAACAATTTGAAAAACAGGTGGTCAAGGTAATGAAAGAGGCAAAGATTGAAAGCAAGATCCTGTAACATATTTTGAAGCCATTCAATATACCTTATGAATTACTTAAAGAAGAGACACGACAATATATAAAGAAGATCATGCATAAAGAATCTGATAACCATCTGCAATTCAACGTACAGACATTCACATATACACAAGAAGAGTTTGACAAAGTAGATCCTGTGTGGAGATGCAAGTTTTTGGAGAAGAATCTGACGCTAAGGGTACATTGGGAGTCAGCACCATATGTGCTCTACGTTAATCCATCTTTTTGCCCAATACCTAGAAGATGCTCCTGGATGCAATTTTGGGAAGCACAGCGCCAGGGTAGCTTAAATAACCAATGGCTAAACTATCCGCTATTACCTAGTCTTCCTCACAAATGTCTAGAGGATTACATGGTGCAAACGATAGAATTTTGGCTATCCAGATATGCCACAATCCCAGATTTATCCATCAAAATGACAAACAGAATTTTGAGTATGCTACTTACAGTATTTGAAAGAACTTGGAGAAGCTTGTAGAAGGTAGAAAAACATGTTTCGAAGCGATGAAGTTTGGTCTAGCCAACCGGCACAAGACCAGCCCTTGAGCTTATGGAGACTCAAATAGACCTTATAGGCATGGGATAAGTGCAACGAAATCCACTATGTACTTTGGAGCATCAAGGAGAATGAGTCGATACAAAACAGATAGGTTCGCAGGTCGACTAGCTCAAAAAACTTACTATCTATGGAAGAGACAATGAACTTCAAATGCCCATAGCGACCAGCATGATTAAAATTAGAAAAAATCCTTTTATGGGAGTGATACACATAGGGTTGAGTGTATAGAATGCACAAATGTATAAGGAATATGCAAAATATGCTATAGGAATGAATGAGACATTCACCGGTGGTACTTCCTATTTTTCAGGAATATGTAGAGATTGACCCCGAGACATAAAAACTCAGATTTCTCCCAATCTACTGAACCAATTCCATGAAAATTTATAAGCATAAAATAGACACCAATACCTTTCCAATGAGCCATGTTGCACTCAGATTGGAGCTCTAGAGAGAAAGAAGCAGCCTCTGCAAGATTACTATTGGCGAAGAAGATGATGCAGAGAATTGAAGGAGCAAGACAATGATGGTCACAAGTGTATGTATATTGCTTCCATGTAATGTACAAGTGATTTCAAGTCTTTATATAGACTCTAGGAGTGTTCCACGACTTTTACAAGTGAAGTTTGAATTCAAATGAAGGTGAGAATGGTTGTTGGAGGGAATCAATTCACTTTCCTACAATCTAGGAAAAGTGAAGATCTAGTTTGATCTACTTTTAGGTGATTGATTGCTTGATTGAATGCAACTTCAACCACCACAAATTCGTGGGATTTGGGCTTTATCTTTCTACCTTTACATGTGTAAAGCTCAAGGCTTTTACAATGATAAATGAACCATCAAAAATCTCTCAAAAAAATACAATAAATGAGCATAAGAAAAAGAACTCTCCAACGGATATTCTTTCGACGCTATAGCCTTTGATGTAGATCAAATCCACCTCAAGCATAGTGTAAGCTTGATGTTCCAACAGTATTAAAGGTATTTCAACACGCACAATACACATTTTTGAACTTCATCAAAATTAATCAAGGAGCGGATGTTTTAATTTTTTATCTATCCACCACCCCGAGTCGCTTAACTATCATGGTGATATAATCACGATTTATGTTTCTCTCAAGTCCCTATATGCAAACGTTTGAAGAAGCATTCTTTACAGGTTTTTTGAGATGGACTCGGAGATATTTGTGAAAATGTCTTCCAACTTAAATGCGCGACTTGTGGCCTATGAATTAAGCTTTTTTGCAGATCATAGAAAGGCACCAGATGATGGAGTAAAGTCAAATCAATGGAAGGAACTGATGATATGTCAACAAAATTCGCTTAATCATAGAGAGCAAAAAGTCATACAAACATATGCACATTGACACAAAAAGCCTATCGCAGACGATAGAGTTCAGGAGGAGGGACATGTGGAACGAGAGTCAAGCAAGAAGAGAAGAAGAAGAAAATCAAAGAACAAAATAGCTCACTAAGAACGAACCACCCACTGCCCAAAGCCCCGCAGGGGCATGCATCAGGCTACAACGCAAAAGGACCAGGTCTCGAAGAGTGGAAACAAAGAAATATAACAATCTAGGACCTTTTACGGGAAGTTGCAAAAAGCTTCCTTATCCACTAGGTGCATGCAGTGGAAAGAAGTAAACAGGCTCCATGCAATAAAACAGGGTCAGATGTGTGAAGACAAAGACATATCCGAGGACCAAAAGTTAGAAAGGGGAGAAGCTGAGAAGCAAGAAATGGGTGACTAAGAGTATCACATTCTTAGCCACTAGATGCGTGCATGGCAGCTCGACTTAACACAACAACCCAGATTTATGAATGTAAGGAATATCAAGGGGATTATAGAAGCAAAGGACTTAGTTCGGATAAAGTAACAAATTGTCAGACAATCCTTATTGCTTCTTTGACCATTGGGTGTGTGTACTAAGGAGCTATAGACAAGTTGCAGACAAAAAGCAAAGCCTGTCAAGGGACAATAGAGACAAAGAGGGGGAGAGTGTTGTAGAGAAAAGAGGCACAAAAAAGGAGCCCCAAAATTTTCAAATTATTGAGCATAAATTTTCTTCTTCAAAATCCTATGAAATTCCCTCGAAGCCATGTAAATGCGCTAGAGGAGTCCTCTAGATGCATAAGCCCCAAATCCTTGTAACATAACTCTTGTAAAATAGTAGGAATTCGAGTTAGTCAATAAAGTGCCGGTCTCTTGTGTGAAAGGACCATTTTTAGGGCACATGTATATAAGTCACTTTGTGACTCTTGTAAGAGACTTTATGCACTTGTGAAGAATTGAAGAAGAATTTCAAATTTGCTTCTTTCCTACTGATTTCCTCCTTCTCCATGATCTTGTGTGTGTGTGTGTAAAGCTTGGAATTGTGTGTAAGACTGTTATCTATCCCTTCCCATCGCTTTTGAACTACTGTAGTGTGTGTGTGAGCCATTACGAGTTGTGGAGCGAGTGTTGGTGCTTCCTACCGTTCACTATTTTGCTCCTAACTTGAAGTGCATTTGTCAAATTAAAGTGAGAATACTATCAATAGATGCGTCTCATCGAGAGCTTCGAAAGAAACCTAGTTGTCACCATATTCGAATTTGTGCTTACTACTGTAAATGGTATTGTGGCATGCATTTTCAGAGGATTATTGAGTTAAAGAGGTAGTTAAGCCTTTTCACATGCATTGTAGCTTAGCCACTTCACTTTCCATCATGTATGCACACGTCTTCATACACTTGGTTCATATGGTTCCTTGGATTGATAATTAAACATGTATCAATCCACCACTATATGCACTTCTGGGGTGATTGAGGTCTAGTCTCACTGACACAAGTTCCTAAGGCTTCACGACTTAGGTACACAGCTCCCCTATACTCAGCCTCACAACTAGAAGTGGCCACAATAGGCTTCTTCTTGCTCAACTAAGATATACATGAGCTACCAATAATGAAGCAAAAACCACTGGTGGACATAGGAGTGTCATAGCAACCAGCCCAATCACTATCAGAAAAAACATGCAAATCTCACGATAGTGATCCCCCCTTGGGATAAAACAATCCAAGGATCTAGGTACCACTCAAGTCGCGAAAGATGCAGTTAACTACCTGCCAATGCTTGACACCTGGGCAATGCATAAACCTACTCATCTATGAGATAGCAAACTGAATATTTGACCGAGTAATGCATAAGTAAATCAAGCATCCAACAACTTGCTAATAGAGAACAACATCAAATGCATCTCCAACATCATGAAGACTCAATCGTAAACCTGTCTCCATAGGAGTGGCAATAGGCAACAAACTGAATGCCCAAATAGTGATGCAAATGCCCCAAATCAGACATCTCAAATGAGGCATGAAACTCAGCCTTAAAATCAGCAATATGCTTCTCAATAGGACCAGTGAGCAGCATGTCATCAACATAGACAATAATGATCAGAAGCACATCATTAGCACGCTTGACATATAAGGTGCTTTTAGTTGGACTATTCTCAAAACCATGTGCAATCAAATAGGCATGTATCTTTTCATACCAAGCACGTGGTGCTTGTTTCAAACCATATAAAGCCTTTCTTAACCTGCAGACCTGGTTTTCATGCCCTTTTTGCACAAAGCCATGGGGATGAAAAACATACACTTCTTCATCCAAGTCGCCATTTAGAAATGCAGTTGTAATGTCCAACTGATGTAAATTCCAACCATGATGAGCTGCAAGTGCACAGATGCTATGAAGAGTAGTCATTCGGCAAGTAGGTGCAAAGGTCTTATCAAAATCAATGCCTCTTTCCTGTGCATAACCCTTTGAAACAAGCCTAAGCTTATACATGTCAATTGTTCCATGAGGCTTACACTTCAGCTTGTATACTCACTTAGTGCCAATGGCCTTCTTGCCAGGAGGCAAGTCACATAAAGACCAAGTACCATTCTTCATTATAGCATCATATTCTGATTGCATAACAACCATCCAATTTTTTGAAATTTTGTGCTTAATTAAACGAAAGAGGCTCATTCTCATCACAAAGACTAGATGCACCCTTCGCATAGCAATCTGATGCAACCAAGGCACTATGAGATCTTGATCGACTACAATATGATAGAGGTGCATCTAATTTGCTGTCACGCAAAGTCTGCACCAACCATTTTGGCATAGTTTGTACCTACTCAATATCAGCTCTCTCATCAACAAGTGCATCATGTAAATCTGCATCAGAAATGGGATGATATGCATCATCACATGCAACTTGCAAAGGCTGAGAAGTTGCCTCATTAGGACCAACACTAGACTGTCCACCTGTAAAAAGAGGCACCAAAGTATCATACATGTCTTTGGAGCTAACAAATGTCTCCTTAGTACATGAAAGCAATGGCTGAATAGCATCTTCTGCAAAAACAACATCACGGCTAACCAAGATGCATTTAGTCTGTGGATGATATAGACAATAGCCTTTACTTTCAGAACTGTACCCAACAAAAATACATTTTACTACTTTATCATCCAATTTTTTGTGATGTTGTCTAGGCACTAATGCATATGCCAGACAACCAAAAACACACAGATGAGCAACAGATGGCTTGCGACCATGACAAGCCTCATATGGAGTGATAGACTACAACACTTTAGTGGGACACCTATTAAGTATATATGCTCTACACATAACAGCCTAAAGCTAGAAACTATTGAGGTGTATACGGCACTGTACACTGATGTTTTATCCCATGTTCAACCAGGATTGCATTAAAGTCAGAAGACATATATTCTCACCCTCGATCAGAATAGGGGGTTCCCAATTTACATGCTGACAGATTTTCACCCAAAACAAAAAATTGTTTGAAGCACATAAACACTTCGAACTTTGCCTTCAATGGATATACCCATGCATGCCTAGAAAAATCATCGATGAAAGTCATGACGTAAAGATAGTTCCCAAAAGAAGGTGTCTACATAGGACCACAAACATCACTATGTATAAGCTATAATTTTTTGTAGCCGGAACTGCACCATCTTTTGGAAAGGAGGAGCACTGCATTTTGCCCAAAATACAGCCTTCACAAACATGTTTTTTGAGTGCCTCAAGTTTGGCAAAGAGGACACCATTTCAGATTTCTGCAGGTGTAGAAAGCTAGCAAAATTCAAATGACCAAAGCATGCATGCTAGAGCTTTGCATCTTACATAGCCTGAGAATCATGTACTGCACATGCCGAATCATTTACAGATCTTTCATAGTCTATGAGCTTATACAGCCCACGACATAAAATGCAAGAAGCAATAATGATGTCGCAATTTGACAGACCATGAACTATACATCTATCATCAACAAATTTCACAACCAAGCCAATCTTGGCTAATGCAGAAACTGATAACATATTTTTCTTGATCCATGGCACAAATAAAGCATCTGATAGAGTGAAAGAACTACCATCAGTAAAAGTCAAAATGATCTTACCAACTCCTGTAATAGGATAAGAGGACTTGTTTGTGCATGTAACAGTATTCCCTATAGGGGCAGGCTCCAGTGAAGAGAAGAAACTGCGTTGGGAGGTAGTATGTTTGGTTGCCCCACTATCAAAGTACCAAACATCTGAGTCTACTGCAGACATGCGCAACTCATGAGAAGATGGGTTAAAAGTGCAAACAGTAGTAAACGCCCATTCTTCATCCTGCATAAGATTAGCAGACCCTATTTTCGATGTAGAGGCCTCTACAACAACCATTCCTCTTTCTTCTTTGACTCTTTAGCAGCCAGTTTTGGACAGCTCTTAATGACATGATCATTTTCTTTATAGTATTTGCAAAACAATTTTTTCTTTTTTGATTTTGTCTCATCTTTGTCGTCCTTCTTTGAATGTGCAGCATTTGGAGATTCCTGCTTACGAATTGAAGAGCTCCATTTTCCTTTGCCCTCTTGACTAGCCAAGAAAGCTTGATTTGCAACATGCATAATAGACCTGTTCTGCCTAGAGTGATCTTCTTGCAATAGAACATAAACTAAATCTTCAAATGTCAAGGCATTTGGATTGACTTTCATCATCAAACGAAGAGTAGAAGCAAAACTCTGATATGAGTTAAGAAGACCATTCAAAACAGTGTGCACAAGTGAAGTGTCAGGAAGGAATTCATCAGTAGAAATCAATTGTTCCTTCAAATCCTTGATCTTTTTCAAAAAACTATCCATAGAATCACCTTCATTCATGTGCTCACTCTCCAGTTTTTTTATGGAGGTAACCAACACGAGGCTAATTCCTAGCCTGGTACAATGTGGTAAGTGTATCCCAAGCATCCTTTGCTGTTATGCAATAGTGAACGTGAGGAATAATGGCACGTTTGATAGAAATAGCTATCAATGCATGTGCCTGGGCATCGTTGCCATCCCAATGAATTTGCTCTGTAGTAGGCACAGCAGAAAGTGAAGTATGAACAAGAATCTATAGAATATCACCATCTTCGACACCTTCTACATCAACTTTAGTACCTGCGGTTGTAATAGTTGCAGGTGTGATAGGACGTTTTTGAACACCCTATACAATGTTCCACAGTCCTTTTGCAACCAATACATGTCGCATCATATAAGCCCATAATGGGTAGTTGGTACCATCCAACTTATCCTCAACAACCAACATCACTACTTTCACCCATGGCCGGTGACTAAAATACCTTGATGCAAAAAATTGACTGTATCTCAAAAAGTTGAACATAACTACCCAGAAAAATTCTACTAAACCTGTAGCAGACTTCGAGACACTTATACTAGCGAACCAAAACTAGTATATATCTTTGGCATAAAAAGACAAAATTGCCTACACAAGCACTATGATAGTGCATTCCAAGGCCAAAACCAGCTCAGATTGTGATTTTGGCGACAGAGTGAAGCAGTTTTGATCTCTGAAACACCTTGAGTATGCTCACCAAAATTCATGCGATTCTGAGATTGCAATTGGAGAGGTGTTGACGATGCCCTAGATGAAGCGGCGACCTAGTTTGATACCGACTGTTGGAGTTAGATGTCTGTGGAAGCATGCAAACAACACAAGGAAGAAGAAAAATCTTGGAGCACAACACACAATACTGAATGTGTTACCACTAGAATGTACAAAGATAAGTTGCCCATTAGGGCAATAGGTGTATATACAAGGGGGTGACCTCCAAAAGAGGGAAAAAAGAGCCCTAGTGGTCCTAGAGTGTTCACACATATCACTACCTAAATATATCAACAAACACAAGACTCCATTGGTTGAAGAAGCTGGAAGAGTAAAAATGAAATTTGGCAAATTAGATCACACAATAGCTGAATAGAGATACACAAGATAGAGTATGTTGGATATATTATTCCAATGAAGGATTCAGGGTGGCCCTATCAGATGGTCAGTGTGCCCAAAAAGAAGACAAATCAAATGAAGTGTGGTTGATTTAGAGATTGTGGAGGGCAAAGAGTTTTCATCATCATATGCAGGCTTAAGGCCTATCAACTGCAAAAGTAAAGCTTTCTGGATCATTAGACCTTGCAACATCTGTCCAGGTTATACATACCATTCTCGTACCCATTTTTTTTAGTTTATTAATTTTCATCAATTTTCATGCTTTTTCTTTGAGTTTTTATGCTATTGAGAAGCTATTTCATAGCCCATCTTATGTACATCTTGTTAGACGTTTTTTGGGAATTTTCTAAGACTTTTTATCCTTTTTCAATGTCATTTTTCTTAGTAAATAAGAAGTAAAAAAGGATGCTCTCTGTGATTTTGTGTGGGAAAAATTTTCTAGACAATTATGGAATTTTTTATGATTTTTTATATTTTTTAAATTTTTTTTGGATTTTTATTTGATTTTCTATATATTTAAAAAAGGACCCCTCAATTGTTATTTTTTATTTTCATAAATAAATAAATAAATAAATAAATAAAATTTCTCTCTCTACATTCTTTCTCTACCTCTCTCTACCTTCTCTCTCTCTCACTCTCACTCTTTCTCTCTCTCTCTCTCTCTCTCTCTCTCCCTCCCTCTCTCTTCCCTCTCTCTAACTCTCTGTACTTCTCTCTTCTCTCTCTACTGATCTCTTCTCTCTCTCTATCTTCTTCTCTTTAATCTCTCTCTAGCATCTCTCCACTCTCTCTCTTCTCTCTCCTTCCCTGGCCCCCTCCTCCCGCCCCCTCTTTTTTTATCTATTATTTATTTTTTATTTTTTATGGGAAAAAATGCACGCCACACGGGTTATTTTTTTTATTATTTTATTTTTATGAAGAATGCACACACTCCCCAAACTTTTTATTTTTTATATATTTTTTTATTTTAAAAAATATATATATCTTATATTTTTATTGGAAAAATGTTTTTGGCTCTAGATTGTGCCTCCGATGGCCATTTTTTTTCAAAGTTGGGGTCATTTTCATGTCTTTTCACAAATTTGGACTCATTTTTTGCATTGGGTTTTCCAAGATCCCAATGTGTCTCCTACTTTTGGTCAAAACCCACACATTTTGTGCACATTTATCATGTGCTTTTTATTTTGCACATGGTTCAGATGGTCTATTATCACCTAATTTTCCTACATGTTACACATTTTTCCATGTGAACCCTCTATAGCTCTCATGTTTTAGCATTTTGGCTCCATCTAGAGCCCTTTCTCATTCTCCATGCCCCTCCCTTTATACCTCAACCCAACCCACCCTTACCCCTCCTTACCCTATCTTTATTAACCCTTTCGCCCTCCCTAACCCTTCCTTTCTACCATCTATTCTCCCACATCTACTTCTTCAATGCAAAATTGCCAGTTTTGGTTCTTCCCTAGTGATTGTTCTTGACTACTCATGGTGAACTTGGTCGCTGCTCAATTTTCCTTTTGAAGTTTGTGCACAACAGGTATCAAAGTGAACCTCTCTACTCATGGTTTGGCTATTAGCTCTTCAGGATGGAAAGCACATTAGGTGGTGGGCAACTATTGAGCCCATCAAAGTCATATTGGTCAAAGTCAATCTAGTCAAAGTAAAAATGATCAAAGTCAAACTCGTTAAATTCAAGATGGTCAAAGTCAAAGCGGTCAAAGTCAAGTTGTTGAAGGTGCATAGGTAGTGCACAATCAATTTGTTCACAATGGTTATGTTTTGCAGAAAGGGGATGTAGTTTGCAGATTGTCTTTCTGTAAGTTCCAAGGGTTTTAAAGGTGTTTGGAAGGTTTAGGTGAACCCTCACTTAGGTACATATATTGAAGAAATGAAGGCAAAAGTCACGGAACGTATGTGAAGTGGAATCAGTACACAAAAGTGAAAGTATGGCCCCCCATTTAAAATTTTGTTTTTGTCCTAAAGTCACTACATGAAAAAATAGGGAGTCATTGGTTGTACACATATTGAGACATTCTTGGGACATCAAAGTGAGAACCAAGATACACTATCAGTTAGGAGTGGCATAAGTGAATGGACACTCAACTCAAGGCATATGCATTATTCTTGGATTTATACTAAGTGAGTGTGAGCATAGTCTACATTAGGGTGAAGAGCAAGGAACATTGAGGCAAAGTGCGATGCAGAGAAGAGAGTTTGAGGCAAAGTGTGCAAGAAGTGTGATCTAATGTGGAGAGATGGAGTGCAGAGAGCTAGTAAGCTAGACAATAAAGGTGGCACAAGGTACCATTGAAGAGGTGTGCACATTGACAGAAGGTTTCCATTACTCCTACCCTATTGGAAGCTTGAGTGCAAGGTGTGCACAAGTGCAAGCTCCTGGATAAGGTGGAGGTCTGTTGTAGAGAAGATTGGTGGCATAAGGAACTTTGGGTATCTTGTAACCTTGTGCGTTTGTGTACTCTTTGGGATTGTGCATTCCGCACAGAGAGCATTTGGTTTGTGCTATACATCATCATTGTATTTTTCTCTTCATAATCAATCTACAGAAGCTTCCAGTGTCTCTGTTCCACTTCTTTTTCTCTTGTTTCTCCTACAAACACTCAACTCCCTTTCTACAAAGAATCCCCTAACAAAGGTATATGACATATACTCATAATTAAATATACTTTGTCAAACTTTATTTTACCTCCCTTGACCATATCAACCATATTGGCCTTTAGTGGGAGACTTTTGTTGATTGTTACCATTAGTGTCTACGTGGAAGTCCAAGTGGGTGTTGGAAAATCTTGTACATGCATGTTCAAATAAAACATATAGTGACTTGGTCAGCTACGAATTGTATTGAGACCACACATTTGTGAGACCTACATATAACAAAATTGTGCTCTTTGGTTCTCTAGCTCACTACATTTTCTCAATAGGTCTACATGGCTAGGTACATAGAATGTTTGTGATGTCAGCCAAAAAGATAAGCTATGCTATGAGGAGCTAGGAAGATCCCCTCTAGGAAAGAGCAAGACATATGATATTATGCAACCAAGAATAAAGGTATTGCTTATTGGAGGAATGTGGGAGGAATATGAAGAAAGAATCATCAATCCTAAGGCTATCATACAAATGATGAGAGAGAACCTAGATGTTGTGGTGCATTTCTTTTCTCCTCCATATATAAACCAAAGTGCATGACTAAAGAAGCCATACATGTCATAGGTTGCACCATCCAAGAAGATCGTATAGCAATATGTCTCTACACTACAACATATTAGGTGTATATCATAGATGCTTCCATGAAATGACCGCATTGCATCCCACCAAGTCCTCCAACAGTGCAACCAATCCATGATAATATCCATAAGCTTCCTCAATTCGTGTTGGAGGATGACCCACTACCAACTCCTGCAACAAATATGCAAAATGTTAGATGAACATACATGACGTGCTTAACATAAAAAAATTCAATAATCCAAATGATACTTACAAACTCGAGATGCATAGTGTCATATCTGCCACTACCCAAATGTGACGGTCTAATTATATCTAGATGTGTGGTTGTTGCATCTCACTGTTGGCGATATCGGTCAGGAGTCTGTTGCTCATCATGAATCATATCCCACTCTTTAGCATCTAATCATACATGCTTTGGTAAGACTTCTCTAAAAGCATTACGAGCCTCGGACCATCCATGGAACATAACCTCATGTGCCGTATGCTGAATCCACTCTAAGATGACAATAGGACGGCCATGTGCTGGCTCGAACTCTTGATATATCATCTCTGTGATATAATTTTTATGATCTTTATCCTATTCACTCCATTTCAACATGACAACGTGTCCAAATTGTATGGAGTAAAGCTATCATATGCAGTGATGCATGGCCTTTCTGGCCGCATCCATCACTAGAGCTCCATCACATATACTATACACCTTGGAGTCATCATGGTCATGAGCACCCCAAGGTGTACATGATGTACCACGTGGCATATCTAAATTTGAGGTACTCACTCTAGGAGTAGACGTTGGAGACCCAATGTCCATCGCACTACCTCCACAACATCCACCTCCTCTAGAACCACTTGTAGATCCACTGCTGGAACCTCCTACTCTAGAGTATGACCTCAATTGATGGGATGAGCGAGCACCTATATCACGCTGAGGTGTTGAATGCACATGTCGACTACTAGAGCCACTAGGAGATGGCTAAGAAGGTGGTCATGGTGGAGTCATAAGGCCAGAAGAGGACCTCCGACGAGAGTAGCCCCACTCACAGGAGTGACGCCAGCAAGAGTGATGCCAGTGGGAGTGAGGTCGGTAGGAGTGCTACCGCGAGCGATCCAATACTGGTTCATAGCGGCCATATACATGGGAGGAACCTGAGATATAAACTCCAAGAACTGCTCCTCTATCATGGAATGTGGAGTGGCTGGAGGGCTGTCTCCCATCATGCTTTGTAACAAAAGAACTCAAATAATTACCATATGATAATAATGGTAATATAAAGAAATAATAGTGTAAAAAAGAACATATTAAAAAAAAACACAAATTAGTACATACAAGTGTTTGATTAAAAAATCCTCTATTTTAGCATCTTCTTGGACATCTGATGCCCAGATGATATCTATCTCTACATTGGTGACTTCTAGATCTCTTGGTATGCTAGCTCCTTCTTGATCATTATCTGTTGCTTCATCATGTATCTCATCTACTTCAAAGACATCTTCATCTCGGACAATGATATCTTCTTCTTGGACTACCAAATGAATCTCAGAGTCTAGTACAGATGGAATTTCTTCTACATCTATGTTCTCACAAATTTTTCTGCTATGTGGGGAGAGTTGTAAAACAAATAGCCACACTAGTTCTTTCAAATCTGGCATAAAAACAACTGGCTCACTATGTTCGGGAAGTACAAATGTATCTCTTTCATCTCTCCATAACTTTGTGGAGTCTACTTGAAGGAAACCACTCTTATTCCGCCTCACACTTGCATTTCTTTTAGAGGTGACCACTTTGTACCATTTCACATAAAAAACAAAGTAATCAAGCTTCCTGAAGGATAGCTTTAAGATATCTTGAATCACTCCACAATAATCTAACCGGCCTTCTTGAGCATTCTCATATCTTGCACTAGCTCTAATTTTTTGGAAAAAGTTAACCATCACCCCACTATCAAAAGTAGACCTATTTTCATCGATTCGTGGGATCCAAAAGTTGTTTGGAGTTAGACGTCTGCGGAAGCACATGAACATCACAGGGAAGAAGAAGAAGCTTGGAGCACAACACACAATACTGAATGTATTACTAAAGAATGTACAAAGATAAGTAGCCCATTAGGGCAATAGGCGTATATACAAGCCGGGGGAAAAAAACCTCCTAAAGAGGGAAAAAAGTGCCCCGACGGTCCTAGTGTGTTCATACACATCACTACCTAAATATATCAACAAATCCCCCTTGGGAGTGATGCGGTGAAAATGGAGCTAGCACTCATGTATAAGGAAGTGCCAAGCTATGTGGAAATCACTCCATAAAAGGAAGTAAGCCCAAAGCTTTGCGGAAAGCTTCAAACTTCTCCCTAGGCAGAGCCTTCGTGAAAAGGTCTACAATGTTCTCTTGCGTGGATATATGCCAAGCTGATCTCCCTAACAGAGAACCTCTCCTTGACATAGTGATAATGCACCTAAATGTGCTTAGAGCGAGCATGGAACATAGGGTTCCTCGCAACTGCCAATACGCACTGACTGTTAGTGAAGATGGTGGTGGCAGAAGTCTAACCAACACCCAAATCAGCCATAAGGTGTCTGAGCCACACACACTCAACAGTCGCAGTGAAAGCTTCCCTTTACTCAGCCTCACAACTGGAAGTGGCCACAGTAGGCTGCTTCTTGCTCAACCAAGATATACATGAGCTACCAAGCATGAAGCAAAAGCCACTAGTGGACACACGAGTGTCATAGCAACCAGCCCAATTTGAGTCAGAAAAAGCATGCAAATCTGGCAGTAGTGATCCCCCTTGGGATAAAACAACCCAAGTAGCCGAGTACCACTCAAATAGCGAAAGATGCGCTTAACTGCCTACCAATGCTTGACTCCTGGGCAATGCATAAACCTGCTCATCTGTGAGACAACAAACTGAATATCTGGTCGAGTAATGCATAAGTAAATCAAGCATCCAATAGCATGCTGATAGAGAACAACATCAAATGCATCTCCAACATCATGAAGACTCAATCGTAAACCTGTCTCCATAAGAGTGGCAATAGGCTTACAATCTTCAAGGCCAAAATGCTACAATAATGTGTCAATATATTTCGTTTGACACAAAGCCATTCCACCATCAACTTGCATAAACTAAATGCCCAAATAGTGATGCAAATGCCCCAAATCAGACATCTCAAATAAGGCATGCAAATCAGCCTTAAACTCAGCAATATGCTTCTCAATAGGACCAGTGAGTAGCATGTCGTCCACATAGACAACAATGATCAGAAGCACATCATTAGCATGCTTAACATATAAGGTGCTTTCAGTTGGAGTGTTCTCAAAACCATGTGCAATCAGATAGGCATGTATCTTCTCATACCAAGCACGTGGTGCTTGCTTTAAACCATATAATGCCTTCTTTAACTTGCACACCTCGTTTTCATGCCCTTTCTGCACAAATCCACGGGGTTGAAAAACATACACTTCTTCATGCAAGTCACCATTCAGAAATGCTATTTTAATGTCCAACTGATGTACATTCCAACCATGATGAGCTGCAAGTGCACAGAGGCTCCCAAGAGTAGTCATACGGCATGTAGGTGCAAAGGTCTCATCAAAATCAATGCCTCTTTCTTGTGCATAACCCTTTGCAACAAGCCTAGCCTTATACCTGTCAACTGTACCATCCAGTTTATGCTTTAGCTTGTATACCCACTTAGTGCCAATGGCCTTCTTGCTAGGAGGCAAGTCACATAAAGACTAAGTACCATTCTTCATTATAGCATCATATTCAGATTGCATAGCAGTCATCCAACTTTCTGAATTTTGTGCTTCATCAAACGAAACAGGCTCATTCTCATCATAGAGACTAGATGCAGCCATAGCATAGCAATCTGATGCAAAAGAGGCACTATGAGAGCATGAACGAGTACGATATGACAGAGGTGCATCTAATTTGATGTCATGCAAGGTCTGCACTAGCCATTTTGGCATAGTTCTTGCCTGCTCAATATCAGCTCTCTCATCAATAAGTGCATCATGTACATCTACATCAGAAATTGAATTATCTGCATCATCACATGAAACCTACAAAGGCTGAGAAGTTGCCTCATTAGGACCATCACTAGACTGTCCACCTGTAAAAAGAGGCAGCAAGGTATCATACATGTCTTTGGAGCTAACAGATGTCTCCTTAGTACATGAAAGCAATGGCTGAATATCATCTTCCACAAAAACAACATCACGGCTAACCAGAATGCGCTTAGTCTGTGGATGATACAGATGATAGCCTTTACTTTCAGAACTGTACCCAACAAAAATACATTTTACTCCTTTATCATCCAATTTTCTGCGATGTTGTTTAGGCACTAATGCATATGCCAAACAACCAAAAACACGCAGATGAGCAACATATGGCTTGCAGTCATGCCAAGCCTCATATGGAGTGATAGACTATAGTGCTTTAGTGGGACACCTGTTCAGTACATATGCTGCACACATGACAACCTCAAGCTAGAAACTATGTGGTAAAGCCTGACTCTTGACCATACACCTCGCCATCTCCATGAGTGACATGTTCTTTCGTCCAGTAACTCCATTCTATTGAGGTGTATATGGCACTGTAGACTGGTGTTTTATCCCACGTTCAGCTAGAAATGCATTAAAATCAGAAGACTTATATTCCCCCCCTAAACAAAATGGACGGTGCCCATTTTACATGCTAAGAGATTTTCAGCCAAAACCAAAAACTGTTTGAAGCACATGAACACTTTCGACTTTGCCTTCAATGGATATACCTATGCATGCCTGGAAAAATCATCGATGAAAGTCACGAAGTAAAGATAATTCCCAAAAGAAGATCATGAACTATACACCTGTCATCAACAAATTTCACAACCAAGCCAATCTTGGCTAATACAGAAACTGATAACAGGTTCTTCTTGATCCTTGGCACAAATAAAGCATCTGACAAAGTGAAAGAACTACCATCAACAGTAGTCAAAATGATCTTACCAACTCCCATAATAGGATAAAAGGAGTTGTTGGCGCATGTAACAGTATTCCCTATAGGGGCAGGCTCGAGTGAAGAGAAGAAACTACGCTACGAGGTAATATGTTTGGTTGCCCGACTGTCAAAATACCAAACATCTAAGTCTACTACAGACATGCACAACTCATGAGAAGATGGGTCAAAACTACAGATAGTAGTAAACGCCCATTCTTCTTCCTGCACAAGATTAGCAGACTCTGTTTTTGGTGTAGAGGCCTCTGCAACAACCATTCCAACCTCTTTCTTCTTTTCCTCTTTAGCAGCGAGTTTTGGATAGTTCTTTATGATATGATCATTCCCTTTACAGTACTTACAAAACAATTTTTTCTTTTCTGATTTCTTCTCATCATTATCTTCCTTCTTCGAATATGCAGAACCAGTAGATTTCTGCTTACTAGTTGAAGAGCTCCATTTTCCTTTGCCCTTCTGACTAGCCAGGAAAGCTTGATCTGCAACTCGCATAATGGACCTGTTCTGCCTGGACTGATCTTCCTGCAACAAAATAGAGACTAACTCCTCAAATGATAAGGCATTTGGATTGCCTTTCATCATCAACCAAAGAGTAGAAGCAAAACTCTCATATGAATCAGGAAGACCATTCAGAATGGTCTGCACAAGTGAGCTATTTGGTATAACCTCATCAGTAGAAATTAGTTGTTCCTTCAAGTCTTTGATCGTCATTAGGAAACTGTTCATAGAATCACCTTCATTCATGTGCTCACTCTCCAACTATTTTCGGAGGTAAGCAACATGAGCTCATTCCTAACTTGGTACAATGTGGTAAGTGTTGATTTCGTGACAAAAGCTTGTTCACTAACAAGACTGCGGAAAATTGCCACGATTCAACTAGAACTAAGCTAGAGTGATATTAGAACACCTCTATAATCATTAGTAGCTTAGCAACCTTCTGAAACTGAAAACTTTATAACTGTATTTAGTGAAAACTGAAAATTCACTTTATAGAAAGCTTCGTGTTTCCTTCAAGCTTCAATTCTGAACTTATTTACTTCAGACTTTACACTACTGCCTTTGCTTACAGTTAGATAATCTTTCCATTATTTAATTGTGCCAAAACTATGTTTTGAACTCACCAAAATTTCACCGGAACTTCATCGGAATTCCACCGGACTGTTACCGGACTGTAACCGTAATCTTACTGGAATCTTACCGGAATCAACTGCAATTCTGTTTGTGATTACTTCAAATGATTGTTGTTGAAGTAAAGAAGTAATACCCGAGCTTCCTTTAGTAATTGAACTATTTCTAAAGTTTAAGAAAAAACTTCACCAGTTCAGGACACCTTTTTACGGTCAGACTTTGTACTGTGTACTTGTCCCGTTTCACAAAACTCTTTTGATCAACTTATTAGTTGAGACTTCTAGCTTCAAGATGAGCTATCACTCATGAAAATCTTTACACTGTGTTACGAGATCTAACTCTCAGAAGTACCGGAAAATGTTTACTGAGAAAAACTGTAACTGTTAACTAACTTTCACAGTAACATGAAATTACTCAGATTTCTTCACATACAAAGAATGCACTCAATCTTCCACATGAACATGTGTTTTCTATTAGAGAAGATGTGTACAAAATAGCTTGGCCTCACTTTGCTCATAGCTATGGAAAACTCTTCTACTCTGAGTAGTTATTCCTTACCATCTCTCTCAGATGAATACCCGACAGTTCACGTTCTATTATTCATCTTTACATACGCGATCTCTGGCATCTTCTTCTTTCTCTATATGCGCTCTTCTCACCTTTTCTCTTCTCATCTATTCTCACCTCTTATTCCGGTTCTATGCTCTCTCTTATATACATTTTGATCCAAGATTCAAACTCGTAATTCTGGAAGTTTCTACACCTTATATTACAGGCGTGAATTTGTCCCTTCACTAAGGCTTGATTTTTTGAATGTTTTGTTTCTGCTTCTCTTTGTCTTTCTTCTTCAGTATGTCTGTCTGTATGTCAAATTTGTGAGTGATTCTTCAACAGCTCCCCCTCAGTCACTAATTTGCATTCTCTGATCTTTCATATATTCTTCTTTTCTTTTATACCTGCCATTTCTTTGAATCTGCTTGTCTTTACTCCATCCAAGCTCTTTGTCAGAATATCTGCTATCTGATCTTTTGTACGAGTGAATACTAATTCAATCTCCTTCTCCATTACCTTTTCCCTGAGGAAATGATATTGAATCTATATGTGTTTTGTTCTTGCATGAAATACTGGATTTGCTGTAAGATACAACGAGCTCATATTATCTCCATGTATGATAGGTATACCTTGATTAATACACATGCTTTTGAACAAGGTCTGCATCCATATCACTTCTTTCGCTGCTTCCACAAGTTCTTTATATTCTGCTTCTGTTGACGATAAAGCCACTATGTGTTGCTTCTTTGAACACCAGCTTACAAGCTTATCTCCTAGGTATATCATATACCCATTTGTTGATCTTCTGTCATCTTGACTTCCTGCCCAGTCTGAGTCACTATATGCTCTCAGCTTTATATCTGACGTATAAGGATAATATAATCCTTCCTTTATAGTTCTTTTGATATATCTAAGAACTCTTTGTCCTGCAACCCAATGTTGATCCTACGGACAATGCATGAACTGTGAGAGAACTCCCACTGCATAACTGAGATCCGGTCTTGTTAGCGTAGCATAAATCAAGCTTCCAACTAACAACTGATACTTCCTCATATCTTTAAACTCTGCACCATCATATTTGTTGAGTTTATGATTTACTTCAAGCGTTGTTGAAGCTTCTCTGCAATTCTCCATGTTAAACTTCTTCAGTAAGTTTAGGAGATACCTTTCTTGTGAAACATATACACCATGATCTGTATATGTAACTTCCATTCCAAGAAAATATGATAATTTTCCTAGATCACTGATCTTGAACTCTTTTTCAAGCAGTCTCTTTACCTCTTTGATTCCTTCATATGAGGTTTCTGTGATTATTATGTCATCTACATAAATACAAATGTAGATCATACCTTCATCTGTTCTCTTAACGAGTAGACTTGCATCAGCCTTCGAGCTTTGGTATCCAAGGTCATTGAGATACTTCACAAGTCTGTAATTCTAAGCTCTTGGAGCTTGCTTCAATCCATAGAGAGCTCTTCTTAATCTTCAAACATGATCTGGGTAACTAGAACTTACAAACCCTTCAGGCTGTTCCATGTAAACTTCATCTGATATATATCCATTTAAAAATGCATTCTTTATATCCAGCTGACTTAGCTTCCATCCTTTTGATGCTGCTATAGCAATCAATGTCCTTATGGTTGACATCTTTTCCACCGGACTAAATGTCTCATCATAATCTATGCCATGTTTTTGAGCATAGCCTTTGACCACCAGTCTAGCTTTGATATCTGGCTATCCTTCCATTTGCAAGTTTTTAACTTTGTAAACCCATTTATTTCCAATCACTTTCTTACCATTTGGTTTTAGAACAAGTTCCCAAGTCTTATTCTCTTCCAGTGCATTGAACTCATCCTTCATTGCTTCTTCCCATTGTTTCTTACCTTTTGCTTCACCAAAATTCTGAGGTTCTTCATCTTCCTTTACTAAGTAAGCATAGTTTTTCTGAGTCAAATAAGAAGTGTCATAGGAATACCTTGTTGGTTGTTTCCTTACTCTGTTTGACCTTCTTAGCTCATATTCTTCATGTGTATCTGAATACGCATCTTCATCACAGTTGAAGCGCAAAAGAAATCATATGGTTGAAGACTCTCATGAAAAGTTTTGACATCATTTAGAGTACACCCACTATTCATGGAGATAAGAGGAATTCATTGTATCTGGCTGCTAACCCTATTTTTCATGCCAGGACTAAACACATTGAGATTCAGTATCACTACTTAAGAGAGAAGGTGATTGATAAAGAGATTGAATTCATACATACTTCAATAAACGATCAGATTGCAAATATGCCAACAAAAAGCTTGGATGGACCAAAGCTACAGAGATTCAAAGACATGGCAGGTATAAAGAAGATAGAGAAAACCTCAATTGATGATTGAGGGGGAGCTGTTGGTGCAAGTCAACCACCAATTGATGTTAATTCAAGATTTTGCTAATTGAGTATTGATCCTCTAAATTGGTAAAGGTTTTGAGTTGTTCTTGATATAGAGGTGCTCTAACATCAATGATAGCTTGTTCTTTTGGAGATTAACACTCTCCATCACTGTTTGGTTGCATCCTTATGAATAGCTTCACTTGTTCACAAATCCTTGAACCTTTGATCTTGCCCAATCAAGTTTCTCAGGCATGTTCACTTTTGGACTTTTCTTCATGTTAGTTGTCCTGGGGGTACTTGAAGAAGATTGACTTACAATGGTCTACAACTCTTGGATTTTGCTTTGAAGTTCTGTGATTACATCTTGAATATTCTATTGTTGAATACTTTTTTGGTTTTCTCATATATATTGGACTTGTTGTTCAATAACTTTAAGTGCAGAAAACATTTCTTCATGAATAATCTTCATGGTGCCTAGTATTGATGAAGGTAGTCTTCCCAAAATGTCAGGGGAGCACTAGATTGTGCTCTTTGACTACACTAGACAAGATTTCAAAAATATGCTTCTGATTACAAGAACATCCATGTAGGGGAAATGATACAAGAATATGTGATTGATACAAGACGTCCCAAAACTAGATACAAGAAATAACTAGAAAGGATCTCGTACTACGAGATTGCAATAGGACAAGAAAGGATGTCCATGGTACATGACTAGACAAGACAAGAGCAAGAGACAAGACTAGAAATTGAAAGTACTTACCTGGTGATCATGACCCCTTGAGCTCCCAAGACTGGCATTGGCAAGACTGAGAATGAATGTGGCCAATACCTCCTTATATACACTTTCCAAGGGCGATTACGAGTTGATGATGTCATCGATGATGTTATCAATTGAAAACAAGACCTCCAAGTGTCAGAATTGAGCAAATAGACAGTTGATCTTAAGGTTTGGGCACGTTCTAGACGCAATGGAAGCATTGTTTTCTCCAAATTCTAAGCCAAGCATGATATATAGAAATTCTCATAGAATCTAAGGTTCAGGATGGTTTCCTTTGTGTCCATGACATGAGGCATGTCATTGCCATCTGGCGAAAACTAATCTTTAAGAAGCTTGCAATAAGCAATTATGACGATATTAGATTTTGATACAGTAATGAAATTTTATTTCAAATCCACTTACCTGAACAATTCAGAGACATTATTATTTGACCATCCATAAATGGATTGAAGATTGAGCATTACAAGTGATGCATGTAGTACATATATCTTTACCCTAGTGTACAATGGTAAATAGGCTAATCTTCACATGTTATCATATTCTTTGTCGGCTTTTGATTGTGGAAATTCTGTTGTGTCCATGGAATCCATGACATCTTCTCCACCATCCTAATCTTTTTCCATCTCATAAAATTCTTCAAGGATTTCTTCCATGTGTTCGTTCTGTGTAATGCTACTAGTACCTTGTACTTCTAGCTCCCTCTTTATTCTCTTCTATCCATGAGAGGTTATCAATGCAATGTCGTTTGGGTCCACCTGATCACCAAGGGGACCATGTGAATGGTAGCATAGGTTTTGTAGTCGACTTTTATCAAAGGATCAATATTCTCTAAGATGTGCAATACAAATCCGCCGTTTTTGATAAATTTGATACTTGCATTGAGTGCAAGGACATGCCATTCTCTCCTCCAGATCCAAAGATGCCATCTGATACCATGTGGACATTTTCGAACATTTAATTATAGAAACATAATTTTTTTTATTAAACCTAAAAGCCCTAATCCTAAAGAACTAAACCTAAAACATGTATATATGTCTATGCATATATATATATATATATATATATATATATATATATATATATATATATATATATATATATATATATATATATATATATATATATATATATAGAGAGAGAGAGAGAGAGAGAGAGAGAGAGAGAGAGAAGACCCTAAAATCTTATTGTTATATATTTAAGTAACTAGCTCTTTTCTTTTTTTCTTAATTTGTTTCTTATATATATTTAATTTAATTAAACCCTAAAACCTTATATATATATATATATATATATATATATATATATATATATATATATATATATATATATATATATATATATATATATATGTAAAAAACCTAAAAATCCTAAAGACCTATTTTTCATATATTTAATTATATTTTTAATTATTTATGCATGTGTATATATATTTGTATGTGCATATGTATTATGTGTATTTTTTCCTAATTTTTTTAATATATGATTATATATGTTAATATTAAACCAAAAACTCTATTTTTATATATTTAATTTGACAAAAAACCCTAAAAGCCTATTTTTATATATTTAAGGATATGAATTTAATTTATATATTTAAAACACTAGCTCTTTTCATATTTATTTATCTATAGAATGATCCTATTTTTTATATATATTTATCTATATATTCTATTTTTTTCTTAATTATATATATATATATATATATTTATACAATGCTGCATGTGTATATATATGTGTATATGTATATGTATTATGTGTGTATATGTGTATATGTGTGTATGCATGTGTAAAGAACCTAAAAACCCTAATCCTATTTTTTATATATATTTCTCATGCGCAAGCTCTAAGATTTTGGTAGTTCTCATGCGCAAGCTCCAAGATTTTGTATAGATGATATTTAAATGTGAATTAAGACATGGCACAAAAACTAGAAGAAAAAGGGATGAAAGGTTCATGAGCCTTCTTTTGCTTGCATCTTCTATCCACTTAATACATTCACAACTTACCTTGAGCAGAGAAGACTACAAAAAGGAAGGAACATGAATAAAAAGGGGGTTGAAATAGCTCTCACATGTGAGATGCACAAACCATACAATATATATAAAATTTCCTTATATAACATAAAATATGAATTGTATAAACAGATGTTTGATTTTCCAACAATTTGTTCCCTTGTATAAGGATATCGATTAGGTGCTTCCCTTGTTTTTCTACTAGTTGACTCCAGAAAACCTCAATCTAGTTCGAATGAGCATTCCACCTTCTATTGACCCTCAATCATCTTGTCTAGGTCATTTCTTTTTCTTCCATACTTACACTTTTTATGCATCACTATGGGAGTACCTAGATATTTCAGCTCTTGATTGTATATCTTAGTTTCTTTCCTTTACGATGATCAAAACGGAAAATATAATTTACTTCTGAAGAAAAAATGGACTCAATCTGCTTTTTTTTGGAAAGAACTTCAAAAATATTAAACATACTCTTATAATTCTTCCTTGAACATTCCATTCTGTACTTTGTGGGGTCGATTTTAATGCTTAGGAATGAGATGGGTTTAATCCACTTCAACAACTTTTTAAAATAGTACAATGGAGTTTGAGTGCCCCGAAGAATACCAGTTGTGCACCATTTCACTCAACTTGATTGATGGGAAGAGAAGAAAGTAAGCCTTTTGATCTTTCTGTCTTGAAAATAATCTTTCTGATTCCAAGATTTCTCTCAAATCTCTTGCACATCCCCATGAATATAGTTCACAAAACCCTAGATTTAAAAAGACACAAAAGAAAACCCTAAAACAATCTTTCTTTGGGGAATTCTCATTCACAATGAGTGCAAAAAATGCCTCCGCATGTATGGCGGAAGTGCTTTGGCACTTCCGTTTCCAGCTCTTCAACGCAAGCCGAGCCGACCATATAGAGTTCTTTAATTTCCTCAAGTATTATCCCCATGGCATCTCCAATCCCCATGGCATCCAAACATGGAAAATGGCGATAAAAGAAAGGATGGAGAACAGCACAGAGGAGCGCCACACTAGAACAGCACAGAGGAGGGCCACTGTCCACACTAGACGCATTGACCGACCCATTAATGAAGCTCGTCCTTATATGAAGATGGAGAACTTCAGCAAGGTGACGGACTGGGGAGCTTAGATCTTGTGGGAGAGATCTTGGAAGGCGCAAAGTCGAGAGTAACTTCTGCCTGTTCGTCGCTGCGCTTGGGGACGAGCATCACCGAGTTCTTGGTTGACATGGCAGCCGGTCAGGAAAGAGGCAATGCAGCTACTGGCGCAATGATGGTGGCAATGACGTTGTTGGGGCTTTGCGGCGTCATCAAGGGAGCTATGGCCGTGAATTATGTTGTCGGAGATAGCGAGGGCTGGACCATCAAGCCCTACGACTCCTGGGTTGCGGGGAAAACATTCAGAGTCGGAGATACTCTCGGTCTCTCTCTCTCTCTCTCTCTCTCTCTCTCTCTCTCTCTGTGGACACAAAATCACACACACAATCTGCATTCTGTCTGCCTAGATCAATTTTCAGATCCCAGATCTTTCATACATTCACGTATTCGACATTGGTGAGTGTAAAATCTCACCTCAAAACTCGTTACTTGCTCCGACGTTTAGGTCTCTGGTTCGTCGCACATCCACAGTGTTCATGTTTGTGTTGCATGGCCTGTCCGACCTTTCAAAGTTCTGATTGCCCAAAAAAGAAAAAAAAATTATGTCGTCCCACGCAGAATCTGGTGATGTTGAACGATTTTTGAGAAGTGTAGGAAGAAGCACGCATCCTGTACACCGACCATGTTACCAGGTGAATAAGTAGCAAAACAGACATAGCGGTATCCCTGGAGCTGGAAGACAAGTGAGAGGTTGTGAGGATTGGAATCAATGGCTGCATAATTGGCTTGATGGGAGGAATGCCAATGGTGTCACAGCCTGGGAGTAGAGAACCATGGGCCTTTGATGCATTGGAAAGATTCGAGAAGGATGATCTGGGCGAAAATGCCGCGCAAAATTTCCATCAGAAATGTGAGAGAAAGGGGAGCGACTATTTTGTCATCTCATGGTGCGAGACTGGTGAGGCGAGGATTGTGATCCAAACCAATGTTGGGCTGTTCTCTTTGTTTGCTCTCTGTATCAAGATTCAGGATGATGCTGAAGTATTGCATTTATGCGCTTCACCCTCGTAGCTTTAGCTCCTTCATCACTGTTGTTATGGTCATCCAAAGACAATCCATCAGAAATTTGAAGAATTGATGTAGTCTAGGAACTCATATGCGTTCCTTGCAGTTGTCAAGTGCAGGTTAGAGATTATCAGAAAGAGTTTTTTTTCTCTAATCTTGTTTCAATTCCCAAACATTCATATTTCATTATACAAAAGTCCTCATTCAGAATGTCTGCCTCTTTTAGTAGGGTACCTCAAGGCGATGGAACTACTTCTGATGCAAGAATCATCCTTGACTATGGATTCAGGATGATGTTGAAGTGTTGCATTTATGCGCTTCACTCTCGGAGCTTTAGCTCCTTCTGTGAAGGTCAATCTCTCCCTCCATATGGTAGAGTATTGTTCTCTCTTCTGTATGCGTTCCTTGCAGTTGTGAAGTGCAGGTTAGAGATTATCAGAAAGAGTTCTTTTTTTTTTCTAATCTTGTTTCAATTCCTAAACATTCATATTTCATTATAAAAAAGTCCTCATTCAGAATGTCTGCCTCTTTTAGTAGGGTATCTCAAGGCGATGGAACTACTTCTGATGCAAGAATCATCCTTGACTATGGATTCAAATACAAGTTATAATTGATAGCCGCTTATGTCCTTGTTGTCTTTGAATATGCATCTTGGTGTTTATTGATTATAGCTCCAAACGTGTTTACGTTGCATGCAAAATCTTTAATAATATTGGGAGCCTATGCATCATGAACTTGGAGATGGCATAAACACTTTGAGTGACCTGTGATTTCCTTCTGTGTCGTGCATGGTCACTGTAGGTTACAACGACCTTGCTTAATGATCACAAGGCGGTGTACACATATGGCGTCTAGCAGTGTTTTGCTGATGAAACCTAACCTGTGTCAGAATTTCTATGTATATATGATCAATCAATCCCCTTGATTTTATTGTTGCAGAATTCAAGTACACAAGCATCCACAACGTGGTCGAAGTGACTGCCGCGGAGTACGGTACATGCACAACAGGGAGTGAAAGAACATACACAGACGGGGACACAAAGATAACCTTGGAAACAGCCGGTCCGAAGTATTACATCTGCTCGATACCCGGCCATTGTGATGCAGGCATGAAATTGTCCATCAATGTCGCTGCGGCAGCTTCCATGGCTCCTGCTCCTGCTCCGTCCAGTTCTAACGCGACTCCTGCTCCTCCTACTCCTTCTAGTCCTATAGCGAAGACTCCGGCTCCTACTCCTTCTACTTCTAACCCGAGTTCTCCTGCTCCGAGCCCACCTTCCAGTTCTAACACGAGTCCTCCAACTCTAACTCCAACTCCATCCAGTCCAGCAGCAAAGACTCCGGCTCCTACTCCTTCCAGTTCTAACCCGATTTCTCTTGCTCCTAGCCCAGCTTCCAGTTCTAACGCGAATCCTCCAGCTCCTACGCCTTCCAATCCTGCAGCGCAGACTCCTGCTTTTACTCCTTCCAGTTTTAGCCCGATTTCTCCTGCTCCTAGCCCAGCTTCCCGTTCGAGCGAGAGTTCTCCAGCTCCTACTCCTTACAGTCCTACAACGCAGACTCCTTCTCCTACTCCTTCCAGTTCTAACCCGATTTCTCCTGCTCCTCGCACAGCTTCCAGTTCTAACGCGAGTCCTCCAGCCCATAGTCCTTCCACTCCTAGTGCTAAACCTCCTACTTCATCTTCATCTTCACTCTTTCTCCCTTCCTCCCTGTGGATCTTATCCTTCATTCTTGGCTTCCCCATTCTCTTTATACATTAATGAACGGGCTCTGTCTTTCTGACCACATCCCCGTTTACCATGCTCACCAGATCTTTTCCACACGTCCTCCATTTTCACCCTGATTTTTCAATATTCATAACCTCATCGAAACAGCTGGCTGACTGCTGTATCAGTTAGTCATTCTGGGAGCATGCTTGAACTCTCTGTTGCTTCAATAAGATTGTTCTTCTTATTAACGATTCTGAACTGACTAATAAAAAAGAACAACCCCTTTAAATCATTCTCCTACTTCGAGCTTTCCTTCTTCTACAAAGGTATCGAAGATACTTGACATTGTTGGATTTCCTTTCATGCTCCCATGTGATGTGCTCTTAATAGCCATCTCCACATCTTCAATAACATTGTTGCAAGTTCTGTGCTGCCGAACGCCATGATCTTCACATCTCTGGTTGACATTTGGATTATTTTTTGATGAAAATGCATGAAATAAGTAAACGCAAAGCGCTTGTTGTTGCATATAGCAGAGGAGATTGTTCATCCTTCTCATTCTGAAAATCTCTCTCTTTTGTTTTTCCCAAAGCTGTAGACTGTGTTGAAAATCAATTTTGTGTAGAGATTTTGGATCATTTCGAGGTCGATAAAGTGACATCGATCACATTTTGTTAATGTCATGATCATGTACATATGAGGAGCTAACTTTAGATAAGAAGATCAAATGTTCGACTACCAAACTCTCATAGGTACACATTTTTGGCTTAAAGTTTGACACACATCCAAAAAATTGACTTAAACTCGAATGGTCCAAAATTTGGTTGGGATGTGCATCCAAAACATCCCTGATCTTGGATGGTTCGAACAACGATGATATATATCCAAATCGTTCATAAGCTATAGGAGCCACTTCCTATGCCTATCGAGATGGCAGATGTATGTGAGGTATGATGTAGGTAGTCTCTTAAGTTAGAGGGAAGCTTCATGGAATGCTTTTCTGTCCCAAATGTGTCCCATACAACTCAATCTAATTCTGTTCTATAAGATATGTATAAAAGGTAGTTATTTGATTGGTGAACTTTTTGCTGATTGCACAAAGCTTGGTTATACCCAACCCGTTGGAATTTTTCTCAATCAGCTTTTGCAATGTGGCAAACATAGTTGACGATGTAATGCTCATGGGTTTGCCATTTTTTTTTGTTTATCTCCCAATGCTTCTCTCAAGATCAAGTGTTCTTGACCACGGATTTCATGTTGATGGTCTCTGTTGGCAGTATACGAGAAGAGGCAAGTACGAGCATACAAGCAGATCTAGCACTAAGGCAACCCTTTATTTTTTTCAAAACCCTTACACCATTTAAAAGTGATTCTCATCACTAAAAACCCCTGTAAATACCATTTTCACCTTTTTATAGCTCCATTTTGTACAAGCCGAGGAGTCCTCGAGCTTGAGGAGCCTTAGAAGTAGTTGCCTACCAATTTTCATATTTTTTAGATCTCGTTTGAGCCCTCAAATAAGCCCTGGAACCTAATTTTTAACTAGGCCGGACACTAGGTCTGGACAGGGCCAAAGCTAGTCAAAAACTATAAATAGAGCTAGAGAGCTCATTTTTGGGGTAGCTTCTTGTAGTTTTCAGCTTGTATGAGAACTTTGTTGCAATAGAAGTGATTCCATTGTCTTACTCTCTTTGTTCTTGCCGTGTGTGCGCGTGTTTGTGTATGTGTGTGCATGTTAGTGTGCTTCTCACTCACGCACTTGTGCTTCCACTTGCTCGTGGTCTTCATACCATCCTCACGTCTCCCCGGATTGACATTAAAGGAGGTGCTACTCATCACTGAGCTACACCAAATTTTGGCGCCGTTGCCGGGGATCGAGCTTTGAGGACGAGCGTGTGATGGTAAGACGTAGAGAGGACGCGTTGGAATGGTAAGTAGTAGGCAAATTTCTGACTTTTCTCCATCTCCATCTTCATCTTCACCTTCTTCTCCATCTCCACCTCCACCTCCTTCTCCACTACATATTCCCTCTTCCTTGTCATTCCCCTCATTTGTTGTGTGCGAGTTGAGAGAGAGCGAGCGTGCGTGTTCTTATTTTGTGTGTTTTTTGCATGTTTCTTGCAGGTGGCAGTTCCATCATCATCTCCAGCAAGCTCAGCAGGTACAAAATTTGTCTGCACAGTCCCCGAGGCGTTGAGCTCGACCTATCGCGACACTCCAAAAATTTCACCCAATCACGATTTTGAGTGCACCACGACACTGCGCAGGCCTAGAGCTCCCAGGATCACTAGACAGAACAGAAAAATTCACCATATCCCGAGCTATCGCGACACCTCGAGCTATCGCGACACCTCGAGCTATCACGACACTCACGAGCTATCGCGACACCTCACGACCTATCGCGACACCTCACGACCTATCGCGACACCTCACGACCTATCGCGACACCTCACGACCTATCGCAACACCTCACGACCTATCGCGACACCTCACGACCTATCGCGACACCTCACGACCTATCGTGACACTTCGCGACCTATCGCAACACCTTCGACCTATCGCGACACCTCGCGACCTATCGCGACACTTTGACCTATCGCGACACCTCACGAGCTATCGTGACACTTCACGACCTATCGCGACACTTCCCACCTATCGCGACACTTCCCACCTATCGCGACACTTCCCACCTATTGCAACACTTCGACCTATCGCGACACCTCGACCCGACCTATCGCGATACACGGCCTTTAACGCATGAAAATTTAGGGTTATTTTTGAGTGATTGGAAGGGTAGTTGAGCTTAATTTTAGGCACCTTGGTATAACTTTAGAACCTTGGAAGTGGGCAAAAGGCCTAGAAACCAGAGAGGGATCTCCTGAACCCTGAGAGCCTGTTTTGACCCTTTAGTGCCTGAATGGTCATAACTTGACCATACGAACTCCGATTGATGAGAGTTTGGTCTCGTTGGAAAGCTCGTTGAGAATCCTACGTGGACCTCGACTGGTTTTTGTAAGAATCATACGCGGAGTTTTAGAACATGCATTTTTAAGTTGACCTTTAGGTGGAACTAAGTGGTCCTCAGATTCAGGGGGTATAGTGAGTTATTCCAGGGGGACTAAAATTATTGATGTGTGTCTTTCAATTACTTGTGGTAATAGAGCTATACTAACGGGTGAGCTTTTGCAGGAGCATTGTGTGCACTCAAGGCAATCCAAAGCAAGCTAGCAAGGGTGAGTACCAAGCTTGGGAGGAGGCTTCCTGGGCTTGTGTAGCAGTCTGGTCAACCAGCTAATTGAGGTTGGAAGATCTCTCAACCCTCCTTTGTCAATTCCTAGCCTAGGCTAAGTACGACTTAGGTGTGGTAATTAATTAGGGCAACGTTAGGCACGAATCAAGTCCAAGAGAATTAATCAACCAAGTGCAAGAAGTAAATAGGTCTTAAGTGCGAAAAATCTAAGGGACAAAAGGTAAACTGGAATCGATCACTTATCAAGTGCGGAAATTCACTTAAGTACTCCTGACGACGCGATTTCAGACAAGACCATAAACATAATATTCACTCAAAAGAACAAAGTGATTGGTGCAAATTAACTTGCAACGAGAGTGTGCTTAGGTCCAAGGGGGTAGATAAATCAGGCATATGAACCTTAGATCAGGTAGACACTTAGGCCGAGATAGACAAAGCCTCAGATCTTCTGAAGCTAGTGTCAATCACACTGCCAGGTCTTGGGCCCAGCAGTTGAGTGATTACCCATATACTCCCAGATCAGAAACAAGTGATTCTGAGATGTCCTATCACATGGAGAGACCAGTGGGTAGTTCAGGGGTGGCTTATCTAGAAAAGCCAGAAGGACCTTTCAAGACTCAACTGGAATACATCAGGACTAATCGTCTAGGTGCTCGCATCTACGAAGACGGACTGAGAAGATCCGTGGCCCAAATTAAGAACCCCGATCAACCCCATGGATTAGATCACCCAGTAGTCAAGTTTGAGAATGGAGCATACCTAGATAAAGAGGGGACTATATATGTAGTCACCACTCTTCCTGATAGAACTGATGAGTTTGGAAATGTGATTGCGAAGGCCGACATGGGTGATATAGAGCAAGGGAACTTAGAGAGAGAGCCAAGAACTCCCCGTGGTAAATCTGTCTTGACCAGAATCATGACTCCAGAGTGGATTCCACAGGATAATAAAAGCATAGATCTGCTTTTAAATCGAGAAACCGATGAGGCTTTTTGGAGATACAAATCTGCTCAACCCCAGGAAGTGAGTGCCCTCACAATCTATGAGTTTAAGGACCCTGATAGCCTAGGCCAAGTAACCTACCTAGACAATGCATCAGAGAGAATCTTCATGGTCACTGAGCATGGCAGACATGCCTACACTTGGAATGGTGAATTTGTTTTTCCCCAACCAAGGTCTAATGCGTTCTTTAGTCACCAAGGAGCTGGGACCTCCCAAGCTCATGGAGCTCAAAGAGATAGAAGTAGAGACAAACCTGAGGTAAGTTTTGCCAACTCCCTGGGAAGAGAAAGAACGGGAACGGAAAGGAATAGGGTGGAACCTGAGAGACATAGAACCCCATGGAATCAAAGGAATGCTGACGATTTTCCTTTGCCAAGGCCGAGAGAACACACTAGGACCCTGCGACCAACTCAACTGGTGAAGTCCATGAAGAATTACTTCGATGGCACGGGAGACCCTTATGACCATGTGGCAGAATTTCGGCAAGTATTGAAAGCTGAACAGGTAGAGGACCTATTCACACAATATAATGCTTTCGGTCTAACCCTTAGGAACACTGCCCTTACGTGGTTTCAACCACTAAACGAGAGGCATTTCAGAAACATACACCAGCTCTCAGAGGCATTTATCATTGAGTTTTCTAAGAGTGGAATCAGGCATAACACCTCCTCACTAATTCATAGCTTCAAACAAACACCTCAAGAGACGGTCAGACTAGCTGGAAGAAGATTTAGGCAGTACCTGGAGAGATGCCCGATGCCGGAGTTACCCACACCAGCCAAACAAGTGGCCTTGTTCTTAGATGGATTGTTAAGCACCAAGCTCAGGTCATATGTGTATCTGAAGGACCCCAGAACGATAGAAGAGTGCGTGCGCATGTGCATAGACATTGAGGACAATCTAGGTGAGGAATTAGAACTATCAAAAATCTATAAGGATTTTGATAGCTCTAGTAACCTGACATCTGGTCAATCCACATCCATTGAGGAACTTGCAGAGAAGGTAGCCCGAAAACTAGGTGTCTCTAGCAAACAAATTCCGAGATTTGCCCCAGTTAAGCGGTGTTACAATTGTGGCGGTGACCATATGGTAAGTGTATGTCCCATTATGGCCCAACCCCAGGCAAATCCTAGTAGCCAGTACTGCACCATAGAGCGCAGGTACACCAACCACACTGCACAAGACTGCCCATATAACAAACAAACTGTTAGGCAAAATTACCCTCAGCCATATCCACAACATGGTAGATACCAGAATCAGTACCCACCACAACAATACAACAGACCACAGCAAACTTATCAGCCACCTTATCAAGGGCAGCAGAGACCTCAACCAGTCCTAGTACAACAACCCCCTGCTCCAACCAATGTGATCCCAGTGAAATATGCGTCTGCTGAAGAAAATACGAATAGAGCCATAGTTCCAGTCACCCCATTGCTATCAGACAGTGATCCAAGTGACCACAGTTTTGACTCCACACATATTGATAGCCCACAGGCTTATTACATGCAGTCACCCGAGCATAACGAGTCATACTATTATGAGGACCCAAGTGAAAATAGTGGGGAACCTGAGTATGCTAATGTCATGTTCACAAACCCCAACCCTAGACCTCAACCTAGGCAGGTAAGAACCCCATTTCCTAGAGGACCATGCTTCAGATGTCAGGGAGATCACCTTATACGTGATTGTCCACTGCCTGTCCCTACACAACCTCAACCAGTAACCATTCAGGGTTTCTGTCAAGACTGCGGGAAAGAACATCTCCTACGAGATTGCCCAAAGAACCCTAATAACATGCCTAAAATCACTCCTATCAATGTTGTTGGGTTAGTTGTAGACTCCACCGGGAGTGTGACTTCCACTGCACCTGTGCAGGTGATCACAAGAGCCCAGGCACTACAACAAAACCAAGGTGTTGGTCAGGAAAAGAGCCCCGAGGTGAGTGAAACAGAGAGCATAACCAAAAAGAGGACTAGAGCCTGGAAGGATAGTCGTGAAAGAATGAAAAGGCAATGGGCAAAAAAGATAAACGAACTTGAAGAAAGCCTGAGAGAAACCAAGGCAAAAATCATAGAGATCACATCTCAACCGCACTCTCACACCTTCCCACCGCTACCATCCCCATCACCCTCCATTCCTCCACCCTCTAATACACCCCACGTAACCCACCCACCACCCCGAGTAGGATCAGTATTAGCTGATCCCACTCCTGAAGGCTTGGACATGATGTTCAAGGCCTACCAGGCTTGACTTCAAGAAGGGCCAACAGCTGCAAACCTAGACAAGAGTTACCCTAGAGCAGATTTAGAGATTGAACGGATGAAAATGTGCATGAAAATGGTAGAACAAGCTCAAGCTATACTTGAGACTAGTCAAAAGTTCAATCAGACAAACTCTGTCAAACCGGATTTGCATTTCCAAAGCTTACTAGAAAGATTAGAGCAGTTGGTAAACAAACCACAAGTTTCTTTACCTCCACAGGCTCAATCAGTTATTGAAAGAGGAAGCTCACCACCAATGGGAGCTTATGTTCCTAATTCCACGGATGCTGGAATACCTCCTTCAATTCAACAGTACTCTCAAGAGTTCTTGCGGGAAATACAAGAAGAGAAATGGGCCAAGGAGAAGGGTAATTCCCCTCCTATTCCTGAGATTGATGATCTTCATGATCAATTTCCCCAAGACATTCCGTCTATCTATGGAGATCAAACAGAGCAACAAGAGGATGAGAGATTGGATTTTGAATCTAATTCTCTACAAGAGTTGCCTCATTTCACAGGCCCATGGGAATCTGAATCTCTCCAGATCAGAGCTCCCACAATATTGGTGAGAAATGAAGACTCAGTGATTCCAAGAAACACTGATGTTGTGAAGAACACTAAGGTTCAATGTCATCTCACTGTAGAGGAGCTCCTCAAGGCAAAAACGGAGCTCTGGAATCATGTGAAGGATCAGGTTCCAGAACTTGAATCCAATATACCAAAAGTAGGCTCTAAGCAAAAGGTTCCAGAGATACCTCTCGACAAGATAGGAGACATGAGCGAAGGTGAAGAAGGTAACACTTATCTTCCGATCACCTATCAAGGTTACACAACCAAAGCAATTGTGGATTTGGGTGCTGGTGTTGCTATTGCGACCACCTCCTTGTGGAAGCGATGGGGCAAACCCACCTTAAGACCAACGAGAATGAAACTTCAAATGGCAGATGGTCATTTTGAAAGACCTCTCGGATTGCTTGAAGGGATAACTCTAACCACTTGTGGTCTAGAGTTTGAACATACATTTGCTATATGTGACTTTGAGAAAAATAACGTCTACGAGATGATCCTAGGAAGACCCTTCCTACGACAATTGCAAATAGTACAGGATTGGGGAACCAACTCCTTGTACTTACAGCACTTAGGGGTCACCACCAAGGTCAATTTGAAGGATTACACCTTCAGAGATGTACCACCCCTACAGTGGAATCCTATCCACAAAGCGAAAGAAGATTCTATCTCCGTGCATTCTGGAAGTTCACCTGATCCATCTTGGCTGCATGAAGATACTCACTTATGGATGTGCAAGGTCGCGGAGGAAGAGGAAAAGCGCCTAAAAGCGAGAGAAGAAGGAACTCCCCCAGGAGATAGACCAATAAAAGACCCAGCCTATACACCGATGATATTTCCAGATGAGGAATTTGAGCCTCATGGTTGGGCAGAAATCTTAGCTACCATGGACATTGCAGTCAATGAAGAACAATGGACACCTCATTGTGATGAGGAGGGTTATGATATTTCAGTGTTCATGTGTCAGCCCCTGTTGGAAGAGTGTGATCCTAGTGAGTTCATAGAAGAAGAAGAGAATGACGATGATCTAGAATCCATTGTGATGGATACTTACTTTGACTCAGAGGAACACTATTTAGAGGACATAGGAGTGTTAACCCAAAAAGAAGAAGAACCCCTCACGAGTATTAAAACGATAAATTCAAAGGAAAAAAGTGAAGGAGGTCAAAAGAAAAAGAAAAGAAAAGCAGTGAAACAAGAAGAGGAAGAATCATTGTTTGAAGTACCAGAAAATTTCAAGAAATATGAAGTGGAAGACCGAAAAATTTTGGTACGGATGCCTAAGAGAGAGGCCATTATAGGAGAAGCATATGACAATAAAGAAAAGACCAAAAAAATTGTAGTGACCATTGAAGGGAACAAAGAACGATGTACGTACATAGGAGATGATCTAAGTGCAAAAGAAGAAGCAGAGCTTGTAGCTCTATTAAGGGAATATAGGGATGTGTCGCATGGCACTATAGAGACTTGAAAGGAGTAGATCCAGAGATTTTCTCTCATACGATTCCGATGACCGCTGATGCCAAGCCCACCAAACAAAAGCCTTACACATATAATGACACTTATGCAGCCAAAATAAAGGAGGAAATTGACAGGCTGATTGAAGCTAGATTCATCTATGAGATCGAGCACACTGAATGGGTGTCCCCCATTGTAGTGGTGCCCAAGAAGAATGGGAAATTGCGAGTGTGCATTAACCTTAAAAAAGTTAATGCCGCTACGATCAGAGATAGCTATCCACTTCCAATCACGGAACATCTATTGGAGCGTGTTGCATGCAAGGAAGTTTATAGCTTCCTTGATGGATTTTCAGGTTATAATCAAGTAGCCATTGCCCCCGAAGATCAACACAAAACGGCCTTTGCCACAGAATGGGGAATCTTTGCATTTTGTGTGATGCCATTTGGGCTCACCAATGCACCTGCAACATTCCAAAGGCTCATGTGTCATGTCTTCAAAGAGTTCTTGCGAAAGAGCTTAGAAGTATATGTGGATGATTTATGCGCTCATTCCCAAGAAAGAAGTTACCACATCCCTGAGCTCAGACAAATCTTCAACAAGTGTAGACATTATCGAGTGTGTCTGAACCCAGAGAAGTGTGTGTTCATGGTACGACAAGGTAAGATCCTAGGTCACATTGTTTCTAAGAATGGAATTTCAACAGATGAAGACAAAGTAAGAGCAATAGCAGAGCTGCCCAGGCCAAGGAATGTTAAAGAGGTACAAGCCTTTATGGGCCATTGTGGATATTACCGTAGGTTTATCCACATGTATGCCATCATAGCTAAACCTCTTTATGGGTTGTTAACAAATTTTGAGTGGAACGATGAATGCGAGAATTCCTTCAACGAGCTGAAAAGACGTTTGTGCACAGCACCAATATTGACTACTCCGGATTGGAGCAAACCCTTCCATGTCCATGTAGATGCCTCCAATCATGCAATAGGATGTGTGCTAGCACAACCCACAGGTGAAGGAAACCTAGATTTGCCGATAGCATATGCTAGTAGGCAATTAAATGCAGCTGAGCGAAATTATACCACAACAGAGAGGGAAGGCTTAGGTATGGTATATGGTGTGAAGAAGTTTCGACACTATCTATTGGCCAATAAGTTCAAGTTTTTCACTGATCATCAAGCTTTACTATATTTGGTCAATAAACCTTGCAATACAGGCCGCTTAGTAAGATGGTTCCTCTTACTAATGGAATACGACTTTGAAGTTGTTGTCAGGAAAGGTAGAGCCCATCTTAGGGCAGACCATCTTTCTCGCATCACTTCAGGAGAGCCACCGCAAGGAGTGTCTGATGAATTGCCCGATGCTTATTTGTTCAATTTAGAAGTTGTTCCTAAATGGGCAAATAAGTTGGTACCAGTCCTAACCTTCGGGCCTACAAATAAGAATGTGAAAACAAGCAAAGAGGAAATTGTAAAATCACTAAAGTATCAAATATTGGCCGGAAGTATGTACAAGCAAGATACCGAGGGCGTATTAGCTTGTTGTGTCAAGGACGATGAACATACTAGTTGGTTGCAACAAGCCCATGAGGGATTGCTAGGAAATCACTACTCTAAACAACGAACATTGCAGAATCTAAGACGCTTAGGAGTGTATTGGCCTAGCATGGACAAAGAAATACAAGAGTGGATCCACAATTGTCCAGTGTGCCAGAAGAGACCCCCAGTGGAGCATGCCACTCTTTATCATGTGTCATTAATCCCAGATTGGAGTGCTCCGTTGGTCGAGTTCATGAGATCTGGAACATTACCCAATCAGGCTAGTCTTGCAAGAAAACGGAGCATGGAGCAAGAGGCTCAAGACTATGCCTTAGTAGGAGACAACCTGTATCGAAGAGGCAAGGATGGTTACCTAAGACTGTGCATTCATGAATCAGACTATTTGAAAGTCTTAGAAACTGCACACAGCGGTGCTGCAGGGGGACACTTTGGGCCTGACAGAGTAATTAAGACCATTCTATTCTCAGGACTTTGGTGGCCCACTCTTCATATGGATGCACATACTTATGTGAAGAAATGTGACACATGCCAACGTGCCCAATATCCGATAAGAAAAGATGAAATGGCTTTAAGGCCAATGATGGGAGGACGTGCATTTTCAAAGTGGGGTATAGACTTTGTAGGTCCCATCAACCCCCCAGCTAGAAACTCCCATGCATAATACATTATTGTAGCCACAGATTACCTTACAAAGTGGGTGGAAGTAAAAGCCACGACAAAGAATGATGCTCAAACGACGGCTAAGTTCTTATTCGAAAATGTGTTCACTAGATATGGGTTACCAATAGAGTTGGTTAGTGATAGAGGTACGCACTTCTTGAATGAGGTCATTGAAAATCTCCTTCAAGAATTCATGGTGATACATAAGAAGTCTGCCCCCTATCACCGACAAGCTAACGGACAAGCCGAGAGCACGAATAAGATCCTATGTAACGTATTGATGAAACTTGTAAATAATAAACGCTCTGATTGGGACAAACAACTTCATCATGCTGTTTGGGCATACCGAGTTGCCTACAAAACGGTACTCAATGCCACCCCATTTCAGATGGTCTTCGGACAGAATGCGGTGCTACCATTAGATTTCCTAATTCCAGCTTTAAGAGTAGCACAAGAGCATGAGTGGAATGGACATGAGTTGTCCTCTAGGATCTTTGATCTAGAACGTCTAGGTGAGACAAGGCTACGAGCAGCAGCAGGCATCTATGCTGCAAAGAAACGGCAAAAGGCATACTTTGATGCCCATGTGAAGGATAAGGGCTTGAAAGCAGGAGATCTAGTTTTAGTCTACACATTGAAACAACACGCAAGAAAGCTAGAAAAGAGATGCTACGGACCTATGATCATCAATAGGATCTCCACGAGTGGAGCAGTACAACTAGCCACTTTAGAGGGGGATGTTCTCCACACCGCTCCATCCGCCCCTCCACTACCTACCGATGCAGAGTTTGCATCTATGGCCACCTTCACAGAGGATCCAAACTTTGATTTTGAAAGATTCCTGCAGACGGTCCCCCTATCAGATAGTGAAGATTCCCCTGACAATGCTGATCCGGGAGCATCTGTCCAAAGAGAACAGCCACGGGGCGAGACGAGCAGAGTACATGGGGAAGAAGTGGCACAACATCCTCATGACCCAAACACACAAATTCAGGAAGGTGCACAAAGAAATGACCCAGAAGACAGTGAAGAGGAGGCCCCTGCCTACACAGCACAACTCAGACGGCTGTACAAGACAATCAAGCAAGTACAGAGAAGACATAAGATGACAGAAGAGGCGAATAGAGCTCTAGTGAACCAGATGCTTCAAACCGAGAATGTCGACTCACACTTTGTGGAATCAATGAATCTATTGGCAGAGACATGTGGGATCGGGGAAGCATTGAGGACAATGGTCTATCAGGAAAACCCGACCTATGATCAACGGAGGATTGATACACGGCCATGACGAGGGAAAATGATTCAAATGGAAGTCTCTACTGCCTTGCCTACTATGATTTCAGAGGATGTTCACATGACGAGCCCAAGTCCCACTGACGAACAAGATGTAATTACTTAGGTACCATCTCCACCGCCACCTTCCATTCAACCCTCAGAACCCTTCTCCACTAGCCCTTCTGAACAACCGATATCCACCCATCATGAAACCATTGTACACACCTCCGTTTTTACATCCTTCCCTTTACCCACATCCAGCACTTCCACCCAAATTTTTGAACCTCACACCGGTCATCCGGCCACCGATCAAACCATAATAGGTCACCATTCCTATCTCCCCGCCCTTGGACAACCACTTGCCACTAGCCAGACCTCATCCCATCCCTTTCCATTCACCCACACCCAAACCCTATCCACCACTTCCCTAGTAACCGCCTCATGCTCAACCCAAGTCACACAACCGTCATTCTGGACAAACCTTGTAAATACACTCCAACAGGTGGATAATTATAATAAAAAGTCCCTTTCCCAACCCCACTCCCCCACATTCACTGCCACCACTATCACACCACCCACCATCCTTGTATTCACAGTTCACGAATCACACACTCTCACGTCCGATCCCATGGACATCTCACCATCCAGAGGATCACCCACCACCACTGTTATTCCAACATCACCACATGTCATTTCACTCACGTCACCACTTCCAAACACTGTAGGCACAACATCCACTTTTCCCTTTCCCATCTCCCGACCCCTTGCATCTTCCACCTTTACCCCTGCACCCCCTTCATTTAGTCATGCACTCAACACCATGCTTGAAGCTGCTGCCCAACTTAAACAGGAATACAGGTTACTAGAAGAAAACAATAAAGAGCTCTGTACTTTGTCATCCCACCTCCAGGCACGTGTCACTGCCCTGGAGTTGTCTAATACGGAATTACAGGAGGAGGTGACTACCCTCCAACAATATCAGGTGGAGCTTGAGTCCACACATACAGAGAAGAGTAGGGCAACGGAAGAACAACTTAGAGATCAGCTAGCCCATAACGCTAGACTACAACGAAACATGGCTCTACTCCGACGCCATTTAGCGGCTGCTCAAGAAGAAAACAAAAGACTACAGCAACAAAATCAAGACAACCTCGAAGCAGCTATGGAAAATACTCCAGGGGCACCCATCGACCCTGCTAAATTCCAAGCCATCCCCTCAGAAAACATACAACAAATATTGGAAGCTTATGCCAATCTCTCAATTGAATGTCCTTGCTAAGCGATTCTGCTCTTACATAATGATAGTGCACTTCAATGTGCTTAGTCCTTTCATGATATAGAGGATTAGTAGCCAAATGAAGTGAACTAGTGCTATCTACAAAAATCATTAGAGTGTAAGAATGTAACCCCAAATTTGTGTAGAGTTGTTTGAGCCGCATAGCCTCTTGTGTTGCATTTGCTAAGATTTTATATTCTACCTCTGTAGATGACAATGCCATAGTTGGTTGCTTCTTTGATGACCATGATATTAGCTTTGAACTTGCAAAAGACAAGTATCCTGAGGTGCTCCTCCTATCATCCTTGGAGCCTGCCCAATCTGCATTAGAATACATCTTTATGTCCAAATCAGAAGTGAATGGGTAAAACAACCCTTCATTTATGGTACCCTTTAGATATTTTAGGATCCTCTTGGCAACTTCCAAGTGAGGTTTTCTTGGTGTATGCATAAATTGACTTAATGTACTTAGTCCATAATATATGTCTATGCTTGTAAGGGTTGCATAATTGAGACTCCCAACAAGTTTTTGGTAACGTGTAACATCTTGAAGAAGTTCTCCCTCATGAGAACTAAGTTTGTGATTGAGTTCCATGGGTGTACCTCCAATTTTAGTGTTTTCCATCTTGAATGGTATCAACATATCATGAATGTACTTCCTCTGAGTAATAAACACACTAGATTCTGTGTATACAAGTTCTAATCCAAGAAAGTATGTTAACAAACCAAGATCACTGATTTTAAACTCTTCCATCATTTGAGTTTTAACCTGCTTGATGCCATTAGCATCATTCCCTGTAATGATAATGTCATCCACATAGACACATAAGTAAATAACTTCTGAGTTAGTGTTCCTTATGAATAAAGAAGAATCTGCTTTGCTAGCAACAAATCCTTGATCCTGCAAATATGTAACAAGCCTATGGTTCCAAGCTCTAAGAGCTTGCTTTAGATCATAGAATGCCTTCCTTGTTGGCTTCGTGACAAAAGCTTGTAAACTAAGCTACGGAATTTGCCATGCCACAAGAACTAAGCTTGAGTGATATTAGAACACCTCTATAATCATCAGTAGCTTAGCAACCTTTTTGAAATGTTAGATATTCTTTCTGTCACTCAGATGTGCCAAAAACTGAGTTTGAAACCACCAGAATCTCACCGGAACTCTACCGGACTATCACCGTAATCTTAACGGAATGTTACCAGAATGTTACCGGAATCAACTGCAATTATGTTTGTAGTTACTTCAAATGTGTGTACATAAAGTAAGGAAGTAATACCTGAGCTTCCTTCACTGAATAAACTTTATTTGAAGTTTGAAGAAAAAACTTCACCAGTTCCGGATGTCTTTACGGTCAGACTTAGTATTGTGCGTACATGTCCGTTTCACAAAAACCTTTTGATCAGTTTATAGTTGCAACTACTGGCTTCAAGATGAGCTATCAGTCATGAAAAAATTTACACTATATTGTAAGATCTAACTTATAGAAGTATCGTAAAATGTGTGCTGAGAAAACTGTAACTATTAACTAACTTTCACAGTAACATGAAATCACTCAGATTTCTTCACACAAGAAGAATGCGCTCAGATCTTTCCACATAAACATGTGTTTTCTATTAGAGAAGATGTGTACAATATGGCTTGGCCTCTCTTTGCTCGTAGCCATGAAAAACTCTCCTACGCTGAGTAGTTCTTCTTTACCATCTCTCTTAATGATGAATACCTGACTGTTCAGGTTCTATTATTCATCTCTACATACACACTCTTGCGTCTACTACAAATGCACTCCTAAGCTTTCTATCTGAGCTCTCTTTCATCTTCTATTCTACTCTCTTATATACACTTTTGATCCGAGATTCAAAAACTCGTAATTTTGGAAGTTTCTATGAACTATATTACAGTCGTGAATTTGTCCCTTCACTAAGGCTTGATTTTCTGACTGCTTTGTTTCTGATTCTCTTCGTCTCTCTTTGTCCTTCATATGTCTTCATGTCTTTATGTCTAATTAGTGAGTGAATCTCCAACAGATCCCCCTCAGTCACTAATTAACATCCTTTGATCTTTCATATATTCTTCTTTTCTTTTATTCCTGCCATTTCTTTGAATCTGCTTGTCTTTACTCCATCCAAGCTCTTTGTCAGAATATCTGCAATCTGATCTTTTGTAGAAGTAAATACAATTTCAGTCTCCTTCTCCATTACCTTTTCCCTCAAGAAATGATATTGAATCTCTATGTGCTTTGTTCTTGCATGAAATACAGGATTTGCTACAAGATATAACGAACTCATATTATCTCCATGTATGATAGGTATACCTTGATCAATATCCATGCTTTTGAAAAAGGTCTACATCCATATCACTTCTTTAGCTGCTTCTACAAGTCCTTTATACTCAGCTTCAGTTGACGATAAATCCACTGTATGCTGCTTCTTTGAACACCAGCTTACAAGCTTATCTCCTAGGTATATCATATACCCATGTGTTGACCTTCTGTCATCTTGACTTCTTGCCCAATCTGAGTCACTGTATGCTCTTAGCTTTATATCTGATGTAAAAGGATAATATAATCCTTCCTTTATAGTTCTTTTGATATATCTAAGAACTCTTTGTCCTGCAACCCAATGTTGATCCTTCGGACAATGCATAAACTGTGAGAGAACTCCTACTGCATAACTAAGATCTGGTCTTGTTAGCATAGCATAAATCAAACTTCCCACTAAAGATTGATACTTTCTCATATCTTTAAACTCTGCACCACCATATTTGCTGAGTTTATGATTGACTTCAAGCGGTGTTGAAGCTTCTCTGCAATTCTCCATTCCAAACTTCTTCAGTAAGTTTAGGAGATACCTTTCTTGCGAAACATATACACCATGATCTGTATATGTAACTTCCATTCCAAGAAAGTATGACAACTTTCCTAGATCACTGATCTTGAACTCTTTTTCAAGCAATCTCTTTACCTCCTTGATTCCTTCATCTGAGGTACCTATGATTATAATATCATCTACATAAATACAAATGTAGATCATACCTTCATCTGTTCTCTTGATGAGTAGACTCGCATCTGCTTTTGAACTTTCGTATCCAAGTTCATTGAGATACTTTACAAGTCTATAATTCCAAGCTCTTGGAGCTTGCTTCAATCCATAGAGTGATCTTCTTAATCTGCAAACATGATTTGGGTAACTGGAACTTACAAACCCTTTAGGTTGTTCCATGTAAACTTCATCTGATATATATCCATTCAGAAATGCATTCTTTATATCCAACTCACTTAGCTTCCATCCTTTTGATGCTGTTATAGCAATCAATGTCCTTATGGTTGACATCTTTGCCACCGGACTAAATGTCTCATCATAATCTATGCCATGCATCTGGGCATAACCCTTTACTACTAGTCTAAATTTGTATCTGGCTATTCTTCCATCTGCAAGCTTCTTAACTTTGTAAACCCATTTATTTCCAATCACTTTCTTACCATTTGGTTTTGGAACAAGTTCCCAAGTCTTGTTCTCCTCAAGTGCATTAAACTCCTCCTTCATTGCTTCTTCCCATTTTTCCTTACCTTTTGCTTCACTGTAATTCTGAGGCTCTTTATCCTCCTTTACTAAGTAAGCATAGTTTTTCTGAGTCAAGTAAGAAATATCATAGGAATACCTTGTTGGTTGTTTCCTTACTTTGTTTGACCTTCTTGGTTCATACTCATCATGTGTATCTGAATACACTTCTTCATTAAATCTCGGTGCATCTTCATTTCTCATAGTTGATCTGATCCTGGATGTACTTGTCTACATATGATTCATCATTATACTCTTTATCTATATACCAGCTCTTTCCTTCATCAAATGTCACATCTCTGGATCCAATAAACTGTTTGGTTAAAGGACTCCATAACCTATAACCCATCTGCTTTTCATCATATCCAATGAACATATATTTTTTAGCTTTTGGTTCAAGCTTATGTCTGAGTTGTGATGGTACATAAGCATAAGCAACTGATCCAAACACTTTGCAATGATCAAGTGTTGGTTTCTTACCCCACCAAGCTTCATGTCCATTTAAAGCTGCCATGGTAATTTGTTTACAAGATATATGGCTGTATTTATAGCTTCAACCCAAAGATAGTTTGGACAATTCTTCTCCTTTAACATTGCTCTAGCAAACTCAACTAGAGTTCGGTTTCTCCTTTCTGCTACTCCATTTTGTTGCGGTGTATACCTGCAAGTTATTTCTCTTTTGATACCTGCATTCCATAGATAATCATTAAATTCTTGAGAAAAATATTCTCCTCCTCCATCAAACCTTAGTCTTTTGAGTTTTTGTCCTGTAAGTCTTTCAGCGTATGCATGAAAATGCCTGACAGCTCCAAATACTTATGACTTCTCTTTCAAAACATAAAGAGTTATCCATCTTGTTGCATCATCAATAAAAAGAATATAATACCTTGAGCCACTGATAGATGCTTCTTTTGTCGGTCCCCATACATCTGTATGTATGAGTTCTAGCAAACCATCGTGTTTGTAACCCTTCTTCTGAAATGGTAACATGTGTGCTTTTGCCATCTGACAGGTTTCGCATTTGTAAATCATATGTTGATTCTTCAGGTTTAGTAATCCTCTTACAGATTGTTTCTCCACCATAGTTTTGATTCCTTTTTCATTAAAGTGTCCTAACCTCTTATGCCAGAGATCTAATTCTGTAAATGCTTTATCACCATGTGTGATTAAAGCTTGACCAACATTCCCTTGGACTTTAAGAGTAAAAAGTCTACCTTCCTTTTTACCATGAACAATTTGATTGTATCCATTCTCTGGATCTTCAACAAATACTCCTTCATTTGTAAACCTGACTTGAAAACCTTTTTCTACTATCTGTCCCACACTGGTCAGATTCTTTGGGATTGTTGGAACATACAAAACATTTGTTAGTAGGTCAGCTCCATTCTTACACTTTACTTTTCCAATTGACCTTACATTATGTTTTGTGTTATCACCTGTTTGTACTGTATGATTTGAAATACCTCCTTCCAGTTCTGATAACAATTCTATATTTCCCGACAAATGATTTGAACAACCAGAGTCAATATAGAATACCTTAAGATCTTCATTTTCTTACATGCTTATCGAATTCATCATCAACATTGTATGATTGTCATTCTGTGTATCATTTGCATAGTTGTAGTAGGTAGTGTTGTGAGACTGATTCTGTCCCCAACTTCTTGTTCCACCTCTACCATATCCACCTCTTTGGCTTTGTCTTCCTCTTTGATATCTTTTGCTTCTGCCTCTGCTATTGTTATTCTGATTCTGACTTGATCCTTGAGAATTATGCCAACAATCATGAGCCAAATGACTACTTAATCCACAGATCCAACAAGTCTTCTTGTTGTTATTCTGATTACCTCTTCCTTTTGTATTATCTCTGCTTTTACTTCTGGCATTACCTCTTCCTCTTGCAAAATTTGCTTGAGTAGTCATCTCTTCTTCATCTTTTTCTTTACCTTTATCACCTTTCTTCTTACTCTTTGCGTACATAGCAGAACTATGTCCTTTATCTCCATCTGTCTTCAAATCTTGCTCAAATGTTAGCATTAGTTCTGATTTAAATCTGGTACAAAATGATTTAATGATAGTTCAGTTGAAAGTATGAAAGGTTTCCACCTTTCATCTCCTCTCAGTCCGGCAAGCAATTGTGCTAATAACCTGTGATCTTCGATATCCTCATCAATAGATCCAAGACTGTCTGCCAAGTCCTTCATCTTAGTGACATAATCACTAATGCTTTGACTTTGCTTTTTCTTGAATGTTGTGAACTTCGACCATAAGCTATCCTTCCTAGCTTTGGTAGTGTTTTGAAAATGATCTTCCAATGCACTCCATATGTCTTCCGCTTTCTTCAGACCTCTAATATGTGGTAGTAGATGATCTGTAATAGTATTGTAGATATACGCTCTTGCCGTTGCATCTTTCTTCTGCAATAGCTTCAAAACTTCTACTTCTTCTTTCTTTGGTTGACTGTCGTCTTCAAAAGTAGGCTTCTTTTCTTCTCCTGTCACATACATCATTAAGTCCTTACTCATAAGTAAGGCTTCCATTCACATTACCCATGCGGGATAATTATCTCTGTCCAATTTGTCAATAGAAACGTGATCTTCCATGATCTTCTTGTTTCTGTTACTGCTGGTGAGTATAATGTTAAAAGATTTTACCTTTCATAAATCTTTACCCTTGAGAATGTCTTCGAAACTCTTCTTTGATTCTGTTTGCTGTTGATCACTTCAGCTTCACCTTTCTTGTGAATAATTCTTCAAATTCTTTTGTATCTTTACTTCCGTTTACTCTTGAGAACCTTTTCTGCTCTGATACCACTTGTTGGCTTCGTGACAAAAGCTTGTAAACTAAGCTGCAGAATTTGCCATGTCACAAGAACTAAGCTAGAGTGATATTAGAACACCTCTATAATCATCAGTACCTTAGCAACCTTTCTTAAATGTTAGATATTCTTTCTGTCACTTAGATGTGCCAAAAACTGAGTCTGAAACCACCGGAATCTCACCGGAACTCTACCCGACTATCACCGTAATCTTAGCGGAATGTTACCGGAATCAATTGCAATTATGTTTGTAGTTACTTCAACTGTGTGTACATAAAGTAAGGAAGTAATATGTGAGGTTCCTTCACTGAATAAACTTTATTTGAAGTTTGAAGAAAAAACTTCACCAGTTCTGGATGCCTTGACGGTCAGACTTAGTACTGTGCGTACATGTCCGTTTCACAAAAACCTTTTGATCAGTTTGTAGTTGAGACTACTAGCTTCAAGATGAGCTATCACTCATGAAAAACTTTACACCATATTGTAAGATCTAACTTATAGAAGTAACGTAAAATGTGTACTAAGAAAATTGTAACTGTTAACTAAATTTCATAGTAACATGAAATCACTTAGATTTCTTCACACAAGAAGAATGCACTCAGATCTTTCCACATAAACATGTGTTTTCTATTAGAGAAGATGTGTACAATATGGCTTGGCCTCTCTTTGCTCATAGCCATGAAAAACTCTCCTACATTGAGTAGTTCTTCTTTACCATCTCTCTTACAGATGAATACCTGACTGTTTAGGTTCTATTATTCATCTCTACATACACACTCTTGCGTCTACTACAGATGCACTTCTAAGCTTTCTATCTGAGCTCTCTTTCATCTTCTATTCTGCTCTCTTATATACACTTTTGATATGAGATTCAAAAACCCATAATTTTGGAAGTTTCTGTGAACTATATTACAGTCGTGAATTTGTCCCTTCACTAAGGCTTGATTTTCTAACTGCTTTGTTTCTGCTTCTCTTCGTCTCTCTTTGTTCTTCATATGTCTTCATGTCTTTATGTCTAATTAGTGAGTGAATCTCCAACATTCCTTAACTTGCATACATAACCTGGTTTGTCATTATCTTCATACCATGGTGGTTGACCCATGTACACTTCTTTTGAGATTCATCCATTTAGGAATGCATTCTTTACATCTAACTGATATAGGTTCCAATTCTTAGAAGTAGCAACACTTACCAAAACCCTAATTGTTGGCATCTTAGCCATAGGTGAAAAATTTTCTTCTTAATCCACTCCATGGGTTTGAACAAACCCCTTTGCCACTAACCTTGTTTTGTACCTGTTTATAGAACCATTTGTATTCTTCTTGGTTTTATATATCCATTTGGATCCTATTACCTTCATGCTTGGCTTCTTGGGAACCAAATCCCAAGTATTGTTTTTCTGAAGTGCTTCAATTTCTTCCTACATGGCTTCTTTCCATTCTTTCTTCTCATTAGCTTCTTCAAATGAAGAAGGTTCTTTTGTCATGGAGTCTTTAGTGATGATGTACACAAAATGCTTGGTGACTAATGATGTGTCATAGCCATACCTTATGGGTTTTTAACTCTCCCTTTGAGATCTTCTGAGTGCTTAGTTGGAGGACGCTAGAATGTCTTCCAATTGCTTGAACTTGGTCTTGTCTTTTGAATTCCAAGCCTTGAAGTCAATTTGTTCTTCATCCTTTGAATTGACATCTTCTGGTATTTGTTGATCTTCTTGAGTGAGAGTTGGAAAATCACTTTCCAAGTCATAAGGTAACTTGATCTTCGTGCAAGCATCTTCAAACCATGAATTAATTTCATCAAACACTACATCCCTACTAACTATAAAACCTTTGTTAATGGGATTGTATAACCTATATCCTTTTGGTTTTAGTCATAGCCAATAAATATACACTTTTCAGCTTTTGGATCGAGCTTTCCTCTAATTTGTGAGGGAATATGTGCATAAGCAATGCATCCAAAGATTTTACAATGGTCCAATGAGGGTCTGCTGCCATTCCATTTCTCATATGGTGTCATTCCATCCAAGGATTTGGATGGGAGACTAGTAATCAAGTATGTGGTCGTGGAAACAACCTCTATCCATAGGTAATTTGGTAGTTTGTTTTCATTTAACATTGATATTGCAACCTCTACTATTAGTCTATTCCTCCTCTCTACTACTCCATTAACTCTAGAGTGTATCTTGTTGTGAACTCTCTCTTTATACCTTTGTCCTGTAAGAATGAGTCAAATTCATGTGAGAAGTACTCACCATCTCCATCAGATGTGATCCTCTTCAAGCTTCTACCTATTTGGTTCTCAACCAATGCCAAATACTTTTTGAAACAATTAATACTTCATCTTTATGCTTCATGAAGTAAAGAATTGTCCATTCATTGTAATCATCTATAAATGAAACATAGTCATTTGAACCTGAGATTGATGGCTCTCTGCTAGGACCCCACACATCAATGTGCACAAGATCCAAGTAGTCTTCATACATGTACCCTTTTCTGTTGAATGGTTGCCTATGAGCTTTGCCAAATTGGCATGCTCCACATTTGTATATCATGTGTTGCTTGGACACATTTGGAATGCCAAGCACACTCTGATCCTTGCATATTTGCTTTAATGTTCTTTTACCTATATGATCTAGCCTTTTATGCCATATCTCTAGTTGAGATAGGGTTTGATCCTTGCAATTGAAGAGTGCAATATTTTTGGTATCTTCAACTTCAAATGTAAAGAGTCTACTAGATTTCTCACCTTTTGCAGTTCTCTTGAAGCCTTGTTGAGGGTCTTCCATATGGTCCATGCCTTGTGAATCTGACCTGTAAGCCTTTCTCAACAATCTTCCCAACACTAATTAGGTTTTTTGTTATGGTTGGCACATATAAAACCTTACTTAAGAGGTTCATGTTTGTTGATATATTTAGGTAGTGATGTGTGTGAACACACGAGGACCACTGGGACAATTTTTTCCCTCTTTAGGAGATTTTTTCTCCCGGCTTGTATATATGTTATAGCCCTAACGAGTTACTTATCTTTGTACATTCTAGTGGTAATACATTCAATATTGTGTGTTGTGCTCCAAGCTTCTTCTTCTTCCTTGTGCTATTCGCGTGCTTTAGAAAACATCTAACTCCAACAATTGGTATCAAAGCAAGTCGCCGCTTCATCTAGGGCATTGTCGACACTCCTCTGGTTGTAGTCTCAAAATCGCATGAAATTCATACTCAAGGTGTTTCATAGATCAAAACAACTTTGCTGTGTCGTGCCGAAATCGCGATCTGAGCTTGTTTCAGCCTTCAAATGCACTATAACAGTGCTTGTGCATGCTATTTCATCTTTTTGTGCCAAAGATATATACAAGTTTTAGTTTGCTAATATAAGCATCTCTAAGTTTGCTACAGGTCTAGCAGAACTCATTTGGGTAGTTCTATTCAAGTGTTTTAGATACAATCATTTTTCTGCATCAAGGTATTTTGGTCAATGGCCATGGCTAAAAGGAGTGATGTATTTTGTATGTTGGTTGTTCAGGATAAGTTGGATGATATGAATTACCCATTGTGGGATTATATGATGCATCATGTATGTTGATATATTTAGGTGATGATGTGTGTGAACACTCTAGGACCGTCCGGGCACTTTTTTCCCTCTTTAGGAGGTTTTTTCCCCCGGCTTGTATATACGCCTATTACCCTAATGGGCTACTTATCTTTGTACATTCTCTAGTAATACATTCAGTATTGTGTGTTTGTGCTCCAAGCTTCTTCTTCTTCCTTGTGTTGTTCGCATGCTTCCGTAGACGTCTATCTCCAACAATTGGTAGCAGAGCAAGTCGTCGCTTCATCTAGGGTGCCGTCGACACTCCTCCGTTACAGAATGGAGTTGCTGAATGAGAGAACAGGTCACTCATGGAGATGGTGAGGTGCATGGTCAAAATTCAGGCTTTACCACATAGTTTCTGGCTTGAGGCTGTCATGTGTGCAGCATATGTACTGAACAGGTGTCCCACTAAAGCGCTGCAGTCTATCACTCCATATGAGGCTTGGCATGACCGCAAGCCATCTGTTGCTCATCTGCGTGTTTTTGGTTGTTTGGCATATGCACTAGTGCCTGAGCAACATCGCAAAAAATTAGATGATAAGGCAGTAAAATGTATTTTTTTTGGGTACAGTTCTGAAAGTAAAGGTTATTGTCTGTATCATCCACAGATTAAACGCATTTTGGTTAGCCGTGATGTTGTCTTTGTGGAAGATGCTATTCAGCCATTGCTTTCATGTACTAAGGAGACATCTGTTAGCTCCAAGACATGTATGATACTTTGATGCCTCTTTTTACAGGTGGATAGTCTAGTGCTGGTCCTAATGAGGCTTCTCAGCCTTTGCAGATTTCATATGATAATGTAGATCATTCCATTTCTGATGCAAATTTACATGATGCACTTGTTGATGAGAGAGCTGATATTGAGCAGGCAAAAACTATGCCAAAATGGCTGTTGCAAACTGAAAGAACTTGGAGAAGCTTGTCGAAGGTAGAAAAGTGCGTTTCGAAGCGATGAAGTTTGGTCAAGCCAACCGGCACAAGACCAGCCCTTGAGCTTTTGGAGACTCAAATAGACCTTATAGGCATGCTATAAGTGCAAAGAAACACACTATGTACCTTGGAGCATCAAGGAGAATGAGTCGATACAAAACAGATAGGTTCGCGGGTCGACTAGCTCAAAAAACTTACTATCTATGGAAGAGACAATGAACTTCAAATGCCCATAGCGACCAGCGTGATTACAATTAGAAAAAACCCTTTTATGGGAGTGATACACATAGGGTTGAGTGTATGGAATGCACAAAATTATAAGGAATAAGCAAAATATGCTATAGGAATGAATGCGACATTCACCGGTGGTACTTCCTATTTTTCAGGAATACGCAGAGATTGACCCCGAGGCAGAAAAACTGAGATTTCTCCAAATCTGCTGAACCAAATTCTTTGAAAATTTACAGGAATAAACTAGACACTGATCCTTTCCAATGAGTCCTCTTGCACTCAATTTGGAGCTCTGAGGAGAGAGCAGCAGCCTCTGCAAGATTACTGTTGGCGAAGAAGATGATGCAGAAATTGAAGGAGCAAAACAATGATGGTCACAAGTGTCTGTATATTGCTTCCATGTAATGTACAAGTGATTTCAACTCCTTATATAGCCTCTAGGAGTGTTCCACAACTTTTACAACTTGAATTTGAATTCAAATGAAGGTGGGAATGGTTGTTGGAGGGAATCAATTCACTTCCCTACAATCTAGGAAAAGTGAAGATCTTGATTGATCTACTTTTAGGTGATTGATTGCTTGATTGAATGCAACTTCAACCACCAAATTTTCGTGGGCTTTTGGCCCTATATTTGTACCTTTACATGTGTACAACTCAAGGCTTTTACAACGGTAAATGAGCCATCAAAATATTCTCAAAAAATACAATAAATGAGCATATGAAAAAGAACTCTTCAACGGATATTCTTTCGACGTGATAGCCTTTGATGTAGATCAAATCCACCTCAAGCATAGTATAAGCTTGATGTTCCAACAGCTCCCCCTCAAGCTAAAGTATGCTTGAGTCTTCATTCTCTGATAGGTTGAATACCTGCCATAGCTTTGAATCTACAAAGCTTTATTCCATCAAGTGCCTTTGTCATCATATCTGCTACTTGCTTTTCAGTCGGAACAAAAGAAATGTCGATCTCCTTTGCCATGAGCTTCTCCCTGATGAAGTGATAATGGACTTCTATGTGCTTGGTTCTTGCATGGAAAATAGGATTTGCCGCTAGATGCAGGGAACTTACATTATCTCCAAATATGTGAGGTTTGGAACTCACAAGTCCCAAATCTGTATACAATGCTTTTAACCATATTGCCTCTTGAGTTGCTGTTGGCAGCAGTCAGGGAACCGAAGGAGCCACAAGACGAAGAGAGTCAGAGCGAAGGGACAGCACAAGCAGACATGGCAGTCAAAGAAGATCTGGCAAATAGGCCAATAATTTTCCTCATGAAGAAGCAAGTATGAGCATTCACGCAAATCTAGCACTTAGGCAACCCTTTAACTTTTCAAAAAACCCTTACACCAATTAAAAGTGATTCTCATCACTAAACACCATTGTAAATACCATTTCATATTATTGTAGCTCCATTTTGTGCAAGCCAAGGAGTCCTTGAGCTTGAGGAGCTTTAGAAGTATCTACCTGCCAATTTTCGTAATTTTTAGATCTCGTTTGAGCCCTCAAATAAGCCTTGGAACCTAATTTTTAACTAGGCCGGACACTAGGTCTGAACAGAGCCAAAGCTAGTCAAAAACTATAAAAGGAGCTAGAGAGCTCATTTTTGAGGTTAGATTGTAGTTGAAACGAACTTGTAAGAGCTTCTTGAAAGTAATCTAAGAACTCCATTGATTCTCACTCTTTGTCTTGCCGTGTGTGCGCGTGTGTGTGTATGTGTGTGCATGCTAGTGTGCTTCTCACTCACGCACTTGTGCCGCCACTTGCTCGAGGTCTTCATACCATCCTCACGTCTTCCCGGATTGACATTAAAGGAGGTGCTACTCATCACTGAGCTACACCAAATTTTGGCGCCGTTGCCGGGGATCGAGCTTTGAGGACGAGCGTGTGATGGTAAGACGTAGAGTTGACGCGTTGGAGTTGTAGGTATTTTCTTCACTTTCATCTATTTTCTTGTTTTTTCTTCACCATCCACATCACCATCATCATCATCACCATCTTCCACCTCCATTTCCATCATCGCGAAAATTTCAGTTTTTTGAGTATATCACCATCTCCACCTCATTTCCCTCATTTCACTTGTGAGAGAGAGCGAGAGAGCGAAATTGTGTGTGCTGTTTTTGCATGTTTCTTGAGCTGTCTTGCAGGTACAGGTCACATCATCGTCCCCAGCACTCTGCGCAGGTACGGATTTCGAAGTAACTGTCTGTGTGTCGCCGACTTCTGTCAATCGCGACCGACAGAAAAAACGCTCAAATCACCAAACAAAGTGCAAAACCATGATCTACAGGCCTAGAGCTTCCCAAAAATGTGTTTAGTTTCTTGAAATTCCTCAGATTTCTGTCAATCGCGATCGCTCTGTCAATCGCGATCGGCAAACCACGACGGACAGATCTGTCAATCGCGATCGACAGCCCACGACGGCTCTGTCAATCGCGACCGACAGAGTCAACGACCGATTGACCACGACGGACGGACCATACGCGTGACACGTGTCAATCGCGATCGAGTCATCAATCGCGACCGACATAGTCAACGACTGTTTGACCACGATGGACAGCCCCGACGGCTCTGTCAATCGCGACCGACACAGTCAACGACTATTTGACCACGACGGACAGACCCTCGCGACCGACCTGTCAATCGCGATCGACCCATCAATCGCGACTGACAGAGTCAACGATCCTTTGACCACGACTGATTGACTTTTCGTAACCCCTGTCAATTGCGACTGACCAGTCAATCGCGACTGACAGCCACGACGGACCTGTCAATCGCGATCGACATGTCGATCGCGACTGACCTGTCGATCGCGACCGACAGACTTTGCGAACACGGTAGAAGGGCAAATTAGGTCAAATTTTTAAGGCAAGAATAATGGTCTAAATTTTGGCCAAGTGTGGGACAAACACTAGGGTGTAACATTGCATTGCGAGGGCATAACCCAAGTAACTCGAGAATTCCTGTTCGCCTGTTAACCTAGTTAATCCTGTTTTAGCCCCAAAACCCTGAACTGGCCGTGATTTTTGTTTTGTTGGAAAGCTCGCAGGGCGTACAACAACAACATCGACTGGTTATGGTTAAATTAAGATAAGGAATATTAGATAGGGTATTTTGAAGTTGACCATACCCAGGGGGAACAAAATTCAGGGATCTCTAGAGTTGTGTCCAAAAGTCATAGTGCAAATCGTGTTTTTGACAAGAAAATCGCGATGTTGAGCACAAAATCGTGTTTTTGAAAATCGCGATTTTGACTCAGAGAATCGTGATTCACAAAATCGTGTTTTTTTCACAAAATCGTATTTTTTCAGAATCGTGTTTTTGGCATGAAAATCGCGATGTTGAGCACAAAATCGTGTTTCTGAAAATCGCGATTTTGAGTGACAATTCGTGTTTTCACAGAATCGCCTTTTTCACAAAATCGTGTTTTTGGCTGAAAATCGTGATTTGTGAGAATCGTGATTTTGAGCCCACTGAAAATCGTATTTTCTCAAAATCGTGTTTTTGACAAGAAAATCGCGATGTTGAGCACAAAATTGTGTTTTTGAAAATCGCGATTTTGACTCAGAGAATCGTGATTCACAAAATCGTGTTTTTTTCACAAAATCGTATTTTTTTCAGAATCGTGTTATGAAAATCGCGATGTTGAGCACAAAATCGTGTTTCTGAAAATCGCGATTTTGAGCGACAATTCGTGTTTTCACAGAATCGCCTTTTTCACAAAATCGTGTTTTTGGCTGAAAATCGTGATTTGTGAGAATCGCGATTTTGAGCCCGCTGAAAATCGTGTTTTTAGAAAATTGTGTTTCTTTTGATATGAAAATCGCGATTTTGAGCACAATCACAGAATCGCGATTCTGAGAATGACCACAGAATTGTGATTTTTTCGGCCAACTTTTAGGCGGGAAAACAGAAAATCGTGATTTTTCAAAAATTTTGAATTTTCACAGAATCGCGATTTTCATCACAGAATCGCGTTTTTTGGCGGGAAATTCAAATTTCTGAGCGCCGGCTATGGCGAGCTCCCTATGAGCAGAAAATCATGAAAAAAACACAGCGCTTGCTCTCCCTTGCTTCTCCTAACTCCTTCCCACACAATAATGCATGAAAAATGGTATGAAGATGGTGAAAATGCACTAAAAAACAAGAATTTTCTATGAAGAAGAAGGTGGAAGAAGCTGGAGATGATGATGATGATGAAGATGAAGAGGAAAAAACAGAAAATGAACTGAAATGACAGTTTTTTTACCTTCCAACGTCGCAAATCTACGATCTTACCATCACAACGCTCGTCCTCGAAGCTCTCTCCCCGGCAACGGCGCCAAAATTTGGTGTAGCTCAAGCGTAAGCACCACCTCCTTTACTTGTCAATCCGCGGAGACGTGAGGACCGGTATGATGACCACGAGCAAGTGAAGGCACAAGTGCGTGAGTGAAAGCACACAAACATGCACACACATACACACACACGCGCACAAAGTAAGATCAAAGAGAGGAACAATGGAAAGCTTAGATTGCAAAAGAGTTCTCTTACAAAAGTTCTATTCTCTAACAAGCTAACCCCAAAAATGAGCTCTCTAGCTCTTTTTATAGTTTTTTGACTAGTTTTGGCCCTGTCCAGACCTAGTGTTCGGCCTAGTTAAAAATTAGGTTCCAGGGCTTATTTGAGGGCTCAAACGAGGTCTAAAAATTATGAAAATTGGTACGATGGTACTTCTAATACTCCTCAAGCTCGAGGACTCCTCGGCTTGAACAAAATGGAGTTACTAAAAATAGATAATGGTATTTACAATGGTTTTTAGTGATGGAAATCACTATTTTTGTAGGGGATTCTTCTGAAAATTTGACATACACTTCTTGGAGCTCCCTACTTGCTCCCTTTCCTTGTGTGTCCACCTTTTGATGTGCTTCCATGCTTTGTCCTTGACTTTGAGCTTCAACACCCCCATTCCCTAGAGGGCCGTGCTACAGATGCCAAGGAGATCACCTCATTCATGATTGTCCCTTACCTCCACCTACACAACCCCAGTCAGTGACTATCCAAGGTTTTTGTCAAGAATGTGGAAAGGAGCATCTCTTACGAGATTGCCCTAAGAATCCTAATAATATGCCAAAAATCACTCCTATTAACGTTATTGGGTTGGTGGTAGACTCCACTGGAAGTGTGACATCCACCGCACCAGTACAGGTAGTGACTAGAGCTCAGGCATTGCAACAGAACCAAGGAGTAAACCAGGATAAGAACCCAGAGGCTAGTGAAACCGAGAGCATAACAAAGAAAAGGACTAGAGCATGGAAAGATAGTCGGGAAAGAATGAAAAGACAATGGGCTAAAAAGATGAGTGAACTTGAGGAAAGCATAAGAGAAACCAAAGCCATGATAACTGAACTCACATCTCAAACTCCCTCTCACACTATCCCACCACCACCATTCCCATCGCCATCCGACCCGCCACCTTCCAATCCACCTCATAGGATTCCACCACCCCCTAGAGTAGGATCCGTATTAGCTGATCCCACTCCTGAAGATATAGACATGATGCTTAAAGCATATCAGGCCAGAATCCAAGAAGGGCCAAATGTCACGGATCATGACAAGTGTTACCCTAGAGCTGACCTAGAGATAGAAAGAACCAAGCTTTGCGTGAAAATGGTCGCATTGGCTCAAACTATGTTTGAAGCCAGTCGCCTTTTCAATTACTCGGGCTCAGCCAAGACGCAATTACACTTGGATGGACTTCTGGAGAAGTTAGAGGGCATAATTGCAAGATCTGCCAAGGAAGAAGAAAATCAAGAAAGAGATAACGCAAGCAAAAATAGGACCCATCCCCCACCGGAAGCTTATGTGCCAATTTCCATTGAACTAGACAATTCCCCCTCCCTAGAAAGAGTAGAGAATCTAATGGCACAATCACAAAAGGAACCAGCCTCTCAACACAAGGGCAAGGTAAGTGAAAGAGTAAGCATTCCTGCTCAAGAAGCCTATGTGCCTGAAGCCTATGTGCCTAACTCTACGGAGCCGGACACATCATCTTCTATGAATCGGTTCACACCAGAATTCCTACGCGAGATTCAAGAAGACAAATGGGCTAAGGAAAGTGAAGTCCCTCCTCCCATTGAACTTGTGGATGCTGCACATGACCAATTCCCACAAGACATCCCATCCATTTATGGAGAGCAGGAGAGTATCCAATCTCAAGAAAGACTAGACTTCGAGTCTAATTCCTTACAGGAACTACCCCATTTCACAGGCCCATGGGAAGCAAAGTCCACCTGCATGAGAGCACCTACAGTCATGGTAAGAAACGAAGATTCAGTCATACCTAGGAACACAGAGGTAGTGAAGAACACCAAAGTGCAGTGCAATCTCAAGTTAGAAGAGCTGCTTAAGGTTAGACCAGAAGTGTGGAAACATGTAGCCAAACAAGTACCTGAGATAGCAAAACCTCGTTCCCAGGTAGGATCACATAGGACAGTGCCAGAGATACCCTTGGATAAGATAGGAGATATGTGTGAAGGTGAAGAAGGGAACACCTATCTTCCCATTACTTACCAGGAGTACACCACCAAGGCAATTTTGGACTCAGGTGCAGGAGTTGCAATTGCTACCACTTCCCTCTGGAAGCGTTGGGGCAAGCCAGCACTCAGGCCAACGAGAATGAAATTGCAGATGGCCGATGGTCACATAGAGAGACCCCTAGGGTTGTTAGAAGGAATAACTCTCACTACATGTGGTGTTGAGTTCGAGCATACATTTGCTATATGTGACTTTAGCAAAAATCATGCCTATGAGGTGATTTTGGGAAGACCATTTATGCGACAGTTGCAAGTGGTACAGGACTGGGGAACCAACTCCTTGTATTTGCAACACCTAGGTGTTACAACCAAAGTAAATCTCAAAGATTACTCTCATAGAGATGTACCTCCTATCCAATGGAATCCCATCCATAGAGCCAAAGATGATACGGAATCGGTGCATTCCATAGGATCAGGATCCTCATGGATGCATGAAGACACCCACTTATGGATGTGCAAGGTAGCAGTAGACGAAGAGAAGAGAGAAAAAGCCAGAGAGGTAGGTGCAAAAGAAACCCATAGATCAATCCAAGACCCAGCCTATGCACCTGTAGTTTTTCCAGACGAAGAATTCGAACCCCACGGCTGGGCAGAAATTTTAGCAACCATGGATGTAGCCATCAATGAGGAACAATGGACACCTCACTGTGATGAGGATGGTTATGACATTTCAGTCTTCTCCATAAAGCCAATCATGGGAGAGGCAGTTCTAGAAGAATGCGAACCTAGCCCTGATGCATTTGAGGATGCAAGTGACTCCGATTTAGAGTCAATCATCATGGACCCACCATTTGCATCAGATGAAGAATACTTCCATGAAGTAGAATTTCAACCCCAGAGGCATGGAGAGCTTACAAACGATGTGAGATTAACAACACAAGTGACCCCAAAGGAAGAAGGAAAGAAACGAAAGAAGAAAGAAGTTTCACCAGAAGAGGAAGAATCTTTGTTTGAGGTCCCAGAAAATTTTAAGAAATATGAGATAGATGACAGGAGGGTCATGATAAGAATGCCTAAACGAGAGGCACAATCAGGAGAGGCCTATGATAACAAAGAAACTACCAAGAAAATAGTAGTGGCCATAGAAGAAGGAGAGGAGAGATGCACGTACATAGGCCATGACCTAACAGAGGAAGAAGAGCATGCGTTAATTGCCTTGCTAAGAGAATACAGAGATGTATTCGCTTGGAGTTACAAGGATTTGAAAGGTGTTGACCCTGACATATGCTCACACACCATCCCCATGACCTCAGATGCTAAACCCTCTAAGCAAAAACCCTACACATATAACGATAATTATGCTGCTAAGATCAAAGAAGAGATAGATAGACTGGTTGAAGCTGGATTTATCTATGAAATTGAGCACACTGAATGGGTATCCCCCATCGTAGTGGTGCCCAAGAAGAACGGCAAGCTGCGTGTGTGCATTAACTTGAAAAAGGTTAATGCAGCCACCATTCGAGATAACTATCCGCTTCCCATCACAGAACATCTCTTAGAAAGAGTGGCGGGCAAAGAAGTGTACAGCTTCCTTGATGGATTTTCGGGTTACAATCAAGTAGCCATAGCTCCAGAGGATCAGCATAAGACAGCCTTTGCCACAGAATGGGGCATTTTTGCTTTTAGAGTAATGCCATTTGGGCTTACCAACGCACCAGCCACCTTCTAGAGACTAATGTGCCATGTGTTTAAGGAGTTCTTGAGGAAGAATTTAGAGGTCTATGTTGATGATCTTTGCGCTCATTCCAACATAAGACAAACCCATATCCCTGAACTCAGACAAATCTTTGACAAATGTAGAGCATATCAAGTCTGCCTAAACCCCAAAAAATGCGTTTTTATGGTCAGGCAAGGCAAGATTCTAGGACACATAGTGTCAAAGAATGGCATATCCACTGATGAAGAGAAAGTGAGGGCTATAGCAGAGCTACCTAGGCCAAAGAATGTCAAGGAAGTACAAGCTTTCATGGGGCATTGTGGTTATTACCGAAGATTTATACACATGTATGCTGTCATTGCAAAGCCCATGTACGGACTTCTGACTAACTTTGAGTGGACGGAGGAATGTGAGAATTCCTTCCAAGAGCTTAAACGAAGATTATGTTCAGCACCAATCTTGACCACACCAGATTGGAACAAGCCATTCCATGTTCACGTGGATGCATCCAATTATGCCATTGGATGTGTACTCTCACAACCTACCGGTGAAGGTAATATGGATCTTCCAATTGCCTATGCCAGTAGACAATTGAATGTGGCTGAACGGAATTACACCACTACGGAGAGAGAAGGTTTAGGCATGGTATATGCAGTTAAGAAATTTAGACACTATTTGCTCGCAAATAAGTTTAAATTTTTTACTGATCATCAGGCATTGCTATACCTTGTAAACAAGCCATGCAATACAGGAAGATTAGTGAGATGGTTTCTCTTGCTCATGGAATATGACTTTGAGGTAGTGGTGAGAAAAGGGAGGACTCATTTAAGAGCAGATCATCTCTCTAGGCTCACATCGGGAGAAGCCCCACAAGGAGTATCAGATGACCTTCCTGATGCTTACTTGTTTAATTTGGAAGTTGTACCGCAGTGGGCTAAGCCATTGGTACCAGTATTGACATACGGGCCTAACCATCCTATAGTAAACACACAGAATAGAGAGGTAGTTAAAGCCCAAAAGTACCAAATCATGGCTGGAAGTATGTACAAGCACACAGATCAAGGGATCTTGGCTTGTTGCGTAGAAGAGGATGAGTACGCTAAATGGTTCCAATTAGCACATGTAGGTGCGTTAGAGCAACACTACTCAAAGCAACGAACTTTACAGACCCTAAAGAGACTCGGAGTACATTGGCCAACTATGGAAGCTGATGTCCAAAGGTTGTGCAAGGAATGCTCAATCTGCTGCACTAAACCACCTGTGGAACACGCCACTCTTTATCAAGTGTCCATAGTGCCTGATTGGAGTGAACCACTAGTATCCTTCCTGAGGACGAAAACATTCCCTCCAGACATGACTCTGGCTAGGAAAAGGAGTTTAGAACAAGAAGCCCTGGATTACTCACTCATTGGTGATAATCTATATAAGCGTGGTAAGGATGGTTACCTGAGGCTATGCGTCCATGAAAGTGAATATTTTAAGATCTTGGAAACTGCTCACCAAGGTGTAGCAGGAGGACACTTTGGACCGGATCGGGTGATCAAGGCAATACTATTTGCGGGCTTCTGGTGGCCTACCCTTCACATGGATGCACATACCTATGTGAAACGGTGTGATGTTTGTCAGCGAACTCAGTATCCTATACGCAAAGATGAGATGCCACTGAAACCTATGATGGGTGGACGTGCGTTCTCTAAGTGGGGAATAGACTTCGTAGGTCCTATTAATCCCCCAGCAAAGGGTTCGCATGCAGAATATATCATTGTTGCAACAGACTATCTAACTAAGTGGGTAGAGGTAAAAGCCACGACGAAGAATGATGCTCAAACAACTGCTAAATTCTTGTTTGAGAATGTATTCACAAGATATGGGCTACCTATAGAGCTTGTAAGTGATAGGGTCACTCACTTCTTGAAGGAAGTGATTGAAAATCTACTCCAAGAATTCTTGGTAATACACAAGAAGTCTGCCCCCTATCACCCTCAAGCTAATGGACAAGCCGAAAGCACCAACAAGATCTTATGCAATGTACTGACAAAATTAGTGAACACTAAACGCTCTGATTGGGACAAACAACTACACCATGCTGTTTGGGCATACCGAGTTGCCTACAAAACGGTACTCCAAGCCACCCCCTTTCAGATGGTATTTGGCCAAAACACGGTGCTACCCTTGGAATTCTTGATACCTACATTGAAGGTAGCACAAGAGCACGAATGGACGGGTCATGAACTCTCCTCTAGACTTTTTGACCTTGAACGATTAGGAGAAACCAAACTGAGAGCAGCTGCAGGGATATATGCAGCTAAGAAGAGACAGAAGGCATACTTTGATGCCCATGTGAAGGATAAGGGCTTGAAAGCAGGAGATCTAGTTTTAGTCTACACATTGAAACAACATGCAAGGAAGCTAGAAAAGAGAGGCTACGGACCTATGATCATCAATAGGATCTCCACGAGTGGAGCAGTACAATTAGCCACTTTAGAGGGTGATGTTCTCCCAAACTATATTAGCGGATGCAGAGTCAAGTTGTATCAGGAACCTCTCACAGAGGAAATGCTAAGTCGACTCAATACTGCTAAGCAACGTAAAGAGGAAGAAAAGCGAATTCGAGAAGAAGCTCAAGCAGAAGCCCTAGAGCGCATCCGGAGAATGAAATTAAGACGACAAGGTAGAGAGCACCCTAGGCAAGATGCATATGCAGATCAAGGATATGACGTGGCTATGTGTGAAGTTTCAAGTGTTAGCTCACATAGGATAACTGATCGACGTCCTTTCATAACCTTAGATATAGGACAAGGAAAGAGTGCAAGGACTGTGAGAGCCTTGATTGACTCAGGTGCAGCCACCAGTGCTGTTAAATTGTCTTACTGTCAAGAGTTGCAATTAAATGTCAATCCTGTGGAAGCATATCTCATAGGATTGGGAGGCGTGGAAACCCCTTGCATGGGCGAGGTGGAACTTCCCCTCTATATTCAGGATGAGGCAATGACAGTTAAAGTGCTAGTATGTCAAGATGAGGACCTCACTGAACCCCTTGTCTTGGGTCAAGACTGGATCTATGACCAAGCAGTCAACTTAAACCTAAGAAGTGGACTTCTTTAGGTATGGGTGAACCAGACTAGAATTACAATGGAGTTAAATAATGGAGCACTCAAGGAACTAGGAAAGGCACAAACTCCTGGTCCCTCCAGGGGTACACATGAAGTTGACCATGCTGTTCTTGTCCAAAACTATGTGTTGCAGAGGAATGATATTCTCAAAAAAGGAGTCAGGGATGCAACGGAACTCCCTTCTTTTCCAAAGGCCAGAAGGAGGCAGCAACCAAAGGTGGATCAAAGGCAGAAGAGGCAGATTACTACCTATGCCAGAAATCAAAAGTACCTGCACAGCAAAATGTCTCAGCAAGTAAACCAAGTGTGGGTGCGGAAAGGCGAACACCCGGTTGCACTCAAGCCAACCACACGGGCAAGGCCTCTTATTAGTAACCAACAACACGACACTCATAAGAAGTCTTTCAGAAATTCTTCTCCTAACGTGAAATCTATTTGGGTGCCCAAGAAGTCGATGAAGGCTAGCCCACAATCAAGACAAATTTGGGTGCCTAAGGCTAGTTTGCGGGCGCAAATAGCAACGCCGAGGCCACAACCTATATAGCGTAACCCATTCACTCGCACAGCCAGCATTCACTCGTTTTCAACACTCAAGAACCCACCAAGGCCCATGAGCACGAACATATTCGCTTGTAAATGGGTCCCTAAAAGGCCTCATTTTCAAGCCGATACACCTATAAAGCTCTCTAGGGTCTCTACAAAACCAAGAGCAAAACCCATCCACTGCATTTGGCAGCCTAAGACTTGTAATAAACCCCCCGACCCCAATTTGTGAATTCATCCCCACTTACTAACTGCATTAGTCTCCTAGGACTACCCAAGCATTAACTGCACACACTGTCATCGCGCACTCACTAACCACTGACTCATAACCTACCTCATGTTAATATTGTAACGGGGACAACTACGGGTTTATTCTGTCCATTACAATGTTAACACCTGGTTCTATATTCTCACAGAACCAACAAGCAAGCAGGGCCATGGCAGAAGCAGGAGGTGCTAGTTCTCAAGCCGGATCCGGTGCACAGATTGTGGACATAGAAACACTCCTCCTCGAGCCACATCTCACCGCAAGGCCGCAAGAACTTCAAGCCGTGCATGTGCTTCCCATTCAGGATCCTCCTCAAGGGCACACTTCTCAAGTAGGTAAACACGCTCACTGGTTCAGTGATGTCGCTGGACCATTGGGCGATGGAACCTATTTCTGGGAAGCAGAATTGGAATTTAATGGTAAATGGGGACGTTACCACTTTTTCACGCGCGAGTTTGAGAGCTATCAAAACGCCGAAGTCATGCGATGAGTATGGACCAAAGCCGGTGTGGACAGTTATTTCAGGGCCCACTTACCAAAGCCGGATTTCTTACGTTGTTCATATCTTATAAGTACCATCACGCCAAGCAGGGCCAAGGGAGGCGACAACACCTTTGTGTTACCCTCTCTGCTGCCGGGTCATGAACTCAAAAGATTCAAGCTGACCCTTAATCTGGTACGAGAAGCGTTGGGCATGTATGGCATGCACATCCCCACTGAAAAGGAAACCATGGTTCCAGGTCGAATGAAACACAAAGATCTTAATAAGCTGAAGGATATGGTAGCGATGACACCAACCATTGCTCTTCACCTGCGGACCGTCATGCAACATTTTGCTTTTCCCGCCCAGGAAAGATTCACCATGCCCCCAAAGAAAATTTGGTTCAGCTTGTATCTAGCAGAGATAGAAAGCCTTCCCATCAACGTGCCACAGTGGATCATAGATCAGATCCACCTAGCCCATCAAAGGTGGAACAAGAAGCAGAAAAATATGCTTCATGGATGTTGCGCTCTAACAAAGATAATCTACCGATGTCTGGCTTATGACGTGCCTATTCAGCGGGCACTCATATGGCCCCGGGCCCAGGAATTCCAGAGAAGGCTATCAACGGTAGGTCCCCCATCAAAGAAGATGAGGGGGGGAGTACAGTTACCCTGCGCTCAACCAAGGGGAGCCACCACCACACCAGAAATTACCCCTCCCCAGACACGACGCGTTAGGCCATTCACAATCTGGCTACCAAGACCAAGCACAGATGGACCTAATCTGGTATTTCCACCCGTTCCATCAGATCTAGAATTCCCACAAGGTTTTACTCTCAACGATCTTACTGATGAAGAAGTGGCTAGACTGATCTATGACTCTAATCTCGAGACGGAAACAGAACGTGCTCAGGAACCCCAACCCCAGACAACAACAGCAGCCCCCACCCGACCAGAAGTGGTAGAAGTCGACGTCGAGGAACAAGAGACAGAACAAGAAGAAGAAGCCTACGAGGAACAAGAATATGACGAGCTTTCAGAGCTGGCAAGTGCCCCTGCGTATTCGGCACAAATCAAAAGACTATATCGAACCATGCAACTAGTTCAAGAACAGCATAAGATGTCACTGGAATCGGGCAAGAAACTCATGAACCAGTTGCTAGCTGAGGAAGGTGTGGACGATTTGTTCATTGAGTCCATAAACCTTCATGCCGACGCCGTAGGAGTGGATGAGGCCATCCATGAGGCAATGGCTTACATTCACAGATTTGAGAAGAGGGTTCCCGTTCGTCCCAGGAGGTCCGGGAAACAAATTCATATCAATGTATCAGCACCAGGAGAGACAACGCAAGCAGACGAACATCAGGAAGCACCACTGTCACCACCATCCCCACCTCGCACTGCACAATTCACTCCACCACATGACACTAGCACCACCACGTCCACTACCACCACCATTGTCATGGGTATCCCACTCTCTCCGGGAATCCAATTCGGGGGAGTCACCATGCCCACTTTCACCACTCTTTTCACTGACGTCACATCCACTCCACCCACGATCCCCATCTACACTGTCACTCAAACGATTGACACTATGGAAACATCTCCTGCCACAGCACCGCTCCCTCCCCCCATGCCACCTTCATCTCCCATACCCCCTCCACCCACATCTCCACTTGCATCCACATCATTCACAATTCCCTTTCCCGCCCCCATTCCCCCTGCATCTTCACCCCTCCCAGCATCGTTTAATGTAAATAGCATATTTTTAGCATTAAATCAATGTGTATATCAGCTTCAGAATGAGTACAGAGCTCTGGACGGCCGGTATCAACAACTGACAACACATCACCAGAACTTACAAAGGCAATTTCACATTCTACAAGAGGAAAATGCAGAAGTGAATCAACGCTATACAACGCTTGAGCAGGCTCACCAAACACTATTGGAGGCACCACAACCTTCGACAGAATCAGGTGTCAAACAACTAGAAGCCTTGCTCGAAGTATACCGGGCCGATAACTTACGAGTCAGACGCAACTTGGCGCTACTCAGGAAACATATGGCCACAACATTGGAAGAGAACAAAAGACTGCAAAAACAAAATGAAGAGAATCTGGAAGCAACAATGGAAGGCTCTCCCCACGAGATAGATCCAGAGCAGTTCAAAGCAGTCCCCACGGAGACGATGAAAACCATTTTGGAAAGCTATGCAGATCTCCTGGAAGCCCATGATGACTTGGAAAGAGAACGTGACACACTACAGAGCAGACTTAAGGAACAGGAAGAACAACCGAAGAGTGTCCCATCAACCTCCACCTCAGACGAAGTAAAGGCCTTAACTGAGCAGGTAGCAGAATTACAAAAGAGGTTACTGACATACGAGAGGCAGCCATCTCCAGTGGTCGAACCAGAGCAAGAAGAGTTGGTCCCTATTGAGGTAGATGATTCATACGAGGAACCGTATGTTCCTATGCCAATGCCAGGCGGGCGACGAACCTCAGAGGGACTAGACACATTGGAAGTGGAAGCACCCGAGTGGCTTCAGACACTGGAAAGGACAGCGAACACCCACGAAGAACGGGTGGCCATTCAGATCCAATCACTAGCGAACTTAGAAGAAACTGTCATAAAGTCTGAATATTTCAGAAGCATGTCTCATCATAGATGGATCGGCACCAATAATGACCAATATGTGCCATTCTGTATACTTTTGGCCAATTACAACGCGGAGATTCAACGACAATGTGGCAAGCCTCCCACATTTGCTACACAATTTGGTCCAGAGGATATACCAGAAAGTGCTCAGTGTGGGTCCATCCATCAACCCACCTGGAGAATCAGGCTTTTGGAAACGTATCCAGAAATGGTCCGAACCTGGAATAATATGCCGTTGTTTATTAAGTATAACCCTTGTTACATTCTAGTTCTTCGACGACGCACCTGGCTTGAATTCACTATTGCCGTCAGAGACATCAAAGCCTGTGCAAAATGGTTGAATTATGTTTATCTAGCACCTCCACGAGGACCCCCCACGGTCAACTACATGATTTCTACAATCCGTCACTGGAGTACTCGGCTACGCAATAATCCTGATGTGATGGCCCAGATGTGTATGAAAATATTTGAATTAATGCTGATCACTTTCAGGACGTTTAAAAACATTAAGGACCCTCACTTCTCAGGTGCAGGCTTTGTGACAGGAAACCAGGATCTAGTGTACGATATGAGTACCACCCCGTCCATTGAAGTAATATATGCTTGGCACACCAGAATCAAGTACCTCCCAGCCTGCTTTAAACAGACATTCGGGGAGATGTTCATCACAGGATTCTGGGAATATCACTCCGAAATCTTTATACCCAGACCATCACATCTCCTCCAATTATTTGCTCTGGAGAGAACTATTTACTCAAAACAATTGAGGGTGCCTCATCCAGATGTTCCCGGAGCTGTGAATTGGGATGAATTGCTCACAGATCTAGCACGCGGCTTGCGACTCAAAGAACACCACCTAGCCTCCGATGTCGTCCAATATTATGTTCAAAAATCCTCTAGACAAGGATCTGTCAGGGGCGACAGACGCGAGAGTGGGGGGGTGTTGGCAGCAGTCAGGGAACCGAAGGAGCCACAAGACGAAGAGAGTCAGAGCGAAGGGACAGCACAAGCAGACATGGCAGTCAAAGAAGATCTGGCAAATAGGCCAATAATTTTCCTCATGAAGAAGCAAGTATGAGCATTCACGCAAATCTAGCACTTAGGCAACCCTTTAACTTTTCAAAAAACCCTTACACCAATTAAAAGTGATTCTCATCACTAAACACCATTGTAAATACCATTTCATATTATTGTAGCTCCATTTTGTGCAAGCCAAGGAGTCCTTGAGCTTGAGGAGCTTTAGAAGTATCTACCTGCCAATTTTCGTAATTTTTAGATCTCGTTTGAGCCCTCAAATAAGCCCTGGAACCTAATTTTTAACTAGGCCGGACACTAGGTCTGAACAGAGCCAAAGCTAGTCAAAAACTATAAAAGGAGCTAGAGAGCTCATTTTTGAGGTTAGATTGTAGTTGAAACGAACTTGTAAGAGCTTCTTGAAAGTAATCTAAGAACTCCATTGATTCTCACTCTTTGTCTTGCCGTGTGTGAGCGTGTGTATGTGTGTGCATGCTAGTGTGCTTCTCACTCACGCACTTGTGCCGCCACTTGCTCGAGGTCTTCATACCATCCTCACGTCTTCCCGGATTGACATTAAAGGAGGTGCTACTCATCACTGAGCTACAGTTGCTATGGTCAAGCCTCTGTACTCTGCTTCAGTTGAAGATAAAGCAACTGTTGGTTGCTTCTTGGAACTCCATGACACTAGCTTCGAACCTGCAAATGCTAAGTAACCAGATGTACTTTTTCTATCATCCTTAGCTCCTGCCCAATCTGCATCTGAGTAGATTTTGATATCCAAATCGGAAGAGTAAGGATAGAATATACCTTCGTTGATTGTACCTTTGAGATACTTAAGTACTCTCTTAGCCGCATCCATGTGTGGTCTTCTCGGTGAGTGCATGAACTGACTAAGCACTCCCACACTATATGAGATGTCTGCCCTTGTGTGAGTAGCATATATCAAGCTACCTACCAAGCTTTGATACTCTTTAATGTCTTCAATTTTCTCACCTTCATAAACACTAAGTTTATGATTCATCTCCAAAGGTGTACCTGCAGGTTTAGTGTTCTCCATTTTTAACTTGAGAAGAAGATCCTGAATGTATCTTCTTTGAGTCAAATACATTCCTTCATTTGTATATATCACCTGCATACCTAGGAAATATGTGAGCTCACCTAGGTCACTGATTTTGAACTCCTCTTGCATGTGTCTCTTGATCCTTTGAATGCCATTTAGATCATCACCTGTCACAATAATATCATCTACATATACACATAGATAGATAACCTCATTGTGATCCCTTTTGATGAATAGAGAAGGATCGGAGCTGCTAGCTTTGAACCCTTGGTCTTGAAGATATGTAACCAACCTGTAGTTCCAAGCTCTTGGAGCTTGTTTCAATCCATACAATGCTTTCTTAAGTTTGCAAACATAAGATGGATGATTAGGGTTTTCAAAACCTGGTGGTTGTGACATGTATACCTCTTCACTTATCCAACCATTTAGGAATGCATTTTTCACATCAAGTTGGAGGAATCTCCAATTCCTTGCAGCAGCTACACTTATCAATGTCCTGATTGTAGTCATCTTTGCAACTGGTGAGAATGTTTCCTCATAGTCTATACCATGAGTTTGTGAGCATCCTTTGGCAACTAATCTTGCCTTGTACCTGCAAACTGATCCATCTGAATTTCTTTTAACTTTATATACCCATCGGCAACCAATTACCTTTTGATTCGGTGACATTGGAACCAAATCCCAAGCGTCCATTTCCTTCAATGCATCTATCTCTTCGTTCATGGCCTTTTCCCAATTAGGGTTTCCCTTTGCCTCTTCATAGGTTGAGGGTTCCTCTGAAATAGAGTCTTTTGCCAAGTAGATTGAATGCTTTGTAACAAATGTGGAATCATATCCATACCTTTCTGGTTGTTTCTTCTCTCTTGCTGATCTTCTAGGTGCTTGTTTGGAGCATTCTCCAACCTCTTGCATCTTTGCTTTGCCTCTTGACTTCCATAGCTTGTAATCCCTTTCTCTTTCATCTTGGTCATCGTCTGTATCACTTCTTGGATCTTGGACCTGTGTATCATGCTTGCTTCCTAATTGATGAGAGCCATAATCAAGATCATATGGTAGTGTTAACTTTTGTTTGTCTTCATCATACCAAGACCTGTGTTCTTCAAACACAACATCTCTACTTGTAGTAAATTGCTTGGTTGAAGGATTGAAGAACCTGTAACCCATCTGAGTTGAATCATATCCAATAAACACTGCCTTTGTTGCCCTTTCATCTAGCTTACCTCTTATTTGTGATGGTACATGAACATAAGCTAAACAACCAAAAACCTTGCAATGTCCAAGACTAGGTTTTCTTCCATGCCATGCTTCATAAGAAGTCATACCTTGAAGTGATTTGGATGGTAGTCAATTGACAAGGTACACTGCAGTTGAAATAGCTTCTGCCCATAGATAATGTGGCAACTTCTTCTCTTCAAGCATTGTTCGGGCTGATCCAACCAATGTCTTGTTTCTCCTCTCTGCAATTCCATTTAGTTGAGGAGAGTACCTGGTAGTCACTTCCCTTTTGATACCTTTATCCTGCAAGAACTCATCAAAATCTTTGGAGAAGTATTCTCCCCCTCCATCAGATCTGAGCTTCTTTAGTGATCTACCTGTATGATTCTCCACATGCGCAAGATACTTCTTGAAGCAATCAAACACTTCATTCTTACTCTTGATAAAGTATAGAACAGTCCACCTACTATGGTCGTCAATAAATGAGACATAGTACCTTGATCCTGCCAATGAAGGTTCTTGACTTGGTCCCCATACATCTGTGTGTACTAAGTCCAATAAGTTGTTGTGGATGTAGCTTTTGTGGTTGAATGGTTGTCTTTGTGCCTTCCCAATCTGACATGCATCACACCTGTTGATCATGTGTTGCTTTGATATGTTCGGCAGTCCTAGAACACTTTGATCCCTGCATATATCCTTCAAGGTTCTTTCATTCACATGAGCAAGTCTCTTATGCCACACTTCAAGCTCACTTAGGGTTTGAGACCCAAAGTTGAATAGAGCTATGTTCCTGGTATCTCCTACTTCAAAAGTAAAGAGCCTACCATGCTTCTCACCTCGGGCTATCTTCTTGAAGCGTTGACATGGATCTTCCACAAAAGCTCCATGTAGGGTGAACCTAACTTGCAAGCCTTTTTCAACTATTTGGCCTACACTGATTAGGTTTTTAGTGATAGTGGGTACATAGAGAACCTTACTTAGAATGTTTGTCCTGCCATTGGAAGCTTTGACATTACCAATCTTCTCCACATTGTGCTTCGTGTCATCCCCTGTTTGCACTTCATGTCTATGCTTTGGACTTTCCAAGTCAGATAGAAGAGCAATGTTGCCTGCAACATGATTCGAGCATCCTGAATCTATGTAGAACAAATGATCATCTTCTTTACCTTCTTTGTGGCTTAGGTTCATAAGAAGTAATGAGTCTTCATGTGGTTGATCTTCTGAATAATTGTTGTAGTCCCTTCTATTATAGCTTCTATTGTTGTTGTTGAAGTTGTGTCCACCTCTGCCTCTATTGCCGCCATATCCACCTCTTCCACTTCCTTTCTGGGTCTTCCCATTGAACCAGCAGTTCTGAGTGGTGTGGTTGGTCTTATCGCATATGGCACAAGGTTGAACATTCTGACCTTTGGCTTTGTCTTGCTTTGGTCCTTTCTTCTTCCCTTTCCACTTGCTCTTGCTTGCGAAGTTGGCTTAGGAAGTCTCTTCTTCGTCTTCTTCCTTCTTCTTGCCTTTCTGCTTCTTATCCTTCTTATCTCCATATAGAGCACTCGTTGAATTACCATGATAAGAGTTACCTTCCTTTATGCTATTATTGGCTTCTTGATTGAAGAGTTGTCCAAGAAAGATGTTGAAGTCTGGAGTTTGCACATCCATGATGAGATCGTAAGCCGTCGTGAAGGATTGCCATTGCTTATCACTTCGAATGCCGTTGAGAATTTGCCTCATGATGACCTCTTCTTCAATCAGCTCTCCAATGGATGCTAACTGATCCGCAACCTCCTTGACCTTGGTAACAAACTCTGTGATGGTTTGTTTAGGTGTCTTCTTCATTTGGTTGAACTCGTTCCAAAGATGATTCTTTCTTGCTTTGGTACCAGCAGAAAAGAAAGTCTCCAGGGCATCCCAAGTCTCTTGAGATGTCTTGCATCCTCTAATATGTGGTAATAGAAAGTCAGAGATAGAGTTTAGTATGTACGACCTTGCTTAGCATCCCTTGCGCACCAAAGTGTGAGCTTAACTGTCTCCTCTTGTGTAGGTCCTCCTTTGGATCTTGGAATAGGCATAGCTTCATCACCTGCTACAATTCCATAAAGATTTCTACCTTGCAAGTAGGCCTCCATTCTGATTTGCCAAGCCGCATAGTTGTGTCGATCAAGCTTCTCGATCATTGAGGGAAAGTCGTCACCCATCTTGAACTAGCTCTGATACCACTGAAAGTACTTGGAGAAGCTTGTCGAAGGTAGAAAAGTGTGTTTCGAAGCGATGAAGTTTGGTCAAGCCAACCGGCACAAGACCAGCCCTTGAGCTTTTGGAGACTCAAATAGACCTTATAGGCATGCTATAAGTGCAAAGAAACACACTATGTACCTTGGAGCATCAAGGAGAATGAGTCGATACAAAACAGATAGGTTCTAGCTCAAAAAACTTACTATCTATGGAAGAGACAATCAACTTCAAATGCCCATAGCGACCAGCGTGATTACAATTAGAAAAAATCCTTTTATGGGAGTGATACACATAGGGTTGAGTGTATGGAATGCACAAAAGTATAAGGAATAAGCAAAATATGCTATAGGAATGAATGCGATATTCACCGGTGGTACTTCCTATTTTTCAGGAATACGCAGAGATTGACCCCGAGGCAGAAAAACTGGGATTTCTCCAACTCTGCTGAACCAAATGCTTTGAAAATTTACAGGCATAAACTAGACACTGATACCTTTCCAATGAGTTCTCTTTCACTCAATTTGGAGCTCTGCCGAGAGAGCAGCAGCCTCTGCAAGATTACTGTTGGCGAAGAAGATGATGCAGAAATTGAAGGAGCAAGACAATGATGGTCACAAGTGTATGTATATTGCTTCCATGTAATGTACAAGTGATTTCAACTCCTTATATAGCCTCTAGGAGTGTTCCACGACTTTTACAACTTGAATTTGAATTCAAATGAAGGTGGGAATGGTTGTTAGAGGGAATCAATTCACTTCCCTACAATCTAGGAAAAGTGAAGATCTTGATTGATCTACTTTTAGGTGATTGATTGCTTGATTGAATGCAACTTCAACCACCAAAATTTCGTGGGATTTTGGCCCTATATTTGTACCTTTACATGTGTACAACTCAAGGCTTTTACAATGGTAAATGAGCCATCAAAATATTCTCAAAAAATACAATAAATGAGCATATGAAAAAGAAATCTTCAACGGATATTCTTTCGACGCGATAGCCTTTGATGTAGATCAAATCCACCTCAAGCATAGTGTAAGCTTGATGTTCCAACAGCTTACTGAAAGAACTTGGAGAAGCTTGTCGAAGGTAGAAAAGTGCGTTTCGAAGCGATGAAGTTTGGTCAAGCCAACCGGCACAAGACCAGCCCTTGAGCTTTTGGAGACTCAAATAGACCTTATAGGCATGCTATAAGTGCAAAGAAATACACTATGTACCTTGGAGCATCAAGGAGAATGAGTCGATACAAAACAGATAGGTTCGCGGGTCGACTAGCTCAAAAAACTTACTATCTATGGAAGAGACAATGAACTTCAAATGCCCATAGCGACCAGCGTGATTACAATTAGAAAAAATCCTTTTATGGGAGTGATACACATAGGGTTGAGTGTATGGAATGCACAAAAGTATAAGGAATAAGCAAAATATGCTATAGGAATGAATGCGACATTCACCGGTGGTACTTCCTATTTTTCAGGAATACGCAGAGATTGACCCTGAGGCAGAAAAACTGGGATTTCTCCAAAGCTTCTCAGACAAATGCTTTGAAAATTTACAGGCATAAACTAGACACTGATACCTTTCCAATGAGTCGTCTTGCACTCAATTTGGAGCTCTGAGGAGAGAGCAGTAGCCTCTGCAAGATTACTGTTGGCGAAGAAGATGATGCAGAAATTGAAAGAGCAAGACAATGATGGTCACAAGTGTATGTATATTGCTTCCATGTAATGTACAAGTGATTTCAACTCCTTATATAGCCTCTAGGAGTGTTCCACGACTTTTACAACTTGAATTTGAATTCAAATGAAGGTGGGAATGGTTGTTGGAGGGAATCAATTCACTTCCCTACAATCTAGGAAAAGTGAAGATCTTGATTGATCTACTTTTAGGTGATTGATTGCTTGATTGAATGCAACTTCAACCACCAATATTTCGTGGGATTTTGGCCTTATATTTGTACCTTTACATGTGTACAACTCAAGGCTTTTACAACGGTAAATGAGCCATCAAAATATTCTCAAAAAATATAATAAATGAGCATATGAAAAAGAACTCTTCAACGGATATTCTTTCGACGCGATAGCCTTTGATGTAGATCAAATCCACCTCAATCATAGTGTAAGCTTGATGTTCCAACAGCTCCCCCTCAAGCTAAAGTATGCTTGAGTCTTCATTCTCTGATAGGTTGAATACCTGCCATAGCTTTGAATCTACAAAGCTTTATTCCATCAAGTGCCTTTGTCATCATATCTGCTACTTGCTTTTCAGTCGGAACAAAAGAAATGTCGATCTCCTTTGCCATGAGCTTCTCCCTGATGAAGTGATAATGGACTTCTATGTGCTTGGTTCTCGCATGGAAAATAGGATTTGCCGCTAGATGCATGGAACTTACATTATCTCCAAATATGTGAGGTTTGGAACTCACAAGTCCCAAATCTGTATACAATGCTTTTAACCATATTGCCTCTTGAGTTGCTATGGTCAAGCAACTGTACTCTACTTCAGTTGAAGATAAAGCAACTGTTGGTTGCTTCTTGGAACTCCATGACACTAGCTTCGAACCTGCAAATGCTAAGTAACCAGATGTACTTTTTCTATCATCCTTAGCTCCTGCCCAATCTGCATCTGAGTAGATTTTGATATCCAAATCGGAAGAGTAAGGATAGAATATACCTTCGTTGATTGTACCTTTGAGATACTTAAGTACTCTCTTAGCCGCATCCATGTGTGGTCTTCTCGGTGAGTGCATGAACTGACTAAGCACTCCCACACTATATGAGATGTCTGCCCTTGTGTGAGTAGCATATATCAAGCTACCTACCAAGCTTTGATACTCTTTAATGTCTTCAATTTTCTCACCTTCATAAACACTAAGTTTATGATTCATCTCCAAAGGTGTACCTGCAGGTCTAGTGTTCTCCATTTTTAACTTGAGAAGAAGATCCTGAATGTATCTTCTTTGAGTCAAATACATTCCTTCATTTGTATATATCACCTGCATACCTAGGAAATATGTGAGCTCACCTAGGTCACTGATTTTGAACTCCTCTTGCATGTGTCTCTTGATCCTTTGAATGCCATTTAGATCATCACCTGTCACAATAATATCATCTACATATACACATAGATAGATAACCTCATTGTGATCCCTTTTGATGAATAGAGAAGGATCGGAGCTGCTAGCTTTGAACCCTTGGTCTTGAAGATATGTAACCAACCTGTAGTTCCAAGCTCTTGGAGCTTGTTTCAATCCATACAATGCTTTCTTAAGTCTGCAAACATAAGATGGATGATTAGGGTTTTCAAAACCTGGTGGTTGTGACATGTATACCTCTTCACTTATCCAACCATTTAGGAATGCATTTTTCACATCAAGTTGGAGGAGTCTCCAATTCCTTGCAGCAGCTACACTTATTAATGTCCTGATTGTAGTCATCTTTGCAACTGGTGAGAATGTTTCCTCATAGTCTATACCATGAGTTTGTGAGCATCCTTTGGCAACTAATCTTGCCTTGTACCTACAAACTGATCCATCTGAATTTCTTTTAACTTTATATACCCATCGGCAACCAATTACCTTTTGATTCGGTGACATTGGAACCAAATCCCAAGCGTCCATTTCCTTCAATGCATCTATCTCTTCGTTCATGGCCTTTTCCCAATTAGGATTTCCCTTTGCCTCTTCATAGGTTGAGGGTTCCTCTGAAATAGAGTCTTTTGCCAAGTAGATTGAATGCTTTGTAACAAATGTGGAATCATATCCATACCTTTCTGGTTGTTTCTTCTCTCTTGCTGATCTTCTAGGTGCTTGTTTGGAGCATTCTCCAACCTCTTGCATCTTTGCTTTGCCTCTTGACTTTCATAGCTTGTAATCCCTTTCTCTTTCATCTTGGTCATCGTCTGTATCACTTCTTGGATCCTGGACCTGTGTATCATGCTCGCTTCCTAATTGATGAGAGCCATAATCAAGATCATATGGTAGTGTTACCTTTTGTTTGTCTTCATCATACCAAGACCTGTGTTCTTCAAACACAACATCTCTACTTGTAGTGAATTGCTTGGTTGAAGGATTGAAGAACCTGTAACCCATCTGAGTTGAATCATATCCAATAAACACTGCCTTTGTTGCCCTTTCATCTAGCTTACCTCTTATTTGTGATGGTACATGAACATAAGCTAAACAACCAAAAACCTTGCAATGTCCAAGACTAGGTTTTCTTCCATGCCATGCTTCATAAGGAGTCATACCTTGAAGTGATTTGGATGGTAGTCGATTGACAAGGTACACTGCAGTTGAAATAGCTTCTGCCCATAGATAATGTGGCAACTTCTTCTCTTCAAGCATTGTTCGGGCTGATCCAACCAATGTCTTGTTTCTCCTCTCTGCAATTCCATTTAGTTGAGGAGAGTACCTGGTAGTCACTTCCCTTTTGATACCTTTATCCTGCAAGAACTCATCAAAATCTTTGGAGAAGTATTCTCCCCCTCCATCAGATCTGAGCTTCTTTAGTGATCTACCTGTATGATTCTCCACATGCGCAAGATACTTCTTGAAGCAATCAAACACTTCATTCTTACTCTTGATAAAGTATAGAACAGTCCACCTACTATGGTCATCAATAAATGAGACATAGTACCTTGATCCTGCCAATGAAGGTTCTTGACTTGGTCCCCATACATCTGTGTGTACTAAGTCCAATAAGTTGTTGTGGATGTAGCTTTTGTGGTTGAATGGTTGTCTTTGTGCCTTCCCAATCTGACATGCATCACACCTGTTGATCATGTGTTGCTTTGATATGTTCGGTAGTCCTAGAACACTTTGATCCCTGCATATATCCTTCAAGGTTCTTTCATTCACATGAGCAAGTCTCTTATGCCACACTTCAAGCTCACTTAGGGTTTGAGACCCAAAGTTGAATAGAGCTATGTTCCTGGTATCTCCTACTTCAAAAGTAAAGAGCCTACCATGCTTCTCACCTCGGGCTATCTTCTTGAAGCCTTGACATGGATCTTCCACAAAAGCTCCATGTTGGGTGAACCTAACTTGCAAGCCTTTTTCAACTATTTGGCCTACACTGATTAGGTTTTTAGTGATAGTGGGTACATAGAGAACCTTACTTAGAATGTTTGTCCTGCCATTGGAAGCTTTGACATTACCAATCTTCTCCACATTGTGCTTCGTGTCATCCCCTGTTTGCACTTCATGTCTATGCTTTGGACTTTCCAAGTCAGATAGAAGAGCAATGTTGCGTGCAACATGATTCGAGCATCCTGAATCTATGTAGAACAAATGATCATCTTCTTTACCTTCTTTGTGGCTTAGGTTCATAAGAAGTAATGAGTCTTCATGTGGTTGATCTTCTGAATAATTGTTGTAGTCCCTTCTATTATAGCTTCTATTGTTGTTGTTGAAGTTGTGTCCACCTCTGCCTCTATTGCCGCCATATCCACCTCTTCCACTTCCTTTCTGGGTCTTCCCATTGAACCAGCAGTTCTGAGTGGTGTGGTTGGTCTTATCGCATATGGCACAAGGTTGAACATTCTGACCTTTGGCTTTGTCTTGCTTTGGTCCTTTCTTCTTCCCTTTCCACTTGCTCTTGCTTGCGAAGTTGGCTTAGGAAGTCTCTTCTTCGTCTTCTTCCTTCTTCTTGCCTTTCTGCTTCTTATCCTTCTTATCTCCATATAGAGCACTCGTTGAATTACCATGATAAGAGTTACCTTCCTTTATGCTATTATTGGCTTCTTGATTGAAGAGTTGTCCAAGAAAGATGTTGAAGTCTGGAGTTTGCACATCCATGATGAGATCGTAAGCCGTCGTGAAGGATTGCCATTGCTTATCACCTCGAATGCCATTGAGAATTTGCCTCATGATGACCTCTTCTTCAATCAGCTCTCCAATGGATGCTAACTGATCCACAACCTCCTTTATCTTGGTAACAAACTCTGTGATGGTTTGTTTAGGTGTCTTCTTCATTTGGTTGAACTCGTTCCAAAGATGATTCTTTCTTGCTTTGGTACCAGCAGAAAAGAAAGTCTCCAGGGCATCCCAAGTCTCTTGAGATGTCTTGCATCCTCTAATATGTGGTAATAGAAAGTCAGAGATAGAGTTTAGTATGTACGACCTTGCTTGAGCATCCCTTGCGCACCAAAGTGTGAGCTTATCTGTCTCCTCTTGTGTAGGTCCTCCTTTGGATCTTGGAATAGGCATAGCTTCATCACCTGCTACAATTCCATAAAGATTTCTACCTTGCAAGTAGGCCTCCATTCTGATTTGCCAAGCCGCATAGTTGTGTCGATCAAGCTTCTCGATCATTGAGGGAAAGCCATCACCCATCTTGAACTAGCTCTGATACCACTGAAAGAACTTGGAGAAGCTTGTCGAAGGTAGAAAAGTGCGTTTCGAAGTGATGAAGTTTGGTCAAGCCAACCGGCACAAGACCAGCCCTTGAGCTTTTGAAGACTCAAATAGACCTTATAGGCATGCTATAAGTGCAAAGAAACACACTATGTACCTTGGAGCATCAAGGAGAATGAGTCGATACAAAACAGATAGGTTCGCGGGTCGACTAGCTCAAAAAACTTACTATCTATGGAAGAGACAATGAACTTCAAATGCCCATAGCGACCAGCGTGATTACAATTAGAAAAAATCCTTTTATGGGAGTGATACACATAGGGTTTAGTGTATGGAATGCACAAAAGTATAAGGAATAATCAAAATATGCTATAGGAATGAATGCGACATTCACCGGTGGTACTTCCTATTTTTCAGGAATACGTAGAGATTGACCCCGAGACAGAAAAACTGGGATTTCTCCAAATCTGCTGAACCAAATGCTTTGACAATTTACAGGCATAAACTAGACATTGATACCTTTCCAATGAGTCCTCTTGCACTTAATTTGGAGCTCTGAGGAGAGAGGAGTAGCCTCTGCAAGATTACTGTTGGGGAAGAAGATGATGCAGAAATTGAAGGAGCAAGACAATGATGGTCACAAGTGTATGTATATTGCTTCCATGTAATGTACAAGTGATTTCAACTCCTTATATAGCCTCTAGGAGTGTTCCATGACTTTTACAACTTGAGTTTGAATTCAAATGAAGGTGGGAATGGTTGTTGGAGGGAATCAATTCACTTCCCTATAATCTAGGAAAAGTGAAGATCTTGATTGATCTACTTTTAGGTGATTGATTGCTTGATTGAATGCAACTTCAACCACCAAAATTTCGTGGGATTTTGGCCCTATATTTGTACCTTTACATGTGTACAACTCAAGGCTTTTACAACGGTAAATGAGCCATCAAAATATTCTCAAAAAATACAATAAATGAGCATATGAAAAAGAACTCTTCAACGGATATTCTTTCGACGCGATAGCCTTTGATGTAGATCAAATCCACCTCAAGCATAGTGTAAGCTTGATGTTCCAACAGTAGTATCAGAGCTGAACTATGCCAAAATGGCTGTTGCAAACTTTGCGTGACAGCAAATTAGATGCACCTTTGTCATATCGTACTCGTTCAGGCTCTCATAGTGCCTCCTTTGCATCAGATTGCTATGCTATGGCTGCATCTAGTCTCTGTGATGAGAATGAGCTTGTTTCTTTTGATGAATCACAGAATTCAGAAAATTGGATGGCTGCTATGCAATCTGAATATGATGCTATAATGAAGAATGGTACATGGTCTTTATGTGACTTGCCTCCTAACAAGAAGGCCATTGGCACTAAGTGGGTACACAAGCTGAAGTGTAAACCTAATGGTATAGTTGACAGGTATAAGGCTAGGCTTGTTGCAAAGGCTTATGCGTAGGAAAGAGGCATTGATTTTGATGAGACCTTTGCACCTACATGCCATATGACTACTGTTTGGAGCATTTGTGCACTTGCAACCTGTCCTGGTTGGAATGTACATTAGTTGGACATTAAAACAGCATTTTTGAGTGGTGACTTGCATGAAGAAGTGTATGTTTTTCAGCCCCGTGGCTTTGTGCAAAAAGGGCATGAAAAATAGGTGTGCAGGTTAAAGAAGGCTATATGGTTTAAAGCAAGCACCACGTGCTTGGTATGAGAAGATACATGCCTATCTGGTTGCACATGGTTTTGAGAACAATCCAACTGAAAGCACCTTATATGTTAAGCGTGCTAATGATGTGCTTTTGATCATTGTTGTCTATGTTGACGACATGCTGCTCACTGATCCTATTGAGAAGCATATTGCTGATTTCAAGGCTGATTTGCATGCCTCATTTGAGATGTCTGATTTGGGGCATTTGCATCATTTGCTACTTGAGTGGTACTCGGCTACTTGGATTGTTTTATCCCAAGGGGGGATCACTACCGCCAGATTTGCATGCTTTTCTGACTCTGATTGGGCTGGTTGCTATGACACTCGTGTGTTCACTAGTGGCTTTTGCTTCATGCTTGGTAGCTCATGTATTTCTTGTTTGAGCAAGAAGCAGCCTACTATGGCCACTTCGAGTTGTGAGGCTGAGTATAGGGAAGCTTTCACAACGACTGTTGGGTGTGTGTGGCTGAGACGCCTTATGGCTCATTTGGGTATTGGCCACTCTTCTACCACCACCATTTCACTAACAATCAGAGCGCATTGGCAGTTGTGAGGAACCCTGTGTTCCATGCTCGCACTAAGCACATTGAGGTGCATTATCATTATGTCAGGGAGAGGTTCTCTATTGGGGAGATGCTTGGAATATGTGCCCACGCAGGAGAACATTGCAGACCTTTTCACGAAGGCTCTGCCGAGGAAGAAGTTTGAAGCTTTCCGCAAAGCTTTCGGCTTGCTTCCTTCTGTGGAGTGATTTCCACATAGCTTGGCACTTCCTTATACATGAGTGCCAGCTACTTGTTCACCGCATCACTCCCAGGGGGGATTTGTTGATATATTTAGGTAGTGATGTGTGTGAATACTCTAGCACTACCGTGGTACTTTTTTCCCTCTTTAGGAGGTTTTTTCCCCCGACTTGTATATACGCCTATTGCCCTAATGGGCTAATTATCTTTGTACATTCTCTAGTAATACATTCAGTATTACGTGTTTGTGCTCCAAGCTTCGTCTTCTTCCTTGTGTTGTTCACCTGCTTCCGGAGACGTCTATCTCCAACAATGTATTGGTTGCAAAAGGACTATAAAATATTGTGCAGGGTGTTAAAAGATGTCCTGTTACACCTATGAATACAGGTACTGCAAATACATGTATTGAAGCTGATGTAGATGGAGTCAAAGATGGTGATACTCTACAAATTCCTATTCGTGCTACGATTGCTGTCGCACCTACTACAAAGCAAATTTGTTGGGATGGTAGAAATGTTCAGACACATGCATTGATAGACTTGTCTATCAAGCATGCCATTATCCCTCAGATTTGATCTTGTAGAATAGCTAAGGATCCTTGGGATACACTCACCACATTGTACCAAGCTAGGAGTGAGGTTTGTGTTGCTTACCTCCGAAAACAGTTGGAGAGTGAGCACATGAATGAAGGTGATTCTATGTACAATTTTCTAACAAAGATAAAGGATTTGAAGGAATAATTGCTTTTTGCTGGTGTAGTCCTTCCTGATAGTTCACTTATGTAGATTGTTCTGAATGGTCTTTGATGGAGAGTGTTAATCTCCAAAAGAACAAGTTGACCTTGAATTTAGATCACCTCTATATCAAGATCAACTTTAGACTCCACCTAATTTAGAGAATCTTCACCAAATTATCAGAAAAATTGAAAGTTCTGAAAAATCAACTTCTCAGAAAAGTCTGCTGCAGATTAGTCACTCATTGACTAATCAATCCTGTAAAGTTTTTGATAAAACTTTGCACAACACTTCGCCTTAAGGTTGCGCAACTTTACCAAGTTAAATCTCTCAAAAAGATTAACCATACACTGAGAAATGTGTGAAACACTTTACCTATGTCTGAAAGTGCTTCTCTACAATGGCGACTTTGACACCTGCAACTTCTTAGCACTGGTTCTCCCAACTCTGAACCCGTTTGATCAAGATCTTTTAGCCATAGATGGCTTACCTTTCAACTTAGATTTTGAGCCCTCACTTGTGTAAAACTTTACACTGTAGACTGAGCAATGATCATTTCACTGAAGATGAAATGTGCGCCAGATTTCTCGACTCTTAAAACATTCTTACATATGAATGTTCCTAATCAAAATTCTCACAGCCTGATTACAATTAACCTCTCAAATTCTAGCCATAGATAGATTAGCTATGGACTTAGATACGTGCAAAAGGATTTCTCAAAAGATTAAACACAGAAGGAGCAGACAGCAAAATATCGAGCGCAAAAATTCTCGATTTCTCAGAAAATTTACATCTCAGTGAGGATGGACAATTCACTCACTTTTCATGTGTCTAATGACACTAATTTCTCTCTCCCTATTCTCAAATCTTCTTCTGCTCTACTTGCCCGACATTTTCCAACATATTTATAGATGAATATATACAAGTGTATGACTAAACAAAGATATAAGTCAGCTAATGTACATATGTGTACATGTCTTTTGATTTTTCTGAATATCTCCTTCCTTCAATCACCTGACTTTGTTTTCTTCTTGACTCCTTGTCTTCATTTCTCCATAATCCTTCAATTGATGATTGTCATGCACCAACAGCTCCCCCTCAATCATTAATTGAGGTTCTTCTCTATCTTCTTGATTCCTGCCATATCCTTGAATCTTTGTAGTTTTGGTCCATCTAAACTTTTTGTCATCATATCTGCAACTTGATCTTTTGTGGGAGTGTGTGTGACTTCAATCTCCTTCTCAATGACCTTCTCTCTCAGAAAATGATACTGTATTTCAATATGCTTAGTTCTAGCATGAAATACAGGATTAGCTGCCAAGTATAATGAACTCATATTGTCTCCACAAATAATAGGAGTACTCTGAATCACATCAAAAACTTTCAAAAGTGTCTTTAGCCATATTACCTCTTTTGCAGCTTCCACCATACCTTTATATTCTGCCTCTGTAGATGACAAAGCAACTGTATGTTGCTTCTTGGAACACCATGAAATCAATTTGTCTCCTACATAGCACAAGTATCCATGTGTTGATCTTCTATCATCCACATTACCTGCCCAATCTGCATCACTATATATCTTGATTCTTGTATCTGAAGTAAACCCATAGTACAACCCTTCTCTGAGTGTACCCTTGATGTACCTAAGTACTCTTTGTCCTGCAATCCAATGTTCCTTTCTAGGACAATGCATGAATTGTGAAAGCACACCAACTGCATATGATAAGTCAGGCCTTGTCAATGTAGCATAAATCAAGCTACCAACCAAACTTTGATAGAGTTTCATATCTCTGAACTCTTCTCCTCCAAACCTAGACAATTTATGGTTCACTTCCAAAGGTGTAGGTGCAACCCTGCAATCTTCCATTTTAAATTTGGTTAGCAAATTTTTAAGATACCTTTCTTGGGTCACATATACTCCATGTTGAGTATAAGAGATCTCCATTCCCAAGAAGAATGATAGGTTCCCCAAATCACTGATTTTGAACTCTTTCTCCATCTGCTTCTTGATCATTTGTATCCCCTTATCATCTGTTCCTGTAAGTATTATGTCATCAACATAAATACACACATAAATGAACCCATCTTCACTTGCTTTGACTAGCAAGCTACTATCTGCCTTTGATGCTTGAAATCCAAGATCATTCAAGAATTTTACAAGCCTATAATTCCAAGCCCTTGGGGCTTGCTTCAACCCATACAAAGCTCTCTTGAGCTTACACACATAATTTGGACTCACTTGATCTTTGAACCCATCTGGTTGCTCCATGTAGACTTCATCTGAAATGTAACCATTCAAGAAAGCATTTTTAACATCTAATTGAGACAACTTCCAACCTTTACAAGCAGCAATTGCAATGAGTGTCCTGATGGTTGTCATCTTTGCCACAGGACTATAAGTCTCATCATAGTCCACTCCATATGTCTGTGCATACCCTTTCACAACAAGTCTAGCTTTGTACCTAGACACACTTCCATCTGCAAACCTTTTAGTTTTGTAAACCCACTTACAACCAATGATTTTCTGACTATTAGGTTTAGGAACCAAATCCCATGTTTGATTCTCTATCAATGCATCATACTCCTCTTGCATAGCATCTTCCCAATTCTTCTTCCCTTTGGCTTCTTCATATGTAGAAGGGTCTTCATCTGCTTTTACCAAATAAGCATAATCTTTAGTAGTTAAGAATGAGGTGTCATAGCTACACCTTGTAGGTTGCCATTTGTGCCTAGATGATCTCCTAACTTCTGCACTTCTTGAGGTCTCTGGTTCATCACATTCTGGATCAAACCTTGGCCTCTCTTCCACTTCAATCTGCACTTCATTACTCTCACTTTCATCAAGTAATTGAATCTTTGCTTTACCTTTCCTTTGCTCCACTACTTCTTCATCATCTGCATGTCCATTATATTTACCTGCATACCAAGTACCTTGCTCATCAAATGTAACATCCTTGGATACAATAAATTGCTTTGTGGATGGACTCCACAACCTGTATCCCATTTGCTTATCATCATAACCAATGAATACATACTTCTCTGCCTTAGGCTCCAACTTATGCCTCAATTGAGATGGCACATATGCATATGCCAAGCATCCAAATATTCTGCAATGATCCAAGGTAGGTTTCTTACCCCACCAAGCTTCATATGGTGTCATACCCTGCAAAGCTTTACAAGGCAATCTATTAACCAAATATGTAGCTGTATTAACAGCCTCAGCCCACAAATAATTTGGGCAATTCTTCTCTTTCATCATGGACCTTGCAAACTCAACAAGAGTCCTATTTCTTCTTTCTGCTACCCCATTTTGTTGAGGAGAGTACCTGCAAGTAACTTCTCTCTTTATACCTGCATTCCACAAATAATTATTGAACTCATTTGAAAAATACTCTCCCCCTCCATCTGACCTTAGTCTCTTCAATTTTTGACCTGTAATCCTTTCTGCATATGCATGATAGTGTTTAAATGTATTAAACACTTCTGACTTTTCCTTAATCACATAAATTGTGATCCACCTGGTAGCATCATCAACATATATGACATAATATCTTGAACCATTTATACTAAAGTCCTTTGAAGGACCCCACACATCTGTATGCACCAATTCAAGTCTTTCTGAGTACATAAATCCATGCTTGGAATAGGATTGCTTATGAGCCTTACCTAATTGACATGCCTCACATCTGTATGTCATGTGTTGACCTGCAATGTTAGGCATTCCAAGCACTGAATCATTGTTAATCATTTCTTTGATACCTCTTTCATGAAAGTGTCCAAGTCTTTTGTGCCAAAGATCCAATTCTGACACCTTCTGCTCTCCATATGTGAACATAGCATGTCCAACATTTCCTTGTACCTTCAATGTGAAAAGCCTTCCTTCTTTCTTTCCTGCAATAACTTGTTTATACCCTTGACTAGGGTCTTCCACATAAACTCCATCATTTGTGAACCTTACCTCATATCCTTTTTCCACAATTTGACCTACACTGATCAAATTCTTTGGAATTGTGGGAACATAGAGTACCTTACTCAGAAGAGTGCTCCCATCCTTAGCTTTGACTGAACCAATTGACTTTACCTTATGCTTTGTATTATCACCTGTCTGCACTGTATGATTAATTGCATTATGATCTAGGTCAGTCATCAAAGCAATATTTCCACTTAAGTGATTACTACATCCTGAATCAATATAGAACACTCTCATGTCCTCATGTGAGGTTTCACATGTATTCATAATGAGAGTTGAGTCCTCCTTTTGATCTGATGCATAGTTGTAGTAGGTGTTATTATAGGATTGATTTTGGAAGCTTCTTCCTCCACCTCTTCCAAAAGAATTCCTACCACCTCTACCTCTGAAATTTCCTCTCTGAAATCTACCACCTCTTGCTCTTTGATTAAAGTTCTGATAATTACCATTGTTTTGATTATTATGCCAACAATCATGAGATAGATGATTGGTCTTACCACATATCCAACAAGCTCTTACATTCTCTTTGTTGTTTCTGCCTCTTCCTCTACTTCTGCCATTTCCTCTTCCTCTTATGAAGTTTGCTTGGTTTGATGTACCTTCTTCTTCACCTGATTGTTGCTTCCCTTTGTTGGCTTTCTTCTTGTCTTTAGAATACATTGCATGACCTGCACTCTTATCAACATCTCCTTTGATATCATTCTCAAAAGTTAGCATATGACCTAACAATTGATTCAAATCAGGAGTAAAGTGATCTAATGAAAGTTCTGTAGATAAAATGAAAGGCTTCCATTTCTCATCTCCTCTTAGTCCTGTGAGTATTTGTCTTACCAATTTGTCTTCTTCAATATCTTCATCAACTGCACCTAAAGAATCTGCAATATCCTTCATCTTTGTCACATAATCAGAAATTGACTGTGAGGCCTTCTTCTTGAAGGTAGTAAACTCTGCCCATAGTGAAGCTTTCCTTGATTTGGTTGTATTTTGGAAATGCTCCTCCAAAGCATTCCAAATGTCACATGCACTTTCAAGTCCTCTAATGTGAGGAAGCAAATAGTCATTGACTGCCATGTAGATGATGCTTCTTGCTTGAGCATCCTTCTTCATCCAATTCTTCAAATCTGCAAGCTCCTCCCTAGTTGGAACACTAGGATCTCTGAATTCTGGCTTTTCTTCATCTCCTGTGATGTAACCTATCAGATCTTTGCTCATAAGATGAGCTTCCATCCTCATAGACCATGCAGGATAGTTCTCTCTATCCAACTTTTCAATTTGGAGACTATCTCCCATCTTTGATTCACCTGTAGTCTCAAAACTTTAACCTTTACAGATAATGAATGTACCTTTACTTCGAATGTTGCTCCTTCTGATCCTTTTGATACTCTTTGTATGTCTTCCTTCAAGTTTTCTTCAACCTTTATCCTTCTGCACCTTCAAGATGTAAAGTTTTGTACTTCTGCAATAATCGGAGTCTTCTTCACTTCAATTTAGACACAACCTGCTCTGATACCACTGATGGAGAGTGTTAATCTCCAAAAGAACAAGTTGACCTTGAATTTAGATCACCTCTATATCAAGATCAACTTTAGACTCCACCTAATTTAGAGAATCTTCACCAAATTATCAGAAAAATTGAAAGTTCTGAAAAATCAACTTCTCAGAAAAGTCTGCTGCAGATTAGTCACTCATTGACTAATCAATCCTGTAAAGTTTTTGATAAAACTTTGCACAACACTTCGCCTTAAGGTTGCGCAACTTTACCAAGTTAAATCTCTCAAAAAGATTAACCATACACTGAGAAATGTGTGAAACACTTTACCTATGTCTGAAAGTGCTTCTCTGCAATGGCGACTTTGACACCTGCAACTTCTTAGCACTGGTTCTCCCAACTCTGAACCCGTTTGATCAAGATCTTTTAGCCATAGATGGCTTACCTTTCAACTTAGATTTTGAGCCCTCACTTGTGTAAAACTTTACACTGTAGACTGAGCAATGATCATTTCACTGAAGATGAAATGTGCGCCAGATTTCTCGACTCTTAAAACATTCTTACATATGAATGTTCCTAATCAAAATTCTCACAGCCTGATTACAATTAACCTCTCAAATTCTAGCCATAGATAGATTAGCTATGGACTTAGATACGTGCAAAAGGATTTCTCAAAAGATTAAACACAGAAGGAGCAGACAACAAAATATCGGGCGCAAAAATTCTCGATTTCTCAGAAAATTTACATCTCAGTGAGGATGGACAATTCACTCACTTTTCATGTGTCTAATGACACTAATTTCTCTCTCCCTATTCTCAAATCTTCTTCTGCTCTACTTGCCCGACATTTTCCAACATATTTATAGATGAATATATACAAGTGTATGACTAAACAAAGATATAAGTCAGCTAATGTACATATGTGTACATGTCTTTTGATTTTTCTGAATATCTCCTTCCTTCAATCACCTGACTTTGTTTTCTTCTTGACTCCTTGTCTTCATTTCTCCATAATCCTTCAATTGATGATTGTCATGCACCAACAGTCTTCTCAACTCATATCAGAGTTTTGCTTCTACTCTTCGTTTCATGATGAAAGGCAATCCAAATGCCTTAACATTTGAAGAGTTAGTTTTTGTTCTGTTATAAGAAGATCAATCCAGGCAGAACAAGTCTATTATGCGTGTTGTAGATCAAGCTTTCTTGGCTAGTCAGAAGGGCAAAGGAAAATGGAGCTCTTCTACTAGTAAGTAAAAATCTGCTAATTCTGCACAATCGAAGAAGGAAGACAAAGATGAGAAGAAATCAGAAAAATAGAAATTGTTTTGCAAATACTGTAAAGAAAATGATCATGTCATTAAGAGCTGTCCAAAACTGGCTGCTAAAGAGGCAAAGAAGAAAGAGGCCGGAATGGTTGTTGCAGAGGCCTCCATCAAAAATAGAGTCTGCTAATCTTGTGCAGGATGAAGAATGGGCGTTTAATACTGTTTGCACTTTTGCCCGTCTTCTCATGAGCAGTGCATGTCTATAGTAGACTCACATGTTTGGTACTTTGATAGTGGAGCAACCAAACATATTACCTTGCAACATAGTTTCTTCACTTCACTCGAGCCTGCCCCTACAGGGAATATTATCACATGCACCAACAACTCCTCTTATCCTATCATGGGAATTGGTAAGATCATTCTGACTACTGTTGATGGTAGTTCTTTCACTTTGTCAGATACTTTATTTGTGCTAGGGATCAAGAAGAATTTGTTATCAGTTTTGTCTTTAGCCAAGATTGGCTTGGTTGTGAAATTTGTTGATGACAGGTGTAATGTTCATGATCTGTCAAATGGCGACATGATTCTTGGTTATGGCATTTTATGTCGTTGGCTCTATAAGCTCATAGACTATGAAAGATCTCTGAATGACTCGCCATGTGCAGAACATGATTCTCAGGCTATGTCAGATGCAAATCTTTGGCATGCACACTTTGGTCATCTGAATTTTGCTAGTTGGCTATGCCTACAGAAATCTAAAATGGTGTCCTCTTTGCCCAAACTTGAGGCACCCGGAAAACATGTTTCTGAAGGTTGTATTTTGGGCAAAATGCAACGTTCCGCCTTTCCAAAATATGGTTGAGTTCGGGCTACTCAGAAATTGTAGCTTGTACATAGTGATGTCTGTGGTCCTATGTAGACACCTTCTTTTGGAAACTATCTTTACTTTGTGACTTTCATTGACGAATTTTCTAGGAATGCATGGGTATATCCACTCAAAGCAAAGTCCTAAGTGTTTATGTGCTTCAAATAGTTTTTGGTTTTGGCTAAAAATCTATCAGCATGTGTAGCTCAAGCGTAAGCACCACCTCCTTTACTTGTCAATCTGCGGAGACGTGAGGACCGGTATGAAGACCACGAGCAAGTGAAGGCACAAGTGCGTGAGTGAAAGCACACAAACATGCACACACATACACACACACGCACACAAAGCAAGATCAAAGAGAGGAACAATGGAAAGCTTCGATTACAAAAGAGTTCTCTTACAAAAGCTCTATTCTCTAACAAGTTAACCTCAAAAATGAGCTCTCTAGCTCTTTTTATAGTTTTTTGAGTAGTTTTGGCCCTTCGAGACCTAATGTCCGGCCTAGTTAAAAATTAGGTTCCAGGGCTTATTTGAGGGCTCAAACGAAGTCTAAAAATTATGAAAATTGGTATGATGGTACTTCTAATACTCATCAAGCTCCAGGACTCCTCGGCTTGAACAAAATGGAGTTATAAAAATAGAAAGTGGTATTAAAAATGGTTTTTAGTGATGAAAATCCCTATTTTTGTAGGGATTTCTTCTAAAGATTTGACATACACTTCTTGGAGCTCCCTACTTGCTCCTTCTTCTTGTGTGTGTCCACCTTTCTGATGTGCTTCCATGCTTGTGCTTGACCTTGAGTTCCAACACTCCCCCCCCTCTCGAGTCTGTCGTCCGTGACAGACCCTTGTTGTAGTGGTTGTTCCAAGTAGTGCTTTGAGAGGGAGTGTCCCTTCACAAAAGTCGTCTGGCTTCCAGATGTGGCAGGGTTGGTTGTCCGGTTCTTCATCTGTCACTGTGAGCCTTTGCAAGTTGTAGTGCCTTGGTATGTACTTCTTCGTTGGATTCCAATATGACTGTGTCATTATGAGTCTCCGTTGATGTCCTCTAGATCTTCCAAAGTTGATGTTCATAGTAGTCATGCTAAGTACTCATAACCCATAGTGGATGATGGGTAAGTGTGTTCGTGCATGGGTTGAGGAAAATATGTGCCTTGTGCATGGCCTTGTAATGTATCCCTATGCATGCTTACTTGGAAAATGCATCAGAAGAAGTATGGTGCAAAAATTGGGGTTCTAGAGCTAAGTGCTCAAGGGTATGTCGACGAAGAGGTTTCCTAAGCTATCATGGTTATGATGTTTCCAAAGTAAAGATACGTACCATGGAGAAGGTCAATCGATGTTCATCTCTTCGTGTTGTACACTTGGCCTTTGGGATGGAACTGATTTGTTGATGAATGTCCATGTTGATGGTCCACTGATGAGATCTCTTGAATGGCTGATCCTGTCTCCTCTTTTCAAAGCATCATTTGCCAAATACAGAGAATTGAATTTCTTTATATTCCTTGACAAACAACATTCGATAACTACACCAATCTTAGTTTCACATATTCTCTCTAGCTCACCATAAGTAGGAGTCTTCTCATCCAGTATACATACAAAGATTTGCAGGTTACCAGAACTACCCCTTGAGCTATCTCCCTGGATGGTCTTCACTCCTACCATCGTAAGAGGAAACCATAGTTGTGGATGCCATGTTCATGACAAGTTCTTGACATCTACGAGATAAGGCAGCAATTATATCATTTGCTAGCCGAGACACACTTCTATCCAAACTGATAAATGCCCAGTAATCAACAGTTCCAACTTTAACCAAGCATGACTCATTCATGTTTCATGAGCCAAACCTGGGAATAAGTGCTTCCTCTCCTTTTCTTTTTTTTTTTGAGGAACAATGTCACCAAACAAGAAGACAAATGTTAGTATCAGAAAAAATAGTTGACATATGTCAATGTGCTCTTGTGCATGGGACTCTCCAATGTGTCTATGCACGGCACTGTAATGTGGCCCTATATTAATGCATACTTTGGAAATGCATAACCTGAATGGTGCAAAAGACTGGTTGTGCAAGGAGCACATGGTTTTCGCTCGTCGAGGCTTTTCGATGTTATTTGTGGATGTTGATGCCATCTATCATAGATGTATCCATTGGATATTGAGATGACAACTGATCCTTCCTCCTTATAGGGATCCATTTTAGAACAGCGTTTGGCACTGTAGAGATTACTTCAGGCGTCTTCCTCTTTGGATGCTTTCTGAACTGTGGTATCCAATGTGGTTGGCGCTTTGGTTCGGTGGAGGCTACTTGTACTTTTGGCTTCCAAACCCATATACTTTTTGCACGTCTTCCTACTATTGTTGAAGAGCTGATTTGATCTTCTTTCGGTCTCTGTACGTGGTTCTTACCCTTTTCTCTTTTTGGCTTCTTTGTTGAGACCTTTCGCATGTGGGAGAACATAGGTTGTTGTGGATGTAAGAGCTTCTTAGGTACCCACATCTGTAATGATCGCCCTTGTTGAGCTGCAGCTAATTTCTTATGCACCCAAACTTGTTGGATACCTTGTGATTGAGCTTGTCCGAGCTGCTTCCTTCGTCTTCTGGCCTGGTTGGCTTGCCTGGATGGGATTTGTGGGGGCAAGGCTGGTGGTTGCTCTCCTTTGCGTACCTAGATCTGTTTCATGCTTGGAACTGCTTTCTTGTCGAATGGTGTCTTTCTATTTGATGTAGCAATTGTCGTGAACAATTGTGTTTGCCTGTGTGGTGGACTCACTACTGTGGCTACTTGATTCTTTGGAGAAGAAGAAAGATCCACCCGCCTTCGAACCTGTTCATCCACGATTGACTCCTTCTGCACCATAGAGCTTTTGACACATACAACATCTTCTTCCATATGATTAGTCTTAGAAGAACGAAGAGAGTGTGTGGTGCCATGATCTGGGAGCATGCAGTTCTCTAATTCTAATGTAATGCATTGTTCATGTACCCAAACTTGAAGAATTTGACTTCTTAGGTTTAGGTTGACTGCATTGTCATAAATCCAATCTTGTCCTAAGACAAGTGGTTCTGTAAGGTTCTCATCCTGACACACTAGCACTTTGACTTTCATTGGAACATCTTGAAGGTAGATGGGAAGTTCCACCTCGCCCAAACAAGGGGTTTCCACACCTCCCAATCCTATGAGATAAGCTTCTATGGGATTGATGTTCAACTGCAAGTCTTGGCAGTAGGAAAGTTGAACTGCACTACTTGCTGCATCTGAGTCAATCAATGCTTTCACAGTCCTTGCACCCTTTCCTTGTCCTATCTCTATGGTCACAAAGGGTCTTTGGTCAATGACTTGAGAAGTCGCTATGCCTGATTTTTGGCACATATCCATGTGATATTTTGGGGCTTTTGAGTTGACATCTAGGCGTAGTCGCCTTAACTTATTTCGCCTAATACGCTCTCTGGCCTCTGCCTGTGCTTCTTCTCTCACTCTTAACTCTTCTTCTTTCCGCTTCTTAGCAGTGTTGAGTCTCATTAGCATATCCTCGGTAAGAGGTTCTTGATATAGCTTGACTCTACACCCACTAATATAGTTTGGCAAGATATCTCCTTCTAGAGTGGCCAACTGAACTGCACCATTAGTGGAAATTCTATTAATGATCATAGGTCCATATCCTCTATTTTCCAACTTACGGGCATGTTGTTTTAGTGTATAAACCAACACTAGATCTCCCTCTTTCAATCCCTTATCCTTGATGTGTGCATCAAAGTATGCCTTTTGCCTCTTCTTTGCAGCATAGATGCCTGCCGCTGCTCGTAGCCTCATCTCACCTAAGCGTTCGAGATCAAAGATCCTAGAGGACAATTCATGTCCATTCCACTCATGCTCTTGTGCTACTTTTAAGGCTGGGATGAGGAAGTCTAATGGTAGAATAACATTCTGTCCAAAGACCATCTGAAATGGGGTGGCATTGAGTACCGTTTTGTAGGCAACTCGGTAAGCCCAAACAACATGATGAAGTTGTTTGTCCCAATTAGAGCATTTATTATTTACCAGTTTTGTCAATACGTTACAGAGGATCTTATTGGTGCTTTCGGCTTGTCCGTTAGCTTGTGGGTGATAAGGGGCAGACTTCTTATGTATCACCAAGAATTCTTGGAGAAGATTTTCAATGACCTCATTCAAGAAGTGTGTGCCTCTATCGCTCACTAACTCTATTGGTAGCCCACATCTCGTGAACACATTCTTGAATAAGATCTTAGCCGTAGTCTGAGCATCATTCTTTGTTGTGGCTTTCACTTCTACCCACTTTGTAAGGTAATCTGTGGCTACAATAACATAATCTGCATGGGAGTTTCTAGCTGGGGGGTTAATAGGACCTATGAAGTCTATGGCCCACTTCGAAAATGCACGCCCTCCCATCATTGGCCTCAAAGGCATCTCATCTTTTCTAACTCGATATTGTGCACGTTGGCATGTGTCACATTTCTTCACATAGGTATGAGCATCCATATGAAGAGTGGGCCACCAAAGTCCTGAGAATAGAATGGTCTTGATTACTTGATCAAGACCGAAGTGTCCACATGCGACACCGTTGTGTGCAGTTTCTAAGACTTTCAGATAGTCTGATTCATGAACGCACAGTCTTAAATAACCATCTTTGCCTCTTCGGTATAAGTTGTCTCCTACTAAGGCATAGCCTTGAGCCTCTTGCTCCATGCTTTGTCTTCTTGCTAGACTAGCCTCTTTGGGTAACCTTCCGGACCTCATAAATTCTACCAACGGAACACTCCAATCTAGAATTAATGACACTTGATAAAGGGTTGCATGCTCCACTGGGGGTCTCTCCCTGCACATTGGACAATTCTTAATCCACTCATGAATTTCTTTGTCCATGCTAGGCCAATACACTCCTAAACGTTTTAGATTCTACAATGTTCATTGTTTAGAATAGTGATTTCCTAGAAATCCTTCATGGGCTTGTTGCAACCAGCTAGTATGTTCATCATCCTCGACACAACAAGCGAGTACACCCTCCGTATCTTGTTTGTACATGCTTCCTGCCAATATGTGATATTTTTGTGATTTTACAATTTCTTCTTGTGAGGTTTTCACATTCTTATTTGCGGGTCCAAAGGTGAGGACTGGTACCAACTTATTTGCCCATTTAGGAACAACTTCTAAATTGAATAGATAAGCATCGGGTAATTCATCAGACACTCCTTGCGGTGACTCTCCTGAAGTGATGCGAGAAAGGTGATCTGCCCAAAGGTGGGTTCTACCTTTCCTGACAACAACTTCAAAGTCATATTCCATTAGTAAGAGGAACCATCTTACTAAGCGTCCAATATTGCAAGGTCTATGGACCAAATATAACAAAGCTTGATGATTAGTGAAAAACTTGAATTTATTGGCCAATAAATAGTGCCTAAACTTCTTGATAGCATATACCATGCCTAAGCCTTCTCGCTCGGTTGTGGTATAATTTCTTTCAGCTGGGTTTAGTTTTCTACTAGCATATGCTATGGGCAAATCTAAATTTCCTTCACCTGTGGGTTGTGCTAGCACACATCCTATGGCGTGATTGGATGCATCCACATGGACATGGAATGGTTTATTCCAATCAGGAGTGGTTAGTATTGGTGCTGTGCACAAACATTTCTTCAGTTCATTGAAAGAATTCTCGCATTCGTCATTCCACTCAAAATTAGACAACAAGGCATAAAGGGGTCTAGCGATGATCGCGTACATGTGGATAAACCTACGGTAATATCCACAATGGCCCATAAAGGCTTGTACCTCCTTAACATTCCTTGGCCTTGGCAGCTCCGCTATGGCTCGTACCTTATCTTCATCTGTTGAGATTCCATTCTTAGAAACAATGTGACCGAAGATTTTACCTTGACGCACCATGAACACACACTTTTCTGGGTTCAGACACACTCGATATTCTCTACACTAGTTGAAGATTTGTCTGAGCTCAGGAATGTGAAATCTTCTTTCTTGGGAATGAGCACATAAATCATCCACATACACTTCTAAGCTCTTCTGCAAGAACTCTTTGAAGACATGACACATGAGCCTTTGGAATTTTGCAGGTGCATTGGTGAGCCCAAATGGCATCACACGAAATGCAAAGATTCCCCACTCTGTGGCAAAAGCTGTTTTGTGTTGATCTTCTGGGGCAATGGCTACTTGATTGTAACCGGAAAATCCATCAAGGAAGCTATAAACTTCCTTGTGTGCAACACGCTCCAATAGGTGTTCCGTGATTGGAAGTGGATAACTATCTCTGATCGTAGCGGCATTAACTTTTTTAAGGTTAATACACACTCGCAACTTCCCGTTCTTCTTGGGCACCACTACAATTGGGGACACCCATTCAGTATGCTCAATCTCATAGATAAATCCAGCTTCAATCAGCCTATCAATTTCTTCTTTTATCTTGGCTGCATAAGTGTCATTATATGTGTAGGGCTTCTGTCTATTTTTGTAGGGATTTCTTCTGAAGATTTGACATACACTTCTTGGAGCTCCCTACTTGCTCCCTTTGACAAGTCTATAGGTTTTTTTGTAAAAGTCTATTTGACTTGGAGGAATATTTGTAGCTACCACTAAACTCGTGGAGTTTGTTAGATAGAAAAGCCAGGAATTCATTTGAGAGAATATCTCCTAGATTAGGGGATCACTTTTAGTCAGAGCCAAAGTTGAATTCAAATTCAAATTTTGAATGGAACATCTATAAAAGATGAATGTAAAAAACTCGTGGTAGAGATTACTTAAATCTTGATTTCTTGTTGATCACATTGTAAGAGAGTGAGGCTCATTTCATAGCCTACATTACTCATCATCATTGAGCATTGATTATCATGCCCATGATCATGTACAACATTGTCTTATAATACAATAGAACAATTCTTTCATCTATGGTCTCTTTGTCATAGTCACTCAGAATAGTCATTTTGTATTGCTCATATCACAATCATTCCTTTACCATTTTCAATGTTCTATAGCTCATTAGAATCAACTCTAAGCCCTCTACATGCTGAAAAATCTTGAAGACATTCCAATCAGTGGATTGGGAGAAAAATGCGTTGAACTAATCACTGATGAATCTCTGTAGAGGTGCTAAAAAGTAAGGGATAATGCTATACTTGCTAAATTGATTGCTCTATGCATGGTCAATCATTTCAAGTGACTCCACTTACAATCATTATCTTATTAAGCTAATTTAATATGTCCAAAAGGAATGTTTCTAATTCCTACTATACTGGAAGCATTGAGCTTAACAACCCACAAGTGTGTGAACCAAAATAGAAGGTTTTTATTGATTCTTGAATTTGGAAGTAGTCTATTTTGCATCAAACATTACTTGCATCATTTCCAAAATACATAGGCACTTGTTTAACATCATTGCAAAGCTAAGAGGGCCTACAACACAATTCTGAAGCAACAAAGTGATGGTACAAAGCAGGGACTAGCAGTACCTATTCATTTTCTAGAGTGTCCATCCGTCTTTCCAAACAATGTTGTTTTTGTGGAAGATGTTATTCAACCATTACTTTCATGTACAAAGGAGACATTTGTTAGCTCCAAAGTCATGTAAGATACTTTACTGCCTCTTTTTATAGGTGGATAGTCTAGTGCTAGTCCCACTGAGGCAACTTCTTAGCCTTTACAAGTTTCATGTGATGATGCAAATCATTCCATTTCTGATGCAGATTTACATGATGCACTTGTTGATGAGAGAGCTGATATTGAGGAGGAAAAAATTATGCCAAAATTGCAAGTGACGACTTTGTGTGATAGCAAATTTGATGCACCTTTGTCATTGTTTGTTGTTAACCTTTGGAGTTGTCCTCTCCAATCATTATAGCATAAAAGATTAACTAACACTTCATCAAATAATCAATCCGAGAAGTATGCAAAGACCATAGCCTCTTCTAGTTAATGGAATCCAAGAATAAGAGATATCATGACTGATTTCTGAGACTTTAGTGACGATGAGATGGAAAAACTAGGGTTTTGAATATCTTGAGCTATACAACAACATTTTCAATAATCTTTGTGCCTAAAGTGTGCCATTTTCTCTATAGAATACAAATATGAAGTCATATTTCAAAAATAGTACTGTATCACACAGATGAGACAATCACGATTCTATAAAAATTGAGAATTTCCATTTCCAGCATTGATCTTTTGCAACATCTCACTCAATATACTGATAATAACCTTTCTTCATACACTTCACTAAGAAATACACAAGAAAAGCTCACAAATTCCATAGATTGCACAAGAGAAAGACTCAACAAATCATGAAGATACTCTAGAGAAGTAGAAACACGATTTTCTGCAAGAAGCTCTTCACATTACTGAATATCATGAGAATAATACAACCAACATTTACAAAGTAGAAGAAAATATCTTTTATATTTTTTCAAGTATCCCTTTTCACACTTGAAATTCGGTCCTTCTACATTCTAATCTAAAAATATGCTACTGAAGAGCTTCCAAAAATTCTAAGAAAAATATATATGCTTCTACTATACATGAGGAAGACTCTTCCTTGATTTTACATTATTTGGATAAATACAACTACATGAAAATGTCAAATTACAAAGAATTTCCTTCAAAAAATACTCCTTCCAACATCCTTCCTCTCCTAGAATTTTTGGCTTTTGACAAAAATTGGTTCTGACAAAATCTTAATTGTTAAAACCTACTTTGTACCAGCCCTCTTTTGCTTCAGACTTGAAAAATATACCTTCTTAGCTTTCCAATGACACCATAAAATGTCCTATGTACTTTGGAAATGATGTGTGTAATGATTGAATCTAAACAGATAACTTTGGAAGTCACAAACTCAAGAAAACCTTCTATTTATGTCTTGATACCTGTTGGGTATTTTGCTCAGTATGACCAACACAGTAGGAATTGGAAAACTTCCTTTTAGGGGTATCTAATTAGCTTAGTAAGCTACCTATTCCAAGTAGAATGATGTAAAATAATAAAATATGCTAAGAGAAATCAATTTAGCAAGTTAAGCTATACCCTCGACTTTTTAGGACTGTAGCAGAAAATGACGAGATATCACTTCGACGCAGATTTCTCCAAACTAGCTAAATAGAATGTCTTCAAACTTTGATAGCAGGTAGATTACGTCAAGTTGAATCCAATAGGCTTTGAAACACTGAATTTGGTGAAGAATTGATCGAGATATGCCCTTGACAAGTTGATAGACTTTTGAGTAGACTAACAGAGAACTCAGAGATGGACAATGTGAATGTATGTATTAATGAACATTTGTATACAACTCCATTGGCATGAGTATCATTGCCAAATGGTGTAGAGAGGTGTGGGCTAGAGTGTAGACCTCACACACACTCAAAAAGCAGTAATGCTAGGCTCGGGAGTGCTCTCTCATACTCGTGACTTTTCATGTCCATTTTTATAAGAGATGGGTAAAGATTTGAATTCAAATTCAAACTTTTGGCTCCCTATGATCCAGCTCCTAAATGCTTGGAGATATTCTTTCAATCAAACAGCTACTTTTATCCACGAATCCTTTTGGTAGGTGATTACAAAAGATTCCAAGTCAATCTGACTTTTACAATGAGGTAAAGTGGTAATTAACCACTAGCATATGTTCCTATGCTTCTTCATGTATGTATAAACTTCAATGCATCCTTTGAGCCAAATGTGTAGGCTTGCAATTTACACCAACATGGTATCTGTGTAGATTGATGTTTTTGCAAGCGTCTGGGAACCGTGCATCTAAGACACTGGAGTGCGAAGGTATTGTTCCATGAAAGATAGGTATTGGGGTGGGGCAATTGGGGAGAGTGAGGTGTAGGGAGCGAATGGGAAGTATGGGTCATGGGATAGGGGTACGTGCACTAGGGGATAAGCTGGGAAACAAAGGATACCCTCAGTGGATCGAGGGTTTTGAACCACACTTGGGATTATGGGGTGGCCAATTATGGGTTTGGATGACAAAAATGGTGAAGTGTACAGAGGATTGGTGATGGAAGAGAAGAGGGTGTCTTGTGAGGTTGGCTCATGGAAGGAGAAGGACGTGGATGAGGTTGGGGTGTAGGTGATAGTAGTTGTTATGACTGTAGTTTGTTCTGTGGTGGGAGGCGGTGGTGGTGGAGAAGGGGGGGATGGGGGATGCGGGGGTGAGATGGGTGATGTCTGTACAAAAGTTTCTACAGTGAAGTCAATGGTGGTGGTGGGGGTAGGTGTGGTTTTGATGGTTACTTCTGGTTCTGTGATGGGTATTCTTATATTCTTACCTGCATGTGGTAACGTGCCGACTCTACGTTTGTCATACTTGATGGACTAGAGGACTGTTGTGTGGACAACTTTCGGGACTCCTAAGGATTCTGTCAATAATTTGAGGGTGGTAATGAAATTTCGGTCCACTCCCTCGTCTGCTAGCATTTCTTCAATCAAGGCTTGGCGTGATGCAAGGGAGAGTTAGTTCCTTTGTTGCATTGCTTTGATTGTATCATATAGCCTTTGTAGCTGGGTTGTGTATGCAGACACACCTACCACTTCTGGCACTTCTTGCTGCTCATCATGATGCCTTTGTTCATGCTCCTCCTCATCCTCTTCATACTCTTCATCTTCCTCGTCCTCTTTGTCCACTTCAACTGTGGTAACAGGTACTTGGGAGGTTGTTGCTTGCAGTTGAACATCCCACACTTGTTGTTCCTCTTCTGCCTCAAGATCTACTTCTCTTAACAACTGTTGGAAGTCTTCATTCGTGAGCTCCTCCAAGGGAGCTCCACCAGGAAATTCGAGATCGGTGGGAATGGGAGGAAATATCAAATTAGGTCCATCGATGCTACGTCTTGGAAGTCGTAGTGTGAATGGTCGAACCCTTCGGGGTGGTGGAGTAACGTCCGGTGTTAGGGTGGCTCCACGTGGTTGAGCACAAGGTACTTGGACAGTTCCACCCATCTTCTTGGAAGGGGGTCGAGTGGATGTTTGGCCTCTGAACTGCTGCACTCGATTCCACATCAGGGCCGGTTGAATAGGGATGTCATAAGCCAAACACCTATAAATGATTCTAGTTAGAGCACAACATCCATATAAAACATGCTTACGCGGCCATCATTTGTGGGCTAGGTGTATCTGATCAATTATCCAGTGGGGTAGGTTGATGGTGAGGTTTTGCCAGATACAAACTGAACCATAACTTCTTGGGTGGCATGGTGAATCTATCTTGGGTAGGAAAAGCAAAGTGCTGCATGCACATCTGAAGGTGTATTGCAATATTGGGCGTCATGGCCACCATGTCCTTGAGCTTTGTGAGGCTCCAATTCTTCATGTAATCAGGCACCAAGACCTCCTTCTCTGTTGGAATATGCATTCCTCGCATATCTATGGCCTCTCTCACTAAGTTTTTTGATAACCTAAAGCACTTGAGCTCATTCCCCCTTGTCAGAGATGGGAGCACAAATGAGCTTGTACCTTTTCGGTGCTTGCTTGGAGTCAAGGCATTGATGAGATAGTAACATCTCATGAAGTCAGGCTTTGGGAGCCGAGCACTGAAGTACACATCCAATCCTGCCTTCTCCCATACAGGACGTAGCCCTTCTGCATTTTGTAACTTTTCGAATTCTTGTGTAAAGAAGTGGTATTTAGCTTGCTTCGCATTGAAGTCCAACTCTGATTCCCATAGGTATGATCCCTCTCCCAAGGGTCTTGCGACTTCACTAAACCAGTGGAAAGCCTTTCCTACATGCATGGTATGGCCACTTGGGGGGTCTGATATCAGTATGATTTGGATGGCCTGCAACTCTTCTCGTCTTTCATTTGTTTTGGGCATGATTGGTAAGCTCTCTAAATCAACCACTTGCTGGCTCGTGCCTGCTTGAGAGCTGGTTCTTGCTGCGTCAGCTATGATATCACTAGGAGCGGCTGATGATCTTATCTGCTGGAAGAAGAAAATCACATTAGCATTGTGTGAGTTATAGTTAGAAGGTCAGTGTTGCCCCTATATGCATACTTGGTCGTGCAATGTACTCAGATGCATTTCTGTCTATGCAGAGTGAGTTACATGGCGGGGTTAGATGGCTTATCAAAGAGTTTAATTTTCCAAACTTTATGTGTGAGACAGCTACTTTTGGTGGCAATGATTTTCTCATGTTTCTGAATCATGTTGTCTTGGATTTGGGACTTTTTGGGTACCCATTTCCAAGTAGTTCTAGATGTGGTCACATGTGTGGAGTGTTGGAATGCAAATGTGTGTCTAGAGGTGTGTGATGTGAAGGATGGTGAGTATCATTTTCGGCTTGTGAGCTTGTGTGTGTAAGCAAGTCTTAGGCACCCAAATTTGTCTAGTATGAGGGTCAGCCATCATCGACTGCTTTGGGACCCAAATAGAAATGGTCCGTTTTGGTAGAATTCTCGAACACTCTTTCTGCGTATTCCTTGCCCGAGCAATTGGTTTGGTGCACTGTTGGAAACCTGTCTCCAAATTAGAGGATGTTCACCCTTGTGTATCCAGATCTGCTTCATAGTTTGAGTCCTTTTGCTTTGAGCTCTCCATTGGCTATGAATATCGATCATCTACTTCCCTTGCTTTTTGCACTCCCTTGATTGCTTTGTGCCAATCATCTTTGGAAAAGAAGGGAGTTCCACCACATCCTTGACTCCTTTATTGAGTATCTCATTCTTCTGCATCATAGAGTTTTGGGCAAGAACAACATTGTTATCTTCATGTGTACTCCTGGAAGGACCAGGAGTTGGTGCCTTTCCTAGTTCCTTGAGTGCTTCATTTTCTAACTCAATTGTAATGCGATTCTGATTTACCCAGACCTGAAGAAGTCTGCTTCTTAGGTTCAGGTTGACTGCATGATCATAGATCCAATCTTGACCCAAGACAAGAGGTTCAGTGAGATCCTCATCTTGACACACTAGCACTTTAACTGTCAAGAGAACATCTTGAATGTAGACGGGGAGTTCCACCTCGCCCATGCAAGGGGTTTCCACACCTCCCAATCCTATGAGGTATGCTTCGATAGGATTGACACTTAATTTCAATTCTTGATAGTAAGAATTTCTAACAGCACTAGTGGCTGCACCTGAGTCAATCAAGGCCTTTATAGTCCTTGCACTATTTCCCTGTCCTAACTCTAAGGTCACAAAAGGATATGGGTCAATTATTCTATTGGAGTGTACTCGTGATGCTTCACACATGGCCATGTGATATCTGGGATCTTCATATGCATCTGTTTTGGACTGATCTATACCCTGCCTCCTCAATTTCATCTTTCAAATGCGTTCCAAGGCTTCATCTTGAGCTTCCTCGTGAATTCGTGTTTCTTCTTCCTTGCATTTCTTGGCATTGTTGAGTCGATTAAGCATTTCCTCATTAAGGGGTTCTTGATATAGTTTGACTCTACATCCACTGATGTAACTAGGAAGGACGTCACCTTCTAGAGTAGCTAATTGAAGTGCTCCACTAGTTGAGATCCTATTTATAATCATGGGCCCATAGCCACGCTTCTCTAGCTTCCTTGCATGTTGTTTTAGGGTGTACACCAAAACTAAGTCTCCTACTTTCAAGCCTTTATCATTCACATGGGCATCAAAGTATGCCTTTTGTCTTTTCTTGGATGCATAAATCCCTACGGCAGCTCTTAGTCTCATTTCACCTAGTCGTTCAAGATCAAAGATCCTTGAAGAGAGTTCATGCCTTGTTCTTGCAGAGCTAAAGAAAATACAAAGCAGAGAAAAAGACGGGCCCCAAAATTTTTCCGATTTGGACATCATATTTTTGTATCATACTCATTCTTGTAATATATTTCCCGTTGTAAATGCACTAGAGGAGTCCTCTAGATGCATCCCCACAGAAGATTAGAGATTTACCCATGTAAAATAGTAGGAAATTAGTCTTTTAGTGAATAAAGTGCCGGTCTCTTGTGTGAAAGGATCATTTTTAGTGCACTAGTATATAAGTCAAATGTGACTCTTTGTAAAGAACTTTTTGCCATTGTGAGAAGAGAGAGCACAGAAATTCGAATTTGTGTCTTCTTCACTCCGTATCTTCTTCTTCGTGAGCTTGTATGCATGTGTATTGCTTGGAAAGAGTGCTTGTGAGTGTTGTCTATCCATGAAAGTGATTATTTGCTGTAGGTAAGGTGTGTGCGAAGTGTAGGAAGTGCTGCAGTGTAGGAAAGTATTCCCGCGACTCAGTATTTTGCTCATAACTTGAAGTAGGAGCGTCAGAATTGAGTGAAACTACTGCCATTGGATGCGTCTTCTTGAGAGCTTCGAAACGCATATGCTATTCGCTATATTTGGAGTTCGGAGCTGGGAGAAAAGTCCAAAATACTGATGGCTGCTGCACCAAGTATCGTTTCGCCTGGACCAACAGTTGGAGCTTGTTTGGATAAGTCTTTGCCTCATTTATATTCTTTGAGTAGTCCATTTGCATTGATCATTACATGATTGCATGTCCTCATACACTCGGCTAGGTTTGTATACTCTTTGGATTGATAATTAAAAGCGTGTATCCCCACTATATGCACTTGTGAGGGGATTGAGGTATAGTCTCTTTCTCCGCAAGTCCCTAAGTTGATACTTAGGTCAACACACTTTTTGGCGCCGTTGCCGGGGAGTGACGAATCAAACCGAGGCATTCGTGTGATGGTAAGTAGCTTTTTGCATTGAAGTGAGTGGAGGAGTGGAAATCTTCTCTTCTTTGGTAAGTCATTTTCAGCCGCACTTGCTACTTCTCATTCTTGGAGTGTGTGTAGTGAGTTGTTAGTTTAGGGAAGTGAGTAGTAGGAGGAGAGTAGGAAGAGTGAAGGAGTAGATTAGAGTAGCTTTCACTTTTTGTCTTGTTGTTTCATTTTCAGTAGATAGAAAAAAACCAGGTATAAAACCCAAAAAGTATCACTTTGCAAATCACTTGTTTTCTGAGCAAGTATCATGGGACTATCGTCGAGTATCGTGAGCTATAGTCGGAGATCGTGGACGGAGTGTGGAGCAATCTGAGCTACGCAGAGCTAGTCAGGAGGAGTAGAGGGTTGAGATAGAATCCTAAGGTAAGCTTGTGTGTCATTCCATCAATCTCATTACATAACTCAAGTCTTTCAGTGTCAAACGATCTGCGACAGGTATCGTCTGAGATCTGCAGGGGGTAAAAGGAGTGCTTTGCTTGATATAGAGAGTGAGGAGAGGAGAGAGGAACTAGGAAAACAAGGGTATCAAACCAAAACTTAAAAAATCTTTCCCAAAATTTATCTAGGGGTCAAGTATCGTTTTACTCCCGCGGTCGAGTATCGGGATACTTAGCAAGTATCGTGACCTCCTGTGGTTGAGTATCGCGATATTTCCCTCCGATCGTGTATCGTTTCATACCGATCGCGATACTTCGTCAGAGATCATTTTGCCAGTGATCGTCTATCGTGTATCGTTGATTGTGTATCGTTTCGTGCCGGTCGCGATACTTGAGAAGTATCGTTTGGTCAAAGATCGCGATACCTAACAAGTATCGTGTATCGTTTTGCCAGCGATCGTTTGCGAGAGATCGAGTATCGTCTGTGCCTAAGTATCGTGTATTGCTTGATAGTCCAAGTATCGTGTATCGTTGTCGCTAAAGATCGTGATACTTGTTGCCGATCGTGTATCGTTTTGTTTGAAGATCGTGTATCGCGTGTGCCTAGTATCGTTTGTCCGAAGTATCGTGATAGTCAAGTATCGTGAGAGGTCGCGTATCGTTTGAGCGCAGGTATCGTGTATCGTTTACTAGAGATCGCGATACTTACCACATATCGTGTATCGTCGATCGTTCCAATTCAGAGATCGTGTATCGCCTGCTCCAAGTATCGAATATCGTCGGGATTGAAATATCGTGTATCGTTTCCTCCCAAGTTACAAGTATCGTTTTCCTTCGAATATCGTGTATCGTGCTGACCCAAGTATCGGGTATCATTTCAGCCCAGAGATCGTGTATCATGGATTTTTGGAGACAAGTATCGTGATCTGGAAAAAATTCTTTTTCAGTCATTTTTTCAGCCAAGTCTTCTAGAAATTTTTGACCTTGAGTGAAGAGTGCCAAAGGCCAAAGGGTAGCAAAGACTGATCAGAGTTTAGAAGTGGATGAACCTGAGATCCGGAAGAACCCTAGGAAGCCGAAGAAGTGTGATTTCTTCTGTAGGTAGTGTAGCAGAGCCAAGTAACCGTTCACATTATTCTGAGACCTCCAGTGAGTCAGAGGAAGAAATTCCCATGGCTTCAGAGGATATGCAGAACACAGTACCCATGATTGGCATGATGTCAATCACTGAGGGAGAGTACAGAACCTCCTTGGAGTATGTGAACACCAACCACAATGAGGTCCCCATTTATCTGGATGGTCTAAATAGATCTGTGGCCAGGTTAAAGAAAGCGTCAGAAGCTTACATAGTGCCTAGACCAGCAGTCAAGTACGTAGGAGGACTTTACATGGACAAAAGAGATATCCAGTATGTTGTCACAGAACACCCAGAAAACATTAATGAAAGTGGTGAAGAAAATAATGCTTCAAACTTAAATGGAGGAGGGAATGAAGAACAAGTAACTACGCCTAGAGGAAGATCTACAGTTGCAAGGATTTGGAGAGGAGATTTGATTCCCCAAGATGACACCTTAATGGATGTATATTTGATCAATGGGATGGAGCATCTCCTTAGAGCACATTCCCCAATTTGGGAAGCTGCTCCCAATCCGGTCACCATCTATGAGTTGCAGGATCCTGATTTTTCCACCATTATCACTTATCTGGATAAAAATCAGAGAAGATATTGGCCCATAACAGAAGCGAAAAGAGCTGAGTTGAAATACCAGAATATCCCAGTGTTTCCCCCTAGGGACCAAGCCACTACCTCAAGAAACCCACTGGGAACTTCCCATAATGATTCATATCAACAGTCGGGCCAAACACAACAAACACAACAAACACAACAACCTCAAACCCCCTTCAGACCTCCTGTACAGTTCGCAATGCCTGCAAATAACCCTAACTACCGACCTCAGCCAACTATTGACCCCAGACATGGAGTTCATGCTCCTGTCAGACCGCCGGTAGTAAGAGGACCAGGCATTCCCATAGGAAGACCTATTTTCCCAGTGATGCCTAGAACACCCGAAGCAGGAAGACGACTAAGGCCAATCCAAGTTGCCAAATGTATGAGAAATCACTATGATGGCTCTACTGAACCTTAAAACCATATAGCGGAATTTAAACAAGTAATCAGAGCCGAACAGGTAGAAGACTTTTTTATTCAATATGAGTCCTTTGGCCTTACCTTGTCAGACACGGCGTTAGCATGGTTTCAGCCATTGGACCCTAATACCTTTCAGAACATGGAGCAGGTATATCAAGAAATGATTGAGGAATTTACTAAATCAGGAATTAAAAACAATTCTTCATCATTGATCCACAGCTTCAAGCAAGTCCCTACCGAGTCAATGAGATTGGCTGCAAGAAGATTCAAGCAATATGTAGACAGATGCCCCGTGGAAGAGAGACCGACACAAAATAAAATGGTGTCATTATTTTTGGAAGGATTATTGAACGGATCCTTGAGATCATTGGTGTATGTAAAAAGGGTTCAGACCTTGCAAGAATGCATGAAGGAATGCATCGATTTAGAAGATAACCTAGCAGAAGATCTGAAAATACCTCAAGGAAGCTTGAAAAGTGAAGATTCGGCCAGTAACTCATCAATTCCTAAAAATAATGTAGAGGAAATAGCCGAATTGTTAGCGAAAAAGTTGAACGTTCAAGGACAGAGGAACTATCCCAATAACCCAATGAGAGTACCCATGCTCAGAAGGTGTATGCATTGCGGAGGTGATCATCCTTCTCACTTGTGTACTAGGGGAGTAGTTCCACCAACTGCTTATGCCTATAATAGACCCACTGTCCCAGGACCTCTACAATATTGCAGTGTGGAACAAAAATACATGAATCACAATACGGAAAATTGTCCCTACAATAGGCAAGTGAGACCTGCACAGCAATACATGAGACCGTACGGATACCCTCAGAATCATCAAGGAGGTGAAGCTTTTAGGTATCCCTCTTATCAGCCGCAGGCACCAGCACCACGACCATATGCATATCAGGGATACACCCAACCACAGCCCGTACTAGGACAACAACCGCCCCATCCTCAAAATGTTGTCCCAGTCAAGATAGCTCAACCTGAAGAAAACCTAGAGAGAGCTATAGTCCCAGCCACACCTTTGACTAGTAATGAATCATATGACTCATTTTATGACCCTAGTCAAGGAACATACGCTAATTATGAAAGCTCAATGATGGAATATGGACAATTGTATGAACCATATGCCTATGGCATGGAAGCATCAGATAGTTCATACGGTTATGAGCAGGATTATGTGTCATTAATGTACACAGCTCCTAGAGCGACCATACCACCCCGACCCATGAACAGACCGCCTGTACCCAGAGGACCATGTTATAGATGCGGAGGTGATCATTATATTAGAGAATGCACATTGCCAAACCCACCACCACCACAACGAGTCTGGGAAGGCTACTGTAGTGATTGTGGTAAGGAAGACCTATTCAGAGACTGCCCCAAAAATCCCAACAAGGTTACATCTAACGTGCAAATCAACGTAATAGAAGTAATTGAGTCATCAGGGAGTGATAAAGAGTACACAGTACCACTGAAAGCAATAACGAGAGCCAAAGCCAGAGAGACCCCTGATAAAACGGAGGAGAACAACCAAAGTGATAAGGAGAGGGACACACCCATCCCCCAGAGAGTTGAAGACTCAGAAGAGCCGGAGAAAAGTATTGCAAGTAAAAGGTCCCAGAGATGGAAAAACCGGAGAGATAGGATAAAAGAAAAGAAATTACGGCAGAAAAAGGAAAATGAAAGGAACGAACAAAATTCAAAAGAGGAGCAGAGAAAGAAAGAAGAAATTAAAAATGAACAGTATAAAAAAGAGGAGGTAGGATCAGTTTTAGCAGATCCTATGCCTGAAGAGTTAGCCATGTGGATTCAGGCATACAAGGCAAGAATAAGAGCAGGACCTACCATAGAGCAACACGAGAGAGAATATCCAAGAGGCGACTTAGAAAAAGAAAGACTAGAGATCTGCAAGAAATTGATAGAAGTTCCACAACAGACTTTAGAAACACCTGCATCGCCTATACCCAATACCCGAATTTCCGAAGGAGAATTCCAAGAGTGTGTAAACACTCATGAAAATCCTGAAGTAAATAGACCACAGAATGACGAATGTGGTGTGGAGAGAAGGGAAGGATCCATAGTCCCCGAAATAGAAGGAGAATGGACTAAGGATCTATGGGCTCGAGTTCAAGAGGACAAATGGAAGAAAGTGGAAGGGATTGAACCACCCTTTGAAGAATTAGAAGCAGAAAACGGAATAGAGGGTTCAATACCTGAACTAAATTCAGAAGAAATTCTTCCAATGGATGCAAGTGACAAAGGAGAGGAAGATGCAAAGGAACTACCCAATTACACAGGGGAGTACGAACACAATTCAGAATTGTATCGCATTCTCTCAATGAGGAAACGAGAAACTAACCCATCAGTCCAAACATCTGAGATCATACAACGCCTTAGAGAGGTAAAAATCCCTTGTACCCTAACATTCGAAGAACTGTTGAAGGTAAAACCACATTTGAAAGAGAAATTAATCAATCAATGGGAAATAAAGGAGGAAAAGAAAGAGATAGCAGACGAAGTAAACACAGTGAGAATTCCAGTGGATAAAGTAGGAGACTTTAGTGAGGGAGATGAAGGAAATACCTGTCTTCCAATTACTTACAGGGGTTACACTACCAAAGCCATCTTAGATTCAGGAGCTGGTGTTGGTATTGCTACCAAAGAAATTTGGGAGAAATGGGGAAAACCAGCATTAAGACCAACCCGCATGAAAATACAAATGGCAGATGGACATACAGAGAGACCCTTAGGATTGTTGGAACGAGTAGTCTTCACCACATGTGGAGTGGAATTCGAACACACTTTAGCAATATGTCACTTTGAAAGGCCAAGCAATTATGAAATGATCCTGGGAAGGCCCTTCATGAGACAGTTAAAGGTCGTACAAGATTGGGGAAAAGACGCAGTATACCTACAACACGTAGGAACCACCACTAGAATAAACCTACATACGTACACTTATCAAGATGTTCCACCTCTACAATGGAATCAAATTCATAAGGAGGAAGACGATCAATCGATTCATAGTGTAGGTTCTAGTGATCAATCCTGGATGAACGAGGACACTCATCTGTGGATATGTCAAGCTGCAAAGAAGGAAGAGGAGAGAAGAAAAGGATGGCAGCAGAAACAAGGAATAGCGAGGTCTGTACAAGATCCAGCTTATATGCCACAAGTATTTCCGGATGAAGAATTTGAACCTCACGGTTGGATGGAAATTTTAGCGACCCTAGATGTCTGTGTAAACGAAGAAGTAGTGACCATGAACGAATGTATCGATGAGGAGGGTTATGATGTTAACCTGTATATGGTAGTCCTTCAGGAGGCAGAAGAAGGGGAAGTGATCGAGAAAGACTGGAAGGAGGACTACGAGAGCATTGAAATGGAGCCCGAACCAATGGATCTAGGGAATAGTACCACCGACATAAATATCACCGCCAATGAAAAACACCAGGAACTCACACAGAAGGGGAAATTAGAATTTGAAAGAGAATCAGAAGATGAAGAAAATAAACCCCAAGACCAATTTGAGGTACCAGCTCACTTCAAAAAATATGAAGTGGAGGAGAGAAAAATTGCTGTTCAAATGCCGAAAAGAGAAGCACAGCCTGGAATAGCATATGATAATAAGGAACAAACAAAGAAGATAGTTGTAACTATAGAAGAAGGAGAGGAACGATGTACTTTCATAGGACACGATGTCTCATTAGAGGAAGAACAGGAGTTAATTCGTCTCACAAGAGAATATCGGGATGCTTTGCTTGGACCTATAAGGACTTGAAGGGAGTAGATCCATCTATATGTGCGCATAGAATCCCCATGACATCCGAAGCCAAACCTTCTAAACAAAGACCATACACTTACAATGATGTGTATTCAGCCAAAATAAAAGAGGAAATAGACAAGTTACTAGATGCTGGATTCATCTATGAGATTGAGCACACGGAATGGGTGTCACCATTGGTGGTTGTACCGAAAAAGAATGGAAAGTTAAGAGTGTGCATCAATTTGAAGAAAGTAAATGCTGCGACCATAAGGGATAGTTATCCTTTACCAATTACGGATCATCTCTTGGAGAGGGTAGCAGGGAAGGAAGTCTATAGCTTTCTGGATGGCTTTTCAGGGTATAATCAGGTAGCCATTGCTCCTGAGGACCAACATAAGACAGCGTTCGCAACGGAATGGGGAGTATACGCCTTTAGAGTCATGCCTTTTGGTTTAACGAATGCCCCAGCTACCTTCCAAAGATTGATGTGTCATGTGTTCAAGGAATTTCTGAGAAAAAGTATGGAGGTATACGTGGATGATCTTTGTACTTATTCAGCTATACGATCAGGGCACATCCCGGAACTAGAAAGGATCTTTGCCAAATGTCGACAATATAGAGTATGCCTCAATCCTGAAAAATGTGTCTTCATGGTTCGACAAGGAAAAATCTTAGGACATATTGTCTCTAAGAATGGAATCTCAACTGATGAAGACAAAATTAAAGTAATTCTAAATTTACCAAGACCTAAGACTGCTAAAGAAGTTCAAGCATTTATGGGACATTGTGGATACTATCGAAGATTCATACATATGTATGCCATAATTGCTAGACCTCTTTATGCATTATTGACTCTATTTAATTGGACCGAAGAATGTGAAAAAGCTTTTAATGAGTTAAAGAATCGATTGAGTTCAGCACCAATCCTTCGAGTCCCTAATTGGAATAAACCGTTTCACATTCATGTGGATGCTTCCAAGTTTGCCATTGGTTGCATCTTAGCTCAACCTGCTGACACAGGAAAATTAGACCACCCTATAGCCTATGCTAGTAGACAGTTAAATCAAGCAGAACGCAATTATACTACCACGGAGAGAGAAGGCCTAGGGATGGTGTACGCAGTCAAAAAGTTCAGACATTACCTGTTGGCAAACAAATTCAAATTCTTCATTGATCATCAAGCCCTACTGTACCTAGTCAACAAGCCTTGTAATAGAGGACGACTAGTACGATGGTTTTTATTGCTAATGGAATTTGATTTTGAGGTAGTAGTCAAGAAAGGAAATACCCACATAAGAGCAGACCACTTATCAAGGATGACCCATGGAGAACCACCCATAGGAGTACCAGATGACCTGCCAGATACGTACCTTTTTAACCTCGAAGTATGTCCTCAATGGGCAGAAAAATTGATCCCTATACTTAAAAAGATGGGATCACACCAAACCAAACCCAAGACCTCTGGAGGACTAAAAACCTTCACATCATTGCGGGAAGTTTGTACCACCAGGATTCAAGTGGATTATTGATGAGATGTGTGGAAGAAGAGGAACAAGAAATGTGGCTTCAGAAAGCACACGTAAATCAATGGAAAACTCATTTGAATGCAAATGGAACGTGGCAAACACTCAAGAGATTTGGCATATATTGGCCAACCATGCAAAGAGATGCACATAACTATGTATCAACCTGTCAGACCTGTCAAGAACAAATCCCAGATGAGAACTCTACCTTATGCTATTCTACAATAGCACCAAGATGGAGCATGCCACTGGTAAAGTTCTTGAAAACTCAAGAATACCCTGACGGAGCTACTTCAGCAAGGAAACGTGCACTTGAAGAACAAAGTAAAGATTATGCCATCATAGGAAAACAACTTTTCAAACGAGGGAAAGATAACCAATTACGAATGTGCATTCACAAAAACGAATATCTTTCTGTTTTAGAGATGGCTCATACAGGAGCTGCAGGAGGACATTTCTCTGCAGATAAAACAGCAAAAATGATCCTCTTTGCTGGAATGTGGTGGCCAACTCTACACCAAGATGCCATAACATATGTGCAACGGTGTGATACTTGTCAACAAACGAAATATCCAATTAGAAGAGATGAGATGCCACTTAGACCCATGATGAGTGCTAGAGCTTTCACAAAATGGGGAATAGACTTTATAGGACCTATTAGCCCACCAGCAAAAGGATCCCATGCTGAATATATAATTGTAGTCACAGACTATCTGACCAAATGGGTGGAAGCAAAAGCAACCAAGAAAAATGACGCAAGAACCACAGCCAAGTTTCTCTTTGAGAACGTTTTCACTAGATTTGGACTACCAATAGAAATTGTGAGTGATAGAGGTACGCACTTTGTGAATGAAGTTATAGAAGCCTTATTGAATGAATTCTTGGTAATTCATAAGAAGTCAGCTCCTTATCACCCACAAGCCAATGGACAAGCCGAAAGTTCGAATAAAATCTTGTGTACGGTTCTCACCAAAATCGTTAACAATGGTAGATCAGATTGGGATAAGCAGTTACATCATGCTTTATGGGCATTTCGAGTAGCCTATAAAACCGCCATAGGCACTACTCCTTTTAACTTAGTGTATGGACAAAATGCTATTTTGCCAATTGATTTCTTAATTCCCACTCTGAGAGTAGCAACTACTTACGAGTGGACAGGACATGAACTATCAGCTCAATTGGATCAAATAGAAAAGCTTCACGAAACTAGGTTACAAGCAGTAGCAGGTATTTATGCTGCTAAAAGAAGACAGAAAGCCTACTTTGACGTGCACATTAAGGACAAGAATTTGAAGGAAGGAGATTTAGTTTTGGTATACACCTTGAAACAGTACGCTAAGAAGTTGCAGAAGAGAGGATATGGTCCATTAATCATTAATCGTATATCTACAAGTGGAGCCATTAGCTTAGCAACCTTAGATGGAGACGTGTTACCAAACTACATCAGTGGATGCAGAGTGAAAAAATATCTAGAACCATTAACCGAAGAAACAATGTCTCGATTAATCACAGGTAAGAATAGACGCATGGAAGAGGAACGAATACGCGAAGAAGCGAGACAGGAAGCATTGGAAAGAATAAAGAAACGGAAAGAGTGGATGAGAGAAAGAGATGAGAGATATCGACTAGGAGAAGAACTCGTCCCGATGGCTAATTTTAGAGCCACTCAAAACCTAGGATCGCAGAGAACACAACCATATTTAAATTTGGGAGCAGGAAAGACGGAGTACCACTTGGTGGATGCTCTCATTGACACAGGAGCTGCTGTAAGCTGTATCAAGCTTTCGTTGACCCAAAAACTCAAGGAGACAGTACGCCCATCGATGGCCCAGTTGATCGGAATAGGAGGAACAATTACCCAATGCATAGGTGAGATCACCTTACCTTTACATCTTGGCAACAACACTATGGAACAAAAGCTATTAGTGTGTCATGATCAAGATTTACTTGAGGAGGTAGTGTTAGGTCAAGACTGGATTTACGAATATGAGGTGACCATTCAATTGGCGTTAGGATACATCTCAGCCAGGATAGGACATCGTGAAGTATTCAGTCTGCTAGACGAACGACCAATCAAATCTGTGAGCACGGAGCAAACAGTTCATTCTAATGAACAAAGTCCTGAATGTATGATCACTAGCACTATAGAAACACCTTCATCAAGCACTATATGTGCGGACACATTGAATTCTGATTGCACACCATGTTCAAGTCTAGCAAGTCATGAGAGTGACAATCTATCTGAAACCCGCCTCACCGAAGCACCATGCATAAGAGAGACTAGTCCTCTGAGTAATTCAAAATCTGTACCCATTAAATTATACCCTATTCCATACTCTAATCAAGTGTGGATAAAGAAAGATCAAGTGGAGGAGTATCTTCGATGACAGAAGCACAACCGACATCAAAACACACAATCAAAGGAGAAATCAACTCAGTCTGAACAACGAAGTCATCGACAAATTACTACAATATGGATTCCAAAGAAAGTAGTAGCTGCTCAACAGGATCGTTCGCACATCTGGGTTCCTAAGACTTGTGTTCCAAGGAAAATAAACCGAAAGGATGATCCTCAGCACAAGAAGAACACATATGGTCCACAGGCAAAACAGCCACAAAAAAAGAGTTACTGGAGAAAGAAGGAGTCTGTAATGGCAACCCGAGCCATTCCGAGATTTACAAATCAGATCAAACAGACCTACAACAAGAAGAAAAGAGCCACATCCAGTGGAAGTGGGCAACATACAACAAGGCCCAGCACAAGGAAACAGATTTGGATACCGAAAGACAAAACAAACAGCTTGCATCAACCAACTACTTCCAATTGCACACATATGGAATTGTCAATACCCAAAGTATGCATAGTAGGGCCACATTACAAGGCCAAGCATTCGGCACATCCTTCTTCTATTTCAGGATAGTCAAGCACATTTTCCTCACGGGGAAATAGGAGAGCACTTGTACATTAAGAAAATACTCCAAAAAAATTTAATAACCGCTTTGGCTATAAACTAACTTTTCTGTTTTCCTTTTCAGATGAAAATATAAAAATACATAAAAATGTGAAAAATCCAGGTATTACCTTTCTCACACCCACGGGAAAGGGACGACACCATTCACTCGGAGCAATATCGAGCTTATGACAAACAAATAAAGGAGGATTTCTGATAAGATATGGCAACTAATTCATACTCTATATTGAGTGCAGATGGCGTCTACTGATTCAGAATCTACGCAGCAGGAAGAGGAGCAGCTTCTTCCATTAGAATCAGTAACAAAAGCAAGAGGTCACTGGTTTCGGGATGATCAACCAGTGGCAGAGCTCATCTTCATGGCAACTATCAAGATAATGGATACAGATCATTATTTTCCTATCTTGTCACAGGACTTCAAAACGATCATACAAGGGCTACCTCATATTGAAGATGTATGGACACAAGCAGGCATCGAGGCATTTCTCAAACTGCCTATCTATGTTCCGGACTTTCAAAGATGTGCACAAGTCATGAATACCATGCAACCGGCTGCAACAAAAATATCAGTCCCAAAAGCACGAGTACTGGATAAAGTGGGGACTTGGAAAACCATCCAATTCACTCACGAAATAATCAATAAAGCTTTCGGATGGAATCAGGCAGGTATTACTAGTGTGAAAGAAGAATGTCATGACCCTAAGAAGAGATCTTTCCTGGAAATTAACAGAATTGACATAGAAGATGCTGTACGATTGGTACATCAGCACTTTTGTTTCCCCAGCATGCACAGATACACAGCTCCACAGAAGATAGTAGTGCAATTACTATCGCATGCCATGCGACAAATAGGAAACAAAATCAATTTAACAGGGTATGTCCAAGAAAGGTTATTTGAAGCCCAGAAGAAGTGGGGACAAAAGAAGTTTTTGAATGGCAGTTCTGCATTGACCTTGTTGATATATGAAGCTCTCGAGATGAAAAACTGCTTACGGGAGATGCCGAACTCAGAAGGGGTAGCAAAATACGCAAAATCAGCTATAGTCCCGAAGAAAAAGAAAGCAGTAGTTATGGTTGAAGAAGCTGGAACGAGCACACAAAAACCCTTGAGGGGTACAAAGCGTCTATGGGACGAGGAAGCCCTAGCTACACCACAATCAAAAAGAACTCATCTATTACCAAAAATCACGACGGCTCAAATGCCTATTACAAAGAGAGATCTTTCCACTGCTCTCGAAGAAACACATCAATATATGCAAGGGCAGGTAAATTTAAACATTCAAGGTCATCATTATAGACAGGCTAGTCAAGAGAAACCACAACGGAGTCCAGAGAAAACACCAAAACAAGCTAGAAGATACAAAGAACTAGGGATCGAGGATTCCAGTACCAATACGGACTCCAGCCCTGAAAAAGATACCTTGGATACTGATATACGGACAGAAACACAAGAAGATGACTGGAATGAGATCGATCAAGTGGAAGTGACGCTGGGAAATCAGGAAGAAAAGGAGAAGAGCGTAGAAGAATCTATGGAACAGGCGCATGTCATTCAATTGAATGACACTACAAAGATCAGCATCAAGGAAGATACAACCACTGGTATTACACATGTAAAACAACCTATTAAAGAGGAAGAACAAACTCCAGTAGGTAAGGAAACAGAGGAATTACAAATAAAAGAACAAATTGTGATCGAGGTGCCAGATGGCACACCTCAAGGCAACAAAGACGACATGGGGGCTGAGCCAAAGATTCAACTTCAAATTAGGCAGCCCCATGACAATACATTACATGTGGCTCAGGGCAAAGATGTCACAACCGGCGAAGAACCAAGCATTCCAAAAACATGGCTGAATGTGGATGTCACTCAGCTGAAGCCGGTAGTCAAGCAAATGATTCAGACAGCGATGGATACCCAACAACAGATGATGGAAATAGATGCAGATTATGATAGAGCCATGCAAGAAAAAAGTCAATTCCAGATAATGAGCGAACAATTGTCATCACAACTCATCCAGGCACAAAAAGAGATGAAGGTCAAAAGCAATGAGTTGCTCGAAACAAAAACACAATACGAATCATTACTCACTCAGCATCAAGAACTCCAAGCACAGTACGCAAATTTACAGAGATTATATGATGCAAGCAAGGCGGACAAAGAAAGAATGAGAGCTAGAAGTACGTTGCTCGAGACACAGCTAAAGGTATATATGGAAGAAAATGACACTTTGAGAAACAGGAATAAAGAATTAATGAAATCATTATTATACGATCAACCGATCGAGCAATAGGAATTCTCAGAAACAAACGAAAAAGAATTAAGAGATCAGATCACACAATATGCAGATTCGCTAAGACAAGAGCGCACATTAAAAGAAGAGTCGGAACAGAAGTACAGTCAAGAGATAAAAGAATTAAAAAAGCAGTTAAATACAACACAGGGAAAACTCGTAACAAGCTACAGTGAAAACATGGATAATGTGGCTAAAATCGGAAATGAGTTACTTGCAGCAAAAGAAGCACTCAGGGCAGCCATGCAAGAAGTCAAAGATAAAGATGAATGCATAGAACAGTTGAAGACTCAAGTAGAGAAAGCACCAATCGGGACACCAGTAGTGCCGACTAAGGAAAATCCTACTGACGAGGTAGAGGTAAGCCCTCTATCTCACCCGATCTATAATTCTCCAATATGTGAGCAGATGGCAGATATACATGATGATCATCCTATGCCATATACTGCAGAAATAAGTCAGAAGGAACGGGCACTAGTGGTGTCCCGATTGACAGAAAATTTTGAAAATGAAGTGGTCAAAGTCATGAAAGAGGCCAAGATCAAAGGTAAAGACCTAGACAAAATTATGAAGCCATTCAATATTCCATACGGACTCTTGAAAGAGAAGACAAGACGTTATATAACGAAGAGTACACAGAAGAGTCCAGCTGAGCAGCTAAACTTCAAACATGACACATTCGAATATACGCAAGCAGAGTTTGAAGCTGCACAACCAGTGTGGCGACGAAAATTTTTGGAGAAACATCCCACACTACGAGTGCATTGGCAAGCAGCGCCATATGCATTCCAGGTAAACCCTTCATTTTGTCCACTACCACGCAGAAGGGATACCAGGGTTTTTTTGGATTTGCAAAGAAGCGGCACTATAAATAAACAGTGGCTCAATTATCCTATGCTTCCGAGCCCGCCACATAATTACTTGCCAACGGAGGACTATATGGTCAAAACCATAGAATTTTGGCTACAGAATTACGCGACAGTACCTGATTTAACTGTAAAAATGACCAACAAAATACTTAGCATGATCCTCACAGTCTTAAAGGTATTCAAGCATGCGGCATACACATTTTTGAACTTCATGGGCATTAATCAGGGCACGGAGATCCTCATTTTTGATCTATCAGTTATGCCTAGCAGACCAACAATTATGGCATATTATTCTAGAATTATGTTCTTGCCAAGTGTATATATGCAGACTTTCAAAGAAGCTTTCTTTACAGGATTTTTTGAAATGGATTCCGAAATTTTTTTGAAGATGTCATCTAATTTAAATGCCAGATTAGTGGCATATGAACTCAGCTTCTTCGCAGATCACAGACAGCCACCCAATGACGGTGTGAAGGCAGAACAATGGAAACAACTCATGATACGTGAAGCAAATCTGCTAAATGATAGAGAGCAAAGAGTATATCACACATATGCCCGTCGCTTATCAAAGCCTGTCGGGGACGACAGAGTCCAAGAGGGGGGCAGTGTTGAGGGAGAATCAAGTAAGAAGAAGAAAAGAAGAAGACAACGAAAGAAGCAGCTTCACTAACAAGCAAGATCTGAAGATATATATCTGCAAGAAGCCCCGCACGGGCACACATCAGGCAACAAGGCAAAACACCCAGGTCCTGCACGGTGGAAGAAAGCAAACAGGCTCAAAGCAATACAACAGGGTCAGATGTGTGCAACCAGGACAAATCAGAGGACCAAAAGTTAGAAAGGGGTAGAGGCTGAAAAGTTTAAGAGGGTGACTAAGAACAGCACATTCCTAGTCACTAGTGGCGTGCGTGGCAACCCAAGTCAACAAGCAAGACAAATGCAGCAGGCTCTCGAGTAGTAGAGCTTGAATCAAGAAGGCCATCAAATCTGCATGTCTGTTTAACTACAGACAAAACTGACCAAGGGATGCATGCGGAGAAAAGAAGTAATCAGCCGACGAAAAGCTAAAGCCTGTCAAGGGACGACACAGACGAAGAGGGGGAGAGTGTTGCAGAGCTAAAGAAAATACAAAGCAGAGAAAAAGACGGGCCCCAAAATTTTTCCGATTTGGACATCATATTTTTGTATCATACTCATTCTTGTAATATATTTCCCGTTGTAAATGCACTAGAGGAGTCCTCTAGATGCATCCCCACAGAAGATTAGAGATTTACGCATGTAAAATAGTAGGAAATTATTCTTTTAGTGAATAAAGTGCCGGTCTCTTGTGTGAAAGGACCATTTTTAGGGCACTAGTATATAAGTCAAATGTGACTCTTTGTAAAGAACTTTTTGCCATTGTGAAAAGAGAGAGCACAGAAATTCGAATTTGTGTCTTCTTCACTCTGTATCTTTTTCTTCGTGAGCTTGTATTCATGTGTATTGCTTGGAAAGAGTTCTTGTGAGTGTTGTCTATCCATGAAAGTGATTATTTGCTGTAGGTAAGGTGTGTGCGAAGTGTAGGAAGTGCTGCAGTGTAGAAAAGTATTCCCGTGACTCAGTATTTTGCTCATAACTTGAAGTAGGAGCATCAGAATTGAGTGAAACTACTGCCATTGGATGCGTCTTCTCGAGAGCTTCGAAACGCATATGCTATTCGCTCTATTTGGAGTTCGGAGCTAGGAGAAAAGTCCAAAATACTGACGGCTGCTGCACCAAGTATCGTTTCGCCTGGACCAACAGTTGGAGCTTGTTTGGATAAGTCTTTGCCTCATTTATATTCTTTGAGTAGTCCATTTGCATTGATCATTACATGATTGCATGTCCTCATACACTCGGCTAGGTTTGTATACTCTTTGGATTGATAATTAAAAGCGTGTATCCCCACTATATGCACTTGTGAGGGGATTGAGGTATAGTCTCTTTCTCCGCAAGTCCCTAAGTTGATACTTAGGTCAACACACTTTTTGTGGCTATCCCGGCAACGGCGCCAAAAAGTGCGTTGACCTAAGTATCAACTTAGGGACTTGCGGAGAAAAAGACTATACCTCAATCCCCTCACAAGTGCATATAGTGGGGATACACGCTTTTAATTATCAATCCAAAGAGTATACAAACCTAGCCGAGTGTATGAGGACATGCAATCATGTAATGATCAATGCAAATGGACTACTCAAAGAATATAAATGAGGCAAAGACTTATCCAAACAAGCTCCAACTGTTGGTCGAGGCGAAACGATACTTGGTGTAGCAGCTGTCAGTATTTTGGACTTTTCTCCCAGCTCCGAACTCCAAATATAGCGAATAGCATATGCATTTCGAAGCTCTCGAGAAGACCCATCCAATGGCAGTGGTTTCACTCAATTCTTGTTGGAGACCTCTTAATCTCCAAAGGTTTGATCTATACTGACTTAAGAACACTTCTATGTCAGTTATAAACCAAACTTTACACAAACAATGTTCTTCTTTACCAAAACTTCAATCAACACTTCTCTGAGTGAAGAAGTGTTTACTTCAGAAAGTCTGCTTCAGGAATCCACTTCATTACCTGCATAAAGTTTCAAATTCCTTCAAGCAAATGATGCACAAGTATTCGCAATACCTTTGCGCAAACATGTCAATCATTAGTTCTCAAAACTAATCACCAAAAGTTTAATTTGATCATTAAGATCAAAGACATGTCAGAAAATGTCTCTCAGAAGTTGCACCTTTGACATAGTCAACTTCTTAAGTTGATTTCTCCCAATCTGAAACCCGTTTTGCTAAATGCTTTTAGCCATAGCTTCCTTATCTTCTAACTTAAATTTTAAGTGCTCACTCATCAAAAACTTTACAGTATACACTCAGATCTGATCAAAATACTGAGACGGAAAAGTGCGCTACTCTCAGACTTCAGTTCCCAAAGTTCACATATGAATGTTCCTATTGATCATTCTCACAGTAGGAGAAGAATTAGATTCTGAAACTCTAGACATAGCTTCATTAGCTTCTCAATTAGATGTGTACAAAAGGATTTCTGATCCACGTGATCAGACAGAGAGCACTCAGAGAAAAACCCGTCGCTTCTTTCTGGGAAAAAACTCTCTACACATCTTTCTGAAGTTTGTCATCTACAAATGACTCTCATACATAATTCTTGTCATCATTAACTTATATATACATGACTTTAGGCTCATCCCGCGTCTATGACATTGCTACTAATCATCCTAAAGGCTTAGCTATACTCGATTCTTCACTTATATGTACATATGTGTACAAGACATCATCCTGAAATCTTCTTCACTTTCATAAGTGTCTTCCTTCACTTCATTCTGACCATAAGTCTTCTTCAAGATCTCTATAATCATCAATTTGTGATTGGCTTGTTCCAACAGCTCCCCCGCAATCACTAATTGTGATTATTCCATTCTTCTTCACTCCTGCCATCTCCTTGAATCTCTGTAGCTTAGGTCCATCCAAGCTCTTTGTCATCATTTCTGCCACTTGTTCTTTTGTTGGAGTGTACATCACTTCAATCTCCTTATCTAGTACCTTTTCCCTCAAGAAATGATACTGAATCTCTATATGCTTAGTCCTGGCATGAAAAACAGGGTTAGCTGCCAAATACAAAGAACTCATATTGTCTCCAAAAATAATTGGAGTACTATGATCAGTCTCAAAACTCTTCATCAAGGTCTTCAACCATATCACTTCTTTTGCAGCTTCTACCATTCCCTTATACTCAGCTTCTGTGGATGATAAAGCAACTGTATGTTGCTTCCTTGAACACCAAGAAACTAGCTTATCTCCAACATAACAGAGATACCCATGAGTAGACCTTCTATCATCTGAGTCACCTGCCCAATCTGCATCACTAAACACTTTGATTCTTGTGTCAGAAGTGAAACCATAATACAAACCTTCACTTAGGGTTCCTTTGATATATCTGAGTACCCTTTGGGCTGCAATCCAATGAGTCTTCTTTGGACAATGCATGAATTGTGACAACACACCTACTGCATATGATAAATCTGGCCTTGTCAAGGTAGCATAGATTAAACTACCTACCAAACTCTGATATTTCTTCATGTCATTGAATTCTTCACCTCCATACCTGCTTAATTTATGATTTACCTCCAATGGTGTAGTTGAGGTCTTGCAATCTTCCATGTTAAACTTGACTAGAAGATTCTTCAAATATCTCTCTTGTGAAACATATACTCCATGTTGAGTATACACAATCTGCATTCCTAGAAAATAAGATAAGTTTCCCAAATCACTTATCTTAAACTCCTTCTCTATTTGCTTTTTGAGTTCATTGATTCCTTGAGCATCTGTTCCTGTAACAATAATATCATCAACATAAATGCACATGTAAATGTATCCATTTTCACTTGCCTTCACTAGCAAGCTACTATCTGCCTTTGATGCTTGAAATCCACATTCATTCAAGAACTTGACCAATCTGTAATTCCAAGCTCTTGGGGCTTGCTTCAACCCATATAAAGCTCTCTTGAGCTTACACACATAATCTGATCCATTTGATTCCATGAAGCCTTCTGGTTGCTCCATATATACTTCATCTGCAATGTATCCATTTAAAAATGCATTTTTCACATCCAATTGTGATAATTTCCATCCTTTGCAAGCAGCAATAGCAATCAATGTCCTAATTGTAGACATCTTAGCAACAGGACTAAAGGTTTCATCATAATCTATCCCATAAGTTTGGGCATAACCTTTGACCACAAGTCTAGCCTTATATCTAGACACCTTACCATCTGCAAACCTCTTTGTTTTATATACCCACTTACATCCAATGACCTTCTGATTCTTTAGTCTTGGTACTAATTCCCAAGTTTCATTTTCAAGTAGAGTATCATACTCTTCCTGCATTGCCTTCTCCCAATTCTGTTTACCTTTGGCTTCTTCATAAGTGGTTGGATCTTCTTCTGTCTTCACAATGTAGGCATAATCTTTTGTTGTTAGGAAAGATGTATCATAACTATACCTTATAGGTTCTTTCCTTTCCCTTGTAGATCTTCTGATTTCTGCACTTCTCGAAGTTTAAGCCTCATTTGACTCTGGATCAAATCTTGGCCCTTCTTCTACATGATCCTGCAATCTACTTCTAGATTCAACTTCATCAACAATTTCTTCACACACTTTTACTTTTGCCTTTCCTTTTCTTTGTATTTCTTCAACACCTGTAAAATCATTTGGTGATCCTACATACCATGTATTTTGCTCATCAAATGTCACATCTTTGGTAACAAGAAATTGCTTTGTGGATGGACTCCACAACCTGTAACCCATCTGTCTATCATCATATCCAATAAACACATACTTCTCTGCTTTTGGTTCTAGCTTATGTCTTAATTGTGAAGGAACATAAGCATATGCAATACATCCAAATACCTTACAATGATCAAGGGTAGGTTTCTTACCCCACCATGCTTCATAAGGGGTTTCTCCATCCAAAGCTTTGCAAGGCAACCTATTCACAAGGTATGTTGCAGTGTTAATAGCTTCTGCCCATAAGTAATTTGGACAATTCTTTTCCTTCATCATGGCTCTTGCAAATTCTACAAGAGTCCTATTTCTCCTTTCTGCTACTCCATTCTGTTGAGGGGAGTACCTGCAAGTTACTTCTCTTTTTATACCTGCATTCCACAAATAATCATCAAACTCTTTAGAGAAATACTCTCCCCCTACATCTGACCTTAACCTCTTGAGCTTTTGCCCTGTGATCCTTTCTGCATAAGCATGAAAATGTTTGAATGTCTTGAAAACTTCTGATTTATCCTTGATTACATACAAAGTAATCCACCTGGTTGCATCATCAACAAACAACACATAATATCTGGATCCATTTATGCTATAGTCCCTTGAGGGACCCCATACATCTGTATGAACCAATTCAAGCATATTTGAATGCTTGTACCCTGATTTGTTGTAAGAACCTTTATGTGCTTTACCTAATTGACAAGCTTCACACTTGTACACCATATGTTGCCCTTCAATATTTGGCAATCCAAGCACCACCTGATTCTTCGACATTTCTTTTATAGCTCTCTCATTGAAATGACCTAGCCTTTTATGCCATAGGTCTAATTCAGATACCTTTTGATTTCCATAGGTAAATAATGCATGTCCCACATTACCTTGGACTTTGAGAGTGAATAATCTTCCTTCCTTTTTACCTGCAATTATGTTTTTATATCCTTGATTTGGATCTTGTACATAAACTCCATCATTTGTGAATCTTACCTCATATCCTTTCTCCACAATTTGCCCTACACTTATCAGATTTTTAGGAATAGTAGGAACATAAAGTACCTTGCTCAGAAGTGTACTTCCACTCTTTGTCTTCACTGATCCAATGCTCTCCACTTTATGTTTGGTATTGTCACCTGTTTGAACTGTATGTCCATTCACCCTTGCTTCCATATCAGTCATCAAGGATAGATTCCCACTCAGATGGTTGCTACACCCTGAGTCAATATAAAACACTCTTTGATCTTCTCCCATTGATTCATGAGTTGCATTCAAGATGAGTCATATCATCCTTTTGATCTGAGGCATAATTGTAATAATTGTTGTTGTAGGACTGAGATTGGAAGTTTCTTCCACCTCCTCTACCATATGATGTCCTACCACCTCTTCCTCTGAAGTTACCTCTTTGGTTTCTGCCTCCTCTACCTCTTTGATTATAATTCTGATTATTACTTCCACCATTTTGATTGTTATACCAACAATCATTTGCCAAATGATTTGTTCTGCCACAAATCCAACAAGTTTTAGCATTATCTTTGTTCTTACCTCCTCTTCCTTTACCTCTGAAATTCATCTTTCCTTTTGTGAAGTTAGCTTGATTTGAATTCCCTTCATCATCATTCGATTGCTTTCCCTTGCCATTCTTTTTCTTGTCCTTGGAGTACATAGCTTGACTTGTACTTCTATCATTGTCTCCTTTAAGATCCTGCTCAAAGGTTAGCATGTGTCCTAGCAATTGATTAAGATCAGGAGTAAAGTGATCAAGTGACAATTCAATGGACAATATGAAAGGCTTCCACTTCTCATCTCCTCTCAGACCTGTAAGTATTTGTCTTACCAACTTTTCTTCTTCAATGTCTTCATCCACTGCTCCCAAGCTATCTGCAATATCCTTCATCCTTGCCACATAATCAGAAATTGATTGTGAGCTCTTCTTCTTGAAGGTTGTGAACTCAGCCCATAGTGAGGACTTCCTTGACTTAGTTGTATTTTGGAAATGCTCTTCCAAGGCATTCCAAACATCTGTAGCACTTTCCAAACCTCTAATGTGAGGTAGAAGGTAATCATTTACAGCCATGTAGATGATACTCCTTGCTTGAGCATCCTTTCTCATCCAAGTCTTCAACATTGCAAGCTCTTCCCTAGTAGGAATACTAGGATCTGCAAATTCAGGTTTTTCTTCATCTCCTGTAATAAATGCTATAAGGTCTTTGCTCATGAGGTGTGCTTCCATCCTCATGGACCATGCTGGATAGTTCTCCCTATCTAGCTTATCAATCTGCAAGCTTTCTCCCATCCTTGACCTTCTGTATCTGCAATTACTATGGTTTATGAGGAGAAAGTGTACCTTTGATATAGTCTTTGTCCTTCTTGATTCTTTCGAACTCGTGCTCTGAACTTCTGCAAGTTATCTTCAATAATTTGTCCTTGTCCTCCTTTGATTTGGAAGATCTTCAATATCTGCACCAATCGGAACTTCAATTATCTTTTCTTCTCTTGTATTTCACCTTCAGCTCTGATACCACTGTTGGAGACCTCTTAATCTCCAAAGGTTTGATCTATACTGACTTAAGAACACTTCTATGTCAGTTATAAACCAAACTTTACACAAACAATGTTCTTCTTTACCAAAACTTCAATCAACACTTCTCTGAGTGAAGAAGTGTTTACTTCAGAAAGTCTGCTTCAAGAATCCACTTCATTACCTGCATAAAGTTTCAAATTTCTTCAAGCAAATGATGCACAAGTATTCGCAATACCTTTGCGCAAACATGTCAATCATTAGTTCTCAAAACTAATCACCAAAAGTTTAATTTGATCATTAAGATCAAAGACATGTCAGAAAATGTCTCTCAAAAGTTGCGCCTTCGACATAGTCAACTTCTTAAGTTGATTTCTCCCAATCTGAAACCCGTTTTGCTAAATGCTTTTAGCCATAGCTTCCTTATCTTCTAACTTAAATTTTAAGTGCTCACTCATCAAAAACTTTACAGTATACACTCAGATCTGATCAAAATACTGAGACGGAAAAGTGCGCTACTCTCAGACTTCAGTTCCCAAAGTTCACATATGAATGTTCCTATTGATCATTCTCACAGTAGGAGAAGAATTAGATTCTGAAACTCTAGACATAGCTTCATTAGCTTCTCAATTAGATGTGTACAAAAGGATTTCTGATCCACGTGATCAGACAGAGAGCACTCAGAGAAAAACCCGTCGCTTCTTTCTGGGAAAAAACTCTCTACACATCTTTCTAAAGTTTGTCATCTACAAATGACTCTCATACATAATTCTTGTCATCATTAACTTATATATACATGACTTTAGGCTCATCCCGCGTCTATGACATTGCTACTAATCATCCTAAAGGCTTAGCTATACTCGATTCTTCACTTATATGTACATATGTGTACAAGACATCATCCTGAAATCTTCTTCACTTTCATAAGTGTCTTCCTTCACTTCATTATGACCATAAGTCTTCTTCAAGATCTCTATAATCATCAATTTGTGATTGGCTTGTTCCAACAATTCTGACGCTCCTACTTCAAGTTATGAGCAAAATACTGAGTCGCGGGAATACTTTCCTACACTTCAGCACTTCCTACACTTCGCACACACCTTACCTATAGCAAATAATCACTTTCATGGATAAACAACACTCACAAGCACTCTTTCCAAGCAATACACATGAATACAAGCTCACGAAGGAGAAGATACGGAGTGAAGAAGACACAAATTCGAATTTCTGCGCTCTCTCTTCTCACAATGGCAAAAAGTTCTTTACAAAGAGTCACATTTGACTTATATACTAGTGCCCTAAAAATGGTCCTTTCACACAAGAGACCGGTATTCACTAAAAGACTAATTTCCTACTATTTTACATGGGTAAATCTCTAATCTTCTGTGGGGATGCATCTAGAGAACTCCTCTAGTGCATTTACCACGGGAAATATATTACAAGAATGAATATGATAACAAAATATGATGTCCAAATCGGAAAAATTTTGGGGCCCGTCTTTTTCTCTGCTTTGTATTTTCTTTAGCTCTGCAACACTTGTCCACTCATGCTCTTCTGCTACTTTAAATGTAGGTATCAAGAAGTCCAATGGTAGCACTGCATTTTGGCCAAATACCGTCTGAAAGGGTGTGGCTTGGAGTATTGTTTTATAGGCAACTCGGTATGCCCAAACAACATGGTGTAGCTGTTTGTCCCAATCAGAGCATTTATTATTCACTAATTTGGTCAGCACATTGCATAGAATCTTATTGGTGCTTTCAATTTGCCCAGTAGCTTGTGGATGATAAGGGGAAAACTTCTTATGTACTACCAAGAATTCTTGGATAAGATTTTCAATGACTTCATTCAAGAAGTGAGTGCCTCTATCACTTGCTAGCTCTATAGGTAGCCCGTATCTTGTGAACACATTCTCAAATAAGAAATTAACTGTCGTTTGAGCATCGTTCTTCGTTGTGGCTTTCACTTCTACCCATTTGGTTAGATAGTCTGTGGCCACAATGATATATTCAGAATGTGAATCCTTGGCTAGGGGATTAATAGGACCTAAAAAATCTATTCCCCACTTAGAGAAGGCACGTCCACCTATCATGGGTTTCAAAGGCATCTCATCTTTGCGTATAGGATACTGAGTTCGCTGACAAACATCACATCTCTTCACATAGGTATGTGCATCCATGTGAAGGGTTGTCCACCACAAGCCTGCAAATAGGATTGCTTAATCACACGGTCTACTCCAAAGTGTCGTCCTGCTACACCTTGGTGAGCAGTTTCCAAAATTTTAAGATATTCACTCTCATGGACACATAATCTTAGGTAGCCATCTTTACCACTCTTGTATAAGTTATCTCCAATGAGTGCGTAATCTAGGGCTTCTTGTTCTAAAATTCTTTGCCTAGCCAGTGTCATGTCTTGAGGGAATGTTTTTGCCCTCAAGAAGGCTAACAATGGTTCACTCCAATCTGGTATTAGGGACATTTGGTACAGTGTAGCATGCTCCACAGGTGGTCTAATACGAGGGATTGGGCATTGCTTACACAATTTATGGACATCTCCTTCCATAGTTGGCCAGTGCACTTCGAGTCTCCTTAGTGTCTGTAAAGTTCTTTGCCTTGAGTAGTGTTGCTCTAATGCACCCACATGTGCTACTTGCAACCATTTTGCGTACTCATCCTCTTCCACACAACAATCTAATATCCCTTGATTTGTATGCTTGTACATACTCCCTGCTTTGATATGGTACTTTTGGGCTTTAACTACCTCCCTATCTTGAGTGTTTATTACTGGGCGGTTAGGCCCATATGTCAATACTGCCACTAATGACTTAGCCCACTGAGGTATAACTTCCAAATTAAACAAGTAAGCATCACAAAGGTCATCCGATACTCCTTGTGGGGCCTCTCCGGATATGAGCCTTGAGAGATGATCTGCTCTCAAGTGAGTTTTGCCTTTCCTCACCACTACCTCAAAATCGTATTCCATTAGTAAGAGGAACCATCTCAATAACCTACATGTATTGCAAGGCTTGTTTACCAAGTACAGTAGAGCTTGATGATCAAGAAAAAGTTTAAACTTATATGCAAGCAAATAGTGTCTAAACTTTTTACTTGCATATACCATGCCTAACCCTTCTCGTTCGGTGGTAGTATAGTTTCATTCAATTGCATTCAACTGTCTATTAACATAGGCAATTGGAAGATCCATGTTACCTTCACCTGTAGGTTGTGCAAGTACACACCCAATAGCATAATTGGATGCATCCACATGAACATGAAAGGGTTTGTTCTAATCTGGTGTAGTCAAGATTGGTGCTGAGCATAATCGCCATTTAAGCTCATTGAAAGATTCCTCACATTCTTCATTCCACTCAAAATTGGTCAAAAGTCCATACAAAGGCTTTGCAATGATGGCATACATGTGTATAAATGTCGGTAATAGCCACAATGCCCCATGAAAGCTTGCACTTCCTTGAAATTACTTGGCCTAGGTAGCTGTGCAATAGCTCTCACTTTCTCCTCATCCGTGGATATACCATTCTTTGGCACTATGTGTCCTAGAATCTTGCCTTGCCTGACCATGAAGACACACTTTTCTGGGTTCAACCAGACTTGATATTCTCTACATTTGTCAAAGATAGCTCTCAACTCAAGGATATGGGTTTGCATTATGTTGGAATGGGCATAAAGATCATCAACATAGACTTCTAAATTCTTCCTCAGGAATTCCTTAAACACATGGCACATGAGCCTATGAAAGGTAGCGGGCACATTGGTTAAACCAAATGGCATTACCCAAAAAGCAAATATGCCCCACTTTGTGGCAAAAGACGTCTTATGCTGATCTTCCGGAGCAATGGCTACTTGATAGTAGCCAAAAAATCCATCAAGGAAGTTGTACACTTCCTTACCTGTTACTCTTTCTAGTAGATGCTCAGTGATAGGAAGCGGATAGTTATCTCGAATGGTGGCTGCATTAACCTTCTTCAAGTTAATGCAAACAAGTAATTTTCCATTCTTTTTGGGCACTGCTATAATGGGGGATACCCATTCAGTGTGCTCAATTTAATAGATGAATCTAGCTTCCATCAGTCTATCTATCTCCTCCTTGATCTTAGCAGCATAGTTATCACTATATGTGTATGGCTTTTGTTTAGAGGGTTTGGCATGTGAGGTCATGGGAATCGTGTGTGAATATATGTCAGGATCTACCCCTTTCAAGTCCTTGTAGCTCCAAGCGAATACATCTCTGTATTCTCTTAGCAAAGCTATCAACTCTTGCTCTTCTTCTTCCGTCAATTCATGTCCAATGTAGATGCACTTTTCTTCTCCTTCTTCCATGGCTACCACAATTTTCTTGGTGGTATTTTTATTATCATAGGCCTCTCCTTCTCGTGCATCGCGTTCATGCATTCGTATCATGACTCTCCTATCATTTATATCATACTTCTTAAAGTTCTCGGGGACCTCAAACAAGGATTCTTCCTCTTCTGACGTGGTCTCTTTCTTCTTTCTTTTCTTGCCTTCATTTTTGGCGGTCACTTGTGTGGTTAATCATACATCATTTGTAAGTTCTTCATGTCTCTGAGGGTGAGCTTCTACTTCATAGAAATATTCTTCATCTGATGCAAAAGGTGGGTCCATGATAATTGAGTCTAGATCGTAGTCACTTGTGTCCTTGAATGCATCAGTGCTAGGTTCACACTCTTCAATAATCAAATCACACATGATTGGTTCTATTGTGAAGATTGAAATGTCATAGCCATCCTCGTCACAGTGGGCTATCCATTATTCTTCATTGATGGCTACATCCATTGTTGCTAGAATTTCTACCCAACCATGAGGTTCAAATTCTTCGTCAGGAAATACTACAGGTGCATAGGCTGGGTCTTGAATTGATCTATGAGTTTCCTTCACACCTACCTCTCTGGCTTTTTCTCTCTTCTTTTCTTCTATTGCTACTTTACACATCCATAAGTGGGTGTCTTCATGCATCCATGAGGATCTTGATCCTATGGAATGCATTGACTCAGTATCATCTTTGGCTCTATGGATGGGATTCCATTGGATGGGGGGTACATCTCTATGAGAGTAATCCTTGAGAGTAATACAAGGAATTGAAATCCCCAATCCTGTACCACTTGCAACTGCCGCATAAATGGTCTTCCCAAAATCATCTCATAGGTCTGATTTTTGCTAAAGTCGCATATAGCAAACATATGCTCAAACTCTAAACCACATGTAGAGAGTGTTATTCCTTCTAGCAGTCCTAAGGGTCTCTCAATGTGACCATCGACCATCTACAATTTCATTCTCGTTGGCCTGAGTGCTGGCTTGCCCCAATGCTTCCATAGGGAAGTGGTAGCAATTGCAACGCCTGCACCTGAGTCCAAAATCACCTTGGTTGTGTATCCTTGATGGGTAATGGGAAGATAGGTGTTTCCTTCTTCTCCTTCACTCATGTCTCCTATCTTGTCCAAGGGTATTTCTGGCACTGTTCTATGAGAACCTACTTGGGAACGAGGTTTTGCTACTTGTCGCACTTGGTTGGCTACATGTCTCCATAGTTCTGGCCTAACCTTGAGTAGCTCTTCTAAAGTGAGATTGCACTGCACTTTACTGTTTTTCATTACCTCTATATTCCTAGGTATGAGCGAGTCTTCATTTCTTACCATGATTGTGGGTGCCCTCATATAAGTAGACTTAGCTTCCCATGGGCCTATGAAATGGGGTAGTTCCTGTAAGGAATTAGATTCGAACTCTAATCTCTCATGAGATTGGGCACTCTCTTGCTCCTCATAAATGGAAGGAATTTCTTGTGAGAATTGATCATGTGCGTCATCCACAAGTTAAATGGGAGGAGAGACTTCACTTTCTTTAGCCCATTTCTCTTCTTGAATCTCTCATAGGAATTCTGGTGAGTATGGATTCATAGAAGAAGATGTGTCTGGTTCTGGGGAGTTAGGCACATAAGCCTCCTAGGTAGGAAGGCTTATCCTTTCGCTTGCCTTGTCCTTATTTTGAGAGGCAGGGTCCTTTTCTGATTGTGCAATTAGCCCCTCCAATCTTTCGAACAGTCCATCAAAGTGCAACTGCATCTTGGCTGAACTAGAGAAGTTAAAGAGGCGACTGGCTTCAAACATGGTTTGAGCCAATTCCACCATCTTAGAAAAAATTATGGTTCGTTCAAGCTCTAGTTCAGCTCTAGGGTAACACTTTTCATGATCCGTTATGTTTGGCCCTTCTTGGATTCTGGCCTGATATGTCTTAAACATCATGTTTAGATCCTCAGGAATAAGATCTGCTAAGACTGATCCTGCTCTAGGGGGTGGTGGAATTGTGTGAGGTGGGTTGGAAGGTGGTGGATTGGAGGGGGATGGGAATGGTGGTGGTGGGGTAGTGTGAGAGTGAGTTTGAGATGTGAGTTCAATTATCTTGGCTTTCATTTCTCTTAGACTTTCCTCGAGTTCACTCATCTTCTTTTCCCATTGCCTTTTCATTCTCTCACGACTATCCTTCCAAGCTCTGGTCATCTTCTTAGTTATGCTCTCAGTTTCACTAACCTCGGAACTCTTTTCCTAGCCTAAACCTTGGTTTTGCTACAAAGCTTGAGCTCTAGTGACCACTTGCATTGTTGCAGTGGAAGTTACACTTCTTGTAGAGTGTACTACTAATCCAATAACATTGATAGGAGTGATTTTTCGGCGTGTTATTGGGGTTCTATGTCACCTAAGTCTATCTCTGGAATGACATTACCAAATTCATCAGTTCGATCGATTGGTTGGTGACTATGTACGTTGTCCCTTCTTTATCTAAGTATGCATCATTCTCAAATTTAACGACTGGATGTTCTAATCCACATGGTTGATCAGAGTTTTTAATCTGGACAATAGACCTTCTCAGACTATCCTCATAGATGTGAGCACCTAATCGGTTGGTCCTCATATATTCTAGTTGTGTTTTGAAGGGTCTTTGGGTTTCTCTAAGTAAGCCACACGTGAACTTCCTGTAGGTCTCTCCATACCACAAGACATCTCTAATTCACTAGTTTTAGAGCTAGGGTAGTGCGGATAAGCGCTCAACTGCTGGGCCTATGACCTAGTAGTGTGACTGACACTAGCCTCTAAAGACCTAAGGCTTTGTCTATCTCTCCCTAGATGTCGTCCAGATCTAAGGTTTGTATGCCTGATTTAACAACTCCAATTTTACCAAAGTACAACCTCGTTGCAGATCAATTTATATCAGTCACTTAGTTCTTTTTTTTTGGTGATTATCGTGTTTATGCTCTTGTCTGAGGACTCGTCATCAGGAACACTTCAGTGAATTTCTGCACTTGACACAGATTTCTCCAAAATGGCTGAATAGAATGTCTTCAAACTTTGATATCATGTAGACTACTTCAAGCTGAATCCAACAAGCTTTGAATCACTGAATGTGGTGACGAATTGACCGAGATATGCCCTTGACAAGTTGACAGACTTTTGAGTAGACTAACAGAGAACTCAGAGATGGACAATATGAATTTATGTATTAATGAACATTTGTATACAACTCCATTTGCATGAACATCAATGCCAAATGGTGTAGAGAGGTGTGGGCTTGAGTGTAGACCTCACACACACACACACTCAAAAATCAGTAATGCTAGGCTCGGGAGTGCTGTCTCTTACCCGCGACTTTTCATATCCATTTTTATAAGAGATGACTAAAATTTGAATTCAAATTCAAACTTTTGGTTCCCTATGATCAAGCTCCTAAATGCTTGGAGATATTCTTTCAATCAAGCAACTAATTTTCCACGAATCCTCTTGGTAGATGATTACAAGAGATTCCAAGTCAATTTGACTTTTACAATGAGGTAAAGTGGTAATTAACCACTAGCATATGTTCCTATGCTTCTTCATGTATGTATAGACTTCAATGCATCCTTTGAGCCAAATGTGTAGGCTTGTAATTTACACCAATAGCTCCCCCTCAAGCCAAATATTTTGGCTTAAGTCTTCATCTTCAATCTTCAAGTATATCCTGCAATCCAATCATGGATTTGAACCTGCAAAGTTTGGTTCCATCCAAAGCTTTAGTCAACAAATCTGCACATTGCATGTTGGTTGATACATAGGTAAGTTGAATGTCCTTGCTTATCAATTTCTCTCTCACATAATGGTAATGGACCTCTATGTGTTTGGTCCTAGCATGGTAAATAGGATTAGCTGCAAGGTGAAGAGAACTTGTATTATCTCCAAAGATAATTGGTGACCTAGTATACAATCCCAATTCTGTATACAAAAGCTTAATCCAAATTGCTTCTTGTGTGGAATTAGCCAGTCCTCTATACTATGCCTCTGTGGAAGACAAAGCAACAGTAGGTTGCTTCTTTGAAGACCATAAAATTGGTTTGTCACCTGCAAAAGAGATATATCCAGAATTGCTCCTCTTATCATCCTTGCATCCTGCCCAATCTGCATCTGAATAAATTTTGATATCAATATCTGAAGTGTAAGGGAAATACAAACCATGGTTCTGTGTACTCTTGAGATACTTCAAGATTCTCTTGGCAGCCTCTAAGTGAGGTATCCTTGGCTTGTGCATAAATTGACTTAGCACACTAACTTCATATGCAATGTCTATCCTTGTTAAGGTAGCATAGTTCAAGCTACCCACCATACTTTGATAACCTGTAATGTCTTTGACTTCATCACCTTCATGGGCACTTAGCTTTAGGTTTACCTCCATTGGAGTGCTTGCTACTTTAGCATCCTGCAAGTGAAACTTCTTCAACATGTCCTGTATATATTTTTTCTGAGTGATGTATATCCCTAAATTAGTGTAGACTAATTCAAGTCCCAAAAAGTATTTCATAGACCAAGATCATTGATCTTGAACTCCTTCATCATTTGACTTTTGATATATCTGATTCCATTGACATCATTACCTGTAATGATGATGTCATCAACATAAACACAAAGTGGAGTAGAAAACCGAGCACCTGAGGCCGCACACAGTACTCCGCACAGAGGCTGTAGAATACGCAGAAAACACAGTACACAAGAAGCACGAAGACAGACTTCTTAGGTCTTACAAATGCGGTTGAACTTACAGTCTGTGACTGACCAGGCCACTATATGTTTTATTAAAGAACATATACAAAGAAGTGTTCCATGGCCATTTTGTCATGGACATAAAGAAAACCATCTTGAACCTTATATTCTATGTCATTTTCTATATCTCATGATTGGTTCAAATTTTGGAGAAACTAATGCTTCTAAAACCCGGAGGTCTTGATTCAAATCGATGATATCATGATGACATCATCAAGTTGCAACCGCCCTTGGGAACCGCCCTTGAAAACCTATATAAGGAGGGGTTGGCCACATTCATAATCAGTCTTGTGGATACCAATCTTGGGAGCTCAAGGAGTCATGGCTGCCAAGTAAGTATTCTTCAAGTTCCAGTTCTAGTTCTTGTCTTGTTCCTTGTTCTAGTCTAGTTCTTGGACATCCTATCTTGTCCCCTTGTAATCTCGTAGTACGAGATCCTGTCAAGTTCTTTCGTGTATCCAAAAATCTCCCATAAGGGAGTTCTTGTAATCTAGATATCTTGTCTCATACTTACAATCCCGGGTTGTGGGATCTTCTGTATCATCTCTAGTCCTGTTTTCCATACCTATTGGTCCCGGGTTGTGGGACATCTTGTATCAGTCACATATTCTTGTATCATTTTCCCTACGTGGGTGTTCTTGTAATCATAAGTGTGTTTCGAAAATCTTGTCTACTGTAGTGAGAGAGCACAATCTAGTGCTCCCCTGACACATTTGGCCTTTCACATGGACACTAATGGTAACAATCTCCCACTAAAGGCCAATATGGCCAGAGTAACTATGGGAGAAAAAATAAAGGATGATAAAGAATACCTGAGTGTAAGTATACAAACTATACCTCCCACCTGATGGGCATGTTACACAGTATACAAGTGACTGCGTAAGATCAAGAATCAAGTAACCCCCATCAAGTGACAACAATGTCGAAAGCTATCCTGTGGTAGAGCTTTAGTCAAAGCATCTGCAGCATTATCTCGAGTGTGAACCTTCTCAAGAATAATGCTCTCAGTGGCTAAGCAATCTCTAATGAAGTGATACCTCACCTCAATGTGCTTGGTCTTTGCATGATAGACCGGATTCTTAGCCAAAGCAATGGCACTCTGACTATCACTGAGCAAGTGAGGTACATGCTGAGGTAAACCCATAGCACAGGCAAGACGAGAAAGCCACAATGCTTCCTTACATGCCTCACTTGCTGCAACATACTCTGCTTCTGTTGTGGAAACAACTGTACATTCTTGAAGACGAGATCTCCAAGAGATAGCACCTCTAGCAAAATGAAAAATGTACCCTGATGTAGACTTACGATTGTCTACACAACCAGCATAGTCAGAATCTATGTAACCAATAATGGATGCTTTCCCTCTACCTAAGCATAGACACTTGTCCTTAGTGCCACTCAGATATCTCAAAATCATTTTGACCGCTTCCCAATGTTTCTTGCCAGGATTAGACATATATCTGCTCACAACTGTTGAAGATAAATGTACAAGCTCATTTTCATATGAGCCATGCTTGGATAAATTTACCAAATATAAAGATAAAGAAAAAGTGGAGGAAAAAAATGAAAAAATAATAAAAGAAAAAGTCTAGTCAAAATTCATGATGAGTAAGAGATACAATATCTTGCCTTGTAGTTAGTAGCATGTAGTGGAGAAAGTGGTGAGTTAAGAAGAAGGCACAAACTTCTTCACATGCTCATTGGTTATAAAAGTGAAGTGGGAGCACATTCAAAACAAGGAGAGAAAGAGGCAAGAGCTCCCAATAGTCGGATCTGGCCATTTTGTCATTTTGGCTTCCCTTAGACTCCTTCCAGCCGCACGTCAGTTTGTACACAGCTCTGTTGTAGAACTCATATCTCCGTGCATATGTAACCATTTTGTGCGTTTAAACATTCATTGGAAAGCTTATCTTATGTAGTTTCTTCATATCAAATATCTCTTTGAAAGATTGTGTACTTTGTGAGATATCAGTGAAAGAGTGAAGTCCAGTTTTTCAGTATACCTATGTAGATAGGTAGTCTATTTTGGTCGGTTCAGTTTCCCAACCAAACCATATCCAAATTGTGTGATGTTTGTCTTCTTAGAAAGCTCTTGGCATCTACTTTCACTGTCTTAAATATCTCATTCAGACCAGTCATACTCTGTGAGGTATCTATCATAGAGTAAAGTCTACTTATGTGTGCAAGTGGTCTATCTTGGTGAGTTGAGTTTCCTGATCAACACTCATCCAAATTACTTGATTTTTAGCTTGCTGGAAAGAGATTTGTGTCTACTTTCTCTATACCAAATATCTTGCTCAAAGGATATATATTCAAAGAGCTATCAGTCCGAGAGTGAAGCTCAATTCTTCAGCATACTTGTGTGGACAGGTAGTTCATCTTTGACAGTTGTGTTTCCTAATCAAAAGTTGTCCAAATTAAGTCATTTACAGCTTGTTAGAAAGCCCTCTTTGTCTACTTTGATTGCCTAAAGTCTCAAGTCCATTTGAGTTTTGTATTGAGAGCAACAAGCTATCTAAGGTGTAGATGTTTGTCCAAGTGCTGGACATACAAGGGTTCACTACACACTTCTATTGCGCATAGGAGAACTCATTCTCCACAGGTGGTATCAGAGAAAACTTGGTGTTGAAGCTTCATCAACAGAGCTGGAGGTGAAGCAAAGCAAAAGAGGAGCTACAAAACAAGAAGGAGCTTCACAAACGCAAGAGCAAAGGACTATAACTATTCGAGGTAACTCTCAAAGTCTTTGATACTCTTCAATGGCTGACTTGGGTCAACAAGTAGAGAAGTTGGACAAGGATAACTATCCCGTGTGGAAGTTTAGAATGACCAACTACCTAATGGGCAAAGGCTTATGGGGTATTGTGAGCGGCGATGATGCTCAACCTCAAATCAATCAAGCTATGGCCACCGAAGTCCAAAGGAGGCAAGCAAAAGAATGGGAAGAGAGGAATAGGAGAGTCATGTTCCTCATTTCGCAAGTCATTATTAATGCCATGGTAGGTCATATTCAACATCTAGAGAAAGCTAAGGATGCTTGGGAAGCTCTTGAAAGGATGTATTCAACAAATACCAAAGCTAGGAAACTTCAACTCAAGAATGAGTTGAACACAGTCAAGAAAAGTTCGAGTCAATCCATAGCTGAATATACTTTGAAGATTAAGGAGCTAGGCGATGCTTTAGCTTCTATTGGCACAACGGTTGAAGACGAAGATCTTGTGTGTTATACTCTCAATGGCTTGAGAGAAGATGAAAGATGGAAGCCTTTTATAGCTTCCATTAACTTGAAAGATGTATATCCAGGTTTTGAACAATGTCACTCTAGCACAATGGTGAGTACCAACGTGAGAAGATTCACCTCATAATTGTCAATCCGTGGAGACGTGAGGACTAGTATGAAGACTATGAGCAAGTGAAGGCACAAGTGTGTGAGTGAGAAGCACACAAGCATGCACACACATACACACACACGCGCACACAAGGCAAGAACAAGGAGAGGAAGAATGGAGTTCTTTGCATTAGTCAAAAAGTCTCTTACATAAGCTCAATTCACAAACAATCTAACCCCAAAAATGAGCTCTCTAGCTCTTTTTATAGTTTTCTAACTAGCTTTGGTCTTGTCCAGACCTAGTGTCCGGCCTAGTTAAAAATTAGGTTCTAGAGCCTATTTGAGGGCTCAAACAGAGTCTAAAAATTATGAAAATTGATATGTAGCTAGTTCTAATACTCCTCAAGCTCGAGGACTCCTCGGCTTGCACAAAATGGAGTCTATTCTACCACAAACGGAATTTTACAATGTTTGTGTAGTGATTAAAATCACTTGAGTTGTAAATGGTCCATGGAAAAAATGATTGGGCCTTGTTGCCGTATTGTGCATGACTCCTCCGTTGCGCTAGTATGCTCTTCATCTGACTTGTATGCCAACACGCCCCCCTTCCTAGCGTCTGTCGCCCCTGACAGACCTCTGTTCTATCGGGTGGTCGATATAGTATTGGATGACATTGGTGGCAAGTTCGTGTTCTCCTATCCTTAAGCCTCTTGCTAGATCAGCTTCCAATGCATCCCAATTTATTGCGCCAGGGACCTCTGGTTGCGGTGTGGTGTAGTACTCAGAGTACATTGCTTGTTCACAAGCAAAGAGATGGAGCAGGTGTGTTGGCTTCGGTGCGAAGATCTCCGAGTGATACTCCCAGAAACCTGATTTGAACATTTCTTCGAAGGTCTGTTTGTAACATGCAGGGAGGTATTTGATGCGTGCATGCCAGGCGTAAGTTACACAAATACTGGGGGTGGTGCTCATGTCATACACCAAATCATAATTTCCATTGGTAAACCCCGGTAGACGTACCTATGGTGCGGCTGCATTTCTAAAGGTTTTCAAGACTACCTGCATCATATCTAAAATCTTAAGCATCATTTGAGCTGCCACATCTGGCATGGGCTTCAATCGCGGCATCCAATGTCGAATAGTTCCCATCATGTATGCTACCGACGGTGGTCCCTGTGGTGGCGCAATGTACGGCTAGTTTAGCCATTCCTTGCATTGCGGGTTGTTCTGCACTTTGATATTGAATGCCTTCCAAGACCTGCGACGTGGAACTGGATCGTAGCATGGATTGTATAGGAGATGTAAAGGCGCGTTGTTCCATGTGCGTAGCATTTCTGGATATGTCTCTAGAAGTTTCTGCCGCCAGGTGGGTTGACGAATTTTGCCTTTTTGCACCTCTGGAGGAAGGTCTTCGGGTTGAAATTGGGTAGCAAAGGTAGGAATCTTACCCGTGACACTCTGTATTTCTGCATTATAATCAGCCAGGATAATATAATAAGGCCTGTATTGGAGTTCAGATGAGAGGATAAGGCGTCTCGATGACAGGTTCTTGAAGTAAGCAGATTGTAGCACAGTTTCCTCTATGACCCTCATGGCCTGATTTTGCACTACTGTGCGCTCTTCGTGAGAACTCCCGATTTCCTCCACTTGACGTAGCCATGGAGGCCGTGGTTCTTCGAATGTGTCCTGAGCTTCTTCCGTTTGTTGGCCTCCTGGGAAGGGTTGTGGGTCGTATTCTTCTTCAAATGTCTGTTCCACAGGAATTTGTACTACTTCTTCGTCGGTGGGAGCCTCTAGAGGGGAAGGTGGTCTCTCATATTGTAGTAGACGTGCTTGCAATTCGGTGACCTGTTTCTGGAGATCTTTTAAGGCCTCTGAGTCTGTGAGAAGTGAAGCCGCGGAGGAGGTGGTTTGAGAGGCTGCTGTTGTTTCTTTTTGGTGTTTCTGCTTCAGTTGACCCAGTTCCTCTGATAGCAGGTCATGTGCTTCAAGCAGCATGGCATAGTCTTCCAATATGATCTTGATATTGTCGGGGGTCACTGCTTGAAACTTTGATGGGCTGATGGGTGCCCCAGGTGTGCTTTCGATAGCTGCTTCTAGGTTTTCCTGATTTTGTAAGTGCAGGCGTCGATTCTCTTCATGAGCGGCAGCAAGATGTCGCTTGAGTAGGGCCATATTTCGCTGAAGCTTTGAATTGCGTTCCAGCTGTGTCCGTAGATGACCTTCTACCACTTGTATTGCTTCCTGATCTGTGTTCTGTAACTGTACCTCCAATATGCTATGAGCCTCTTGGAGAGTTTGGAATTGTGTGTGGAGGCGAGCATTTTCCTCCTCTAGTGCAGCAAGGCGGTGTTGTAGTGTCTCCGAGTGCTCTTGCAGGCGTTCATTCTGTTGCTGGAGCTGATTGTAATCTGTCCTTAAGTTTGATATACAAGCTAGCATGGTGTCCAATGCATTTCCTATAGATGAGGGGGTGGTGTTTACAATGGAAGATGCATGGGAAGGGAATTGGGGAAGGGGAAGAGTGAATGATGTGTCTATTGAAGACGTGTGTGTGGGTGAAGTTGGTGGAGGGGGAATGGGAGGAGGTGGAAGCGTGGGGGGAGGGGGAGGTGCCATGGGTGGTGAAATGTCCATACTTTCAGGAGTGGGTGCGAGTGTGGGGTCTACCATATACATTGGAATGGTAGGTGGTGTGTGTGTGAAAGTGGTGAATAGATGAGAAGTGGGGTGGGGAGCTGAAAATAAAGGGAATGGTTGAGACCAGGGTTGAAAAGTTCTAGCAAGGAAGTTATGGAGGGATTGGAGAAGTGGAGAGATGGAGGTCGGGGGTTGAGGTTGTAGAGTTGAGGAGGGCATGAAGGGTTGCGTGGTAGCAGGGAAACCCATGAATATGGATCTAGGGTCAGGATGACCTATGGCTGAGGGCATGGGGGATGGTTGTCCTAGGGCAGGCTCTATGAGCGATTCGGTGGATTGTGTAGTGATGGGGGTTGCTTAATAGATTGGGTTATCAGAGGTGGAGAATAGGGTTGAACTAGAGATGGGAGTACGGAAGATGAAGGTTGGTTCGGTGGGTTGAGTGGTCGAGGTGATTTCCACGGTTTCTGCTCTAAGAGGCGATTGTGGGGGTGTGGGTGGTAGTGGCTCGGTGGATTCCTCATGGGTGACTGGGTGCTCTTGGCTAGCAGTTTCGGTTGCTTGGGAGGTTGTCTCGATGGGTTCGGATGTAATAATTGGCCCTTCTGCCGTTGTAATGGGGATCTGGATATTCTTACCTGAGCGTGGTCGTGTCTGGAGTCTTCGTGGATCATATTGAACTGGAGACCTCCTAATGGCGGTTCGCACTGCTTCTACTACCCCATATGTTTCTGCCATCAATAAGAGACCTTCACTATATTCTGAGTCGACTCCTACTTCTTCCAACAGCTGAGTCATGAGTACTCTACTGCTCTGTTTCGGTGAGCAGTTGTTGCGATCGCACTCGTTCCATAATTTGATACAGTCTTCGGAGTTCTGCTGTATAGGCTGGGGCTTCAGTGGTCTCCTCTTCATATGCTCCTTCTTCTTCTAGGTGTCCTTGTTGTTGACCTTGCTGAGCGTCACTCCAATGCACATGGCGGCCGTCTGTAGATTTTCTTCTTCTTTGTGAAGATGTGCCTTGTTCTTCTGCATCTGAATAAAACTCTACATCAGAGAGTTGTGTACTTTGTAAGAATGCTTCGAAGTCCTGGGGATCCATTCCTTCAGCATCTCCAGTTGTAGCAAATTCAAATTCAGATGGAGCAGGAGGAGCTGAAGGGGTAGCTTGTGTCGTAGTTTCAGATCCAGACCTGGGTATCCTAATGGTAAAGGGAGGTACAGTGGCCTCCCCTCGTGGCGATACTTCAGGAGTAGTCAGAACTTCCCTTGTCTGGACACATGGGATCGCACCCCTCATGCGCTTGGATTGATGTGTGGACGTCTTGAGCTTCTTAAACATTTGTAATTAATCCCAAGTTAAGGCACGTTCAATGGGAACATCGTATGCTAGGCACCGGTAAATAATGCGTGTGATTGCACAGCAACCGTTCACTACTAATTTCCTAGAAGACCTTTTATTTGCTTCATACAATTGATCTATAATCCATACAGGCAGCTTAATTGGTAACGCACCTGTCTCCGCTAAGTAGAGAGCGAAACAGATTCTTTTGTGTGGTTGTGTGAAGCGGTCTTGGCCGGGGAAAGCAAAATGTTGCATGCACATACGGAGAGGGATGGACACGTTTGGTGTGAGTGCTGCCATGTCTTTAAGCTTCAGTAGTTTCCTATCCTTCATGTTAGTAGGAATGAGAGCATCCTTCTCAGAAGGTACATGTGTGCCGTGCATATTCAAAGCAGCGCTCACCAACTCCACAGTAAGTTCAAACCTCTTTAACTCGTTGTTGCCCAGCAAGGAAGGAAGAACAAATGATCCTGGTTTGTCCTTTTCTTCATTAGCTTGTAATGTGGAGACCAAATGATAGCATCGGAGGAGATCCGGTTTAGGTAATGGTGCTTCAAAGTATTCTGCTAGCCCTGCACGTTGCCATATGGTCTGGAGATCCTCGGTGTTCTGTAGAGTCTCAAACTCCTTGGAGAAAAATTGGAATCGAACCCATGATCTGTCATACTCGCACTTAGACTCCCATATATACTTGGCCTCTCCTAATGGACCTGGCATGCCATTGAACCAATGAGAATTGGCATGGACTCTTTCTGTGATCCCTGTGGGTGGATCCGGTATCGGGATCTGCTGAAGGTGTTGCAGCTCCACAGGTCGTTCAGTTGGTGGCACATCCACAGGTAGACTATCCACATCAATTCCTGCAGTAAGTATTCCTACTTGTGAGCTCGGACATGTCGCTTCTGCCATGTTACTTCTTGCCTCCTGATTCTGTGAGAATATAGAAACATGTGTTAACATTGTAAAGGACAAGTTAGAACCGTTTTTGTCCCCATTACAACATTATCATGAGGTTCGGGAGAGATTAGTAGGTTAATAAGTGCTCGGTGCTTGTGTGTGTAGTTAGGGATTGGTTGGACCTAAGAACTAAGTGGAATGATGTAGTGTGAGAGTGACGTAGTTAGTAGGTGGGCATGGATTTACAACTGGGGTCCGGGGGTTTATTACAAGTTTTAGGTTGCCAAATGCAGTGGATGGGCTTTGATTTTGATTTTGTGGAGACTCTGAAGAGTTTGATAGGGGTATCTGCTTGAAGATGAGGCTTTTTAGGGACCCATTTACAAGTGACTCTACTAGTGCTCATGGAAGAATATGTGTCCGTGCGTGATGTGTAAGACTGGGCCTCAGATGTTCGAGTGAGTGAAACATGTTGTACCGGTTGCGGCCTTGGTGTAGCTATTTGAGCCCGCAAGCAAGCCTTAGGCACCCAGATTTGTCGTGATTGTGGGCTGGCCTTCATTGACTTCTTGGGTACCCAAATAGACTTCACCTTCGCAGAAGAGTAAATGAAGGACTTCTCATTAGTGTCATGTTGTTGACTACTAATAAGAGGTTTTGGCCGTGGGGTCGGCCTGGTCTGAACAAGGTATTCGCCTTTTCGCCTCCATACTTGCTTCCATGGCTGAAACAATCTGCTTTGCTCCTTTTTTTGGCATCCAGTATCGATAGTGTTCTGCTTCTTCTGTATTTGATCTGCCGTGGGTTGTTGCAACCTTCTGGTCTTTGGAAAAGAAGCGAGTTCCGTCTTCTCCCTGGCTCCGTTGTTGAGATTAGCCTCTTTCTGCATCATACAGTTTTGGACAAAAGTAGCATTGTCAACTTCATGTGCGCCCCTGGAAGGACCAGGAGTTTGTGCCTTGCCTAGTTCCTTGAGTGCCTCATTTTCCAATTCAACTGTAATTCGGCTATGATCTACCCATACCTGAAGAAGTCCACTTCTTAGGTTGAGGTTGACTGCATGATCATAGATCCAGTCCTGACCCAAGACAAGAGGCTCAGTGAGGTCCTCATCTTGACACACTAGTACTTTGACTGTCATCACTTCGTCTTGAATAGAGATGGGAAGATCCACCTCGCCCATGCAAGGAGTTTCCACACCTCCCAATCCTATGAGATATGCTTCTATAGGATCGACAGTTAATTTCAATTCTTGACAGTAAGACAACTTGACAGCACTAGTGGATGCACCTGAGTCAATCAAAGCTCTTACAATCTTTGCACCCTTTCCTTGTCCTACTCCTAGGGTTACAAAAGGCCGTCGGTCGATTATTCTATGGGAATACCCACTTGAAGTCTCGCACATGGCCATAGGATAGCCTAAAGATTCTTGAGTGTCAAGCACAGGCGGGTCTCTGCCTTGTCTCCTCAATTTCATTCGTCGGATGTGTTCTAAAGCTTCTGCCTGTGCTTCTTCTCTAATTCGTTTCTCTTCTTCTTTACGTTTCTTGGCAGTGTTGAGTCGATTTAGCATCTCTTCAGTGAGGGGTTCCTGATATAACTTGACTCTACATCCACTTATGTAACTTGGTAGAATATCGCCCTCTAAAGTAGCGAGTTGAACTACGCCACTTGTGGAGATTCTATTGATAATCATTGGCCCGTAACCTCTTTTCTCTAATTTCCATGCATGCTGCTTCAATGTGTAGACTAGGACTAGGTCGCCTGCTTTCAAGCCTTTATCCTTCACATGTGTATCAAAATATGCCTTTTGCCTCTTCTTCGCTGCATAGATTCCTGCTGCAGCTCTCAATCGTGTTTCGCCTAGACGTTCAAGATCAAAGATTCGAGAGGAGAGTTCATGGCTTGTCCAGTCATGCTCCTGTGCTACCTTCAATGTAGGTATCAAAAAGTCCAGGGGTAGTGCAACAGCGTAACGACTGCAAATGCTCATGAATGAATGACTCTCTTCCCAACCTTATGCCTGTATATATAGCTGCTTGAACTAATGAGGACCACAAATGTAACTAGAGTCCACAAGTGCATGTGCAATCTCCTCCACTCCTTTCATATCCACCACTAGAGTCTATTAGTGGCTGGAGTGATCTCGACCACTACTTTAGTACCTTCCACTAGAGTCCACTAGTGGTTGTTGTACTCACCTCTTGAGTTAAGTCCACTGGACTCAAGTTAACTCACGTTAACTTGAGTTAGAAGGCTCTAGAGCTCTTTGGGCAAAACTCTCTTCCCATGCTCCCCATGGGAGTTGAACCCAAGACCTCTTCCTTCACAACCATGAGACTTAACCACTAGGCTAAGTGGATTACTTGAATATGAGAGCACATGACTTATGCTTGAGTCTACTCTTGAGATCTTTGGTCCTACAGACGAGTGACCAAACGGTATCCGATTTCAGATCTGTCTGAAGCCATCGGATCCCTAGATCATAGACTTACTTTATTACAGGTAGCACAACATTTTGGCCAAATACCATCTGAAAGGGGGTGGCTTGGAGTACCGTTTTATAGGCAACCCGGTATGCCCAAACAGCATGGTGTAGCTGTTTGTCCCAATCAGAGCGTTTATTGTTCACTAGTTTAGTCAGCACATTGCATAAGATCTTATTAGTGCTCTCAGCTTGGCCATTAGCTTGTGGATGATAGGGGGCCGATTTCTTATGTATCACCAAGAATTCTTGGAGAAGGTTTTCTATGACTTCATTCAAGAAGTGTGTGCCTCTATCACTCACCAACTCTATTGGAAATCCGTACCTCGTGAATACATTTTCAAATAAGAACTTTGCTGTTGTTTGAGCATCATTTTTTGTAGTAGCTTTTGCTTCTACCCACTTGGTTAGATAGTCTGTGGCCACGATGATATATTCAGCATGTGAACCCTTAGCTGGGGGATTAATAGGACCAACAAAGTCTATTCCCCATTTAGAGAACGCACGTCCGCCCATCATAGGCTTCAGTGGCATCTCATCCTTGCGTATAGGGTATTGAGTTCTCTGACAAACATCACACCGTTTCACATAGGTATGTGCATCCATGTGAAGGGTTGGCCACCAAAAGCCTGCAAATAGTATTGCCTTGATTACCCGATTTGGTCCAAAGTGTCCCCCTGCTACACCTTGGTGAGCTGTTTCCAAGATCTTTAGATATTCACTTTCATGGACACATAGTCTCAGGTAACCATCCTTACCACGCTTGTAGAGATTATCACCAATGAGTGAGTACTCTAGGGCTTCTTGTTCTAGACTTCTTTTCCTAACTAGAGTCATGTCTGGAGGGAATGTTTTCGTCCTCAGGAAGGCTACAAGTGGTTCACTCCAACCTGGCACTATGGACACTTGATAAAGAGTGGCATGTTCCACAGGTGGTTTAGTGCAACAGATTGGGCATTCCTTGCACAACTTTTGGACATCAGCTTCCATAGTTGGCCAATGCACTCCGAGTCTCCTTAGTGTCTGTAAAGGTTCGTTGCTTTGAGTAGTGTTGCTCTAATGCACCTACATGTGCTAAGTGCAACCATTTAGCGTACTCATCCTCTTCCACACAACAAGCCAAGATCCCTTGATCTGTGTGCTTGTACATACTTCCTGCCATGATGTGATATTTTTGGGCTTTTACTACGTCTCTATCCTGTGTGTTTATTACTGGGTGGTTAGGTCCGTATGTCAACACTGGTACCAATGGCTTAGCCCACTGCGGCACCACTTCCAAATTAAACAAGCAAGCATCAGGAAGGTCATCTGACACTCCTTGTGGGGCTTCTCCTGATGTGAGCCTAGAAAGGTGATCTGCTCTCAAATGAGTCTTCCCTTTCCTTACCACAACCTCAAAATCATATTCCATTAGCAAGAGAAACCATCTTACTAATCTTCCTGTATTGCATGGCTTGTTTACGAGGTATAGCAATGCCTGATGATCAGTAAAAAATTTAAACTTATTTGCAAGCAAATAGTGTCTAAATTTCTTAACTGCATATACCATGCCTAAGCCTTCTCTCTCCGTAGTGGTATAATTTCATTCAGCTGCATTCAATTGTCTACTAGCATAGGCAATTGGAAGATCCATATTACCTTCACCAGTAGGTTGTGCAAGAACACATCCAATGGCATAATTGGATGCATCCACATGAACATGGAAAGGCTTATTCCAATCCGGTGTGGTTAAGATTGGTGCTGAACATAATCGCCGTTTAAGCTCATTGAAGGAATTCTCACATTCCTCAGTCCACTCAAAGTTTGTCAGAAGTCCGTACAGAGGCTTTGCAATGATGGCATACATGTGTATAAATCGTCGGTAATAACCACAATGCCCCATGAAAGCTTGTACTTCCTTGACATTCTTTGGCCTAGGTAATTCCGCTATAGCTCTTACTTTCTCTTCATCCGTAGATATGCCATTCTTTGACGCTATGTGTCCTAGAATTTTGCCTTGCCTGACCATAAAAACACATTTTTCTAGGTTTAGGCAGACTTGATATTCTCTACATTTGTCAAAGATTTGTCTGAGTTCAGGAATATGGGTTTGTCTAATGTTGGAATGAGCACAAAGATCATCAACATAGACTTCTAAGTTCTTCCTCAGGAACTCCTTAAATACATGGCACATCAGCCTTTGGAAGGTTGCGGGAGCATTGGTCAGCCCGAATGGCATTACCCTAAAAGCGAATATACCCCACTCTGTGGCAAAAGCCGTTTTATGCTGATCTTCTGGTGCAATGGCCACTTGATTGTAGCCAGAGAACCCATCTAGGAAGCTGTACACTTCCTTGCCTGCCACCCTTTCTAATAGATGCTCAGTGATAGGAAGCGGGTAATTATCTCGAATTGTGGCTGCATTAACCTTCTTCAAGTTAATGCACACACGCAGCTTTCCGTTTTTCTTGGGCACCACTACAATGGGGGATACCCACTCAGTGTGCTCAATTTCATAGATAAATCCAGCTTCAACTAGTCGATCTATCTCCTCTTTGATCTTGGCAGCATAATTATCATTATATGTATATGGCTTTTGCTTAGAGGGTTTGGCATCTGAGGTCATGGGGATAGTGTGTGAGCATATGTCTAGATCAACCCCCTTCAAATCCTTGTAACTCCAAGCGAATACATCTCTGTATTCTCTTAGCAAGGCTATTAGCTCTTGTTCTTCCTCTTCTGTCAGGTCATGGCCTATGTACGTTCATCTCTCTTCTCCTTCTTCCATGGCTACCACAATTTTCTTTGTGGTTTCTTTGTTATCATAGGCCTCTCCTGATTGTGCCTCTCGTTTAGGCATTCTAATCATGACTCTCCTGTCATCTATCTCATACTTCTTAAAATTTTCCGGGACCTCAAACAAAGATTCTTCCTCTTCTGGTGTGACTTCTCTCTTCTTTCTTTTCTTTCCTTCTTCCTTATGGGTTACATGTGTGGCTAGCCTTACATCCTTTGTAAGCTCTCCGTGCTTCTGGGGTTGAAATTCTACTTCATAGAAGTATTCTTCATCTGATGCAAAAGGTGGGTCCATAATGATTGACTCTAGATCGGAGTCACTCGCATCCTCAAATGCATCAGGGCTAGGTTCACACTCTTCTAAAACTGCCTCTCCCATGATCGGCTCTATGGAGAAGACTGAAATGTCATAGCCATCCTCATCACAGTGAGGTGTCCATTGTTCTTCATTGATGGCTACATCCATGGTTGCTAGAATTTCTGCCCAGCCGTGAGGTTCGAATTCTTCGTCTGGAAAAACTACAGGTGCATAGGCTGGGTCTTGGATTGATCTATGGGTTTCTTTTGCACCTATCTCCTTGGCTTTTTCTCTCTTCTCTTCTTCTACTGCTACCTTACACATCCATAAGTGAGTGTCTTCATGCATCCATGAGGATCTTGATCCTAGGGAATGCACCGATTCCGTATCATCTTTGGCTCTATAGATGGGGTTCCATTGGATAGGAGGGACATCTCTATGAGAGTAATCCTTGAGATTGACTTTGGTTGTAACATCTAAGTGCTGCAAATACAAAGAATTGGTTCCCCAATCTTGTACCACTTGCAACTGCCGCATAAATGGTCTTCCCAAAATCATCTCATAGGCTTGATTTTTGCTAAAGTCACAGATAGCAAATGTGTGCTCAAACTCTACACCACAAGTAGTGAGAGTTATCCCCTCGAGTAGTCCTAAGGGACTTTCTATGTGCCCGTCAGCCATCTGCAATTTCATTCTCGTTGGCCTGAGAGATGGCTTGCCCCATCGTTTCCATAAGGAAGTGGTAACAATTGCAACTCCTGCACCTGAGTCCAAGATGGCCTTGGTTGTGTATCCCTGATGAGTGATGGGGAGATATGTGTTTCCCTCTTCGCCCTCACTCATGTCTCCTATCTTGTCTAAGGGTATTTCTGGCACTGTTCTCTGGGATCCTACCTGGGAACGAGGTTTTGCTATCTCGGGCACTTGATTGGCTACATGTTTCCACACTTCTGGTCTAACCTTAAGCAGCTCTTCCAAAGTGAGATTGCACTGCACTTTGGTGTTCTTCACTACCTCTGTGTTCCTAGGTATGACTGAATCTTCGTTTCTTACCATGACTGTAGGTGCTCTCATAGAGGTGGACTTTGCTTCCCATGGGCCTGTGAAATGGGGTAGTTCTTGTAAAGAATTAGACTCGAAGTCTAATCTTTCTTGAGATTGGGCACTCTCCTGCTCTCCATAAATGGAAGGAAGGTCTTGTGGGAATTGATCGTGTGTGTCATCCACAAGTTCAATGGGAGGAGGAACTTCACTCTCTTTAGCCCATTTCTCTTCTTGAATCTCTCGCAAGAATTCTGGTGTGTATTGATTCATAGAAGAAGAGGTGTCTGGTTCAGTGGAGTTAGGCACATAGGCTTTCTGGGTAGGAAGACCTGCTCTTTCACTAGCCTTGTCATGGTGTTGAGGGGCGGGTTCCTTTTGTGATTGTGCAATTAGATTCTCTATTCTTTCTAGGGAGGGGGGGTTGTCTGGTTCAGTGGAATTGGGCACATAAGCTTTCGGTGGGGGATGGGTCATGTTTTTGCTTGCTTTATCTCTTTCTTGATTTTTTTCTTCCTTGGCAGGTCTTGTAATTATGCCCTCTAACTTCTCTAGAAGTCCATCCAAGTGTAATTGCATCTTGGCTGAGCCCGAGTAATTGAAAAGGCAACTGGCTTCAAACATAGTCTGAGCCAATGCGACCATTTTCGCGCAAAGCTTGGTTCTTTCTATCTCTAGGTCACCTCTAGGGTAGCACTTGTCATGATCCGTTACATTTGGCCCCTCTTGGATTCTGGCCTGATATGCTTTAAGCATCATGTCTATGTCTTCAGGAGTGGGATCAGCTAATACTGATCCTGCTCGGGGTGGTGGGTGGGTTACGTGGGGTGTATTAGAGGGTGGAGGGATGGAGGGTGATGGGGATGGTAGCGGTGGGAATGTGTGAGAGTGCGGTTGAGATGTGATCTCTATGATTTTGGCCTTGGTTTCTCGTAGACTTTCCTCAAGTTCACTCATCTTCCTTGCCCATTGCCTTTTCATACGTTCACGGCTATCTCTCCAAGCTCTTGTTCTCTTCTTATTTTGGCTCTCAGTATCGCTAGCGTCTGGGATCTTTTCCTGGCTTACCCCTTGGTTTTGCTGCAATGCTTGAGCTCTAGTGATTACCTGCACTGGTGCAATGGAAGTGACACTTCCTGTGGAATTGACCACTAACCCAATAACATTAATCGGAGTGATTTTTGGCATATTGCTAGGATTCTTGGGACAATCTCGTAAGAGATGTTCCTTTTCGCACTCCTGGCAAAAGCTTTGGATCGTCACTGATTGGGGTTGTGTAGGTACAGGCATGGGGCAATCACGTATGAGGTGATCACCCTAGCATCTAAAGCAAGGTCCTCTAGGAAAAGGGGGTCGTATCTGCCTAGGTTGAGGTCTAGAGTTGGGGTTTGTGTACATGACATTAGCATATTCAGGCTCCCAAATAGGTTCACTTGGTTCCTCACTGTAGTAAGACTCACCATGTTCAAGAGACTGCATGTAGTAAGCCTGGGGACTATCAACATGTGTAGAATCAAAGCTATGGTCACAGGGATCACTTTCTGAGATTAATGGTGTTACTGGGACTATCGCTCTATTCAGGTTTTCTTCTGCAGTAGCATACTTGACCAGAATCACATTAGTAGGAGCAGGTGGTTGCTGTGCTAGCACTGGCTGGGGTCTCAGTTGGGCCTGATATTGCGGTTGGTAATTTTGCTAAGGCCTAATATACTGTTGTGGTGAATATTGACTCTGGTATCTGCCTTGTTGAGGGTATGGCTAAGGGTAGGTTTGCCTAACCGCTTGCTTATTGTATGGGCAGTCCTGTGCTGAGTGATTTGTGTACCTTCGCTCTATGGTGCAATATTGGCTACTAGGGTTCACTTGGGGTTGAGCCGTGATGGGACATGCGTTTGCCATATGGTCACCACCGCAAGTATAGCACCTCTTTACTAGGGCCAATCTAGGAATTTGTTTACTAGAGACGCCTAGTTTTTGAGCTACTTTTTCCGCAAGTTCCTCAATTGATGTGGATTGTGAGGAAGAGAGGCTAGAGGTACTATCTGAATCTTTGTAGATTTTGGATAGCTCTAACTCCTCCCCTAGGTTATCCTCAATATCGATGCACATGCGTACACATTCTTCTATAGTCCGGGGGTCCTTCAAGTACACATATGATCTCAATTTGGTACTTAGCAATCCATCCAAGAATAAAGCCACTTGCTTAGCGGCTGTAGGTAACTCAAGACCAGGACATCGCTCAAGATATTGCCTAAATCTTCTTCCTACAAGTCTCACAATCTCTTGCGGGGTCTGCTTGAAGCTGTATATCAATGAGGAAGTATTATGCCTTATGCCACTTTTAGAGAATTCGATAATGAATGCCTCTAAAAGTTGATCTATGCTTCTAAACTTCCTCTCGTTTAGTCGCTGAAACCATGTCAGGGCGGTGTTCCTAAGGGTTAAACCAGAGGCATTGTACTGAGTGAACAGGTCTTCAACTTGTTCAGCTCTCAAGACTTGCTTAAACTCGGCTACATGATCGTAGGGGTCTCCAGTGCCATCGAAGTAGTTTTTCATGGACTTAACTAGTTGGGTCGGTCTCAAGGTCCTCGTGTGCTCTCTTGGTCTTGGCAAAGGGAAATCATCGGCATTTCTTCGGTTCCCTGGGGCTCTATGTCCCTCAGGTTCCCCTCTATTCGTTTCCATTCTCGTTCTTTCTCTTCCCCAAGAGTTGGCAAAGCTTACCTCAGGTCTCTCTTGACTCCTTTCTCTTTGAGTCCCCTGAGCTTGAGATGTTCCAGCTCCTTGGTGACCAAAGGACACATTTGATCTTGGTTGGGGGAAAATAAATTCTCCCTTCCAAGTGTAAGCATGCCTATCATTTTCTGTAACCCCAAAGATCCTCTCTGAAGAGTGATCTAAGTAGGTCACTCTTCCTAGAATATCAGGATCTTTGAACTCATATATCATGATTGTTCCTACCTCACTCGGCTGACTAGGTCTATATCTCCAAAAGGCTTCATCTGTCTCTCGATTCAAGAGGAGATCTATGCTTTTATTATCTTGGGGAATCCATTATGGTGTGATAATCCTCGTGAGAACAGATTTGCCTCAGGGGGTTCTAGGTTCTTCGCCCATGTTTCCTTGCTCTAGGTCACCTAAGTCCGTTTCCGGGACCACATTCCCAAATTCATCTGTCCTATTGGGATGACTGGTGACTACATATATTGTCCCTTCCTTGTCCAAGTATGCTCCATTTTCAAACTTGACAGCTGGGTGCTCTAGTCCAATGGATTGGTCAGGGTTTTTAATCTGGACCACCGCTCTTCCTAGGCCGTCCTCATAGATGCTAGCACCTAATCCGTTGGTCCTAAGGTACTCGAGTTGCATCTTGTAAGGGCCTTCCACCCTATGTAAATATGGCACCCCAGAACTTCCTGTAGGTCTCTCCATACCGTGGGACATCTCAGACCCGCTAGTCTCAGAACTAGGGTAATACGAATGATGGCTCAACTGCTGGGCCCAAGACCTCGTAGCATGATTGACACTAGCCTCTGAAGATCTAAGACTTTGTCTGTCTCTCCCTAGGTGTCTACCAGACCTAAGGTTCATATGCCCTTTGTACGTTGCTGATTCTTTGGTACCAGTCACTTGTTCCTTTTAAGTTCCTTTGGATGTGTTTTCTTGTTTTTAGTTAAGCGTCATCAGGAGCACTTTCGTGGGTCGTACTTGATGTTCTACGTCCGCTTAGTTTAAGTTCTTTTCCTTTAAGTTATCCCTTGACTACAATTTAGCCTACCCTTGCACTTGAGAAATTAAGGGCTCTTCAAACTTGAGTGTTCCTATCGTACCCCTAGTCAATCAGAACAACTACTCGCACTTAGCCTATGCTAAGAATAGACTGAGGGGGTTAAGTGATGTTCCAACCTCAAGTCGCTCCTCCTCGCGATGCTGGTCTACCCAAGAAACACGTTCCCGAGCTTGTTCGCCTTGGCACTTACTTTGCTTTCTCCAAGATCTCTCGATGATCCTGTAAGAATCCCAAGTTTAGCTTCAAGTTGATCCTTCAATTGACAGACAATTTATTTCATACACTTTTTTAATGACCCTTGTTCCCCCTTTTGTATTGCTAAAAATTTCCTCTAGAGCTCCCTTGGTGTTCCTACCCCTCAGTGTGTCAACTTCCAAATGTCCTATCTGAAAATCGACGCATTATTCTTATAAAAAACAGTTGAGGGCGTGTAGGATATGCCACGAGCTTTCCGACAAGCCCTAGAGCTCAAAAAATGGATTTCGTATGAAAAAGTTATAACCATTCAGGGTTTAGGGGGTTAAACAGACAAACAGAACCTTTCAGGAGTTTTAATGCATTTTTCTAAGGCCTTTGCAAGTGTGTGAGTATTTGAGAGTGCAAATATGCCCAAAATTTAGCCTAAATTTCCAAAAAATTTACCCCTTAATTTTTGCCGAAAATGTCTGTCTATCGCGATAGACGGTGTCTATCGCGATAGACACAAACTATCGTGGGGGGCTGTCTGTCGCGATAGACGGTGTCTGTCGCGATAGACGGTGTCTATCGCGATAGACGGTGTCTGTCACGATAGAGTGGTCTGTCGCGATAGACGGTGTCTGTCACGATAGAGTGGTCTGTCGCGATAGACGGTGTCTGTCGCGATAGAGTGGTCTATCGCGATAGACGGTGTCTGTCGCGATAGATTGAAAAAACACAATTTTTTGAGAAACTTCTAGTGATTTGGAGTGCTCTAATGGTGTAGGTTACTGTGCCAAACATGCATTCACAAAATATTAAGTTTTTCTGTTTGTCGCGACAGACAGAGGTCGTCGTCTCCGGACCTGTGCAGAGTCTGTCGTACCTGCGCACACTGCTGGAGAAGGTGGTACAGCTAGTTCCTGCAACAAAAGCTCAAAAACACACCAAAAACAGATTGCATGCAAGCTCTCTCTCGCTCTCTCTCACAATGAAATGAGGGAAATGAGGTGGGGAGTGTAATATGACCAAAAAACTGAAATTTTTTGTGGAGATGGAGATGGAGGTGGGAGATGGTGGGGATGATGATGGTGATGATGGTGATGCGAAAGTAAGGAAAAAATGAAGAAAAATAAAGAGAAGGAAGGATATTACCTATAACTCCAATGTCTCAACTCGACGTCTTACCATCACACGCTCGTCCTCGAAGCTCTCTCCCCGGCAACGGCGCCAAATTTGGTGTCACTCTAGCACAATGGTGAGTACCAAAGTGAGAAGATTCACCTCATAATTGTCAATCCGTGGAGACGTGAGGACTAGTATGAAGACTATGAGCAAGTGAAGGCACAAGTGTGTGAGTGAGAAGCACACAAGCATGCACACACATACACACACGCGCACACAAGGCAAGAACAAGGAGAGGAACAATGGAGTTCTTTGCATTAGTCAAAAAGTCTCTTACAAAAGCTCAATTCACAAACAATCTAACCCCAAAAATGAGCTCTCTAGCTCTTTTTATAGTTTTCTAACTATCTTTGGTCTTGTCCAGACCTAGTGTCCGGCTGTTGGAAGATGCATTTTTGGAAACCCTTTTTGAAGGGAAATTATTGTAAAATGATAGAAATTTGTAAATATTTATGCAATTGTTGTAAAAATAAGGAAGAGTCTTCCTTATGTAGGATAGAATCTTATGTATTTTTTCTAGAATTTTTGGAAACTCTTAGATAGCATATTTTTTAGAATAATAGAGGAAAGGACCAAAATTCAAGTGTGAAAGAGGACACTTGAAAATGTATATAAGTCAATTTTCTCTATTTTGGGGGATTGGTTAGTCATTTGTACATGCTATCAATAGAGAAGAGAGAGTTTCTGCTGAAATCGTGTTTTCTCCTATTGTGTGTGTTTCCTTTGATGTGAGAGCTTGTTTCTTGCTTTATCATGGAGATTTGTGAGCTTCATTTGTGTAATACTGAGTAAGATGTATGAAGAGAGATGATTATTGATGTCTTGAGTGAAGAAGGATTGAAGAATGTTGCAGAAATGTGAAACTCGTCTGTTGGAACAGAATCGCGATTGTCTCGTCTCTGTGATACAGGTAATATTTTTCTAGTTTGACTTCATATTCATGTTCTGCTGAGAAAATAGCATGAAATAGACACAAAGATTGTAGAAAATGGTGAAGATTTGCTCTAGATAAGGTAAACCCTAGAAATTTCCTCTTCATTTTCATTTTCTTAGAATTCCAGCCATCAATCTCTTATTTCTATGAATCTATCATCTAGAAGGGGCTGTGGTCTTATGGATATTCCCAGGATTGACAAAATAAAGATGATTTGTTGATTCTTTTGTACTTCATGATTGGAGAGGATAACTCCAAAGTCAATAACAAACATTTTTTGGCGTCGTTGCCGGGGAAATTCCAAGAACTTCATTGAAGTTGGACCTTTGCTGGATCTTCTGTTGATGATGGTAACCAACACAAGAGAAAGGTAAAACTCATCAATCAAGAAATGTGCACATGAATAGGTAGATGTCATTGTTTGTCTTTGGGGAAAAAAGAAAGCAATTGATATCTTGTAGAATTGGAAGTGCTGAAATCTTTGTAAATTGATAGTTGCTCATCATATTGTTGAAGTAAAAGTGCAGGTGTATGGAAGATTTGAGCCAAGAAAGCTGAAGATGAGGTAACTTGAGTCTATTCTTGCATTTCTAGATTTCTTTTTGCCCAAGTACTAGGCACCATGGGTGATCTTGGGAAGATAACATGGTGATACTAAGGAAAGGACAGTTAAAGTAGCTAGATGTAAGTATAAAAGATTCAGTTGTTGACCAAATCTAAGCATCAATCTTGAGTTGTTCTGCATTTTGAAAAGAAAGATGTGATTGAGTTATCTTTGCAAAAATTGTTTGCCTTTCATAACACATTTTTATTTGAGAGATTTTCTTTTGCACTTTAGTGATAGCTAAGGACATAGAAACTCATAACCAATCAAGAAACATGGAATCAGTGGATCACCAAAACCAGAAACCCTAAGTAAAGTGTTCACCTTTATTTTTAGGGCAAAAATACCAAAAAAATTCATAAAACTCATAAAAAACAATCAAACAAATTTCTTTTCTTGTTAGTAAGCTGAAGTGAGGTGTAGTGGACAAGAGTGATTGTGGAAAAGTGGAAGAAGAACAAAAAATGGTCAAAAAACCAAAAAATTAGAAAACACGATTCTCTAACACAGAATCGCGACTTTCTGAAAAAAAGTGTTGATTTTGGAGTAATATTTCAAGTGATTGATGAATTAAAGTTGTTGAAGGCTATGGAAGGGAATTAAGAAGAAAAGACTACTCAAATTGGCGTAAAATCAACAGTAAGCAAAAACACGTCTTTCTGTACAAAATCGCGATTTTCTGAGTAAGGTTGAGGTTTTTGTGCAATAGTTCAGGATTTTGGAGGATTACAAAGAAGAGAAGGTATTGAAAGAAAGCAAGGACAAAGAATACTCAAAATTGCACAAGATAAGATCTACAAGAAAAAAACACGATTCTCTACACAAAATCGCGATTTTCTGTAAAAGAAAATTTTTGGAATTTCTAGTATACTTGGGTACTTTGAGATAAGAAAGTGTAGAGGAGGTCATTAAGATTGAGTAAGTGAAGTTGAACAAGTGAAAGAGTGAGGAATAGTGGAAATCATACAAAATCGTGATTTTCTGGACACTATAAAAACCTGAAATTCAAAGAAAAATTCATTTGAGTGAGAGTGAGTGAGAGAGAGAGAGAGCAAAATCGCGACTTCCAGCAACCAGTGGATTTTTGAGGATTTCTCTACCAAGCAAGCAAGGTAAAGACTTTAGCATTAATTTGGAATATACATTTTTGCATTAAGTGATCACATAGCACCAAGAAATGAGAAATAACTAAAAATCACGGAATCGCGATTTTCTGTATTTTGAGTTTTTCATTAGGAAAACCTTAATTTTGCATTTAAATGTTTCATTGCATGTCAAAATTTTAGTAAGGCGATTCTGGTGTAGAAAGAAAATTTTGAAAAATCAAAACTTGTAAAATTCAAAAAATCATTCAGAATCGCGATTCTGTAAATCACACACAAAATCGCGATTTTGAACGATTAAGGACAACATTGCGAATTCGAGAACGCGATTTTCTTAAGAAAATCGTGTTTTTACAATTTGTGAGCAATCACGATTGTCTGGGAACAAAATCGTATCGTGAAAAACACGATTTTTACTCAAAATCGTGAAAAACACGATTTTGATCACAAAATCGTGAAAAAACACGATTTTCACTCAAAATCGTGAAAAAACACGATTTTCATCACAAAATCGTGAAAAACACGATTTTCATCACAAAATCGTGAAAAACACGATTTTCACTCAAAATCGTGGAAAACAGGATTTTCACTCAAAATCGTGAAAAACACGATTTTCATCACAAAATCGTGAAAAACACGATTTTCACTCAAAATCGTGAAAAACACGATTTTGATCACAAAATCGTGAAAAACACAATTTTCACTCAAAAATCGTGAAAAACATGATTTTCATCACAAAATCGTGAAAAACACGATTTTCACTCAAAATCGTGAAAAACACGATTTTGATCACAAAATCGTGAAAAACACGATTTTCACTCAAAAATCATGAAAAACACGATTTTCACTCAAAAATCGTGAAAACCACGATTTTCACTCAAAATCGTGAAAAAACACGATTTTGATCATAAAATCGTGAAAAACACGATTTTCATCACAAAATCGTGAAAAACACGATTCTGATCACAAAATCGTGGAAAACACGACTCAGATCACAAAATCGTGAAAAAACACGATTTTCACTCAAAATCGTGAAAAACACGATTTTGATCACAAAATCGTAAAAACACGATTCTGATCATAAAATCGTGGAAAATCAATACTTTAGGCAGAAAATCGTAGGGAACACGATTCTAATCACAAAATCGTGAAAAATACAAAAATAGTCAGAAAATCGTGAAAAAAAAACACAAATAGAGTCAAAAAATTGTGGAAAAATTAATACCTTAGTTAGGAAATTGTGACAAACACTCTTTTGAGTTTGAGATTGTGAAAATTAATTGAATGATACTTAGATCTGGAAACAAACTTTCTAAACAAGACCTAATAAGGAAGGAGACAGAGACAGTAAAAGGCAAAGGGCAAGAAAGAAGTTTAGGGCAAGAAAACAACATGGAAAACATAAATGAAACAAATGAGCCTATGGAAACTGGGGATTTTAGAAATATCCTCAAGTACATGTATACAAATAGGTTTGGAACCTATGTATATCAGAATGGAATGCATAAATTTCTCATTAGATTGAGAAATTTGGAAGTTCCCCTGAATATAACCCCTGTAACTCAATTCAAAGATGGGAGATATGAAGATAGGCAAGGATGTGTGTACATATTCTCTCAAGACCCAGAAAATTCAAATGATCTAGGGCAATGTACTGACAAAGGACCTTGGGAACATAACATGGAGCAAACAAATTTACCTAGGCCAAATGAAAACTATACCGGTAATGAACAACAACATGGGAGGAGGACACAGATTTCCCCAAATCCCTTTGACAAGGAACCAGAAGGATATAATGACTTCCCACTCAAAAGAAGATCCCATTGGCAGCCTCAAGGTAGAATGCTTAGACCATACCAAGTTGCCAAATGTATGAAGAACGAATATGAGGGTTATTCAGATCCTCATGCTCATGCTGCAGAATTTAGGCAATTGATTAGAGCTAAAGAGGTAGAAGATTACAAAGTACAATTTGAGGCATTTGGTCTAACCCTAACAGGACCAGCCTTATCTTGGTTCATTCCTTTGAGAAAGGAAATGTACCAGGATATTGAATCTTTCTTAGAAGCCTTCATTGGGGAATTCTCTAAGACCGGGATAAAACATAGTACAGCCACATTGATACATAGTTTCAAGCAACAAAAGGATGAAAATGTTAGAGAAGCAGCCAGAAGATTTAAACAATACATTGATAGATGCCCAAGAGGGGAAGTACCTTCCATGGCAAAACAAGTATCCTTATTCATTGAGGGTTTGAGAAGTGCCCAACTAAGAACCCTAGTGTATTATAGAAGATGTCCTGATTTAGCAGCCTGTGTAAAGGAAGCAATAGATTTGGAGGACAACAGAGGTCAAGATCTGTTAGCATTTGATCAACCTAGATCATATGAAGACAAAATTCCTCCAGTAGAAGAGTTGGCTCAGGCTATTGCTAAAGCCCTAGAGGTAAGCACTAAAACTAATCTGATAAACTCTAGGATAGACACAAATAAAAAATGTTACATTTGTGGAGAAAATCATCTGGCACAACAATGCCCATATCAGAAGCCACCACACTTACAAGATAGGAAAACACTTAAGTACTGTACACTAGAGAGAAAATGGACAAACCATACCAGGGAGGAATGCTTCTATAACAAACAACCCATTAAGGAAAGAGATTATATGGCTCAAAGGGAATCAGGCTATACTAAACAACCAAGACCTGTGCTTGGACAACAACCTCCTATACCAACTAATGTGGTACCAATCAAGTATACACCAATAGAGGAGGGGAATTCAAGACTAAGATCACCATATAAGGAAGAATATCAATGGAGTGAGGGATATCAAGAAGATTGGGAAGAATATGAAATAAGAGAACCTCAGTTAAAAGCCCTAGACTTGGGAAATGGGAAAATTGAAATGGACACAGCAACATTCATGTACATTACCAACAATTACATGTCCAACCAAAAACCTCAATTCAAAGGGGAACCAATGATAACTTGTTATAGGTGTGGGGGAGAGCATTTCATTAGAGACTGTCCGCAACCTCCTACATTGAGAATAGAGGGAGCCTACTGTAAGGATTGTGGCAGAGAACATTTGATAAAAGATTTCCCAAAGAATCCCCAAAAACAACAGAACACACCTAATAACATACCTTTAAAAACAGTTAACATTATGGAACAGGAAGAATTGAGTGAAAATGACCAAGTTGGAATAAATATTATAACAAGGGCTCAAGCCAAGCAACAAGGAACAATTAAGGAACAAAATGAAGGTTCAGCCTCAAAGGTGAAGAGAAATAGACAAAAAGGGAAATGGGAAAAGAAGAGAAGGATGGGCAAAAATTTGGAAAAAGACAATCAGGATCAGTCAAAAAGTACTCCTCCTCAAAAGACACAAAATCAGTCTGAAATAGGAAGTTCTCAGAGTCTAGACACCCTAATCAAAGCATATAAGGGAAGGATTCAAGAAGGACCAAGTCCTACAGATCATGCAGTGGCCTATCCCATGCCAGAGTTAGAGCATGAAAGGATGCAAAAATGCAAACAAATCATTCAGGAAGTACAACTCAGAATGGGGGAAGGAGGTAGCTCGCAGAGAACAGTTGAACAACTTGAGAAAACGAAAACAAGGGAAAATGCTAACAAAAAAGAAAATCCACAAATAACATTCCAGATGATTATAGATGAACAATGTAGCATTACATGTCACACAACATGGGAAGAACTGTTGAAACAAAATCCTCACTTACAAAACAAAATGAACAAAGGGGAAACAATACCTGGAAACCTTCATTCACCATTACAAGAATTAGAGGAATTATGGTATATTCCTATTGATAAAATAGGAGGGTATTGTGAAGGGGAAGAAGGAAATTCAACCCTAAAAATACAATATGGAAAAAACTTTGCTAAAGCCATTTTGGATAGTGGATCAGGAGTGGCCATAATGACTAAACAAACTTGGGAGAAATGGGGAAGCAATGAATTACTACCCACTAAGATGAGATTGCAACTTGCAGATGGGCATATAGAAAAACCCCTAGGTATTTGGGAAAAAGTAATTGTGGACATATGTGGAACAGAAATAGAACATACTTTTGCCATAGTAGAATTTCCACAATCCACTTCATATGAAATCATCCTAGGAAGGCCTTTCATGAGACAAATGCAAATTGTGCAGGATTGGGGTAATGATTGTTTATATCTCCAAAGCAAAGGAAGAATAACAAGAGTGAACTTAAGAAATGGGCACTACTGTGATATATCTCCTCAAGAATGGTACAAAATACATCAAAATCAAGAAGAAAGTGAGGAATCAGAGTTGGAGGATCAGGAAGAGAGTGAATCAGCAATATGGAAGTGTAACATAATAAGAAACCTCACCAATAGAAAAAGGAGACTGAAAAGAGAAGATTGTGTGGAAGGAAGAAAAGTGCAAGATGAAAGCTATGTGCCACAACAATTTAAGGATGAAGAGTTTGAGCCCTACGGGTGGAACCAAATTTTGGCTACCATGGACATAGCCAGTGAGGAGTATGTAGGAGTGGAATTTCAAAATGAAGAAGGGTTTGATATTTTTCACATTAGTATAAACATGATAAGTGTATCAAAAACAGAGGAGGATCAAGATTCAGAAATGGTATTAAAAAAATGAAAAACAAAATATTTGGAGATAGTAAAAGCTGAAGATGCAATCAAAGATAAAATCTCAGGCAAATGCAAGGAACATAAACACATAGAAATGGAAAAGGAACAAGAAATTGAGAAGAAAGAGAAGGAAATAAACAAGGATCAATACTTTGATGTACCAGCAAATTTTAAAACCTATGAAGTAGAAGACAGACTACTTCTAAAAATGAAACCAAAGAGAGAAAAAAAGAAAGGAGAAGCTTATGATAATGAAGAACAAACTAAAAAGATCATGATTACTCAGGAAGAAGGAGAGGAAAGACATATTGTAATAGCTGATGATATGACCATAGAGGAAGAAGAAGCACTAAAGAACCTAGCAAAGAATTATAGGGATGTATTTGCTTACAGTTATAAAGATTTAAAAGGAATTGATCCAAAAATCTGCGAGCACAAAATTCCTATGACTCCAGATGCAAAACCTAGTAAACAGAGACATTATACATTCAATGATAAATACTCTGCCAAGATAAAGGAAGAAATTGACAAGCTGTTGGCTGCTAACTTCATTTATGAAATTGAGTATACTGAATGGATATCACCTATAGTTGTGGTACCAAAAAAGAATGGAAAACTTAGGGTATGCATTAACTTGAAAAAAGTGAATGCAGCAACTATAAGGGATAATTATCCATTGCCAATAACAGATCATCTTCTTGAGAGAGTTGCAGGAAAGGAAGTTTATAGCTTTCTAGATGGTTTCTCAGGATACAATCAAGTACCTATAGCCTTGGAGGACCAACATAAGACTGCCTTTTCTACAGAATGGGGGATTTATGCTTTTAGGGTTATGCCCTTTGGATTTACCAATGCCCCAGCAACTTTTCAAAGATTGATGTGTCATATTTTCAAAGAATTCCTGAGAAATGTGATGGAAATCTATGTAGATGATATGTGCAAGTTCTCTTTAAAAAGACAGGATCATTTACAAGATTTAGAAAGAATATTCAGGAAATGCAGGACATACAGAGTATGCTTAAATCTTGAAAAGTGTGTATTCTTTGTAAGACAAGGAAGAATGTTGGGTCACATAGTTTCAAAAAATGGAATTTCTACTGATGAGAAGAAGATAAAAGCTATAATAGAGCTTCCAAGACCTGCAAATGTGAAGGAACTCCAAACTTTTATGGGACATTGTGGGTACTATAGGAAATTTGTTCACAAATTTGCTGATATAGCTAAACCCTTATATGCCCTCATCACAAAGTTTGAGTGGAATAAAGAATGTGACCAAGCCTTTGAAACATTGAAAATTGGTTTGGTGACAGCCCCAATTCTAAAAACACCTCAGTGGAATAAAATATTTCATGTGCATGTAGATGCTTCAAATTATGCTTTGGGATGTGTGTTGGCACAACCTATAGAAGGAAGTAAATTAGATTTCCCACTAGCATATGCTAGTAGACAATTGAACATTGCAGAAAAGAACTATACAACCACTGAGAGAGAAGGGTTGGGAATGATATTTGCTGTTAAAAAATACAGACATTACCTATTGGCCAACAAGTTTAAATTCTTTGTGGATCACCAAGCTCTACTTTATTTAGTAAATAAACCATGTCATACACGAAGAATAGTTAGATGGTTTCTTTTACTAATGGAATTCGAATTTGAGGTGGTGGTTAGACAAGGCAAAACACACTTAAGAGCAGATCATTTGTCTAGAATTTAGTCCAAGGAACCTAGTTCACCCTTAGATGATGACCTGCTAGATACATACCTATTCAAAGTAGAAAGTGTTCCTGAATGGTCCATATCATTAGTTCCTTTGTTAACCATGGGACCTTGTAAGTCATTAGCAAATAACACACATTTGGTGTTACAAAGCAGGAATTTTATGTTGCTAGCTGGGCATTTGTATCACCTCAATCAGTCAGGTATACTGGAATACTGTACCCTAGAAGAGGAGCAACATGAATATGTAAGAAGAGCTCATTGCTGGAACCCATGTACTCATGCTTCCAAAATAGTCACTTTAAGCAATCTTAGTAGGATGGGAGTACACTGGCCAAATAAAATTCAAGATGTGGAAAGATATGTTGCTAAATGTCAAGAATGTCAAGATTTGCAGAATTCAGATTTAATAACTCTATATTGGTTTTTAAAAAACCCTGAATGGAGTGAGAACATTGTTGAAGAATTAAAGAAAAAGGAGAAAGGGAAGCAACTTATAGCTGGTACAGATTCAAGAAATTTACAAGAAATCTCTGAAGAATATCAACTCATAGGAGAACAATTATACAAAAAAGGAATGGATGGTTATTTAAGAATATGTGTTCCTGAAGAGAAGTATTTGGAGATGTTGGAAATGGCACACTGTGGAGTGGCAGGAGGACACTTTTCTAGTGATAAAACTTCCAAACTCATTTTGTATTCTGGCTTTTGGTGGCCAACTCTATTTCTTGATGCAAGAACTTATGTAAAAAGATGTGACATCTATCAAAGAGTGAGTCAACCAAATAAAAGAGATAACATGCCATTAATCCCATTAATTTCAGCCAGAGCTTTTAGCAAATGGGGATTGGACTTTATTGGACCTATACATCCTCCAGCTAGACAATCTCATGCAGAATACATATTAGTGGCTACTGATTATTTGACAAAATGGGCTGAGGCCAAAGCCACTAAAAGAAATGATGCTCATACAACTACTAAATTTTTGTATGAAAATATTGTTACTAGATTTGGACTTCCAATTGAATTAGTAAGTGATAGGGGAACTCATTTTTTGAACCAGATCATAGAAAACATGACCAAATATTTCATGATTCGTCATAGTAAGTCAGCCCCATATCACCCACAAGCTAATGGGTTAGCAGAAAGTACTAATAAAGTACTTTGCACTGTATTGTCCAAATTAGTCAACACAAACAGAAATGATTGGGATTCTCAACTTAATCATGTTCTCTGGGCTTATAGAGTGGCATACAAAACTGCTTTAGGGACTACTCCATTCAATTTGGTATATGGACAAAATGCAGTTTTACCCATGGAATTTCTTATTCCAACATTAAAAGTGGGTAGTCAATACAATTGGACAGGACATGAACTATCTGAGAGGGTCATAGATTTAGAAAAACTGGGAGCTTCTCGACTTCAAGCAGTAATGAGTATATATACAGACAAGAGAAGACAGAAAGCCTACCATGATGTGCATATAAAAGAAAAAGATCTCTAAGAAGGAGACTTGGTTCTGGCATACACAGTCAAGGAGCATCAGAAAAAATTTCAGAAGAAAGGTCATGGGCCAGACATCATACATAAGATAAGCAAGAGTGGAGCCATTCAATTAGCTAACATTGATGGAGAAATCATGCCAAATTTTATAAGTGGATGTAGAGTTAAGAGGTATGATTGTCCCTTAACTACTGATGAATGTAGAAGACTGCAAAAGGCTCAAAATAGGAAAAAAGAAGAAGAAAACATCAGAAAGGAGGCTCAACAAGAAGCAAAGGAGAAAATAAGAAAAATGAAAGAACTTAAGGAGGTGTGTTTATGTGAAAGCACTCTAAAACAAAGAGAACATTTGCCTGTGATAGAAATGGATCATCAAAAGGAAAACATAAGGGTTTTGGTAGATTCAGGAGCTCAAGTGAACTTGATCAGTTCAGCCTTGGTAAATAAATTTAGCATAAAGAGGAATAAAAGCAGAATATTGATCAAAACATTAGAAGGAAAAATGATTCAAAGTATGTCTTCACTTTTTATTAAAGTTAGATTTAATAATGAATATATGAAGATAGATTGTGAAGAGTGGCCAGATCATTTGATGACTGAAAAATTGATTTTGGGACAACCCTGGCTCAAACAAGGTAAAGTTATTTTGAACTTTGAAAAAATGAAGCTTAATTTGACCATAAATGACAAAAAAATTTTAATGTTTTTTCTGAGTAATGAAAAACAGGAAGTTCATCTAGATGTTCATGACCCAGATATGGAAGGATTTACTTTCTCAATGAAGGACAGGGACATATTGCCACTACAAAATGATCAAGCTTCTTACAATCAAAACCAGCAAGAGAATTCAGGAGTAAAGAAGAATGGTGAGACAAAACGAGGAAGACACTTATTGCCTAATTTGAAACATCAACAAATCAGAACAAGAGGGACATGGAAAGAAGGCATACACCGATATTACTCATTAAAACAGGAAGTTAGAGCAAAATGGGTATGGAGACCAAAAAATGCTACAAAATGTTGGTCTGGGAAGCATGGATGTTTGGATGACATAAGGACAATTGCAGTTAAACATTATTGGGTAAAAAAATCAGAATTATGTCAATGGTAGAAAGATCATCCACATTTGACCTATCTTCAGAATTTTGGAACAAAATATTAAAAAAAAAAAAAAAAGAGAAGGATGACAAAAGTATTTTCTTTTAAACCTTTTCCCCTTAAAAGAGAATTAGGAGGGGAAGAAAAGGAGGACAGAGCAGAAAAAAAAAAAAAGAAAAAAAAAAAGAGAACAAATGGGTTAAGAAAAACTGGACACAGTGTGTATTTTATTTTGTTTTTAAATTTATAAAGCACAAAGCAAGATATAGGGAGGAGGAAAGTAAATTATTATGGAAAATTTGTATTATTTTGTTTCAATTTTCTATGATCATCTTTTGATTTCTATTTTTTTTGAAGTTTTTTTCATTAATCATTGTTTCCATCATTTCTTTCTTCAAGAATTATTCTCTTTTTGAAAAGGAATGACAAGCAAGGAAGTGACAATTAAAGGAAGCACATTAGACATCTTGCTACCCCTGTAATGATCACTTTAATTGAGTCTTTTGAAGAAGCAAAATTTATTTGGAAGATTTTCTTTCTTTATTTTCATGGCAAGAATATTCCAAAAGAAAACATTAATTTTTCTGGATTTTGGTGACTTATATGGGTGGAGTGTTTTCTCTTCTTTTGTATGTTAGAAATACAGGATGGTGAATACGAAAGAATTACAAATCCATGACTTCAGAGCAGATTCGGTAACTTTGTCCAGAAGACACTAGTTCCTGGATAGTGATGCAGCTGAGGAACAGGTGGACTTAGGATCAGATGAAGACCCAGAAATCCCAGAAGCTGAAAAAGTAGTAAAAGAACTTAAAGAAATTTTGGGAATGATAGGACAACATATTTTTACAGTGGGAATTGGGGGATATAAGTACACTATGCTGTGCCAGGAATTTTACAGGTTTCAGAGAACTCCTGTCAACATAAAGAGATGGAAAGCTGTGGGATTGCACAAACTCTTGGAAGAACCTATCTTCTTTATTGACTTTGAAAGAGTAGCACAAGTGATGGGTAGTTTGGAAGAATTTGGGAAAGGAAATGATGCTTACTTCAGATGCAAAGTAAAGAACAAAGACAATCAGGAGGTATGGGTTACTATCAAAGCGGAACATATCAGAGCTGCTTTACAGTTCTTTCCAATGGGAACCAAACTAGACCCAAGCTTTGTCAAAAAGAATAAGGGAACCTACACAGGATTTACAAAGTTCATTGATTTTAAAGGAAGGGAGAAAGAAGAATATGCTGTAAGGATGTTCTTACAATTCTTCTGTTTTCCAAAACTACCAAGATACACAATGCCACATAAGTCAGTGACTTTATTGATGTTTAACAACGAAGATAGAACCAAACCGTTTGGAGTAATGGATGTCTCTCCATACATCCATGAACAGCTGAAAGAAGCAGCAAAACATTGGGAACAGAAGAAGTTTATAAATGGAGGTCAATTCTTAACCAGAATCATCTATCATGTTTTGGGAATGGAAGAACAATTGAAACTGGCTCCAGAAGCACAGTACTTCAGGAATCTAATGACAGGAGTAAAAAGCCCTCCCAAAAGGATGCATCCTAAAGAAACAGTGGGACACACTAGTATGAGGGGAGTTGGGATGAAGAGGAAAATAATCTCTGAAGAAGTGATTCCAGTCAAAAAGAGAAAGTTGGATCCCAGGAGAGTGGAATTGGAACAGACTGAAGTAACAAAAGAGGAACATGTGGCAGCTCAAAAGGAGGTACAATCTTCTAGTGAACCTCATCCTCCACAGACAAGTAAAGAACAGCTCTACACTTATCTTACCCAAGGAAACAACAAAAGAGCTATGTATGAGGCACAGTATCAAAAAATGTTGGAAGATTACTCATGCAAAGCTACAGATTGGATCCAAGAAGAAGCGGAGCATTATGAAACATTACATGATGAAATGATGGCAGCTGATACAGAAGAGGTGTTTGTTAAGAAGGAAGTGGAGTTGCTGGCCTACTTCAAGGAATTACAAGGACCTCCAGAGACCAGAACCACTATTGTTGTGAAAAAGAAGGTGCCAAGGAAACCAGTTCAAAAGAAGAAATTGGTTAAGAAGGGGAAAGGAAAAGTAATAACTGAAGCTGTAACAATGAAAGGCACAGAAGAAGTGATCAGGGAAGCAACACAGAAGCCTATCACAGTGGAAGAAGTATCAAAGCCTACAGAACCTGAAATAGGGGGGTCTTCACGATTTTCATCCGATTCAGATAGTGATATTGAAAGCTTCTTGTTAAAAAGTCTAAATCTTTCAATACCAAATACTCCTAATGTGGTTACACAAGCCACAGAGAAGCTGAAGACACCTGAGGATTCAAGTAAGAAGTCTCAAGAAAAGCAGACACAGGAGGAAATAGTTCAACAGATGAGCTCAGAAGAAGGAAGAAGGCTGTTAAAAGGAAAGGCAGTAATGACAGAAGAGGAAGGCCGAATAAGAGAAGAAGTCAGTTATGGGTGGGTGCATACAGGAATAAAACCCATATGGACAAAACCATCACAGACTTCAAATTGAATGAAAATCTAGAGGAGTTGACAAAGGAGGTACAGAAGAGTAGTTCAATTAAAGAACAGAAGGATGTGAATAAGGATCAAGAAATAAAGAAGATAGAAATGGGAAAGAGTACTCCAAAGGTCACAGGGAAAGTTGTGGAAGAAGAGATCATTCAAAGTATAAAGGATGTATTACATGATATAAAAAGTAGTGAGGAATTTACATCCAAGGATGATCAAGAACAAGAGGAAGAAGCAGACCTCATGGACATTGATGAACAGGAACGAGAATACACAAATGAGAAAAGTAATGACCAGGTTGCTTGTATGAAAGAAATTGAATCAGTTTTAGTTCAGGAAAAACAGGGACAGGAAGAGCAACTCAGGAAGGTTCAAATAGCTCTTGTTGGAAAGGACTCAAACAGAAGTCAGGAAACCCTAATACAAGAGAAGGAGATACAAACTAAGGGAGACCAGCTCTTTACAGAGAAGCAACAAGTATTGGAAGAAAAGAAGTCATTAGAAGAGAAGAGGGCTTCAGATTTTTCAGAGCAGAAGAGTGCAAATGACAAAGCATTAGATTCTGAAGAAGATGATACCAATCAGGAGACAAAGAATGATGATCACAGTTATGAAGAACAAGACATTCAGGATATAGATGATGAAACAGCAGCAGAAGAAGATGATGTGGGTAAAGAAGACAAGCAAATTGAAGTTAGACAGACAGGAATAGAAGTAGGGTTGGAAAGAATACCCAAAAATATAAGATCAGCTTGTCAAATAATCATGAGCAACATTGAACAGTTCAGACCATCTAGCAGAAATATGATCATATCAGGAATGGTGGCTGAATCGGAATTTGAAAAAGGAAGCTTAATTATCAAAGAGCACAAGAAGGAAAAAGAGCAGATGTCAGAGCAATTAAGGGTGATGAAGGAAAAGAATGAAGAATATATCAATAGAATCATTGCTTTGGAAGAAGCTGAGGTTCAGAAGCAGAATAGAATTCAATATTTGGAAGATAAGAGTGTAAAGTTATCAGAGCAGAATGCCAAAATGGAAATGGAATTAAAAACCATAGTAGGAAGATACAGAACTTTGCAAACATCATATCAAATTCTGACCAGAGCACATGAAGAGATTAATAAGTTGATGCTAGAAGAAGGTCCACTGAAAGATGAAGGTAAACCTGCTCAGTTGACAGAGGAAGAAAAGGAAGAGCTTCATAAAGAAATTCAAAGACTTCAAATAGAATTAAAAGAGGCCAAAGAAATGGAGAAACAGGCAAACACTCATGCTGTCACATCAATGAGAGGATTTCATCAATTACATATTGAGGTAGAAAAGGAAAGAAGTGAATGGCAGACAAAAATGGAGAAGGAAAGAGAGGAGTGGAGGAAGGAAAAGGAGTTATGGGCAGCTCAGAACAAGAGTTTAATGATGACTATAGAAGAATTACAGAAACAGTTGGAGAAACCAGAAGTTCAAGAAGAAATTCAAAATCAAGTACAGGCAGAAGATACAAATACAAGAGAATATGAAACAGGGAATTTTGATAGAGAACAAGAGAACAATGAACCAGCATCCAAAGAACCAGAGGAAAAGTATTCTGAAGATTTTGTCCAGAAATTATTGACCAATAGAGAGTCAAGGATGGAATTTATCAGAAAAATGCATGATGAGTATGAAGATCAAATAGTTACCTTTGCTCTGAATAAAGGCATTAATCCAGATCAGCATCATTGGGCTGCAGATGGATTAGGAATACCCTTCTGTATGATTTTGGAGAGTATAAAGAATTATCAATTGGCCAGAGTAGGGTTATCTCCAAACAAATACCTTGAATATGAAGAAGATATTAATGTCACGAAGGAGTTATTCGAAAGAGCCAATCCCAAATGGAGAAATAAGTGGCTGGATGCCAATAAGGAATGTAGGAAAATCTGGAAAGAGGCACCTCTGCATTTAAAGATCAATCCAGCTTATTGCCCAGTTGCCAGAAGAAGAGAATGGACTGTTTTTTGGGACAGAAGAAAAGAAGGTTAGATCCCAGCTAAATGGTTAAACTTCCCTAAGATAGCAGGTCCAAAGGCAGGAACTTGGCCTACAAAGAGTTATATGGTGAACACTACCGAGTCAGTCATAGCTATGTATAAAGATGTTAATGACCCTGCTTGCATATTACTTATCAAAATAATGAGGGTACTTCTAGCTTGTATAGAAACATATACAGATATAGATGTTAGAGTTTTGAATTACATTGGTTTCAATTCTCCTACGGATGCCTTATTATTTGATCTAAGTGAGACACCTGATAGGATCTGTCTGATGGCCTACTACAGCAGAATTATATTTTTGGGTAGTTATTACTTACAGATTTTTGAGGATGCCTTCGATTATGGGTTTTTTGAGAGGGAGTCAGAGATTTTTGGAAACCTATCAGTCGTTACCAAGTCCAGACTTACAGCATATGAAGCTGCCTACACAGAGTACTTGAAAAAGGATGTCATAGATAAACCTGAAGCTGCAATACAGTGGAGAAAGGCTTTATTCGAGATGGTCAACAATCTAAATGTAACAGAAAGAAAAAGTCATGATTTGCTGTCACAAGTATATGAAAGAAAGAAGAAATGAAGAAAAGTGATCAGTGTAGAGGAGCAGGAAAATCTTTCGTCAAGAGCCGAAAGGCTTAGGAGGGGAAGGATGTTGGAAGATGCATTTTTGGAAACCCTTTTTGAAGGAAAATTATTGTAAAATGATAGAAATTTGTAAATATTTATGCAATTGTTGTAAAAATAAGGAAGAGTCTTCCTTATGTAGGATAGAATCTTATGTATTTTTTCTAGAATTTTTGGAAACTCTTAGATAGCATATTTTTTAGAATAATAGAGGAAAGGACCAAAATTCAAGTGTGAAAGAGGACACTTGAAAATGTATATAAGTCAATTTTCTCTATTTTGGGGGATTGGTTAGTCATTTGTACATGCTATCAATAGAGAAGAGAGAGTTTCTGCTAAAATCGTGTTTTCTCCTATTGTGTGTGTTTCCTTTGATGTGAGAGCTTGTTTCTTGCTTTATCATGGAGATTTGTGAGCTTCATTTGTGTAATACTGAGTAAGATGTATGAAGAGAGATGATTATTGATGTCTTGAGTGAAGAAGGATTGAAGAATGTTGCAGAAATGTGAAAATCGTCTGTTGGAACAGAATCGCGATTGTCTCGTCTCTGTGATACAGGTAATATTTTTCTAGTTTGATTTCATATTCATGTTCTGCTGAGAAAATAGCATGAAATAGACACAAAGATTGTAGAAAATGGTGAAGATTTGCTCTAGATAAGGTAAACCCTAGAAATTTCCTCTTCATTTTCATTTTCTTAGAATTCCAGCCATCAATCTCTTATTTCTATGAATCTATCATCTAGAAGGGGCTGTGGTCTTATGGATATTCCCAGGATTGACAAAATAAAGATGATTTGTTGATTCTTTTGTACTTCATGATTGGAGAGGATAACTCCAAAGTCAATAACAAACACCGGCCTAGTTAAAAATTAGGTTCTAGAGCCTATTTGAGGGCTCAAACAGAGTCTTATAATTATGAAAATTGATATGTAGCTAGTTCTAATACTCCTCAAGCTTGAGGACTCCTCGGCTTGCACAAAATGGAGTCTATTCTACCACAAACAGAATTTTACAATGTTTGTGTAGTGATTAAAATCACTTGAGTTGTAAATGTTCCATGGAAAAAATGATTGGGCCTTGTTGCCGTATTGTGCATGACTCCTCCATTGCGCTAGTATGCTCTTCATCTGACTTGTATGCCAACAAACAACTAATCCCTCATCTTGTCACAGAAGAGCTTAGCTTCGGTGGTCCCAAAGGAAAGGACAACCACAACCAAATGTTATATGCAGGTCGAGGTAAAGGAAGAAACTCAAGAGGAGGCTCAAGAGGAAAAGGAAGAGGTCACAACCACTCCAACTATAATCAAAACAATTCGGAAGACAACAAGGATGCATTAAATGCCAACACACAAGGAAGAGGTTGAGGTAGAAGTAGAGGAAGAGGCCGAAGCTCCTACAATTCTCATAAAGGTATAACATGCTATCATTGTGGTAAAGTAGGACACTATGCTAGTGATTGTTGGCTGAAGAATGGAAGACCAAATGGAGGCAATCAAAGGAACCAAAGCAACTATGCAAGCACCTCAAGTGAAGGAAGCAAGGACACACTACTTGCAATGAGACATGAGTATAGAAGCTCTTGTGAAGATGACAAAAAATGGTACATTGATTCAGGTTGTAGTAACCATATGTCATGCCAAGGAAGTTTGTTCACTAATCTACAGGTACCAAGTGGAAAAGGATGTGTTGAAACAGGTGACGATACTCAACACATGATTGAACACATTGGAGATATAAGGCTTGGAGATACAAGCAGAGCAAAGGTACTATCTAATGTTCTTCATGTTCCTACAATTTCAAAGAACTTGATTTCAGTAGGACAAATGGTAGAGAAGGGTTATCATGTCATATTCAATGAGAATGGGTGCTTCATAAAGAATCCAAAAGAAGGCTTCAAGGTCATTGCTCGAGGTAGAAGAGAAGGAAGGATGTTCACTTTGGATGTCCAACATCTACATGGAAAGGTCATGTACATTCAATGTGGGAACAAGAAGATTTCAGAGCTGGACTTATAGCACAAAAGAATAGGACACATCAACATTCCAAAGCTGAAGGACATGAGCAAACATGAAGTGGTAAGAGGTCTTCCAAAATTTAATAGCATTGGACTACATGAGTTATGTGAAGCTTGTCAACTAGGAAAGCAAACGAGGCAGCCATTCAAGAGGAGCAATTATGTGGCTCCAAATGTCTTGGACTTGATACATACGGATGTATGGGGACCAACCCAAGAGGCATCAATGGCTGGTAATAGATTTTTTGTCACCTTCATTGATGATCACTCAAGAAAGGTATGGCTATTTTGTATGAAGCTAAAATCAGAGGTGTTTTCTATATTCAAAAGTTTCAAAGCTGAAGTTGAAAAGGAAACAGGAAGGTCTATCAAAACCTTAAGGTCCGATGGTGGAGGAGAATAATTCTCCAAAGAATTTTCAGATTTTCTACAAGAGAATGGGATCAAAAGGCAATTCACTTGTAGGTATACACCACAACAAAATGGAGTAGCTGAGAGGAAAAATAGGCAAATTGCTGAAATTGCAAGATGCATGCTCAACGAGATGAAGGTACCATTGTACTATTGGGCTGAAGCTACCACAACCGCCATTTACTTGATGAATAGGTGCCAACATCAGGAATACATCACTTGACTCCAGAAGAGGTATATTCCGGTAAGAAACCTGATCTTACACACCTCAAAGTGTTTGGATGTGTTTGCTTTGTTCACATTCCACAGGAAGTTAGAACAAAGATGGAACCAAGGTCAGAAAAATGCATTTTCATTGGCTACTCAACGGAGCAAAAAGGATACAAGTGTTACAATCCTAGAACAAAGGAATTAAGAGTCTCGCAAGATGTGGTCTTTGATGAACTAAGACCATGGTATGAAGATAAAGGAAAGGAAAAGATTCTTGAAGAAGATTGTGATGATTATGCAGGAAAAAATCAAAGAGAAGTTCAACAATCAAGTACAAAGGATTCAGGTCCAGAGGCATCTACATCAAATGAAGAATGTTCAACATGGAGGGGGAGTCATTCTTGTGCTACTCCAAACAGTGAGGTAGATGCAAGTGAAGAAGAATATGAAGAGGTAATCACTCCGATGGTAAAGCTAAATAGGTTAAAGAAGCAACTCTCTAAAGGCAATGAAAGAAGATCTTCAAGGACAAAGTATCCAACTCAAAGGTTAAGTTATGATAGTTTTATGGCGACACATTTTGCATACATGATGCAGGTTATCAAAGACAAAGAGCCTGAGACATATGAAGAAGCTTGCACACAAAAGGAATGGAAGCAAGCTATGAAAGAGGAGATCAAAGCTCTCAAAGATAATCACACATGGGAGCTAGTGCCAAAGAAAGAAGGTATGAAGATTGTTCCAAACAAATGGGTGTTTAAAGTAAAGAGGAATGCTGATGGTTCACTAGCTAGATATAAAGCTAGATTAGTTGCCAAAGGATTTAAACAAACACAAGGCATAGATTATGATGAAGTTTCCAGCCCCGTTGCAAAGATGGGAACTATCAGAACCTTAATAGCAATTGGTGCTTCAAGGAGATGGCCATTATATCAACTCGACATCAAAAATGCTTTTCTCAATGGAGAACTACAAGAAGAGGTATACATGAGTCAACCGGTTAGATCTAAAGATGAAAACCATCCAAATTTTGTTTGCAGGTTGAAGAAGGCACTTTATGGCTTGAAGCAAGCACCAAGAGCATGGAATCAGAGATTGGTAGAGTATCTAACTAAGTGTGGATACAACCCAAGTAGTGCAGATCCTTCGTTGTACATGAAGAAGGAAGAAAATAGAGAGGTATATATTTGCATATACGTCGATGACCTCATCATAAGAGGAAATGATGTTACAGGGATTAAAGATATCAAAAGGAAGCTTGGTAAGGAGTTTAAAATTTTAGATCTTGGAGAGCTGAAATATTTTTTAGGAATTGAAGTTGTTTATGGAAAGAGTGGCATTTACTTGATGCAAAGGAAGTACTTGTTGGATGTTCTTTTCAGATTTGGAATGAGTGAATGCAAACCACTCACTCAACCCATGGACACAAATACAAAGATTTGTTCAAATGATGGAGAACCATTGGAAGATGTAACGACATACAGAAGCATTGTAGGATCATTGATCCATGCAAACATTACAAGACCTGATTTGTCTAATGTTGTTGGTGTACTTTCTCAGTTTATGCAAGCCCCGACAAGTGAACACTTAAATTCAGCCAAGAGAGTGTTGAGATACATAAAGCATACAGTTAATCATGCTTTGTTTTACAAGTTTGATGAAGAATTGCAGGTCAAAGGCTTTAGTGATGCTGATTGGGCAGGCTCAAAGGAAGATAGAAAATCAACCTGAGGTTATGTGTTCATGATAGGAAGCAAACCTATCACATGGAGCTCAAAGAAACAACCTACTGTTGCACTTTCATCTACGGAGGCTGAATATAGAGGATTAGCTTTTGCCACATATGAAGCAATGTGGATTAAAAAGCTTTTGGCTGATCTTGGAGTGCAAGTTGGAACCATCCCTATATACGGTGATAACATGTCAAGTATTTACTTGGCAAGCAATCCTATGTTTCATGCAAGGAGCAAGCACATAGAGGTCCACTACCACTATGTAAGGGAGAAGGTGCTGAGCAAAGATGTGGAGGTGAAGTTCATCAGAACCAAAGAGCAGGTTGCAGATATATTTACGAAGTTCTTGGATGCTTCTAAACTCAAAGGTTTCAAGGATGCGATAAAATTGAAGGACATGGATGAAGATAACTCCCAAATGAGCTTGAGGGGGAGTGTTGAAGATAAATGTACAAGCTCATTTTCATATGAGCCATGCTTGGATAAATTTACCAAATATAAAGATAAAGAAAAAGTGGAGGAAAAAAATGAAAAAATAATAAAAGAAAAAGTCCAGTCAAAATTCATAATGAGTAAGAGATACAATATCTTGCCTTGTAGTTAGTAGCATGTAGTGGAGAAAGTGGTGAGTTAAGAAGAAGGCACAAACTTCTTCACATGCTCATTGGTTATAAAAGTGAAGTGGGAGCACATTCAAAACAAGGAGAGAAAGAGGCAAGAGCTCCCAATAGTCGGATCTGGCCATTTTGTCATTTTGGCTTCCCTTAGACTCCTTCCAGCCGCACGTCAGTTTGTACACAGCTCTATTGCAGAGCTCATATCTCCGTGCATATGCAACCATTTTGTGCGTTTAAACATTCATTAGAAAGCTTATCTCGTGTAGTCTCTTCATATCAAATATCTCTTTGAAACCGTATGTAGTTGGGGAGATATCAGTGGAAGAGTGAAGTCTAGTTTTTCAGTATACCTGTGTAGATAGGTAGTCTATTTTGGTCGGTTCAGTTTCCCAACCAAAACATATCCAAATTGCATGATTTTTTGTCTTCTTGGAAATCTCTTGGCATCTACTTTCACTGTCTTAAATATCTCATTCAGATCATTCATACTCTGTGAGATATCTGTCATAGAGTAAAGTCCAGTTTTATAGTATACTTATGTGTGCAAGTGGTCTATCTTGGTGAGTTGAGTTTCCTAATCAAAACTCATCCAAATTACTTGATTTTTAGCTTTTTGGAAAGCTATTTGTGTCTACTTTATCTATACCAAATATCTTGCTCAAAAGATATATATTTAGAGAGCTATTAGTCCGAGAGTGAAGCTCAGTTCTTCAGCATACCTGTGTGGACAGGTAGTTCATCTTTGACAGTTGTGTTTCCTAATCAAACTTGTCCAAATTAAGTCATTTACAGCTTGTTAGAAAGCCCTCTTTGTGTACTTTGATTGCCTAAAGTCTCAAGTCCATTTGAGTTTTTTATTGAAAGCAGCAAGCTATCTAAGGTGCAGATGTTTGTCCAAGTGCTGGACATACAAGGGTTCACTACACACTTCCGTTGCGCATAGGAGAACTCATTCTCCACAACAACTCCCACTGCAAATGCAATGTCTGGTCTCGTAGCTACCATAGCACACATGAGACTACCAACAACAGACTGATAGGGAATTTTGGTCATGAATTCCTTTTCCTCATCTAATTTGGGGCAGTCATCCTTGCTGAATTTCACATATGTGGGTAAAGGTGTACTCAATGCCTTTCCACCCTGCATATTGAATCGGTGAAGTACTTTGGATATGTACTCACTTTGAGACAAGTATATGCATCTTTTACTCCTATCACGAGTAATGCGCATGCCAAGAATATGTTTGGCATCCCCCAAATCCTTCATATCAAATGTCTGACTCAACTTCTTTTTGACAAGTGACAAATCATGAGAGGACTTCCCAGCAATCAACATATCATCGACGTAAAGTATGAAGCATATCAAGCTTCCATCAGAACATCTCTTTGTGTAGAGACAATGATCCTCATTGCTCCGAGAATAGCCTTGGGACTTCATAAAAGCATCAAACTTTTGGTACCATTGTCTAGGAGACTGTTTAAGTCCATACAAGCTCTTTTTGAGCTTACAAACTAGACTTTCCTTGCCAGGAACTACATAACCCTCTGATTGTTCCATATAGATCTCATCTGTAAGATCTCCATGCAAGAAAGCTGTTTTTACATCCATTTGGACTAGCTGTAAGTCCTCCATTGCAACGAATCCAAGCAACATGCGCAAAGTAGTCATCTTGACCACTGGAGAGAAGATTTCCTCAAAATCAACACCATGTTGTTGCTTAAAACCCTTTGCAACAAGTCGTGCTTTATATTTTGGAGAAGCACTATGTGATGTGAATTTCAGCTTATATACCCATTTACATGGTAAAGCTTTCCTACCCTTTGGCAAAGGTACTAAGTCCCAAGTACCATTCTTGTGAATAGAATCCAACTCACTCTTCATGGCACGCTCCCACTTGACATGATCCTCTGTCTGCATAGCCTCTTTGTAGAAAGAAGGCTCACCGGCATCTGTTAGCATAACAAAATCTAAACCTGGAACATATCTATAGGTGGATATGAGACACGTGCAGAACGTCTCAATGGTTGCTGAACAGGAACATGTGCAGACTGATCTAAATGGACATTCTCTTGAACATCCCTATGTGCAACATTTTTATGCATGCTAATCGGAGGACTAGTATCCTCATATACCACTCTTCTCACTTCAACCTCCTTAATGGGCTGTTTATGCATCTTAGACTCATTAAAAATGACATCACTACTTCTAATCACTAACCGTGTTTTAGGATCCGATAAGCGATATCCAAATTGTCCTTCTCGACCATATCCAAGAAAAATGCATTTCTTTGACTTATGGTCCAACTTTTGTCTAAGATTCTTGGGAATATGAACATATGCTTCACACCCAAAAACTCAAAGATGATCATAATATGGTGGTTTCCCTGTCCATAACTCTTCTGCCACTTTCAGACCTTTGGCAGTACTAGGTGAAAGGTTAATCTCATGAACTGCAGTCAATACTGCTTCTGCCCAAAAACCTTGTGAGAGGTTTGCATGATGCAACATAGATACTACTCTATCTTGAATAGTTCTATTCATCCTCTCAGCTACACCATTCTGTACTGGGGTATAAGGAGCTCTAGACTCTCTACGAATCCCTCTAGACTGACAGAAAAGGCTGAATTCATGTGAGGTATACTCACCCCGATTATCTGAACGTAAAGCCTTAAGCTTAGTTCCTTTTTCACTCTCAACTAAAGCAAGCCATTTTCTGAAAGTAGGGAATACATCATCCTTTGATTTGATAGGATATACCCAGACTTTTTTAGTAGCATCATCTATGAAAGTGACAAAGTAAAGAGAACCACCTAAGGACCTAGTGGGCATAGGACCACACACATCTGTATGAACGAGATCTAAAGGCTGAATTGAGGAGTCAATGTGCATTCTATGTACATTTCTAGTTTGCTTTCCATATTGACAATGCTCACAAAATGAAAAATCAGAGAAGGATAACACAGGTAAGTAGCCAAAACGAGAAAGATTTTCCATTCCACTACGAGATATATGGCCCAAACGACCATGCCAAATACAAGCCATAGGCTATTCAGTAACAGCTAACAAGTGTTCTTTCTGTGATACAAATAAAGGATAAAGTGAGCCAACTTTGCTTCCTTTTGCAATAACCATATTGCCCTTTGATATACGAAAGGAATGAGCATAGAAGACCACCTTGTAACCAAGGTCATCAAGTTGACCAACTGACATCAAACTGCGTGATAATGAGGTACATGGCGTACATTATGCATAGTAAATTTTGAACCATCAATAAACTGCACAACCACATCTCCAATCCCCACAACATCACACTGGTAAGAGTCACCAAGTATCACGGTACCAAGAGACTTTGCTGCATAATTTGAGAACCATTCTCTATGTGGTGTCACATGGAAAGAAGCACCAGAATCTAGCAGCCAGGTGTGGGAAAGAGAATCAGCCATAAGTGCCTCAAATGGCACAGTACTATCAAGTGTCAACACATCAGGATCATCAGAAATAGCATTAATTTCTTCAATCGTCACAATCAAAGTAGATGGTGTAGGTAACTGTTTAACATGCCCATCAACATTCTATCCTTTACCTTTAGCATTCTTTAATGCATAACAATCTTTCTTCATGTGTCCTTTCTTATGACAATAATGGCATTCGATATCCCTCTTCCTTGATTTACTTCTACTCTTATTCCATTGATCATTCTTTTCCTTGTTCTTGCTCCTGCCACGTTGTTGATTCTTTCCTTGGTAAGAATCACGAACATTATATGCATCTCCACTCTGAGTGCCAACCATAGATTTTCTACGAATCTCCTCACTCAAGAGTGCTCCACATATGTCATCATAGACGAGTTTACTGCCAGGTGCACTGTTGCTAATAGCTGTGCAAAACGTATCCCATGATGATGGCAGGGTGCATAACAGCAATACTGCTTTCATTTCATTATCCATATCCATTTTCTAAGCCTGTAACTGGGAGAATATAGCATCAAACTCATTTAGATGAGAAGCAACACTATCTGTGTCCTCCATACGAAGGTCATATAATTTTCTCATCAGATACACTTTATTTGATGCCGTCTCTTTTTCATATGTATTGCATAGCTTCTTCCAAAGCTCCTCTGCACTTTCACAGTCTAATACTGTAAAGTAAACATTATCTGCCAGGTGCAAGCGAATGGTAGACCTGGCCATTTCATCTAACTCATCCCAATCATCTTCATCCATGTCAACAGGCTTCTTTGAAATCCCATTTACTGGCTTCCATTGCCTTCTTTGAATCACCACATCTTTAATCTCATTCTTCCATAGAGCAAAGTTTGTGCCATCAAATTTTCGGATCTCAAAATGGTCTTTGCCCTGCAAGTTATAGCTCCTTCTCGGAACACTAGTACTAGACCCTGATCCACCGGATGTGCCTGAGACTTCTGATGCCATGATCGTAGAGAACTGAATAGAATGATAATGGAGCTAGAAGAGTCCAAACACCAACAAATAAGTGTATCAAGGAGTAAATCGACCACTCTATAGTTGACTAAACCAGAAATTTGGAAAAATTTTGCCAGAGTATCCTCTGCAAAATTAGCATATGACCAGTGTCAAAGTATCATAAAACTGCAAGTACTGACATGTCTACCTGCATAGTGAATCACTGACTCCACTGCATATAATCAGCTACCCAATAAAAGCCAACTAGGCTTATCGAGCACTTATGAACAACTATCATACATCTCCTATGGCGAGGCTGGGTAAGTCTTCCACCTGCATCACCAAGAGACCCCGACATTTGGGTGTCTCCCAGTTAAGAAAACCTCACCACGACCCTCTTTATCAAACGTAAAAGGCTTTATGTAAAGAACATAACCGCTATATCAATGACCACATGGACGTACATAAGCGGTATCCACAGAAGTGTACATGGTGTGTATGTGCTCAATATATGCAATAAAATGACACTAAAAGGCTGAATACACAACCCAAAAACTAGCCAATACCACCTGCAAGTGTCTGTCAACTCTGATGTTTTAGGCTTTAAAAACCTGCATAAATTTGCAGCGACTGCTCCCACCAAAACTGAAAACCCCTCGAGAAACCTGTAGTTTTATGAGTGTGGCTGAAAATACAGCCCCAAAGATTGATATTTATTGTTTGAGAAGTACAAGGAACACTCTTCTTGATGTTCTTAGACCTGTGCGAAGAGAACTATGTGTGAAAGTACTCCGAAATGGCTCCAAAAAACAACCCAAAATTGCTTCAGAAATAGGCTTTGAAAGCAAAAAATGAAGCTTTGAGGGACCAAAACTTGTTCAAGGTAATGTCAACCTTAGTCTTTCCCCTTCTTCAAACACCACAAGAGTGTAGCTTAGTGGCAAGAGATTGCCATGGTTAAGTGAGCTCTGGGGGGAACAGTACTGGGATGGATGACCTCCCGAGAAGTACCGGGAACCTCTATATTCCTTGATCGTTGAGGTCCTCCCTCGCACACAGCCAACGGCGCCAATGGTGACTTCGGTGACTCGGATGACAAGGTATGCCAAGGTCTATGCCTTGGTCGCCGCCTTAGTCATAAGCCTTGGCCTTTCACATGGACACTAATGGTAACACAGAGAAGTATCTGCCTTGCTCATGACAAATCCTTGGTCTTGGAGGTATGTAGTTAACCTGTAATTCCATGCCCTAGGTGCCTGCTTCAATCCATATAAAGCCTTTTTTAATTTGCAAACATATGTTACCTTCTTAGGGTCCTCATAGCCAGGAGGTTGTGACATGTATACGTCCTCTGAAATCCATCCATTCAAGAAAGCATTCTTGACATCCAATTGGTACATATTCCAATTTTTTGATGCAGCCACACTTACCAATACTCTGATGGTTGGCATCTTGGCCACATGTGAGAATGTCTCCTCATAGTCAATGCCTTGGGTTTGTGCAAAACCCTTGGCTACCAATGTGGCTCTCTACCTATTGATTGTGCCATCAGAATTCCTTTTAAGCTTGTAGATCCATCTGGATCCTATTACCTTCATTGAGTCGTTCTTAGGTACTAACTCCCATGTGTCACTTTCTTTAAGTGCATCAATCTCCTCATCCATAGCTTCTTTCCATTCTGATTTGGTTATTGCTTCTTCATATGATCCTGGTTCTTCATTTGACAAATCTTTGGCAAGATAAACAGAATGTTTAGTAACAAGAGATGTATCATACCCATATCTGATAGGTTTCTTGCTTTCTCTTTGTGATCTTCTAAATGGTTGAGTTGAGGATTCAGGTATGTCTTCAAGCTTCTTCATCTTCATTTTGCCTTTGGATTTCCATGCTTTGAATTCTTCAACATTGATAGTGTCTCATCTGAACTTGAGGCTTCATTCTGAGTAGGTTCCTCCTTTGTAAGAGTTGGAAATTCCTCTTCCAAATCATAGGGTAACTTGACCTTCCTCCATTCATTCTCATACCAAGAATCATTTTCATCAAAGAAAACATCTCTGCTTACCATGAATCCTTTATTGGTAAGGTTATAAAACCTGTAACCTTTTTTATTTAAGTCATACCCAATAAAGATGCATTTTTCAGCTTTTGGGTCTAGCTTACCTCTTATCTGAGAAGGAATGTGTACATATGCTACACATCCAAATATTTTGCAATTGTCAAGTGAAGGTCTCTTACCATGCCATGCTTCATAGGGTGTCATGCCATCAAGAGACTTAGATGGTAACCTGTTTATGAGGTAAGTGGCAGTAGAAACACTCTCTACCCATAGATAGTTAGGTAACTTTTTCTCATTAAGCATAGATCTAGCTGTCTCAACAATTAATCTATTTCTTCTCTCAGCTACCCCATTCTGTTCAAGAGAATACCTTGTGGTTATCTCTCTTCTGATGCCTCTGTCTTGCAAGAAGTCTTCAAATTCATCGGAGAAGTACTCACCTCCTCGATCTGACCTTAGCCTCTTCAAATTCCTTCCTGTCTGATTTTCAACTAATGCAAGATATTTTTTAAAGCAATTAAATACCTCATCCTTGTGCTTCATGAAGTATAATACAGTCCATCTGCTATAATCATCAATGAAAGACACATAGTACCTTGATCCTGGGACTGAGGGTTCTTTGCTTGGTCCCCATACATCTGTGTGGACAAGCTCTAGGTAGTCTTCATGTATGTATCCTTTCTTTGAGAAGGGTAACCTGTGAGACTTCCCAAATTGACGAGCACCACACTTATAAATCATATGTTGCTTGGATACATTAGGTATCCCAAGCACACATTGGTCCCTGCACATTTGTTTCAAGGTTCTTTCTCCTATGTGCCCTAACCTTTTGTGCCTAATCTCAAGCTCTGAAAGTGTCTGATCTTAATAACTGTATAGTGTAATGTTCTTGGTATCTTCTAACTCAAAAGTGAAAAGTCTACTTGATTTTTCTCCTTTAGCTATCCTCTTGAACCCATGTCTTGGGTCCTCCACATATGCTCCATATTGGTTGAACCTAACCTGCAAACCTTTCTCCACAATCTGACCAACACTCATCAAATTTTTGGTAATGGTTGGTATCTGATTTCCATCACAAGTCTTAACATTTCCAAACTTTAACTACAAAATGCTTTGTGTCATCACCTCTTTGGACTTGATGCTTACCTTTTGGTTCCTCAAGATCAGAAAGTAATGCTACATTGCCAGCCACATGATTTGAACATCCTGAGTCAATGTAGAATAGGTGGTCATCATTGGTACCTGACTTTGAAGTCATGTTCATGATCAGAAGACAGTCATCTTGCTCCTCTGTGTAGTTGTTGTAATCCTTCCTGGATTTGAATCCTCCTTGGTAGTTGCCATTGTAATTATTGTTGTAGTTGTTGTTGTAATTATTGTTGTAGCCTTGGTGATAGTTGAATCTACCTCTTGACTATGAGTAGCCACCTCTTTGGTATCCTCTTCCTCTCTGATTCTTGTAATTCCTGAAACACTCATCTGTAGTATAATTTGATAAACCACAAATGTTGCATGGTGAGGAGTTATAAGATCTCCCCCTACCTGGCTTACCTCCTCTGCCCCTTCCTCTTGAAGATCTACCTCTCCCTGCATAGTTGGCTTGAGAGGTTGATCCTTCATCTTCCACCTTCTTGCTCTTGCCTTTATCTTTAGATTTCTTATCAGTGTATAGGGCAGAAGAATTATTACCTTTGGATGTGTATCCATTTTTTTTGAGCTTTGCTTCATGAGTAAACAATTGTCCCATGAGATTTGTAAGATCTGGAGTGTGCATGTCCATGTAGAGATCCATGGCAGTGGTGAAGCTCTCCCATTTGTCATCAACCTTGATCCCATTGATCACTTGCCTTACAATCTGTTCTTCTTGAATCTCTTCTCCTATGCTTGCTAACTGATCTGCTACATCTTTAATCTTGGTCACAAATTCTGAAAGAGCCTGCTTAGGTTGCTTCCTTAGTGTTGTGAATTCAATCCACAATTGATTTTTCCTAGCCCTTGTGTTGGAGGAAAAGTATGATGACAAGGTTTCCCAAGTCTCTTGGGATGTCTTACAATTTCTAATATGTGGCAAAAGAAAATCAGATATAGAGTTGAGTAAGTAAGACCTTGCCAATGCATCCTTAGCACACCATGTGTTGAGCTTTTCATGTTCTTCCTTGGTTGGTAATCCTCTTGCTTTGAATGAGGGCAATTCCTCATCTCCTGAGATGTAGCCATAGAGACTCCTTCCTTGTAAGTAGGTCTTCATCCTTAGAGACCATGCTTGATAGTTGTTCCTGCCCAATTTGTCAATAAATAAAGGAAAACCATCTCCCATTTTACCTTAGTTTGCTCTAATACCACTGTTGGGAATGATGGATGGATACTCCAAGAGACTGAGTAGGTACTATTAAACCTGCTTTGTACCAGCCCTCTTTTGCTCCAGAGTTGATAACTAGACCTCCTTAGCTTTCCAATGACACCATAAAATGTCCTATGTCTTTTGGAAATGATGTGTGCAATGATTGAATCAAAATAGATAACTTTTGAAGTCACAAACTCACGAAAACCTTCTATTTATGGCTTGACACCTGCTGAGTATTTTGCTCAGTATGACCAGCACAGTAGGAATTGGAAAACTTCCTTTTAGGGGCATCTAATTAGCTTAGTAAGCTAGCTATTCCAAGTGGAATGATGAAAAATGATAAACTATGCTAAGAGAAATTAATTTAGCAAGTTAAGCTATACCCCTGACTTTTTAGGACTATACTAGAAAATGACCAGAGTTCACCTCGACGCAGATTTCTCCAAAATGGCTGAATAGAATGTCTTCAAACTCTGATAGCAGGTAGATTAGGTCAAGCTGAATCCAACAAGCTTTGAATCACTGAATGTGGTGAAGAATTGACCGAGATATGCCCTTGACAAGTTGATAGACTTTTGAGTAGACTAACAAAGAACTCAGAGATGGACAATATGAATGTATGTATTAATGAACATTTGTATACAACTCCATTTGCATGAACATCAATGCCAAATGGTGTAGAGAGGTGTGGGCTTGAGTGTAGACCTCACACACATGCAAAAATCAGTAATGCTAGGCTCGGGAGTGCTCTCTCTTACCCGCAACTTTTCATATCCATTTTTATAAGAGATGACTAAAAATTTGAATTCAAATTCAAACTTTTGGCTCCCTATGATCAAGCTCCTAAATGCTTGGAGATATTCTTTCATTCAAGCAACTAATTTTCCATGAATCCTTTTGGTAGGTGATTACAAGAGATTCCAAGTCAATTTGACTTTTACGATGAGGTAAAGTGGTAATTAACCACTAGCATATGTTCCTATGCTTCTTCATGTATGTATAGACTTCAATGCATCCTTTGAGCCAAATGTGTAGGCTTGTATTTTACACCAACAACAAAGGGAGTTGACAATAAGCCAACCTCAAGTTGCTTATCCCTTGCCCTTGTAAGCCCAGGAAGTGTGTTCCCAAGCCTGCATTCACTCTTGCCTTGAATGCCCGTTGATGCTCTTAGTGGACCTCTAAAAGTCCCAAAGTTAGCTCGAGATTTAAATTCAATTGACATAGTAGACCATTTTCATTCATGTAATTCATAGACCAAATTGTCCTTTGTCTTTATTGGAAAACAATCCTAAAGACCCCTCAGTTTTCTTACCCTTAGGTATGGTCAACTTCAAAATACCCTATCTATAACTCCCCGTATTAGTTTTCCAATGAGCCTAAGATCACTCCGAACGGATTTTGTATGAGAACGTTATGACAGTTCAGGGTTCTAGGGTTAAAACAAGGTTTAAACAGGCTAACAGGCGAATAGGGTTTTCTTGAATTACTTGCTTACGGCCTCCCTATGTGAACTATAGAACAATATTCATGCGCAAAATTAGCCAAATTTTCCAAATTAAAAAACCCTAAGAAATCGGTCGAAAATGGTTGTCAATCACGATGGACAGGGCTGTTCGTCGTGGCCTATCAATCGTAGTGGACACGTGTCAATCGTGATGGAAGGTTGTCAATCATTATGGACAGAGGGTGTCGGTTATGGTTGATGGGGCAATCGTGATTGATGGTGTCATATGATGGACTAACTTTTTTGGGGTTTTTGCGTGATTTTGTGTCAATCGTGGTCTATGAGTCATGATGGACCGGTTTCTCGATAAAATGGGGTATCAATCGTGATTTTTCTATCCATCACAATGGACACGTGTCAATCGTGATGGATGGCTATCAATCGTGATGGATGGCTATCAATCGCGATGGACAGGCACTCCGTTGTGGGTTGTCAATCGCGTTCGATTGAAATTTTTGCCGTTTTGCGCTTTTGTGTGTCAATCGGGCCTCTATGCGTCGTGATGGATAAGAATTTCATCGAATCGATTGTCAATCGTGAAGTTCTCTGTCGATCGCGATGGACACCTGTGTCCGTTGCGATGGATACCGTCTGTCACGATTGACAGAGGTGTCCATCGGAGCCTATCTCTACTCCTGTCCCTTTGAGCTCCATGAGCATGGGATGTTCCAGCTCCTTGGTCACCATAGGAAACATTAGATCTTGATTGGGGAAAATAAATTCACCCTTCCAAGTGTAGGCATGCCTACCATGTTCTGAGACCACAAACATCCTCTCTGAAGTATTGTCCAGATAGGTCACTTTGCCTGGGCCATTAGGATCTTTAAACTCATAGATCATGAGCATTCGTGCCTCATTAGATTGGTCAGTCTTATACCTCCAAAAGGCCTCATCAGTCTCCCAGTTCAAGAGCAAATCTATGCTCTTATTGTCCTAGGGAACCCACTCTGGTGTGATGATTCTAGTGAGGACTAATTTTCCTCGAGGAGTTCTGGGCTCTCTTGCTAAGTTCCCTTGCTTTATGTCACCTAAGTCTGTCTCTGGAATGACATTACCAAATTCATCAGTTCGATCCGATTGGTTGGTGACTACGTACATTGTCCCTTCTTTATCTAAGTATGCACCATTCTCAAATTTAACAACTGGATGTTCTAATCCACACGATTGATCAGAGTTTTTAATCTGGACAACAGATCTTCTCAGACCATCCTCATAGATGCGAGAACCTAATCGGTTTGTCCTGATATATTCTAGTTGTGTTTTGTAAGGGCCTTCGGGTTTCTCTAACTAAGCCACATCTGAACTTCCTGTAGGTCTCTCCATACCATCAGACATCTCTGATTCACTAGTTTCAGAGCTAGGGTAGTGCGGATAAGTGCTCAACTGCTGGGCCCAAGACCTAGCAGTGTGATTGACACTAGCCTCTAAAGACTTATGGCTTTGTCTATCTCTCCCTAGATGTCGTCCATATCTAAGGTTCATATGCCTGATTTAACAACTCCAATTTTACCCAAGTACAACCTCGTTGCAGATCGATTTGTATCAGTCACTTAGTTCTTTTTTTTTTTGGTGATTATCGTATTTATGCTCTTGTCTGAGGACTCGTCATCAGGAACACTTCAGTGAATTTCTGCACTTTAAGTTGATCATACCACATTAAGTTCTTTCCTTTAAAGTTATCGATCACAAAGAGATTATCTTTCAGCTTGAACTTGAGTGCTTAAGTAGTCTTCAACTTGATAGATGCCTATCGTCACACTGACTTAATTCTAGCGCTACTCACACTTAGCCTAAGCTAGGAACTAACAAAGGAAGTTGACAATAAGCCAACCTCAAGTTGCTTATCCCTTGCCCTTGTAAGCCCAAGAAGTGTGTTCCCAAGCCTGCATTCACTCTTGCCTTGAATTCCCGTTGATGCTCTTAGTGGACCTGTAAAAGTCCCACAGTTAGCTCAAGATTTAAATTCAATTGACACAACAACATATTCATTCATGTAATTCATAGACCAAATTGTCCTTTGTCTTTATTGGAAAATAATCCTAAAGGTCCCTCAGTTTTCTTACCCTTAGGTATGATGAACTTCAAAATACCCTATCTATAACTCCACGTATTAGTTTTTCAATGAGCCTAAGATCACTCCGAATGGATTTTGTATGAGAATGTTATGACAGTTCAGGGTTCTGGGGTTAAAACAGGTTTTAAACAGGCTAACATGCGAACAAGGTTTTCTCGAATTACTTGCTTACGGCCTCCCTATGTGTCCTATAGCACAATATTCATGCCCAAAATTAGCCAAATTTTCCAAATTAAAAAACCCTAATAAATTGGTCGAAAATGGTTGTCAATCGTGACGGATAGGGTTGTTCGTCGTGGCCTCTCAATTACGGTCAATCGTGATGGAAGTTTGCCAATCGTGATGGACAGAGGGTGTTGGTCGCAATTGATGGGGCAATTGCAATTGATGGTGTCAATCACGATAGACTGAATTTTTCAGGGTTTTTGCATGATTTTGTGTCAATCGTGGTCTATGAGTCGTGATGGATCAGTTTCTTGATAAAATCGGGTGTCAATCGTGATTTTTCAGTCCGTCGCGATGGACATGTGTCAATCGCGATGGATAGGCACTCCATTGTCGGTTGTCAATCGCGATCGATTGAAATTTTCGCCTTTTTGTGCTTTTGTGTGTCAATCAGGCCTCTATGCATCGCGATGGACAAGAATTTCCTCGAATCAATTGTCAATCATGAAGTTCTCTGTCGATCGCGATGGACATGTGTGTCCGTCGTGATGGATACTATCTGTCGCGATTGATAGAGGTGTTCGTCGGGTTCTGTCGATCGTGATGGATAGGTTGTCTGTCGTGATGGACATTGTCAATCGTGATGGACAGGAAAAATACAAATTTTTTAGAAATTCTTGTGGATTTGTGATGTGCAATGCCTCTAGTCTACTGTGGTCCACTTAGTTTTACCAAAAGAGCGATTTTTCTGTCAATCCCGATCGACAAAGATCAACGCCCCAGAGACTGTGCAAAGCTTTTCCGTACCTACGCGACCTGCTAGAGATGATGATACAGTCGACACCTACAAGAACACTCAAGAAACATGCAAAAACAGCACACACAAATCGTTCTCTCGCTCTCTCTCATAAGTGAAATGAGGGGAATGGAAGGGGGAAGGTGATATGACCAAAAAACTGAAAATTTCACGATGATGGAGATGGAGGTGGGAGATGGTGAGGATGATGATGGTGATGATGATAGTGAAGAAAACAAAAGAAAATAGAGAAAAGTGAAGAAAATACCTATGACTCCAACATCACAACTCTACGTCTTAACATCACACGCTCGTCCTCGAAGCTCTCTCCCCGGCAACGGCACCAAATTTGGTGTCACTTTAGCACAATGGCAAGTACCAACGTGAAAAGATCCACCTCATAAATGTCAATCCGTGGAGACATGAGGACTAGTATGAAGACTATGAGCAAGTGATGGCACATGCGTGTCTGAGAAGCACACTAGCATGCACACACATACACACACACACACGCACACACATGGCAAGAACAAAGAGAGGAACAAAGAAGTAACTTCCGTTACAAAAGAGTTCTCATACAAAGCTCAAAACTACAATAAGGTAACCCCAAAAATGAGCTCTCTAGCTCTTTTTATAGTTTTTGAGTACCTTTGGTCCTGTCCAGACCTAGTGTTCGGCCTAGTTAAAAACTAGGTTCCTAGGCTATTTTGGAGGCTCAAATGAGCTCTAAAAATTATGAAAATTGGTATATAAATACTACTGATACTCCTCAAGCTTGAGGACTCCTCGGCTTGCACAAAATGGAGTAGGAATAATCAGAAAATGGTATTTACAATGGTGTGAATTGACTAAGATCACTATTTGGGAAATATTTCTTCATGAAAAATTATAGGGCCTATTTGCCGGATCTGCTTTGACTGCTTTGCCTACTTAGTCCTTCTTTTTGCTCTAACTCTTTGTGTTGATGGGTTGGGGTTCATATGCTTCTTCAAAAGTGTCCTCCACCGGGATAGTCATTGTTTCTTCATCTACTCGTAGTTCTAGTGGGGAGTCTGGCCTAGGGGGTGCTTCATATGCTGCTATTTGTGTTTCTAGAGTTATTACCTGGGATCATAGAGCGTTGAGTCCCTTGATGATCTCAAGAGAAGGGTCTGCAGGAGCTGGTGGTCCTTGTTGTACAGGTGCTCTTAATTGGAGCAGTTTGTGGTCGTCTTTGAGCTTCTGGTATGCCTCGTTCATGTTGTTGTACTCGTCTAGTAATCTGACATGATCTTCTAATAACATCTTCATAGATTCTGAGGGAATCGCTTTGAAACGACTAGGACTTAAGGGTTGGTCCGATTGATCTAAAGCAGCTTCCAAGTTCTCTCTGTTCAGTTCTTGTAGACGTTGGTTCTCTTCTTTAGCTGCTGCTAAGTGGCGTCTGAGTAGTCCCATGTTTCTAGTAAGCATCGCATTGCGAATAGTCTGAGCCCGCAACAAGTTGTCAATATCAGTGATGGCCTCTTTTGTCTTCTGCTCACTTTCGAGTTCAAGTTTGTGATAGGCCTCGCGTAGTTCTTGGTAGCACATGTTAAGTGAGGCATTCTCTATTGACAGTGAATTGAGCTGTGATTGTAAATCGTTCGTTGACTGCTGCAGCATCTGGTAACTAGTTCCAAGAGATGCATGTTGGAGCAGTACAATCAACAATTGGTGATTATATAAAGCCTAGAAGTGAAGAGATGAAGGAAAGATTGAAGATCAATTTCACGAAGTAAAGAGAAGATTCAGATAGCAAAGTTCTTTAAATTATATGTACATTAGTTCTGTATATACTTCAATATACTTAAAGTAATGACGAATCAATACTCATATGTATATATAAGTACATGCTCATAGTCGTATAGAAAGTGTAAGAGAGTGTAAGATGAAAGATAGATGAGTAGATGATGAACAATGTGTGTATCATCCATCAGATGTATGAGGAATTAAGATAAGAAAAAGTTTTCAGAGAATTGCGCGTCGATCTTTTCTCTAGTTCTCCTTCTGTGCTTAATCTTATGAGAAATCCTTTTGTACACATCTAAGTCCATAATTAATCTATCTATGGTTAACGTTTGAGAGTTAAATTGCAAAAAGGCTAAGAGAATTTTGGATAGGAACATCTATATGTGAGAAAGTGTTGAGTGTCTTCTGAAACAGGCACAGATTCGATGGTCAAAGAAATGGACAGTGTTCAGTATAAAGTTTTGCACAAATGAGGAGTCAAAATTTGAGTTGGAAGGTAAGCCATCTATGGCTAAAAGCATTTGCTTAAACGGGTTCTAGTTTTGGAGAACCATGTCTTAGAAGTTGTAGGTGTCAAAGTCGACTCTACAGAGAGACAGTTTTAGACATAGGTAGATTGTTTATCATTTCTCACAATCTACTCAAGATTTTGAAGTGTTTTAACTTGGAGAAGGTGTGCAGCCTCTAGGCAACACATTCTACAAAGTTTTATTAGAAACTTTACACAAATGATTAGTCAATGAGTGATTAATGTGCAGCAGACTTTTATGAGAAATGACTTTCTTCATAGTTAGCTAATTTCTTGATAGTTTGGCACTTGTCTTCCGAAATTGGTTGGAGTTTAAAGTTATTCTTGATATAGAGGTGATCTAACATCAAGGATAGCTTGTTCTTTTGGAGATTAACATTCTCCATCAGTGGTATCAAAGCAGGTTGTATCAAAATTGAGGAAAGAAAGACTCCGACTGCTGCAAACATACAAATTTCACATCTTGAAGGTTCAAAAGAATAAAGTTTGATAGGAAGACACATAAAGGTTGTCAAAAGGATTAGAAGGAGCAACATTCGAAGCTAAGGTACATTCATTTCTTATAAGGACTAAAGATTTGAGACTACAGGTGAAGCAAGGATGGGAGATAGTCTCCAAATTGAAAAGTTGGATAGAGAAAACTATCTAGCTTGGTCTATGAGGATGGAAGCTCATCTAATGAGCAAAGACTTGATAGTTTATATTACAACAGAAGAAGAAAAGCCTCAATTCAGAGATCCTAGTGTTCCAACTAGGGAGGAATTATCAGATTTGAAGAACTGGATGAAGAGAGATGCTCAAGCTAGGAGCATTATCTACATGGCACTAAATGATTATTTGCTTCCTCATATCAAAGGACTTGAAAGTGCAAGTGACATTTGGAATGCTTTGGAAGAGCATTTTCAGAATACAACCAAATCAAGGAAAGCTTCCTTATGGGCAAAGTTTACTACCTTCAAGAAGAAGGCTTCACAATCAATATCTGATTATGTGACAAAGATGAAAGACGTTGCTGATTCTTTAGGTGCAGTTGATGAAGATATTGAAGAAGATAAGTTGGTAAGACAAATTCTCATAGGAATTAGAGGAGATGAGAAGTGGAAGCCTTTTATTTTGTCTACAAAACTTTCATTAGATCATTCACTCCTCATTTGAATCAATTGTTAGGTCATATGCTAACTTTTGAGAATGATATCAAAGGAGATGTTGATAAGAGTGCAGGCCATGCAATGTATTCTAAAGACAAGAAGAAAGCTAGCAAAGGAAAGCAACAATAAGTTGAAGATGAAGGTACTTCAAGTCAAGCAAACTTCCTAAGAGGAAGAGGAAGTGGCAGAAGTAGAGGAAGAGGCAGAAATAACAAAGATAATGTCAGAGCTTGTTGGATATGTGGTAACATCAATCATCTATCTCATGATTGTTGGCATAATAATCAAAGCAATGGTAATTTTAATCAGAACTTTAATCAAAGAGGAAGAGGTGGCAGATATCAGAGAGGAAACTTCAGAGGTAGAGGTGGTAGGAATTCTTTTGGAAGAGGTGGAGGAAGAAGCTTCCAAAATCAATCCTATAATAACACCTACTACAATTATGCATCAGATCAGAAAGAAGATTCGACTCTTATTATGAATGCAACATGTGAAGCCTCACATGAAGACATGAGAGTATTTTATATTGACTCAGGATGTAGCAACCATCTGAGTGGAAACATTGGTTTGATGACTGATCTAGATCATAATGCAATCAATCATACAGTTCAAACAGGTGATAATACAAAGCACAAAGTAAAGTCAATTGGTTCAGCCAAAGCCAAAGATGGAAGCACTCTCTTGAGTAAGGTTCTGTATGTTCCTACAATTCCAAAGAATTTGATTAGTGTAGGACAAATTGTGGAAAAAGGATATGAGGTAAGGTTCACTAATGGAGTTTATGTTGAAGACCCTAGTCAAGGTTATAAACAAATTGTTACAGGAAAGAAGGAAGGAAGGCTCTTCATATTAAAGATACAAGGTAATATCGGACATGCTATGTTTACATATGGAGAGCAAAAGGTGTCTGAATTGGATCTTTAGCATAAAAGACTTGGACATTTTAATGAAAGAGGTATCAAAGAAATGATAAACAATGGTTCAGTGCTTGGATTGCCTAATGTTGCAGGTCAACACATGACATACAGATGTGAAGCATGTCAGTTAGGTAAGGCTCATAAGCAATCATATAATAAGCATGGTTTTATGTATTCAGAAAGACTTGAATTGGTACATACAGATGTGTGGGGTCCTTCAAAAGATTCAGTATAAATGGTTCAAGATATTATGTCATATATGTTGATGATGCTACCAGGTGGATCACAATCTATGTGATCAAAGATAAGTCAGAAGTGTTTAACACATTTAAACACTATCATGCATATGCAGAAAGAATTACAGGTCAAAAGTTGAAGAGACTAAGATCAGATGGAGTGGGAGAGTACTTTTCTAATGAGTTCAGTGATTACTTGTGGAATGCAGGTATAAAGAGAGAGGTTACTTGCAGGTACTCTCCTCAACAAAATGGGGTAGCAGAGAGAAGAAATAGAACTCTTGTTGAGTTTGCAAGATCCATGATGAAGGAGAAAAATTGTCCAAATTATTTGTGGGCTGAGGCTGTAAACACAGCCACATATTTGGTCAATAGGTTACCTTGTAAAGCATTGCAGGGTATGACACCATATGAAGCTTGGTGGGGTAAGAGACCTACCTTGGATCATTGTAAAATATTTGGATGCTTGGCATATGCATATGTGCCATCTCAATTGAGGCATAAATTGGAACCTAAAGCAGAGAAGTATGTATTTATTGGTTATGATGACAAGCAGATGGGTTATAGATTGTGGAATCCATCCACAAAGCATTCCTTGTGTCCAAGGATGTTACATTTGACGAGCAAGGCACTTGGTATGCAGGTAAACTTAATGTGCATGCAAATGTTGAAGAAGTTGTGAATCAAAAGAAAGGTAAGTCAAAGGTTCAGATATTTGATGAAGATGAGAATAATGAAGTATAGGTTGAAGTTGAAGAAATGCCAAGATTTGATCCAGAATGTGATGAACCAGAAACTTCAAGAAGTGGAGAAGTCAGAAGGTCATCTAGGCACAAATGGCAACCTACAAGGTATAGCTATGATACTTCATTCTTGACTACTAAAGATTATGCTTACATGTTGAAAGCAGATGAAGATCCATCCACATATGATGAAGCCAAAGGGAAGAAGAATTTGGAAAAAGCTATGCCAGAGGAATATGATGCATTGATGGAAAATGAGACTTGGGATTTAGTTCGTAAGTCAGAAGATCATTGGATGTAAGTGGGTTTACAAAACAAAAAGATTTGCAGATGGAAGTATATCTAGATACAAAGCCAAGCTTGTTGTGAAGGGATATGCACAGACATATGGTGTGGACTATGATGAAACTTATAGTCCTGTTGCAAAAATGACAACCATAAGGACACTCATAGCAATTGTTGCTTGCAAAGGTTGGAAATTATCTCAATTAGATGTGAAGAATGCATTTTTGAATGGTTTTATTTCATATGAAGTCTACATGGAACAACCAGATGGTTTCAAAGATCAAGTGTATCCAAATTATGTGTGTAAGCTCAAGAGAGCTTTGTATGGGTTGAAGCAGGCCCCAAGGGCATGGAATTATAGGCTTGTAAAGTTCTTGAAGGAACTTGGATTTCAAGCATCAAAGGCAGATAGTAGTTTGCTAGTCAAAGCAAGTGAGGATGGCTTTGTTTATGTTTGTATTTATGTTGATGACATAATACTTACAGGAACAGATGATAAAGGTATACACATGATTAAGAAACAGATGGAAAGAGAATTCAAAATCAGTGATTTGGGAAATTTGTCATTCTTTTTGGGAAAGGAGATTTCATATACTCAACATGGAGTATATGTAACTCAAGAAAGGTATCTGAAAAATTTGTTAACCAAATTTAAAATGGAAGATTGCAAGATAGCACCAACTCCAATGGAAGTGAATCAAAGATTGAGTAGATATGGAGGAGAAGAATTCAAAGATATGAAGCTTTATCAGAGTTTGGTGGGTAGCTTGATTTATGCTACATTAACAAGACCTGACTTATCATATGCAGTTGGAGTTCTATCTCAATTCATGCATTGTCCTAGAAAGGCTCATTGGATTGCAGGACAAAGAGTAGTTAGGTACATCAAGGGCACACTTAAAGAAGGTCTGTATTATGGATATACTTCAAATACAAGAGTCAAAATATACAGTGATGCAGATTGGGCAGGTTATTCTGATGATAGAAGATCAACACATGGATATTTGTGTTATGTGGGAGATAAGCTAATTTCATGGTGTTCTAAGAAGTAACATACAGTTGCACTATCAGCTACAGAAGCAGAATACAAAGGCATGGTAGAAACTGCAAAAGAAATAATATGGTTAAAGACTCTTATGAAGAGTTTTGATATTGTTCAGAATACTCTTATCATTTGTGGAGACAATATGAGTTCTTTATATTTGGCAGTAAATCCTGTATTCCATGCTAGAACTAAACACATTGAGATTCAGTATCAATTTTTGAGACAGAAGGTTGTTGATAAAGAAATAGAAGTTATGCATACTCCTACAAAAGATCAACTTGCAGATATGATGACAAAAAGCTTGGATGGATCAAAGCTGCAGAGATTTAAAGATATGGCAGGGATAAAAAGGATGCAGGTAATCACAATTGATGATTGAGGGGGAGCTGTTGGAGCAGTACAATCAACAATTGGTGATTATATAAAGCCTAGAAGTGAAGAGATGAAGGAAAGATTGAAGATCAATTTCATGAAGTAAAGAGAAGATTCAGATAGCAAAGTTCTTTAAATTATATATACATTAGTTCTGTATATACTTCAATATACTTAAAGTAAGGACGAATCAGTACTCATATGTATATATAAGTACATGTTCATAGTCGTATAGAAAGTGTAAGAGAGTGTAAGATGAAAGATAGATGAGTAGATGATGAACAATGTGTGTATCATCCATCAGATGTATGAGGAATTAAGATAAGAAAAAGTTTTCAGAGAATTGCACGTCGATCTTTTCTTTAGTTCTCCTTCTGTGCTTAATCTTATGAGAAATCCTTTTGTACACATCTAAGTCCATAGTTAATCTATCTATGGTTAAAGTTTGAGAGTTCAATTGCAAACAGACTGAGAGAATTTTGGATAGGAACATCTATATGTGAGAAAGTGTTGAGTGTCTTCTGAAATGGGCGCAGATTCGATGGTCAAAGAAATGGACAGTGCTCAGTGCATAGTGTAAATTTTTACACAAATGAGGAGTCAAAATTTAAGTTGGAAGGTAAGCCATCTATGGCTAAAAGCATTTGCTTAAACGGGTTCTAGTTTTGGAGAACCATGTCTTAGAAGTTGTAGGTGTCAAAGTCGACTCTATAGAGAGACAGTTTTAGACATAGGTAGATTGTTTGAATCATTTCTCAGAATTTACTCAAGCTTTTGAAGTGTTTTAACTTGGAGAAGGTGCAAAACCTCTAGGCAACACATTCTACAAAGTTTTATCAGAAAATTTACACAAATGATTAGTCAATGAGTGATTAATGTGCAACAGAATTTTCTGAGAAATGACTTTCTTCACAGTTAGCTAATTTCTTGATAGTTTGGCACTTGTCTTCCAAAATTGGTTTGAGTTTAAAGTTATTCTTGATATAGAGTGGTCTAACATCAAGGATAGCTTGTTCTTTTGGAGATTAACACTCTCCATCAATGCAAACGCATCTCTCACTTGTGTCATGCATGCGAACATCTCACGAAATGAAGTGTCGATAGTGGGTGATAAAATTAATGGTGAAGTGAATGCAGATGCTGTGGGTGTGGGTGTTGATGCAAGGGGAAGGGGAAATGGGGATGGGAATGTGGATGCAATGGTAACAATGGAAAAATGTGATGTGCCTAAATGTGATGGTGCAATAGATGAGGTGAGTGGTGGTGTAGTGGGTGGTGATATGTCCATGTCACTAGACGTGGTGTCGAGTGCAGTGACTGTGAATAGTGGAGTAACCGTGGGTGCATGAGTGGGTGTAAATACATGATTTACAAAGGTTTCCGAGTAGATTATAGATGCAAACTCATCTCTCACTTGTTGGAAAGGGGAAAGGGGAAATACAGTGGGTCGTGGAGGTGAAACGGGGGAGAAGGTGAATGGAGGTGGAAATGGGAATAGGGGTCTTGGAGGGGTGGGGAAGGAAGGGAAGGATGGCTGGAGAAATGGACTGGATAGAAGGGTTGAAGTCCTAGGGGGGAGGCTAGGTTGTGTAGGTACGGAAAGGGTGAGAGGAATGGAGGCGACAAAGGCTTCTGCTACCGCACTATCAATCAAATATAGTTAAAATTAAATATTTCATATACTTACAGTATAAAGTCGTTGCACGATGAGGAGACGGTGGTGGAGTTCCATCTGATTGATCAGAATCTACAAATAATGGTATTTGATATTAATAATTTGATTATCTACATAAATAAAAAATTCACATATACATATTTACACATACACACATATTCACATATACACATTTACACATACACACATATTCACATATACACAACTACATATTATTGTGGGATAAATGCATGTATTTTGTATGAATGAGTGTATATGCATGCATGTGTGTGTACGTATATATGTGGATATGTATATGTGTGTTTATGTTATATGTATGTATATGTGTATATATATACATATATGCATGCGTATATGTTTGCATGTATATGTGTATGTGGGTATGTGTATGTGTGTGTATATATGTGTATGTATTCTGACTTTTTTTTTTGTTTGAGATTAAATTAACAGGAGATATTGTATGGTCGAAAAAAATAAGAGGCGAGCTAACATACCACCTGAGTCGTGGCAGTTTTTTTGTAGATAGCTACGTCTTCAGGAGTCATTTCCTCAGCAGAAGGTACACAAATTAATAGTTTATATTTATAATTTTTATATGTTTTAGTAATTTTTTACATTTAATTTATGTATGTTTTTCTTGAATAAACAGGCTGCTGCAAAGAAGAGAGTGGAGTCGGGCCACACATCGCACTTAGGCCAAATGGGCCATAATGGTTTTGTAGCTACATTTGTAAGTATATGTGTTATTGTGTTTTTATTTTAGTTAAAATGCAAGCAACTAATAATTTTTATTTGTTTCATTGCAGCGAAAGGATTATGGCCGATATCCTACGAAACACGAGATCGAGTATGCTACACATTTTGGATATCGGCGTTTGGGCGAGTATATACAAGATCATCCTGATGCCTTTGTGAGTATTTTTAAATTTTATATAATTATTTTGTTGTTATGAATGTTTTAATTATTTTATTGATTTATGTTTGTTATATGTAATACAAGAGTATTATGGGGAGACAAATATGGATGAAGTGGAGAGACAAACACAGGAGGGACGATCTCGATCGTCACAGGGTGATCATGACGATGAGGATGAGGAAGCTCAGGATGATCATGATATTGCTGATGATGATGATGATCATGATGATGATGATTAGGATTTTAGTTGATTATGACATTGTATTATATGTATTTACATTGATATATATATATTATTTTTATCTATATATTTTTCATTTCAGTTATGTTTTGAATTGTGTGTATGGTATTAAGTAATGAAGAGTTTTGTTCTATTAATTGTTATTATTGTTTATATTAAGCATGTGTTTTAATACTTTAATTATATAATTCATTCATATGTGTGTACCTAAGTGTATATGTATGTGTGTGTATATGTATGTATGTGCATGTGTATGTATGTGTATATGTATGTATGTGCATGTGCATGTATAAGTGTATATGTGTGTATGAGTATGTGCATGTGCATGTGTATGTGTGTGTATATGTATATGCATGTATATGTATAACTCTATGTGTATGTGTGTGTATGTGCATGTATATGTGTATATGTAGGTATGTGCATGTGTGTGTGCATGTGTATATGTGTTTTAATACTTTAATTATACAATTTATTCATATGTGTGTACCTAAGTGTATATGTATGTGTGTGTATATGTATGTATGTGCATGTGTATGTGTGTGTATATGTATGTATGTGCATGTGCATGTATAAGTGTATATGTGTGTATGAGTATGTGCATGTGCATGTGTATGTGTGTGTATATGTATATGCATGTATATGTATAACTCTATGTGTATGTGTGTGTATGTGCATGTATATGTGTATATGTAGGTATGTGCATGTGTGTGTGCATGTGTATATGTGTTTTAATACTTTAATTATATAATTCATTCATATGTGTGTACCTAAGTGTATATGTATGTGTGTGTATATGTATGTATGTGCATGTGTATGTGTGTGTATATGTATGTATGTGCATGTGCATGTATAAGTATATATGTGTGTATGAGTATGTGCATGTGCATGTGTATGTGTGTGTATGTGCATGTATATGTGTATATGTAGGTATGTGCATGTGTGTGGATATGTGTATATGTGTTTTAATACTTTAATTATATAATTCATTCATATGTGTGTACCTAAGTGTATATGTATGTGTGTGTATATGTATGTATGTGCATGTGTATGTGTGTATATGTATGTATATGCATGTGCATGTATAAGTGTATATGTATGTATCAATATGTGCATGTTCTTGTGTATGTGTGTGTATGTTGCTCTAGCACAATGGTGAGCACCACGTTAAGAAGCTCCACCTCCTTAATGTCAATCCGCGGAAGAGATAGGAGTGATATGAAGATCGTGAATGTGAGATGAAGTGAGAGTGAAGGTGAGAAGCATAGAAATGCACACACACTACGAAGAGACAAGCAAGACACAATGGAAGGTGAGAAATCAACTCTATTACTCAAGAACACTATTACAAGCTCAAAAGAACTCTAACCTCAAACAAGCTAACCTCAAAAATGAGCTCTCTAGCTCTTTTTATAGTTTCTAGACTAGTTTTGACCGGTTTCACATCTAGTGACCGGCATAGTTAAAAATTAGGTCCTAGATGCTATTTGGAAGGGTAAATGGTGTCTAAAAATAGCGAAAATTGATACGCTTGTTCTACCTAAGCTCCTCAAGCTCGAGGACTCCTCGGCTTGCACAAAATGGAGCTAAAAATTAAGAAAAGGGTTTTTCTATGTTACATATGTTACATTAGTGATAAAAATCACTGTTGGAGGTTTTTGAAAAGTATTTTTAAAACATGATTCTTTGAAAAAAGATTCGACTGGCTCCCTGCTCCGTCGTTACATGCTTCCGCGTCTTCTATGCCTCTGGCTGCTTCCAACACCCCCCTCCCTCTCGCTTCTGTCGTCCCTGACAGAACCTTGTTGTGAGGTCTGCCGGATATAGTTCTGTAGGAGGGCTTGAGCGAGGGTGTGCTCGGAGATACGAATGCCTCGGGCCAGATCTGCCTCGAGTTTCTCCCAGTCGATTGGTTGCGGTTCTTCCGATGGCGGGAGCTGATAGTGTGTGGAATAGACCATTCATTCACAGGCAAATAAGTGTAATAAATGTGTAGGCCTACTTATGAATACCTCTGAATGGTATTCCCAGAAGCCGGTTGTGAACATCTCTTCGAATGTCTGCTTGTAGCATGCCGGTAGGTACTTTATTCTGCAATGCCAGGCATAACACACCCGTAGCGATGGCGTTGTACTCATATCATATACCAGATCGAAATTGCCATGCTCAAAGCCCAGGGTGTTGACATGAGGTGCCTTGACGCGTCGGAAGACTTTAAAAATCATTTGCATCATGTCAAAGATTTTGACAGTCATATGCGCCGCTATATCGTCCATATGCTTTAGTCGAGGGAGCCAGTGGCGAATTGTAGCCATCATGTAGCCTACAGTTGGTAACTCGATGGGTGGCTTAAAATAGGGGTAATTCAACCAGTCCTGGCACTGCTTATTGTTTTGTACCTTAATAGCAAAGGCAGTCCAGGAGCGGCGTCGTGGTACTGGTCCCCAACATGGGTTGTACTTTAAATGCAAAGGTGCCTTTACCCATGTACTCATCATTTCTGGATACTTCTGTAGTAAATCTTTGCGCCACTCTGGTTGATAGATCTCTCCTTGTTGTGCATCAAGTGGTAGATCGTCCTCCTCGAATTGAGTCGCATGCGATGGTTTCTTACCGGTTTCTTTCTCAATGGCTAACTGGTATTCAGCCATTAACATAAAATACGGTTTATACTGTAGCTCATGCCCAGATATGTATCGTCGCGGGGCCAAATGAGCAAAGAATGGAGATTGTAAAATTCGTTCTTCTATCATCGCCATGGCATGTAATTGTGCCTCTACTCTAGCTGAGTGAGTTGTCCCAAGTTCTTCAATTGTCTTCATCCACGCGGGGGTCGAGAGTTCGTAAGTCATCTGGCCGTCGGCCGTGACGCGTCCGCCTGGGATGGGTTGTGGCTCCTATGCCTCTTCAAACGTTTCCTCCACCGGGATGGTGACAGTTTCTTCCTCAGTTGGTAGCTCAGGTGGGGAATCTGGCCTTGGTGGTGCTTCATATACTGCAATCCTTGATTCAAGGTGTGATACCTGGGCCCGTAATGAGTTGAGTTCCTCTAAGATGTCAGGAGAGGGGTCCACAGGTGCTGGTATGCCTTGGTGTTCCGGTGCTCGTAACTAGAGTAATTTGTGATCTTCTTTGAGTTTCTGTAACTCCTCGTTCATGCGGTCGTATTCATCTAGCAATCTTACATGATCTTCTAGCAGCATCCTCATGGAGTCTGAGGGAATGGCTTTGAACCGACTAGGACTCAAAGGTTGGTCTGGGTGGTCAAGAGCTGCTTCTAAGTTTTCCCGGTTTTGATCTTGTAGGCGCTGGTTTTCCTCCTTTGCTGCTGCTAGATGTCTTCTGAGTAAGCCCATGTTTCTTGTTAGCGTTGCATTTCGGACTGTCTGGGCTCTTAATAAGTTATCCAGGTCAGCAGTGGCTTCCTTGGTCTTTTCTTCGCTTTCTAGTTCTAATTTATGATAGGCCTCTCGTAATTCTTGGTAGCGGGTGTTCAGTGAGGCATTCTCAATAGACAATAGATTAAGCTGCGACTATAAGTCATTGGTTGTCCTCTGCAGCTGCTGGTAATTATCGCCAAGAGATGTGAACTCCATGCGTTTTCCGGCTCTACCTTTGCTAGAATTTCTAGCCTTCTTAGTGGTCCCTTTGAATGCTTTCAATTCCTTACTGGTCATGGCACGCTCAATGGGTAAATCATATGCCAAACACATATATATAATCCTTGTAAGTGCACAACATCCATTGATGACCTTCTTTTGTTCCCATCTATGTTGTGCCAAATAGAGCTGGTCAATTATCCAACTAGCTAGATCAACCGTTTGGGGTCCAGTACATGCTAAGTATAAACCAAACCAGATTCTTTTGTGGGGCATGGTAAAACGATCCTGAGCTGGGAAAGCAAAATGCTGCATGCATATCCGTAATGGCTTGGAGAGCTCAGGTGTTATAGCAGAAATATCCTCCCACTTAGTTACGTCGCCACGTTTCATCTGCTCTGGGACTAGTCGTTCTCGCTCCTTCGGAGTGTGTGTTCCATGTATTTTCAGAGCTGCGCAAATTAAATCTTTAGACAAATAAAACCTTCTGAATGGAGGATCATTTACCAAGGATGGTAACATGAATGTGTCGGGTAGATCCTTGTTCTCTGAAGCCGTCAAGGTGGTTACTAAGTAAAAGCATCTGTAAAAATCAGGCTTAGGTAGAGGGTCGCTAAAATACTGTGTAAATCCCGCTCATGCCCAAACGTGCGTTAGATCTTGTGTATTCTGTAGTCCTTCAAATTCTCTTGAAAAGAACTGGTACTTGGCCCATGTGCGAAGATCAAATGCCAAATTGGCCTCAAATATGAAATCAGTGTCTGCTAAGGGTCCTGCTAGGCATTGAAACCAGTGAGAGTTACGATGAATCTTCTCAGTATATCCTCTAGGAGGATCGTCGATTGGCATGGGCCCTGGAAAACCTTGAAACTCTGGTGGTTGCATCGTCGGATAAGATTCCGCGAGTAATTCTCCAATATTGGCCATTGGTGTGCTTGGGCCAGCTTCTGATGGTCCTTCTTCGGTTTGCATGATGACTGACGAGCTAATGGAAAAGATCTGCTACAAAAGATTAGCACATTAGTATCGAAATTAATTATGATCCCATTAAGGTGAGACCGCAATCCCTTTCCATAACCGATGTGTAACCCGTGTAGCCAAGTGTCGTGAAGTGATTGATGCAATGATTTTTTGCAGAGCTAATGCATGTCTCTAGACGCCTACTGTTGGAACTGAAGGACTCACTAGGCAAGGAAGCTTAAGAAGGGAGTCAGAGAGAAGAGAAAGTACAAGCAGACAGAGCAGTCAACGACGATCTGGAAAGTAGGCCAATACTTTTGCAAGACATTTATGCACATAAGAGAGGTGGACACAAGGAGAAGGAGCAAGTAGGGAGCTCCAGGAAATGTATATCAAAATGTTAGAAGAAATCCCTACAACAATAGTGATTTTCATCACTAAAAACCCTTGTAAATACCATTTCACATTTTTGTAGCTCCATTTTGTGCAAGCCAAGGAGTCCTTGAGCTTGAGGAGCATTAGAAGTATCTACCTGTCAGTTTTCACATTTTTTAGACTTCGTTTGAACCTCCAAATAGGGTAGAGAACCTAATTTTTAATTAGGCCGGACACTAAGTCTGGACAAGGCCAAAACCTAGTCAAAAACTATAAATAGAGCTAGAGAGCTCATTTTTGAGGTTAGATTGTAAGTGAAATGAACTTGTAAGAGCTTTTTGGAAGTAATCTAAGAACTCCATTGCTTCTCACTCTTTGTCTTGCCGTGTGCGCGTGTGTGTGTATGTGTGTGCATGTTTGTGTGCTTCTCACTCACGCACTTGTGCCTCCACTTGCTCGAGGTCTTCATACCATCCTCACATCTTCCCGGATTGACATTAAAGGAGGTGCTACTCATCACTGAGCTACACCGAATTTTGGCGCCGTTGCCGGGGATCGAGCTTTGAGGACGAGCGTGTGATGGTAAGATGTAGATTTGAGACGTTGGCGTTGTAGGTAATTTCTTCACTCTTCTTATTTCTCTTTTTCTTACCTCACCACCATCATCACCATCATCATCATCACCATATCCGATCTCCATCTCCATCATCGCAAAAATTTTAGTTTTTTACTACATCCCCTTCCTCCTTTCATTTCCCTCATTTCACTTGTGAGAGAGAGCGAACTGTTGTGTGCTATTTTTTGCATGCTTTTGGAGTTTCTTGCAGGTTTCAGCATCATCATCCCCTCCAGCACATTGCGCAGGTACGGAAATGTGCAGAACTGTCTCGCAGTCGCCGACTTCTGTCGATCGTGATTGACAGAAATTTTCACCTTTTGGTAAATCTGAGTGCACCACAGTGGACTAGAGACCCTGCACACCACATTTCCACAAAAATTTTTGAAAAATTTGCAAAATTTCAATCCATCGCGATTGACAGCTCTATCCGTCGCGATTGACTGCCTTGTCCATCGCGATTGACTGCCTGTCCATCGCGATTGATTTCCTTGTCCATCGCGATTGACTGCCTGTCCATCGCGATTGACTGCCTATCCGTCGCGATCGACTCCTGTCCGTCGCGATCGACTCCTGTCCGTCCCGATCGACTCCTGTCCATCGCGATGGACTCCTATCCGTCACGATCGACTCCTGTCCATCGCGATTGACTCCTGTCCGTCGCGATCGACTCCTGTCCGTCGCGATCGACTCCTCTCCGTCGCGATCGACTCCTGTCCGTCGCGATCGACTCATGTCCGTCACGATGGACTCCTGTCCGTCGCGATCGATTGCCTATCCATCGCGATTGATTCCTGTCTATTACGATTGACTACCCTGTCCATCACGATTGACAGCCAATTTTAGCCAATTTTTTAGGGTTTTTAATTTGAAGAGTTTGGCTAATTTTGGGCATGAACATTTTACTCTAGAGCACATAAGGAGGCCATAGGAAAACAACTTGGGGAAAACCTGTTGCACAGTGATCCTGTTTGAACTCTGTCTTAACCCTAGAACCCTGAACGGTCATAACTTTTTCATACGAAATCCATTTTTTGAGCTCTAGGGCTTGTTGGAAAGCTTGTGACATATACTACACGCCCTCAACTGCTTTTTATAAAGATAATGCGTTGATTTTCAGCTAGGGTATTTTGAAGTTGACCATACCCAGGGGGATCAAAGTCAGGGGTCTTGAGAATTGTTTTCCTAAAAATCCCTATGCAAATTAGTATTTGTGCTACAGGAATGAGAATCATTGGTTCTGTCTTTGGAATTTAAATCTTAAAGCTAACTTTGGAACTCTTACAGATCTATTAAGAGCATCGAAAGGCGTTCTAAGCAAGTGTAAGTGCAAGCTTGGGAACACACTTCCTGGGCATTCAAGGGCAACCAAGCAGGAAACAAAAGGTTGGAAACTTTCAACCCCCTCTGTCAATTCCTAGCTTAGGCTAAGAACGACTAGTGATAGGAGTAAGTCAGGGCAACGATAGGCATCAATCAAGTTGAAGACTACCTATGCACTCAAGTTCAAGATTAAACATAATCTCTTCGTGATGCGATAACCTTAAAGGAAAGAATCTAACGTGGAACGATCAACTTACAGTGCGAAAAATTAACTCAAATATTCCTGACGACGTGATTTCTGACTAGAGCATAAACACGATAATCGACAAAAAAAAAAAGAATCAAGTGACTGATACAAAAGAACTCAGCAACGAGGTTGTACTTGGGCAAAATTGGGCTATTCAATTAGGCTTATGAACCTTAGATCAGGGCGACATCTAGGGAGAGATAGACAAAGTCTTAGGTCTTCAGAGGCTAGTGTCAATCATACTGCGAGGTCTTGGGCCCAGCAGTTGAGCCATCATTCGTATTACCCTAGCTCTGAGACTAGTGAATCAGAGATGTCTCAAGGTATGGAGAGACCTACAAGAAGTTCAGGAGTGCCATACTTGCACAGGGTAGAAGGCCCTTACAAAACGTAGTTGGAATACCTTAGGACCAACCGATTGGGTGCTAGCATCTATGAGGATGGCCTAGGAAGATCTGTGGTACAGATTAAGAATCCTGATCAATCCATTGGATTAGAGCGCCCAGCTGTCAAGTTCGAAAACGGAGCATACTTAGACAAGGAAGGGACAATATATGTAGTCACCAGTCATCCAGATAGGACGGATGAATTTGGAAATGTGATCCCAGAAGCGGACTTAGGTGACCTAGAGCAAGGAAACATGGGTACAGAACTTAGAACCCCTCGAGGCAAATCGGTTCTCACTAGGATTATCACACCAGAGTGGATTCCCCAAGATAATAAGAGCATAGATTTGCTCCTCAATCGAGAGACTGACGAAGCCTTTTGGAGGTATAAATCTGATCGACCAATTGATATAGGAACAATCATGATCTATGAGTTTAAGGATCCTGATAGCCCAGGCAGAGTGACCTACTTAGATCACGCTTCAGAGAGGATCTTTGTGGTGACAGAAAATGATAGGCATGCTTACACTTGGAAAGGTGAAATTATTTTCCCCCAACCAAGATCAAATGTGTCCTATGGTCACCCTGGAGCGTGAACATCCCAAGCTCATGGAACTCAAAGAGACAGAAGTAGAGATAGGCCAGAAGTAAGATTTGCTAACCCAGGGGGCAGAGAGAGAACGAGGATGGAAACAAATAGAGTAGCGCCTGAGGTACATGGAGCCCCAAGAAATCAAAGGAATATGGAAGACTTCCCTCTACCACGACCTAGAGAGCACACAAGGACTCTGAGACCGACTCAGTTAGTCAAGTCCATGAAAAATTACTTCGATGGCACAGGAGACCCATACGATCATGTGGCAGAGTTTAGGCAAGTCTTGAGAGCAGAACAAGTGGAGGACCTATTCACACAATATAATGCCTTTGGTCTAACCCTTAGGAACACAGCCCTCACGTGGTTCCAACCATTGAATGAGAGACAGTTCAGGAGCATAGACCAACTCCTAGAGGCTTTCATTATTGAATTCTCTAAGAGTGGCATAAGACATAACACCTCCTCGCTGATTCACAGCTTCAAGCAAACCCCTCAAGAGACCGTGAGACTTGCAGGAAGAAGATTTAGGCAATATCTTGAAAGATGCCCTGTCCCTGAGTTACCCACACCAGCAAAGCAAGTGGCTTTGTTCTTGGATGGATTGCTGAGTACGAAGTTAAGATCCTATGTGTACTTGAAGGACCCTAGAACCATAGAAGAGTGTGTACGCATGTGCATTGACATCGAGGATAACCTAGGGGAGGAACTAGAGCTTTCCAAAATCTACAAGGACTCAGATAGTGCCTCTAGCCTCTCTTCCTCGCAATCCACATCAATTGAGGAATTAGCAGAGAAAGTAGCTCAAAAACTAGGTGTCTCTAGCAAACAAATTCCAAGGTTTGCCCCTGTGAAAAGATGCTATACTTGTGGTGGCGACCACATGGCGAATGTATGCCCCATTATGGCTCAACCCCAAGTAAATCCTAGTAGCCAATACTGCACCATAGAACGGAGATACACAAATCACACAGCACAAGACTGCCCATACAACAAGCAAGTAGTTAGGCAAACCTACCTTCAGCCATAACCTCAGCAAGGAAGATACCAGAATCATTATCCACCACAACAGTATACTAGGCCTCAGCAAAATTATCAACCACAATATCAAGCCCAACAAAGGCTTCAGCCTGTGCTAGCACAACAACCCCCTGCTCCAGCTAATGTGATTCCGGTAAAGTATGCTGCTGCAGAAGAAAACCTGAATAGAGCTATAGTCCCTGTAACACCAGTGCTTTCAGAAAGTGATCCCAATGACCATAGCTTCGATTCTACACATGTTGATAGTCCCCAGGCTTACTACATGCAATCTCCTGAACATGGTGAGTCCTACTATAGTGAAGAGCCAAATGAACCTAGTTGGGATTCAGATTACACAAACGTCATGTATGCAAACCCCAACCCTAGACCTCAACCTAGGCAAGTAAGACCCCCATTCCCTAGAGGACCATGCTACAGATGTCAGGGAGATCACCTCATTCGTGACTGCCCCATGCCCGCACCTACCCAAGCCCAATCAGTAACGATCCAGGGCTATTGCCAGGAATGTGGAAAGGAGCATCTCTTACGAGACTGCCCTAAGAATCCTAATAATATGCCAAAAATCACTCCTATTAATGTTATTGGGTTAGTGGTAGATTCCACAGGAAGTGTCACTTCCACTGCACCCGTACAGGTAGTCACTAGAGCTCAAGCAGTGCAGCAAAACCAAGGGGTAAGCCAGGAAAAGAGCCCAGACGCTAGCGATACTGAGAGCCAAAATAAGAAGAGAACAAGAGCTTGGAGAGATAGCCGTGAATGTATGAAAAGGCAATGGGCAAAGAAGATGAGTGAACTTGAGGAAAGTCTACGAGAAACCAAGGCCAAAATCATAGAGATCACATCTCAACCGCACTCTCACACATTCCCACCGCTACCATCCCCATCACCCTCCATCCCTCCACCCTCTAATACACCCCACGTAACCCGCCCACCACCCCAAGCAGGATCAGTATTAGCTGATCCCACTCCTGAAGACATAGACATGATGCTTAAAGCATATCAGGCCAGAATCCAAGAAGGGCCAAATGTCACGAATCATGACAAGTGCTACCCTAGAGCTGACCTAGAGATAGAAAGAACCAAGCTTTCCGCGAAAATGGTCGCATTGGCTCAGACTATGTTTGAAGCTAGTCGCCTTTTCAATTACTCGGGCTCAGCCAAGACGCAATTACACTTGGATGGACTTCTAGAGAAGTTAGAGGGCATAATTGCAAGATCTGCCAAGGAAGAAAAAAATCAAGAAAGAGATAAAGCAAGCAAAAACATGACCCATCCCCCATCGAAAGCTTATGTGCCCAATTCCACTGAACCAGACAACCCCCCCTCCCTAGAAAGAATAGAGAATCTAATTGCACAATCACAAAAGGAACCCGCCCCTCAACACCATGACAAGGCTAGTGAAAGAGCAGGTCTTCCTACCCAGAAAGCCTATGTTCCTAACTCTACGGAGCGAGACACATCATCTTCTATGAATCGGTTCACACCAGAATTCCTACGAGAGATTCAAGAAGACAAATGGGCTAAAGAAAGTGAAGTGCCTCCTCCCATTGAACTGGTGGATGATGCACACGACCAATTCCCACAAGACATCCCATCCATTTATGAGGAGCACGAGAGTGCCCAATCTCAAGAAAGATTAGACTTCGAGTCTAATTCTTTACAAGAACTACCCCATTTCATAGTCCTATGGGAAGCTAAGTCTACTTGCATGAGAGCACCCACAGTCATGGTACGAAATGAAGACTCGGTCATACCTAGGAACACAGAGGTAGTGAAAAACACTAAAGTACAGTGCAACCTCACCTTAGAAGAGCTACTCAAAGTAAGGCCAGAGCTATGGAAACATGTAGCCAAACAAGTACCAGAGATAGCAAAACCGCGTTCCCAGGTAGGATCCCAGAGAACAGTGCCAGAAATACCATTGGACAAGATAGGAGACATGAGTGAGGGCGAAGAGGGAAACACATATCTTCCTATCACCCATCAAGGATACACCACCAAGGCCATTCTAGACTCAGGCGCAGATGTTGCAATTGCTACCACTTCCTTATGGAAGCGTTGGGGCAAACCAGCACTCAGGCCCACGAGGATGAAATTGCAAATGACCGATGGTCACACAGACAGACCCTTAGGATTGCTAGAAGGAATAAATCTCACCACCTGTGGTGTCGAGTTTGAGCATACATTTGCTATATGTGATTTTAGCAAGAACCATGCCTATGAAATGATCTTGGGACGACCTTTTATGCGACAGTTGCAAGTGGTAAAGGACTGGGGAACCAACTCCTTGTACCTACAACACTTAGGTGTTACGACCAAAGTGAATCTCAAAGATTACTCTCATAGAGATGTCCCTGCCATCCAATGGAATCCCATCCATAGAGCCAAAGATGATATAGAATCGGTGCATTCCATAGGGTCAGGATCCTCATGGATGCATGAAGACACCCACTTATGGATGTGCAAAGTAGCAGTAGAAGAAGAGAAGAGAGAAAAAGCCAGAGAGGTAGGTGCAAAAGAAACACATAGATCAATTCAAGACCCAGCCTATGCACCTGTAGTCTTTCCAGACAAAGAATTTGAACCCCATGGCTGGGCAGAAATCTTAGCAACAATGGACGTAGCCATCAATGAAGTATAATGGACACCTCACTGTGATGAAGATGGCTATGACATTTCAGTCTTCTCCATAGAGCCAATCATGGGAGAGGCAGTTCTAGAAGAATGCGAACCTAGCCCTGATGCATTTGAAGATGCGAGCGACTCCGATCTAGAGTCAATCATTATGGATCCACCTTTTGCATCAGATGAAGAATACTTCTATGAAGTAGAATTTCTACCCCAGAGGTATGGAGAGCTTACAAATGATGTAAGGCTAGCCACACATGTGACCCCGAAGGAAGAAGGAAAGAAAAGAAAGAAGAGAGAAGTCACACTAGAAGAGGAAGAATCTTTCTTTGAGGTCCCGGAAAATTTTAAGAAGTATGAGATAGATGACAGGAGAGTCATGATCAGAATGCCTAAACGAGAGGCGCAATCAGGGGAGGCCTATGATAATAAAGAAACTACCAAGAAAATTGTGGTAGCTCTGGAAGAAGGAGAGGAGAGATGCATGTACATAGGCCATGACCTGACAGAAGAGGAAGAACAAGAGATAATAGCCTTGCTAAGAGAATACAAAGATGTATTCGCTTGGAGTTACAAGGATTTGAAGGGTGTTGATCCAGACATCTGCTCACACACTATCCCCATGACCTCGGATGCCAAACCTTCTAAGCAAAAGCCATACACATATAATGATAATTATGCTGCTAAGATCAAAGAGGAGATAGATAGACTGGTCGAAGCTGGATTCATCTATGAAATTGAGCACACTGAGTGGGTATCCCCCATCGTAGTGGTGCCCAAGAAAAATGGAAAGCTGCGTGTGTGCATTAACTTAAAGAAGGTTAATGCAGCCAATTTTCGAGATAATTATCCGCTTCCCATCACAGAACATCTCTTAGAAAGAGTAGCAGGCAAGGAAGTGTACAGCTTCCTTGATGGATTTTCACGCTACAATCAAGTAGCCATAGCTCCAGAAGACCAGCATAAGACTGCTTTTGCCACTGAGTGGGGCATCTTTGCATTTAGGGTAATACCATTTGGGCTTACCAATGCACCACCTACCTTCTAGAGGTTGATGTGCCATGTATTTAAGGAGTTCCTGAGGAAGAACTTAGAAGTCTATGTTGATGATCTTTGTGCTCATTCCAACATTAGACAAACCCATATTCCTGAACTCAGATAAATCTTTGACAAATGTAGAGAATATCAGGTCTGCATGAACCCAAAAAAGTGCATCTTCATGGTTAGGCAAGGCAAGATTCTAGGACACATAGTGTCAAAGAATGGCATATCCACTGATGAAGAGAAAGTGAGAGCCATAGCAGAGCTACCTAGGCCAAGGAATGTCAAGGAAGTACAAGCTTTCATGGGACATTGTGGTTACTACCGCCGGTTCATTCACATGTATGCTGTCATTGCAAAGCCCATGTATGGACTTCTGACTAACTTTGAGTGGACTGATGAATGCGAGAATTCCTTCCAGGAGCTTAAACGAAGATTATGTTCAGCACCAATCTTGACCACACCAGACTGGAACAAGCCTTTCCATGTTCATGTGGATGCATCCAATTATGCTATTGGGTGTGTACTCGTGCAACCTACTGGTGAAGGTAATATGGATCTTCCAATTGCCTACGCTAGTAGACAATTGAATGCAGCTGAACAAAATTACACCACTACTGAGAGAGAAGGCTTAGGCATGGTATATGCAGTTAAAAAGTTTAGACATTATTTGCTTGCAAATAAGTTTAAATTTTTTACTGACCATCAGGCATTGTTGTACTTGGTAAACAAACAATGCAATACAGGTAGATTAGTAAGATGGTTTCTCTTACTAATGGAATATGACTTTGAGGTAGTGGTGAGAAAAGGGAGGACTCATTTGAGAGCAGATCATCTCTCTAGGCTCACATCTGGAGAAGCCCCACAAGGAGTGTCAGATGACCTTCCTGATGCTTACTTGTTTAATTTGGAAGTGGTGCCGCAGTGGGCTAAGCCATTAGTGCCAGTATTGACGTACGGGCCTAACCACCCAGTAATAGCCACACAGGATAGACAGGTAGTAAAAGCCCAAAAGTACCACATCATGGCGGGAAGTATGTACAAGCACACAGATCAAGGGATCTTGGCTTGTTGTGTGGAAGAGGATGAGTACGCTAAATGGTTGCAATTAGCACATGTAGGTGCATTAGAACAACACTACTCAAAACAACAAACCCTACAGACACTAAGGAGACTCGGAGTGCATTGGCCTACTATGGAGGCTGATGTCCAAAAGTTGTGCAAGGAATGCCCAATCTGTTGCACTAAACCACCTGTGGAACATGCCACTCTTTATCAAGTGTCCATAGTGCCGGATTGGAGTGAACCACTAGTATCCTTCGTGAGGACGAAAACATTCCCTCCAGACATGACTCTGGTTAGGAAAAGGAGTTTAGAACAAGAAGCCCAAGATTACTCACTCATTGGTGATAATCTATACAAACGTGGTAAAGATGGTTACCTGAAACTATATGTCCATGAAAGTGAATATCTCAAGATCATGGAAACTGCTCACCAAGGTGTAGCAGGAGGACACTTTGGACCAGATCGGGTGATCAAGGCAATACTATTTGCGGGCTTCTGGTGGCCGACCCTTCACATGGATGCACATACCTATGTGAAACGGTGTGATGTCTGTCAGCGAACTCAGTATCCTATACGCAAAGATGAGATGCCACTGAAACCTATGATGGGTGGACGTGCATTCTCTAAGTGGGGAATAGACTTTGTAGGCCCTACTAATCCCCCAGCCAAGGGTTCACATGCTGAATATATCATTGTGGCCACGGATTATCGCACCAAGTGGGTAGAGGTAAAAGCTACGACAAAGAACGATGCTCAGACTACTGCTAAGTTCTTATTTGAGAATGTATTCACTAGATACGGGCTACCCATAGAGCTAGTTAGCGACAGAGGCACTCACTTCTTGAATGAAGTTATTGAAAATCTGCTCCAAGAATTTTTGGTAGTACATAAGAAGTCTGCCCCCTATCACCCTCAAGCTAATGGCCAGGCTGAGAGCACCAATAAGATCTTATGCAATGTACTGACGAAATTAGTGAACAATAAACGCTCTGATTGGGATAAATAGCTACACCATGCTGTTTGGGCATACCGAGTTGCCTACAAAACGGTACTCCAAGCCACCCCCTTTCATATGGTATTTGGCCAAAATGCAGTGCTACCGTTGGACTTCCTAATACCTACACTGAAAGTAGCACAAGAGTATGAATGGACGGGTCATGAACTCTCCTCTAGACTTTTTGACCTTGAACGATTAGGAGAAACAAGACTGAGGGAGGCTATAGGGATATATGCAGCTAAGAAACGACAGAAGGCATACTTTGATGCCCACGTTAAGGATAAAGGTTTGAAGGCAGGCGACTTAGTTTTAGTCTACACATTAAAGCAACATGCGAGAAAACTGGAGAAGAGAGGCTATGGACCCATGATTATAAACAGAATCTCCACAAGTGGAGCAGTGCAACTAGCCACATTAGAAGGCGACATTCTCTCGAGCTACATTAGCGGGTGCAGGGTCAAGTTGTATCGGGAACCTCTCACAGAGGAAATGCTAAGTCGACTCAATACTGCTAAGAAACGCAAAGAAGAAGAAAAGCGAATTCGAGAAGAGGACCAAGCAGAAGCCTTAGAGCGCATACGGAGAATGAAATTAAGAAGACAAGGTAGAGAGCAACCTGTGCCAGATGCATATGCAGATCAAGGATATCATGTGACTATGTGTGAAGTTTCAGGTATCAGCTCTCATAAGATAATTGATCGACGTCCTTTTATAACCTTAGAGATAGGACAAAGAAAGGGCGCAAGGACTGTAAGAGCCTTGATTGACTCAGGTGCAGCCACTAGTGAGGTTAAATTGTCTTACTGTCAAGAATTGAGATTAACTGTCAATCCTATAGAAGCATATCTGATAGGATTGGGAGGTGTGGAAACACCTTGCATGGGCGAGGTGGATCTTCCCATCTCCATTCAAGACTAAGTGATGATAGTCAAAGTATTAGTGTGTCAAGATGAGGACCTCACTGAGCCTCTTGTCTTGGGTCAGGACTGGATCTATGATCATGCAGTCAACCTAAACCTAAGAAGCGGACTTCTTCAGGTATGGGTGAATCATAGCCAAATTACAGTTGAATTGGAAAAGGAGACACTCAAGGAACTAGGTAAAACACAAACTCCTGGTCCTTCCAGGGGTGCACATGAAGTTGACAATGCTATTCTTGTCCAAAAATGTATGATGCAGAAAGAGGATTGTCTCAACGTCGGAGTCAAGGATAAGACGGTACTCCCTTCTTTTCCAAAGGTCAGAAGGATGCAGCAGCCAACGGCAGATCAAATACAGAAGAAGCAGAACACTACCTGTATTGGAGGCCAAAAAAAGGAGCAAAGCAGATTGTTTCAGCCGATGAAACAAGTATAGAGGCGAAAAGGCGAACACCCTGTTCCAACCAGGCCAACCCCACGACCTAAACCTCTTATTAGTAATCAACAACACGACACTAATAAGAAGTCCTTCATAAATTCTTCTGCAAAAGTGAAGTCTATTTGGGTACCCAAGAAGTCAATGAAGGCCAGCCCACAATCACGACAAATCTGGGTGCCTAAGGCTTGCTTGCGGGCTCAAATAGCTACACCAAGGCCAAACCCTGTACAACATGTTTCACTCACGCGAACATCTGAGGCCCAATCTTACACATCACACACTAACACGTATTCTTCCATGAGCACAAGTAGAATCACTTATAAATGGGTTCCTAAAAAGCCCCATTTTTCAAGTAAACACCCTATCACACTCTCCAGAGCCTCCACAAAGTCAAAATCAAAACCTATCCATTGCATTTGGCAACCTAAAACTTGTAATAAACCCCCGGATCCCAATTGTAAATCCATGTCCACCTACTAACTACTTCACTCTCACACCACATCATTCCGCTTAGCTCTTAGGTCTACCCAATTCCTAACTAACACACAAGCACCAAGCACTTACTAACCCCCTAGCCTCTCCCGAACCTCATGTTAATGTTGTAACAGGGGACACAGTGTCATTTTTGTGTCCATTGCAATGTTAACATTTATTCATATATTCTCACAGAACCAGCTGCGAAGTTTTCAACATGGCTGAGGCGGCAGGAACTAGCTCTCAAACAGAAACAAGCCAGCAAGTGATGGACTTAGACAGTTTACCCGTTTTGCCTGAGACAAATGAAAGACTAGAAGAATTGCGGGCCATCAAAATCATACCTATTGCGGACCCTCCCAGTGGTCATACCATGCCCGTAGGAAAAACTTCCCACTGGTTTAGTGAAATGGCAGGACCCTTGGGTGAGGGAACGTACCTATGGGAATCAGAGTTGGACTTCAATGGGAAGCAAGGCAAATAGCATTTCTTTACAAGAGAATTCGAGAAGTTACAAAATGCAGAAGGTCTACGTTCGATATGGGAGAAGGCAAGATTGGATGCATATTTCAGTGCACGGCTCCCAAAGCCTGACTTCATGCGATGCTACTATCTCATCAACACATTGACTCCAAACCAGAACCCAAAAGGTGCAAGCTCATTTGTGATTCCATCTCTGACAAAGGGGAATGAGCTCAAGAGGTTCAGGCTATCAAACAACTTGGTGAGAGAGGCTCTAGATATGCGCGGAATGCATATTCCTACAAAGAAGGAAACCCTAGTACCGGATTACATGAAGAATCGAAGTCTCACCAAACTCAAGGACATGGTGTCCATGACGCCTAATATTGCAATACACCTTCGCATGTGCATGCAACACTTTGCTTTTCCTGCACAAGATAGATTCACCATGCCGCCCAAAAAGATTTGGTTTAGTTTGTATCTGGCAGAGACACAGAGCCTCACCATCAACTTACCCCACTGGATAATTGATCAGATACACCTAGCTCACAAACGATGGCCGCTGAAACAGGTTTTATATGGTTGTTGTGCTCTGACGAGAATCATTTATAGGTGTTTGGCTTATGACATCCCTATTCAACGGGCCCTAATGTGGAATCGTGTAGAGCAGTTTAGAGGCAGGATATCCACTGGACCCCCTTCTAAGAAGATGAGAGGCACTGTCCAAGTCCCATGTGCTCAACCACGTGGAGCCACCCTAACACCAGACGTCACCCCTCCACCCCGAAGAGTCCGACCATTCACACTCCGACTTCCAAGACGCAGCACCGATGGTTCTACCTTGATATTCCCTCCCATCCCAACCGATCTTGAATTTCCCAGTGGTGCACCTTTGGAAGAACTCACGAATGAAGATTTCGAACAATTATTACAAGATGTAGAGCTGGAGGCAGAAGAGGCACAACAAGTGGAGAATGTGCAAACACAGGCAACAACCTCCTAAGTACCTGTCACCACAGTTGAAGTGGATGAAGAGGATGAGGAAGATGAAGAACAGGAGGAAGATGAGGAGGATTATGATCAAGAGCATCAAGATGAGCAACAAGAAGTGCCAGAACTTGTAGGTGCACCATCATATACAGCTCAACTACAAAGGTTATACGACACAATCAAAGTAGTACAAGAAAGGCATCAACTCTCTCTTGTGTCAGGTCAAGCTTTGATGCAAGAAATGCTATCAGATGATGGGGTGGATCAACATTTCATTGACACCCTCAAATTAGTGTCAGAATCTTTAGGAGTTTCGGAGGCTGTCCACACTACAGTCCGCCAGTCCGTGAGGTATGACAAACGCAGAGTTGACACATTACCACGCGCAGGTAAGACTATCAGGATACCCGTCACAGAACAAGAAGTACCCATTGAAACCACAGCTACCCCCACCACCACCATTGACCTCTCTGCTGAAACCTTCGTTCAAACATCACCCATCTCACCCCAGCATCCCCAATCACCACCTTCTCCACCCCCACCACCACCTCCCACCATGGAAGAAACGACAGTCATCACCTCTACCTTCACTTATAAACCATCCTCATTCACATCATTCTCATTTCGAGAACCCACCTCACAAGACATCCTCTTCTCTTTCATCACCAATCCCTTGTACACTTCAACCCTTCTACCCTCCGAACCCATAACTGGCCATCCCATAATTCCAAGTGTGGTTGGAAACCCGGCACCCACCGAAGGCACCCTGTGTTTCCCAGCCTATTCCCCAATACGGGTACCTCCATTCCATGACCCTCACTTCCCACCTGGCCCCTACACCTCTTTCAACCTGACCTCACCACCCCAATACCCGTCCTTTGTGGAGCAGTTCATCCGCTCTCCAATGTTTTAGAGGCACATTCCGCTGTTCGCAACGACATCAATTTACACGAACACCACACTCACTTCACCTACCATACCCACCTACATGGTAGCCCCTGTACACACCACTCTGTCTGACCCAATGGACATTTCACCCACCACAGCACCTCTCCCCACGATTCCACCATCTCCCCCTCCACTACCCCCCACCTCACCACTCACCACATCATTGGCACACACAGCATTCACTACCTCCCTCCCCAATCCCACCTCCTCTTGCATTTCATAATGTAAATAGCACGTTCAACACATTACTTCAGTGTGCACATCAACTACAACAAGAATACCATCAATTGGAAGAACGCACTACGGCCCTCCAGGCAGGATCTCAGCGTCTGCAAGCTAGAGTCACCACTCTTGAAGCTGATTACCAAACGCTCCTAACCGAGCATACAACCTTGCAGCAGGCTCACTCCGAATTGGAATCAAAGACATCAACAGTAGATGATCAAGCAGTCAAGGAACTAGAAACAATGCTCCAAGCGCAAATGATATCTAATGCTACACTCAGACGCAACCTTGGGCTATTAAGGAAGCATATGGCAGCAACACTAGAAGAGAACAAGAGACTTCAACAACAAAACCAACACAACTTTGAAGCGGCTATGGAAGGAATTGCAGGAGCAACCATTTACCCAAGTATAGAGCAGTCCCATCGGAAGACATTCGCATCTTACTTGAGGAGCATGCAAATTTCTTGGAGTCATATGAAAAGTTAGAGACTGAATGTGCGCAACACTCTACAGAAGAAGTAGAGACCCTCCGGAAACAGGTGGCAGAACTCCAAGCACGCCTCTTACCATATGAAAGGCCACCCTCGCCCACTGAAGAACCAAAACCTGAAACAGTAGTGGAAATCCCCGTCGATGACAGCTATGAAGAGCCGTATGAGCCAATGCCAACACCCGGTGGTCGGACTATAGAGGAAGGACATGACACTTTAGAAATTTAAGTTCCAGATTGGGTCAAAAGGGTCGAGAAAGTGGGTAAGACACATGATGATCGCGTTGCAGTGCAAATGCAATCTCTCACAAATATGGAAGAAACTGTCCTTCGGTCTTCTTACTTTCAGAACCTATCCCACCAACGGTTAATCACAACATCAGAGTCGCAATACATGCCTTATTTTGTCTTGCTACATGATTATAATGCAGAAGTTAAAAGACATACAGGGAAGGAGCCCACATTTGCCACTCAATTTGAGCCAGAGGACTTACCGACAGATGCGCGTGCGGGCTCGATTTTCCAGCCTAATTGGCATGCACGTCTACTAACCGATTACCCTGAGATGATGAGCACCTGGGCAACCATGCCACTGTATATCAAGTATAATCCATGCTATTGCCCAATGGTACGTCGCAGATCTTGGCAAGCATTTGCGATCAAGGTACGCAACAATAAAGAATGCTCGGCTTGGGTTAACTCTCCATATTTTGCTCCACCTCGAGGGACCCCAACCGTAGCCTACATGATATCAACAATTCGGCACTGGTCTACACCTCTAAATAATGTACCCGACATAGCAGCGAAAATGTGTATGAAGATATTCGAGCTCATGACCATTGTCTTCAAAACCTTTCGGAATGTACAAGCTCCATACATCTCTGCCCCTGGATTCTCTCAAGGTAACAAGGATTTAGTCTACGACATGAGCCAGACTCCCTCGGTTACTATAATCTTTGCCTGGCATGCACGAATAAAGTACTTACCCGCATGCTTCAAGCAGACATTTGAGGAAATGTTCTCTACGGGATTCTGGGAATATCATTCAGAAATTTTCATTCCCAGACCCACACATTTGCTACATCTATTCGCAGTAGAACAAGCGATCCATGCAGATCAGTTACATCTACCACATCCGGACATTCCAGGACCAATTGATTGGGATCGTATGATGACAGACTTGGCCACAGGACTACGCATACAAGAACATCAGCTTGCCACTCAGGTTGTGGAATATTACATCCAACACTCCCAGCAACAAGGGTCTGTCAGGGACGACAGACGCGAGAGAGGGGGGGGTGTTGGAACTGAAGGACTCACTAGGCAAGGAAGCTTAAGAAGGGAGTCAGAGAGAAGAGAAAGTACAAGCAGACAGAGCAGTCAACGACGATCTGGCAAGTAGGCCAATATTTTTGCAAGACATTTATGCACATAAGAGAGGTGGACACAAGGAGAAGGAGCAAGTAGGGAGCTCCAGGAAATGTATATCAAAATGTTAGAAGAAATCCCTACAACAATAGTGATTTTCATCACTAAAAACCCTTGTAAATACCATTTCACATTTTTGTAGCTCCATTTTGTGCAAGCCAAGGAGTCCTTGAGCTTGAGGAGCATTAGAAGTATCTACCTGTCAGTTTTCACATTTTTTAGACTTCGTTTGAACCTCCAAATAGGGTAGAGAACCTAATTTTTAACTAGGCCGGACACTAGGTCTGGACAAGGCCAAAACCTAGTCAAAAACTATAAATAGAGCTAGAGAGCTCATTTTTGAGGTTAGATTGTAAGTGAAATGAACTTGTAAGAGCTTTTTGGAAGTAATCTAAGAACTCCATTGCTTCTCACTCTTTGTCTTGCCGTGTGTGCGCATGTGTGTGTATGTGTGTGCATGTTTGTGTGCTTCTCACTCACGCACTTGTGCCTCCACTTGCTTGAGGTCTTCATACCATCCTCACGTCTTCCCGGATTGACATTAAAGGAGGTGCTACTCATCACTGAGCTACACCACCTACCTGGTCAGGTTATGCATACATTTGTTGATGAGCTTTTATTATGCTTGATGTGGGGTTTTGGTGTATGAATTCATACAAGGTTTGGTTGAGGGTGAATTATTACAAGGGTGGAGTTTAAATGGGGTGGGAGAATTGTTAGATAAGGGGGTACAAGAAGACGTCTGGATACGTTTCGGTATCCATTTCCTAAGAGTCTTTGAGTGGGTGGTGTGTTTCTGCTGAGGGACGAAAAGTGGTATCGGGTTTGGTGGTATTGAAGGATGGAAAGATTTCTGAGGGGTATATATTACATGGCTTGAGGGTTGGGCTATAATACATTGTTTGGGTACCCAAATCTGCGTGGATGTGGGTCGATGGATAAGATACTTCTTGGTGATCCAAATCTGTCGAGTATTGGTACTTGTAGAAGAAGATCGAGGGGACTTTGGATACTGACTCTGCTTCTTTTGAAACTTTGTCCTGTTCTTGTCTGCACTGTTGCCAATAGCCTGTGGTTGCTGTCCTTTTGGCACCCATATTTGTCTCGTGCCACTTATTCTGTGATGTTGATACTGCTGCTTTCTTTGCCTTGTCTGGTGGTGTCGTCGGTCTGGGTTCCTCTGTTGTGGTTGACTCCTTTGTGGTTGGGTTTGAGAGGTCCAGTGGACGCTCTGCTTTGGAAAAGAAGGGAGATCCAACACTTGCGTGACCTGCCCATTAGGAAGTGATTTGTTATTTATCTTTAATCTAGGCCAGTCCGCAGCAAGTTTGGAAGGATGAGCACCGCAGGGTATTGTGCTCATTTGGTCGCTAATGCAACCCACCTGACTGCTGATTGTGTCCATCTGCCCTAGCGGTTGGGTAGCTGCCCCTTCTAGTTTGCAAGAAGCCCCAGGGAAGATCTCCTGTCGTCCTTCTGATTGACAACTGTCCATAGCCAAGCCCGAGTGGGTTGGTGTAGATGTAACGTGACTGATCTGACCAAAGATCTTCCGGTCTTCCGTCGCATGTATTTCATAGGGTCTAGGGTTACAAACCTCAGTCGGAATGCCGTTAGGGAAGTCAAGCGGTATCACTCGCTTCTGCTCTAAGGTTCCAATCTGTAAGGAGCCTTGTCTAAGATTTAGGTCCACTGAGTGATCGTATAGCCAATCTTGGCCAAGGATTAGGGGTTCTATCAGGTCGTCATCATGGCACACTAGTAGCTTCGCTGTCATGGTCACTTCCTTAATGAGGATAGGAAGGTCCACCTCACCCATGCAAGGGGTTTCCATGCCTCCTAGGCCTATGAAGTATGCCTCAATTGGCCGCATTTCTATTCCTGAATCCTTATAGTGGGACCATCTAATCGCACTAGTCGCAGCGCCTGAGTCAATTAAAGCCCTGAGCTCTTGGCAACGGTTGTCGTGCTCTAGCCTAACTGTAATGAATGGTCTCCTATCCACTATGCTAGGATGAGTGGTTGACTTTACTTGACACATGGCCATGGGGTATCTGGGTGTAGTTTCCAGATGGTTATAATGTTCTCTCCCTAGTCCTTGTCTTCTTAGCTTCATGCGCTTAATGCGTTCTATTGCTTTTGCCTGAGCTTCCGCTCGTATTCTATTTTCTTTCTCCTTACGCTTCTTTGCCAACGTGATTCGTCTAAGCATATCCTCAGTAAGAGGTTCCTGGTATAGCTTGACTCTATAGCCACTAATATAATTAGGCATTACATCTCCTTCTAAGGTGGCTCACTGTACTGCTCCACTTGTCGAGAGTATGTTAATGATCATAGGTCCATAACCTCGCTTTTCTAACTTCCGTGTGTGTTGTTTCAACGTATATACTAGAACTAAATCTCCTTCTTTTAGGCCTTTATCTTTCACATGTGCATCAAAATATGCTTTCTGTCGCTTCTTCGCTGCATATATTCCTGCTGCTGCCTTTAGCCTGGTTTCTCCTAATCGTTCCAAGTCCATTATTCTTGCTGATAATTCATGGCCGGTCCACTGATGTTCTTGTGCAACCTTAAGGGTCGGTATCAAGAAGTCCAAAGGAAGCACAACATTCTGACCAAAAACCATCTGAAAGGGAGTTGCATTGAGTACGGTCTTGTAGGCCACTCGATATGCCCAAACAGCGTGGTGTAACTGTTTGTCCCAATCTGAACGTTTGTTGTTCACGAGTTTCGTCAGTACGTTACAAAGGATCTTATTAGTGCTTTCAGCCTGACCATTGGCCTGAGGATGATATGGTGCGGATTTCTTGTGAATCACCATAAAATCCTGTAACAAATATTCAATGACTTGGTTTAGAAAGTGAGTGCCTCGATCGCTCACTAACTCTATAGGCAGTCCATATCTTGTAAAGACATTCTCAAATAAGAATTTTGCAGTTGTGTGTGCATCATTCTTTTTCGTGGCTTTTGCCTCTACCCATTTCGTAAGATAATCTGTGGCAACAATAATGTATTCAGCATGTGTACCTTTTGCAGGGGGGTTAATGGGTCCTACAAAGTCTATACCCCACTTAGAAAATGCACGTCCGCCCATCATGGGTTTCAATGGCATTTCATCTCTGCGAGTAGGAAACTGAGTTCTTTGGCACACATCACATCTCTTTACATAGGTATGAGCATCCATGTGAAGAGTGGGCCACCATAATCCTGCAAAGAGGATGGCTTTGATTATCCTATCGGGTCCAAAATGACCTCCTGCAACACCTTGGTGTGCAGTCTCTAGTATGCTCAGATAATCGCTCTCATGAACACATTGTCTTAGATATCCATCTCGTCCTCTTTTGTATAGGTTATCGCCAATAAGTGAATAATCTTGAGCTTCCTGCTCTAGACTGCGTTGTCGTGCTAAGGTCATTCCTTGAGGGAATGTCTTCGTCCTCAAGTATGTCACTAATTGTTCACTCCAGTCTGGTGTGAGAGACATGTGATATAATGTAGCATGCTCTACTGGTGGTCTTTCACAACAAACATTGCATTCCTTACACAACCTGTAGACATCTGCTTCCATCGTAGGCCAATATACTCCTAATCTATGCAGAGTCTGTAATGTTCGATGTGTTGAATGATGTTGCTTTAATGCACCTATGTGTGCTAATTGCAACCAATTCGTATGTTCTGATTCATCTACACAACAAGCAAGAATCTTTTGATTATCATGTTTATATATGCTTCCTGCCATTATTTGGTATCTCTGAGACTTGGTAATCTCTCCCTCTTTGATCTTTATCCTAGGATTCTTGGGTCCATATGTGAGAATAGGGACTATAGGCTTAGCCCATTCTGGTGCTATCTCAAGGTTAAACAAATATGTGTCTGGTAATTCATCCACTATTCCTTGAGGAGCTTCTCCTGAGGTTAATCTCGAAAGGTGGTCAGCTCTAAGATGTGTCTTTTCTTTCTTGACTACTACTTCAAAATCATACTCCATGAGTAATAGAAACCAACGTATTAGTCCTCCTGTGTTACATGGCTTGTTGACTAAGTACAATAGGGCTTGATGATCTGTAAAGAACTTGAATTTGTTTGCCAACAAATAGTGCCTAAACTTCTTTACCGCGTAGATCATCCCTAATCCTTCTCGTTCCGTCGTGGTGTAATTTCTTTCTGCTGCGTTCAATTGTCTGCTCGCGTAAGCTATGGGGAGATCTATGTTACCTTCATTCGTGGGTTGTGCTAACACACATCCTATGGCGTAGTTGGATGCATCCACATGTACATGGAATGGTTTACTCAAATCTGGTGTAGTCAATATAGGTGCTGAGCACAAGCGTCGTTTAAGTTCATTGAATGAATTTTCACATTCATCTGTCCATTCAAAATTGGTTAAAAGAGAGTACAAAGGCTTGGCTATTATTGCATACATGTGTATGAATCTCCTATAATATCCGCAATGACCCATAAATGCTTGTACCTCTTTGATGTTCGTCGGCCTAGGTAGATCTGCAATTACTTTTACTTTTTCCTCATCCATAGAGATTCCATTTTTTGACACAATGTGTCCTAAAATTTTGCCTTGTCTGACCATGAAAACGCATTTTTCTGGGTTCAAACAAACCTGATATTCTCGACATTTGTCAAATATTTGTCTTAACTCTGGGATATGTGTCTGTCTTACATTTGAATGTGCACATAAGTCATCGACATAAACTTCCAAACTCTTGCGTAAGAATTCCTTGAAAACATGACACATGAGTCGCTGGAAAGTGGCGGGTGCATTTGTTAAGCCAAATGGCATTACACGAAATGCAAATATGCCCCATTCAGTGGCAAATGCCGTCTTGTGTTGGTCCTCTGGAGCAATGGCTACTTGATTATAACCTGAGAATCCATCAAGAAAGCTGTAAACTTCCTTGCCCGCAACTCTTTCCAATAGATGTTCTGTGATAGGAAGAGGATAACTGTCTCTAATCGTGGTGGCATTAACTTTTTTAAGGTTAATACACACACGCAATTTTCCATTCTTCTTGGGCACAACCACAATGGGGGATACCCATTCGGTATGCTCAATTTCGTAAATGAATCCTGCTTCTATCAAGCGATCTATCTCCTCTTTAATCTTCGCAGCGTAGTTATCATTGTACGTGTAAGGTTTCTATTTCATAGGTTTTGCATCTAGAGTCATAGGGATTCTATGAGAACATATATCTAGATCTACTCCTTTCAAATCTTTGTAACTCCAAGCGAACACATCTCTATATTCGCGCAATAGGGCAACTAATTCTTCTTCTTCTTCCTTCGTCAAATCATGCCCTATGTATGTACATTTTTCTTCTTCTCCTTCTATAGCTACTATTATTTTCTTGGTTTTCTCTCGGTTATCATATACTTGTCCGTCATTCGCCTTCCTATTAGGCATTTGTACCATGATTCTTCTATCTTCGATTTCATATTTCTTGAAATTCTCGGGTACTTCAAATAAAGATTCTGCTTTTTCTGACATGGTTTCTTTCTTCTTTCTTTTCTTGCCTTCACTTTTGCTAGTCACTTGAGTGGCTATTCTCACGTCATTCATAATTTCCTCGTGTCTCTGAGGGTGAGTCTCTACTTCATAAAAATATTCTTCTTCTGATGCAAAGGGTGAGTCCATGATAATTGATTCTAAACCAAAATCGCTTGCATCCTCAAATGCATCAGTGTTAGGTTCACACTCTTCTAAAATTGCATCGCACATTATTGGCTCTATCGTAAAAACTGAAATGTCATAGCCATCCTCGTCACAGTGGGGTGTCCATTGTTCTTCATTGATGGATACATCCATGGTTGCTAGGATTTCTGCCCAACCATGGGGTTCAAACTCTTCGTCAGGGAATACTACAGGTGCGTAGGCTGGGTCTTGAAGAGTTCGTGGATGTTGTTCTGCACCTAAGGTCCTTGCTTCTAATCTTTCTTCCTCTTGTTTTGCTACTTTACACATCCATAAATGAGTATCCTCATGCAACCAAGAAGGATCTGATTCTAATGAGTGCATGGATTCTGTTTCTACTGGTGTCTTATGGATGGTATTCCATTGTATTGGGGGTACATCTCAATGTGAATAGTCTTTAAGATTGACTTTGGTAGTCACTCCTAAATGTTGCAAGTACAAAGAATTAGTTCCCCAATCTTGTACAATTTGCAACTGACGCATGAATGGTCATCCCAATATCATCTCATAAGCATGATTTTTACTAAAATCACAAATGGCAAAAGTATGCTCAAACTCCACACCACAAGTGGTGAGAGATATGCCTTCTAGTAAGCCTAATGGTTTTTCTATGTGTCCGTCGGCCATTTGTAGCTTCATCCTGGTGGGTCTCAATGCTGGCTTACCCCAACGTTTCCATAAGGCGGTGGTAGCTATGGCTACTCCGGCTCCTGAATCTAAGATGGCTTTTGTGGTGTAGCCCTGATGGGTTATCGGAAGATAAGTGTTACCTTCCTCTCCCTCGCTTACATCTCCAATCTTTTCTACGGGTATCTCTAGTACCTTATTTTGTGATCCTATTTGTGAGGGAGTAGTAGCAAGCTCAGGGAATTGATTTGCTACATGTTTCCACAATTCTGGTTTTATCTTCAGCAGCTCCTCTAGAGTGAGATTACACTGTACTTTGGTATTCTTGATCACTTCCGTGTTTCTAGGGATTACTGATTCTTCATTCCTCACTATTATTCTGGGTGCTCTCATACTGATAGACTTTGCTTCCCAAGGTCCTGTGAACTGAGGTAATTCTTGTAAAGAATTGGATTCAAATCCCGTGTGTTCACTCAGTTGTTCCTCCTCTACATCATCGTAAATAGAGGGAATATCTTGGGGAAATTGTTCCTGCAAGTCGTCTATTTCTTGAATAGGAGGATGAGTTCCTTGTTCTTTTCTCCATTTCTCTTCTTGGATTTCTCTCAAAAATTCATGTGAGTACCTATGTACGGAAGACAAATTGTCTTGACTTTCTGTATTGGGTACTTGAAACAGGGATGGTGCATTCCTTTCCTGTGTCTCTGGGACAATAGGGTTCCTAGGCTGATCCTTTTTCTCTTTGCTCTCTATCAAGTATTCTAGCCTCTCCATTAGTCCTTGAAAGTGTAATTCCGGTTTTGCCATGTTATTCCAATTAAGATATCTAGAGGCTTCGAACAAAGCTTGTGCTAGTTCTACCATCTTCATGCAAAGTTTAGTTCTCTCAATTTCTAGATCAGCTCGAGGGTAGTTTTTGCTCATTTCAGCTACCTGAGGTCCCTCTTTTAATCTAGCCTGATATGCACGAAACATCATGTCTAGATTTTCTGGTATGGGTTCCGCTAAAACTGATCCTGATTTTTGAGCTGGATTCTTTTGATTCAAGTCCTGTGAAGTCAATTCTAGGATTTTGGCTCTAGATTCCTTTAAACTTCCTTCCAACTCAATTATCTTTTTACTCCATTTTCTCTTAATTCTTTCTCTAGAATCTTTCCAAGATTTTGTCTTTTTACTGCTAGATTCTGCAACTTCACTAGTTCCGGCTGCTTTCTCTTGATTAAGCTGTTGGTTCTGTAAGAGCGCCTGGGCTCTTGTGATAGCTTGGATAGGCACGTATCCACGTTATTTACAATACCTATCACGTTGATCGGTGTCACATTCGAAGCATTAACAGGGTTCTTACCTACGTCCTGCCAGTCTTACTATTTCTTGAGGGGTTTGTTTAAAGCTATGAATCAACGAAGACGTGTCATGTCTAATCCCACTTTTAGAGAATTCAGTGATGAAGGACTCTAAAAAGTGATGGATGTCTCTAAATTGCCTTTGTTGCAATGGTTGGAACCAAGTTAAAGCTGTATTCTTTAACGTTAGTCCAAATGCATTATATTGCGTGAACATGTCTTCAACTTGTTCTGCTCTTAGTACTTGCTTGAATTCTGCAACATGGTCATAGGGATCTCTTGTCCCATCAAAATAATTCTTCATTGATTTTACTAATTGAGTGGGTCTTAACATTCTTGCATGTTCACGTGGTCTAGGTAGAGGAAAATCATCTCTACCACCTAGTATTCCATGATCTCTTTGTCTATCCGCTCTATTAGTGTCCATGGTTGTTCTATCTCTCCCTATGGGATGAGTGAAGCTTACTTCGGGTCTTTCTTTATTTTTCTCTCTTTGATTTCCATGGGCTGAGGATGTTCCTGCCCCTTGTTGGCTTGTATTCATGTTTGTTCTAGATAGAGGGAATACCAATTCACCTCTCCATGTGTATGTGTTTTTAGCGTGGTCAGGCACCACAAAGACTCTTTCTGAAGTCTCATCGAGGTATACAACCTTTCCAGGTGTATCCGGGTCCTTGAACTCGTATATCGTGATGATTCCTACCTCACTAAGTAGTTCTGTCTTGTATCTCCAAAAGGCTTCATCAGTTTCTTTATTTACAAACAACTCTATGCTTCTGTTGTCCTGAGGGATCCATTCTGGGATTAGTACTCGTGTCAGTACAGATTTCCCTCTAGGTGTTCTAGGCTCTTCTAATGGTTCTTTTCCTTGAGATTTAGCTTCTGTCTCTAATTGAATTACGCCAAACTCATTCGTATTGTTTGGCTGCGTACTTAATATGTACATTGTTCCTTCCTTGTCTATGTACGCGTCTCTCTCGAATTTCACCACTGGATGTTCCAATCCAATGGGTTGATCGGGGTTGTGCATTTGCACCACTTGCCTTCGCAAACCATCCTCATAGATGCGAGCACTTAATCGGTTGGTTCGGAGAAACTCTAGTTGCGTTCTATAGGGTCCTTCTGGTTTTTCTAAATAGGCTACATTCGACCCTTCTTCTGGTCTTTCTGCGCTAAATGCCATTTCTGATTCGCTAGTATCTGAGCTCTCGTAGGGGTAATTACTATTCAATTGCTGAGCCCACGATCGTGCAGTATTTCTTACACTTGCCTCTGATGATCTAAGGCTTCGTCGGTCTGACTTACCTATATGTTTGCCCGATCTAAGGTTCATTAATTTTCTTCCTTGCACACTCAGTACACGCTTAGATCGTCAATGATTCGTTGTTATTACTTTCTTGATTCTTTTTAGATTTCTTTAGATTCTTGTCTTAATGTATGCGTCAGGAATTCGACTTTCCGTGGTACTTTGAGTTCTCGTTCCGTCAGACTTATGTTCCTTCCTTTAGGTTTTCATGTCACACAACTTTACTTTAGTCTTGAACTTGATAAATTTAATTCTCTTGAACTTGAGGCGTTCCTATCGTCTTAATCCGCAAAAGCTACCGTTTAGCCTAAGCTAAGAATTGACTGAGGGGGTTGAGTAATCTTCCAACCTCGAGTCAGCCTTTCTGGTTGCTCTGATGCCCAAGAAGCCGCGCTTCCCAAGCTTTATGCCCTTCACTGCCTTGCCTTGGTTGCCCTTGATTTGTTGGTGCATGACAATCATCAATTGAAGGATTATGGAGAAATGAAGACAAGGAGTCAAGAAGAAAACAAAGTCAGGTGATTGAAGGAAGGAGATATTCAGAAAAATCAAAAGACATGTACACATATGTACATTAGCTGACTTATATCTTTGTTTAGTCATACACTTGTATATATTCATCTATAAATATGTTGGAAAATGTCGGGCAAGTAGAGCAGAAGAAGATTTGAGAATAGGGAGAGAGAAATTAGTGTCATTAGACACATGAAAAGTGAGTGAATTGTCCATCCTCACTGAGATGTAAATTTTCTGAGAAATCGAGAATTTTTGCGCCCGATATTTTGCTGTCTGCTCCTTCTGTGTTTAATCTTTTGAGAAATCCTTTTGCACGTATCTAAGTCCATAGCTAATCTATCTATGGCTAGAATTTGAGAGGTTAATTGTAATCAGGCTGTGAGAATTTTGATTAGGAACATTCATATGTAAGAATGTTTTAAGAGTCGAGAAATCTGGCGCACATTTCATCTTCAGTGAAATGATCATTGCTCAGTCTACAGTGTAAAGTTTTACACAAGTGAGGGCTCAAAATCTAAGTTGAAAGGTAAGCCATCTATGGCTAAAAGATCTTGATCAAACGGGTTCAGAGTTGGGAGAACCAGTGCTAAGAAGTTGCAGGTGTCAAAGTCGCCATTGCAGAGAAGCACTTTCAGACATAGGTAAAGTGTTTCACACATTTCTCAGTGTATGGTTAATCTTTTTGAGAGATTTAACTTGGTAAAGTTGCGCAACCTTAAGGCGAAGTGTTGTGCAAAGTTTTATCAAAAACTTTACAGGATTGATTAGTCAATGAGTGACTAATCTGCAGCAGACTTTTCTGAGAAGTTGATTTTTCAGAACTTTCAATTTTTCTGATAATTTGGTGAAGATTCTCTAAATTAGGTGGAGTCTAAAGTTGATCTTGATATAGAGGTGATCTAAATTCAAGGTCAACTTGTTCTTTTGGAGATTAACACTCTCCATCAGTGGTATCAGAGCAGGTTGTGTCTAAATTGAAGTGAAGAAGACTCCGATTATTGCAGAAGTACAAAACTTTACATCTTGAAGGTGCAGAAGGATAAAGGTTGAAGAAAACTTGAAGGAAGACATACAAAGAGTATCAAAAGGATCAGAAGGAGCAACATTCGAAGTAAAGGTACATTCATTATCTGTAAAGGTTAAAGTTTTGAGACTACAGGTGAATCAAAGATGGGAGATAGTCTCCAAATTGAAAAGTTGGATAGAGAGAACTATCCTGCATGGTCTATGAGGATGGAAGCTCATCTTATGAGCAAAGATCTGATAGGTTACATCACAGGAGATGAAGAAAAGCCAGAATTCAGAGATCCTAGTGTTCCAACTAGGGAGGAGCTTGCAGATTTGAAGAATTGGATGAAGAAGGATGCTCAAGCAAGAAGCATCATCTACATGGCAGTCAATGACTATTTGCTTCCTCACATTAGAGGACTTGAAAGTGCATGTGACATTTGGAATGCTTTGGAGGAGCATTTCCAAAATACAACCAAATCAAGGAAAGCTTCACTATGGGCAGAGTTTACTACCTTCAAGAAGAAGGCCTCACAGTCAATTTCTGATTATGTGACAAAGATGAAGGATATTGCAGATTCTTTAGGTGCAGTTGATGAAGATATTGAAGAAGACAAATTGGTAAGACAAATACTCACAGGACTAAGAGGAGATGAGAAATGGAAGCCTTTCATTTTATCTACAGAACTTTCATTAGATCACTTTACTCCTGATTTGAATCAATTGTTAGGTCATATGCTAACTTTTGAGAATGATATCAAAGGAGATGTTGATAAGAGTGCAGGTCATGCAATGTATTCTAAAGACAAGAAGAAAGCCAACAAAGGGAAGCAACAATCAGGTGAAGAAGAAGGTACATCAAACCAAGCAAACTTCATAAGAGGAAGAGGAAATGGCAGAAGTAGAGGAAGAGGCAGAAACAACAAAGAGAATGTAAGAGCTTGTTGGATATGTGGTAAGACCAATCATCTATCTCATGATTGTTGGCATAATAATCAAAACAATGGTAATTATCAGAACTTTAATCAAAGAGCAAGAGGTGGTAGATTTCAGAGAGGAAATTTCAGAGGTAGAGGTGGTAGGAATTCTTTTGGAAGAGGTGGAGGAAGAAGCTTCCAAAATCAATCCTATAATAACACCTACTACAACTATGCATCAGATCAAAAGGAGGACTCAACTCTCATTATGAATACATGTGAAACCTCACATGAGGACATGAGAGTGTTCTATATTGATTCAGGATGTAGTAATCACTTAAGTGGAAATATTGCTTTGATGACTGACCTAGATCATAATGCAATTAATCATACAGTGCAGACAGGTGATAATACAAAGCATAAGGTAAAGTCAATTGGTTCAGTCAAAGCTAAGGATGGGAGCACTCTTCTGAGTAAGGTACTCTATGTTCCCACAATTCCAAAGAATTTGATCAGTGTAGGTCAAATTGTGGAAAAAGGATATGAGGTAAGGTTCACAAATGATGGAGTTTATGTGGAAGACCCTAGTCAAGGGTATAAACAAGTTATTGCAGGAAAGAAAGAAGGAAGGCTTTTCACATTGAAGGTACAAGGAAATGTTGGACATGCTATGTTCACATATGGAGAGCAGAAGGTGTCAGAATTGGATCTTTGGCACAAAAGACTTGGACACTTTCATGAAAGAGGTATCAAAGAAATGATTAACAATGATTCAGTGCTTGGAATGCCTAACATTGCAGGTCAACACATGACATACAGATGTGAGGCATGTCAATTAGGTAAGGCTCATAAGCAATCCTATTCCAAGCATGGATTTATGTACTCAGAAAGACTTGAATTGGTGCATACAGATGTGTGGGGTCCTTCAAAGGACTTTAGTATAAATGGTTCAAGATATTATGTCATATATGTTGATGATGCTACCAGGTGGATCACAATTTATGTGATTAAGGAAAAGTCAGAAGTGTTTAATACATTTAAACACTATCATGCATATGCAGAAAGGATTACAGGTCAAAAATTGAAGAGACTAAGGTCAGATGGAGGGGGAGAGTATTTTTCAAATGAGTTCAATAATTATTTGTGGAATGCAGGTATAAAGAGAGAAGTTACTTGCAGGTACTCTCCTCAACAAAATGGGGTAGCAGAAAGAAGAAATAGGACTCTTGTTGAGTTTGCAAGGTCCATGATGAAAGAGAAGAATTGCCCAAATTATTTGTGGGCTGAGGCTGTTAATACAGCTACATATTTGGTTAATAGATTGCCTTGTAAAGCTTTGCAGGGTATGACACCATATGAAGCTTGGTGGGGTAAGAAACCTACCTTGGATCATTGCAGAATATTTGGATGCTTGGCATATGCATATGTGCCATCTCAATTGAGGCATAAGTTGGAGCCTAAGGCAGAGAAGTATGTATTCATTGGTTATGATGATAAGCAAATGGGATACAGGTTGTGGAGTCCATCCACAAAGCAATTTATTGTATCCAAGGATGTTACATTTGATGAGCAAGGTACTTGGTATGCAGGTAAATATAATGGACATGCAGATGATGAAGAAGTAGTGGAGCAAAGGAAAGGTAAAGCAAAGATTCAATTACTTGATGAAAGTGAGAGTAATGAAGTGCAGATTGAAGTGGAAGAGAGGCCAAGGTTTGATCCAGAATGTGATGAACCAGAGACCTCAAGAAGTGCAGAAGTTAGGAGATCATCTAGGCACAAATGGCAACCTACAAGGTGTAGCTATGACACCTCATTCTTAACTACTAAAGATTATGCTTATTTGGTAAAAGCAGATGAAGACCCTTCTACATATGAAGAAGCCAAAGGGAAGAAGAATTGGGAAGATGCTATGCAAGAGGAGTATGATGCATTGATAGAGAATCAAACATGGGATTTGGTTCCTAAACCTAATAGTCAGAAAATCATTGGTTGTAAGTGGGTTTACAAAACTAAAAGGTTTGCAGATGGAAGTGTGTCTAGGTACAAAGCTAGACTTGTTGTGAAAGGGTATGCACAGACATATGGAGTGGACTATGATGAGACTTATAGTCCTGTGGCAAAGATGACAACCATCAGGACACTCATTGCAATTGCTGCTTGTAAAGGTTGGAAGTTGTCTCAATTAGATGTTAAAAATGCTTTCTTGAATGGTTACATTTCAGATGAAGTCTACATGGAGCAACCAGATGGGTTCAAAGATCAAGTGAGTCCAAATTATGTGTGTAAGCTCAAGAGAGCTTTGTATGGGTTGAAGCAAGCCCCAAGGGCTTGGAATTATAGGCTTGTAAAATTCTTGAATGATCTTGGATTTCAAGCATCAAAGGCAGATAGTAGCTTGCTAGTCAAAGCAAGTGAAGATGGGTTCATTTATGTGTGTATTTATGTTGATGACATAATACTTACAGGAACAGATGATAAGGGGATACAAATGATCAAGAAGCAGATGGAGAAAGAGTTCAAAATCAGTGATTTGGGGAACCTATCATTCTTCTTGGGAATGGAGATCTCTTATACTCAACATGGAGTATATGTGACCCAAGAAAGGTATCTTAAAAATTTGCTAACCAAATTTAAAATGGAAGATTGCAGGGTTGCACCTACACCTTTGGAAGTGAACCATAAATTGTCTAGGTTTGGAGGAGAAGAGTTCAGAGATATGAAACTCTATCAAAGTTTGGTTGGTAGCTTGATTTATGCTACATTGACAAGGCCTGACTTATCATATGCAGTTGGTGTGCTTTCACAATTCATGCATTGTCCTAGAAAGGAACATTGGATTGCAGGACAAAGAGTACTTAGGTACATCAAGGGTACACTCAGAGAAGGGTTGTACTATGGGTTTACTTCAGATACAAGAATCAAGATATATAGTGATGCAGATTGGGCAGGTAATGTGGATGATAGAAGATCAACACATGGATACTTGTGCTATGTAGGAGACAAATTGATTTCATGGTGTTCCAAGAAGCAACATACAGTTGCTTTGTCATCTACAGAGGCAGAATATAAAGGTATGGTGGAAGCTGCAAAAGAGGTAATATGGCTAAAGACACTTTTGAAAGTTTTTGATGTGATTCAGAGTACTCCTATTATTTGTGGAGACAATATGAGTTCATTATACTTGGCAGCTAATCCTGTATTTCATGCTAGAACTAAGCATATTGAAATACAGTATCATTTTCTGAGAGAGAAGGTCATTGAGAAGGAGATTGAAGTCACACACACTCCCACAAAAGATCAAGTTGCAGATATGATGACAAAAAGTTTAGATGGACCAAAACTACAAAGATTCAAGGATATGGCAGGAATCAAGAAGATAGAGAAGAACCTCAATTAATGATTGAGGGGGAGCTGTTGGTGCATGACAATCATCAATTGAAGGATTATGGAGAAATGAAGACAAGGAGTCAAGAAGAAAACAAAGTCAGGTGATTGAAGGAAGGAGATATTCAGAAAAATCAAAAGACATGTACACATATGTACATTAGCTGACTTATATCTTTGTTTAGTCATACACTTGTATATATTCATCTATAAATATGTTGGAAAATGTCGGGCAAGTAGAGCAGAAGAAGATTTGAGAATAGGGAGAGAGAAATTAGTGTCATTAGACACATGAAAAGTGAGTGAATTGTCCATCCTCACTGAGATGTAAATTTTCTGAGAAATCGAGAATTTTTGCGCCCGATATTTTGCTGTCTGCTCCTTCTGTGTTTAATCTTTTGAGAAATCCTTTTGCACGTATCTAAGTCCATAGCTAATCTATCTATGGCTAGAATTTGAGAGGTTAATTGTAATCAGGCTGTGAGAATTTTGATTAGGAACATTCATATGTAAGAATGTTTTAAGAGTCGAGAAATCTGGCGCACATTTCATCTTCAGTGAAATGATCATTGCTCAGTCTACAGTGTAAAGTTTTACACAAGTGAGGGCTCAAAATCTAAGTTGAAAGGTAAGCCATCTATGGCTAAAAGATCTTGATCAAACGGGTTCAGAGTTGGGAGAACCAGTGCTAAGAAGTTGCAGGTGTCAAAGTCGCCATTGCAGAGAAGCACTTTCAGACATAGGTAAAGTGTTTCACACATTTCTCAGTGTATGGTTAATCTTTTTGAGAGATTTAACTTGGTAAAGTTGCGCAACCTTAAGGCGAAGTGTTGTGCAAAGTTTTATCAAAAACTTTACAGGATTGATTAGTCAATGAGTGACTAATCTGCAGCAGACTTTTCTGAGAAGTTGATTTTTCAGAACTTTCAATTTTTCTGATAATTTGGTGAAGATTCTCTAAATTAGGTGGAGTCTAAAGTTGATCTTGATATAGAGGTGATCTAAATTCAAGGTCAACTTGTTCTTTTGGAGATTAACACTCTCCATCATGATTGCCCTTGCTAGACCTGGAAAAATTCAATATTAGACCAATTCACAGTTGGATGATCAAGCACTTGAGTATATACACCTTTTAAGTCCCTTCCCTTTTGCCAAACTTTTTAATGCTTGCCCCCTGGCTTTCTAGTCCCAAACTAGGTCAACCTCAAAATAGCTTATCAAAAAAATAGTACTCGTCAAGAGCTTTCTAATGAGCTATTAAGCTCAAAAAACGGACTTCGGATGAAAAAGTTATGACCGTTTAGGCCCTGGGGGGTAAAAACTGACAAACAGGTGTTTCTCCAAATATGAGCTAAGGGGTCTCCTATGAGTCTAATCACGCAAAAATTTCCCAAAAATAGCCCCAAAATTGGCCAAAAAATGAAACCCTAAAATTTGCATTTGGGGTGGACAATCGCGATGGTCTGAGATGATCGCGATGGTCTGGGATCGTCGCGATGGCGTGAGGGTGAACAATCACGATGGTCTGAAGTGCACGGTCACGATGGTCCAAAAGTGAACAATCGTGATGGCTCGATCAGGCGAACAATCGCGATGGCTCGATCAGGTGGACAATCGCGATGGCGTGAGTGTGAACCGTCGCGATGGCTCGATCAGGCGGACAATCGCGATGGCGTCAGTCAACGGTCAACGTGAACAATCGCGATGGTCCAAAGTGAACCATCGCGATGGTCACAGATGCGATGGCTTGAGCCAATCGCGATGGTCTGGGCCCGATGGCGTGAGCCAATCGCGATGGTCCAAAATTTGAGTTGTCGCGATGGTGTAAGGGTGTCGTCGCGATGGCGTGAGGTGCGAGCCGTCGCGATGGTCTAGCTTGCCACGTGGCACCGTCGGCACGATGGCGTGAGCCTATCGCGATGGTGTGGGGTCAACCGAACAGTCGCGATGGTCCGCGAACCGTCGCGATGGTCCAAATGAACCGTCGCGATGGTGTGAGACTGTCGCGATGGTCCGGTCGAGCCGTCGCGATGGCGTGAGCCTATCGCGATGGTGTGACACAATCTCGATGGTCTGAGACCGTCGTGATGGTCCACCAAAATGCAATTTTTTGAGATGCAGCTATGGATTCCTATACACGCAGGGGTCGCCTACACTATAGTGAACTCGCCTTCCTCAAAATCCGAACTTTGCAGACCATCGCGATGGTCTGACAGAGTCGGAAATTTTTGACAAAAACTGAAAATTTTACCTTTTCCAAGCTTTCCTGATGCACTGGAGCTCTGTACCTGCAAGAAAACTCAAGAAAACAAAAGTAGACACAAGCACAAAAGCTCTCTCTCACTCTCTCGTATGCACAAATGAGGGGAAATGAGGAGAATGGTGGATATGGTGAATTTTTTGATTTTTTTGGAGATGAAGATGATGATGCGGTGATCAAGATGGAGTGCGGGGGAGGTGAAAAACACTAAAAACTAAGTAAAAACAACAACAAAAACTGAAATTTTTACCTTCCAACGCCACTTCTTGCTATACTCTTACCGTCACACATTCGTCCTAGACTCGATCCCCGGCAACGGCGCCAAATTTGGTGTTGCTCTAGCACAATGGTGAGAACCACGTTAAGAAGCTCCACCTCCTTAATGTCAATCCGCAGAAGAGATAGGAGTGATATGAAGATCATGAATGTGAGATGAAGTGAGAGTGAAGGTGAGAAGCATAGAAATGCACACACACTACGAAGAGACAAGCAAGACACAATGGAAAGTGAGAAATCAACTCTATTACTCAAGAACACTATTACAAGCTCAAAAGAACTCTAACCTCAAACAAGCTAACCTCAAAAATGAGCTCTCTAGCTCTTTTTATAGTTTCTAGACTAGTTTTGACCGGTTTCACATCTAGTGACCGGCATAGTTAAAAATTAGGTCCTAGATGCTATTTGGAAGGGTAAATGGTGTCTAAAAATAACGAAAATTGATACGCTTGTTCTACCTAAGCTCCTCAAGCTTGAGGACTCTTCGGCTTGCACAAAATGGAGCTAGAAATTAAGAAAAGGGTTTTTCTATGTTTCATATGTTACATTAGTGATAAAAATCACTGTTGGAGGTTTTTGAAAAGTATTTTTAAAACATGATTCTTTGAAAAAAGATTCGACTCGCTCCCTGCTCCGTCGTTACATGCTTCCGCGTCTTCTATGCCTCTGGCTGCTTCCCCGACAACGGCGCCAAATTTGGTGTTGCTCTAGCACAATGGTGAGAACCACGTTAAGAAGCTCCACCTCCTTAATGTCAATCCGCGGAAGAGATAGGAGTGATATGAAGATCGTGAATGTGAGATGAAGTGAGAGTGAAGGTGAGAAGCATAGAAATGCACACACACTTACACACACACTACGAAGAGACAAGCAAGACACAATGGAAGGTGAGAAATCAACTCTATTACTCAAGAACACTATTACAAGCTCAAAAGAACTCTAACCTCAAACAAGCTAACCTCAAAAATGAGCTCTCTAGCTCTTTTTATAGTTTCTAGACTAGTTTTGACCGGTTTCACATCTAGTGACCGGCATAGTTAAAAATTAGGTCCTAGATGCTATTTGGAAGGGTAAATGGTGTCTAAAAATAACAAAAATTGATACGCTTGTTCTACCTAAGCTCCTCAAGCTTGAGGACTCTTCGGCTTGCACAAAATGGAGCTAGAAATTAAGAAAAGGGTTTTTCTATGTTTCATATGTTACATTAGTGATAAAAATCACTGTTGGAGGTTTTTGAAAAGTATTTTTAAAACATGATTCTTTGAAAAAAGATTCGATTGGCTCCCTGCTCCGTCGTTACATGCTTCCACGTCTTCTATGCCTCTGGCTGCTTCCCCGGCAACGGCGCCAAATTTGGTGTTGCTCTAGCACAATGGTGAGAACCACGTTAAGAAGCTCCACCTCCTTAATGTCAATCCGCGGAAGAGATAGGAGTGATATGAACATCGTGAATGTGAGATGAAGTGAGAGTGAAGGTGAGAAGCATAGAAATGCACACACACTTACACACACACTACGAAGAGACAAGCAAGACACAATGGAAGGTGAGAAATCAACTCTATTACTCAAGAACACTATTACAAGCTCAAAAGAACTCTAACCTCAAATAAGCTAACCTCAAAAATGAGCTCTCTAGCTCTTTTTATAGTTTCTAGACTAGTTTTGACCGGTTTCACATCTAGTGACCGGCATAGTTAAAAATTAGGTCCTAGATGCTATTTGGAAGGGTAAATGGTGTCTAAAAATAACAAAAATTGATACGCTTGTTCTACCTAAGCTCCTCAAGCTCGAGGACTCCTCGGCTTGCACAAAATGGAGCTAGAAATTAAGAAAAGGGTTTTTCTATGTTACATATGTTACATTAGTGATAAAAATCACTGTTGGAGGTTTTTGAAAAGTATTTTTAAAACATGATTCTTTGAAAAAAGATTCGACTGGCTCCCTGCTCCGTCGTTACATGCTTCCGCGTCTTCTATGCCTCTGGCTGCTTCCAACAGTGTATATGTATAACTCTATGTGTATGTGTGTGTATGTGCATGTATATGTGTATATGTAGGTATATGCATGTGTGTGTGCATCTTCATCATGTATAAGTGTATGAGTGCATATCAATAAGTGTGAGTATGGTATGTAATGAAAATAACACAATTCAAATGATCTACAAATAATAGAAATTGTACTTACAATTGTTAGCCATAGTTTTTGCTTGGTTAGCTTCTTGAATAACCTGCAATAAAGAGAGAAAGAAGAGAGAGAGAGAGAGAGAGAGAGGGATCTAGAGAGAGAGAGATCTAGAGAGAGAGAGAGAGAATTCAAAGAGAGAAAGATGTAGAAAGAGAGAAACAAAGACAAAGGGAGACAATAACAGAGATCTTAGGCAAAACAACAATTCTGCATATACTTGCTTCAGCTCGTAAGCGTAGCGCAATTGCGAACGTTGGAAAGCTCTTCGATCGGATGCGTGAAAATGCCGATTGCAGAGCCTCCAACGTTTTAATTTTTGTCCGTCAACAGATCGTCATGTAAGCGATGCTATTCGTCGTCGTATAAGCGACTATTCCTTTAGCGTTGCTTATGCGACGATTATCAGCATCGCTTATGCGACATAGAAAAACGTCGCTTAAGCGACGCCTTTAAGTAGTGTCGTTTAAGCGACATTGTACAGGAGCGTCGCAATCCAGGTCGCAAATACTGTCATTTTTTGCGTCATCTAATCGACGGTACGCGCCCGACGCTAATTACGACGCAAGTTGCAATTTTATAGCGACGAGATTCTGTCGCCTTAACCGTCGCTATACGCTCGTATTCCTTGTAGTGTGAGGAGGCTGCTACTTCAAATTCTCTTAATTGATCTTGAGTTCTTTCTTTCTTTATAATTGCTTCCTTCTGATTCTTTCCTTTTGTTGGTGTCTCTACTACCTCTTCAACTATCTCTTGCTCAACAGCCTTACCTTTATCCTTCTTGGTTGATTTCTTTTTCTGAACGGACTTTTTTTGGACCTTTCTTTTCACAACCACTATAGTTCTGGTTTCTAGAGGTCCCTGCAACTCCTTGAAATAAGCTAATACGTCTACTTCTTTTCTTACAAACACTTCCTCAGATTTTGCTGCCATCATTTGATCATGCAATTCCTCATAGTGCTCAATTTCTTCTTGCCTCCAATATGTTTCTTTATTAGATTAACTTTCTAGCATTATCTGATACTGAGCTTCATACAATGCTCTCTTATCATTTCCTTAAGACAAATATGAGTACAATTGTTCCTTGCTTGTTTGTGGTGGATGAGGCTCCTTAGAGAATTGTACTTCCTTCTGAGCTGCTTCATATTCTTCTTTTGTTACTTCCTCCTGTTCCAACTCTACTTTCTTGGGATCCATTCTTCTTTTCTTGCTTGGAATTTCCTCTTCTGAAATAATTTTCCACTTTCTACCTGATCCTCTCATACCTGTTTTGATTCCTGGTTCTCCAACTGGTATGAGTTTGGATGGGCTTTTAGCAGTCACCCTCTGGAATTTATAGAACTCTTGGCATAACATGGTATATTTATTGCCTCCTACATTTACTGTAAAGATGTGTTGACCAATAACACTGATTGTTTCCTTAAGCTCATTGATTATCTGTGCAGCTTCAAGAAGGTCTTGTTCTTCATCAGATTCTAATTCCACCACTTCCTCCATTGTCTCACTATCTAGGAACCAATCTCCAGCTTTAAAATCATGAATGGGAAATTCTTTTGCATTCACCATTGACAAAGTAATTGAGTGAGCTTTAAAATCATGAATGGGAAATTCTTTTGCATTCACCATCCTAGAAAAATTATAAACACACCACACCAAGACTTCCACAACATGAGTCATAAAAACATAAAAAAGAAAGAAAAAATTTCTTTTGAAGGCAAAAACAATTCTCTTCCAAGTTTCATCACATGTGTAGCAAGAAGAAGTGATCATCACATGTGTAGCAAGATGTCTATTATTTTATAGTGTTGATTGGAAAAAGATAACAGAAATGTAAAAAAAATATCAAAGGTATATAATAAAAAAAAATGGAGAACACTCAAAAACTATATCCTTCTCCAAATCGTACCCTATATCTTGCTTGTGCTTGTGAATAATGCAAAAAAAAAAGAATTACAACGACTGAATTTGAACTTGAGGATTTTTGAGCTCTCTTCTCTTCTTTTTTCCTTTTTCAGCTATATATTTTTTCTCTTTTTTTTTCAATTTTGGATTGGATTTTTTCATCAATTTTTTCCTTTTGTACATTTTTTCCTTTTCGTTTCTATATTTTTTCCACTTTTTTTATGGTAATTCGTATCCTTTGGATCCAATATTTCAGGATCCTTTGCCTTCTGTTTCTGTTGCATAGGTCATTGCATTGCATAGTCAATTTCTTGAGGTAACTCTCTTCCCCTCCTACTCGTTCTCCTAGAAAAAGAGTTATGCAAAGTACATGGGAATAATCTCAGATGCTTAGTGAATTCATGGCATTTTAATGTTGCCCTATTGATGCATACTCTGGAAATGCAATTTTCAACAAAATGCAACTCTGAGGTCTTAGGTAGAAAACCTAAGTGGTTATCTGAAGATGAGGCTTCCCTATCCCTAACTTGTGAATTTTCATGCTTCTGTAGTTTTATGATGTCTTTGTCCTTGTTAATTGTCACTTGTAGTAGATCTGATTTCTTTATCTAGAAAATGTTTGTAATGAACTGTTTGTCCTTTTGATTCCAAGAGACTTCTCCCATTGAGCAATGTTTTAACACTTTAGGCCTCCATACCCATTTTGTCCTTAGATTAAAGCTTTTTTGGAAGTTTTTAGGTCTCCATACCCAAGCTTGTTTCCGGCAAGATTGCTTTCTTTTAACTTCCTTATGCTTACCAATGAATTTTGTTTGGTCATGGAAGAGATTTTCCTGTAATTCTTCTTTGTCTTCTATTGGAAAGATAAATTTTTCCAATTCTATTAGAAAGATAAATTTTCCAATTCTGATTTGTAGATTTCCTGTTGAACTCCCTGCTATTCATTACTCAAAAAAGGCATTAAAAATTTCTTGGCATTCACTTTTAATTTAAGATTCATCATCTCAAAATTCAGAATTACTTTATCTTGTTTCATCCAAGGTTGCCCTAAAATCATTTTCTCAGTCATCATGCAATCTATTTTCATCTTTTCCTTATTAAACCTAATTGTAATTGATTGTGAAGACAAAGTTTGTACTATTTGTCCATCTAATGTCCTAATAAGGGTTTTACTTGTGTTCCTTTTGACATTCAGTTTATCTGACAATTTAGAACTTATCAAATTGACTTGTGCATCTGAATCTATTAAAACCTTGATTTGCTCATTGTGAAGATTCATTGTAATCACAGGCAAATGCTCTCAATGTCTCTCACACATGAAAACTTCTCTGATTTCTTTGGATTTCCTCATTCTTTCTCTAGCTTCTTGTTGGGCTTCATATCTAATTTTTCCTCTTCTTTTTTTCTATTTTGAGCTTGATGTATTCTTCTCCATTCTAGAGCTGTCAATGGAAGATTATATCTTTGTATTCTACATCCACTTATGAAATTTGGCATGATTTCTCCATCTATATTGGCTAATTGGATAGCTCCACTATTACTTATTTGACTGATAATGTAAGGTCCATGTCCTTTTTTTTGAAGTTTCTTCTGGTGTTCTTTCAAGGTATATGACAAAACTAGGTCTCCAACTTGCAAGTCCTTATCTTTAATATGAACATCATGATATGCTTTTTGCCTCCCTTTATCTGGATAGATACTCATGACTGCTTGAAGTCTTGAAGCTCCAAGTTTTTCTAATTCTATCACTCTTTCTGATAGTTCATGTTCAGTCCACTCTAATTGATTTCCCACCTTTAATGTAGGTATGAGAGAGTTGGCCACCAAAATCCAGAATACAGAATGAGTTTAACAGTTCTCTCACTTGAAAAGTGACCTCCTACTACTCCTGAATGGGCCATCTCTAGCATTTCCACATACTTATCTTCAGGAACACATATTCTCAGATATCCCTATGTTCCTTTCTTGTATAATTGGTCTCCTATTAATTGATACTCCTCGGTGATTATCTTTAAATTTCTAGAGTCTGCACGAACTTTTCTTGGCTTCAATGATTGATTTTTTCCCAACTCCTCAATTATGTGTGCACTCCAATCTGGTTTTTCCTGAAACCAATACAAAGTTATAATATCTGTGTTTTTCAAAGATTGACATTTAGGACAACTAGAAACATATTTCTCTACATCCTGAATCTTTGTAGGCCAATGGACACACATTCTATTGAGATTGTTTAGAGTAACAATTGTAGAAGCATGAGTACATGGGTTCCAATAGTGAGCTTTCTTTAGATATCCTGGCTACTTATCTTTTGGAGTACAATATTCTAGTATACCAATGTGGTTTACATGATATAAATGTCCAGAAAGTAACACAAAGTTTCTACTCTCTAATACCAGATGTGTGTTATTATTGTGTGTTTTATAGGGTCCAATAGTTAACAAAGGCACTAAAGTCATTGCCCAATTGGGAATGCTTTCTATCTTGAACAGATATGCATTTGGTAAATCATCATCTAGAGGTGAATTTTGTTCTTTGGTTTGTATCCTAGACAAATGATCTGCTCTTAAAAGTGTTTTTCCTTGTCTCACCACTACCTCAAACTCAAATTCCATCAATAGCAGGAACCATCTAACTATCCTACCAGTGTGACAGGGTTTATTCACCAAGTAAAGCAAGGCTCGGTGATCCACAAAAAATTTAAACTTGTTGGCTAGAAGATAATGCTTGTATTTCTTTACAGCAAATATCATTCCAAGTCCTTCTCTCTCAATGGTTGTATAATTTTTTTTTAGCTAAATTCAACTGTCTGCTAGCATAATCAATTGGAAAATCCAATTTACTTCCATCTATAGGTTGTGCCAAAACACATCCGAAAGAAAATTTTTGAAGCATCAACATGAACATGAAATATTGATCCCACTATGGGGTTTTCAAAATAGGTGCTATCACCAAACAAGTTTTTAGGGTTTCAAAGGCTTGATCACATTCTTGGGTCCACTTAAATTTTGTAATTAATGCATAGAGAGGTTTTGCAATATCTGCAAACTTGTGCACAAATTTTCTATAATATCCACAGTGTCCCATAAAATTTTGGAGTTCTTTTACATTGGTTGGCTTTGGTAGGTCCACAATAGCCTTAATTTTTCTCTCATCAGTTGAAATTCCATTCCTGGAAACTATGTGACCTAACATTCTCCCCTGCCTCACAAAGAAAACACATTTCTCAGGATTTAAACATACTCTGTAAGTTCTACATTTCTTGAATATATTCTCCAAATCTTGTGATCTTGTCTTCTCAATGAAAAAGTACAAAGATCATCAACATGAATTTCCATCATGTTTCTAAGAAATTCTTTGAATATATGACACATCAACCTTTGAAAGGTTGTTGGAGCATTGGTTAGACCAAAAGGCATAACCTTGAATGCATATATTCCCCATTCAGTGGAAAAGGTAGCCTTACGTTGATCTTCTAAGGCAATAGGTACTTGGTTATATCCTGAAAAACCATCCAAAAAACTATAAACCTCCTTTCCTGCAACTCTTTCTAGAAGATGATCAGTTAGGTAATGGATAACTATCTTTTATAGTTGCTGCATTAACTTTTTTCAAGTTAATACACACCCTAAGCTTCCCATTTTTCTTAGGTACCACAACTATAGGGGATATCCACTCTGTGTACTCAATTTCATAAATGAAATTGGCAGTAAGCAATTTATCAATCTCCTCTTTAATTTTGGCAGAGTATTTGTCATTAAATGTGTAGTGTCTTTGTTTGCTAGGTTTTGCATGAGGAGTGATAGGGATTTTATGTTCACAGATTTTAGGATCAATTCCTTTCAAGTATTTGTAACTATATGCAAACACATCCCTATAAACCTTAGCCAATTCTATCCGTGTTTCCTCCTCCTGATTTGACATGTCATCAGCTATGACAATGTGTCTATCTTCCCCATCTTCCTGAACAATTACTACTTTCTTAGTTTGATCCTCATTGTCATATGATTCCCCTTTTTTCTTATCCCTTTTTGGTTTCATCTTTAGAAGTAATCTATCATCCACATCATAAGTCTTGAAGTTTGAAGGTACATCAAATTTTTGCTCCTCTTCCCTCATTTTCTTGCTCATTTGAGGCTTTTGGTCTTCACTAATCTCTTTGTGTACACATTTTTTATAAGTTCTTGAGATTTTGTCTTTTATAGCATCTTGAGCATACACTTCTTCTAGAAATTGTGTTTTATCAGCACCGAAGAGTACAGATTCCCTCAAATTCTCTTCTGACTTTGTTACACTTATCATTTGTACTCCTATATGAAAGACATCATATCCTTCTTCATCTTGAAATTTGACTCCCACATATTCATCATTGGCCGAATCCATTGTAGACAAAATCTGACTCCAACCATAAGGCTCAAATTCTTCATCATCAAATTTCTATGGAATGTAGTTCTCATCCTCTAATTTCCTTACCTCTCGACAATCTTCTTTCCTCAGCAACATTCTTTTATGTGCCCTGTTCCTTATAACATTACACCTCCAAATTGATAATTCCTTTTCATTCTAATCTTCACTTGCAGATTCTTCACTTGACTCTTGATTCTGATGAACTTTGAACCATTCTTGAGGGGATATATCACAATACTGCCCATTTCGTAAGTTTACTTTAGTTATTCTTCCTTTGCTTTGGAGATATAGGCAATCTCTACCCCAATCTTACACAATTTGCATTTGTCTCATAAATGGCCTACCTAGGATGATTTCATAAGAGGTAGGTTGTGGAAATTCAACTATGGCAAAGGTATGCTCTGTCTCTATTCCACATATTTCCACAATCACCTTCTCCCAGATTCCTGGAGGTGCCTCTATATGTCCATCTGCAAGTTGTAATCTCATTTTGGTAGGTATCAACTCATCCCCCCCCCCCATTTCTCCCAAGTTTGTTTGGTCATTATTGCCACTCCAAATCCACTATCCAGTATTGCTTTTGCATGATGGTTACCAAATTGTACTTTCAAAGTTGAGTTTCCTTCTTCTCCCTCACAGTAACCTCCTATTTTGTCAATAGGTATGTACAACAATTCTTCTATTTCTTGTGATTGTGACCCTAGGCAATATGAATTTGTTCCCAAATTCCTCATATTATGTTGTAGATGAGGGTTATGTTTTACTAACTCTTCCATTGTATTTTGACATAAAATTGTACAATGTTTGTCCGAATTGAATTGAAGAGTTATTTGTTTTTCCTCTTTCCTTGAGTACTCCTTTCCAACTGAATGTTCCTTGGATTTTGTTGAATTTGATTCCTCAGATATCTTTTGAGAGTTGTTTCATTTTTCTAAATGGTTTTGTGCTTCTCTAATGATTTGTTTACACCTTTGCATCCTTTCATTCTCAATATCAGGCATTGGATAAGCTAACTCATGATTTGTAGGGTTTGGTCCATCTTGGATTCTTCCTTTGTAGGCTTCTATCAATATATCCAAGCACTTTGAATTTTTCATATATCCTTGTTTTTGTGTACTTTGTTGTTGACTAGGGTTTGAGTTACTTACAGTTTCCTCTTCTAAGGTTAGGGTTTTACCAGCTCTTTTCTTTCTTTCCCATCTCCCTTTTTGTCTATTTTTCTTCTCTTTTGAAGATAGATTTCTCTTGTTGTCCAAAGTGTGTGTTTCTATTCTGATGCTTTGTTCCTTGGCTTGTGCTCTAGTTATGGCATTTAATGCTACTAGCTCATTCTCACTCAATTCTTCTTGTTCCACTATGTTTACTACCTTTAATGGTATATTATTAGACATGTTTTGTTGTTTCTGAGGGTTTCTTACGCAATCTCTGATTAAGTGCTCCCTCTTGCAATCCTTACAAAAGGCTCCTTCTACTCTTAGTGTTGGAGGTTATGGACAATCGCTGATGAAATGCTCTCCCCCACATCTATAACATGTTATCTTCTGGTCTCTTTTGAATTGGGATCTCTGATTGGACATGTAATTATTTGTTATGTACATGAATGTGGCTGTGTCCATTTCTCTTTTTCCATTTCCCAAATCTAAGGCTTGTAAATATGGTTCTCTCATTTCATGTTCCTCCCAATCTTCATGGTATCCATCAAACAAATGGTAATCCTCCCTGAAAGATGATCTAGATCTTGGACTTTCCTCCTCTATAGGTGTATATTTTACTGGTACCACATTTGTAGGTAATGGTGGTTGTTACCCCAATACAGGTCTAGGTTATTCAAAAAATCCATTTTCTCTTTGTGGATTGTGTTGATTCATATATTCTCTTTCCCTGATAGGTTTTTTATTGTAAAAGCACTCCTCTCTAGTGTGATTTGTCCATTTTTTCTCTAAAGTGCAATACTTGAGTGTTTTCCTGTCTTGCAAATGTTGAGGTTTATGATATGGACACTGATGTGCTAGATGACTCTCTCCACAATTGTAGCACGTCTTATTGAGTGTCATTCTAGTATTTACCAAATTTTCTTTTGTGCTAACGTCTAGGGCTTTGGAAATTGCTTTTGCTAACTCCTCAGTTGGTGGAATTCTGTCTTCATTTGTTTTTGGTTGATCAAATGCCAACAAATCCTATCCCCTATTGTCTTCTAAATCTATTGCCTCCTTGACACAAGCTCCTAAGTCAGGACATCTCCTATAGTACACCAAAGTTCTCAACTGTGCACTCCTCAATCCTTCTATGAACAAAGACACTTGTCTAGCCATTGAGGGTACCTCATCCTTGGGACATCTGTCAATATATTGTTTGAACCTCCTAGCAGGTTCTCTCACATTCTCTTCCTTTTGTTGTTTGAAACTATGTATCAGTGTGGCTGTGCTATGTTTGATACCAGTTTTTGAAAATTCACTTATGAAGGCTTCAAGGACTGATTCTATATCTGAGTACATTTCTTTTCTTAAGGCTATGAACCAAGATAATGCAGGTCCAGTTAGGGTTAGACCAAAGGCTTCAGATTGAACTTTGTAATCCTCTACTTCTTCAGCCCTAATCAACTGTCTAAACTCTGTTGCATGAGCATGAGGGTCTGAGTACCCTTCATATTGATTTTTCATGCATTTCTCCACCTGGTAAGGTCTAAGCATTCTCGCTTGGTTTTGCCATTGTTGTCTCCTTCTAATGGGAAAATCAGGTATTTCATCTCTTTCTCTTTCAAAAGGGTTTGGAGAAGTATGTGATCTTCTTCCATTTTGTGGTTCAATAGGAGTTTGATTTCCACTTGGTCTAGGCATGTCTGTTTGCCCCAATTCCTGATCCCAAGGTCTCTTTTCTGCACATTGACCAAGGTCATTTGAATTTTCAGGGTCTGATAAAAATATATAGACACAACCTTGTCATCCTCATATCTACCATCTCTGAATTGCGCCACTCGCATTAAGTTCAGAGGAATTTCTAAGTTTCTCAATCTAATGAGAGAATTATGCATGCCATCTTGATACACATAGGCTCCAAACCTATTTGTATACATGTATTTGAGGATATTTCTAAAGTCACTTGTATCTTTAGTTTTGTTTGTCTCATTTGGGTTTACAATGTTGAGTGTGTGTTCCAATTCCCCTTCTTGAGAATCACTTAGATGTATACTCCCTCCTAATGGCCCTTGTGTATTAAGTGTAGGGAGCTTGGTGCCTGATCTCAAAATCATCAACTTATTTAGAAATTTTTCAGAAAACTACTCCTGCTTATAGTTTCCAAGTCAACCCTAATTTGCATAAATCAATTTTTAGCTAAAATTATGATTTCCACGATTCTAGACAAGAATCGTGTTTTTTTCATGATTATGTCAAAATGTAATTATTTTAGTTTGATATTTAATTGATGTCACCTTTTGTGATCCAAAGTCATGGAAAAATTGTGTTTTTGATAATTTTGGCTAAAAATCATGTTTTCCACGATTTTGGATGAAAATCGTGTTCTTCACGATTTTGGGTCAAAATTGTGTTCTCCACGATTTTGGATCAAAATCGTGTTTTTCACGATTTTGGGTCAAAATCACACGATTTTGGGTCAAAATCACACGATTTTGGGTCAAAATCGTGTTTTTCAAAATTTTGGGTCAAAATCATGTTTTTCACGATTTTGGGTGAAAATCGTGTTTTCTACGATTTTGGGTCAAAATCGTGTTTCTCACGATTTTGGATTTCCACACAATCGTGATTGCTCACAATCGTTAAAAACACGATTTTCTACTGAAAATCGCGTTCTGGAAATTGCAATTTTTAGATCTTGTACAGAATCGCGATTCTGTACAACTTTGAAAAATTTGTTGAGTTTTGATCTTTTATCATTATTATGAATATAAGATCTAGGGCATCTAACTATTTTATTGTCATGCAATCAAGAAAATAGTGTAAAACTTTAAAAGAAGCTACGAAAGACACAAAAAACAAAAAATTGCGATTTTTGTTTTTTTCTTATTCCTATTGATTTTTTCAAGAAAAAACACGACCTTGAAGCTTTATCAATACAAAATAAAGTGTACCATCAATAGCTTGCTTGTTGTCTTGAAAAAAATGCTCTCAAATTGCTAATTGCTGAAAATCACGACTCTGCTCACTTTCTCTCTCACTCTTTCTCTCTCACAATGCTTTTCCAGATTGGATTTTGTGCTTATATAGGTCTTAGAAAATCGCGATTGTGAGTGATTTTAAAAATCTAAGTTCCAAGTTTGATGATTCCTGCTCCCATGCAAAATCATGACTTTACTTACGATTTTTTATCCTTAAAAATCAAAATTTACTTGCTTCTTCATCATGATGAAAGTCGTGATTTTTGGTTCAAAACCTAGTTTTGATGTTTTTGTGCTCAAAACTTACTCAATTTTAATTTCCTTCAAATGTACAACTTATAAACCCTTTACTGATTTACCTGGATGCCCAAAAGTACACATGAAGCAAATTCGCCATCTTACTGAAAATCGTGATTCTAAGATGAGAATCGTGTTTTTCTAGAATTTCCTGAAAATTGAATTTTTTGACTTGTCTTCCCACTTGATCTTTTCAAATGTTCTTCAACAACTCCAAATCAATTGCCACCTGCAATTTATCAAAATTCAACAATTCAAAAGAAATTGAAATTGAAAAAGAAACAACTATTTTGACTTTTCCTTGGAATATTTTGATTTTTCTTTGTATTTTCCCTCAAATTATCCTAATCCACTACTCAACACATACCTCATACATCACTTCATAGAAAAAAGAAATTTGTTTGTAGTTTCTTTTCAAATATTTCTAATTATTCTTTTTTTAGTATTTGTACCCTAAATCAAGGAAAGCACTTCACCTAGGGTTTTCTTTTCTTGAAGACTCCCTGATCTTCTTTGAATTATGATTGGCTACACACACTATTCTTTCAATATCATCATGGAAATATGGCTTCTTAAGAAAGTATGTGTGAGTAAGTACAACTATCAATCTATGCAAAGATAAACTCAATGTCTTTCCTTCAAATGACAAAAACAATCTTTCTAAAGGACAATTAATTCACCTAGAACAAGCAAAATGGAACAATCAATTTGCATATAGCTACTTTTCATGACTTTCCTTACTACAACTATGTTATCTTTCCCAAAGATCAACAAAATTGCTTAGTTCTTTGTCAAAAGAAATCTAAATATGCATAGATAAAAACATTTCACTTTCCTTTTAGCAAATTAAGTCATCTTTTTGCAAAAGACCTACACTTTACTCTTGAAAAGCATGAGAAACTATCAATTTTGCATAAAGATACACACTTACTTGACTCAAAAGGTTAATTCAAGCTTTTTTTTCCCAAAAGACAAGCCTAAAAACCTACCTTCTCAAATTTTCTTACATGATTATCAAAACGGATTTCTGATCTTGCAATCCATTATACGTGTGAGATTGCTCTTTCACATGGGCGTAACTTTTGAATGTCCATTTCGCACTTCCCTTCATTCATATTGAAGTCTTCTCATCTTCATGTCCCTTTTTCCTTCTTTTTCCTTGCTTGTTTTGTTTTGTCTAGTTAGTAAGTGAAGCCCCAATAGTCACGATGGTGTGAGCCAATCATGATGGTCTTAGGGGAAAAATGGTCTGAAATGTTGGAGTCAATATCATGTGGTCCAACAATAGCCATATCATATGTTGTCTATTATAGAACCTTCAATAGCAAGAGCGTGTGGGCATAATGGTTAAAGCACTAACCTTTCAACGTGGTGGTTAGGGTTCAAATCCCGATCAACGCACTATCGATAGCAAAAGCAATGAAGAGACTTTTTTGTTGGTGAAGTTATTTGAAAAAATAGAGCTTTTAAAATTCGTGATAGCAGAAAATTTAGAATTTTGTTTTGCATGGCTTTTATGGAATGATCGCTTGCTATATACATATGCTTTTGCTTTTAAGTTTCTTTTAGATGAGGTACTCAGAAACTATAAAAGGAGGGCAAGGCTCATTATGTGAGTATCACTCAAGCTACTCAAGGAGAACTTGGAGGAGATCTTGAAGGCTATCTTGGAGGAGGATTTCTCACACTCTTAGAGGAGGTGTGGTCTACATCTTGGTGATTATCTGGAGGAGATTCTATTAGCAATATACCATCAACATTTATTATTGATTTACTATGAGTAGCAAGTCTATTTCCATTCTTACTTGCTAGGTCATGCGTTTCAGATTTAGGTTGATCAGAATTTGGGTCTGTTGTACAATAGTTCGAAATAGTTCCTATTATCCATATTCTCACACACACTCTTCGTACCTCTTAAGCACACAATTTCTTGTATTTAGTTCCTATTTCTACCCAGATACAAAAATTGTCAGTTTGTATCATATTCACACATTAAAATTGGAATATAGATAGTGTAGGTGAGCCTCATAGCTTACCATTACACTTGAAATCTCATCTATTCTCTCACTCATCTATTTTTGAGTCTTAAGGTGTGTATGTTAAGGTTCATCTGTTGGAAGATCCTGTGAACTTGTGATTTTATTGTTATTGTGGCCCACTACCACTTATTCTTATTGTGGCCCACTACCACTTCGAACATATGATATTTAGACCTTAGAATACCAACATTTGGTATGAGAGCTTAGCATACTAACATTTGGTATCAGAGCCTAGTTGACATACACCCTTAACAAGATGAGTGACTATAGACTTGAGAACGAAGACAAGCTTGAGGGCATGTCTAATTATCCAATGTGGAGTTTTGTGATGATGAATCTCTTAGTAACAAAGGAATTATGGAATATTGTTAATGGCACTTATCCAAGGCCAAGACTAGTCTGATAAGATGTTGCTTCGTCTTTCAAAAGACTTGCTATTCCTATTTTTGCTCAACAAGAGGTTAATGAAGAAGAAGAAACTCTTTCATCATTAGGATTCTATACTACTATCAGCTTACTTCCTACAGAAGAGCAATCGAGATGGAATTCAAGGATGACTTAGCACTTTCATATATTGCTATGGGAGTTAAGAGGCATATTATACCCCAAATGAGGTCTTGCAGAACCTCTCATCAAGCTTGGTTGGAGTAAGAGAATCTCTATCAGAGCAGAAACCCTATTAGGAAAGCTCATCTAAGGAGACAGCTAGCCAACACAAGGATGAAAGTTGGTGAATCGGTTCAGACACATATTTTGAAGCTTAAAGATTTATGAGATCACTTAGTGAATGTTGGATTCAACATTTCAAATGAAGAGATGGTAAACACACTTCTAAACTCACTTCCATCTACATATCATGCTTTTGTTACTTCTTTATCCCTCTTTACAAGAGATAGAGATATTTCATTTGAAGAGCTATAGTTCCTGTTACTTGAAGATGAAGATCAACAAAAAGGTATGGAAGAGAATGATTAAGCCATGTTATCATCATTGAAAGGTAAGAAGAAGAGGGAGCAGAAGATTCAACAATCCAAAAAGGAAAGTAAGTCTTCTAATCCTAAGTTTTCTAGTTCTACCCCTAATGCTTCCTCTACACCCAAAGAAAAATCTTTGCCTACATCTGATTCAAAGAAAGGAGTATGTCACTACTGTAAGAAGCCAGGTCATTTCATAGCAGAATGCAAAGCAAGGATTTTCAATGAGAAGAAGAAAGCATCAGGTAATAGTGTTGAAGATGATCCAAAACCTAAATCTTCAAAGGTAGATTCATATGCATGTGCTACTATTGAAGAGATAGCTTTTGATCAAGCAACATTAAATGCAATATCAGATAATCCTTGGGTTTTTTTATTCTGGAGCTACTAAGCATATGACAGGTTGCATAAAGGTATTTTCTTCCCTTTCAAACTCTTTAGGTAGAAGAGTGACCATTGCAGATGGTCATGATTTGGATGTTGTTGGTGTTGGAGAAGTGAATTTTAAGGAAATTTCACAATTTCCAATGTTCTTTATGTTCCAAAAATAAAGAAGAATTTGCTCTCTATCCTAACTTTCTTGTCAGATGGTTATAAAGTAGTTTTTAAGAAAGATTCATGCCAGATCATATCACCTGATGAGGAGCATTGTCTACTTCAAGGTGAAAACAGAAGTGGCATGTTTGTGTTATTAAAAATTAGACATGCTAATGTTGCTAGGTCTACTACACCTACAGAGAACATGAAGTTATGGCATGCTAGATTTGGTCATATCAGTTACACAACTCTCAAGCATATCAAAGATCAAGGTATGGTGGAGAGTTTGCCTACTTTTTCTTCACCAGATGATGTAGAGTCATGTGAAGGATGTCTTGAAGGAAAGCTTCACAAACTACCTTTCAAGAAGCATGGATACATCGTAGCCACAAGGAAGTTGCAGATCATACATTCAGATGTGAATGGTCCGATGAGAATAGATTCGATTCAAGGTTTCAAGTACTTTGTCATGTTCATTGATGATTTCTTAAGATATTCATGGATTTATGGTCTTAAAGTGAAGTCAGAGATTTTTCCTACTTTCAAGAAGTTCTTACTATGGTTGAAAATGAAAGTCAGTCAAAGATCTAGATTTTGAGAATTGATTGAGGAGGAGAGTACATGTCAAAAGACTTTAAGTTTTTTTTTGAAGAGAAAGGTATCTCTCATCAGCTCACTATTACGTACACGACATAACAAAATGGTGTTGCATAGAGAAAGAATAGGATACTTGTAGAGATGATCCATGTTGGTGCAATTAAAACCAAGCCCACATACTTGGTTTATTAGCTCATACTTGATCTATTATGCAAGACTTCATATACTCAACCTCTTGTAAAAACTTCTTCACATTTATCTTTGTAAAAGTGGTTCACATCCACGTGGAGTTAGGAAGCTCTAAAATCACGAATCATTTAGTTGTCGAGTGATGAGGGAATCTATCCTAGACTTTAGGATTCACCTTTTAGGTAGATCTTTAAATTTGAATTCAACTTTGGCTCCAAGTACAACTATAAGAAGAGGATAAAAAAGAACCGCATGTATCTTGAGCCCATGAGCTCAGTTTGAGTGGGATTCATTGTGAAGTGAGAGCTTATCTCATAGCTCATTCACCTCTCACACATTGAGAAATGTATGATTGCCAATGACATTGTATTTGTATATGATTTAATACATATATGATCATTACATTCTCATTTCACTTCTCTGTTATAACCCCATTAGAACAGTGATCCTCTCCGAGCTTGTTCTCAGTGCATGATTGATCATTTGTCATGATTTAAAGCATGATAGGTTCAACATACTTTCAAGTACATGCCTACAAAGTTCCATTAGTGTTGCTTCTCTGGATCACGAGATACTAACTCATCTTTGCTCACTGGTCTGTTGACTGTTGCACCCCATAAATGTCAGGACGGTGCTATGATTTGCTAAGCACCTTTTCTCTGTGTGTAGTCCATCATTTTTTATGAAATCACTCATGATTGATAGCTTACTAAGCAAATTAGAGTTTTCCAAAAGGAATTAAGCCAATTGCTGTTGTGCTCAGAGAACTATTCAAAACATTGAACATGTGTAGGAACAAAAATAACAAGTTTTTTTGTTCTTGTATCAACTCTCACCTATCTGTTTTGATCCATTGATTAGTGGATCATGTTCCAAGCAACATATATGATTATATATGATCATTAGCTAGCTAAAGAGGCCCATTACACTCTTCAGCAATCATTCTTAGCATGTGTGAAGTAGGATCTAGCAACACCACTTCATCTCTTGTGACTATCCACCATCTCCTCCAACAGTGGTATCAGGGCAACAACAAGCAAGAGGGGAGATGGATTTCCATCCTTCATTGACAAATTGGATAGAAACAACTACTTAGCATGGTCACTAATGATGCAAGCCTACCTTCAAGGGAGAAGTCTATATGGATGCATCTCACGAGATGAAAAAATGCCAATCTTCAGGAGCAAGCATCAACCTACAAGGGAAGAGCAAGAAAGGTTGACCACATGGTGTGCAAAGGATGCACTTGCTAGGTCATATCTACTAAACTTAATCTTTGATTTCTTGTTACCACACATTAGGAATTTTAAGACCTCCCAAGAGACTTGGGAAGTGCTCTCATCATATTTCTCATCAAATACAAGATCTAGGAAGAATCAGTTAGGGATGGAATTTACAACTCTAAAGAAACAACCAAAGCAAGGAGTGGATGATTATGTAGCCAAGGTGAAAGATGTGGCTGATTAGCTTGCAAGCATTGGAGAGGAGATAGAAGAAGAACACATAGTAAGATATATGCTACTCATACAAGGGCAGACATCTCATATAGTATGGGAGTGCTTAGTCAGTTCATGCACTCACTGAGAAGACCACACATGGATGCAGCTAAGAGAGTACTTAAGTATCCCAAAGGTACAATCAACGAAGGTATATTCTATCCTTACTCTTCAGATTTGGATATCAAAATCTACTCATATGCAGATTGGGCAGGAGCTAAGGATGATAGAAAAAGGACATCTGGTTACTTAGCATTTGCATGTTTGAAGCTAGTGTCATGGAGTTCCAAGAAGCAACCAACAGTTGCTTAATCCTCAACTGAAGCAGAGTACAGAGGCTTGACCATAGCAACTCAAGAGGCAATATGGTTAAAAGCATTGTATACAGATTTGGGACTTGTGAGTTCCAAACCTCACATATTTGGAGATAATGTAAGTTCCATGCATCTAGCGGCAAATCTTATTTTCCATGCGAGAACCAAGCACATAGAGGTCCATTACTACTTCATCAGGGAGAAGCTCATGGCAAAGGAGATTGAAATTTCTTTTGTTCCAACTGAAAAGCAAGTAGCAGATATGATGACGAAGGCACTTGATGGAATAAAGCTTTGTAGATTCAAAGCTATGGCAGGTATTCAACCTATCAGAGAATGAAGACTCAAGCATACTTTAGCTTGAGGGGGAGCTATTGGAACATCAAACTTACACTATGCTTGAGGTGGATTTGATCTACATCAAATGCTATCGCGTCGAAAGAATATCCATTGGAGAGTTTTTTTTTTCTTATGCTCATGTATTTTTTTGAGAGATTTTTGATGGTTCATTTACCATTATAAAAGCCTTGAGCTTTACACATGTAAAGGTAGAAAGATATAGCCCAAATCCCACGAATTTGTGGTGGTTGAAGTTGCATTCAATCAAGCAATCAATCACCTAAAAGTAGATCAAACTAAATCTTCACTTTTCCTAGATTGTAGGGCAGTGAATTGATTCCCTCCAACAACCATTCGCACCTTCATTTGAATTCAAATTTCACTTGTAGAAGTCGTGGAACACTCCTAAAGTCTATATAAAGACTTGAACTCACTTGTACATTACATGGAAGCAATATACATACACTTGGGACCATCATTGTCTTGCTCCTTCAATTCTCTGCATCATCTTTTTCGCTAATAGTAATCTTGCAGAGGCTGGTGCTCTCTCTCTAGAGCTTCAAATTGAGTGCAAGATGGCTCATTGAAAAGATATTAGTGTATAGTTTATGCCTATAAATTTTCATAACATTTGGTTCAGTAGATTGGGAGAAATTTGAGTTTTTCTGTCTCGGGGACAATCTCTGCGTATTCCTGAAAAAATAGGAAGTACCATAAGTGAATGTCGTATTCATTCCTATAGCATATTTTGCTTATTCCTTATACTTTTGTGCATTCCATACACTCAACTCTATGTGTATTACTCCCATAAAAGGATTTTGTCTAATTGTAATCACGCTGGTCGCTATGGGCATTTGAAGTTCATTGTCTCTTCCATAGATAATAAGTTTTTTGAGCTAGTCGACCCGCGAACCTATCTGTTTTGTATCGACTCATTCTCCTTGATGCTCCAAAGTACATAGTATGTTTCTTTGCACTTATCATATGCCTATAAGGTCTATTTGAGTGTCCATAAGTTCAAGGGCTGGTCTTGTGCCGGTTGGCTTGACCAAACTTTGTCGCTTCGAAACGCACTTTCCTACATTCTACAAGCTTCTCCAAGTTCTTTCAGTGGTATCAAAGCTAGATCAAGATGGGTGACAGCTTTCCCTCAATGATCAAGAAGCTTGATCGACACAACTACGCGGCTTGGCAAATCAAGATGGAGGCCTATTTGCAAGGTAGAAATCTTTATGGAATTGTAGTAGGTGATGAAGCTATGCCTATTCCAAGATGCAAAGGAGGACCTACACAAGAGGAGACATATATACTCACACTTTGGTGCGCAAGGGATGCTCAAGCAAGGTCGTACATACTAAACTCTATCTCTGACTTTCTATTACCACATATTAGAGGATGCAAGACATCTCAAGAGACTTGGGATGCCCTCGAAACTTTCTTTTCTGCTAGTACCAAAGCAAGAAAGAATCATCTTTGGAACGAGTTCAACCAAATGAAGAAGACACCTAAACAAACCATCACACAGTTTGTTACCAAGGTGAAGGAGGTTGCGGATCAGTTAGCATCCATTGGAGAGCTGATTGAAGAAGAGGTCATCATGAGGCAAATTCTCAACGGCATTCGAAGTGATAAGCAATGGCAATCCTTCACGATGGCTTATGATCTCATCATGGATGTGCAAACTCCAGACTTCAACATCTTTCTTGGACAACTCAATCAAGAAGCCAATAACATAAAGGAAGGTAACTCTTATCATGGTAATTCAACTAGTGCTCTATATGCAGATAAGAAGGATAAGAGAAAGGCAAGAAGAAGGAAGAAGAAGAAGAAGAGACTTCTCAAGCCAACTTTGCAAGCAAGAGCAAGTGGAAAGGGAAGAAGAAAGGACCAAAGAAAGACAAAGCCAAAGGTCAGAATGTTCAACCTTGTGCCATATGCGATAAGACCAACCACACCACTCAGAATTGCTGGTTCAATGGGAAGACCCAGAAAGGAAGTGGAAGAGGTGGATATGGCAACAATAGAGGTAGAGGTGGACACAACTTCAACAATAACAATAGAAGCTATAATAGAAGGGACTACAACAATTATTCAGAAGATCAACCACACGAAGACTCATTGCTTCTTATGAATCTAAACCACAAAGAAGGTAAAGAAGATGATCATTTGTTCTACATAGATTCAAGATGTTCGAATCATGTTGCAGGCAACATTGCTCTTCTATCTGACTTGGAAAGTCCAAAGCACTCAACCCTATGTGTATCACTCCCATAAAAGGTTTTTTTCTAATTGTAATCACGATGGTCGCTATGGGCATTTGAAGTTCATTGTCTCTTCCATAGATAGTAAGTTTTTTGAGCTAGTCGACCCGCGAACCTATCTGTTTTGTATGGACTCATTCTCCTTGATGTTCCAAAGTCAAACATAGTATGTTTCTTTGCACTTATCATATGCCTATAAGGTCTATTTGAGTCTCCATAAGTTCAAGGGCTAGTCTTGTGCTGGTTGGCTTGACCAAACTTCATCGCTTCGAAACGCACTTTCCTACCTTCTACAAGCTTCTCCAAGTTCTTTCAACTCATACATGAGAGTGGTTGTATTATCATTGATGCGTATAAAGCTCTTTTCCACCACACACACCTAGTGGCTAAGAATGTGACTATCTTAGTCACCCTCTTCAACTTTTCAGCCTCTAGCTCTTTCTAACTTTTGGCCTTTGAATAAATCTTTATTCTCAAACATCTTGCCCTATTGTATTATTTAAACCCATTTAGTTCTTTTCACCGCATGCACCATTTGATAAGCAATGCATTTGTTTGTGTCTGGTTGCTGCTTCAACGGTCCTTTGTTCAATCTTTGTTTACACACTTCGAGACCTCCTTTTTTTTCGTTGCAGTCTGATGCATGCCCCTGTAGGGCTTTGGGCAGAGGGTGGGTAACCTTTATTGAACAATTTTTCTTTTTGATTTTCTTCTTCTTCATTTCTTGCTTGATTCTCCCTCCACACATCCCTCCTCCTGAACTCTGTCATCCTCGATAGGCTTTGACTGGCGACATGAGTATGTCTGAATGGTTGGTTGCTCTCTTTTATTCAATAGATTGGCTTCACATATCATGAGTTCTTTCCATTGTGTTGACTTGACACCATCATTTGGGGCCTGTCTATGGTTGTCAAAGAAACTGAGCTCATAGGCCACCAATCGAGCATTTAGATTAGAAGACAATTTCACAAAAATCTCCAAGTCCATTTCAAAAAATCTTGTAAAAAATGCTTCTTTCAAGGTCTGCATATAAAGACTCGGTAGAAACATCAATCGTGAGTATATAGTCATTATCATCAGTCAGCTATGCATTACAGAGAGATAAACAATTAAGGCATCTGTGCCTTGGTTAAGGCCGATGAAGTTCAAAAATCTGTATTGAGTGTGTTTGAAGACTTTCAAAATAGTTAGTAGCATGCTCAATACTCTATTCTTCATTTTTATTGCTAGATCTGGAATTGTAGCATATCTAGAAAGACAAAATTCTATAGTGTGTATCATATATTCTTATGTTGGTAAGTAGTTATGAGGGGGATTCGATAATAGGAGATATTTGAGCCACTAATTATTTATTGTTCCCTGACGTTGTTCTTCCCAAAATTGTGTCCATGATCTTCTTCATGGCACCGGGCAAAAAGATGGATTTACCTATAATAAGTATGATGTAGATTCCCAATGCACCCATACAGTAGGATTCTTTTCCAAAACTTTGCACCTCCATATTGGATCTACTTTTTCAAATTTTTCTTGTGTATACAAAAAGGTATCTACTCTGAAGTGTAAGTCTTGATCAGGTTCTTTTTGTGTCATTCTCTTGATGTAATGCCTGGTTTCTTCTTTTAGTAGTCCATATGGTACACTAAAGGGCTTCATAATTTGTTCTAAATTTTTACTTTTGATCTTTGCTTCTTTCATGACTTTCACCACTTGATCTTCAATGTTCAGTAAATTGGGACACTAGTAGTGTCCACTCATTTTGATTCATGTCTGTGACATCATGCATATGCATATCAGCATGTGGTTCCTCCTTCTCCATATGTACAGGTGAATTATTGATGGGAGGAGAAGGAGGACATACCTCTTTCTCCTCAGTAGCCGCATGTGAGCTTGGAACTACTGGTGTCCCCATATTGTCCTTTTGTGTGATCTGATCTTGTAGACTTTTAATGAGTTCATCTTTTTCTTTTATTTGTTCTTTTGCTACGATAAGCTCTTTGTCACTTTGCATCTTGCTTTATCCTAGTATTGAAATTTGGTCCACATCCTCATTGCATTGTTCAATGTATCGTGATTCAGTTGCTTTCCATTTCTTTCTTAATTCACTTGTGTCATGCATATACTTTCTTTCCCATTCTTCCCTCAACTCTTGCTCTTGCTTTAGTTGATCCGCATACCTGGCTATCTGAGCTTCGTGCTCCGCCTTTTCTGTAGGGTTATTTTGTGACACTTCAATTGGTTGACTTAGCAGGATTGCATTCATCAGTTCTTTATTTCTGTTCCTTAAGTTGTCTGCTTCATCCATATATACTCTGATCTAAGCCTCTAGTATTTTGCTTCAGTTAGAGATTCATACCTTTTCATTTTTGCTATCCACATATTTATTTTGAAGCTCCTAAAGCTGATGTTGTAGCTATTGATTTTCCTCGGTAAGTCTTTTGTGTTGCCCTCTAATTGTTTTCGTTTCCTTTGTCAATACGGATTTGGTGTAGCTCAGTGATGAGTAGCACCTCCTTTAATGTCAATCCGGGAAGACGTGAGGATGGTATGAAGACCTCGAGCAAGTGGAGGCACAAGTGCGTGAGTGAGAAGCACACAAGCATGCACACACATACACGCACACGCGCACGCGCACACTCAGTAAGTCAAAGAGTGAGAAGCAATGGAGTTCTTAGATTACTTTCAAAAAGCTCCTTCAAGTTCATTTCAATTACAATCCACCTCCCAAAATGAGCTCTCTAGCTCCTTTTATAGTTTTTGACTAGCTTTGGCCCTGTTCAGACCTAGTGTCCGGCCTAGTTAAAAATTAGGTTCCAAGGCTTATTAGAGGGCTCAAACGAGATCTAAAAAATATGAAAATTGGCAGGTAGATACTTCTAAAGCTCCTCAAGCTCAAGGACTCCTTGGCTTGCACAAAATGGAGCTACAAAAATACGAAATGATATTTACAATGGTTTTTAGTGATGAAAATCACTATTTGTGTAGGGATTTCCTCTACTGATTTGTCATACACCTCTTTGAGCTCCCTACTTGCTCTTTCTTCTTGTGTGCTCAACTCCTTGATGTCTGAAAAATTAGATGGCCTACTTGCCAGATCTTCTTTGACTGCCATGTCTGCTTGTGCTGTCCCTTCGCTCTGACTCTCTTCGTCTTGTGGCTCCTTCGGTTCCCTGACTGCTGCCAACACCCCCCCCACTCTCACGTCTGTCGCCCCTGACAGATCCTTGTCTAGAGGATTTTTGAACATAATATTGGACGACATCGGAGGCTAGGTAGTGTTCTTCAAGTCGTAAGCCGCGTGCTAGATCTGTGAGCAAATCATCCCAATTCACAGGTCCGGGAACATCTGGATGAGGCACCCTCAATTGTTCTGAGTGAATAGTTCTCTCCACAGCAAATAATTGGAGGAGATGTGATGGTCTGGGTATAAAGATTTCGGAGTGATATTCCCAAAATCCTGTGATGAACATCTCCTCAAATGTCTGTTTAAAGCAGGCTGGGAGGTACTTGATTCTGGCGTGCCAAGCATATATTACTTCAATTGATGGGATGGTACTCATATCGTACACCAGATCCTGGTTTCCTGTCACGAAGCTTGCTCCTGAGAAATGGGGGTCCTTAATATTCTTAAACGTCCTGAAAGTGATCACCATTAATTCAAATATTTTCATACACATCTGGGCCATCACATCGGGATTATTGCGTAGCCGAATGCTCCAGTGACGGATTGTAGAAATCATGTAGTTCACCGTGGGGGGTCCTCGTGGAGGTGCTAGATAAACGTAATTTAACCATTTTGTGCAGGCTTTGATGTCTATGACGGCAATAGTGAATTCAGGCCAGGGGCGTCTTCGAAGAACTGGAACGTAACAAGGATTATATTTAATAAACAACGGCATATTATTCCAGGTTCGGACCATTTCAGGATATGTTTCCAAAAGCCTGATTCTCCAGGTGGGTTGATGGATGGACCCACGCTTAGCACTTTCCGATATATCGTCTGGACCAAATTGTGTAGCAAATGTGGGAGGCTTGCCGCATTGTCGTTGAATCTCGGCGTTGTAATCGGCCAAAAGTATGCAATATGGCACATATTGGTCATTATTGGTGCTGATCCATCTATGATGAGACATGCTTCTGAAATATTCTGACTTTATGACAGTTTCTTCTAGGTTCGCTAGTGATTGGATCTGAATGGCCACCCGTTCTTCGTGTGTGTTCGCTGTCTTTTCCAGTGTCTGAAGCCACTCGGGTGCTTCCACTTCCAAGGTGTCTAGTCCCTCTGAGGTTCGTTGCCCGCCTGGCATCGGCATAGGAACATACGGTTCTTCGTACGAATCATCTACCTCAATAGGGACCAACTCTTCTGGCTCTGGTTCTACTACTGGAGAGGGCTGCCTCTCGTATGTCAGTAACCTCTTTTGTAATTCTGCCACCTGCTCAGTTAAGGCCTTTACCTCGTCTGAGGTAGAGGTTGATGGGACACTCGTCGGTTGTTCTTCCTGTTCCTTAAGTTTGCTCCGTAGTGTGCCACGTTCTCTTTCCAAGTCATCATGGGCTTCCAGGAGATCTGCATAGCTTTCCAAAATGGTTTTCATCGTCTCCGAGGGAACTGCTTTGAACTGCTCTGGATCTATCTCGTGGGGAGAGCCTTCCATTGCCGCTTCCAGATTCTCTTCATTTTGTTTCTGCAGTCTCTTGTTCTCTTCAAGTGCCGTGGCCATATGTTTCCTGAGTAGCGCCAAGTTACGTCTGACTCGTAGGTTATCGGCCTGGTATACTTCGAGCAAGGCTTCTAGTTGTTTGACGCCTGATTCTTTCGATGGTGGGGGTGCCTCCAGTAGTGTTTGGTGAGCCTGCTCAAGTATTGTATAACGTTGATTCACATCTGCATTTTCCTCTTCAAGAATTGTAAGTTGCCTTTGTAAGTTCTGGTGATTTGTTGTCAGTTGTTGGTACCGGTCGTCAAGAGCTCTATACTCATTCTGAAGCTGATATACACATTGATTTAATGCTAGAAATATACTATTTACATTAAATGATGCAGGGAGGGGTGAAGATGCAGGGGGAATGGGGGCGGGAAAGGGAGTTGTGAATGATGTGGATGCAAGTGGAGATGTGGGTGGAGGGGGTATGGGAGATGGAGGTGGCATGGGGGGAGGGAGCGGTGCAGTGGCAGGAGATGTTTCCATAGTGTCAAATGTTTGAGTGACCGTGTAGATGGGGATTGTGGGTGGGGTGGATGTGACGTTAGTGAAGAGAGTGGTGAAAGTGGGCATGGTGACTCCCCCGAATTGGATTCCCGGAGAGAGTGGAATTCCCATGACGATTGTGGTGGTAGTGGACGTGGTGGTGATAGTGTCATGTGGTGGAGTGAGTTGTGTAGTGAGAGGTGGGGAGGGTGGTGACAGTGGTGCTTCCTGATGTTCGTCTGCTTGCGTTGTATCTCCTGGTGCTGATACGTTGATATGAATTTGTTTCCCGGACCTCATGGGACGGGCGGGAACTCTTTTCTCAAATCGGTGAATGTAGGCCATTGCCTCATGAATGGCCTCATCCAATCCTACTGCGTCGGCGTGTAGGTTTATGGACTCGATGAACATATCATCCACGCCTTCCTCCGCCAGCAATTGGTTCATGAGTTTCTTGCCTGCTTCAAGTGACATTTTATGCTGTTCTTGAACTAGCTGCATGGTTCGATATAGTCTTTTTATTTGTGCCGAATACGCGGGGCCACTTGCTAACTCTGAAAGTTCATCATACTCTTGTTCTTCATAGGTTTCTTCCTCTTGTTCGGTCTCTGGTTCATCTACGTCGACTTCTACCACTTGTGGTCGGGTGGGGGCTGATGTTGTTGTATGGGGTTGTGGTTCCTGAGCTCGCTCTGTTTCCGTCTCGAGATTAGAGTCGTAGATTAGTCTAGCCACTTCTTCATCAGTGAGATCATTGAGAGTAAAGCCCTGTGGAAATTCCAAATCTGATGGGACGGGTGGAAACACCAGATTGGGTCCCTCTGTACTTGGTCTTGGTAGCCGAATGGTGAATGGTCTAATGCGTCGTGTCTGGGGAGGGGTAATTTCTGGTGTAGTGGTGGCTCCCCTTGGTTGAGCGCAGGGTAATTGGACTCCCCCTCTCATCTTCTTTGATGGAGGACCTGCCGTTGATAGCCTTCTCTGGAATTCCTTGGCCCGGGACCATACGAGTGCCCGCTGAATAGGCACGTCATAGGCTAGACATCGATAGATTATCTTGGTTAGAGCACAACATCCGTGAAGCACATTTTTCTGCTTCTTGTTCCACCATTGATGGGCTAGGTGAATCTGATCTATGATCCAATGTGGTACGTTGATAGGGAGGCTTTCTGTTTCTGCCAAATACAAGCTAAACCATATCTTCTTTGGGGGCATGGTGAATCTTTCCTGGGCGGGGAAAGCAAAATGCTGCATGACGGTCCGTAGGTGAAGAGCGATGGTCAGTGTCATTGCTACCATATCCTTCAGCTTATTGAGATCTTTATGTTTCATTCTGCCTGGAACCATTGTTTCCTTTTCAGTAGGAATGTGCATACCATACATGCCCAATGCTTCTCGTACCAGATTGAGGGTCAGTTTGAATCTTTTAAGTTCGTGGCCCGGCAACAGTGAGGGTAACACAAAGGTGCTGTCGCCTCCCTTGGCCCTGCTCGGAGTGATGGTACTGATAAGATAAGAACAACGTAAGAAATCCGGCTTTGGTAAGTGGGCCCTGAAATAACTGTCCAAGCCCGCTTTGGTCCATACTGAACGCATTACTTCGGCATTCTGATAGCTCTCAAATTCGCACGTGAAAAAATGGTAGCGTCCCCATTTACCATTAAACTCCAATTCAACTTCCCAAAAATAGGTTCCATCACCCAATGGTCCTGCAACATCACTGAACCAATGAGCGTGTTTGCCCACCTGAGAGGTGTGTCCCTGAGGAGGATCCTGAACTGGGAGCACATGCACAGCTTGAAGTTCTTGCGGTCTTTCGGTGAGATGTGGTTCAAGGAGGAGTGTTTCTATATCCACAATTTGTGCGCTGGATCCGGCATGAGAACTGGCACCTGCGGCTTCTGCCATGGCCCTGCTTGCTTGTTGGTTCTGTGAGAATATAGAACCAGGTGTTAACATCGTAATGGACAGAATAAACCCGTTGTTGTCCCCTTTACAACATTAACAAGAGGTAGATGATGAGTCAGTGGTTAGTGAGTGCACGATGACAGTGCGTGTAGTTAATGCCTGGATCGTCCTAGGAGCTAGATGGAAGGATGCACTGTCTGACTAATGCAGTTAGTAAGTGGAGATGAATTCACAGATTGGGGTCGGGGGTTTATTACAAGTCTTAGGTTGCCAAACACCATGGATGGCTTTTGGTCTTGGTTTTGTGGAGATTCGGGAGGGTTGCATGAGTAATTCTGCTGGGAGTTGTTGTGTCATTGGGACCCATTTACGAGTGAGTCTGTGCGTGCTTCTAGGTGGCAGCGTGTTCGAGTGTATCAGACAAGAGTGGGTGGCTGCTACTTGAGCGAGTGAACCCTGTCGTGTATGATGTGAATTGTGTGGGAATAGTTGAGCCCACAAGCAAGCCTTAGGCACCCAAATTTGTCTTGATTGTGGGTCAGCCTTCATCGACTTCTTGGGTACCCAAATGGATTTCACTTTCTCAACAGAGGTTTTAGGAGTCCTCTTATTAGCATCAAGTCGTTGATTACTAATAGGGAGTTGAGACCGTTGTTGCGACTTAGTTACGGTCGGCAGCTCGTCTTTCCGCACCCACATTTGTTTCATCGGCTGAGTTGTTCTGCTTCGCGCGTTCTTTTGGTCTCTCGCCTGGAGAGTCTTCAGTGATTGATCTGCCCTTAGTTGCTGCCTCCTTCTGGCCTTTGGAAAAGAAGGGAGTTCCATTGTGGTTCTTACTCCTTCTTTGAGATCTTCGTTTTTCTGTATCACATAGCCTTGGACAAGAACAACATGGTCAACTTCATGTGTACCCCTGGAGGGACCAGGAGTCTGTGCCTTCTCTAGTTCCTTGAGTGCTCCATTATTTAACTCAATTGTAACTCTAGTTTGATTCACCCATACCTGAAGAAGTCCACTTCTTAGGTTTAAGTTGACTGCTTGGTCATAGATCCAGTCTTGACCCAAGACAAGGGGTTCCGTGAGGTCCTCATCTTGACATACTAGTGCTTTAACTGTCATTTTCTCATCATGAATATAGAGGGGAAGTTCCACCTCGCCCATGCAAGGGGTTTCCACGCCTCCCAATCCTATGAGATATGCTTCCATAGGATTGACAGTTAATTGCAACTCTTGACAGTAAGACAATTTAACAGCACTAGTGGCTGCACCTAAGTCAATCAAGGCTCTTACAGTCCTTGCACTCTTTCCTTGTCCTATATCTAAGGTTATGAAAGGACGTCGATCAGTTATCCTATGAGGGCTAACACCTGAAACTTCACACATAGCCACGTTATATCCTTGATCTGCATATGCATCTTGCCTAGGGTGCTCTCTACCTTGTCTTCTTAATTTCATTCTTCGTCTGCACTCTAGGGCTTCTGCTTGAGCTTCCTCTCGAATTCGCTTTTCTTCCTCTTTGCGTTTCTTAGCAGTATTGAGTCGACTTAGCATTTCCTCTATGAGAGGTTCCTGATACAACTTGACTCTGCACCCACTAATGTAACTTGGAAGAACATCGCCTTCTAATGTGGCTAGTTGCACTGCTCCACTTGTTGAGATTCTGTTAATGATCATGGGTCCGTAGCCTCTCTTCTCCACTTTCCTCGCATGTTGCTTCAATGTGTAGACTAAAATAAGTTGCCTGCCTTTAGACCTTTATCCTTAACGTGGGCATCAAAGTAGGCCTTCTGTCGTTTCTTAGCTGCATATATCCCTGCAGCTGCTCTCAGTCTTGTTTCTCCTAATCGTTCAAGGTCAAAAAGTCTTGAGGAGAGTTCATGACCCGTCCATTCGTGCTCTTGTGCTACTTTTAATGTAGGTATTAAGAAGTCCAAAGGTAGCACGACGTTTTGGCCAAATACCATCTGAAAGGGGGTGGCTTGGAGTACCGTTTTGTAGGCGACTCGGTATGCCCAAATAGCATGGTGTAACTGTTTGTCCCAATCAGAGCGTTTATTATTTACTAATTTCGTCAGTACATTGCATAAGATCTTGTTGGTGCTTTCGGCCTGGCCATTTGCTTGAGGGTGATAGGGGGCAGATTTCTTATGTACTACCAAGAATTCTTGGAGCAGATTTTCAATAACTTCATTCAAGAAGTGAGTACCTCTATCGCTAACTAGCTCTATGGGTAGCCCGTATCTAGTGAATACATTCTCAAATAAAAACTTAGCTGTTGTTTGAGCATCGTTCTTCGTTGTGGCTTTTACCTCTACCCACTTAGTTAGATAGTCTGTTGCAACAATGATATATTCTGCATGAGAACCCTTAGCTGGGGGATTAATAGGACCTACGAAGTCTATTCTCCACTTAGAGAATGCACGTCCACCCATCATAGGTTTCAGTGGCATCTCATCTTTGCATATAGGATACTGAGTTCGCTGACAGACATCACAGCATTTCACATAGGTATGTGCATCCATGTGAAGGGTCGGCCACCAGAAGCCCGCAAATAGTATTGCCTTGATCACCCGATCTGATCCAAAGTGTCCTCCTGCTACACCTTGGTGAGCAGTGTCCAAGATCTTGAGATACTCACTCTTATGGACACATAGTCTCAGGTAACCATCCTTACCACGCTTGTAGAGATTATCACCAATGAGTGAGTAATCCTGGGCTTCTTGTTCTAAACTCCTTTTCCTAGCTAGAGTCATGTCTGGAGGGAATGTTTTCGTCCTCAAGAAGGATACTAGTGGTTCACTCTAATCTGGCACTATGGACACTTGATAAAGAGTGGCATGTTCGGCCAATGCACCCCGAGTCTCCTTAGTGTCTGCAGGGTTCGTTGCTTTGAGTAGTGTTGCTCGAATGCACCTACATGTGCTAAATGCAACCATTTCTTGTACTCGTCCTCTTCCACACAACAAGCCAAGATTCCTTGATCTGTGTGCTTGTACATACTTCCAGTCATGATGTGGTACTTTTGGGCTTTTACTACCTCTCTATTCTGTGTGGCTATTGCTGGGTGGTTAGGTCCATATGTCAATACTGGTACCAATGGCTTAGCCCACTGCGGTACCACTTCCAAATTAAACAAGTAAGCGTCAGGAAGATCATCTGATACTCCTTGTGGGGCTTCTCCAGATGTGAGCCTAGAGAGATGATCTGCTCTCAAATGAGTCCTCCCTTTTCTCACCACTACCTCAAAATCATATTCCATTAGCAAGAGAAACCATCTTACTAATCTTCCTGTATTGCATGGCTTGTTTACAAGGTATAGCAATGCCTGATGATCAGTAAAAAATTTAAACTTATTTGCAAGCAAATAGTGTCTGAATTTCTTGACTGCATATACCATGCCTAAGCCTTCTCTCTCTGTAGTGGTATAATTTCGTTCAGCTGCATTCAATTGTCTACTGGCATAGGCAATTGGAAGATCCATATTACCTTCACCAGTAGGTTGAGCAAGCACACACCCAATAGCATAATTGGATGCATCCACGTGAACATGGAATGGCTTATTCCAATCTGGTGTGGTCAAGATTGGTGCTGAACTTAATCTTCGTTTAAGCTCATTGAAGGAATTCTCACATTCCTCAGTCCACTCAAAGTTTGTCAGAAGTCCGTACATGGGCTTTGCAATGACAGCATACATGTGAATGAACCGGCGGTAGTAACCACAATGCCCCATGAAGGCTTGTACTTCCTTGACATTCCTTTGCCTAGGTAGCTCTGCTATGGCTCTCACTTTCTCTTCATCAGTGGATATGCCATTCTTTGACACTATGTGTCCTAGAATCTTGCCTTGCCTGACGATAAAGACACACTTTTCTGGGTTTAGGCACACTTGATATTCTCTACATTTGTCAAAGATTTGTATGAGTTCAGGAATATGGGTTTGTCTAATGTTGGAATGAGCACAAAGATCATCAACATAGACTTCTAAATTCTTCCTCAGGAACTCTTTAAATACATGGCACATCAGTCTCTGGAAGGTGGCTGGTGCATTGGTAAGCCCAAATGGCATTACACGAAAGGCAAATATACCCGACTCTGTGGCAAAAGCTGTCTTATGCTGATCTTCTGGAGCTATGGCTACTTGATTGTAGCCCGAAAATCCATCGAGGAAGCTGTACACTTCCTTGCCTGCTACTCTTTCTAAGAGCTGCTCTGTGATAGGAAGCGGATAGTTATCTCGAATCGTGGCTGCATTAACCTTCTTCAAGTTAATGCATACACGCAGCTTGCCATTCTTCTTGGGCACCACTACGATGGGGGATACCCACTCAGTGTGCTCAATTTCATAGATAAATCCAGCTTCGACCAGTCGATCTATCTCCTCTTTGATCTTAGCAGCGTAATTATCGTTATATGTATAGGGCTTTTGCTTAGAGGGTTTGGCATCTGAAGTCATGGGGATGGTGTGTGAGCATATGTCTGGGTCAACACCCTTCAAATCCTTGTAACTCCAAGCGAATACATCTCTGTATTCTCTTAGCAAGGCTATTAACGCATGCTCTTCTTCCTCTGTTAGGTCATGGCCTATGTATGTGCATCTCTCCTCTCCTTCTTCTAGGGCCACTACTATTTTCTTGGTGGTTTCTTTGTTATCATAGGCCTCTCCTGATTGTGCCTCTCGTTTAGGCATTCTTATCATGACTCTCCTGTCGTCTATCTCATACTTCTTAAAATTTTCCGGGACCTCAAACAAAGATTCTTCCTCCTCTGGTGAGACTTCTTTCTTCTTTCGTTTCTTTCCTTCTTCCTTCGGGGTCACATGTGTGGCTAATCTTACATCATTTGTAAGCTCTCCATGCCTCTGGGGTTGAAATTCAACTTCATGGAAGTATTCTTCATCTGATGCAAAAGGTGGGTCCATAATGATTGACTCTAGATCGGAGTCACTTGCATCCTCAAATGCATCAGGGCTAGGTTCGCATTCTTCTAGAACTGCCTCTCCCATGATTGGCTCTATAGAGAAGACTGAAATGTCATAGCCATCCTCATCACAGTGAGGTGTCCATTGTTCCTCATTGATGGCTACATCCATTGTTGCTAGGATTTCTGCCCAGCCGTGAGGTTCGAATTCTTCGTCTGGAAAAACTACAGGTGCATAGGCTCGGTCTTGGATTGATCTATGGGTTTCTTTTGTACCTATCTCCCTGGCTTTTTCTCTCTTCTCTTCTTCTACTGCTACCTTACACATCCATAAGTGAGTGCCTTCATGCATCCATGAGGATCCTGACCCTATGGAATGCACTGATTCCGTATCATCTTTGGCTCTATGGATGGGATTCCATTGGATGGGAGGGACATCTCTATGAGAGTAATCTTTGAGATTCACTTTGGTCGTAACACCTAAGTGCTGCAGGTACAAAGAATTGGTTCCCCAGTCCTGTACCACTTGCAACTGTCGCATAAATGGTCTTCCCAAAATCATCTCATAGGCATGATTTTTGCTGAAGTCACATATAGCAAATGTATGCTCAAACTCGACACCACAAGTGGTGAGAGTTATTCCCTCTAGCAATCCTAAGGGTCTCTCAATATGACCATTGGCCATCTACAATTTCATTCTCGTTGGCCTGAGGGCTGGCTTGCCCCAACGCTTCCATAGGGAAGTGGTGGCAATTGCAACTCCTGCGCCTGAGTCCAAAATTGCCTTGGTGGTGTACTCCTGGTAGGTAATGGGAAGATAGGTGTTCCCTTCTTCACCTTCACACATATCTCCTATCTTATCCAAGGGTATCTCTGGCACTGTCCTATGTGATCCTACCTGGGAATGAGGTTTTGCTATCTCGGGCACTTGATTGGCTACATGTTTCCACACTTCTGGTCTAACCCTAAGCAGCTCTTCCAAAGTGAGATTGCACTGCACTTTGGTGTTCTTCACTACCTCTGTGTTCCTAGGTATGACTGAATCTTCGTTTCTTACCATGACTGTAGGTGCTCTCATACAGGTGGACTTTGCTTCCCATGGGCCTGTGAAATGGGGTAGTTCTTGTAAAGAATTAGACTCGAAGTCTAATCTTTCTTGAGATTGGGCACTCTCCTGTTCTCCATAAATGGATGGGATGTCTTGTGGAAATTGTTCATGTGCATCATCCACAAGTTCAATGGGAGGAGGGACTTCACTTTCTTTAGCCCATTTGTCTTCTTGAATCTCGCGTAGGAATTCTGGTGTGAACCGATTCATAGAAGATGATGTGTCTGGCTCCGTAGAGTTAGGCACATAGGCTTCAGGCATATAGGCTTCCTGAGCAGGAATGCTTACTCTTTCACTTGCCTTGTCCTTGTGTTGAGAGGCTGGTTCCTTTTCTGATTGTGCAATCAGCTTCTCTATTCTTTCTAGCGAGGGGGGGTTGTCTAGTTCAGTGGAATTAGGCACAGAAGCTTTCGGTGGGGAAGGGGTCATGTTTTTGTTTGTTTTATCTCTTTCTTGATTTTTTTCTTCCTTGGCAGATCTTGCAATCATGCCCTCTAACTTCTCTAGAAGTCCATCCAAGTGTAATTGTATCTTGGCTGAGCCCGAGTAATTGAAAAGGCGACTGGCTTCAAACATAGTCTGAGCCAATGCGACCATTTTCGCGCAAAGCTTGGTTCTTTCTATCTCTAGGTCAGCTCTAGGGTAGCACTTGTCATGATCCGTTACATTTGGCCCTTCTTAGATTCTGGCCTGATATGCTTTAAGCATCATGTCTATGTCTTCCGGAGTGGGATCAGCTAATACTGATCCTACTCTAGGGGGTGGTGGAATCGTATGAGGTGGGTTGGAAGGTGGCGGGTTGGATGGCGATGGGAATGGTGGTGGTGGGGTAGTGTGAGAGGGAGTTTGAGATGTGAGTTCAGTTATCCTGGCTTTGGTTTCCCTTATGCTTTTCTCAAGATCACTCATCTTTTTAGCCCATTGTCTTTTCATTCTTTCCCGACTATCTTTCCACGCTCTAGTCCTTTTCTTTGTCATGCTCTCGGTTTCACTAGCCTCTGGGTTCTTATCCTGGTTTACCCCTTGGTTCTGCTCCAATGCCTGAGCTCTAGTCACTACCTGTACTGGTGCGGTGGATGTCACACTTCCTGTGGAGTCTACCACCAACCCAATAACGTTAATAGGAGTGATTTTTGGCATATTATTAGGATTCTTAGGGCAATCTCGTAAAAGATGCTCCTTTCCACATTCTTGGCAAAAGCCCTGAATTGTTATTGACTAGGGTTGTGTGAGTGGTGGTAAGGGACAATCACGAATGAGGTGATCTCCCTGACATCTGTAGCACGGTTCTCTTGGGAATGGAGGTCTTACTTGCTTAGGTTGAGGCCTAGGGTTGGGGTTTGCATACATGACGTTTGTGTAATCTGACTCCCAACTAGGTTCATTTGGCTCTTCACTATAGTAAGACTCACCATGTTCAGGAGATTGCATGTAGTAGGCCTGGGGGCTATCAACATGTGTAGAATCAAAGCTATGGTCACTCGGGTCACTTTCAGAAAGCAATGATGTTACAGGGACTATAGCTCTATTCAGGTTCTCTTCTGCAGCAGTATACTTTACCGGAATCACATTAGTAGGAGCAGGTGGTTGCTGTGCTAGCACTGGCTGGGGTCTTAGTTGGTTTTGATAGGGTTGGTAGGTTTGTTGATGTCTCACATACTACTGAGGTGGGTACTGGCTCTGGTATCTGCCTTGTTGAGGGTATGGCTGAGGGTAGGGTTGCCTAACCGCTTGCTTATTGTTTGGGCAGTCTTGCGCGGTGTGATTGGTGTACCTTCGTTCTATGGTGCAGTACTGGCTACTAGGATTAACTTGGGGTTGAGCCATAATGGGACAGACATTCGCCATGTGGTCACCCCCACAAGTATAGCATCTTTTCACCGGGGCAAATCTCGGAATTTGTTTGCTAGAGACACCTAGTTTTTGAGCAACTTTCTCTGTAAGTTCCTCAATCGATGTGGATTGCGTGGAAGAGAGGCTAGAGGCACTATCTGAATCTTTGTATATCTTGGAAAGCTCTAACTCCTCCCCTAGGTTATCCTCAATGTCAATACACATGCGTACACACTCTTCTATGGTCCTAGGGTCCTTCAAGTACACATATGATCTTAATTTGGTACTTAGCAATCCATCCAAGAATAAAGCCACTTGCTTAGCTGGTGTGGGTAGCTCAGGGACAGGGCATCTTTCAAGATATTGCCTAAATCTCCTTCCTGCAAGTCTCACGGTCTCTTGGGGGGTTTGCTTGAAGCTGTGAATCAGCGAGGAGGTATTATGTCTTATGCCACTCTTAGAGAATTCAATAATGAAAGCCTCTAGGAGTTGGTCTATGCTCCTGAACTGCCTCTCGTTTAGCGGCTGAAACCATGTCAGGGCAGTGTTCCTAAGGGTTAGACCAAAGGCATTGTACTGCGTGAATAGATCCTCCACTTGTTCAGCTCTCAGGACTTGTCTAAACTCAGCCACATGATCGTATGGATCTCCAGTGCCATCGAAGTAGTTCTTCATGGACTTAACTAGCTGAGTTGGTCTCAAAGTCCTTGTGTGCTCTCTAGGTCGTGGTAGAGGGAATTCATCCGCATTTCTTTGATTCCTGTGAGCTCTAAGCATCTCAGGTTCTACTCTATTCGTTTCCATTCTCGTTCTTTCTCTGCTCCCTGGGGTGGCAAAGCTTACTTCTGGCCTATCTCTATGTCTGTCTCTTTGGGCTCCATGAGCTTGGGATGTTCCGGCACCAGGGTGACCATAGGACACATTCGATCTTGGTTGGGGGAAAATAAATTCACCCTTCCAAGTGTAAGCGTGCCTATCATTTTCTGTCACCACAAAGATCCTTTCCGAAGCGTGATCTAAGTAGGTCACTCTGCCTGGGCTATCACGATCCTTAAACTCATAGATCATGATTGTTCCTATATCAGTTGGCTGATCAGATTTATACCTCCAAAAGGCTTCGTCAGGTTCTCGATTGAGGAGTAAATCTATGCTCTTATTATCCTGGGGAATCCACTCTAGTGTTATAATCCTAGTGAGAACCGAGTTGCCTCGAGGGGTTCTAGGTTCTGTACCCATGTTTCCTTGCTCTAGGTCACCTAAGTCCGCTTCTGGGATCACATTTCCAAATTCGTCCGTCCTATCTGGGTGACTGGTGACTACGTATATGGTTCCTTCTTTGTCCAAGTATGCTCCGCTTTCAAAGTTGACAGCTGGGCGCTCTAGTCCAATGGATTGATCAGGATTCTTAATCTCTACCACAGATTTTCCTAGGCCGTCCTCATAGATGTTGGCACCTAATCGGTTGGTCCTAAGGTATTCCAACTGCGTTTTGTAAGGGCCTTCTACCCTGTGCAAGTATGGCACTCCTGAACTTCCTGTGGGTCTCTCCATGCCTTGAGACATTTGTGATTCACTGGTATCAAAGCTAGGGTAATGCGAGTGGTGACTCAACTGCTGGGCCCAAGACCTCGCAGTATGATTGACACTAGCCTCTGAAGACCTAAGGCTTTGTCTATCTCTTACTAGATGTCGTCCTGATTTAAGGTTCATATGCCTAACTGATTCACCCAATTTTTCCAGGTACAACCACATTTCTGAGTCCTTTTGTATCAGTTACTTGATTCTTTTTAGTTGATTCCCGTGTTAAAATTCTTGTCTGATATCACGTCGTAAGGAATACTTGAGTTTAATTTCGCACTTTAGTTTGGTCGTTTCACGTTAGGTTCTTTTCCTTTAAGGTTGTCGTTCACACACACAGGTTATCTCTTGTCTTGAACTTGATTCCTTAGATAGTCTTTGATTTATCTCGTGCCTATCATTGCCTGGAATTACTTCTAACGCTACCCGCACTTAGCCTAAACTAAGAATTGACAGAGGGTGTTGCGGGTTTTCCAACCTTGAGTTCCTTTCCTTGTGTTGTTGCCCTGGTGTGCCCAGGACGCGCGTTCCCAAGCCTGCACTTACTCTTGCTTTGCGTACCCTTTGATGTTCTCAAAGGACCTGTAAAAGGCCCACTGTTAGCTCAAGACTTAAATTCAAAAGACAGAACCAATCACTTTCATTCATGTAACACTTCACCAATTTGCACTATGACTTTTTGGACACAACTCTAGAGATCCCTGAATTTTGTTCCCCCTGGGTATGGTCAACTTCAAAATACCCTATCTAATATTCCTGATCTTAATTTAACCATAACCAGTCAATGTTTTTGTTGTACTCCCCGCGAGCTTTCCAACAAAACAAAAATCACGGCAAACGGATTTCGTATGAGAAAGTTATGCCCGTTCAGGGTTTTGGGGCTAAAACAGGATTAAACTAGGTTAACAGGCAAACAGGAATTCTCGGGTTACTTGGGTCATGCCCTCGTAATGCAATACTACACCCTAGTGTTTGTCCCACACTTGGCCAAAATTTAGATCATTATTTTTGCCTTAAAAATTTGACCTAATTTGCCCTTCTAACGTGTTTGCAAAGTCTGTCGGTCGCGATTGAGACGATGATGTGGCCTGTACCTGCAAGACAGCTCAAGAAACATGCAAAAACAACACACACAATTTCGCTCTCTCGCTCTCTCTCACAAGTGAAATGAGGGAAATGCGGTGGAGAAGGTGATATGATAAAAAAACTGAATTTTTCGCGATGATGGAGATGGAGGTGGAAGATGGTGATGATGATGATGGTGATGATGGTGGTAAGGTAAGAAGGAGAAAAATAGGAAAAGTAATGAAATTACCTACAACGCCAACGTCTCCAATCTACGTCTTACCATCACACGCTCGTCCTCAAAGCTCGATCCCTGGCAACGGCGCCAAAATTTGGTGTAGCTCAGTGATGAGTAGCACCTCCGTTAATGTCAATCCGGGAAGACGTGAGGATGGTATGAAGACCTCGAGCAAGTGGAGGCACAAGTGCGTGAGTGAGAAGCACACAAGCATGCACACACATACACGCACACGCGCACACTCAGTAAGACAAAGAGTGAGAAGCAATGGAGTTCTTAGATTACTTTCAAAAAGCTCCTTCAAGTTCATTTCAATTACAATCCACCTCCCAAACTGAGCTCTCTAGCTCCTTTTATAGTTTTTGACTAGCTTTGGCCCTGTTCAGACCTAGTGTCCGGCTTAGTTAAAAATTAGGTTCCAAGGCTTATTAGAGGGCTCAAACGAGATCTAAAAAATATGAAAATTGGCAGGTAGATACTTCTAAAGCTCCTCAAGCTCAAGGACTCCTTGGCTTGCACAAAATGGAGCTACAAAAATACGAAATGATATTTACAATGGTTTTTAGTGATGAAAGTCACTATTTGTGTAGGGATTTCCTCTACTGATTTGTCATACACCTCTTTGAGCTCCCTACTTGCTCTTTCTTCTTGTGTGCTCAACTCCTTGATGTCTGAAAAATTAGATGGCCTACTTGTCAAATCTTCTTTGACTACCATGTCTGCTTGTGCTGTCCCTTCGCTCTGACTCTCTTCGTCTTGTGGCTCCTTCGGTTCCCTGACTGCTGCCAACAAAGCCTCTAGTATTTTGCTTCAGTTAGAGATTCATACCTTTTCATTTTTGCTATCCACATATTTATTTTGAAGCTCCTAAAGCTGATGTTCTAGCTATTAATTTTCCTCGGTAAGTCTTTTGTGTTGCCCTCTAATTGTTTTCGTTTCCTTTGTCAATACGGATTGTTGAACTTGTATCATTCTGGTTGATAAATCTTCACTCAATATTTTGAATTGATTTCTCTCTATCATCGCTTTGTCATACTCTGTATCTGCTTCCATCAATTGTTTTTGTGCATCCATGGCTGTCTGGATCATCTATTTCACTACTGGTTTTAGTTGTGTCACATCCACATTCAGCCATGTTTTAGGTATGCTAGGTTCTTCATTCGTTTGTACATCTTTTCCCTTTTCAACATGCATTGTCTTGTTATGCAGTTGTCTGATGTGAAATTGAATGTGATGATCTTCTTCTTTGATCGTAGTTGACTTCATATCACTGCCTTGAAATGTTACACCCAGAGGTGATGGCTCTGCTACTATCTATATAGGAGTAAGTGATTCTTGCTTGATGATTACTTCATCTCGGTGTTCCTCCTTTGGATGTTTCATTCGAGGTTGATCTTCCACCGTTGCTTCCTTAAATTGAAATATCATTGTTTGATTCATCTTGAGCATGTGTGGTTCCTTTTTTTGGTGTTCCTTCACATTTTTGTTTTGTACTTTAATATCTTGTTCGTGCTCCTGTGCCTTGACCTCCACTTCATTTTGATCCTGTACTTGATTCAATTCTTCCCACCTTCCATCATCATTTGATTCACTTCGGATCTCCATATTTATGGTGGATTGGTCATGATCCTCTTGAAGTTTAGACAAAGAGCTTGAGTTGATTAATCCCAACTCTCTGCCTGGCATAGATATTGTGCGGGATTGATGGTAATGATGCCCTTGAACTAGCAGATTGAATTGTCCTTCATGAACTCATGGGTCTTCTCCATGGCAGCTTCTAATTCCACTTCTATGATAGGTGTGGACTTTTCTACTTTGGTTCTCGGGAGGACATGTATCCTTTTTGATGTTCAAGTTACTTCTTCTTCTTTTAGTACCTCTCTTAGTTTTTTTGCTCTTGGCATCACTATTTATGAGCTTGTTCCTGCTTCCTTTGTAACCCGCACCCCTTTCTTCTTTTTTGGTACCATTGCTGACTTCATGTACTTAGCCATTTCAGTGGATGATGGCATTTCCCTAAGATATTCTCGAATGCGTAATGCTTGGTACATCAAAACTATCAAAGCCACACTTCCATTCATAAACTTCTTATGACCCCATTGTTTCTTGGCTTCAAACAATCTTTGTTGAATGTAGGGCATCAAGTTTATTTGGTTGTGTGAGATAGTAGTTGAACCACTATCTTTTGTGGCGTCGTATATCTGTGCATGTTAGGGAAACAAAAATGTTGATGCACCAATCTGACTACTTCTTCAATGTCAACACAATTAGTATCCAAGAATGTTATGTTCTTAGTGCCATGAATCTCTTCCTTGAGGTTAGTGGTCCCATCTTTGATCCATCCAAAAGCTTCTTTAATGAGCTCGTGCGTAAATTGTATGTTTACCCATTCACCCTCTGCATTAAGGACTTTTGCTTCTAGCACTGATGGTTTGTCCAAACCTGAATGTAGGGTGTTCATTACTTGAGTGAATCATTGGAAATCGGGCTTGTAGATTGGTAACTCAAAATACTGTTGATATATTTAGGTAGTGATGTGTGTGAACACTCTAGGACTGCGGGGGCACTTTTTTCCCTCTTTAGGAGGTTTTTTTCCCCCGCTTGTATATACGCCTATTGCCCTAATGGGCTATGTCACTCTAGCACAATGGTGAGTACCAACGTGAGGAGATACACCTCATAAATGTCAATCCGTGGAGACGTGAGGACCAGTATGAAGATCGTGAGCAAGTGATGGCACAAGTACGTGAGTGAAAGCACACAAGCATGCACACACATATACACACACGCGCACAAGGTAAGAGCAAAGAGTGGAACAATGGAAGATCTTCGATTACACAAGAGCTCTCTTACAAAAGCTGAAAACTACAACAAGCCAACCTCAAAAATGAGCTCTCCAGCCCTTTTTATAGTTTTTGAGTGGTTTTGGCCCTGTTTAGACCTAGTGTCCGGCCTAGTTAAAAAATAGGTTCCAGGGCTTATTTGGGGGCTCAAACGGAGTCTAAAAATTATGAAACTTGGTAGAGTGGTAGTTCTAATACTCCTCAAGCTCGAGGACTCCTCGGCTTGAACAAAATGGAGTTACAAAAATGGAAAATGGTATTTACAATGGATTTTAGTGATAATAATCACTACTTTTATAGGGATTTCATCTGAAAATTTGACAGGTGCTTCTTGGAGCTCCCTACTTGCTCCTTCTTCTTGTGTGTTCACTTCCTTGATGCGCTTCCATGCTTTGTCCTTGACCTTGAGCTTCAACACTCCCCCCCCCTCTTGAGTCTGTCGTCCCTGACAGACCCTTGTTGTCATGGTTGTTCCATGTAGTACATTGAGAGGTAGTGTCCTTTACGTCGAACAAGAGCGATCCATTTTCCCAATGTAGCCTGGTCGTTTGTCTGGTTCTTTACTTTTCCATTGCTAGATCTTGCAGTTTGTAGTTCTTGTGTATTTACCTCTTCCTTGTATTCCATCTTGATGGTGCATTTGTGAGCTGTCCAAAACTGCTAGTTGCTCAAAGGAGGTGGTCAATGGTGATTATGAGCAACTCTCGACGGTGGATGGCTTTCTTGCTCTTATAGTGGTCACCATGAGGTCCTCTGATTCTTCCAAAGATGGCTTTCATAGTTTTCATGCCAAGTACTTGTAACCCATAATGGATGATGGGTAAGTGCATTAGTGCATGGGTTGAACAAAATATGTGCCTTGTGCATGGCCTTGTAATGTGGCCCTATGTATGCATACTTGGAAAATGCATGGGAAGAAGTATGGTGCAAGAAATGGGGTCTCGAGCTAAGTGCTCAAGGGTATTCTGACGAAGAGGTTTCCTAATCTATCAGGGTTATAGTGTTGTTGAAGCATACATGTCTGATCATGATGAAAGGTCTGTTGATCTTCATCTCATCATGTTGTACTTCCATCATGGTATCTGACCATCGGCTTGTCCTTTTTGTTGATGGATGTCCTTGCTGAAACTTCGCTGATGAGCATTTTCAAGCACATAGTCCTCTTCTTTGCTTTTCTTTTTTTTTTCTTTTTTTTTTGGTTGTTGCACACGATGGCATCAAACAAGAAGAAAGAGGTTAGTATCAATAACATATTTTACATGTGAAAATTGTGTTTCATGTGCCTGGGATTTCTCAATTGTGTCTATGCACGGCCGTATAATGTGGCCCTATGTTGATACATACTTTGGAAGTGCATGACCTCAATGGTGCAAAAGACAAGGTTATGCCAAAGGCACATGGTTGCTGCAAGTCGAGGCTTTTGATGTTACTTGCATAGTTGATGCATTCTTTGTTTGGAGGTGTCAATTGGATCTTGAAATGATGTAATCCTCCTAATTGGAACCCATTTCAGAATAGTATTTGGCCCTGTAGAGGTCACCTCAGGCCACTTCATCTTTGGATGCTTTCCAAACTTTGGTAACCAGTGTGGTTGGCCCTTTGGTTCTGTGGATGTTGCTTGTGCTTTTGGCTTCCAAACCCATATCCTGGATGATTGCCTGCTTGTTTTTGTAGAAGGGTTGAGTTTATCTTCTTTTGGTCTTTGTGCTCTATTCTTACCCTTTGCTTTCCTTGGCTTCTTTGTTGAGGCCTTTTGCATGGTGGGGAGCATAGGCGTTTGTACGTGTAAGAGCTTCTTGGGTACCCACATCTGCAATCGCCCGTGTTGAGCTGTATCTAATTTTTTAGGCATCCAAATTTGTACCTGATTGTGGTCGGCCTTCATTGATAGCTTCGGTACCCAAATTTGTTGGATTCTTCGTGCTTGAGCCTGTCGTAGGTGCTTGGTCCTTCTGTTGTCATGGTCGATCTGGTTGGGTGGGAATCTTTGAGGCAACATCGATGGTTGTACTCCTTTCTTTACCCAGTTCTGCATCATGCCCAAAACTTCTTTCTTCTTGAAGGCTCTTTGTCTATTTGATAGACTGATTGTCTTGCACTGTTTTGCTTGCTTCTGAGGTTGAACTACTGTGGATGCTTTACTCTTTGAAAAAAAAGAAGAAGGTTCGTCTTGCCTTTGCGACTGTCCTTCCATGATTGTGTCCGTCTGGATCATAGAGCTTTTGAAATCTACAACATCTTGTTTGAGAAGATTAGCCTTAGAGGAACAAAGAGAGTGTGTGGTGTCATTGTCAGTGGGCATGCAATTCTCCAATTCTAATGTAATGCATTGTTCATGTACCCAAACTTGAAGAAGTTGACTTCTTAGGTTCAAGTTGACAGCATGTTCATAAATCCAATCTTGACCCAAGACGAGTGGCTCTGTGAGGTCCTCATCATGACACACTAGCATTTTGACTTTTATTGGAACATCTTGAAGGTAGATGGGAAGTTCCACCTCTCCCAAACAAGGGGTTTCCACGCCCCCTAAACCTATGAGATAGGCTTCTATGGGCTTGATGTTCAATTGCAGGTCTTGGCAGTATGAAAGTCTAACTGCACTAGTTGCTGCTCCTGAGTCAACCAATGCTCTCACAGTCCTTACACTCTTTCCTTGTCCTACTTCTATAGTCACAAAGGGCCGTCGATCAATTATTCGAGAAGTAGTGATGCCCGATTTTTGGCACATGTCCATGTGATATTTTGGAGCTTTTGTGTTGACATCTAGGCCTAGTCGTCGTAACTTATTTCTTCTGATGCGCTCTCTAGCCTCTCCTTGTGCTTCTTCTCTAACCCTTAACTCCTCTTCTTTTTGCTTCTTAGCAGTGTTGAGTCTCATTAGCATTTCCTCTGTAAGAGGTTCTTGATATAGCTTGACTCGGCATCCACTAATATAGTTTGGTAGGATATCACCTTCTAAAGTGGCCAATTGAATTGCACCACTAGTGGAGAGTCTATTAATGATCATGGGTCCATATCCTCGTTTCTCCAATTTGCGGGCATGTTGCTTTAGCATATAAACCAGCACTAGATCTCCTTCCTTCAATCCTTTATCCTTTACATGGGCATCAAAGTATGCCTTTTGCCTTTTCTTTGCAGCATAAATGCCTGCTGTTGCCCGTAGCCTCGTCTCACCTAAGCATTCTAGATCAAAGATCCTGGAAGACAACTCATGTCCATTCCACTCATGCTCTTGTGCTACTCTTAAAGCTGGGATTAGGAAATCTAATGGTAGCACAGCATTCTGTCCGAAGACCATCTGAAATGGGGTGGCATTGAGTACCGTTTTGTAGGCAACTCGGTATGCCCAAACAGCATGATGAAGTTGTTTGTCCCAATCAGAGCGTTTATTATTCACCAGTTTTGTCATGACATTACATAGGATCTTATTCGTGCTCTTGGCCTGTCCATTGGCTTGTGGGTGATAAGGGGCAGACTTCTTGTGTACCACCATGAATTCTTGAAGGAGATTTTCAATGACCTCATTCAAGAAGTGTGTGCATCTATCACTAACCAACTCTATTGGCAGTCCATATCTCGTGAATACATTCTCGAATAAGAACTTAGCGATCGTTTGAGCATCATTCTTTGTTGTGGCTTTTACTTCTACCCACTTGGTAAGGTAATCAGTGGCTACAATAATGTATTCCGCATGGGAGCTTTTAGCTGGGGGGTTAATAGGACCAACAAAGTCTATACCCCACTTCGAGAATGCGCGCCCTCCCATCATTGGCCTCAAAGGAATCTCATCTTTTCTTATCGGATATTGGGCACGTTGGCATGTGTCACATTTCTTCACATAAGTATGTGCATCCATATGAAGAGTGGGCCACCAAAGTCCTGAGAATAGAATGGTCTTAATTACTCTGTCAGGCCCAAAGTGTCCACCTGCAACACCACTGTGTGCAGTTTCTAAGACTTCCAAATAGTCTGATTCATGAACGCAGAGTCTTAAGTATCCATCTTTGCCTCTCCGATATAGGTTGTCTCCTACTAATGCATAGTCTTGAGCCTCTTGCTCCATGCTTCTTCTTCTTGATAGACTAGCCTCGTTCGTTAGTGTTCTTGATCTCATAAATTCTACCAGTGGAGCGCTCCAATCTGGAATTAATGACACGTGATAAAGAGTGGAATGCTCCACTGGGGGTCTCTTTTGGCACACTGGACAATTCTTAATCCACTCATGTATTTCTTTGTCCATGCTAGGCCAATACACTCCTAAACGTTTTAGGTTTTGCAATGTTCGTTGTTTAGAGTAGTGATTTCCTAGCAATCCCTCATGGGCTTGTTGCAACCAACTAGTATGTTCATCATCCTCGACACAACAAGCTAGCACGCCCTCGGTATCTTGCTTGTACATACTTCCTGCCAATATTTGATATTGTTGTGATCGTACAATTTCTTCTTTGTTTGTTTTTACGTTCTTATTTGCAGGTCCGAAGGTTAGGACAGGTACCAACTTATTTGCCCATTTAGGAACGACTTCTAAATTGAACAAATAAGCATCTGGTAGCTCATCCAACACTCCTTGCGGTGGCTCTCCTGAAGTGATGCGAGAAAGATGGTCCGCCCTAAGGTGGGTCCTACCTTTCCTGACAATGACTTCAAAGTCGTACTCCATTAGTAAAAGGAACCATCTTACCAAGCGGCCTGTATTGCAAGGTTTATTGACCAAATATAGTAAAGCTTGATGATCAGTGAAAAACTTGAACTTATTGGCCAATAGATAGTGTCTAAACTTTTTCACAGCATATACCATGCCTAAGCCTTCTCTCTTCGTTGTGGTATAATTTCGTTCAGCTGCATTTAATTGCCTACTAGCATATGCTATCGGCAAATCTAGGTTTCCTTCACCTGTGGGTTGTGCTAGCACACATCCTATTGCATGATTGGATGCATCCACATGGACATGGAATGGTTTACTCCAATCAGGAGTGGTCAGTATTGGTGCTGAGCACAAGCGTCTTTTTAGCTCAATGAAGGATTTTTCACATTCATCGTTCCACTCAAATTTTGTCAACAATCCATAAAGAGGTTTGGCTATGATGGCAGACATGTGGATAAACCTACGGTAATATCCACAATGGCCCATAAACGCTTGTACCTCTTTAACATTCCTTGGCCTGGGCAGCTCTGCTATTGCTCTTACTTTGTCCTCATCTGTTGAAATTCCATTCTTAGAAACAATGTGACCTAAGATTTTACCTTGTCGTACCATGAACACACACTTCTCTGGGTTCAGACACACTCGATAATCTCTACACTTGTTGAAGATTTGTCTGAGCTCAGGGATGTGGTATCTTCTTTGTTGGGAATGAGCACATAAGTCATCCACATATACTTCTAAGTCCTTTCGCAAGAACTCTTTGAAGACATGACACATGAGCCTTTGGAATGTTGCAGGTGCATTAGTGAGCCCAAATGGCATCACGCGGAATGCAAAGATTCCCCACTCGGTGGCAAAAGCCGTTTTATGTTGATCTTCAGGGGCAATGGCTACTTGGTTGTAACCTGAAAATCCATCAAGGAAGCTATAAACTTCCTTGCCTGCAACACGCTCCAGTAAATGTTCAGTGATTGGAAGTGGATAACTATCTCTGATCGTAGCGGCATTAACTTTTTTAAGGTTAATACACACTCGCAACCTTCCGTTCTTTTTGGGCACCACTACAATGGGGGACACCCATTCAGTATGCTCAATCTCATAGATAAATCCAGCTTCAATCAACCTGTCAATTTCTTCTTTGATTTTAGCTGCATAAGTGTCATTATACGTGTAGGGCTTTTGTTTGGTGGGTTTGGCATCCGCAGTCATGGGGATCGTATGAGAGCAAATTTTTGGATCTACTCCCTTCAAGTCTCTATAGTGCCATGCAAACACATCCCTATATTCCCTTAATAGAGCTACAAGCTCCGCTTCTTCTTTTGCACTTAGGTCATCTCCTATGTACGTACATCGCTCTTCGTTCCCTTCAATGGTCACCACAATTTTTTTGGTATTTTCTTTATTGTCATATGCTTCTCCTATAATGGCCTCTCTCTTAGGCATTCGTACTAGAATTTTTCGGTCTTCCACTTCATATTTCTTGAAGTTTTCTGGTACTTCAAACAATGATTCCTCCTCTTCTTGTTTCACTGCTTTTCTTTTCATTTTCTTTTTGCTGCCTTCACTTCCTTCCTTTGAATTTATCGTTTTAATACTTGTGAGGGGTTCTTCTTCTTTTTGGGTTAACACTCCTATGTCTTCTAAATAGTGTTCCTCTGAGTCAAAGTAAGTATCCATCACAATGGATTCTAGATCATCGTCATTCTCTTCTTCTTCTATGAACTCACTAGGATCACACTCTTCCAACAAGGGCTGACACATGAACACTGAAATATCATAACCCTCCTCATCACAATGAGGTGTCCATTGTTCTTCGTTGACTGCGATGTCCATAGTAGCTAATATTTCTGCCCAACCATGAGGCTCAAATTCCTCATCTGGAAATATCATTGGTGTATAGGCTGGGTCTTTAACTGGTCTATCTCCTGGGGGAGCTCCTTCTTCTCTTGCTTTTAGGTGCTTTTCCTCTTCCTCTGCGACCTTGCACATCCACAAGTGAGTATCTTCATGCAGCCAGGATGGATCAGGTGAACTTCCAGAATGCATAGAGATAGAATCTTCTTTCGCTTTGTGGATAGGATTCCACTGTAGGGGTGGTACATCTCTGAAGGTGTAATCCTTCAAATTGACCTTGGTTGTGACCCCTAAGTGTTGTAAGTACAAGGAGTTGGTTCCCCAATCCTGTACTATTTGCAATTGTCGTAGGAAGGGTCTTCCTAGGATCATCTCGTAGACATTATTTTTCTCAAAGTCACATATAGCAAATGTATGTTCAAACTCTACACCACAAGTGGTTAGAGTTATCCCTTCAAGCAATCCTAGAGGTCTTTCAAAATGACCATCTGCCATTTGAAGCTTCATTCTCATTGGTCTTAATGTGGGTTTGCCCCATCGCTTCCACAAGGAGGTGGTCGCAATAGCAACACCAGCACCTGAATCTACGATTGCTTTGGTTGTGTAACCTTGATAGGTGATTGGAAGATAAGTATTACCTTCTTCACCTTCACTCATGTCCCCTATTTTGTCTAGAGGTATCTCTGGTACTTTCTGCTTAGGGCCTACTTTTGGCATATTGGAATCAAGTTCTGGAACTTGATCCTTCACATGATTCCATAGCTCCGGTTTTGCCTTGAGCAGCTCCTCTACAGTGAGATGACATTGAACCTTAGTGTTCTTCACAACATCAGTGTTTCTTGGAATCGCTGAGTCTTCATTTCTTACCAATATTGTGGGAGCTCTGATTTGGAGAGATTCGGATTCCCATGGGCCTGTGAAATGAGGCAACTCTTGTAAAGAATTAGATTCAAAATCTAATCTCTCATCCTCTTGTTGCTCTGTTTGATCTCCATAGATAGACGGAATGTCTTGGGGAAATTGATCATGAAGATCATCAATCTCAGGAATAGGAGGGGAGTTACCCTTCTCCTTGGCCCATTTCTCTTCTTGTATTTCCCGCAAGAACTCTTGAGAGTACTGTTGCATTGAAAGAGGTGTTCCCTCACTCATGGAATCAGGAACATAAGCTTTTCTTGGTGGTAAGCTTTCTCTTTCAATAATTGGTTGAGCCTGTGGAGGTAAAGAAACTTGTGGTTCGTTTACCAACTGCTGTAATCTTTCTAATAAGCCCTGGAAATGCAAATCCGGTTTGATAGAGTTTGTTTGATTGAACTTTTGACTAGTCTCGAGTATAGCTTGAGCTTGTTCTACCATTTTCATGCACATTTTCATCCGTTCAATCTCTAAATCTGCTCTCGGATAACTCTTGTCTAGGTTTGCTATTGTTGGTCCTTCTTGAAGGTGAGCCTGGTAGGCTTTGAACATCATGTCCAAGCCTTCTAAGGTTGGATCTGCAAGAACAGACCCCGGTTGTGGGTTATTTACAATGGGCGGTGGGGTGGAATGAGGTGGAGTGGATGGAGCTTCGGCATGTGAGGGGCTTTGAGATGCAATGTCTTCTATTTTTGTTTTGGCATCTTTTAGGCTTTCTTCTATTTCAGATATCTTTTTGTTCCACTTGCGATTAGCCTTCTCTCGGGTATCCTTCCATGTTCTTGGTTTCCTCTTGCTAGACTCTCCTGAGTCACTTGGCTCTAGCTGCTCAGCTGTTTTATCTTGTTTTAATGCTTGTGCCCTAGTAACTGCATGTATAGGAGCCACATTACTACTACTTGAACTTGACTCGGCCACTAAGCCTACCACGTTGCTGGGTGTGACCTTGGGTGCACTAGAGGGATTCTTGGGACACTCTCTAGGAAGATGTTCCTTGCCGCACTCAGGACAAAAGCCTTGTATTGTGATGTTTTGTCCTAGTCCCAGAGCTGGTTGGTGGGGACATTCACGAATGAAATGATCGCCCTGACATCTAAAGCATGGTCCTCTAGGGGCTTGTGGTCTTACTTGTCTCACTTGGGGCCTAGTATTTGGATTCATATACATGACATTGGAGTATTCTGGCTCCCAATTTTGTTCCATCGGTGGTGTCTCAAATTGATATGGAGAAGTCTCACTTTGCTCAGGTGACTCTATGTAATAAGCTTGTGAACTGTCTTCATGGAAGTAGTCTAAACCTTGAGCATGAGAGTCATTTTCTGAGACCAACGGGGTTAGTGGCACCAATGCTCTATTAGGGTTCTCCTCCGCCATCATATACTTAACTAGGATCACATTGGTAGGAGCTGGTGGTTGGTTTCCTAGCACTGGTTGTGGCCTATATGGTGCCTGATATTGCTGCTAGTATTGAGGTTGATATTGTTGTGGCCTATAATATGGCTGTGGATACTGATTCTGATACCTACCCTGCTGGTAAGGTTGCTGATAATTTTGTCTGACATCCTGCCTATTGTATGGAAAATCTTGAGCCCGTATGATTTGTGTATTTTCTTTCAATGGTGCAATACAGAGCATTAGGGTTCCCTTGGGGTTGACTCGTCATCGGGCAAACATTAGCCATGTGATCTCCTCCGCATGTATAACATCGCTTCAATGGGTTGACCCTTGGCATTTGTCTACTTTGAACTCCTAGCTTTTTGGCCACCTGCTCAGCTATTTCATCTATCTCAGTGGAGGTTCTAGAGGTATGACTAGTAGAACTGTCAGAGTCCTTATAGAGTTTGGACAGTCCCAACTCCTCACCTAAGTTGTCTTCTATGTCAATGCATATCCGTACACACTCTTCTATGGATCTAGGCTCTTTCAAGTATACATATGACCTTAATTTTGTGCTCAATAGGCCATCTAGAAACAAGGCCACTTGTTTGGCTGCTGTGGGTAATTCTGGCACAGGACATCTTTCCAAGTACTGTCTAAATCTTCTTCCTGCAAGTCGCACTGTTTCTTGGGGTGTCTGCTTGTCTAGAAGTTGACCTATCTCTCTATAGTTGCGACTATTTAGAGGTTGAAACCAAGCTAAGGCAGTACCCTTAAGAGTCAAACCAAATGCCTCGAACTGGGTGAATAAGTCTTCAACCTGTTCAGCTCTTAGCACTTGTTTGAACTCGGCCACATGATCATAAGGATCTCCAAATCCATCAAAGTAGTTCTTCATTGTCTTAACCACTTGAGAGGGTCTAAGGGTTCTTGAGTGCTCTCGTGGTCTAGGCACTGGGAAATCATGATCATCTCTTTGATGCCTATGATCTCTATGTCTCTCCCTTTCAGGTCTTTCCGTTCCATATCCTGATCTGTCTCTACCGATAGTGTCTGCAAAGCTTACCTCCGGTCTCTCTCTAGTTCTTTCCCTCTGGGTTTCATGAGCCTTGAATGATCCTACTCCTTGGAGGCCATGGGAAACACTGGATATTAGTGGAGGGAAAATTGATTCACCTTGCCAAGTGTATGCATGCCTATCCTGCTCTGTTACTAAGAACAGTTTCTTTGAGGTGTGATCTAGATAGACAACTTTCCCTGGTGTCTCTGGATCCTTGCATTCATAGATGGTGACTACTGGGCTGGGTTGATCTGGCCTAAATCTCCAAAAGGCTTCCTCCGTTTCTCTATTCACGAATAGTTCTATGCTTTTGTTATCTTAAGGAATCCATTCTGGAGTGAGCACTCTGGTTAAGACTGACTTACCTCTAGGGGTCTTGGGTTCTCCTCCTATGTCCCCTTGCTCTAGGTCTCCTATCTCATTCTCAGGAATGATATTTCCAAACTCATCTGCCCTATCTGGTAAGTTGGTAACCACATACATGGTTCCTTCCTTATCAATGTAAGCACCCTCCTCGAACTTGACCACTGGGTGTTCAAGTCCAAAGGGTTGGTCAGGATTTTTGAGTTGAACCACTGATCGTCTTAGATCATCCTCATAGATGCGAGCACCTAATTGGTTGGTCCTGATATACTCCAATTGGGTCTTATAGGGACCTTCTGGGGTCTGTAAATAGGCAGTACCTGAGCTACGTGTGGGTCTTTCCATGCCAAAAGACATTTCTGAGTCACTGGTCTCTGAACTTAGTGTGTAAGGGTAACCACTAAGTTGTTGAGCCCAAGACTTGGCTGTATGGTTGACACTAGCCTCAGATGATCTAATGCTTTGCCTATCCTTGCCTAAGTGTCTGCAAGATCTTAGGTTCATAAGCTTTGTCTCCACACTTTCCCTTTGTATTGCTCAGAATTCTTTGGAACTCCTTGGTTTCTCAGTCCACCTAAGGGTCAACTTAAAAATACCCTATCTAATAATCCTAGTATTAATTTTACCGTAACCATTCGATGTTTTTGTTGTACTCCCCACGAGCTTTCCAACAAAACAAAAATCACAGCAAACGGATTTCGTATGAGAAAGTTATGCCAGTTCAGGGTTCTGGGGTTTAAAACAGGGAAACAGGATCTCTCTGGGAACTCAGGACAGGCGATACGATACCAAATTTTCCACGATACGATACCTTTGTCTTACACGATACCCCTTCAGACGATACCACCTTAGATGATACGATACCACCAAGGCGATACCAACATCCACGATACGATACTGCTCTCTTAGATGATACGATACTGAAAGTGATCACGATATGATATCTCTAATTTGCACAATATGATACCAACCTCACGATACGATACCACTTGACCTCGCGATACGATACCACTAGGTGGGCGATACGATACCAAGGCGACGAACGATACGATACCAAAAATTTTACGCGATACGATATTAGGATAGCCCACGATACGATACTTGGTTGGCCCACGATACGATACCAATCCTCCTCACGATACGATACCACTCAGTCAACGATACGATATTGAAATTAGAGGCGATACGATACCAACTTGGTCGACGATACGATACTGCACGATCAACGATACGATACCAAGAATGGCACGATACGATACCAGGTGGACCACGATACGATACCATTAGGGCGACCGCGATCGCGATACCAGCACTTGACGATACGATACCAGAATGGTATCGCGATCCCTCAAGTGGGCATGCACGATACGATACCTCGACAAGTATCACGATACACGGGAGTTCTGGTATCGCGATACCAAAACTCAACCAGACACAATACTTGGAGATTTTCACACCCAAATTCAAAAATTTTTGCAGATATGTGTACCTTGTGTCCTCCTTGTCACTACTATCAGCCTGTAGATGCAAAAATCTATCTTCGAACCGGCGATACCACCTGCGCGATACCAGACGCTGTTCTGATCACTCCGTGATACCGAATCAGATTTCTGAAGTTTTGGGAGGTTTTCAAGCACGTTTCTTCAGCGCTTCTGCTCTGCGCACCCTCTGCACTTATTCCTCACAGCTGCAAGTGAAATACGAAGTGAATGTACACTTGAAAATGAAAAAAATCAGAGAAGATGAAGGTGGGAGAAGATGGTGATGATGATGAAGATGAAGAAGGAGAAAAACTCAGAAACTGAATTGAAAATGGTGAATTTTTTTACCTTCCAACGTCGCTACTCTACGTCTTACCGTCACACGCTCGTCCTCCAAGCTCTCTCCTCGACAACGACGCCAAATTTGGTGTCACTCTAGCACAATGGTGAGTACCAACGTGAGGAGATACACCTCATAAATGTCAATCCGTGGAGACGTGAGGACCGGTATGAAGACCGTGAGCAAGTGGTGGCACAAGTGCGTGAGTGAAAGCACACAAGCATGCACACACATATACACACACGCGCACAAGGTAAGAGCAAAGAGTGGAACAATGGAAGGTCTTTGATTACACAAGAGCTCTCTTACAAAAGCTGAAAACTACAACAAGCTAACCTCAAAAATGAGCTCTCCAGCCCTTTTTATAGTTTTTGAGTGGTTTTGGCCCTGTTTAGACCTAGTGTCCGACCTAGTTAAAAAATAGGTTCCAGGGCTTATTTGGGGGCTCAAACGGAGTCTAAAAATTATGAAACTTGGTAGGATGGTAGTTCTAATAATCCTCAAGCTCGAGGACTCCTCGGCTTGAACAAAATGGAGTTACAAAAATGGAAAATGGTATTTACAATGGTTTTTAGTGATAATAATCACTACTTTTATAGGGATTTCATCTGAAAATTTGACAGGTGCTTCTTGGAGCTCCCTACTTGCTCCTTCTTCTTGTGTGTTCACTTCCTTGATGCGCTTCCATGCTTTGTCCTTGACCTTGAGCTTCAACAGGCTACTTATCTTTGTACATTCTCTAGTAATACATTCAGTATTGTGTGTTTGTGCTCCAAGCTTCTTCTTCTTCCTTGTGTTGTTCGCGTGCTTCCGCAGACGTCTATCTCCAACAATTGGTATCAAAGCAGGTCGTCGCTTCTTCTAGGGCGCCATCGACACTCCTCCGTTTGCAGTCTCAGATTCGCACGAAATTTGGTGACCATACTCAAGGTGTTTCCGAGATCGCGATCTGAGCTCGTTTCGGCCTCCGAACGCACTATCGCAACGCTTGTGCAGGCTATTTCGTCCTTTTGTGCCAAAGGTATATACCAGTTTCTATTCGCCAATTTAAGCATCTCAAAGTCTGCTACAGGTCTAGCAGAACTCGTCTGGGTTGTTCCGTTCAACTTTTTGAGATACAACCAATTTTTTGCATCAAGGTATTTTAGTCACCGGCCATGGCTGAAAGCAGTGATGTATTCCGTATGTTGGCTATTGAGGATAAGTTGGATGGTACCAACTACCCATTATGGGCTTATATGATGCGACATGTACTGGTTGCAAAAGGATTGTGGAACATTGTGCAGGGTGTTGAAAGACGTCCTGTTACAACTGTAACGACAGGTACTGCAAATACAGGTGTTAGAGCTGATGAAGATGGTGTCGAAGATGATATTCTGCAGATTCCTGTTCATGCTGCTGTTTCTGTTGCACCTACTGCAAAGCAGATTCGTTGGGATGGCAGAGATGCCCAGGCACATGCATTGATAGCTTTGTCTGTCAAACGTGTCATTATTCCTCACATTCGCTCTTGCAGAACAGCAAAGGATGCTTGGGATACACTTACCACTTTGTACCAGGCTAGGAATGAGGCTCGTGTTGCTTACCTCCGAAAACAGTTGGAGAGTGAGCACATGAATGAAGGTGATTCTATGGACAGTTTTCTTACAAAGATCAAAGACTTGAAGGAACAATTGATTTCTGCTGATGAGGTTATACCAGATAGCTCACTTGTGCAGACCGTTCTGAATGATCTTCCTGATTCATATCAGAGTTTTGCCTCTACTCTTCGGTTGATGATGAAAGGCAATCCGAATGCCTTGTCATTTGAGGAATTAGTCTCTGTTCTGTTGCAGGAAGATCAGTCCAGGTAGAACAGGTCCATTATGCGTGTTGCAGATCAAGATTTCCTGGCTAGTCAGAAGGGCAAAGGAAAATAGAGCTCTTCTACTAGTAAGCAGAAATCTGCAAATGCTGCACAATCGAACAACCAAGATAAAGATGAGAAGAAATCAGAAAAGCAGAAATTGTTCTGCAAGTATTGTAAAGGAAATGATCATATTATAAAGAATTGTCCAAAACTGGCTACTAAAGAGGCAAAGAAGAAAGAGGCTGGAATGGTTGTTGCAGAGGCCTCTACACCAAAAACAGAGTCTGCAAATCTTGTGTAGGAAGAAGAATGGGCGTTTACTACTGTCTGCAGTTTTGACCCATCTTCTCATGATCAGTGCATGTCTGCAGTAGACTCAGATGTTTGGTACTTTGACAGTGGGGCGACCAAACATATTACCTCGCAACGTAGTTTCTTCTCTTCACTCGAGCCTGCCCCTACAGGGAATACTGTCACATGCGCCAATAACTCCTCTTATCCTGTTATGGGAGTTGGTAAGATCATTTTGACTACTGCTGATGGTAGTTCTTTCACTTTGTTAGATGCTTTATTTGTGCCAGGGATCAAAAAGAACCTGTTATCAGTTTCTGCATTAGCCAAGATTGGCTTGGTTGTGAAATTCGTTGATGACAGGTGTACAGTCCATGATCTCTCAAATGGCGATGTGATTATTGCTTCTCGCATTTTATGTCGTGGGCTGTATAAGCTCATAGACTATGAAAGATCTGTGAATGATTCGGCATGTGCAGTTCATGATTCTCAGGCTATGTCAGATGCAAAGCTTTGGCATGCACGCTTTGGTCATCTGAATTTTGCTAGTTTGTTACACCTGCAGAAATCTGAAATGGTGTCCTCTTTGCCCAAACTTGAGGCACCTGGAAAAAATGTTTGTGAAGGCTGTATTTTGGGCAAAATGCAGCGTTCTTCCTTTCCAAAAGATGGTTCAGTTCGGCCTACGCAGAAATTGCAGCTTGTACATAGTGATGTCTGTGGTCCTATGCAGACACCCTCTTTTGGAAATTACCTTTACTTCGTGACTTTCATTGATGATTTTTCCAGGCATGCATGCGTATATCCAAAGCAAAGTCCGAAGTGTTCATGTGCTTCAAACAGTTTTTGGTTTTGGCTGAAAATCTGTCAGCATGTAAAATGGGCACCCTCCGTTCTGATCGAGGGGGGGAATATATGTCTTCAGATTTTAATGCATTTCTGGTTGAACGTGGGATAAAACACCAGTGTACAGTGCCGTATACACCTCAATAGAATGGAGTTGCTGAACGAAAGAACAGGTCACTCATGGAGATGGCGATGTGCATGGTCAAAAGTCTGGCTTTACCACATAGTTTCTAGCTTGAGGCTGTCATGTGTGCAGCATATGTACTGAACAGGTGTCCCACTAAAGCTTTGCAGTCTATCACTCCATATGAGGCTTGGCATGACCGCAAGCCATCTGTTTCTCATCTGCGTGTTTTTGGTTGTTTGGCATATGCATTAGTGCCTGAACAACATCACAGAAAATTGGATGATAAGGCAGTAAAATGTATTTTTGTTGGGTACAGTTCTGAAAGTAAAGGCTATCGTCTGTATCATCCACAGACTAAACACATTCTAGTTAGCCGTGATGTTGTCTTTGTGGAAGATGCTATTCAGCCATTGCTTTCATGTACTAAGGAGACATCTGTTAGCTCCAAAGACATGTATGATACTTTGATGCCTCTTTTTACAGGTGGACAGGCTAGTGCTGGTCCTAATGAGGCAACTTCTCAGCCTTTGCAGGTTTCATATGATGATGCAGATCATTCCATTTCTGATGCAGATTTACATGATGCACTTGTTGATGAGAGAGCTGATATTGAGCAGGCAAAAACTATGCCAAAATGGCTGGTGCAGACTTTGTGTGACAGCAAATTAGATGCACCTTTGTCATATCGTACTCGTTCTCGTTTTCTTGATTCCAATGATATGGCAACTTCATGAGTGTTTTAATTTCTTGTTTTGCTTGTCATTTAATATCCTTCAGGATCCAAATCTATCATTGTTTTCTTTGTGCTTCGATCAATGGCTTTGAAAGATATACATGTAGGATTCTAGGTTTATTCCATGGTGATTGAATCTCGCAACTATAGTTTTGCATCTTAGATTTTTAATTGATTCGTCCAACCTTTGGATTCTCCTTCTATGGCAATTGACCCTCTTGAGTCCATTGTGATCGTGTATTGGACCTTTGGTGTATTCTCAAGGTTGATATACCTGCAGGCTTTTCATTATGCTTGCTAAAGTGGTTGAATGGAATGTTCTCACTCATCCTTGCAGTTTCATTGTTTAAGGAAGAAGTGTCTAAAGGATCATGTGGTGCTTCAAAAGACATGAATACATCACAATTATGAATTTCGTGATTTATGAAGATAGTGGGAGTTTCTTCTCTACTCTCCTCGACACTAGCTGCTTGAGGTACTATTGCTTGAGTCACTTTGGGTTGTCTTGCTTCTAGCATACTAAAAACTTCTTTGTGTCCCATTTTACTACTGATATGTATCCCTATGTGAGATATATGCTAACTTCATTTTCAAAAATCCAGTCTAGCCCTAGGATCAAATCCTTGATAAGGTCTTCGTCCTTGCATACCAAAAATCTTTGATTCATAGTGGAGGTTCCTAGATGTAGGGACATTGGGACTTCTCCTATACACTCGATGATTTGTCCTCCAATCCCCATCATATACGCTTTACTAGGAGTCATTTTGAGTCTATTGGCTAATGAGACTCGCATGAAACTTAATGTCAGCCGTGTGTCAATCAATGCATCTACTAATTGATACTCACTCATGCCGATCCCTATGTTCAAGTATGGTCAGGTAATCCTATCACTCATGTTCTCCGCATTACATATTTCATAATTTGCCATGGGTATAGGTTCTTCTCCTTGTGCATATCATTCATCCCTTTGTCTCATCCACTCTTTTCGCTTCTTGATTCGCTCCAAAGCTTCCATTCGAGCTTCTTCTCTAATCCTTTCCTCTTCCTTTTATCGGCTTTGCACTCCTAAGAGTCTTGCCAACATTTGTTTCATTATTGGTTCCATATATCATTTGACTCTGCAACCACTTATGTAGTTGGGAAGTAGATCTCCATCTAGTGTGGCTAAGTTTACTGCCCTGCTGGTTGAGATTTGATTTATCAAAAGTGGTCCATATCTATGTTTCTGTAACTTTTTGGCATGTTGTTTCAATGTGTATACCAACACTAGATCACCTTCCTTTAAGCCCTTATCTTTAATACGTGCATCATGATAGGCTTTTTGTCTCCTTTTAGCCACATAAATTCCTACCACTACTTGTAGTCATGTTTCATGCAATTTTTCAATTTGAGATAATTTGTGGCCCGTCCATTCATAATAGGATTTTTGTCTCCTTTTAGCCACATAAATTCCTACCACTACTTGTAGTCTTGTTTCATGCAATTTTTTGATTTGAGATAATTTGTGGCCCGTCCATTCATTCTGATGTGCAACTAGTAAACTAGGGACTAAAAAGTCAATTGATCAAATGGCATTTTGCACATATACCAAAGTAAATGGAGTAGTTCCAATGGAAGTCTTGTAAGATACATGGAAGGCCCAAATTGCATGATGCAATTGTTTGTCCCAATTTGACCTTCCGTTGTTGACTATTTTGGTCAGAACTGTGCACAATACTTTATTGGAACTTTCAGCTTGGCCATTGGCTTGGGGATAGTAAGGGGATGATTTCTTATGAATCACAAGAAATTCATTCATGAGTGACTCTATCACTTCATTGATGAAGAGTGTTCCCCTATCACTCATTTTCTATAGGCAATCCAAAGCGTGTAAAGATATTTTTGAATAGAAATTTAATTGTTGTTTGCACATCATTTTTCCTAGTCGTTTTTGCTTCCACCCATTTCATCAAATAGTATGTGGCTACATTAATATATTCAACATGTGATACTTTGACAGGAGGGTTTATAGGTCCCATGAAGTCAATACCCCATTTGGAGAATGCTCTTGCATAGATCATGGGTCTTAGAGGCATATCATCTCTTCTTATAGGATATTTGGTTCTTTGGCAGACCTCACAACTTCGTACATACGTGTTAGCATCCATATATAGAGTTGGCCACCACAAGCTTGCAAAGAGAATCATTTTTGCAAATTTTTCGGCTAAAAAACATCCTCCTACTGCACTTGCATGCACCATCTCTAATATGGGTAAATATTCTCCTTCATGTACACATAACCGTGGTTGATTGTCTTTTCCCCTTTTGAATAATTGTCTTCCAATTATATTTTAATCTTTACTCATTTCTTCTAAAGCCCTCTTTCTTGCTAGACTAGCTCCTTCCTCATGCGTTTGTGTTTTTAAAAACTTTACCAATGCCTTACTCCATACTTGTGCTAATATAGAGAATTGTAAGGATGAATGTTCCTCCGGGGTATTCTCTTGGCATTCTTGGCAATTTCAAATGTGTTCATGTATGTCTTTTTGCATGTCTGGCCAGTATACTCCCAGTCTTCTCAATTGTCTTGTTGTTCCATGAACACCCTTATGTGTTTTCCATTGATTCATATGAGCTTGCTCGAGTAAATTTTTTTGTTTTGCATCCTCTACACATCTCAATAATATGCAATTGGGTTCTTTGTAGTATAAGCTACTAGCTACAATGTGTAGATTGTGTGATTTTGCAAATTCCTTTTTGTTGTCTCGGTTAATCCTATGGTGTGGTTCATGTGTGAGGATTGGTATTAACTTTTCTGCCCATTTTGGACATACTTCTAAGTTGAATAGATATGTATTAGGGAGATCATCAGCTACTCCGATAGGTGGTTCCCCATGTGTCATCCTTGACAAATGATCAGCTCTTACATGAGTATTTGTTTTTTTTACTACTACTTCAAAATCGAATTCCATTAGTAATAGGAACCATCTCACTAGCCTTCTCGTATTACATAGCTTATTGACCAGATACAACAATGCATGATGGTTGATAAAAAACTTGAATTTATTGGTTAGGAGGTAATGTCAAAATTTCTTGACTGCATACACCATTCCTAAGCCTTCTCTTTTCGTAGTGGTATAATTTCTTTCTGCTTGATTTAATTATCTACTTGCATATGCGATAGGATGACCTAATTTTCCTTCATTCGCGGGTTGAGCTAGTATACATCCTATTGCAAAATTCGATGCATCCACATGGATATGGAACAGTTTGTTCCAATTGGGTACCTTCAAGATAGGTGCTGAACTTAATCATCATTTCAACTCATTGAAAGCATGTTCACATTCCTCTATCCAAGTGAATTGAGTCAGCAACCCATACAATGGTTTTGCAATTATAGCATACAAGTGGATAAACCGATAGTAGTATCCACAATGACCCATAAAGGCTTGTAGTTCCTTTGTGTTTTTAGGTCTAGGTAAGTCTAAGATTACCTTTATCTTATCCTCATCGGTGGAAATTCCAAGATCTTTCCTTGCCTTACCATAAAAACACATTTCTCCAAATTCAGGCACACTCGGTATTGCTTGCATTTTTCAAATAACTTTCGTAGCTCGGGACTGTGTTCAATTCTTTGAATAGCACAAATCATCTACATAAACTTCCATGATTTTTCTTAGAAATTCCTTGAATACATGACACATCAATCTTTGGAAAGTTGTAGGAGCATTAGTGAGCCCAAATGGCATCACTTAAAAAGCATACACACCCCATTCAATTGCAAAGGCTATCTTATGTTGGTATTCTGTAGCAATGGCTACCTAATTATACCTTAAGAATCCATCTAGAAAGCTGTAGACTTCCTTGCGTGTCACTCTTTCCAAGAGGTGGTCGATTATAGGTAAAGGTTATTAGTTGCATTTTCAAATTGATGCAAACTCTAAGTTCACCATTCTTCTTGGGTACTACAACCAACGGTGATACCCATTCTGTGTGCTCTATCTCATAGATGAATCCTACTGCTAATAACTTGTCAATATCTTCTTTAATCTTAGCCGAATAGACATCATTATAAGTGTATGGTCATTGTTTTGAGGGTTTTGCCTCAGATGTCATTGGAATTCTATGGGAGAAAATGGATGGATCTACTCCCTTGATGTCTTTGTAGGTCCAGGCAAATACATCCTTGTATTCCTTGATTAGTTCTATCAATTCTTGCTCTTCTTCAGGTGATATATCTTTTCCAATGTATGTACATCTCTTGTCTTCCTCTTCCATGGTTACTATCACTTTCTTGGTTTGTTCCTTATTATCATAAGATTCTCCTTCCTGGGCTTCTCTCTTGGGAATTTGAATTGCTATCTTTCATTCTTCTATTTCGTACCTTTTGAAATGTTCCAGAACTTTGAAGAGATTTGGTGGTCGCTCTACTATATCTAGCATTTTTTCACAATCTTGTCTTGTTTGGACCGTTTCTACCATGAACGCTTTTGGTGTCTCCTTTTCATTGTCCACTTTAATCTCTTCTAAATATCGTTCCTCTGAAGCGAGTTCTGGCTCCATCTCTATGCTCTCATAATCCTCCCTCCATTCCTTTTCTAGTGATTCTCCATCTTCCATTTGGAGGATTACCATGTAAAGATTCACATCATATCCTTCTTCGTCTATACATTCATTCATGGTCAACACTTCTTTGTTAACATACACATCTAAAGTAGCTAGTATTTCCATCCATCCATGTGGTTCAAATACTTCATCCGGAAATATTTGAGGTATGTAATCTAGATCTTCTATGGGTCTATAATTTTGGTGTCCTATGGGCCATACCAGTGTCCTCCTTTCTTCTCTCTTTGCCTCCTTGCACATCCATAGCTGAACATCTTCATTCATCCATGATTGGTCATTAGAACCTGTGCTATGAATGGACAGATCATCTTCTTCTTTGTGGACTGGGTTCCATTGTAATGGGGGTACATCCCTATACAAAAATGTGTGTAATTTTATCTTTGTTGTAGTACCTTGGTGTTGTAGATACAATGCATCTCTTCCCCAACCTTGTACTACTCCGAGTTGTCTCATGAATGGTCATCCCAAAATCATATCATAGTTGCTGGCTTTTTGGAACTAACATATGGCTAAAGTGCATTCGAACTCTACTCCGTAGGGGGTCAACCTAATTTTTTCCATTATTCCTAATGGCCTCTCCACATGACCGTTTGCTAGCAAGAGTCTCATTCGTGTAGGTCGTAGGGCTAGCTTTCCCCATTTTTCCCAAATCTCCTTGGTGGCTATGCCTACACTTGCTCCTGTGTCTAAAATTGCTTCTGTCATGTACCCATTAAATGTAATGGGTAGACACATATTTTCTTCATCTCCCTCACTAAATTCTCCAACTTTATCTATTGGGATCTAAATGGTTGGGGGAGCTTTTACTCCTTTATTCTCATTCGTAGATTCTTCAACTTCTATTCTCAAGTGTTCTGCCAATTGCTTCCACAGTTGGGGTTTCACTCGTAGTGATTCTTCTATTGTCAGTGAACATTGTATTTTGGTTTTCTTGAGTTCTGATAAGTTATGTGACGTCTCATCTTGTGATCTTTCTTCTTTGCCCTTGATTGTGGGAGCATGGAATACTTCCGATTTTCTCTCGTACTCTCCCATGTAATTGGGTAGTGTGGATATGCGATTTGCTTCTTCTTGATTCTGATCTAGGATGCATAATTACTCATATACCTCTTCTAAGTTCATTGCAAGTTGATTTTCCCAAGTGTTTAATTCTTCAAAGGGTGGTGGAGAGTTCTCATTCTTTTTCCACCATTCCTCTTGAATCTTGGGCCATAGGTTGTGTGGCCATTTGGCCTCTAATTCTCGAATCACTGAGACCTGTTCTTCCTTGTTACTCTACATGTCTTCATCCATATTCTCCTCTTGTTGTTTCTTACTGGTTGTAAGTTGCTTGCTTTCAAGCTTTCCTTGAATAGGTTTTTTGGTATTCTCGTCTCCAAAAGGATTGGGATAGTATGCTATCTCGTGATACTGGTAGTGTGTCGTGTCACATGTGTGAGTGCTTTTTTTTATTTATTGAGATTATAGGGGTGAAGTACTCACCTTCAAGGGTATGCCTTCCAAATTTTGTGCTCAAAAACCAACAAATCTATGCACTCTCCACGATACTTCACCCCCGATACCGATTGCTCCTCACTCACGATACCAGTGTTCAGAAAAATGACTTCTCACTGAACTATACTTTAGGCCTCTGAAGTGCCCTAAGACTGAATTGAAAAGAATAAATTTTTGGCATTTTCTTATGGTGATCTACATACTCTAATCCTAACTCTCTCTTTTCCCTAACCCTACTCTTTCTCACCCCCTTACTCCTAAGCCTAGAAACTCATTACATACACTCCCAAAGTGTGAAGTAACAAGTGCTGAAATATTGGTGACTTGCCACTAATTGAAACTATCTCTACTCACAAGGTTCGTTCACTCCCTAGCGATAACCATCACAAAGGAACCTTAATTGGACTAGTTCCCAGGCAAGAGCACCAAAAACATGTGTACCTAAGTTGTAGAGCCTTAGGCTTGTGTCAACTGAGATTGTACCTCAATCGTCCCACAAGTGCATATAGTGGTGGATTAATACATGTTTAATTCTCAATCCGTGAATTCAGACATATCAAGTGTATGAAGACATGTGTACACATGATGATAAGTGAAGTGGCAATTCTTGAGCTCTAACTACTTGTTGACATCTAACGGCTTATCATCAACTGTTGAGCTCTTGTACTTCTTGTTGACATGGCGAGTGAGCTTAACTAACTAAAGCTCAACTGCGGAATTCACCACGCCACAAGAACTAAGCTAGAGTGATATTAGAACACCTCTATAATCATCAGTAGCTTAGCAAACTTCCTAAAACTGAAAACTTTATAACTCTGTTTTAAATTCACTGGAATATCACCAGAACTTCACTTGACTGTTACCGGACTGTCACCGTAATTGCACCATAATCTTACCGGAATGTCACCAAAATCAACTGCAATTCTGTTTGTAATTACTTCAAATGATTATAGATGAAGTAAAGAAGTAATACATGAGCTTCCTTCAGTGAATGAACTCTATCTGAAGTTTGAGAAAAAACTTCACTAGTTCAGGATGCCTTTTACGGTCAGACATTGTACCATGTGTACATGTCTCGTTTCACAAAATTCTTTGATCAGTTTATAGTTGAGACTACTGGCTTCAAGATGAGCCATCTCTCATGAAAAACTTTACACTATTTTGCGAGATCTAACTTGTAGATGTACCGGAAAACATTTACTGAGAAAATTGTAACTGTTAACTAACTTTCATAGTAACATGAAATTACTCAGATTTCTTCACATACGAAGAATGCGCTCAAACTTCCACATGAACATGTGTTTTCTATTAGAGAAGATGTGTACAAAAATAGCTTGGCCTCACTTTGCTCATAGCTATGGAAAACTCTCCTACTTTGAGTAGTTATTCCTTACCATCTCTCTTAGATGAATACCTGATAGTTCAGGTTCTATTATTCATCTCTACATACGCAATCTCTCACGTCTTCTATATCACTCTTATCTGCTCTCTTAGACTCTCCTTCTAACTCTCTTATATACACTTTTGATATGAGATTCAAAACTCGTAATTCTGGAAGTTTTTGTAAACTATATTACAGTTGTGAATTTGTCCCTTCACTAAGGCTTGATTTTCTGAATGCTTTGTTTCTGCTTCTCTTTGTCTTTCTTCGTCTTTATGTCTGTCTGTATGTCAAATTTGTGAGTGATTCTTCAACAGCTCCCCCTCAATCACTAATTTGCATTCTTTGATCTTTTGTAGGAGTGAATACTATTTCAATCTCCTTCTCCATTACCTTTTCCCTCAGGAAATGATATTGAATCTCTATGTGTTTTGTTCTTGCATGAAATACTCGATTTGCTACTAGATACAATGAACTCATATTGTCTCCATGTATGATAGGTATACCTTGATCAATACCCATACTTTTGAACAAGGTCTGCATCCATATCACTTCTTTTGCTACTTCCACAAGTCCTTTATATTCGGCTTCTGTTGACGATAAAGCCACTGTGTGTTGCTTCTTTGAACACCAGCTTACAAGCTTATCTCCCAGGTATATCATATACCCATGTGTTGACTTTCTGTCATCTTGACGTCCTGCCCAGTCTAAGTCACTGTATGCTCTCAGCTTTATATCTGATGTAAAAGGATAATATAATCCTTCTTTTATAGTTCTTTTGACATATCTAAGAACTCTTTGTCCTACAACCGAATGTTGATCCTTCAAACAATGCATGAACTGTGAGAGAACTCCTACTGCATAACTAAGATCCGGTCTTGTTAGCGTAGCATAAATCAAGCTTCCCACTAAAGATTGATACTTTCTCATATCTTTAAACTCTGCACCACCATATTTGCTGAGTTTATGATTTACTTCAAGCGGTGTTGAAGCTTGTCTGTAATTCTCCATGTTAAACTTCTTCAGTAAGTTTAGGAGATACCTTTCTTGTGAAACATATACACCATGATCTGTATATGTAACTTCCATTCCAAGAAAGTATGATAACTTTCCTAGATCACTAATCTTGAACTCCTTTTCAAGCAATCTCTTTACCTCCTTGATTCCTTCTTCTGAGGTTCCTGTGATTATTATGTCATCTATATAAATACAAATGTAGATCATACCTTCATCTGTTCTCTTAATGAGTAGACTTGCATCTGCCTTTGAACTTTGGTATCCAACTTCATTGAGATACTTCACAAGTCTGTAATTCCAAGCTCTTGGAGCTTGCTTCAATCCATAGAGAGCTCTTAATCTACAAACATGATCTGGGTAACGAACTTTCAAACCCTTCAGGTTGTTCCATGTAAACTTCATTATATCCATTTAAAAATGCATTCTTTATATTGAGTGGACTTAGCTTCCATCCTTTTGATGCTGCTACAACAATCAATGTCCTTATGGTTGACATCTTTGCCACCGGACTAAACGTCTCATCATAGTCTATGCCATGCGTCGGAGCATAACCTTTGACTACCAATCTAGCTTTGTATCTGGCTATTGTTAAATGTTACACAGTTACGCTGTGTTAATAACTATCCGAAATCGTTACCGAACAAATATTAAATGTAAATTAGTGATTCACCGTAAACTGTATTAAACTTTCTATTACCGAAAGGCGTTATCAGACCAAGTGGGTTCTTGGGAGTGGTAGGGGTCTGTTATACAGAGGCCCTGTACTCTTTTGCCAATTCTTAATCACAACATCAAAACACTAATGCACGTCTTAGCTTAGTTACTTGCGGTAACTAGACAATATTGGGTTTCTTTACGCCTGCGTATCGAACTTCTTCAGACTATTCTGCTATTGGAACAGAGCAATAGTCCATTCTACAGATTCGCTATTCTACCGTAAATCAATCAAAGTGAAGACTATAGCTGACAGATTCATTCAACTTGCCAATGATCGCAAAAGTCCACGTTACCGAAGATACTAGTTCGTACTCATGTTCAGGGTCACAGTTATTTCACCAAATGCAATGAGTCTGATAGAAACACACAGAACATACTCCGACAGGGCAACAGATTACCTATTCGATTCACATAGCCAGATAACTACTCAAACTGACTCAAGGTACTTCAATAACTGAAGAATACGCAGCAATACAACACGATAACATTACTCAGACACACAATCCATCATTCAATCACTCGTTACGGTGAACTTCAATGTGAGCATCCGATACAGAACTCAACATTTACATTACTCAGACTCCACAACAGTGTAAACAGTACTCTGACAAAAAATTAAGCGAACAATCCGGCAATTCCAGAAAGACGTCTCTCTTGACCATTCTTCTTTCATTGCTTTATATAAATTTATAGGATGCGTGTCGCAACTTTTCGCGCGTGATTCAAGGAACTCCATTACATCCAGCAGTCATTACATTTGTCTCACTCGGCGGCCGACTAACATTGGCACGCACGGTGGACTCGAACCTGCAAGTGATTTTTATTACAAAACTACTGTTCATCTATGATACCTTCTAAATACATATTCCTGGCTAATCTAAATGTCCGGGATATTTTTTTCTTAAGGGTTTCTAATAATTGCTTAAGGGTGTCGGGTTCTAAAATCTGCGCATCTACTCTAACGGAACTGAGGGCAATGGCTTCGGTGAGCAAAATTTCGGCCTATGTTTGCAAAAAGGCCTCTTGTAAATAAAATTCGTTTGATAATGCCGCATCTCTTGCTGTCTTCATCTCTGTTACTTGTTTCTGCATCTCGTTGATTCTGTCTTTCTGGTTGCGTACCTGATTATCTAATCTTCCAAACTGTTGGTTCTGGAACTCTATGGTTTGGTAGTAAGCATCCCGTTCTCTGCGGGCATTTGCTAAGTCCTTCTGATATTTAGATTCTCTGTTCAGTTGGTGTTTCAGCATGTTGTTGACATCGTCTAAGGATTCTTTTGTTCTTTGTAACTCTTCTACTGCCTGCTTTGCTTCTCTCTGCTGCTCTTGGTATTTCTGTATTGTATCCTATAACTAGAGTCTTGTTTCTTCCAGTAGGTTTCCTAGTGCTATTCTTGTATCGTCTGTATCTTTGATTTTTTTATTTAACTTTATTATTTCGGTGTCGGTAGCTGTCAGTAGTTCGTCTTTTTCAGCCAGTGCCTTATCTCTCTGGTTTGAGTGTTCTTCCTGTGCTTGGAGTGTAGCCTGTAGTTGCTTGATCTTGCTCATGTAGTGCATGATTTTCCGCTCTTGCTTCTTGTAATTCTTCCTGAAGAGGGGTGATATCCGCCTCCATTAGTTCCAATTTCCTTTGGAATTCTTCTCGTGCACTGTCTGTGGCTTGCTTCAGGTGTTGCGGCAGTTTTTGGGATAGATTAATTAAAAGGTGACCCATGGCTTCTAATTCCGACAACTGGAATGGGGTGGGGTGGCAGAGGAGGGCGAGGTTGCGCCGAGGTTTCGGTGAGCAGTTGTTGTGAATTAGGTGGTGAATAATTGAGGGAGGATGTAGAGGCTTCAGAAGTTCCGGTGGGGTGATTGGGCTTGATGGGGCTGCGGGGTGGTTCCGGTCGAGAGATGGGGTTAGCAGGCGGGGTTTTGGGGAGGGCAGAGTCAGTAGTTGTTACCTTGTTTGTTTGTTCCGTTTCTGCATTGTGTGCTTCTATGGATTCCACTGCCTTCAGTAGCTTGTCTAGTGCATCTTGATTAGATTGCTGCTCATTTTCCTGTTGCTCTGATTCTTTTTCGGTCGAAATTATTTCCGTCTCTGCTTGATCTTGTTGTTCTTGTTGCTCAATCGATGATTCATTATGCATTGAGGTGGCTGTATCATGGAACGTCTCTTCTTCTTGCTTCTCGTCTTCTTTATCATCATCTTTATCCTTTCCGGCTGAGCCTTGTGCTTCACTTTCTGAGGAGCTAATCGTGATGCGTTTCCGGCGGAACAACTGATTGAGCTCTTCTTCATCTTCTTCTTCTTCCTCATCTTCTAGTAGTTGAACTGACTCTTCGTGCCTTAAAACTGGTCCTCGTTGTGGTGGTTGAGCGGCGAGTATGGTTGGGAAGAGAAAAGAAAGGATGTGGGGAAGTCTGGATCGAGGGGTGGTTCCTTTGTTGACTTGTTTCACTATGGCCACGCACTCCTTATGGATTCGGTGAAAGAAAAATGAGGCAAAATTAACAGGTTCTTGTGCGGCAAGGTCGATGGCGGAATAGAATGGGCGGGAGATACCGTAGGTGCGTTTCTGGAGATTAAGGATCTCAACTAAGAACTGCAATGCGGTTCTTTCAGGTTCGGGGCGACAGAGAATGGCGTATTCGTTTGATGAATGGCGGGGGAAAAGTTCAGTCATGCGGGCTACGGGGATACTAGGGCCATTCTCGCGGCCTTGTGGAATGAGACGGAAGGCTTCAGCGAAGGCCTGGAAGGTTATTACGGTTCTAGATGGTAGGGAGGGGAAGAGCCATTGTCGTTCGGTGATGGGAGATTGGACGATGGCTAGGATAATTTGTGCGAAGAAGGGATGGGCTTCCATTGAGTGCCAAGGCAGCTCAACGAAGTTGGCCAACCCTCAGATACGCAGGTATTCTCCTACCTCGGTAGGGATACCATCACAGAAGGCTGTGTAGTTCGCCAACGCTTCCATTGCGCACGCGAACACGAATACACAGGACACAGCACACAGATACACAGAGCACATAACACACAATCACAATCACAAGAACACAATAGCGTTTTTTGGCGCAACCGAAGAGCTTAAGTACAGATATTACGGTGGGGGGGTAGGAAGTGATGGTTATCATTGTGCAGTGCTGGAATGATATTGCTTTTAATTTGGCATGCATACGTGAGTAATTGGTAAGGAGGGCGACTTATGAGTAATTGGTAAGAAAGAACAGAATGAAAAGTAAAAAACAAAAGCTAAAAAATGCGGTCCACCGCCGAATGATTTAATGCGGACTAGTAGCGCGTCGATACGGCCGTAGCTTCGAGCCGTTGATTGCTTTTGGAAGTGGATTTCCAGTCAACATAGTCAACCAAAAAGTTGCTGGACCGATTTGCTCTGAGATTTTGTAAGGGCCGAACCACCGTAATTTGAATTTGCCGGCGGATCTATTTGACTTTGCATTATAAAAAAGTACAAGCGGTCCTATTGAAAACACTGGAGTTTTCAGGTTTCTATCGTGCGTCCTTGCCTGTCTTAGTTGAACTTCGTGCATAGTTAAGAAACTGAGCCATCGGTGCTCATCTAACTCTCTGAGTGTGTCCAACCGAATTGACAGTGAGTCTTCCGGTAGAAGTTTCTGAGTGATTGCTACGCGCAAACTTGGTATGACTATCTCCATTGGTGCTATAGCTTCTAAGCCATAAGCTAATTTGAAAGGTGTCAATCCTGTTGTTACCTTGTAGGTAGTCCGGTATGCCCATAACACTGCAGGTAGCAGTTGATCCCATCTTTCTGGTGATTCCATGATCAATTTTCGAAGGATATTCAGCAAAGATTTGTTTGTACTTTCGGCCAATCCATTAGCACGAGGATAATAAGGAGAACTAAATTTATGTCTGACCTGGAACGAATGTGTAAGTGCCTTCATTAGATTGTTTACAAAATGAGTGCCTTGATCTGAGACAATTTCCAGTGGTAAGCCAAAACATGGAAAGACATCGGTTAGCAGACACTTTGCTACCGTAACGACTGTAGCAGACCGTAAAGCCCAGGCTTCAGCCCATCTGGTTGCATAGTCTGTACATGTCAGTATGTAACGGTTGTTACTGAAGACTACTAGTGGTGTAATTGGACCGATAAAATCTAGACCCCACTTCTAGAAAGGTTCCATTAGTAAGATGGGTTAGAGAGGAAAAAAATGATGTTGTAAAGGCTGACCCGATCTTTGACAAGTATCACATTGTTTGACAAACTGTAATATATCTCTGTACATCGTTGGCCACCAGAGACCACTCTACAGTATTTTCCGGTGAGTTAAGTCAGCTGCAAAATTGTTGATGTATGAAACACCACAAGAAATGAATTAATATGACACTAGAACACCTCTATGGTCACCATTAACTCATTGCCACTCCAACCTTTGAGAAATGATAGCCTAAAGTGAGAACTTTGCTTCTACAGAAATTCCTAGTCACCGAAATGACATACGTTCAGTATTTTGCTAATTGCTCGTAGCTCAAGTATTATTTCTCCATGAAACTTTATAGAATGAAACTAGAAGAGTAGAGCTTTCCAACAAGCTATTATATGCATCAAACAGATCTCGAGAACTCAAGTTATGGCCTTCACAAGATGACCCTATATGACCTTCCAAAATTGGAAATTTTTGCCTATTTTAGTATTTCTGGGTGTCTAAAAATAAAAATTCGATGCCTAGCATCGATTTTCAGTCAAGGTCGATGCCGGGCATCGACTTTGAGCTTTTTTAGGCCCTTTTTCTGCACCAGAAATACTCTCTTTTACACACACATGAAGAAGACCACTTGTATGCTAGAAGTCGATGCCGGGCATCCACTTTATGCTGAAACTCGATGCCAGGCATCGAGTTGCTCCACAAACTTCATGTTTTTAAATGATTCAACAACAGTTAACACACAGAGAATGGAAATAATGACTTATCAGCCAAGATTTGATGCCAGGCATCGAATTGCTCAGAAAACTTGAACTTTTGAATTCATCACACAGTAGGCAAGCATGGAGATGATGGAGAGAGACTCATACACAGAACTTTACTCAGTTCTTTCTCATAGCTATGAAAACTCAGAAGTTTTACAGATGCTTTCTCACTGAGAGAAGCCCGACTATACTCAGTCGTATAAAATGAACTCCTTCTTCTACTTCTTCTCTCTCACTCTCTCACCGCGTCAGTTGATACAAACTAACTTATATAGATTTTCGTATTCTCATGATTTTAAAAACTTCTAGAACTAAAGTGAACTAACTTTACAAATATGATACACTTGTGAATTTGTCCCTTCACATAGGCATGGTGTTTTCTTCCTAAGATTTGACCTTCAAATATAGGTCCAATTAGTGAGTGTTTCTCCAACAGCTCCCCCTCAATCACTAATTGACATTCCCTGTTTCTTCATATCATCTTCTTTTCTTTTACTCCTGCCATGCTTTTGAATCTGTTGGTCTTCACACCATCCAAGCTCTTTGTCATTATGTCTGCTAACTGATCTTTAGTAGAAATGTACTCCACTTCAATCTCCTTCTCCATTACCTTTTCTCTGAGAAAATGATACTGTATCTCTATGTGCTTTGTCCTTGCATGAAATACTGGATTTGCTTCCTTAGCTACTTCCACAAGTCCTTTGTACTCTGCTTCAGTTGATGATAATGCTACTGTATGTTGTTTCTTTGAACACCAACTTACAAGCTTATCACCAATATATATCATGTAACCATGAGTTGATCTTCTGTCATCCTGGTTCCCTGCCCAATCTGAATCACTATAGGCTCTCAACTTCAAATCTGATGTAAAAGGATAATATAATCCTTCCTTTATAGTTCCTTTGATATATCTGAGAACTCTTTGACCTGCAATCCAATGTGGGTCCTTTGGACAATGCATGAATTGTGACAAGACTCCCACTGCATAACTAAGATCAGGTCTTGTTAGTGTAGCATAAATCAAACTACCCACAAGAGATTGATACTTCCTCATATCTTTGTAGTCTGCACCATCATATTTACTGAGCTTGTGATTAACTTCAAGTGGAGTTGACGCTTCTCTGCAATTTTCCATATCAAACTTCTTCAACAAGTTCAGAAGATACCTTTCTTGTGACACATATATGCCATGATCTGTATAAGTAACTTCCATTCCAAGAAAGTATGATAACTTTCCTAGGTCACTGATCTTGAATTCTTTTTCAAGCAATCTCTTTACCTCCTTGATTCCTTCATCTGAAGTACCTGTGATTATAATGTCATCTACATAAATACAAATGTAGATTGTACCTTCCTCTGTTCTTCTGATAAGTAGACTTGGGTCTGCTTTTGAACTTTGATATCCAAGATCATTGAGATACTTCACCAGTCTATAGTTCTAAGCTCTTGGAGCTTGCTTCAATCCATACAATGCTCTTCTCAACCTACAAACAAAATTTGGATACCTGGAATCTATAAACCCTTGAGGTTGTTCCATGTATACCTCATCTGATATGTATCCATTCAAGAATGCATTCTTTATATCCAATTGACTTAGAGTCCATCCTTTTGAAGCTGCAATAGCAATGATTGTCCTTATAGTTGACATCTTAGCTACGGGACTGAATGTCTCATCATAATCTATGCCATAGGTCTGGGCATAGCCTTTCACCACCAATCTAGCTTTGTATCTGGCTATACTTCCATCTGCAAGCTTCTTCAATTTATAAACCCATTTATTTCCAATTACTTTTTTACCATTTGGTTTAGGAACAAGTTCCCATGTCTTGTTCTCCTCCAGTGCATTGAATTCTTCCTTCATTGCTTCTTCCCATTGCTTCTTACCTTTAGCTTCATCATAGTTCTGGGGTTCTTCATCATCTTTGACCATATATGCATAATTCTTCTGAGTTATGTAAGAAGTATCATAAGAATACCTTTCTGGTTGTCTTCTAGTCCTGCCTGACCTTCTTGGTTCACATTCTTCATAAGTTTCTGGATACACTTCTTCATCAAATATAGGAGCTTCTTCATTCCTTCTTGTTAATCCACTTCTGGATGTACTTGCTTGCATATAGTCTTCATCTCTATTCACCTGCACAATTGATTTTCCTTTCTCACATCTTCTTACCTCTTCTTCAAATTCTTTAGCTGTATGACTTTGATCTGCATACCAACTTTTCTGTTCATCAAATGTAACATCTCTAGAAACAAGAAATTGTTTGGTTAGAGGATTCCACAATCTGTAACCCATCTGCGTTTCATCATAACCAATAAACACATATTTTTCTGCCTTTGGTTCAAGTTTATGCCTAAGTTGTGATGGCACATAAGCATATGCAATTGATCCAAACACTCTACAATGATCTAGTGTTGGTTTCTTACCCCACCAAGCTTCATATGGAGTCATTCCATTCAGAGCTGCACATGGTAATCTATTCACAAGATATGTACCTGTATTTACAGCCTCAGCCCAAAGATAATTTGGACAGTTCTTCTCCTTTAGCATAGCTCTAGCAAACTCAACCAAAGTCCTGTTCCTTCTTTCTGCTACACCATTTTGTTGTGGTGTATACCTGCAAGGTATTTCTCTCTTAATACCTGCATTCCAAAGATAATCATTGAACTCTTGGGAGAAATATTCTCCCCCTCCATCAGACCTCAGTCTCTTAAGCTTTTGATCTGTGACTCTCTCTGCATATGCATGAAAATGCTTGAAAGCTCCAAACACTTCTGATCTTTCCTTCAAAACATATAATGTTATCCATCTTGTAGCATCATCAATGAAAAGAACATAGTACCTTGAGCCACTGATAGATCCTTCTTTTGTTGGTCCCCATACATCTGTATGAATGAGCTCTAGTAATCCATCATGTTTGAATCCTTTCTTCTGAAATGGTAACCTGTGTGCTTTTCCCATTTGACATGCTTCACATTTATAAACCATATGTTGACTTTGCACATTTGGTAATCCTAGTACAGACTGATTAGCAACCATAGCTTTAATTCCTCTTTCATTGAAATGACCTAATCTCTTATGCCAGAGATCAAGTTCTGTAATCACTGCTTCACCATGTGTGAGCAAAGCTTGACCAATGTTTCCTTGCACTCTTAAAGTAAAGAGTCTACCTTCTTTCTTACCAGAGACAATCTGATTATATCCATTCTCTGGATCTTCCACAAATACTCCTTCATGTGTAAACCTGACTTGAAAACCTTTTTCAACTATCTGTCCCACACTAATCAAGTTTTTAGGTATTGTAGGAACATACAAAACATTGGTTAGCAAATCTGCTCCACTCTTGCATTTCACTTTTCCAATTGAATGTACACTATGTCTTGTATTATCACCAATTTGAACTGTGTGACTCGAAATACCTTTTTCCAATTCTGACATCAATTCTATGTTTCCTGACAAATGATTAGAACATCCAGAGTCAATGTAAAATACCTTTAGATCTTCTTTATCTGATGTGTTGATTGAGTTCATCATCAATGATGTATGACTTTCATTCTGTGTGTCATTTGCATAGTTGTAGTAGGTGGTGTTGTAGGATTGATTTTGTCCCCAACTTCTTCCTCCACCTCTACCATAGCCTCCTCTTTGACTTTGTCTACCTCTTTGAAAATTACTTTGCAATCTTCCACCTCGGCCTCTGCTATTCTTGTTTTGATTCTGGTTTGATCCTTGTTGGTTGTGCCAACAGTCATGAGCCAAATGATTACTCAATCCACAGATCCAGCAAGCCTTCTTGTTGTTATTTTGATTACCTCTTCCTCTTCCAAAACCTCTTGCTCTTCCTCTGCCAGTGCCTTTACCTCTTGCATAATAAACTTGAGAAGTTGACTCTTCTTCATCCTTTGCTTTACCTTTATCTCCTTTCTTCTTGTTCTTCATGTACATTGCAGAACTTTGTCCTTTATCTCCATCTCCCTTCAAGTCTTGCTCCTATGTGAGCATCAAACCAAGCAACTGGTTCAAATCTGGAACATAATGATTTAATGAAAGTTCTGTTGATAAGACAAAAGGTTTCCACCTTTCATCCCCTCTCAAACCTGCAAGTAGTTGAGCAATCAATCTGTGATCTTCAACATCTTCATCTATGGATCCAAGACTATCTGCTAGATCCTTCATCTTAGTGAAATAATCACTAATGGTTTGACTTGGCTTCTTCTTGAATGTTGTAAACTCTGACCATAGACTTGCTTTCCGTGCTTTAGTAGTACTTTGAAAATGATACTCCAATGCATTCCATATATCTTCAGATGATTCCAATCCTCTGATGTGTGATAGCAAATGATCAGAGATTGTATTGTAGATGTATGCTTTTGCACTTGCATCCTTCTTCTGCCAATGCTTTAAAGCATCAAGTTCCTCTTTCTTTGGTCGACTTTCATCTTCAAATACTGGCTTCTCTTCTTCACCTGTTACATATACCATGAGATCCTTACTCATAAGTAAGGCTTCTATTCTCATTACCCATGCGGGGTAATTATCTCTGTCCAGTTTGTCAATGGAGATATGATCTTCCATAGTTCTTTCCTTCTGCTGCAACCTGTGAGCTTAAAGGATAAAGGATAATACCTTTTGAAGTTCTTTGTATATGAGGATACTTTTGAAGTAACCTTTTGATGCCTTGTGTCTTCAAATGCTTCACCTTTGAAACTTTAATGGAAAACTTTCCAAAACTTCTCGTACCTTTGCCGTCTTCTGCTCTCGAGAATCTTTTTGCTCTGATACCACTTGTTGATGTATGAAATGTGAAGAGAGATGGTGGATGCAATCCAAAGATGAGTAGGTGCCGCTACAACCAGCTTCACACCAGCCAACTGAGACTTCAGAGTTGATTAGTAGACCCTTTGAGCTTCCTAAATTCACCAAAATATCAGCCAAGTACTTTGGAACATGTATCCCAAAAGTTTAAGTCAAGACCGACAAGTTGCGAAATGACTAGCTCCCAAAACTTGCTATTTTTGGACATACACCTGCTGGAAAAAATGAACAGTGCTCTCAACCTGGAAGGAATTAGAAAAATTCCTTTTGGGCATAGCAAATAGACTTAGCAAGCTTCCTATTCCAAGTTAAAACACTTCAAATGATGGACTGAGCACTGAGAACAAGTTTCATCAAGTTCTGGAACATTCCCACAATTCTCGGGGCTCTGCAGAGATAGACCAGTAAGCAGTAAAATGCAGATATCTCTAAAAGTATAAATCCAATGACCTTGAAAATTTATAGGTAGAAACTAGACAGTGAGAGCTATCCAACGCACTTTAAAACACTGAACAAGCTTCAGTAAAACTCGAGATATGACCTTCTGAAGTTACTGCTCTGAGTGAGTATAGCAGAGAACAAAACAGAGAGGTAGATGATAATAAATGTATAGATTCACATATGATTACAACCACATTGGCAATGAATCTTTGCACAATGGGAGTAGAATGATAGAGCTATGGAGTAAGCTCTTCAATCTCTACAAAATGACATGAAGTGGTCACGTACAAGGCTTGCTAATCGCCTCTTCCTTCTTGCTCCTTTTATAGCTATTCTTGGAGGGAGTTTTGAATTCGAATTCGAATGGCTCCACCTAAAAGTGATCCCCAAAGTTAGGAGAGATTCCCTCAGCTCAAAAATTCGTGATTTTGGTAGTTGGAGCCACGAATTTGCTTTTACATCATGGATGAGGTAAGCCATCCTTTTCCTTTTTTCTTTTTCCATTTACAAGAGATAAAATGTACTCTTTTACAAGAGGTGTTCACATGACTACTCATGTGACTTACAAATGAGGATAATATCAAGCATATCAAGCATGTAGGCTTGGGCAAAATGCACCAACAGCTCCCCCTCAAGCCTAACATGCTTGGCCTCCAAATAAGTCTTCAATTGTCCTTGATTTCCTGCAAGCCAATCATCAACTTGAATCTACTTAACTTCGTACCATCAAGAGCTTTCGTCAACATGTCTGCACATTGCATATCTGTAGAGACGTAGGATAGTTGAATATCCTTGCTCATTAGCTTCTCCCTTACATAATGGTAGTGGACTTCAATATGCTTGGTTCTAGCATGGTATACCGGATTAGCTGCTAGATGTAGTGAGCTTGTGTTGTCACCAAAAATGTGAGGTGTTGAAGAATGAAGTCCAAGATCTGTGTACAAAGATTTTAACCACATGATTTCTTGAGTTGCATTAGCCAAACCTCTATATTCAGCTTCAGTAGAAGATAATGCCACGGTTGGTTGCTTCTTCGATGACCAAGAAATGATTTTTGAACCTGCAAATGATATATACCCTGATGTGCTTCTTCTATCATCTTTAGATCCGGCCCAATCTGCATCTGAGTAGACCTTTAGCTCAATATCTGAAGTAAATGAATAAAACAAACCTTCATTCATGGTCCCCTTTAGGTACTTGAGGACTCGCTTGGCCGCTTCCATATGTGGTCTTCTCGGCTTATGCATAAACTGACTCAATATGCTAACACTATAGCATATATCCACCCTTGTGAGTGTTGCATAGTTCAAACTTCCAACCAAGCTTTGATAGCTTGTGATGTCTTCAATTGGCTCTCCTTCATAAGCACTAAGCTTATGATTTTGCTCCATAGGTGTACCTGCACACTTTGTATTTTCCATCTTGAACTTGACGAGCATGTCATGGACATACTTCCTTTGTGTGATGTATATACCTGAATCTGTGTAGATCAACTCCAATCCAAGAAAATAAGTGAGTGGTCCGAGGTCACTTATTTTGAACTCCTCCTTCATTTGACTCTTTACCTGTTTGATTCCTTCAAGATCATTGCCTGTGATAATAATATCATCAACATACACACATAAATAGATCACTTCAGATCCATTCCTCTTTATGAACAAAGAGGTATCCGCCTTGCTAGCTTTGAATCCTTGGTCCTGCAAATAAGTAACCAATCTGAAATTCCAAGCTCTTGGAGCTTGCTTCAATCCATACAAAGCTTTCTTTAGTTTGCATACATAGTTAGGATGATGTGCATCCTCATATCCAGGAGGTTGTGCCATATACACTTCCTCAGAAATCCATCCATTCAAGAAGGCATTCTTTACATCAAGTTGATAAAGATTCCAATTTCTAGATGCAGCAAGACTTATGAGAACCCTAATTGTAGGCATTTTTGCAACAGGAGAGAAAGTCTCCTCATAATCAATACCATGGGTTTGAGCAAACCCTTTAGCAACTAACCTTGCTTTGTGTCTATTTATACTTCCATCTGGATTCTTCTTGATTTTGTATATCCATCGAGATCCGATTATCTTCATAGATGGCTTGTTAGGTACAAGCTCCCAAGTGTCATTCTCCTTCAAGGCTTCCATTTCTTCATCCATTGCATCTCTCCAAGCTTTCTTGCTTTGTGCTTCTTCGAATGTGGTAGGTTCTTCATTGGTTGAATCCTTTGCAATGTAGATTGAGTGCTTGGTGACCAAAGAAGTATCATAACCAAACCTCTCTGGTTTCTTCTTCTCCCTCGAAGACCTTCTAGGTGGTTGATGTGAGCTCTCGGGTCCATATGTAGCATCCTGCATCTTTGCTTTACCTTTGTTCTTCCAAAGCTTTAGTCTTTCCAAGTCTTCTAGGTCAATCTCCGAATCACTTTCTTCAATCTGCTTTGGCTCCTTTGGTTGAAGTGATGGAAAATCTTCATCCAAGTCATATGGCAGCTTCACTTTCCTGTCATCATCAAACCATGATTTGTTTTCATCAAAAATTACATCTCTACTCACAGAAAATCCTTTATTGGTTGGATTGTACAATCTATATCCTTTTTGGTTTTGATCATAACCAATGAATACACACTTCTCTGCCTTGGGATCCAATTTCCCTCTTACTTGAGAAGGAATGTGAGCATAGGCTAAGCATCCAAAGATTTTACAATGCTCTAGACTAGGTCTTCTTCCATTCCACACTTCATATGGAGTGGTTCCATCTAGTGACTTAGATGGAAGTCTATTTATGAGATATGTGGCTGTCGACACAGCCTCTGCCCATAGGTAGTTCGGCAATCCCTTTTCGTTGAGCATGGACCTTGCAACTTCGACGATAGCTCTATTCCTCCTCTCTGCTACACCATTGAGTTCGGGTGTATACCTTGTAGTGACTTCCCTTTTAATGCCTCTTTCATGCAAGAAGGCATCAAATTCAGAAGAGAAGTATTCTCCTCCACCATCTGATCTGAGTCTTTTCAAAGTCCTACCTGTTTGATTTTCAACAAGAGCAATATACTTCTTAAAGCAATTAAACACTTCATCCTTGTGCTTCATGAAAAACAGAATGGTCCACCTGCTACAATCATCTATGAAAGACACATAATATCTTGAGCCTGATATAGATGGCTCCTTACTTGGACCCCACACATCCGTGTGCACTAGATCCAAAGGATTTTGATACATATATCCTTTCTTATTGAAAGGTTGTCTATGAGCCTTGCCGAGTTGACAAGCTTCACACTTATAAATCATGTGTTGCCTTGTGATATTAGGCAAACCAAGTACACTTTGGTCCCTGCAAATCTGTTTGAGTGTCCTCTCACCAATGTGAGCAAGCCTTTTGTGCCATATCTCCAACTCTGTTAGAGTTTGAGATCCATAGCTAAACAAAGCTATGTTCTTTGTATCTTCCACTTCAAAAGTGAAAAGCCTTCCTGTCTTTTCTCCTTTGGCAATCCTTCGAAAGCCTTGCCTTGGGTCTTCAACATATGCTCCAAATCGATTGAATCTAACCTGCAATCCTTTTTCAACAATCTGTCCAACACTTATTAAATTTTTGGTAATTGTAGGGACATACAAGACTTTGCTTAAGAGGTTCATATTCCCATCTGATGTCTTCACATTACCTATCTTCTCCACTGAGTGCTTTGTGTCATCTCCTGTCTGCACTTCATGCTTGTTATGAGGATCTTCCAAATCAGAAAGTAAAGCCACATTTCCTGCTACATGGTTCGAGCATCCCGAATCAATGTAAAATATGTGATCATCATCCTTACCCTTCTTCGTTGATAGATTCATAATCAATAATGAATCTTCTTGACTTTGGTCCTCTGCATAGTTATTGTAATCTCTTCTTCCTCTATGGCCACTTTGATAGTTGTTGTTGTTGTTGTAATTGTTGTTGTAGTAGTTGTTGTTGTAGCCTCCATTGTACCTGCCTCTATTTGATCCATAGCCACCTCTATTGAATCCTCTTCCTCTTGAGTTCCTCGGGTTCCTGAAACATTCTTCAGTAGTATGGTTAGATAAGCCACATATGTTGCAAGGTTGAGATGATTGGAATCTCCCCCTGCCTTGCTTTCCACTTCTGCCTCTTCCTCTAGCTCGTCCTCTACCTGCAAAGTTTGCTTGGAAAGAGCTTCCTTCATCTTCATTCTTTCTATTCTTTGACTTGTCCTTGACCTTAGCTTTATCAGAATATAAGGCAGAAGTTTGATTACCTCTTGAGGACTCACCACCTTTGCTAATCTTTGCTTCATGAGTGAAGAGTTGGCCCATGAGTGTGTTGAGGTCGGGTACATGCATATCCATGTATAAATCCATGGCTGTTGTGAATGACTCCCACTTGTCGTCTGCTTTGATTCCATTCATGATTTGTCTTATGATTTGCTCCTCTTCAATTACCTCTCCAATGCTTCCAAGTTGGTCGGAAATCTCCTTCATCTTTGTGACATAATCAGTCACATTTTGCTTCGGGCTTTTCTTCATTGTTGTGAACTCCATCCACAATTGGTTCTTCCTTGCTCGAGTGTTGGAAGAGAAGAAAGAAGCAAGTGCATTCCAGGTTTCTCTTGATGTCTTGCATCCCTTGACATGAGGTAAAAGAAAATCAGAGATTGAGTTTAGAATATAGGACCTTGCAAGTGCATCCTTCGAACACCAATTCGAAAGTCCTTCCACTTCTTCATGTGATGGTTGCCCTTTGTTCCTCATGGTTGGCATTGCTTCATCTCTGGATATGAATCCATATAGATTCCTTCCTTGAAGGTAAGCCTCCATCCTTAGAGACCATGCCGGGTAGTTGTTTCGATCCAATTTGTCAATTGTTGATGGAAATCCATCTCCCATGTTGCTTGACTATGCTCTGATACCACTGTGAAGAGAGATGGTGGATGCAATCCAAAGATGAGTAGGTGCCGCTACAACCAGCTTCACACCAGCCAACTGAGACTTCAGAGTTGATTAGTAGAGCCTTTGAGCTTCCTAAATTCACCAAAATATCAGCCAAGTACTTTGGAACATGTATCCCAAAAGTTTAAGTCAAGACCGACAAGTTGCGAAATGACTAGCTCCCAAAACTTGCTATTTTTGGACATACACCTGCTGGAAAAAATGAACAGTGCTCTCAACCTGGAAGGAATTAGAAAAATTCCTTTTGGGCATAGCAAATAGACTTAGCAAGCTTCCTATTCCAAGTTAAAACACTTCAAATGATGGACTGAGCACTGAGAACAAGTTTCATCAAGTTCTGGAACATTCCCACAATTCTCGGGGCTCTGCAGAGATAGACCAGTAAGCAGTAAAATGCAGATATCTCTAAAAGTATAAATTCAATGACCTTGAAAATTTATAGGTAGCAACTAGACAGTGAGAGCTATCCAACGCACTTTAAAACACTGAAAAAGCTTCAGTAAAACTCGAGATATGACCTTCTGAAGTTACTGCTCTGAGTGAGTATAGCAGAGAACAAAACAGAGAGGTAGATGATAATAAATGTATAGATTCACATATGATTACAACCATATTGGCAATGAATCTTTGCACAATGGGAGTAGAATGATAGAGCTATGGAGTAAGCTCTTCAATCTCTACAAAATGACATGAAGTGGTCACGTACAAGGCTTGCTAATCGCCTCTTCCTTCTTGCTCCTTTTATAGCTATTCTTGGAGGGAGTTTTGAATTCGAATTCGAATGGCTCCACCTAAAAGTGATCCCCAAAGTTAGGAGAGATTCCCTCAGCTCAAAAATTCGTGATTTTGGTAGTTGGAGCCACAAATTTGCTTTTACATCATGGATGAGGTAAGCCATCCTTTTCCTTTTTTCTTTTTCCATTTACAAGAGATAAAATGTACTCTTTTACAAGAGGTGTTCACATGACTACTCATGTGACTTACAAATGAGGATAATATCAAGCATATCAAGCATGTAGGCTTGGGCAAAATGCACCAACATGAAACACCACAAGAAATGAATTAATGTGACACTAGAACACCTCTATGGTCACCATTAACTCATTGCCACTCCAACCTTTGAGAAATGATAGCCTAAAGTGAGAACTTTGCTTCTACAGAAATTCCTAGTCACCGAAATGACATACCTTCAGTATTTTGCTAATTTCTCCTAGCTCAAGTATTATTTCTCCATGAAACTTTAAAGGATGAAACTAGAAGAGTAGAGCTTTCCAACAAGCTATCATATGCATCAAACGGATCTCTAGAACTCAAGTTATGGCCTTCACAAGATGACCCTGTATGACCTTCCAAAATTGGAAATTTTTGCCTGTTTTAGTATTTCTGGGTGTCTAAAAATAAAAATTCAATGCCTAGCATCGAATTTCAGTCAAGGTCGATGCCGGGCATCGACTTTGAGCTTTTTTAGGCCCTTTTTCTGCACCAGAAATACTCTCTTTTACACACACATGAAGAAGACCACTTGTATGCTAGAAGTCGATGCCGGGCATCCACTTTATGCTGAAACTTGATGCCAAGCATCGAGTTGCTCCACAAACTTCATGTTTTTAAAAGATTCAACAACAGTTAACACACAGAGAATGGAAATAATGACTTATCAGCCAAGATTCAATGCCAAGCATCGAATTGCTCAGAAAACTTGAACTTTTGAATTCATCACACAGTAGGCAAGCATGGAGATGATGGAGAGAGACTCATACACAGAACTTTACTCAGTTCTTTCTCATAGCTATGAAAACTCAGAAGTTTTATAGATGCTTTCTCACTGAGAGAAGCCCGACTATACTCAGTCGTATAAAATGAACTCCTTCTTCTACTTCTTCTCTCTCACTCTCTCACCGCGTCAGTTGATACAAACTAACTTATATAGATTTTCGTATTCTTGTGATTTTAAAAACTTCTAGAACTAAAGTGAACTAACTTTACAAATATGATACACTTGTGAATTTGTCCCTTCACATAGGCATGATGTTTTCTTCCTAAGATTTGACCTTCAAATATAGGTCCAATTAGTGAGTGTTTCTCCAACAAAAATGACCACCGAAAGGAATTGAGTGGGCCAGAGTAATAACTGAATTAACTTCATGCGGTGGAATACAGCGAAGTAGGATTCCGATGTGATCTACATAATATAGTTGTCTAGCAATTAACCGAAATCGGTGGCTAAAGACTGCAATTTTCTTGCGTACTGCTCTAGAAGTCTGAGATGGAAGGCAACCATTATTAAGAAAGGTCAGGATCTGATCATAATATGAAAATGGGATAGGTGGGTCTACAGAATCTTCATTAATTGGTTGGAAGGCAACCATTATTAAGAAAGATCAGGATCTGATCATAATATGAAAATGGGATAGGTGGGTCTACAGAATCTTCATTAATTGATACATAAATCGCGGGTGTCGTGTCATCTATACCCACCGGAGCTTCACCGGAATCTAAGCGGGATAAAAAATCTGCTAAGGCATGTGAACTACCTGGCCGGTGAATGACTTCGTAATCAAATTCCTGCAAGAGTAAGACCCATCATGCTAATCGACCACCTAGATGCTGCTGCCAAACTAGATAGACAAGTGCAGCGTGATCTACATGGAATGTGAATTTACGGCCTAACAAGTAATGTCTAAATTTCTTGATCGAATATACTAGCCCTAGACATTCTCTTTCTGTTATAGAGTAATTTTTCTCAGCAGGTGCTAATCTTCGACTTGCATAATACACTGGTCTGAACCATTTATCAATTTGTTGCATCAATACACTTCCTATTGCTATATCTGAAGCATCAACAAATATATGAAATGGGTGATCCCAGTCCGGCGGTTGTAAGATAGGAACTTGTGTTAATAAATGCTTTAAACGATCAAAGGCTATCTGGCATTCCTGGGTCCATTCAAATTGTCGAGGTGTTTTGCTGATTAGCTTGTTTAGTGGTATAGCCAAATGAGCAAGCCACCGTAAGTGCCTTCCATGCCACCGTACTTGGCCCATAAAGCGCATAACTTCTTTTGGAGAAGCTGGCACCGGAGCTTCTAATACTGCCAAAATCTTATCTGGATCTACTTGGATACCTTGTGCAGATACAATGTGGCCAAGTAACTTGCCACATGAGACCGCAAACACTGATTTGTTTGGGTTCAAGCAGAGTCTATACTCTCTGCATTTCTGAAAGCAGCACCGTAAATAAAACAGATATGCTATCATCTTACCGAAAATTGAAAAATCATCGAGATACACTTGCATAAATGAAGTGAGATAAGGAGAAAATATCTCTTGCATACATCTTTGAAATGTACTTGGTGCGTTTCTTAATCCAAACCACATTACCGTACAAGCAAAGACACCCCAATTGGTAATAAATGCAGTTTTCGGTATATCTTCTTCGGCCATTCTTACTTGGTTGTAGCCACTGCTTCCATCTAGAAATGAATACATCTCGTGACCTGCTACTCTATCAAGCATGGTATCTAAAAAGGGAATTGGAAAGGGATCCGATACGGTTGCTGCATTTAATTTTTGGTAATCTACACAAATTCTCAATTGCTTGTTTTTCTTTGGCACAATCACAATCGGAGAGATCCATTCAGCATGCTCTACTGGCACGATGAATCCAACTTTCAATAACCTATCAAGTTCTGCCTTTACCTGGGAAGCATAGTGGGGATTCATCCGGTAGCTGGTTTGCTTTATCGGTCTTGCTTCTGGCTTCAGCATGACCCTGTGCTGGTAGATACGGGGGTCCAATCCTTTCATGTCTTTGTAGTCCCATGCAAAGACATCAGTGAATTCTTCGAGTAGCTGGATTAAATCTACTTGAAATGTTTTCGGTAAGTTTTGCTTTATCTTCACAGGACGCGGATGATCTTCATCTCCTAAATTGTAAGTAATCAGCTGATCTTCGGGGACATAGAACTGTTGATGTTTCTCTGTGTTGTCTGTTGGTTTAAGAAGTTGCTGCAATTCATCGTCATGTGTCGAAATAGTGTCTTCCTTCTTAGCCTCTTCTATGACGGGTATTACTGTACAGACTGAAGCATTCCAATTATCTACAACGGGTTGTAGATCAATAGTCCCTAAGGAAATTAAGTCAGCGTTACTCTTCAGAAACTCTTCTTCTTCATCATCTGACAATCCATCTAGCATATGGACTGGTTCAGTAAAATACGGTCTAGCGTGTAGCTCGCAAGGTTGTATAGCATCTAATTTTACCACATATCTATGATTGGCATCTTTAAACGTAAGCTCTTCTGCAGACCAGTCCTGTATTACCTTCGCATGTTTCAGCCAAGGTCGGCCAAAAAGAAGGTTGTAATCCAAAGTGGATTCCGGCAAATCTAGTATAACAAAGGTCATTTTAAAGGTCGTACCTTGCAAAGTGATGGGTACATTTCGCACAAGTCCTACAGGATGGACTCTTGATTGATCTGTCATTCTGACAAAAAATTGAACTGGTTCGATTTCGGTCCATCCTAATCTTTTGCATAATGCCGCAGTCGCAATGTTAACACCAGAGCCTCCATCAATTAATACCTGCGTAATCTTATGATTCTTATACCATACTATAATCAAGGGAACTGAATGATCAACCGTAGAATCAGGTTCCGGTTGAATTGCTGCTGTCGCCGGAATACAAGAAGGTACCGGACTGAACTGTTGTTGGAACTGTTGGCGAATTCCAGGTACTAATGCCAGTAGTTGGCCCAGAGGCAGAGTGATAGATGCCTTAGATAAGATTTCCCAGGCCTATTGAGATTGATTGACAGGCTCTACTGATGTTGAAGTTGATGCCTCTGCTGATGCGGAGGTGTCTACGGTGGGCAATGTATCTGCTGCTAATGATGTTTCTACTGCTAACTCCCTTTGTTGTGTTCCTTCCTTTGTTAACGAGGGCTGGGCTACTGGAATAGGCTCTAGAAAGACTGGTGGTTCTGCTGTGGTCCATTGACTAGCTTTGTTATACATTCTGTGTTGTTCATGTATCCCTGGTTCAAATATTTCTACTGCCGGTTGCAGTTGTTTACCGGAACGGGTCTGGATTGCAGCAGCCTGTATCTCCACCGGTGTGATTTTTACCATGTTGGCCATTGGATTTTGACGTTCCTTCTTCCTTTGATCATACTCAGCTGCATCCTTGCAAAACCTCCTAATATGTCCAAATTCACCACAAAAATGGCAGCGTGGTGGTGGTAAATTGGGATTTTCCGGTGGTGGTCCGTTTTGCCAGCGGTTTGGATTATAATTGTTATTCCTCTGTCCTCGGTAATTTCGATATCCTTGCTGCTGGTTGTTTCTCATTTGTGGAGGCACATAGTGATTGGCTGGCTGTCCTTGTTCCTGGATAATTGCATTGACAGTCGCTGTTCCTTGTACTCTAGCGTTGTATGCGCAGTTTTCGGTGGTGTGTCCGGCAATGTTGCAGATAGCGCAGATTGTTTGATTAAGTGCGCAATTGGCACTGGTATGTCTTGAATTTTTGCATATGTTGCAGTATACCTGTCTAGTCATATCTTTTGCAACATTCTTGTTTGATTTTAACCATTCTAAATCTTCTGTAAATCCACCGACTTTGTGTTCCAGTTGTAGAGTCATTGCAATGACTGCATCGAGGGACATGGCTCCGACACATCTTATGATCATGATCTGCTTAAGTTGTGGAACCACGCCATTGATGAACCACTGAGTGATAACGTCATCTGGTAAATTAGCATGCGCTGGTGGTAGCTACCTTAAGTGTGTTCTGAAGAGAGTAGCATACTCCTGTACGGTTTGATTTGGTTTTTGCCTGTTATTCTGCAGATAATCAAAAATTTCGGCTGGGTTCTTTTTTAATCTGAATCGCTGCAGAAAAGCATCTCGTACTGCTTCGTAGGTGCCGAAATGATTAATATCATATTCTGTAAGCCATCTAGCTGCTTCATTAACAAGTGTAGATTGGAAGACAATGGATTTGTAGGCCTGATCCAGTGGATGATTGAGAACTGTGTAGCTTATTTCGATGCGTACGTGAGCATCCGGATCATCTCCTGGAAATCCACCAAACTTCGTGTATGTCACTCCCGTTGGAGATGGCCTTGGTGGACATAACTGTTGTTGTTGTCCGTTCATCATGAGTGTATTATACCTTCCTTCTATATCTCGGGCTTGAATATCTGAACTACCGGAATCTGTATCGTCGGATGGCGCACTTTCCGGTGTGATTATCTTGCTTGATATGCTTCGAATCTCTGTTTCGAACAGCCTTCCTTGATGTCCAGTGTATGGGAACTTGCTTTCGAGCACGGTGATTGGGCTGAGGATTCAGCAGAAAATGCTAAATCATCACCGAAAAACTGTGATTCTCTTACCGAAATATCACCAGAATGAACCGAAATTATGCCCGATTTCGGCGTTTTTTCGCCTTTGTCGATTTCTTTGACTAAAGTGTTTCTAATCGTAGATGAATCTGAATCTTTTTCCAAGGTTGTTAAACTAGATTCCCACTGCGTCTTGGTAGGTTCTGGAATTACTATATCTTCGACAAACTGTGCCGAAATAGTACCGGAATGTTCCAGAGGCGTAACAAGTCCCACCGGAATATGACCAGAATCAGTCTTAAAATTCTTAACTTTCTTGACAACTGGGTCAGTCCTAGTTGTACTTCCACCTCCCAAAGTTGGTATTAATACTCCAGACTGATGGTTCTTGGGATACGTTTCACCGGATCGAGTAACCGGCATGTATCATCTTTTGTACTAATCGCGTAGTATTACTAACGGGACAGTCTGCAATAATCTGGTTCTATTGCTACTGCCAATCGAACGATAATCTAATTCTGACAGATGACTTGCAATCTTGATGCCACTTTCCCACAGACGGCACCAAGTGTTAAATGTTACACAGTTACGCTGTGTTAATAACTATCCGAAATCGTTACCGAACAAATATTAAACGTAAAATAGTGATTCACCGTAAACTGTATTAAAATTTCTATTACCGAAAGGCGTTATCAGACCAAGTGGGTTCTTGGGAGTGGTAGGGGTCTGTTAGACAGAGGCCCTATACTCTTTTCCCAATTCTTAATCACAACATCAAAACACTAATGCACGTCTTAGCTTAGTTACTTGCGGTAACTAGACAATATTGGGTTTCTTTACGCCTGCGTATCAAACTTCTTCAGACTATTCTGCTATTGGAACAGAGCAGTAGTCCATTCTATAGATTCGCTATTCTACCGTAAATCAATCAAAGTGAAGACTATAGCTGACAGATTCATTCGTCACCACACTTGCCAATGATCGCAAAAGTCCACGTTACCGAAGATACTAGTTCGTACTCATGTTCAGGGTCACAGTTATTTCACCGAATGCAATGAGTCTGATAGAAACACACAGAACATACTCCGACAGGGCAACACCTATTCGATTCACATAGCCAGATAACTACTCAAACTGACTCAGGGTACTTCAATAACTGAAGAATACGCAGCAATACAACACGATAACAGTACTCAGACACACAATCCATCATTCAATCACTCGTTACGGTGAACTTCAATGTGAGCATCTGATACAGAACTCAACATTTACATTACTCAGACTCCACAACAGTGTAAACAGTACTCTGACAAAAAATTAAGCAAACAATCCGGCAATTCCAGAAAGACGTCTCTCTTGACCATTCTTCTTTCATTGCTTTATATAAATTTACAAGATGCGCGTCCCAACTTTTCGCGCGTGATTCAAGGAACTCCATTACATCCGGCAGTCATTACATTTTGTCTCACTCGGCGGCCGACTAACACTATCCTTCCATCTGCAAGATTCTTAACTTTGTAAACCCATTTATTTCTAATCACTTTCTTACCATTTGTTTTTGAAACAAGTTCCCAAGTCTTGTTCTCTTCAAGAGCATTGAACTCCTCCTTCATTGCTTCTTCCCATTGTTTCTTACCTTTTGCTTCACTGTAATTCTGAGGCTCTTCATCATCCTTTACTAAGTAAGCATAGTTTTTCTGAGTCAAATAAGAAGTATCATACGAATACCTTGTTGGTTGTTTCCTTACTCTGTTTGACCTTCTTAGCTCATATTCTTCATGTGTATCTGAATACACATCTTCATCAAATCTTGGTCCATCTTCTTTTCTCATACCTGATCCAATCCTGGACGTACTTGCTTTCATATGATCTTCATCTCCATTTACTTGCATATCTTTTTCATTTCTTCTCATTTCTTCTATGCTCTTTATCTGTATACCAACTCTTTCCTTCATCAAATGTTACATCTCTGGAAACAATAAACTGTTTGGTTAGAGGACTCCATAGTTTATAACCTATCTGCTTTTCATCATATTCGATGAACAGGTATTTTTCAGCTTTTGGTTCAAGCTTATGTCTCAGTTGTGATGGTACATAAGCATAAGCAACTGATCCAAACACTTTACAATGATCAAGTGTTGGTTTCTTGCCCCACCAAGCTTCATAAGGGGTCATCCCATTTAAAGTTGTACATGGTGATCTATTGACCAGATATGTTGCTGTATTTACACCCTTAGCCCAAAGATAATTTGGACAATTCTTCTCCTTTAGCATTGCTCTTGCAAACTCAATTAGAGTCTGGTTTCTCCTTTCTGCTACTCCATTTTGTTGCGGTGTATACCTGCAAGTTATTTCTCTTTTGATACCTGCATTCCACAGATAATCATTGAATTCTCGAGAAAAATATTCTCCTCCTCCATCAAACCTTAGTCTTTTGAGTTTCTGTCCTGTAAGTCTTTCAGCATATGCATGAAAATGCTTGAGAGCTTCAAATACTTCTGACTTCTCTTTCAAAACATAAAGAGTTATCCATCTTGTTGCATCATCAATAAAAAGAACGTAAACTGATAGATCCTTCTTTTGTCGGTCCCCATACATCTTTATGTATGAGTTCTAACACATCATCGTGTTTGTACCCTTTCTTCTGAAATGGTAACCTGTGGGCTTTTCCCATCTGACAAGCTTCGCACTTGTGAATCATATGTTGATTCTTCATATTTGGTAATCCTCTCACAGATTGTTTCTCCACCATAGTTTTGATTCCTGTTTCATTAAAATGTCCTAAACTCTTATGCCAGAGGTCTAACTCTGTAAATGCTTTATCACCATGTGTGATCAAGGCTTGAACAACATTACCTTGTACTTTAAGAGTAAAAAGTCTACCTTCCTTTTTACCATGGACAATTTGATTGTATCCATTCTCTGGATCTTCAACAAATACTCCTTCATTTGTAAACCTGACTTGAAAACCTTTTTCTACTAACTGACCCACACTGATTAGATTCTTCGGGATTGCTGAAACATACAAAACATTTGTTAGTAGGTCAGTTCCATTCTTACACTTTACTTTTCCAATTGACCTTACATTATGTTTTGTGTTATCACCTGTCTGTACTGTATGATTTGAAATACCTCCTTCAAGTTCTGATAACAATTCTATATTTCCTGACAAATGATTTGAACAACCAGAGTCAATATAGAATACCTTGAGGTCTTCATTCTCTGACATACTTATCGAGTTCATCATCAATGTTGTATGACTGTCATTCTGCGTATCATTCACATAGTTGTAGTAGGTAGTGTTGTGAGACTGATTCTGTCCCCAACTTCTTGCTCCACCTCTACCATATCCGCCTCTTTGGCTTTGTCTTCCTCTTTCTTCTGCCTCTATTGTTATTGTTCTGATTCTGACTTGATCCTTGAGAATTATGCCAGCAATCATGAGCCAAATGATTGCTTAATCCATAGATCCAACAAGTCCTCTTGTTGTTAGTCTGATTACCTCTTCCTTTACCTCTACTTTTAGTTCTTACGTTACCTCTTCCTCTTGCAAAATTTGCTTGAGTAGACATCTCTTCTTCATCTTTTTCTTTACCTTTATCACCTTTCTTCTTATTCTTTGCATACATAGCCGAACTATGTCCTTTATCTCCGTCTGTCTTCAAATCTTGCTCAAACATTAGCATTAGTCCAAGCAACTGATTTAAATTTGGTACAAAATGATTTAAAGAAAGTTCGGTTGAGAGTACGAAAGGTTTCCACCTTTCATCTCCTCTCAGTCTTGCAAGCACTTGTGCTATCAACCTGTGATCTTCGATATCTTCGTCAATAGATCCAAGACTGTCCGCCAAGTCTTTCATTTTAGTGACATAATCACTAATGCTTTGACTTTGCTTTTTCTTGAACGTTGTAAACTCTGACCATAAGCTAGCCTTCCTAGCTTTCGTCATATTTTGGAAATGATCTTCCAATGCACTCCATATGTCTTCCGCTTTCTCCAGACCTCTAATGTGCGGTAGTAGATGATCTATAATGGTATTGTAGATATAAGCTCTTGCTGTTGCATCTTTCTTCTGCCACAGCTTCAAGGCTTCTAACTCTTGTTTCTTTGGTTGATTGTCGTCTCCAAAAGTTGGCTTCTTTTCTTCTCCTATCACATATATCATTAAGTCCTTACTCATAAGTAAGGCTTCCATGCGCATTACCCATGCAGGATAATTATCTCTGTCCAATTTGTCAATAGAGATATGATCTGCCATAATTTTCTTGTTTCTGTTACTTTCGATGAGTGTAATGTTAAAAGGTTTTACCTTTTACAAACCTTTACCCTTGAGAATTACTTCAGAACATTTCTTGACACCGTTTGTTGTTGATCATCTCAGCTTTCACCTTTCTTGTGAAAATTCTTTGAATTCTCTTGTATCTTCACTTTCGTTTACTCTTGAGGATCTTTCTGCTCTTCAGACCCTTTTTTGCTCTGATACCACTTGTTGAGCTCTAACTACTTGTTGACGTCTAACGGCTTATCATCAACTGTTGAGCTCTTGTACTTCTTGTTGACACAACGAGTGAGCTTAACTAACTAAAGCTCAACTACGGAATTCACCACGCCACAAGAACTAAGCTAGAGTGATATTCGAACACCTCTATAATCATGAGTAGCTTAGCAAACTTCCTAAAACTGAAAACTTTATAACTGTGTTTTAAATTCACCGGAATATCACCGGAACTTCACCGGACTGTCACCGTAATTGCACCGTAATCTTACCGGAATGTCACCGAAATCAACTGCAATTCTGTTTGTAATTACTTCAAATGATTATAGATGAAGTAAAGGAGTAACACCTGAGCTTCCTTCAGTGAATGAGCTCTATCTGAAGTTTGAGAAAAAACTTCACCAGTTCAGGATGCCTTTTACGGTCAGACATTGTACCATGTGTACATGTCCCGTTTCACAAAATTCTTTGATCTTTATAGTTGAGACTACTCGCTTCAAGATGAGCTATCTCTCATGAAAAACTTTACACTATTTTGCAAGATCTAACTTGTAGATGTACCGGAAAACATTTATTGAGAAAACGGTAACTATTAACTAACTTTCACAGTAACAGGAAATTACTCAGATTTCTTCACATACGAAGAATGCGCTCAAACTTCCACATGAACATGTGTTTTCTATTAGAGAAGATGTGTACAAAAATAGCTTGGACTCACTTTGCTCATAGCTATGGAAAACTCTCGTATTTGAGTAGTTATTCCTTACCATCTCTCTTAGATGAATACCCGACAGTTCAGGTTCTATTATTCATCTCTACATACACAATCTCTCGCGTCTTCTATATCACTCTTATCTGCTCTCTTAGACTCTCCGTCTAACTCTCTTATATACACTTTTGATCCGAGATTCAAAACTCGTAATTCTGGAAGTTTCTATAAACTATATTACAGTCGTGAATTTGTCCCTTCACTAAGGCTTGATTTTCTGAATGCTTTGTTTTTGCTTCTCTTTGTCTTTCTTCGTCTTTATGTTTGTCTGTATGTCAAATTTGTGAGTGATTCTTCAACAGGAATGCTACAATGCATGTAACTTAGCTCAGATACTTCTCCTACTCATTAATCCTCTAAAAAATGCATGTCGCAGTGCTCATTACAATAGTAAGCACAAATTTGAATTTTTCTCTCAACTCCAAACTCCAAATATAGTCAATAGCAAGTTTCTTTTGAAGCTCTCAATGAGACACATCTAATGGTGTATTTTCAATGGAATCTGACGAACGTGCTTCAAGTTACGAGCAAAATAGTGAATGGTGGGAAACACCAACACCTGCTCAGTAGCTCCTCAATCCTCACACACACACACCACAGCAGCTCAAACATGAAGGGAAAGGGGTAGACAACAACTTTAAGCACACATTTCAAGCAAGAATCACACACACAAGCTCTTGGAGAAGAAGATACACAACAAACATGAGGAAGATTTGAAAATTAAGCTTCAGTCCTCACAATGGCAAAAAGTATCTACAAAGAGTCATCAAGTGACTTATATACATGTGCCCTAAAAATGGTCCTTTCACACAAGAGACTCGCACTTTTATTGAAAAATACTAAATTCCTGCTATGGGACAAGGATTATGTTACAATAATTGGGATTCATGCATCTAGAGGACTCCTCTAGTGCATTTCCATGGCTTCATGAGGTATTTTATAGAAATTTGAAGAAGAAAATTTGTGCCCATGATTTGAAAATTTTTGGGGCTCACTTTTATGTGCTCTTTTTTCTGCAAAAATGGCATCAGCCAATCATGATGGTCTTACATAATCACGACCATCTGAGCCAATCATAATGGTCTTGCACCATCGTGATTGCATGAGCCAATTGTGATGCTACACAAAAATGCAAATTTTTTTAATTCACTTATGGAGTTCTCATTGGACAAAGATTCTCTACACCCTCAACATAATGTATTTCAAGAAACATGAACTTCTCAGGCCATCGTGATGGTCTGAGGCATTCAATAGAGATGATGAATAGAATGCAGATTTTTACATCTTAGGTTGTTGTAGCCTTGTATTGAAGCAATATCTTGCATGTAAAACTCACAAGTGCATGCAAATCTGCTCACACACTTGCTCTCTCTCTCTCTCTCTCTCTCTCTCTCTCTCTCTCCCCTCTCTCACAAATGAGGGAAATGAGAAGAGAAGGGTGGATATGGTGATTTTTGGTGAAATTTTGCAATGTGGGGAGAAGATGTGGGGGTGAAGGGTGAGTGTAGGGGAAGTGGAAGAAGACAAAAACAACACAAAAACGAAAACAAAACACTAATTAATTACCTTCCAATGCTAATCTCCAAACGCTCTTACCATCACATGTTCGTCCTAGAGCTCGTCCCCATCAATGATGCCAAATTTGGTGTTGTTCTAGGCAATGGCAAGTACCATGTCAGAAGTTCCACCTCCTTAATTGTCAATCCGTGGAAGAGATAGGATGATATGAAGATCATGAATGAGTGATAACCAGGAAGGTGAAGGTGAGAAGCACACTAGTGCACACACACATACACGCACACACACAAGGAAGAGGTAAGAGGAGACATAATGGAAGGAGGAAAATGCACTTGCATTACTCAAATATCTCTTACAAAGCTTTTTGCTCTCACTAACTACCCTAAAAAATGAGCTCTCTAGCTCTTTTTATAGTTTTCTAGCTAGTTTTGACCTTTTCTAGACCTACTATCTAGCCTAGTTAAAAAATGGGAGTCCTAAAGCCTATTTGAAGGTTCAAATGAAGTCCAAAAATTATGACAATTGGTATGAGTGATCTATCTAGGCTGCTCAAGCTCGAGGACTCCTCCGCATGCACTAAATGGAGTGGCTCATGAAAAAATTGGGTTTTCTATGTTACATATGTTACATGGGTAGTGATTGCAATCATTGTTGAAGGTTTGATCAATTATAATAAATAAAGTTTTTTAAAAATTGATAGGACTGGTCCCCTAGTAGTCTTCATGCATTTTCCTCTACATGCTTCCTCAATGTTCATGCCTATGGCCACTACCGATGCCACTGCTTACAATTATGCTAGGCAATTCATGAAGAATTTTGAAGTCTTGACTCATCATAGGGAATTGATGGTCATGATCCATGATTCTTATGGTAATTAGGAAAAGGTGGTCACCATCTTGCTAGTCATCTCGAAACTAGTGACCTCTTGCTTTGAATGCACACTCCAAGTGAAATTCATTGACTTCCATTTGTTGGATTGCTTCAGAATCCTTAGAAGCCATCTACACTTGAAATTAGGAAAGCTTCCCTTTTTCCATAGTGCTCAAGCATTCATTGTTTGCCTTTTACACAGGTCCCCCCTCACATAGGTGAGTGAATCATGATACATGAAGATTTTTTTTTTATTTTTTTATTTGCTGAAAAGAAACATGAAATGGTTAGTCATAGCGGAAGCAATTGTTAGTAATAGTTAGTCGAAGTCCTACACTACCATGGTTCAAGTGAGGTCCTATTTCTGTTCAAGGAAATGTGCACTACCAAATAGTTTAAAGAGGCCATGTGCCCAATGTGAGGCCTTGTAGTGTGGCTCTATTGTGCATACTTTAGGTGCATTCAACTCAACATGAGAGCGATTCTAACACTACTTCTCCAACTGTTGTTTTGCTTGTGATTCCTTTGGTCTTCATATTGAGGCGTCTTCATGACTTTATACCAATCTTTTTTCAATGTCATTTGGCATGATTCTGGTGCTACATCCTTTGTTTTGATATTCCATACATATTTGCCTTGCCTGAATGGCTTCTTTGGTTTTTTTGACTATGGGGGTTTTTTATTTGCTCGAGGTTTTGTATTATTCCATTGTTGGTGCTTGATCTTGTTAGTCACTACTTTGATATCTTTTTGTGCATCTTCCAATGTCTCCTTTGGAATCCAGATTTTAGTGAGTTGTCTCTAAGCTTCAGTGAGTTTCTTGGGTAGCCATACCTGGATAGTCCTTGGGTTGACTTGTTGTACTCTTCTTACCTTGAAGGAATTTTTTTGTCTAGGATTTATCGGTTGTGCTTGTTGTTTCTTGCATTTATACTCTTGAAGTTCGTACTTGCAAATCCATATGTACTTTATTTTCCTGTTTGGTTTTTTTCTATCTCTTCCTTGTGTGGGGCTTGTCGACCATTTTCCATGTAACTCTCTAGATTGAATGATCTCATTAAGGCTCTCTCATATGATTTCTAGAGAAAGAGGATTTGATTGATTGCATGTAGTAGAACAAGAAGCTTCACTGACACATGGTGGATTGAAGCATGAAATCCTGAGATATGGAGTTTGGTTGGGATTCTAACTAATGCATACTTTGATTTGGTCCATTAGGGTTTTCAATATCCATTGTTCATAGTGGTCTCTCGTCTAAAATACTAAAGATTCCTCTATGGCCTATCTTGTTTGAAATATATCCTTGAGCCAAATGTATTGTAACCTCATGTTCATAAATCCAATCTTGTCCTAGAACTAGTTGTTCTAGTAGATTAGAGTCTTTACAGACCAAGAGTCTTTGTTGCATTCTATTATTTCGGAAGTGTAATGATAGGGTTACTTCTCCTAGGCACTTAATGAGATTCCCTCCAATCCTTATCATATAGGCTTTTGTCCGAGTGAGTGGCATTTTTAATTTCTCAACTATCGATGCAAGAACACTACTTAGGGCCGCTCTTGTATAAATTAAAGAATTGACTAATAGGTATTCTTCCTTACAAATTCCCAAGTTTAAGTGTGGTTTTCATTTTTGACCTCCTAGCATTTTGACATTATCAATGTGATAATTCTCCATGCGAATAGGTTCTTCGCCTTGTAAATACCTTTGATCGCACTTTCTAATCCACTCTTTGTGTTTCTTGATTTGTTCTATGGATTCTAGCCTTGCTTCTTCTCTTTCTTCTTCCTTCTTTTGATTTTGCGCTCCTAACATTTTGCTCCCTCAAGGGTTCCATGTATTTTTTGGCTCTGCATCCACTTATATAATTAGGTAGTATAATCCAAGGTAGTTAGATTTATGGCTCCACCCAAGGAAATTTGATTTATGCTCAAGGGACCATATCCTCTTTGTTGCAGTTTATTTGCATGTTGCTTCAAAGTGTAGACCAATACAAGATCTCCCACTCTATGACCTTGGTCTTTAATGTGAGTGTCATAGTACACTTTTTGCCTTCTCTTAGTAGCATAAATGCCTTCTACCAATTGTAATCTAGTTTCATGCAACTTCTCTATTTGATCCAACTGTTTGGACAACTCACATCCTATCCATTCATATTTTTTGGCTACTCAAAGAGTAGGAATCCAAAAATCAATTGGTAAAATTGCATTTTGTCGATAAAATAGATTAAATGGTATTGTTTCTATAGTTGTTTTATGAGCTACTCAAAATGCCCAAATTGCATGAAGCAATTGTTTATCTTAGTTAGATCTTCCATTGTTGACTACTTTGATAAGAACCATGTATAACACTTTATTTGAACTCTCTGCTTGTCCATTAGCTTTGTTGAGATATCAAGCTCAACATGTGATGATCCAGGATGACACGTACCAGTTTTTCGTTTCTCTGACATGTATAGTGGTCATACCGATATATGTCAGGGATACTTCATTGAGCTTTATTAGATTTATCTACCGAGAGTGATGGCACATTTGTTTCTTGCCAGCTCACTCATTCGCGGATATTAGGTTTTTCCTTATGTACTCATCTTTATATATTGCACTTGTTGTATTCTTGTTTTAAGGTCATTCTTGTACATTCCTTTTATGTAATAGAAGAAGAAGAAGAAGATCATTCTTCCTTGCCTCAATCTGTGTGTGTGCTTCTCCTTGAGAGTGAGAGTGTGTGTGTGAGCTCTCTTCCTTATCTCCTTCCTCGTGCCATGGTATCTGAGCCAGCGTGGCTGTAGAGAGCTCGTGGAGAAGGCGACGGTGAAGACTACGTGGCAAGGCATGGAGAAAATGCGATTTCACAAACGGCCTCCGTTTGCTACGAAAATCGCCATGAAGGTAGAAGACCTCAAAATATTTTCGAGAGTTTTGAGCCCGCAAGGTGGGGCCCACAGAAAAACCAGGTCAGTTTCAGAAACTATAACTTGCGTTGTGTTCGGCGACACTCATATATTCCAGATCCAGAATTTCAAGCGATTTTGTGTATTGTTGATACACGAAAACTGTGTTTTTTTGAGATCGTTTCACGTCATAGTGCGACAGTGTTCAAGCAGAAGTGTTGCTTGTAGTGTTTTGTAGTGTTGTGAATTGTTGTAGAAATGGCAAACGCAGATGGAATGAGTCAGCTTATGAGCGATAAGCTGGACAAGAACAACTTCCATGCTTGGAGATTCAGAATGACGAATTTCCTGATGGGAAAAGGCTACTGGAAGTACATCGAAGGAGAGAATGAAAATTCTCCGCAGTTACCAGAAAGGAATCGGACTATAGATCAGTTAGGAGCATATGAGGAATGGAATCAAGGAGCACAAAAGGTAATCTATTGGCTATCTGTTAGCATACAGGATAGCATGATTGGACACATACAGGATGCCAAGACTCCAAAAGAGGCTTGGAACAGCTTGATCACTTTGTATGAGACTAATACAAAGGCACGGAAATTGCAACTCAAGAACGAGCTGCATACATTGGAAAAGAAGAGCATGTCAGTAAGTGACAACACTCTTAAAATCAAAGGCATATGTGAGTCACTTGCATCTATTGGCACCAATGTAGATGATGATGATAAGGTCGAAGTGTGCCTTCGTGGTTTAGGAGCTGCATATAAGCAGTTCAGAACTTCCATACAAAGGGAAAATATTCCGAATTTTGCTGATCTGGTATCTATGCTGATTATTGAAGAAAAGAATCTTGGTGAGGACTCAAACTCCCAAGGAAAGCCCAGTTCTGAGCAGGTATTCTACTCTGGCAGAGGAAGAGGCAGAGGTAGAGGTTTTGGAAGTGGAAGAGGAAATAGTAACCAAGACCAAGGTCAACAATAGAATCATGCAGGAGGAAGAGGACAGTTTCGAGGCAAGGGGAGCCAAATCCAAAGAAATGATTCAGGTAATGATAGTAAAGGATGCTGGAATTGTGGTAAACTTGGACACTTTGAACGTGATTGCAGGTTAAAGAATCAAAATAACAGAAGGCAGCAAAACAACTATGCATCCACAAGTGCAGATGATTCTGAGAAGCTGTTTATGGTTCAACATCACATGATGAATACGATGTCTGCTGGTGTTTCAAAATCGAATGATAATGTCTGGTATGTTGATTCAGGTGCTTCAAATCACATGACCAGTCATGCAGAATGGTTTAGTAGTTTGCAGAAAATGCCAGTTCCTGGATATGTTGAAACAGGTGATGATACATCGCATCCTATTGAGCATACAGGAAACATAGCATTGTCTATGGAGGACGGGAAGGTAAAACATCTTGCTGATGTGTTGCATGTTCCAAATATAACAAAGAATCTGGTTTCTGTTGGACAAATGGTTGACTAGGGATTACAAGTCAGGTTCAATGCTGATGGATTATATGTAGAAGAGTACAAGCAGGATGGACGATTGGTTGCCAAAGGAAACAAAGTGGGTAGGATGTTCACCTTAAATGTGAAGATTCATGAAATGAATGCAGCCATGTTTGCAAAAGGTGCAGGAGTTATTGCAGATATAGAGATATGGCACAAACGGATTGGACATGCAAACTTGCAAAGGCTGAAAATGATGCAGTCAAAGGAGATTGTCCATGGACTACCAAATTTCAAAGTTGCAGAAATGCAAAAGGTATATGCAGCATGTCAATTTGGTAAATAGTTAAGAGCATCATTTCCGCATGATAAGCATGTTAGTGAGAATGTACTAGAAGTAGTACATACAGATGTTTGGGGTCCAGCAAAGACCACATCTATGGGCGGTTGCAAGTTTTATGTTACCTTCATTGATGATCATACACGCAAAGTATGGGTATATTTCATGAAAGAGAAGAGCGAGGTGTTCACTCACTTCCAAATTTTAAGGCTATGGTGGAAAAGCAGACAAGGAAGTACATTCAAACATTAAGATCTGATGGAGGAGGTGAATACATGTCAAATGAGTTCAGTAGTTTTCTAAAAAATCATGGAATTCGGCATTAGTTTTCATGCAGGTACACACCACAACAGAATGGTGTTGCCGAACGCAAAAATAGACATATTGTAGAAATAGCAAGAGCCTTGATGGCTGAGAAGAATATGCCTCATTGTTATTGGGCAGAAACTGTGCATACTGCTGTATACATCATGAACAGAACTCCGACTGCTGCTGTACATCAAGTTACACCTGAAGAGAAGTTTACAGGTAAAAAGCCAAACTTATCACATCTGAAAGTTTTTGGCTGTATTGCATATGTACATGTTCCAGATGAGTTGAGGAAGAAGCTTGATCCGAAAGCAGAAAAATGTGTCTTCATTGGATATTCCCTTGAGCAAAAGGGGTACAAATGTTATAACCCACTCACACGACAGGTGAAGGTGAGCAGAGATGTGGTATTTGATGAAATGTCAAGCTTCTATGCAGATGCCAATGAAGGACTGAATCTTGAACCAAATGACAAAGAAAATGCTGAAAAATCTAGTGCAGAATCTCAAGTTTTGAGTGGACCGGATGCATCACCAAGCAATAGTTCCAACTCAAATCCATGGAGTGGAAGATTGCGTGGAAATTTCAGTCCAGCAAATTCATCAAATACATCCAAGAAAGGTAAAGAAAAGCTTTCTGCTGGTAGTAAAACAGGTGCAGGTTTTGAAGATGTTGATGGAGATTCAAGTGGTTTAGAAAAGAGTATTGATGAGGAACTTGGATTGCCCTCTGTGAAGACTCCAGGAGTAAGAAGGGCACATGCAGATGATACAAGAAGAAGTGACCCAAGACCAAGAAGATCTGGGAGGATGCATAATTCAGTGCAACGATTGACATATGATAGTTACATGGCTCGCCATTGTGCCTACATGACAAAGGTAATACAAGATGCTGAACCTTCTTGTTTTGAAGATGCAATTGGTAATGCAGATTGGGAAAAAGCTATGGATGAGGAGATGGCTGCACTTCATGGAAATGATACATGGGAGCTGGTTCCATTGCCACAAGGAAAGAAATCCATAGGCTGCAAATGGGTTTACAAGGTAAAGCATAATGCTGATGGTAGCATAAGCAGGTATAAAGCACGATTGGTAGCTAAAGGTTATGCATAGACATATGGCATTGATTATGAGGAAACATTCAGCCCTGTAGCTAAAATGTCTACTGTTAGAACACTTGTTGCATTAGCTACAACAAAAGGATGGACTTTGCATCAGATGGATGTGAAGAATGCGTTCCTACATGGTGAGTTACAGGAAGAAGTATATATGGTCCAGCCACAAGGATATGAAGATTCAAAGCATCGAGAATATGTTTGCAGGTGGCAAAAGGCTTTGTATGGGTTGAAGCAAGCCCCTCGTGCATGGCATGCAAGGATTGCTGATTACTTAACCAACATTGGGTTCTCTATGTGTGATGCAGATCACTCACTATATGCAAGGAAGGCTGATGATGGCATCACTATTGTGGCTATTTATGTTGATGACCTGATTGTAGGTGGTGATAATGAAGAAAGCATCAAAGAGGTAAAGAAACTTCTTATGCAGGAATTCAACATGAAAGATCTTGGTGTGCTGCGCTATTTCTTGGGCATTGAGTTTATACATACAGAAACAGGTATATGGATGTCGCAAAGGCAATATGCCTTGAATATGCTGCAAAAGTATGGTATGGCTGATTGTAAGCCAATTTCTATGCCATTAGATCAGAATTTGAAATTGGATACTACATCAGGTGAAGCATTGGAAAATGCTACTATGTACAGGAAAATTGTGGGAAGTCTTATATATCTCACCAATTACAAGGCCTGATCTAAGTTATACTGTTGGACTTGAAAGTCAGTTTATGCAGGTTCCCAAGAAGCCACATTTGGATGCTCTGAGGCGCACTCTACGTTATGTGAGTGCTACTTTGGATTATGCATTGTTTTATGAAGCTGGTGTGGAGTTGTAGGTTCATGGATACACCGATGTAGATTGGGCTGGTAGTACTCCAGATAGAAGATCTACTAGTGGCTTTCTTTTCTCACTTGGAGGTGCAGCTATTACATGGAGCAGCAAGAAGCAACCCACTATTGCTTTGTCGAGTACAGAGGTTGAATATAGAGGTGCTGCAATGGCAGCATGTGAGGCATCATGGCTGGAGATGTTACTTGTAGATTTAGGTGTGGAAGTGTAAAAGCTTATCACTATCTATTGTGATAATCTTAGCAGCATACAATTAGCACGAAACCCTGTTTTCCATGCTAGAACAAAGCATATCGAGGTACATTATCACTTCATCAGAGAGAAGGTATTAGCAGGTGATATTGATCTTGTTTATGTGAGAATAGATGAGCAGGTTGCTGATATTTTCACTAAAGCACTTGGAGCTGAGAAGTTGAAGAAGTTTGGAGAGATGCTTGGATTACAGGATATGGTGTTGAGCTTGAGGGGGAGTGTTGAGATATCAAGCTGAACATGTGATGATCCAGGATGACACGTACCAGTTTTTCATTTCTTTGACATGTATAGTGGTCATACCGATATATGTCAGGGATACTTCATTGAGCTTTATTAGATTTATCTACCGAGAGTGATGGCACATTTGTTTCTTGCCAGCTCACTCATTCGCGGATATTAGGTTTTTCCTTATGTACTGATCTTTATATATTGCACTTGTTGTATTCTTGTTTTTAGGTCATTCTTGTACATTCCTTTTATGTAATAGAAGAAGAAGAAGAAGATCATTCTTCCTTGCCTCAATCTGTGTGTGTGCTTCTCCTTGAGAGTTAGAGTGTGTGTGTGAGCTCTCTTCCTTATCTCCTTCCTCGTGACAAGCTTGTGGGTGATAGGGTGCTGACCTTTTATGAATTATGAGAAATTCATTCATGAGTGACTCAATGAGTTCATTAATGAATTGTGAACCCCTATCACTTACAATATCTATAGGTAGTCCAAATCAAGTGAAGATGTTTTCAAATAAGAACTTTGCAGTGGTTTGGGCATTATTTTTCCTAGTGGCTTTAACTCCTACCCACTTCGTTAAGTAGTATGTGGCTAGTATAATGTACTCTACATGCAATCCTCTTACTGGGGGATTAATGGGACCAATGAAGTCTATTCCCATCTAGAGAAAACTCTTGCACTAACCATTGGTCTCAAAGGCATGTCATCTCAGGATACTTGTTTCTGTTAAGTGTTAAAATGTTAAACCGCCTCGTTCTAACTATCAGAAGTGTGGTTAACCGATCTAAGTGGGTTCTTGGGAGTGGTAGGGGTCTGTTAGACAGAGGCCCTATACTTAGTTCCCAAAGTTACTGTCCACACTCAGCACGGTAACGATGCTGAGAACTCTATTGAATTGCCGTACTGAGAATTTACCGTCACAATCTTAGCTCAACCAACATACCAAATGCACTAAGATGCCATATTGCATCTACACATAAATTTACTGGAATTGCCAGAAACAAGAGTATTCTAGCAATCTTCACAGAACGGGTATCAAGATCCAACAACACCGTAACACAGAGAACTTGAGGGTTCAGCACACAGTACTGGAGGTCCAATACTCAACTTAGCAGATCCTTACTGTACTTAACCTTTCCGCAGGCAGACAGATCCCAACACTACAACAACACAGTATAGATCTGAATATCAGAATATTAACACAGTTGCTCGGATTCCATCAATTCTTGAAGAAACAACTTTCAAGGAGCCGTAATACATAGGATGCTAGCACAATCCCACGGAGAGGCATAAATAACTTATTCAGACCACAGTAATGAAACTCACAACCTTAATGGGGTCACTAGGTAAGAAACACAGATACGCACAGTACCATTAGTCTATGAGGAAGATTGCTATGGTACTCTGAGTTACTCCAAGCGTTACACAGTAACGTTCAGACTGATAGCATAGTTATCTCTCGAACACTATGAAGTTTATCAACAGAACCGAGATCGACGATGGACAACAAACGATAGACAAAGCCTGATACAAACAAGACTTCAAACATAGAGATTATGCCAAAGCAAACACTACATCAACATTCAGGCAGACAACCAGACAAACAGTCTGGCGATAACACAACAATAGGCCCAAATCCCACACTCTGCGGAGCGCTTCTTTTCATTGCTTTATATCAGCACTTACAATTGTCGTGTAACCGCTTTTCACGCGTGTGGAGCTCAGTGATGAGTAGCACCTCCTTTAATGTCAATCCGGGAAGACGTGAGGATGGTATGAAGACCACGAGCAAGTGGAGGCACAAGTGAGTGAGTGAGAAGCACACAAGCATGCACACACATACACACACACGCGCACATACGGCAAGACAAAGAGTGAGAAGCAATGGAGTTCTTAGATTACTTTCAAAAAGCTCTTACAAGTTCATTTCATTTACAAGCTACCCTCAAAAATGAGCTCTCTAGCTCCTTTTATAGTTTTTGACTAGGTTTTGGCCTTGTCTAGACCTAGTGTCCGGCCTAGTTAAAAATTGGGTTCTCTACCCTATTTGGAGGTTCAAACAAAGTCTAAAAAATGTGAAAACTGACAGGTACGTACTTCTAAAGCTCCTCAAGCTCAAGGACTCCTTGGCTTGCACAAAATGGAGCTACAAAAATATGAAATGATATTTACAATGATGGTTAGTGATAAAAATCACTATTATAAAGATGTTGTTTTGGAAAAATTTGAAGGCCTATCTGCCAGATCTGCATCGACTGCTTTGTCTACTTAATCCTTCGCCTTGCTCTGACTCTCTCCGCTGGCTTCCTTGTCTCCTCAGTCCTTGGGTGCCCATACTGCTCTCAACAACCCCCCCTCTCTCGCGTCTGTCGTCCCTGATAGACCCTTGTTGCTGGGAGTGTTGGATGTAATATTCCACAACCTGAGTGGCAAGCTGGTGTTCTTGTATGCGTAGTCCTCTGGCCAAGTCTGTCATCATACGATCCCAATCAATTGGTCCTGGAATGTCTGGATGTGGCAGACGTAACTGATCTGCATGGATCGCTTGTTCTACTGCGAATAGGTGTAGCAAATGTGTGGGTCTGGGAATGAAAATTTCTGAATGATATTCCCAGAATCCCGTAGAGAACATTTCCTCAAATGTCTGCTTGAAGCATGCAGGTAAGTACTTTATTCGTGCATGCCAAGCAAAGATTATAGTGACCGAGGGGGTCTGGCTCATGTCGTAGACTAAATCCTTGTTACCTTGAGAGAATCCAGGGGCAGAGATGTGTGGAGCTTGTACCTTCCGAAAGGTTTTGAAGACAATGGTCATGAGCTCGAATATTTTCATACACATTTTTGCAGCTATGTCGAGTACATTATTTAGACGAGTAGACCAGTGTCGAATTGTTGATATCATGTAGGCTACGGTTGGGGTCCCTCGAGGCGGAGCAAAATATGGATAGTTAACCCAAGCCGAGCATTCTTTATTGTTGCGTACCTTGATTGCAAATGCTTGCCAGGATCTGCGACGTACCACTGGGCAATAGCATGGATTATACTTGATATATAGTGGCATGGTTGCCCAGGTGCTCATCATCTCTGGGTAATCGGTTAGTAGACGTGCATGCCAATTAGGTTGGAAGATTGAGCCAGCACGTGCATCTGTCGGTAAATCCCCTAGCTCAAATTGAGTGGCAAATGTGGGCTCCTTCCCTGTATGTCTTTTGACTTCTGCATTATAATCATGTAGCAAGACAAAATAAGGCATGTATTGCGACTCTGATGTTGTGATTAACCGTTGATGGGAGAGGTTTTGAAAGTAAGAAGATCGAAGGACAGTTTCTTCCAGATTTGTGAGAGATTGCATTTGCACGGCCACACGATCATGTGTCTTACCCACTTTCTCGACCCTTTTGACCCAATCTGGAACTTGAATTTCTAAAGTGTCTTGTCCTTCCTATGTAGTTCGACCACCGGGTGTTGGCATCGACTCATATGGCTCTTCATAGCTGTCATCGACGGGGATTTCCACCACTGTTTCAGGTTCTGGTTCTTCAGTTGGCGAGGGTGGCCTTTCATATGGTAAGAGACGCGCTTGGAGTTTGGTCACCTGTTTCCGGAGGGTCTCTAATTCTTCTGGAGAGTGTTGCAAGACTACCGGCTCCTGTTGAGCTGTGGGGGCACTGGCTATCTGTTTCTTTAGGTCTGCACATTCGGTCTCTAACTTTTCATATGACTCCAAGAAATTTGCATGCTCCTCAAGTAAGATGCGAATGTCTTCCGATGGTACTGCTCTATACTTGGTAGGGCTAATGGTTGCTCCTGCAGTTCCTTCCATAGCCGCTTCAAAGTTGTCTTGGTTTTGTTGTTGAAGCCTCTTGTTCTCTTCTAGTGCTGCTGCCATATGCTTCCTTAATAGCCCAAGGTTGCGTCTGAGTGTAGCATTAGATATCATTTGCGCTTGGAGCACTGTTTCTAATTCCTTGACTGCTTGATCATCTACTGTTGATGTCTTTGATTCCAATTCAGAGTGAGCCTGCTGTAAGGTGGTATGCTCGGTTAGGAGCGTTTGGTAATCAGCTTCAAGAGTGGTGACTCTAGCTTGCAGACGTTGAGATTCTGCCTGGAGGGCAGCAGTGCGTTCTTCCAATTGATGGTATTCTTGTTGTAGTTGATGTGCACACTGAAGTAATGTATTGAACGTGCTATTTACATTATGAGATGCAAGGGGAAAAGTTTGGAATGCTGGGGAGGTGGGATTGGGGAGGGAGGTAGTGAATGCTGTGTGTGCCAATGATGTGGTGAGTGGTGAGGTGGGGGGTAAGGGAGGGGGAGATGGTGGAATCGTGGGGAGAGGTGCTGTGGTGGGTGAAATGTCCATTGGATCAGACAGAGTGGTGTGTACAGGGGCTACCATGTAAGTGGGTATGGTAGGTGAAGTGAGTGTGGTGTTCGTGTAAATTGATGTCGTTGCGAACAACGGGGAAATGTGCCTCTGAAACATTGGAGAGCGGATGAACTGCTCCACAAAGGACAGGTATTGGGGTGGTGAGGTCAGGTTGAAAGAGGTGTAGGGTCCAGATGGGAAATGAGGGTCATGGAATGGAGGTACCCGTATTGGGGAATAGGCTGGGAAACACAGGGTGCCTTCGGTGGGTGCTGGGTTTCCAACCACACTTGGAATTATGGGATGGCCAATTATGGGTTCGGAGGGTAGAAGGGTTGAAGTGTACAAGGGATTGGTGACGAAAGAGAAGAGGGTGTCTTGTGAGGTGGGTTCTCGAAAGGAAAATGATGTGACTGAGGGTGGGTTATAAGTGAAGGTAGAGGTGATGACTGTCGTTTCTTCCATGGTGGGAGGAGGTGGTGGGGGTGGAGAAGGTGGTGATGGGGGATGCTGGGGTGAGATGGGTGATGTCTGAACAAAGGTTTCAGCAGAGAGGTCAATGGTGGTGGTGGGGGTAGCTGTGGTTTCAATGGGTACTTCTTGTTCTGTGACGGGTATCCTGATAGTCTTACCTGCGCGTGGTAACGTGTCAACTCTGCGTTTGTCATACCTCACGGACTGGCGGACTGCAGTGTGGACAGCCTCCGGAACTCCTAAAGATTCTGACACTAATTTGAGGGTGTCAATGAAATGTTGACCCACCCCATCATCTGATAGCATTTCTTGCATCAAAGCTTGACCTGACACAAGAGAGAGTTGATGCCTTTCTTGTACTGCTTTGATTGTGTCGTATAACCTTTGTAGTTGAGCTGTATATGCTGGTGCACCTACAAGTTCTGGCACTTCTTGTTGCTCATCTTGATGCTCTTGATCATAATCCTCCTCATCTTCCTCCTGTTCTTCATCTTCATCATCCTCTTCATCCACTTCAACTGTGGTGACATGTGCTTGGGAGGTTGTTGCCTGTGTTTGCACATTCTCCACTTGTTGTGCCTCTTCTGCCTCCAACTCTACATCTTGTAATAATTGTTCGAAATCTTCATTCGTGAGTTCTTCCAAAGGTGCACCACTGGGAAATTCAAGTTCGGTTTGGATGGGAGGGAATATCAAAGTAGAACCATCGGTGCTGCGTCTTGGAAGTCGGAGTGTGAATGGTCGGACTCTTCGTGGTGGAGGGGTGACGTCTGGTGTTAGGGTGGCTCCACGTGGTTGAGCACATGGGACTTGGACAGTGCCTCTCATCTTCTTAGAAGGGGGTCCAGTGGATGTCCTGCCCCTAAACTGCTCTACACGATTCCACATTAGGGCCCGTTGAATGGGGATGTCATAAGCCAAACACCTATAAATGATTCTCGTCAGAGCACAGCAACCATATAAAACCTGTTTCCGCGGCCATCGTTTGTGAGCTAGGTGTATCTGATCAATTATCCAGTGGGGTAAGTTGATGGTGAGGCTCTGTGTCTCTGCCAGATACAAACTAAACCAAATCTTTTTGGGCGGCATGGTGAATCTATCTTGTGCAGGAAAAGCAAAGTGTTGCATGCACATGCGAAGGTGTATTGCAATATTAGGCGTCATGGACACCATGTCCTTGAGTTTGGTGAGACTTCGATTCTTCATGTAATCCGGTACTAGGGTTTCCTTTTCTATAGGAATATGCATTCCGCGCATATCTAGAGCCTCTCTCACCAAGTTTTTTGATAGCCTGAACCTCTTGAGCTCATTCCCCTTTGTCAGAGATGGAATCACAAATGAGCTTGCACCTTTTGGGTTCTGGTTTGGAGTCAAGGTGTTGATGAGATAGTAGCATTGCATGAAGTCAGGCTTTGGGAGCCGTGCACTGAAATATGCACCCAATCCTTCCCTCTCCCATATCGAACGTAGACTTTCTGCATTTTGTAACTTCTCAAATTCTCTTGTAAAGAAATGGTATTTGCCTTGCTTCCCATTGAAGTCCAACTCTGATTCCCATAGGTACGTTCCCTCACCCAAGGGTCCTGCCATTTCACTAAACCAGTGGGAAGTTTTTCCTACGGGCATGGTATGACCACTGGGAGGGTCCGCAATAGGTATGATTTTGATGGCCCGCAATTCTTCTGGTCTTTCATTTGTCTCAGGCAAAACAGGTAAACTGTCTAAGTCCACCACTTGCTGGCTTGTTTCTGTTTGAGAGCTAGTTCCTGTCGCCTCAGCCATGTTGAAAACTTCGCAGTTGGTTCTGTGAGAATATATGAATAAATGTTAACATTGCAATGGACACAAAAATGACACTGTGTCCCCTGTTACAACAATAACATGAGGTTCAGGAGAGGTTAGGGGGTTAGTAAGTGCTTGGTGCTTGTGTGTGTAGTTAGGGATTGGGTAGACCTAAGAGCTAAGCGGAATGATGTGGTGTGAGAGTGCAGTAGTTAGTAGGTGGACATGGATTTACAATTGGGATCCGGGGGTTTATTACAAGTTTTAGGTTGCCACATGCATTGGATAGGTTTTGATTTTGACTTTGTGGAGGCTCTGGAGAGTGTGATAGGGTGTTTACTTGAAAAATGGGGCTTTTTAGGAACCCATTTATAAGTGATTCTACTTGTGCTCATGGAAGAATACGTGTTAGTGCGTGATGTGTAAGACTAGGCCTCAGATGTTCGCGTGAGTGAAACATGTTGTACAGGGTTTGGCCTTGGTGTAGCTATTTGAGCCCGCAAGCAAGCCTTAGGCACCCAGATTTGTCGTGATTGAGGGCTGGCCTGCATTGACTTCTTGGGTACCCAAATAGACTTCACTTTCGCAGAAGAATTTATGAAGGTCCTCTTATTAGTGTCGTGTTGTTGATTAGGAATAAGAGGTTTTGGCCGTGGGGTTGGCCTGGTCGGAACAAGGTGTTTGCCTTTTCGCCTCCATACTTGTTTCATCGGCTGAAACAATCTGCTTTGCTCCTTTTTTTGGCCTCTAGTATAGGTAGTGTTCTGCTTCTTCTGTATTTGATCTGCCATTGGCTGCTGCATCCTTCTGGCCTTTGGAAAAGAAGGGAGTACCGTCTTATCCTTGACTCCGTTGTTGAGACAATCCTCTTTCTGCATCATACATTTTTGGACAAAAATGACATTGTCAACTTCATGTGCACCCCTGGAAGGACCAGGAGTTCGTGCCTTACCTAGGTCCTTGAGTGCCTCATTTTCCAATTCAACTGTAATTCGACTATGATTTACCCATACCTGAAGAAGTCCACTTCTTAGGTTTAGGTTGACCGCATGATCATCCAGTCCTGACCCAAGACAAGAGGCTCAGTGAGGTCCTCATCTTGACACACTAGTACTTTGACTGTCATTACTTCGTCTTGAATATAGAGGGGAAGTTCCACCTCGCCCATGCAAGGGGTTTCCACACCTCCCAATCCTATGAGATACGCTTCAATAGGATTGACGGTTAATTTCAACTTTTGACAGTAAGAGAATTTAACAGCACTAGTGGCTGCACCTGAGTCAATCAAGGCTCTTATAGTCCTTGCACCCTTTCCTTGTCCTATATCTAAGGTCATAAAAGGACGTCGATCAATTATCCTATGGGAGCTAATACCTGAAACTTCACACATAGCCACGTGATATCCTTGATCTGCATATGCATCTGGCACAGGTTGCTCTCTACCTTGTCTTCTTAATTTCATTCTCCGTATGCGCTCTAAGGCTTCTGCTTGGGCTTCTTCTCGAATTCGCTTTTCTTCTTCTTTGCGTTTCTTAGCGGTATTGAGTCGACTTAGCATTTCCTCTGTGAGAGGTTCCTGATACAGCTTGACCCTGCATCCGCTTATGTAGCTCGGAAGAATATCACCTTCTAAGGTGGCTAGCTGTACCGCCCCACTCGTTGAGATTCTATTAATGATCATGGGTACGTAGCCTCTCTTCTCCAGTTTCCTTGCATGTTGCTTCAATGTGTAGACTAAAACTAAGTCGCCTGCCTTCAAACCTTTATCCTTAACGTGGGCATCAAAGTATGCCTTCTGTCGTTTCTTAGCTGCATATATCCCTGCAGCCGCCCTCAGTCTTGTTTCTCCTAATCGTTCAAGGTCGAAAAGTCTAGAGGAGAGTTCATGACCCGTCCATTCATGCTCTTGTGCTACTATCAGTGTAGGTATTAGGAAGTCCAACGGTAGCACTGCATTTTGGCCAAATACCATCTGAAAGGGGGTGGCTTGGAGTACCGTTTTGTAGGCGACTCGGTATGCCCAAACAGCATGGTGTAGCTGTTTGTCCCAATCAGAGCGTTTATTGTTCACTAATTTTGTCAGTACATTGCATAAGATCTTGTTGGTGCTCTCAGCCTGGCCATTTGCTTGAGGGTGATAGGGGGCAGACTTCTTATGCACTACCAAGAATTCTTGGAGCAGTTTTTCAATAACTTCATTCAAGAAGTGAGTGCCTGTATCACTAACTAGCTCTATGGGTAGCCCGTATCTAGTGAATACATTCTCAAACAAGAATTTAGCAGTTGTCTGAGCATCGTTCTTTGTTGTGGCTTTTACCTCTACCCACTTTGTGAGATAATCCGTGGCCACAATGATATATTCAGCATGTGAACCCTTAGCTGGTGGATTAATAGGACCTACGAAGTCTATTCCCCACTTAGAGAATGCACGTCCACCCATCATAGGCTTCAGTGGCATCTCATCTTTGTGTATGGGAGGCTGAGCTCGCTGACAGACGTCACACCTCTTCACATAGGTATGTGCATCCATGTGAAGGGTCGGCCACCAGAAGCCCGCAAATAGTATTGCCTTGATCACCCTATCTGGTCCAAAGTGTCCTCCTGCTACCCCTTGGTGAGCAGTTTCCAAAAGCTTGAGATATTCACTCTCATGGACACATAGTCTCAGGTAACCGTCTTTACCACGTTTGTATAGATTATCACCAATGAGTGAGTAATCCTGGGCTTCTTGTTCTAAACTCCTTTTCCTAGCCAGAGTCATGTCTGGAGGGAGTGTTTTCGTCCTCAGAAAGGATACTAGTGGTTCACTCCAATCTGGCACTATGGACACTTGATAGAGAGTGGCATGTTCCACAGGTGGTTTAGTGCAACAGATTGGGCATTCCTTGCACAACTTTTGGACATCAGCTTCCATAGTTGGCCAATGCACTCCGAGTCTCCTTAGTGTCTGTAGGGTTCGTTGTTTTGAGTAGTGTTGCTCTAATGCACCTACATGTGCTAATTGCAACCGTTTGGCGTACTCATCCTCTTCCACACAACAAGCCAAGATCCCTTGATCTGTGTGCTTGTACATACTTCCTGCCATGATGTGATACTTTTGGGCTTTTACTACCTCTCTATCCTGTGTGTTTATGACTGGGTGGTTAGGTCTGTATGTCAATACTGGCACTAATGGCTTAGCCCACTGCGGTACCACTTCCAAGTTAAACAAGTAAGCATCAGGAAGATCATCTGACACTCCTTGTGGGGCTTCTCCCGGAGCCTAGAAAGGTGATCTGCTCTCAAATGAGTCTTCCCTTTCCTTACCACAACCTCAAAATCATATTCCATTAGCAAGAGAAACCATCTTACTAATCTTCCTGTATTGCAAGGCTTGTTTACGAGGTATAGCAATGCCTGATGATCAGTAAAAAATTTAAACTTATTTGCAAGCAAATAATGTCTAAACTTTTTAACCGCATACACCATGCCTAGTCCTTCTCTCTCCGTAGTGGTATAATTTCGTTCAGCTGCATTCAATTGTCTACTAGCATAGGCAATTGGAAGATCCATATTACCTTCACCGGTAGGCTGCGCGAGTACACACCCAATAGCGTAATTGGATGCATCCACATGAACATGGAATGGCTTGTTCCAATCTGGTGTGGTTAAGATTGGTGCTGAACATAATCTTCGTTTTTAAGCTCCTGGAAGGAATTCTCGCATTCATCACTCCACTCAAAGTTAGTCAGAAGTCCATACAGAGGCTTTGCAATGACAGCATACATGTGAATGAACCGGTGGTAGTACCCACAATGCCCCATGAAGGCCTGTACTTCCTTGACGTTCTTTGGCCTAGGTAACTTGGCTATGGCTCTTACTTTCTCTTCATCGGTGGATATGCCATTCTTTGACACTATGTGTCCTAAAATCTTACCTTGCCTGACCATGAAAACGCACTTTTCTGGGTTTAGGCAGACTTGATATTCCCTACATTTGTCAAAGATTTGTCTGAGTTCAGGAATATGGGTTTGTCTAATGTTGGAATGAGCAGAAAGATCATCAACATAGACTTCTAAATTCTTCCTCAGGAACTCCTTAAATACATGGCACATCAGCCTCTAGAAGGTTGCTGGTGCATTGGTAAGCCCAAACGGCATTACCCGAAAGGCGAATATGCCCCATTCTGTGGCAAAAGCTATCTTATGCTGATCTTGTGGAGCTATGGCTACTTGATTGTAGCCCGAAAATCCATCAAGGAAGCTGTACACTTCCTTGCCTGCTACTCTTTCTAAGAGATGTTCTGTGATGGGAAGCGGATAGTTATCTCGAATTGTGGCTGCATTGACCTTCTTCAAGTTAATGCATACACGCAGCTTGCCATTCTTCTTGGGCACAACAACGATGGGGGATACCCACTCAGTGTGCTCAATTTCATAGATAAATCCAGCTTCAACCAGTCTATCTATCTCCTCTTTGATCTTGGCAGCATAATTATCGTTATATGTATAGGGCTTTTGCTTAGAGGGTTTGGCATCTGAGGTCAGGGGATAGTGTGTGAGCATATGTCAGGGTCAACACCTTTCAAATCCTTGTAACTCCAAGCGAATACATCTCTGTATTCTCTTAACAAGGCTATTAATGCATGCTCTTCTTCCTCTGTTAGGTCATGGCCTATGTGCGTGCATCTCTCCTCTCCTTCTTCTAGGGCCACTACTATTTTCTTGGTGGTTTCTTTGTTATCATAGGCCTCTCTTGATTGTGCCTCTCGTTTAGGCATTCTTATCATGACTCTCTTGTCGTCTATCTCATACTTCTTAAAATTTTCTGGGACCTCAAACAAAGATTCTTCCTCTTCTGGTGAGACTTCTCTCTTCTTTTGTTTCTTTCCTTCTTCCTTCGGGGTCACATGTGTGGCTAATCTTACATCATTTGTAAGCTCTCCATGCCTCTGGGGTTGAAATTCTACTAGCCGACAAGACTACTAAAATGATTCTCTTCATAGGCTTATAGTGGCCAACACTACACGTGGATGTAGGAACTTCCATATGAAGTTGTGATGTATGTCAAAGAAATGTTAATCGGCCGTCGGATTGGGACAGATGTAACGTAGGACAGATGTTACGGAAATCTTTGTAAAACACACGCGAAAAGCGGTTACGCGACAATTGTAAGTGCTGATATAAAGCAATGAAAAGAAGCGCTCCGCAGAGTGTGGGATTTGGGCCTATTGTTGTGTTATCGCCAGACTGTTCGTCTGGTTGTCTGCCTGAATGTTGATGTAGTGTTTGTTTTGGCATAATCTCTATGTTCAAAGTCTTGTTCGTATCAGGCTTTGTCTATCGTTTGTTGTCAATAGTCGATCTCGGTTCTGTTGATAAACTTCATAGTGTTCGAGAGATAACTATGCTATCAGTCTGAACGTTACTGTGTAACGCTTGGAGTAACTCAGAGTACCATAGCAATCTTCCTCATAGACTAATGGTACTGTGCGTATCTGTGTTTCTTACCTAGTGACCCCATTAAGGTTGTGAGTTTCATTACTGTGGTCTGAATAAGTTATTTATGCCTCTCCGTGGGATTGTGCTAGCATCCTATGTATTACGGCTCCTTGAAAGTTGTTTCTTCAAGAATTGATGGAATCCGAGCAACTGTGTTAATATTCTGATATTTAGATCTATACTGTGTTGTTGTAGTGTTGGGATCTATCTGCCTGTGGCAAGGTTAAGTACAGTAAGGATCTACTAAGTTGAGTATTGGACCTCCAGTACTGTGTGCTGAACCCTCATGTTCTCTGTGTTACGGTGTTGTTGGATCTTGATACCCGTTTTGTGAAGATTGCTAGAATACTCTTGTTTCTGGCAATCCCAGTAAATTTATGTGTAGATGCAATATGGCATCTTAGTGCATTTGGTACGTTGGTTGAGCTAAGATTGTGACGGTAAATTCTCAGTACGGCAATTCGATAGAGTTCTGCGCATCATTACCGTGCTGAGTGTGGACAGTAACTTTGGGAACTAAGTACAGGGCCTCTGTCTAACAGACCCCTACCACTCCCAAGAACCCACTTAGGTCGGTTAACCGCACTTCTGATAGTTAGAACGAGGCGGTTTAACATTTTAACACTTAACACTTGGCGCCGTCTATGGGAAGGTGGCATCAAGATTGCCAGTTACCTGACGAAAGTGCTATCTGTGGGAAGGTGGCATCAAGATTGCCAGTTACCTGACGAAAGTGCTATCTGTGGAAAGTGGCATCAAAATCGTCATTCGTCTGTCAAAATCGAACATCAAGATTACCGTTCATTTGTCGGAAGTAGCAACAGAACCAGATTGTTGCAAACTTGCTGTGGAAACGTGATTATAAAATTTTATCGATAGTAATACTACACGATTAGTACAAAAGATGATACATGCCGGTTACTCGATCCGGTGAAACGTATCCCAAGAACCATCAGTCTGGAGTACTTAATGTACTAAAGACAACTCTGGGAGGTAGAAGTACAACTAGGTCTGACCCAGTTGTCAAGAAAGTCAAGAACGTTAGAACTGATTCCGGTCATATTCCAGTGGAATGTGTTACACCTCTGGTACATTCCGGTACTATTTCGGCACAGTCTGTCGAAGATATAGTAACTCCAGAATCTACCAAGACGCAGTCTGAACTTAGTTTAACAATCTTGGATAAACATTCGAATTTGTTTACGATTAGAAACACATTATCCAAAGAAATTGGCGAGGGCGAAAAAACACCTTATTCTGGCATAATTCCGGTGACATTTCGGTAATAGAATCACAGTTTTTCGGCGACGGTTTACCATTAATTGGTGAATCTTCAGCCCAGCCACCACTTTTTGAAGTGAGTTCCCCTACACTGGACATCAAGAAGGAAGGAAAGCTGTTCGAAACCGAGATTCGAAGCATATTGAGCAAAATCATCGCACCGGAAAGTGCACCGTCTGACGATACAGATTCCGATAGTTCAGATATTCAGCCCCAAGATACAGAAGGTAGTCACGATACACTCATTATGAACAGGCAACAACAACAACAGTTATGTCCACCTAGGCCGCCTCCAACAGGAGTGACGTACACTAAATTTGGTGGATTCCCAAGAGATGATCCGGATGCTCACGTACGCACCTTCGAGATAAGCTACGCAGTTCTCAACCATCCACCAGATCAGGCGTAAAAAGCTATTGTCTTCCAATCTACACTGGTCAATGAAGCAGCTAGATGGCTTACAGAATATGATATTAATCACTTCGGCACCTATGAAGCAGTACGAGATGCCTTTTTACAGCGATTCATGTTAAAGAAGAATCCAGCCAAAATTTTTGACTATCTGCAAAACAATAGACAGAAGGTAAATCAAACAGTACAGGAATACGCTACTCTATTCGAGACTCACTTGAGGCAGTTACCACCAGCACATGCCAACCTACCGGAAAACAAGGTTGGAGGATTTACAAAAGATCTGGAGTGGTTAAAAACAAACAGGAATATCGCCGAAGATGTGACGAGACAAGTATACTGCATCACATGCAAGAACTCAGGCCATACTAGTGCCACTTGTGCACTTAATCAGCTATTCTGTGCTATCTGCAACACTGCCGGACACACCACCGAAAACTGCACATATAACGCCAAAGTGCAAGGAACCGCGACTGTCAATGCAATTATACAGGAACCAGGACAACCAGCCAATCATTATGTGCCTCCGCAAATGAGGAACAATCAGCAACAAGGATATCGAAATTATAGAGGACAGAGAAACAACAACTACAACGCGAACCGATGGCAGATCGGACCGCCACCGGAAAATCCCAATCTACCACCACCGTGCTGTCATTTCTATGGTGAATTTGATCACATTAGAAGATTCTGTAAGGATGCAGCTGAGTATGATCAGAGGAAGAAGGAACGACAAAACCCAATGGCGAATTATGGTATAAATTACACCAGTGGAAACACACGCTGTAGTAATTCAGACCCGCTCCGGTAAACAACTGCAGCCTCTAGCAGAATTATTTGAACCAGGTATACGCGAACAACAAAGGATGTACAACAAGGCTAGTCAATGGACCACCGCAGAACCTCCAGTCTTCCCAGATCCTATTCCTATAACTCAGACCCCGTTAACCAAAGAAGGGATACAACAACAGGATTCTAATTCAGCAGCAGGCACATCATCAACAGCAAGTACATCAGCAGCAGCAGGCACCTCCTCAGCGGCAGACACATCATCTTCAGCAGGCGCATCATCTTCAAAATCTGTGGAAACAATCCAATCACAAAAGGCCTGGGAAATTTTATCTAAAGCATCCATCACTCTTCCTTTGGGCCAATTACTTGCACTAGTACCAGGAGTTCGACAACAATTTCAACAATAGTTCAGTCCTGTACCTTCCTGCATTCCGGCGACAGCAACAGTACAACCGGAACCCGAATCTACGGTCGATCATTCAGTTCCTTTAATTACGGTATGGTATAAGAATCATAAAATCACACAGGTACTAATTGATGGAGGATCTGGAGTCAACATTGCTACTGCTGCACTGTGTAAAAGGTTAGGGTGGACCGAAATCAAACTAGTTCAATTTTTTGTCAGAATGGCCGACCAATCAAGAGTCCATCCCATTGGACTTGTACAAAATGTACCAATCACTTTACAAGGTACAACATTTAAAATGACATTTGTCATACTAGATTTACCGGAATCCACTCTTGATTACAACCTCCTTTTCGGCCGACCTTGGCTGAAGCACGCTAAGGTGATACAGGATTGGTCTGCACAAGAGCTCACTTTCAAGGATAAAAATCGTAAATACATTGTAAAATTAGATGCTATACAACCTTGTGAGTTGCATGCTAGACCGTATTTGGCGGAACTAGTCCATATGTTAGATGGATTGTCAGATGACGAAGAAGAAGAGTTTCTGAAAAATAACACTGACTTAATCTCCCTAGGCATTGTTGATCTACAGTCTGTTGTAGATAATTGGAACCCTGCAGTTTGTACCGTAATGACTGTAACAGAAGAAGAAAAGAAGGAAGATACTGCTGCTATAGATGATGCTCAACTACAACAACTTTTTAAGCCAGCTGACGATACAGAGAAGCCGCAACAATTTTATGTCCTAGAAGATCAATTGATCACTTATAATTTAGGCGAAGATCATCCGCGTCCTATAAAGATAAAGCAAAACTTACCAGAAACATTTCAAGCAGGCTTAATTCAGCTACTCTGAGAATTCTCCAACGTCTTTGCATGGGATTACAAAGATATGAAAGGATTGGACCCGCGCATCTATCAGCACAAAGTCATGCTGAAGCCAGAAGCCAAATCAAACAAACAACCCAACTATCGGATGAATCCAAACTATGCATCACAGGTAAAGGCAGAACTTGATAGGCTACTTAAGGTCAGATTCATTGTACCCGTAGAGCACGCTGAGTGGATCTCACCAATTGTTATTGTTCCGAAAAAGAATAAGCAATTACGAATATGTGTAGATTACCAGAAACTGAACGCAACTACAGTGCCGGATCCTTTTCCAATCCCTTTTCTAGATACCATGCTCGATAGAGTAGCAGGCCACGAAATGTATTCATTCTTAGACGGATACAATGGATATAATCAAGTTAGAATGGCTGAACAGGACATACCGAAAACTGCATTCATTACCAACTGGGGTGTATTTGCTTGTACAGTTATGTGGTTTGGATTAAGAAATGCCCCAAGCACATTTCAAAGATGTATGCAGGAAATATTTTCTCCTTATCTCACCTCTTTTATGCAAGTTTACCTTGACAATTTTTCAATCTTCGGTAAGATGATAGCACACTTGTTCCATTTACAGTGCTGCTTTCAGAAATGCAGAGAATAGAGACTCTGTTTAAACCCAAACAAATCTGTGTTTGCGGTTTCATGTGGCAAGCTACTTGGTCACATCGTATCTGCACAAGGTATACAGGTGGATCCAGATAAAATTTTGGCAGTATTACAAGCTCCGTGCCCACTACACCGAAGGAAGTTATGCGCTTCATGGGCCAAGTAAGATGGCATGGACGACACTTACGGTGGCTTGCTCATTTGGCAATACCACTGAACAAGCTAATCACCAAGACTCCTCGACAATTTGAATGGACGCAAGAGTGTCAGATAGCATTTGATCGTTTAAAGAGTTTATTAACACAAGTTCCCATCTTGCAGCCGCGAGACTGGGATCGCCCATTTCATGTATTTGTTGATGCTTCAGATATAGCAATAGGAAGTGTTTTGATGCAACAAATTGATAAGTGGTTCAGACCAGTGTATTATGCAAGTCGAAGATTAGCCCCTGCTGAGAAGAATTACTCTGAAACAGAAAGAGAATGTCTAGGGCTAGTATATTCTGTCAAAAAATTCAGGCATTATTTGCTGGGCCGTAAATTCACATTTCATGTAGATCATGCTGCACTTGTCTATCTAGTTAGGCAACAACATCTAGGTGGTCGATTAGCACGATGGGTTCTACTTTTACAAGAATTTGACTACGAAGTCATTCATCGGCCAGGCAGTTCACATGCCTTAGCAGATTTCCTATCTCGCTTAGATTTCGGTGAAGCTCCGGTAGGAATAGATGACACGACTCCAGCGATTTATAGCTCTGAACCAACAAATGATGAAATTACAGATCCACCTATACCATCTACGTATTATGATCAGATCCTGACCTTTCTCACTGATGGCTACCTTCCATCTCAAACTTCTATGGTAGTACGCAGAAAGATTGCAGTCTTTAGCCGCCGATTTCGGTTACTTGCTGGAGAATTATATGGATCATACTGGAATTTTACTTCGATGTATTCCACCACATGAAGTTAACTCAGTTATTACTTTGGCTCACTCAATTCCTTCCAGTGGCCATTTTGCAGCAGACTTAACACACCGGAAAATCTTGCAGAGTGGTCTCTGGTGGCCAACTATGCACAGAGATGTATCACAGTTTGTCAAACAATGTGATACTTGTCAAAGATCTGGACAGCCCTTGCAACGAAATCTTTTTCCTCTGCAACCCATCTTACCATTGGAACCTTTCGAGAAGTGGGGTCTAGATTTTATTGGTCCGGTTACACCTCCAGCGGTCTTCAGTAATAACCGTTACATATTGACCTGTACAGTCTATGCAACCAGATGGGCAGAAACCTGGGCTTTACGGTTTGCTACAGCTGTTGCGGTAGCAAAATGTCTGCTAACCGATGTCTTTCCACGTTTTGGTTTACCACTGGAACTTGTTTCAGATCAAGGCACTCATTTTGTAAACAATTTACTGAAGGCACTTACACAGTCGTTCGAGGTCACACATAAATTTAGTTCTCCTTATTATCCTCGTGCTAATGGTTTGGCCGAAAGCACAAACAAATCTCTGCTGAATATGCTTCAAAAATTGATCATGGAAGCACCGGAAAGATGGGATCAACTGCTACCTACAGTATTATGGGCATATCGGACTACATACAAGGTAATGACCGGATTAACACCTTTCAAACTAGCTTACGGATTAGAAGCAATAGCACCAATGGAGATAGTTATACCAAGTTTACGAGTAGCAATCGCTCAGAAACTGCTATCGGAAGACTCACTATCATTTCGGTTGGATACACTCAGAGAGTTAGACGAACAACGATGGCACAGCTTTTTAACTATGCAGGAAGTACAACTAAGACAGGCTCAGATGCATAATCGACACTTGAAAACTCCAGTTTTTACGGTGGAACAACTTCTCCTTTTTTATAATGCAAAGTCGAATCGGTCTGCTGGTAAATTCAAATTACGCTGGTATGGCCCTTACCGGATTTCAGAACAAGTGGGCCCAGCAACTTTTCAGTTGACTACGTTGACCGGAAACCCTCTTTCGAAAGTAATCAACGGTTCAAAGCTTCGACCATACCAACACGCAACTAACCCGCACTGAAATGTTTTTTTCGGTGGGCTGCATCGTTTGGCGCTCGCTTTTCTTTACTTTTCTTTTCTTTTTGCGTGTTTAATAATATAAGCTTGTAAATATCCGCATTTTATATTTATGACTAAAGCCGCCCTGCCCTTTTGAGCTCTTCATGCATGCATACCGAAGTTAAGAGTTATAATCCCCCTGCCGCGTGATTATTACTGCTTTTGATTACTCTCCGCTACAGCACCGCTACATAGCCTTCTCCAATTCGCCGAAAAAACGCTATTGTGTTTATGTGATTGTGCTTTGTGTTTTCACTATGTTCTGTGCTCTGTCTTTGTGTGCGCCATGAAAGCCTTGGCTAATTACGCTGCTTTCCGTGACAGTCTCCCTACCGAGGTAGGAGAGTACCTGTGCATACGTGGGTTGGCAAACTTCGCTGAACTGCCTTGGCATTCAGTGGAGTCCCACCCATTATTCGCCAACATCATCTCCGCCATAGCCAACACACCCGCCAATGAACAATGATGGGCTATCACTTCCTTACCCTCTCGAACACTTATCACTCTGCAAGCCTTTGCAGAAGCTTTTAGACTCCCATCGCAAGGCCGAGAAAATGGCCCAAGCTTGACAGTTGCTCGTATGAGTGAAATATTTCCCAGACATTCGTCTAACGAGTATGCAATCCTCTGCCGAACAGAACCCAAACGATCAGCACTTCAATTTTTAGTAGCCATACTCAATCTCCAAAAACGCACATATGGAATATCCCGCCCTTTCTACTCCGCCATAGAACTAGCCGCATGAGAACCAGTGAACTTCACCTCTTTCTTCTTTCACCGCATCCACAAGGAATGCGTAGCTATCATGAAACAAGTAAACAAAGGTAATACGCCTAGATCTAGATTGCCCCATATCTTGTCATTTCTCTTTCCGGCAATCCTTGCAGCCCAACCACCACCTCGGGGGCCCATTCTGAGACATGAGGAGTCGATACAACTGCTAGAAGACGATGAAGAAGAAGATGAAGAGGAACTCAACCAGCTTTTTCGCAGAAAAAGGATCAGAATTAGCTCGTCTGAGAGTGAAGCACAGAAGTCAGCCAAAGAAGATAAAAAAGAAGAAAAGCAGGAAGAAGACACATTCCACGACATCGCAACCTCCATGCAGAATGAATCCTCTGCGCAATCTTCCCAGGAGCAACAACAAGAAACTCGTAAGGAAGCTGAAACAACATCGACTGAAGAAACATCGAATCAACAGTCTGAAGAAGAACAACAAACAGAGGAAGAACAAGCTGCTAAAGACGCATTGGAAAAACTACTTAAGGCAGTGGAATCCACATTTTCGGAGCAGGAACAACAAAATACAAACCAGGTAACAACTCAAACCGTAATTCCCACTCCACCACCGGAACCTCCACTAAACCCAAACCTTCCTATTCCACCTAATGCACCCGTCGAGCCCGCAGCTTCTTTCGACTCATCCCCCAACTACTCCCCTCCGACCTCACAGCAACTTACTGCATCGTCTTCCCTACCTCGTCTCCCTGTCCCACCACCCTCCACACCAGTATTTGCTCAATTAGAATCAATGGGTCAGATGCTAATTGAATTATCAAGACAATTGCCGCAACAACTAAAGCAAATCACAGAAAGTGTTCGCGAAGACTTGCAGCATAAATTGGAAGTCATGGAGGCAGACATCACACCCCTCTAAGAAGAACTACAGGCTGTGAAGACCGAAAATCATGCGCTTCATGAACAAGTACAACAGTTGCAGGCCAGAATCCAAGAACAGGAACAAATAACAACTCAGCGAGATGAAGCACAGGCAGCAGCAAAAGAGAAGGAAGAATTGCTACTAGTTGCCGATGCAAAAATAACCAAACTGAAGCAAGATATCCAAGACAAGGAAGATGCACGGATCGCCTTAGGCAACTTACTCGATGAGACAAGGAAGCAACTACAAGAACTGGTGCAGAAGAATCAAGAACAACAATTACAGCAGAAGAGAACAGAAGAAGAATTGCATAGAACGAATGATAATCTGAAAGACGTAAATAACATGCTCAAGCACTACCTAACAAAGGAAGGCCAGACACAGAAGCTTATTGCAAATCTCAAACGAGAGAAAGATTCATACATCAAAACCATAGATTTTCAAGTTCAGGAGATAGAGAGGCGCGAAAATCAGCTGGCAAACATTAAAGAAAGAGTACAAAAGATGGAGCAACAACTCGAAGAGATGAAGACGTCCAGAGATGCGGCATTAGCAAATGATTTTTATCTGCAGGAGGCCTTTTTGCAAACACACGCCGAAATTTTGCTCACCGAAGCCATCGCTCTTAGCTCTGTTAGGATAGATGCGCAACTAGTAGAACCAGATACCCTTAAACAAATGTTAGAAACATTTAAGAAAAAGATCGCCCAAATTTTTAGACTAGCCCAGAACATGTACTTAGAAGGTATAATCGATGAACAGTAATTTTGTAAAAACTTGCGGGTTCGAGTCCACCGTGCGTGCCAGTGTTAATCGGCCGTCGGATTGGGACAGATGTAACGTAGGAAAGATGTAACGGAAATCTTTGTAAAACACGCTATTGAGAGTGTTGGTGTATAAAACACCACAAGAACTAAACTAATGTGGTATTAGAAGACCTCCATAACCATCATTAGCTTAGCAACACTCACATTATGAGTCTTCATCTCTGAACTTAGTGAAAATCAAAACTTCACTTCACAGAAATCTGCGCCTTTTCTTCAATCCTTCAATCTGACCTGTATTAGCTCAATCTTTGCCAAATCTTTTGATTACTTGCTAAGAGAAGTTCTTGCTAGTGTTAAGCAACACATAATAACCAAAACTTTCAAGTAATAACTTCAAAATCTTCTGATTTAGCTTCAACTTTCCACTATGTCTGAAAACTGAAAAATTTACTTCATCGATTTGACATACCTTCACTCTTAAACTGATTTCTCTGAGTACGCGTCCCGTTTCTCAAAGATCTTTTGACCAAATGTAGTTGAGGATAATAGCTTTCCAACGAGCTATCACTTACCAAAAACTTTACACCACGCTTTGAGATCTGACCTTCAGAAGATCAGTCAAATGTGCGCCAGAAAAGTCGTAACTGTCAACTACCTTACACAGTCATATGAAATGACTTGGAACTCAATGTACAAGACGAATTAGACTCAATCCTTCTACACAAACATGTGTTGATTATCAGAGAAGGTGTGTACAAAATGGCTTGGCCTAATTTTGCTCACAGCCATGGAAAACTCTATCAGACTCAGAAGTTTTCTCTCACCATCTCTCTCAGAAATTACACGACTTTTCTCTACTCCCTCAAACTACAAAATTGAGTTCTCTCTCACATGTTTCTGACTCAAATTAACTTATATACCTATGGTTTACATTCTTCTAGACTTGAACTCGTAAGTTCTAAAGATCAAATACAAATCTAGACTCTAATTTTGCACTAATTTACAGTAGTGAAATTGTCCCTTCACTTAGGCTTGATTTTCTGTAGGTCTTTTCTTCACTTCTTCTTTCCTCCATCATATGTCTTCATATGTCTTCATATATCTTCATATATCTATGCCTAATTAGTGAGTGAAGCCCCAACAGCTCCCCCTCAATCACTAATTAGCATGCTTTGACTTTTTCACATAATCTTCTTCTCTTTTATTCCTGCCATCTCCTTGAACTTACTTGTCTTTACTCCATCCAAGCTTTTTGTCATAATATCTGCAATTTGATCTTTTGTAGAAGTATACACCACTTCAATCTCTTTCTCCATTACCTTTTCTCTTGATCAATTCCCAAGCTTTTGAATAATGTCTGCATCCATATCACTTCTTTTGCTGCTTCCACAAGTCCTTTGTATTCAGCTTCTGTTGATGATAAGGCCACTGTGTGTTGTTTCTTTGAACACCAACTCACAAGCTTATCTCCAATGTATATCATGTAGCCATGAGTAGACCTTCTGTCATCTTGACTTCCTGCCCAATCTGAATCACTATAGGCTCTCAATCTTATATCTGATGTAAAAGGATAATACAATCCTTCTTTCAAAGTCCCTTTGATATATCTAAGGACTCTTTGACCTGCAATCCAGTGTGGATCCTTTGGACAATGCATGAATTGAGAAAGGACACCAACTGCATAACTAAGATCAGGCCTTGTTAGAGTTGCATAAATCAAACTTCCCACTAAAGATTGATACTTCCTCATGTCTTTGAACTCTGCACCATCATATCTACTGAGTTTGTGATTGACTTCTAATGGTGTAGATGCCTCTCTGCAATTCTCCATGTTAAACTTCTTTAGAAGATTCAAGAGATACCTTTCTTGTGATACATATATGCCATGTTCTGCATAAGTGATTTCCATTCCAAGAAAATATGACAATTTTCCTAGATCACTTATCTTGAATTCTTTCTCAAGTAGCTTCTTCACCTCCTTGATTCCTTCATTTGAGGTACCTGTAATTATAATGTCATCTACATATATACAAATGTAGATCATACCTTCATCTGTTCTTTTGATAAGTAGACTTGCATCTGCCTTTGAACTTTGATATCCAAGGTCATTAAGATACTTTACAAGTCTATAATTCCAAGCTCTTGGAGCTTGCTTCAAACCATAAAGGGCTCTTCTCAACCTGCAAACATAATTTGGAAACTTATGATCTGCAAACCCTTGAGGTTGCTCCATATAAACCTCATCTGATATATATCCATTCAAAAATGCATTCTTAATGTCCAATTGACTCAATGTCCATCCTTTTGATGCTGCAATGGCAATGATTGTTCTTATGGTTGACATCTTTGCTACAGGACTGAATGTCTCATCATAATCTATGCCAAATGTTTGAGCATAGCCTTTAACCACCAATCTGGCTTTGTATCTGGCTATAGTTCCATCTGCATGCTTTTTAACTTTGTAAACCCATTTATTTCCAATCACTTTCTTACCATTAGGCTTTGGGACAAGTTCCCAAGTTTTGTTCTCTTCAAGAGCATCAAATTCTTCCTTCATTGCTACTTCCCATTGTCTCTTACCCTTTGCTTCATCATAGCCTTGAGGCTCTTCATCTTCCTTAACCATGTAAGCATAATTTTTCTGAGTCAAGTAAGAAGTGTCATATGAATACCTTGTAGGTTGATTCCTTATTCTGGTTGACCTTCTTGGTTCACACTCTTCATGTCTATCTGGATGTATTTCTTCATCAAATATTGGTCCATCTTCATTCCTTCTATATGATCCAACTCTTGATGTGCTTGCTTGCATATGTTCTTCATCACCATCTATCTGCATATGTGACTTACCTCTTGCACTCCTTCTTATCTCTTCTTCAAATGTTTCAAGATCACATTCTTTATCTGCATACCAACTCTTCTGTTCATCAAAGGTCACATCTCTGGAAACAATAAAATGTTTAGTTAAAGGACTCCATAGTCTATAACCCATTTGCTTTTCATCATACCCAATGAACACATATTTTTCTGCCTTTGGTTCAAGCTTATGTCTGAGTTGTGATGGTACATAAGCATAGGCAATTGACCCAAACACTTTACAATGGTCAAGTGTTGGTTTCTTACCCCACCAAGCTTCATAAGGGGTCATACCATTCAAAGCTCCACATGGTAACCTATTCACAAGGTATGTGGCTGTATTTACAGCCTCAGCCCAAAGATAATTAGGACAATTCTTTTCCTTTAACATTGCTCTTGCAAATTCAACCAATGTTCTATTCCTTCTTTCTGCCACCCCATTATGTTGAGGTGTATACCTGCAAGTTATCTCTCTCTTGATACCTGCATTCCAAAGATAGTCATTAAACTCTTGGGAGAAGTATTCTCCCCCTCCATCAGACCTTAGCCTCTTGAGTTTGTGACCTGTAACTCTTTCTGCATAAGCATGAAAATGTTTGAAGGCTCCGAAGACTTCTGACCTTTCCTTTAGAACATAAAGGGTTATCCACCTTGTAGCATCATCAATAAACAAAACATAATACCTAGATCCATTTATTGAACCTTCTTTTGTTGGTCCCCAAACATCTGTATGTATGAGTTCAAGCAAACCATCATGCTTGAATCCTTTCTTCTGAAATGGTTGTCTATGAGCTTTTCCCATCTGACAAGCTTCACACTTGTATATCATATGTTGATTCTTTACATTTGGTAGTCCCAATACAGATTGGTTCTCCACCATAGTTTTGATTCCTCTTTCATTGAAATGTCCCAATCTTTTATGCCAAAGATCTAGTTCTGTAATTACTTCATCACCATGTGTGATTAGGGCTTGACCAACATTTCCTTGTACTTTGAGAGTAAAAAGTCTACCTTCCTTCTTACCACAAACAATGGGTTTGTATGCATCCTCTGGATCTTCAACAAATACCCCTTCATTTGTAAATCTGACTTGAAAACCTTTCTCCACTATTTGTCCAACACTAATCAGATTCTTTGGTATTGTTGGAACATACAAAACATTTGTTAATAAATCAGCTCCACTCCTGCACTTTACCTTTCCAATTGAATGCACATTGTGTTTTGTATTGTCACCTGTTTGTACTGTATGACTTGAATTTCCTTCTTCCAATTCTGACAATAATTCTATATTACCTGATAAATGATTTGAACAACCAGAGTCAATATAGAATACCTTGAGATCCTCCTTCTCTGATGAACTAATTGAATTCATCATCAATGTTGTATGGTTGTCATTCTGTGTATCATTTGCATAATTGTAATATGTAGTGTTGTATGATTGGTTCTGATTCCAATTTCTTCCACCACCTCTTCCATAGCTTCCTCTTGAATTCTGTCTTCCTCTTTGAAATTGATTCTGAAACCTTCCACCTCTTCCTCTGCCATTGTTGTTCTGATTTTGATTTGCTCCTTGTTGATTGTGCCAACAATCATATGCTAGATGATTGCTCAATCCACAAATCCAACATGTCTTCTTGTTATTGTTCTGATTACCTCTACCTCTTCCATTACCTCGACCTTTACCTCTGCCAAAACCTCTTCCTCTTGCATAATTTGCTTGAGTTGTTGACTCTTCTTCATCCTTTGCTTTGCCTTTATCTCCTTTCTTTTTGTTCTTCACATACATTGCAGAACTTTGACCTTTGTCTCCATCTGACTTCAAGTCTTGCTCAAATGTGAGCATCAATCCAAGTAATTGATTTAATTCTGGCACATAATGATTTAATGAAAGTTCTGTTGAAAGTACAAAAGGCTTCCACCTTTCATCACCTCTTAATCCTGCAAGTAATTGAGCTATCAACCTATGATCTTCAATATCCTCATCAATAGATCCAAGGCTATCTGCCAAGTCTTTCATCTTAGTGACATAATCACTAATGTTCTGATTTTGCTTCTTCTTGAATGTGGTGAACTCTGACCATAAGCTAGCTTTCCTAGCTTTAGTAGTGTTTTGGAAGTGGTCTTCCAAAGCATTCCAAATATCTTCAGCTGTTTCTAAACCTCTGATGTGTGGCAACAAATGATCTGTAATAGTGTTGTATATATAAGCTCTTGCACTTGCATCTCTCTTCTGCCATAACTTCAAAGCTTCTAGCTCTTCCTTCCTTGGATGACTTTCATCTTCAAATTTAGGCTTCTCCTCTTCACCTGTCACATATACCATTAGGTCCTTACTCATAAGTAAGGCCTCCATCCTCATTACCCAAGCAGGATAGTTATCTCTGTCGAATTTGTCAATGGACACATGATCTGCCATGGTATCCTTGCTTCTGCTTCAACCTGTAAGTGTAAGGTTAAAGAATGATACCTTTTGTAGACCTTTACCCTTGGAAGTGACTTCGAAGTAACCTTCTGATGACTTTTGTTGTTGAACACCTCAGCTTCCTCCTTCTTTAATAAAGAACTCTTCAATTCTTCTTGTATCTGCTCTCCTTTACTTCTCGAGGACCTTATCTGCTCTGATACCACTTGTTGGTGTATAAAACACCACAAGAACTAAACTAATGTGGTATTAGAAGACCTCCATAACCATCATTAGCTTAGCAACACTCACATTATGAGTCTTCATCTCTGAACTTAGTGAAAATCAAAACTTCACTTCATAGAAATCTGCGCCTTTTCTTCAATCCTTCAATCTGACCTGTATTAGCTCAATCTTTGCCAAATCTTTTGATTACTTGCTAAGAGAAGTTCTTGCTAGTGTTAAGCAACACATAATAACCAAAACTTTCAAGTAATAACTTCAAAATCTTCTGATTTAGCTTCAACTTTCCACTATGTCTGAAAACTGAAAAATTTACTTCATCGATTTGACATACCTTCACTCTTAAACTGATTTCTCTGAGTACGCGTCCCATTTCTCAAAGATCTTTTGACCAAATGTAGTTGAGGATAATAGCTTTCCAACGAGCTATCACTTACCAAAAACTTTACACCACGCTTTGAGATCTGACCTTCAGAAGATCAGTCAAATGTGCGCCAGAAAAGTCGTAACTGTCAACTACCTTACACAGTCATATGAAATGACTTGGAACTCAATGTACAAGACGAATTAGACTCAATCCTTCTACACAAACATGTGTTGATTATCAGAGAAGGTGTGTACAAAATGGCTTGGCCTAATTTTGCTCACAGCCATGGAAAACTCTATCAGACTCAGAAGTTTTCTCTCACCATCTCTCTCAGAAATTACACGACTTTTCTCTACTCCCTCAAACTACAAAATTGAGTTCTCTCTCACATGTTTCTGACTCAAATTAACTTATATACCTATGGTTTACATTCTTCTAGACTTGAACTCGTAAGTTCTAAAGATCAAATACAAATCTAGACTCTAATTTTGCACTAATTTACAGTAGTGAAATTGTCCCTCCACTTAGGCTTGATTTTCTGTAGGTCTTTTCTTCACTTCTTCTTTCCTCCATCATATGTCTTCATATGTCTTCATATATCTTCATATATCTATGCCTAATTAGTGAGTGAAGCCCCAACAGAGAGTAGTATGGGCACCCAAGGACTGAGGAGACAAGGAAGCCAGCGGAGAGAGTCAGAGCAAGGCGAAGGATTAAGTAGACAAAGCAGTCGACGCAGATCTGGCAGATAGGCCTTCAAATTTTTCCAAAACAACATCTTTATAATAGTGATTTTTATCACTAACCATCATTGTAAATATCATTTCATATTTTTGTAGCTCCATTTTGTGCAAGCCAAGGAGTCCTTGAGCTTGAGGAGCTTTAGAAGTACCTACCTGTCAGTTTTCACATTTTTTAGACTTTGTTTGAACCTCCAAATAGGGTAGAGAACCTAATTTTTAACTAGGCCGGACACTAGGTCTGGACAAGGCCAAAACCTAGTCAAAAACTATAACAAGAGCTAGAGAGCTCATTTTTGAGGGTAGCTTGTAAATGAAATGAACTTGTAAGAGCTTTTTGAAAGTAATCTAAGAACTCCATTACTTCTCACTCTTTGTCTTGCCGTGTGTGCGCGTGTGTGTGTATGTGTGTGCATGCTTGTGTGCTTCTCACTCACTCACTTGTGCCTCCACTTGCTCGTGGTCTTCATACCATCCTCACGTCTTCCCAGATTGACATTAAAGGAGGTGCTACTCATCACTGAGCTACACCAAATTTTGGCGCCGTTGCTGGGGATCGAGCTTTGAGGACGAGCGTGTGATGGTAAGATGTAGAGTTGACGCGTTGGAGTCATAGGTATCTTCTTCACTTTTATCTATTTTCTTTTGTTTTCCTCATCACCATCATCATCATCACCATATCCGATCTCCATCTCCATCATCGCAAAATTTCAGTTTTTTACTATATCCCCTTCCTCCTTTCATTTCCCTCATTTCACTTGTGAGAGAGAGCGAGAGAGCGAGCTGTTGTGTCCTATTTTCTGCATGCTTTTGGAGTTTCTTGCAGGTTTCAGCATCATCATCCCCTCCAGCACGTCGCGCAGGTACGGAAATGTGCAGAACTGTCTCGCAGTCGCCGACTTCTGTCGATCGCGATTGACAGAAATTCTCACCTTTTGGTAAATCTGAGTGCACCACAGTGGACTAGAGACCCTGCACACCACATTTCCACAAAAATTTTTGAAAAATTTGCAAAATTTCAATCCATCGCGATTGACAGCTCTGTCCGTCGCGATTGACTACCTGTCCATCGCGATTGACTGCCCGTCCATCGCGATCGACTCCTGTCCGTCGCGATTGACTGCCTGTTCGTCGTGATTGACTGCCTGTCCATCGCGACTGACTGCTTATCCATCGCGATCGACTGCCTGTCTATCCGTCGCAATTGACTCCTGTCCATATGATTGCCCTGTCCATCGCGATTGACTGACTCCTGTCCATCGCGATTGATTGCCCTGTCCATCGCGATCGACTCCTGTCCGTCGCGATTGACTGCCTGTCCATCGCGATTGATTGCCCTGTCCATCGCGATTGATTGCTTATCCATCGCGATCGACTGCCTGTCTATCCGTCGCGATTGACTCCTGTCCATCGCGATTGATTGCCCTGTCCATCGCGATTGACTGACTCCTGTCCATCGCGATTGATTGCCCTGTCCATCGCGATTGACTGCCCTGTCCATCGCGATTGACTGCCCTGTCCATCGTGATTGACAGCCAATTTTAGCCATTTTTTTTAGGGTTTTTAAATTGAAGAGTGAGGCTAATTTTGGGCATAAACATTTTACTCTAGAGCACATAAGGAGGCCATAGGAAAACAACTTGGGGAAAACCTGTTGCACAGTGATCCTGTTTGAACCCTGTCTTAACCCTAGAACCCTGAACGGTCATAACTTTTTCATACGAAATCCATTTTTTGAGCTCTAGGGCTTGTTGGAAAGCTCGTGGCATATACTACACGCTGTAGCTCAAGTGTAAGCACCACCTCCTTTACTTGTCAATCCGCGGAGACGTGAGGACCGGTATGAAGACCACGAGCAAGTGAAGGCACAAGTGCGTGAGTGAAAGCACACAAACATACACACACATACACACACACGCACACAAAGTAAGATCAAAGAGAGGAACAATGGAAAGCTTAGATTGCAAAAGAGTTCTCTTACCAAAGTTCTATTCTCTAACAAGCTAACCCCAAAAATGAGCTCTCTAGCTCTTTTTATAGTTTTTTGACTAGTTTTGGCCCTGTCCAGACCTAGTGTCCGGCCTAGTTAAAAATTAGGTTCCAGGGCTTATTTGAGGGCTCAAACGAAGTCTAAAAATTATGAAAATTGGTACGATGGTACTTCTAATACTCCTCAAGCTCGAGGACTCCTCGGCTTGAACAAAATGGAGTTACTAAAAATAGATAATGGTATTTACAATGGTTTTTAGTGATGAAAATCACTATTTTTGTAGGGGATTCTTCTGAAAATTTGACATACACTTCTTGGAGCTCCCTACTTGCTCCCTTTCCTTGTGTGTCCACCTTTTGATGTGCTTCCATGCTTTGTCCTTGACTTTGAGCTTCAACACACGCCCTCAACTGGTTTTTATAAAGATAATGCGTTGATTTTCAGCTAGGGTATTTTGAAGTTGACCATACCCAGGGGGATCAAAGTCAGGGGTCTTAAGAATTGTTTTCCTAAAAACCACTATGCAAATTAGTATTTGTGCTACAGGAATGAGAATCATTGGTTCTGTCTTCGGAATTCAAATCTTAAAGCTAACTTTGGAACTCTTACAGATCTATTGAGAGCATCGGAAGGCGTTCTAAGCAAGTGTAAGTGCACGCTTGGGAACACACTTCCTAGGCATTCAAGGGCAACCAAGCAGGAAACAAAAGGTTGGAAACTTTCAACCCCCTCTGTCCATTCCTAGCTTAGGCTAAGAACGACTAGTGATAGGAGTAAGTCAGGGCAACGATAGGCATCAATCAAGTTGAAGACTACCTATGCACTCAAGTATGATATGATTTCAAAAAATCCACTAGTGGCTTACTCCACTCAGTTGTTATAGTCAAATAGCATAAGCATGAATGTTCCTCGGGTGTAGATTCTTGATACATGTGACAACTTGCTACATATTCATGTACATCGTTTTGCATGTTCAGCCAATACACTCCTTGTCTCTTTAACTCCTATGTGGTTCCACTAACTCCTTTATGCATCCTCCATTTGAAATGGTATATTCCATTTGGGCACCTTCAATATTGGTGTTGAACTCAATCTCCTCTTTAACTCATTGAATGCCTTTTCACACTCTTCTATCCAAGTAAATTGAGTCAACAATCTATACAAGGGTTTAGCAATTATGGCATACATGTGAATAAATCGATGATAATATCCAGAATGACCCATAAAGGCTTGTACTTTACATTCTTAGGTCTTGGAAAATCTAGAATAACTTTGATCTTATCTTCATCAGTAGAGATACCATTCTTGGACACTATATGTCCCAATATCTTTTGTTGTCTTACCATGAAGACACATTTCTCTAGATTCAGACATACTCTATATTGCCTACATTGGTCCAGTATTTTTCCCAATTTAGGTATGTGGGTTGTGTGTTGAGAAGAGTATGTACATAAATCATCTACATAGACTTCCATACTTTTCCTGAGGAATTCCTTGAACACATGACACATTAGTATTTGGAAAGTTGCTCGGGCATTGGTTAAACCAAATGGAATAAGCCTAGAAGCATATACTCCCCATTCTATAGCAAAGGTGGTCTTGTGTTGGTCCTCAATAGCAATCATTACTTAATTATATTATGAAAACCCATCAAGAAAGATGTACACTTCTTTGCCTTCCTTTCCAAAAGATGGTCTATAATGGGTAATGGATAGCTATCCCAAATGGTGGCTTAATTAACTTTTTTGAGGTTAATATTGTTAGATATGCTCAATACTCCATCCTCATGTGACCACAAATGATCCATGGTGCTCTAAGGGCCCTGTTATGAGAGCTCGAACATTTGTGGAACCCTAACTTCTAAGTTAGATGAGGTCTATGTGTGACCGTTGATGGTTATAGATGATCTTTGTGAGCCTAACAATTAGGTTTGGTAGGGCATAAACTTCTAGGAAATTGGGTTTCTATTCAAGGTGAAAATAAAGGCCTTGTGGCATCGTGCGGTTTCCCCATAGAACCTTAATGGGGGGAGTGCAGAGGGGGGCTTGCCCTCTTCTGTGGGGTCCGGGGGTCCTATCCCCCAGCCCGTGGGCTGAGATGGTAGGACTTCTAGTCGTGGAGGTATTATTAGATTGTATATTTTGCTGACTATTGTGTATCTCATGACTTCTCCCCTTGTAAAAGCTATATTATAAGCATGGCCCAAGTTGGGCTTTACATAGCATTGTGCACTAGTAAGCCCTTCAGCTAGAGTCTATCTTGATTTCCATCTAAGCTCCACATTGGGAGCGCTTGGGTGGAAAACATCATCATTGTAACTGCATTATGCTCATCAATCTAAGAATTTGAGTTCTCTATCTCATAGTCTACATCTATTTTTTTCTGCATTTTTTTGTTAACTCTATCTACAGGTCTATTCTACTGTGCATATATTTTCTTACATGGTATCAGAGCTCAGGGGGATTTGAGTGGTGCAGAAGCAAAAATGCAGAGCTTGTAGAAATCTCAACGATAAAAGAGAGAAGATGTCAAGTGGTACATCATCATCTACAACTGGGAATCAAGGTGGTTCATCAATAGGAGTAGGCGGAGCACAAATAGGAGCAGTAGTGATGCCGATCATCCTAACGTTGTGGATATAACTAGAAACCTTCATGAAAGGTAAACTTGATGGTATAAACTACACCCTGTGGAAGTTTAAAATCACTTATATCCTTGATTCATATGAGCTTTTGGAGACTATTCTTGGGACTGATCATGAGACCCAAGAAACACCTGATCCAAATAATCTTGGTCGAATGATTCCTCTTGATGCTGATCTTCTACATGCTTAGAAATGTAGAAATGAAGATGCACTGTGTGCTCTAGTTGCAAGTACTTTTGATAGTGTTATGACTCTCATTCAGCATACTACCAAGGCATGTGAAGCATGGAACATATTGAGAAATCAATATGAAACTTGTAATTAGACATGGATTCAAAACTTGGAGAATTAGCTAGCAGTAGAAAGGTTTGTTGATGGGGAGAATGCAGAGGTGTTTATCACTCACATCAAGAATCTACGAGATCAAATGGCAGGAGCAAATGTTCAAAAGTCAAGTGAGGAGCTAGCTCGACATTGTCTTCAAATCTATCCACCTAAGTTTGATGGTTTGGTAACTGCTCTTAATACTCAAATCAGACCTCAACTACTAACTTTTGAAGAATTCAGTGCCTTACTCGTGGAGGAGGAGCAGGTGCTCAAGGCAAGGAGTGGTGGTAGCAAATGAGATGCTACATTCACAACAAATGCCAAAGGAGACAAAGGTGGACTCTTCAAAAGATGGAGACAAAAAGAAGAACGACAAAAAGAAGATCAAGGGAGAGTGTTTCCACTACAAGAGAGAAGGACACAGAATCCAAGATTGTCGCATCCATGGAATGTTTCTTCTAGGATTCTCATTTCAAGGAGGCTTGGTATTGTTTTTTTTAGGGTGGTTTGAGAAATTTCAATTAATTTTTTACATATTTCTAGTCTTTCCTTCTCAATGTCTCCGCTTGGGTAACTTCTATCATATCTCTCTAGGCTAGGTCCTATCTCTATTCTATTCTGATAAGCTTTCAACCACATTTTTAAGTCTTGAGGCATACGATCCACTAGAGTTGATCGTGCCTCTTCATTCATTTGGTTTTCCTTCACCACATTCATGTCTTGATTGGCCGGTTCACTCAATTATCATTTGGTATCCTTCATACATCTCCCCTTCTATTCAACCATTTTCTTAATCCATTTGCTTTTAATATTTTCCCTTCTTGCTTTCCATCTTTGATTTTTTTTTTCTCTTTGAGGTTTCTGTAAGAAAATAATAGCACAATGGAATAGAACTGTAGACAGAGCTGAGAGAAAAACGTAGCCAAAGATAGATGCAGATTGAGAGATAGAGAATTCAAACTTTGAGATTGCCGAGAGTAATGCAATTACAATGATGGTGCTGTCCACCCGTGCGCTCCCACTGTGGAGCTTAGATGGCGATCTAGACAGACTCTAGATGAAGGGCTTACTAGTGCGCAATGCTATGTAAAGCTCAACCTAGGCCGTGCTTATATAGCTTTTACAAGGCGGTTCAGTATAGATAAACGTAGTCAGGAGATACAAAATAGTTGGTAAAATGTACGATCTAACAATATCTCCACGACCAGAAGTCCTACCATCTCGTCCCTATGTGCCGGGGGGATAGGCCCCCTAGACCCCACAGAAGGGGGCAAGCCCCCCTCTGCACTCCCCCATTAAGGTTCTATGGGGAAACCGTGCGATGCCACAGTGCCTTTATTTTCACCTTAAATGGCAACCCAATGGCTTCGAAGTTTATGCCCTACCTAACTTAATGATTAGGCTCACAAAGATCATCTACAACCATCAACGGTCACACATAGACTTCATCTAAGTTGGAAGTTAGGGTTCCACAAATGTCCGAGCTCTCATAATGGCTTCTCCTCATAATGGGGGCCTTACAACTTAGAGCACCATGGATCATTTGTGGTTACATGAGGGTGGAGTATTGAGCATACCTAACACCCCCCCCCCCTCAATGTCCACCCTATGGTGAACTACCTCCTTGGTCCAATCCCAATCTTTGGAAAGTGTCGAAGAAATTGCTCTCTCCCAAGAGCCTTGGTGAAGATGTCTGCTCCATTTTCTTCAATAGGAAAATAATTGATCTCCACGATCCCGTCCTTAATCAACTCACGCACATAGTGATACTGAATTTCTATGTGCTTGGTTGGATTTTTGGCGATGGCCATGCAACTTTGGTTGTCACACTTCAACTCTGTAGCCTCCTGTCCTTGTATTCCTATGTGCCATAGGATCCTCCTCAACCATACTGCTTCACATGCTGCAACACATGCAGCTTTGTACTCAGCTTTAGTAGAAGATAATGCTATAGTCGGTTGCTTTTTACTAATCCAAGAGAACATCCTTGATCCTAAAGAAAAGCAATATCCAGAAGTTGATTTTCTGGTATCAATATCTCCTGCCCAATCTGAGTCACATTATCCAACTAGAGATGATCCTTCTTCATAAAGAATACCATAATCAGTATTTCCTTTCACATACTTGAGTATCCGCATGCTTGCGTTCCAATGAGTTTGGCAAGGCTTATTAGAGAACCTGCTTACTACTCCAACACCATAAGAGATGTTTGGTCTGCTATTGCACAAGTAGATGAGACTTCCAACTAATTTCTTGTATCTTCCAATATCCACTGGAGATGAAGTATCTTCAATAGATAATTTTGTGTTGACCTCCATAGGTGTAGAAATTTCCTTGCAATCCTCCATGTCGAATGCCTTCAATATCTACCTTGCATACTTTTGCTCACAAATGAAAATCTTCCCTGGTTCCTACCAAACTTCAAGACCTAAGCAATAATGCATTAAGCCCAAGTCTATCATTTCAAATTCTAAACTCAGGGCATCTTTTCTTTGTTGAAGAAGAGCATCATCATTTCCTGTAATCACAAGGTCATGTACATAGAGTACAAGCACAATTTTCTTCACTCCTCTCTTTAGAACATACAAGTTAGCATAAGAAGCACATCTTTTGAAACCTCGATCCAAGAGATAATTATCTATTCGCTGGTACCATGCTCTAGGGGCTTGTTTTAGCCCATATAATGCCTTCTTCAGCTTACATACCTTGTTCTCTGAATGGGGAGCCTCAAACCCTGGTGACTGATACACATATACCTCCTCCTTGAGGTCTCCATTCAGGAACGCTGATTTGACATCCATGTGATAGACTAGCCAACGCTTATGTGTAGCCACAGCTAGTACTACTCAGATAGTAGTCATTCTTGCAGTTGGGAAAAATGATTCACAAAAGTCAATGCCTTCAATTGGTGAGTAGCCCTGTGCAACAAGTCTTGCTTTATACTGTTGGAGCAAGTCTATGACAAGCCCAAGTATTGGCTTGAGTCCTACAAAGTCATAGAAGAAGCCTTAAAATGAAGACAATGTAAAGTTCACTTGTGAACTACCTCTTGTAACTTTTGAAGAGTTTACTTAATGTAAAAGTGAAAGAATCTTAAGTGGTTGAGTCCACTTGATCAAAAAGGGAAAGAGGAGCCACGAATTTGTCATTTGTGGTAGGTAGAGAATCAAATCAATCACTAATTGATTGGAGAGTGATTGAGGGACGTTAGCCTCCCAAACTCAACTATAAATAGATGGCAGTTTTAGTCGTGGTTAGAGAGACCTATGTGAAGACCTCCAAGAGCTGATCTTTATGCCATATCAAGGTGTGATTCAAAGGCACACATATTCATCAGTAATTCCATTGTATTGTACAAGCAATATACTTTCATTTTCATTATCATTTGAGTTCATAATTCCATGTTCTTGTGAAGTGTACTACTCACTGCCATTACTCTCAGTTTTCTCAGTCATATTGCAGAGATGGTTTCTCTGAGCTTGGTGCATCATTTTCAGTTATTTAACTTGGTAAAGTTAGCTCTACAAGTCTACTATATGCTCATCAATTTTCATTTCATTTGGATGTTTCAATCTTCAATTATATTCAATTGAAGTCAACCCTGTCTATCATTTTCACTTCTCTGTCAGGTACCCGACTTTTTCACTCATCTCGTCAGAGCCATTTCTCCGTGGTTACTTATCTAAATTCAATGATTTAAAACTTTTTGGATTTAGCTTACTATCGAGTATCATGATACAAATTTTAATAATCATTGGTTGCTTAAATTTGGAGGTATGTTCATTTGTCTGCTCACTGGTCTCAAACTATAGCAGCCCGTGAAAATCGGGATAATGTCATCACTTGTTAAAACTCATTCTCAGTGTGTGATTCATTATTTTTGATGAAATTACTCTTGAAAGTTAGCTCTTTAAGTTATCTAGACTTCCCCAAGAGGAATTAAGCTAATTGCTGTTGTGCTCAGAGAATTATGCAAAACAGTGGACAGGTGTATGAACCAAAATAGCAAGTTTTTCACCTCTGAGCTAACTCCAACTTATCTGTTTTGATCTATCTTTTTGAGAGTGATCTTCCAAGGTACATAGGGTGTCTAATACATCCATTGGCAAGCTAAAAGGGCCCACCATATACTCCTGGAGTTCAATTGGCTGGTGTAGATCAAGGATTTTGCAACACCTCTTCATCTTCAAGCACATACCTATCTATCTCTTCACAGTGGTATCAGAGCAAGGTTGGACAACATGGCAGATGGATTTCCTTCATCAATTGACAAATTGGACAGAGGTAACTACTCAGCTTGGTCATTAAGAATGGAAGCTTATCTCCAAGTTAGAAGTTCATATGGTTATGTGGCTGGAGATGAAGTTATGCGAAGTTTCAAGAACAAAAGTCAACCAACACAAGAAGAGCAAGAAAGATTGAGCACATGGTGCTCCAAGGATGCACTTGCAAGGTCTTATCTCCTCAACTCTATCTCAGATTTTTTGTTGCCTCACATTAGAAGTTGTAAGACATCTGAGAAAGTGTGGGATGCACTTGAAGCTTTCTTTTCTTCAAGTACTAAAGCTAGGAAGCATCAACTATGGCTGGATTTCACAACTCTCAAGAAGGCTCCCAAACAAAATGTGACTAGTTTTGTCACAAAGCTCAAGGACATAGCAGATCAGTTGGGAAGCATTGGAGAGGTAATAGATGAAGAGCAAATTGTAAGGCAGGTCATCAATGGCTTGAAGGCAGATGACAAATGGGAAGCATTCACCACAGCTATGGATTTGTACATGGACATGCATGTACCTGATTTCAATACACTCATTGGACAACTACTTACTCGAGAGGCAAAGCTTATAAAAAATGGAGAAAGCTCTAAAGGTAATCAATCTTCAGGTTTATACACTGATAAAAGCAAGTCCAAAGATAACAAAGGAATGGCAAAGAAAGTGGATGATGAAGCAGGTACATATCAAGCTAACTATGCAGGTAGAGGAAGACATGGCAGAGGTAGAGGAAGAGGAGGTAGACAAGGCAGGGGGAGATCCCAAGTCTCCAACTCATGTTCTATTTGTGGATTAACTAATCATACAACTGAAAATTGCTTTAGGAATTCCAGGAATCAAAGAGGAAGAGGATACAATAGAGGAAGTTATGGCTACTCAAGAGGAAGGTTCAACAATTATCATGGCAGCTACAACAACTACAATCATTCAAACTATCAAGGAGGCTACAAAGGAAGGAGAGACTACAATAACTACACAGAAGACTCAAACAAAGAGGATTCATTATTGATCATGAACATGGCTATGCCACAAGGTAAATCTGATGAGCATGTTTTCTACATAGATTCAGGTTGTTCAAATCATGTGGTAGGAAATGTGGCACTCCTATCAGATTTAGAAGATCCAAGGAATAAGCATGAGGTACAAACAGGAGATGATACAAAACATCCTGTGGAGAAAATAGGCAATGCCAAAGCACCTGATGGAAACATCAACCTACTCAGTAAGGTACTCTATGTCCCTACCATTACAAAGAATTTGATAAGTGTTGGGCAAATAGTAGAGAAAGGGTTGCAAGTCAGGTTCACAAAAGGAGGAGCATTTGTTGAAGATCCAAGTCAAGGATTCAAAAAAAATGCAAAAGGTGAAAATACAGGTAGATTGTTCACATTTGAATTACAAGACACTAGAAACATTGCTCTCTTTAATTATGGTAGTCAGACACTCACAGAATTGGAAGTATAGCACAAAAGGTTGGCACATATTGGTGAAAGGTCATTAAAGCAAATTTGCAGGGACCGAAGTGTACTTGGACTCCCTAACTTGTCAAAACAACATATGATTTATAAGTGTAGTGCATGTCAATTTGGAAAGTCTCACAGGTTACCATTCATGAAGAAAGGTTATATGCATGAAGATCTCTTGGAGTTGGTTCATACAGATGTATGGGGACCTAGCAAGGAAGCTTCAATATCTGAATCAAGGTATTATGTCTCCTTTATTGATGATTGCAGCAGATGGACTATCCTATTCTTTATGAAACACAAAGATGAAGTTTTTCCATGTTTCAAAAGATATTTGGCTCTTGTGGAGAATCAAACAGGTAAATCACTAAAAAGGCTAAGGTCAGATGGAGGGGGAGAATACTTCTCCCATGAGTTTGATTCTTTTCTTCAAGAAAGAGGAATCAAAAGAGAGGTAACTACAAGGTACACTCTTGAGCAAAATGGAGTGGCAGAAAGGAGGAATAGGACAATTGTTGAAGCTGCAAGGTCTATGTTAAATGAAAAGCATTTACCTAATTACTTATGGGCTGAGGCTGTATCCACAGCCACTTACTTGATTAACTGGTTGCCTTCAAAATCCCTTGATGGGATGACTCCATATGAGGCTTGGAATGGAAGAAGACCAAGCTTAGATCATTGTAAAATTTTTGGATGTATTGCTTTTGCTCATGTTCCTTCACAGGTTAGAGGCAAGATGGATCCAAAGGCAGAAAGGTGTGTATTTATTGGATATGAAAACAATCAAAAGGGCTACAGGTTATACAACCCTACCAACAAAGGATTCTTGGTAAGCAAAGATGTAGTTTTTGATGAGAACAATTCATGGTATGAAGATTCATGCAGGAAGGTCAATTTACCATATGATCTTGAAGAAGATTTTCCAAAGCTTGGTAGAGAACAACCAAAGATTGAAGAACAAGACACCTCGGATGATGATGAAGAATCTCAGATGGAAAAGATCAAAGCATGGAAGTCTTAAGGTAAAGCAAAATTGCAGGAACTTGGACATGAGGCAGAATCATCACATCATGGCCTAAGAAGATCTATGAGGGAAAAGAAAAAACCAGAAAGGTATGGGTTTGACACCTCATTAGTAACTAAACATTCTATCTACATAGCACAGGACATAAACCAAGAGGAGCCATCATCCTTTGAAGAGGCCAAAGAAAAATCATAATGGAAGCATGCAATGAAGGAAGAGATTGAAGCACTTGAGGAAAACAACACTTGGGATTTGGTGCCCAAGACTTCATCCATGAAGGTAATAGGCTCAAGATGGGTCTATAAACTCAAGAAGAATTCTGATGGTTCCATTAACAGGTATAAGGCAAGGCTTGTAGCAAAAGGCTTTGCACAAACTTAGGGAATTGATTATGAGGAGAGCTTCTCTCCTGTGGCAAAGATGCCTACTATTAGGGCTTTTCTTAGTATTGCCTCTTCCAAGAATTGGAAGATACTTCAACTAGATGTAAAGAATGCATTCTTGAATGGTTGGATAACAGAAGAGGTATATATGGCACAACCACCTCGTTTTGAGAATCAAGTTTATCCTCATTATGTGTGTAAACTTAACAAAGCATTGTATGGTCTCAAGCAAGCTCCAAGAGCTTGGAATTTTAGACTTGTTTCATTCTTACAGGACAAAGGCTTTCAACCAAGCAAGGCAGATCCTTCACTCTTTATCAAAAAGAGTAACTTTGAGGTCATCTACTTATGTGTATATGTAGATGATATTATATTGACAGGAAATGATGCAGATAGTATGAAGAAGATCAAAGATCAGATGAGAGAAGAGTTCAAGATAAGTGATTTGGGTTCACTTACCTACTTCCTAGGTTTGGAAGTTGTCTACAAAGATCATGGTTTGTTTCTCACTCAAAGAAAGTACATTAAGGACATGTTGGCAAAATTCAAGATGCAAGATTGTAAGATTGCAGGTACTCCAATGGAGGTCAATCACAAATTGAGCTCACATGAAGGTGAACTCATAGAGGACATCACATCATATCAAAGTCTAGTGGGTAGTCTCAACTATGCCACATTGACAAGAGTAGATATATGTTACAATGTGCGTGTGCTAAGTCAATTTATGCACACACCAAGGAAACCACACATGGTTGCTGCCAAAAGGATTCTCAAGTATCTCAAAGGAACCATCAATGAAGGACTTTATTATCCTTATGTATCTGATTTAGGTTTGAAGCTATTTTCTGATGCAGATTGGGCTGGCTCCAAAGAAGATAGAAGGAGCACTAAGCTTATTTCATGGTCATCCAAGAAGTAACCCACGATTGCTCTCTCTTCTACTGAAGGTGAATACAGAGGTCTTGCCATAGCTACACAAGAAGCTATGTGGATGAAGACATTATTCAATGATCTTAGATTGGAGTTTGGAACTCCAACTATTTATGGTGACAATATGAGTTCTATTCATTTGGCTGCTAATCCTATTTTTCATGCAAGGACTAAACATATTGAAGTTCATTATAACTATGTACGAGAGAAGGTTCTAAGCAAAGAGATTCAAATATCATATGTCTCCACTCATCAACAATGTGCAGATATTCTAACGAAAGCATTGGATGGTACAAAGCTTTGCAAATTCAAGGCTATGATTGGTTTATAGGTAATCTTGGAAGATTGAAGACCTCAAGCATACTTGGCTTGAGGGGGAGCTATTGGAGCAAGTCTATGACAAGCCCAAGTATTGGCTTGAGTCCCACAAAGTCATAGAAGAAGCCTTAAAATGAAGACAATGTAAAGTTCACTTGTGAACTACCTCTTGTAACTTTTGAAGAGTTTACTTAATGTAAAAGTGAAAGAATCTTAAGTGGTTGAGTCCACTTGATCAAAAAGGGAAAGAGGAGCCACAAATTCATCATTTGTGGTAGGTAGAGAATCAAATCAATCACTAATTGAATGGAGAGTGATTGAGGGAAGTTAGCCTCCCAAACTCAACTATAAATAGATGGCAGTTTTAGTCGTGGTTAGAGAGACCTATGTGAAGACCTCCAAGAGCTAAGCTTTATGCCATATCAAGGTGTGATTCAAAGGCACACATATGTATCAATAGTTCCATTGTATTGTACAAGCAATATACTTTCATTTTCATGATCATTTGAGTTCATATTTCCATGTTCTTTTGAAGTGTACTACTCACTGCCATTACTCTCAGTTTTCTCAGTCAGATTGCAAAGATGGTTTCTCTGAGCTTGGTGCATCATTTTCAGTGATTTAACTTGGTAAAGTTAGCTCTATATGTCTAATATATGCTCATCAATTTTCATTTCATTTGGATGTTTCAATCTGCAGTTATGTTCAGTTGAAGTCAACCCTATATGTCATTTTCACTTCTTTGTCAGGTACCCGACTTTTTCACTCATCTTGTCAGAGCCATTGCTCCGTGGTTACTTACTCAAATTCAATGATTTAAAGCTTGTTGGATTCAACGTACTGTATAATACTACCATACAAATTTTAATAATCATTGGTTTCTTAAATCTGGAGTTATGTTCATTTTTCTGCTCACTGGTCTCAAACTATAGCAGCCCGTGAAAATCGGGATGATGTCCTTCCCCAAGAGGAATTAAGCTAATTGCTGCTGTGCTCAAAGAAGTATGCAAAACAACGGACAGGTGTATGAACCAAAATAGCAAGTTTTTCACCTCTGAGCTAACTCCAACTTATCTGTTTTGATCTATCTTTTTGAGAGTGATCTTCCAAGGTACATAGGGTGTCTAATACATCCATTGGCAAGCTAAAAGGGCCCACCATATACTCCTGGAGTTCAATTGGCTGGTGTAGATCAAGGATTTTGCAACACCTCTTTATCTTCAAGCACATACCTATCCATCTCTTCACATATACTTTTCTAGAGTACCATCAGCCTTGTACTTTAGCTTCCAGACCCACTTGGTGCCAATGACTTTACGCTTACGGGGTCGATCCACTAGCTCCCAAGTTCCATTCTTCATGATATTGTTGTATTCTACTTGCATGATAACCCTCCAATTTGGATCATGGAGTGCCTCTTCCACATTGGTTGGTTCCTTTGCTTCTTCTTAAATAAGATCAGCCATCAAGGCTGTGTTTACACTATGGGCACTTGTGCGTCTCTGTTCCTCTATTCTCTATGGTTGCCTCGATCCATCTGGAACCTGTTCTAGTGACTATGGGATGGGGTTTGCAGAATCATAGAGCTACCTCATCGAACATGGCAATGGCTTTTCCACTTGAGTGTCAGCAGGTTGGTGACTTTCAGAATCATCATCTGAAGATGATGCTTCCTTCTCTTGTGTACAAGGGATAGCTCTTGGGCCAAGTTCATAGTGGATTGCCCCTTTGCCTGATGATAAAGTGGAAGCTCTCTTTTCCTCCTCCACTGCATGTGGCTGCTCCTCCTTAAACACCACATCATGACTCGCCATGATTTTCTTAGCCTCAGGTTCATAAAGCTTATAAGCCTTCTTATCTTGGATGTACCCTAAGAAGATACATTTGATGTTTTTTGGTTGAAGCTTGTTTCTCTCCCTATCTGGAACATGTACATAACATTCACTTCCAAATACTTTGAAATGGGAAACATAAGGTTTTTTACCAGTGTAGGCTTCTTGTGGAGTCTTTCCATCAAGTGCCTTGGTGTAGCTTCGATTCAAGATGTAGACAGCAGTGTTGACAGCCTCTGCCCAAAATTGATTAGGCAAACCCTTTCCTTTCAACATGCACCTTGCCATCTCCATGATGGTTCGATTCCGATGTTTTGCAACACCGTTCTGTTGAGGACTATGTGCCACTGTGAGTTGATGCTTGATTCCCTTGCAGAAATCTTCAAACCCTGTTGATGTGAACTCACCACCACCGGTTGTCCTGAATTTCTTCATCTTCTTCCCTGTTTTAGTTTCAACAAGCTGAAGCCATTCTTTAACCTTAACAAAAGCTCGAGCCTTATCGCAAAGGAAGTACACCCACATCTTCCTACTATAGTCGTCGAAAAGTAACATGAAGTAGGAAGATCCACCCAAGGCCTGTGTAGGCATTTGTCTGCACAAGTCAGCATGCACCAACTCTAGAGGATAGCTTGCCGTGTTCTTGCTTTCTTGTGGAAACGCCTTCCTCTGTTGCTTGCCCATCATACACGCTTCACATGGTTCCTTCATTTCTACAATCGATGGTAGGTGTGCAACCATACCCCTGTGATGCATCTCCTTCAGTACAGGGTATCCAATGTGGCCGAATCTCTCATGCCATAGCTTACTTGCGCCCACATTTGTAGTGGCTGTAAGAGCACACAACTCATATAGGTTGTTCCTCCTTATGCCAGTCCCAACAATGTTGTTGTTACCATCCATAATCTTAGCTCTTGTCTTACTAAAAGATACTTCATGACCTTGATCAATTATAGAAGCTACCGAAAGTAGATTTCGTTTTATTTGTGGAGCATACAACACATCTGAAAGCTTTCTGATATCCCCATTAGAGTTAGTGAAAGAAACCATACCTTCGCCCTCTACAGGACATCTTGCATTGTTCCCTACCTTTACTGTGATGGGTTCCTTTAGAGGCTATAAGGAACTGTAAAGGTCTTTTCTACTCGTCATGTGACGAGATGCACCACTGTCCAACACCCATGAGTCATCTGTTCCTGAATCTTCAGTCGAGGAGCACACCTCCTCTATCGTAACAAATAAATCAAGCTTTGTTTCTAATGTGTTGGCAGACTCCTTGCCCTTGCCACCTTTTGAAGAGCCACTCTTCTCTTCTGCCTTCTTGATGCGATAGTCTTGGATTCTATGTCCTTTCTTCTTGTAGTGGAAACACTCACCCTTTGAACTTCTTTTTGTAGTTCTTCTTTTTGTCTCCATCTTTTGAAGACTCTGTTTTGCCTCCTTTGGCATTTGCTATGAATGCAGCATCTCCTTTGCTACCACCACTCCTTCCCTTGAGCTGCAACTCCTCCTCCATGAGTAAGGCACTAAATTCTTCAAAAGTTAGTGGTTGAGGTCTTATTTGAGTGTTAAGAGCAGTTACCAAACCATCAAACTTAGGTGGACAGATTCGAAGACAATGTCGAGCTAGCTCCTCAGTTGACTTTTGAACACCTTCTCCCACCATTTGATCTCGTAGATTCTTTATGCGAGTGATAAACACCTCTGTAGTCTCGCCATCAGCAAACCATTCTGCTGCAAGCTGATTCTCAAAGTTCTGAATCCATGTCTGATTACGAGTTTCATATTGATTTCTCAATATGTTCCATGCTTCACATGCCTTCGTAGTATGCTGAATGAGAGTCAGAACACTATTAGAAGTACTTGTTGAGAAAAATGAGGATCTGAGCTTAAACACACTCTCAAAGAATATATGAGATGAGATATGAGAGACAAATAAGTGAGCAATCCTTAAATCAACAAGAATACAAAGTTCAGTAGTAGAAGCTAACTCAAGCTCAAACTACTTGAAAAGAACAAAGCTGATAACACTATCAAATGAGCTCAATGATACACATGAAGCCAATGTATAAAGGTCAAGAGTGTGTGGTATACACCACTCCACTTCAGTCCCTAGGATGCACTCCACAACTACAAAAAAATGAGTCGACTGTCTCTCAACTCCAGCCCTCTGTCTGTCTGTCGAAAATGCTCAGAAGCCTCTGTTTAAATAGGCATAACTCTCTAATGCGTGGGAGTTCGATGAAAGTGTTTTAGATCCAGATTCTCCATGATATGGGGAACAACTTTGCTGAAGAAACCATTTTGAGATGATGCACGTAGCTCAAGATACAAGCTTCCAAAGTTGGCCTACTGGCCGTTTTCAGCAATCTACCAATTCTCTACCTACCAACTTGCAACCAGCATAACTTGAGTTTGGAGACGAATTTGCAAGAGATTTTAGTGAGCTCATACTTGATATTATGGAGAACATTTTAGTTTTTGAATCAACCAAAAAGGATGCACGGTTAGCGAGATATGATCCATGCAAAACTGCCTTCTAAAAAGGTGTGCTGCTATCTTGAAATTTTTCCTAAATTATAGGAACACTTTTCCAACTTGGCATTGACTTCAAATATGCTTTATTCATGACTATGGCTGATGTGGAAAACATAATAAATCACTCTAAGAATATAATGAACTTTAATAAAGAGTTCAACCTATAATAATACTTTGAAGAGATGATGTGGACTTGCATATTCCAACACTTGTAACAAGAGCACAGAGTGCATCTGCATTTCTATGTTTCCAAGCATGTAGAAGATAAGCATCAGGAGGAATCATTCGATTAGGATTATTTGGATCAGGTCTTTCTTGGGGATCATGATCAATCCCAAGAATAGTCTCCAAAGGCTCATACGAATCAAGAATAGAAGTGATTTTGAACTTCCACAGAGTGTAGTTTGTACCATCAAGTTTACCTTCTGTGAAGGCTCGTGGCCATATCCGCAATGTTGGGATGATCGGCATCATTGCTTCTCCTGCTTGTGCGCCACCTACTCCTGTTGATGAACCACCTTGACTCCCAATCGTAGATGATGACGCGCCGCTTGACATCTTCTCTCTTTTGTTGTTCAGACCTCTGCAACCTTTGCATTTTTGCTTCTGCACCACTCAGAGCCTCCTGAGCTCTGATACCATGTAAGAAAACAATAGCACAGTGGAACAGACCCGTAGACAGAATTGAGAGAAAAACACAGACAAAGATAGATGCAAACTAAGAGATAGAGAACTCAAATTCTCTGATTGCCGAGCGTAATGCACTTACAATGATGGTGTTGTCCAGCCGTGCGCTCCCACTGTGGGGCTTAGATGGAAATCTAGACAGACTCTAGATGAAGGGCTTACTAGTGCGCAACGCTATGTAAAGCTCAACCTGGGTCGTGCTTATATAGCTTTTACAAGGCGGTTCAGTACAGATAAACGTAGTCGGGAGATACAAAATAGTTGGTAAAATATACGATCCCACAATATCTCCATGACCAGAAGTCCTACCATCTCGGCCCAATGCACAGGGGGGATAGGCCCCTCGGACCCCGTAGAAGGGGGCAAGCCCCCCTCTGCACTCCCCCCATTAAGGTTCTATGGGGAAACCGCGTGATGCCATAGGGCCTTTATTTTCACCTTAAATGGCAACCCAATGGCTTGGAAGTTTATGCCCTACCTAACCTCATGGCTAGGCTCACAAAGATCATCTACAACCATCAACGATCACACATAGACCTAATCTAACTTGGAAGTTAGGGTTCCACAAATGTCTGGGCTCTCATAGTGGCTTCTCCTCATAATGGGGGCTTTACAACATAGAGCATCATGGATCATTTTGTTGGAACAAATCCATTACAAGCCTAAGTATTGGCTTGAGTTCTAGGAAAAATAGAAAGAGAAGACAATGTATGGAAATCGAAGAGTTCACTTGTGAACTCACCCTTGTAATTGTTTGATCATTTACTTGATGTAAAAGTTAAAGGAATCAAAAGTGATTGAGTCCACTTGATAAAAATAGAGAGAGAGGCCACAAATTCTGATTTGGAGTTTGGAGAATCAATCAATCTCTAAAAATTAGGAAACTACTTTTAGGTGAGCAAGATTCAAATTCAAATCTTGGCTCCAAAACTCTCTATATATACATGATAGATTAGTCACACTTTTTACGCATGGATCAGCTGAGGTTTATGCCATATCAGAGTCTGGACTCAAGGCACACATTTGTATTTGTAAGTCCTTTGTATTCTACAATCATTATACTTTCAAATCTATGATCATTCAAGTCCATATCTTCATGTCATTGTGAGTCTACTATTCACTGTTATACCTTTCACATTTTTCAGTCAGATTGCAGAGATGGTTCCTCCACATGTAGTGCATCTTTTCTGATGATTTAAGTTGCTAATGTTTTTCTCTAAGTCTACTATAAGCTCACAAATTTTCATTGCTATTGGACTTTTCAGTCTTCAGTTATGTTCATTTGAAGTCAACCCTGTCTATTCATTTTCACTCCTCTATCAGGTACCCAATTTTTTCACTCATCTTGTGAGAGCTGTTTCTCAGTGTATACTTGACTACATTCAGTGATTCAAAGCTTCTTGGATTCAGCATACTGTCTAGTATAAATATATAAAATTTCATAATCATTGGATTCTGGAATCTTGAGTTATTCTCATTTTACTGCTCACTCGTTTGAGTACTGTTGCAGCCCATGAAAATCGGGATGATGCTCTTACTTGTTAAACCTTATTCACATTGTGTGGTTTATCATTTCTGATTATATTAATCTTGAAAGTTAGCCCTCTAAGCTAACTAGATTTCCCTAGAAGGAATTAAGCTAGTTGCTGGTGTGCCCAGAGAATTATTCAAAACATTGGACAGGTGTATGAATCAAAATAGCAAGTTTTTCACCTCTGAATTAATTCCAGCTCATCTGTTTTGATCTATCTTTTTGAGATTGATCTTCCAAAGTACATAGGGTGTCTAATGCCAAGTTTCACGAACAAAAGTGAACCAACACAAGAAGAGCAAGAAAGATTGAGCACATGGTGCTCCAAGGATGCACTTGCAAGGTCTAATCTCCTCAACTCTATCTCAGATTTTTTGTTGCCTCACATTAGAAGTTGTAAGACATCTCAGGAAGTGTGGGATGCACTTGAAGCCTTCTTCTCTTCAAGTACCAAAGCTAGGAAGCATCAACTATGGCTGAATTTCACAACTGTCAAGAAAGGACCCAAACAAAATGTGACTGATTTTGTCACAAAGCTCAAGGACATAGCTGATCAGTTGGGAAGCATTGGAGAGATAATAGATGAAGAGCAGATTGTAAGGCAGGTCATCAATGGATTGAAAGCAGATGACAAGTGGGAAGCATTCACAACAGCTATGGATTTGTACATGGACATGCATGTACCTGATTTCAATACACTCATTAGACAATTACTCACTCAAGAGGCAAAGCTTATCAAAAATGGAGAAAGCTCTAAAGGTAATCAATCTTCAGCCTTATATATTGATAAAAGCAAGTCCAAAGAAAACAAAGGAAAGTCAAAGAAAATGGATGATGAAGCAGGAACATATCAAGCTAACTATGTAGGTAGACGAAGACATGGCAGAGGTAGAGGAAGAGGAGGTAGACAAGGAAGGGGGAGATCCCAAGACTCCAACTCATGTTATATTTGTGGATTAACTAATCATGCAACTGAAAATTGCTTTAGGAATTCCAAGAATCAAAGAGGCAGAGGATACAATAGCGGAATTATGGCTACTCAAGGGGAAGGTTCAACAATTATCATGGCAACTACAACAACTACAATCATTGAAACTATGAAGGAGGCTACAAAGGAAGGAGAGACTTCAATAACTACACAGAAGACTCAAACAAAGAGGATTCATTATTAATTATGAATATGGCCATGCCACAAGGTAAATCTAATGAGCATGTATTCTACAGGAAATGTGGCCCTCCTATCAGATTTAGAAGATCCAAGGAACAAACATGAGGTACAAAAAAGAGATGACACAAGACATCTTGTGGAGAAAATAGGAAATGTCAAAGCACCTGATGGAAAGATCAACTTACTCAGTAAGGTACTCTTTGTCCCTACCATTACTTTGAATTTGATAAGTGTTGGACAGATAGTAGAAAAAGGGTTGCAAGTCAGGTTCACAAGAGGAGGAGCATATGTGGAAGACCCTAGCCAAGGGTTCAGAAGAATAGCAAAGTGTTGGAACTCAAGGTCAAGCACAAGCATGAAAGCACATCAGAAAGGTGGACACACACAAGAAGAAGGAGCAAGTAGGGAGCTCCATGAAGTACATGTCAACTCTTCAGAAGAATCCCCTACAAAACTAGTGATTTCCATCACATTGTAAATACCATTTTCTATTTTTGTAGCTCTATTTTGTGCAAGCCGAGGAGTCCTCGAGCGTAAGGAGCATTAGAAGTACCATCGTACCAATTTTCATAATTTTTAGACTTTGTTTGAGCCCTCAAATAAACCCTGGAACCTAATTTTTAACTAGGCTGGACACTGGGTCTGGACAGGGCCAAAACTAGTCAAAAACCTATAAAAAGAGCTTGAGAGCTCATTTTTGAGGTTAGCTTCTTGTAGATTTCAGCTTTGTAATAGATTTCTTTAGTAATCAAAGTCCTTCCATTGTTCCTCTCTTTGATCTTGCCTTGTGCGCGTGTGTGTGTATGTGTGTGCATGTTTGTGTGCTTTCACTCACGCACTTGTGCCTTCACTTGCTCGTGGTCTTCATACCGGTCCTCACGTCTCCGCGGATTGACAAGTAAAGGAGGTGGTGCTTACGCTTGAGCTACACCAAATTTTGGCGCCGTTGCCGGGGAGAGAGCTTCGAGGACGAGCGTTGTGATGGTAAGATCGTAGATTTGCAACGTTGGAAGGTAAAAAAACTGTCATTTCAGTTCATTTTCTGTTTTTTCCTCTTCATCTTCATCATCATCATCATCTCCACCTTCTTCCACCTTCTTCTTCATAGAAAATTCTTGTTTTTTAGTGCATTTTCACCATCTTCATACCATTTTTCATGCATTATTGTGTGGGAAGGAGTTAGGAGAAGCAAGGGAGAGCAAGCGCTGTGTTTTTTTCATGATTTTCTGCTCATACGGAGCTCGCCATAGCCGGCGCTCAGAAATTTGAATTTCCCGCCAAAAAACGCGATTCTGTGATGAAAATCGCGATTCTGTGAAAATTCAAAATTTTTGAAAAATCACGATTTTCTGTTTTCCCGCCTAAAAGTTGGCTGAAAAAATCACGATTCTGTGGTCATTCTCAGAATCGCGATTTTGTGATTGTGCTCACAATTGCGATTCTCAAAAATCACGATTTTCAGTAAAAAACACGATTTTGTGAAAAAAGGCGATTCTGTGAAAACACGAATTTTTGCTCACAATCGCGATTTTCAAAAACACGATTTTGTGCTTAACATCGCGATTTTCATATCAAAAGAAACACGATTTTCTAAAAACGCGATTTTCAAAAACACGATTTTGTGATCAACATCGCGATTTTCAGAAATACGATTTTATGATCAACATCGCGATTTTCATATCAAAAGAAACACGATTTTCTAAAAACGCGATTTTCAAAAACACGATTTTGTGCTCAACATCGCGATTTTCATATCAAAAGAAACACGATTTTCTAAAAATCACGATTTTCAGTAAAAAACACGATGTGTAATCACGATTTTTTGCTCAAAATCGTGATTTTCTAAAAACACGATTTTGTGCTCAACATCGCGATTTTCATGCCAAAAACACGATTATGAGAAAATACGATTTCAGCGGGCTCAAAATCGCGATTCTCACAAATCACGATTTTCAGCAAAAAACACGATTCTCTAAAACACGATTTTGTGCTCAAAATCACGATTTTCATGTCAAAAAACACGATTCTCTAAAACACGATTCTGTGCTCAAAATCGCGATTTTCATGTCAAAAAATACGATCCTCTAAAACACGATTTTGTGATCAACATCGCGATTTTCATGTCAAAAAACACGATTTTCAGTTTTCTGAGTTCACAAAATCGCGATTCTCTGAAAGTTCACAAAATCGTGATTCTCTCAAAGTTCACAAAATCGCGATTCTCTGAAAGTTCACAAAATCGCGATTCTCTGAAAGTTCACAAAATCGCGATTTTCTCCAAAGGTCCTGTTTGCCTGTTTTGACCCCCAGGAGCCTGAATTGGCATAACTTTTTCATCCAAAGTCCATTTTCTGAGCTCTATAGCTCGTTGGAAAGCTCGTTTCAAATCCAAGAATAACGCGTTGATTTTCAGATAGGATAATTTGAAGTTGGGCATCAAGTGGGACTAGGAAACCAGGGGGCTCCCAAGGATTTTTGAGCAATACCAAGGGGGAGAAAATTGTGTCATGGGAAAGAAAAAAGCAAAAGATAGAAGAAAAGGGGCTAAGATTGAAAAAAAGGAGGGAGATAAACATGAAATACATGAGATAATATCACATAAAGGTGAAACATCTAGAGAAAAATTGCAAGGAGTCGAGGAAACGGGGGAAATGTCTAAGGGGGTTGGATCCTTATTTGCAACAAGAGAATATGATAATACTTTTGTGGATATCAGAATAGGATATGACCATAGAAGGTTGGGTGTTTATATCAATCCTAATTGTGAGTGGAATTTAATTCATATTGACCTAGTGACCATTATCTTTGAAAACATTCAACCAACAACTCATCCTTCTATCCTCATGGACGGGGAACATTATGAATGCATGGGAAAAGTTGTGTTGCCTGTTATGGTGGATGATATGCAATTTTTGGAAACATTCTTTGTCATGGATTGTATAGATGAAGACTTGATCATTGGGACCCAAAGGTTCATTACACAAAATCATGAAGGATTTGAGGTGCCTTCTCCACCTATTATCCGTGCTTCTACATATATGTATATGGAAAATCCTAATGACTATCCACCTTATGATAATTGGGGGCAAAATCATCTTTTCAAAGAGTGTACTTTTCATGAAAAAATTTTTCTTTCTACTCATGTTTCTGAATCTAATCCTTCTTTGAGTAAATCACAGGAAACCTTAGAGAATGGAGAAATGGAGGACTCCAAGTGTTTGGGGGATGTGAAAGGACCCTCTCTTCCTGTAAGTTTGGATTCCCCTCATGAAATCATAAGCAGGGATGATCTACACTCATATAATCAAGAAGGACATGATCAAGAAATACCAGGTATCATTGGTGTGGAGAATAATGTCAAACTGATGGTCAATCATGGCAATGCATCACCCATTTGTACATCTAGAGATTCAATGTGTAATACGGACAAATGTATTGATGAATCTCTAGATCAATCTCCAACAACACTACCCATTGACCCCTTGCATAAGCCTGATGAATGTATAGAAAACCAACCTTTGTTGCATTCCCCATGTAAAGATGAGTTTTCTCAAAAAAATCACATAGAAGGCCCAAAAGACCCTTACATTAAGAAACACTAATCACATTTTCTTGGTAATGTCAAGCAAATTTGGGTGGCCAAGAAATTACTTAGAGCCCAACCAAATTGCACTATGATATGGGTACCAAAGAAAGCCCTTGCACAAAATCAGTCCCCTCACACTAGACTTCAAAATCTATGGTCTAGGTCTACCATGACTTATCCTCAAGAAAGACCACTTCCAATCCAAGGATCCCAAGCAAGCAAGCCTAAGCTCAGAAAAAATCCAAGGGGGGACTTCAAGGCAACAACCTGCACAACAAAGACACCAAGGCGAGGTAAAGGACTGAATCAAGCACAGAGCTCCAATAAAGATCAAAGAACCTCTTCTGCAAGGATATGGGTTTGGAAGGCGAAAGTACCGATAGCATCCACCAAAATAAAGAGCCAGCAACGATGGATCAAACCCTCACGAAATCATTCAAACATGAAGCGGCCAAAGGTGATCTCTACGGAGTCGCAGACCGTTCTCAAAGGGATCCCTATAAGGAGGAATGATCAGTTGTCATCTCGAGATACAATGGATACCTCCAACAAAGATGGCATCAATATCTGCAAATAACATCGAAAGCCTCGACGAGCGACAACCATGTGCTCCTTGCACAACCCTGTCTTTTGCACCATTCAGGTCATGCATTTCCAAAGTATGCATTAATATAGGGCCACATTACACGGCCGTGCATAGACACACTTGAGAATCCCAAGCACAAGAGCACGGTGACATATGTCAAATATTTCTATTGATACTAACTTTTGTGTTCTTGTTTTGTGACATTGTTTCAAAAAAAGAAGAAAGAAAAAAAAAAGTGAGAGAAGAAAAGCGAGAGAGAGCTCGTTCCTAGGTTTGGCTTATGGAACATGAATGAGTCATGCTTATGTGGACCATCAACCAGGGCATTCATCGACAATGATAAACCAACCAATGGTCCATCATGATGAAAGGTGTACAACACGAAGAGATCCGCATCGACTGACCTTTCCTTATGGTAAGAATCTCCTACTTGGGCCACATTATAACCATGATAGAGTAGGAAACCTTGTCATCAGCATACCCTTGAGCACGTAGCTCAAGACCCCAAATTTTTGCACCATACTTCTTCCAATGCATTTTCCAAGTAAGCATGCATAGGGCTACATTACAAGGCCGTGCATAAGGCACATACTTTTTTCAACCCATGCACTAACACACTTACCCATCATTCACTATGGGTTATGAGTACTTGGCATGACTACTCTGAACATCATCTTTAGAAGAGCTAGAGGACATCCTGGGGGCAACATCAATACCTAGGAAGCAATTCGAAGCTAGTAGTTGCTCCACTCAATCTTGATAACCTCTTTTGAGCAACTCACAATCTTTGAAAGCTCACAACGATGCATTCATGCGGAATCCACGAAAGAAGCACATACCAAGGGACTACAACTTGCAAAAGCTTGCAGTGACAAATGAAGAACCGGACAACCAACGCTTCCAAATTTGGAAGATAGATGGCTCTTGTTCACACAGAATGGATACTACCTCTCAAAGCACTACATGGAACAACCACTACAACAAGGGTCTGTCAGGGACGACAGACTCGAGAGGGAGGGGAGTGTTGGAACTCAAGGTCAAGCACAAGCATGAAAGCACATCAGAAAGGTGGACACACACAAGAAGAAGGAGCAAGTAGGGAGCTCCATGAAGTACATGTCAACTCTTCAGAAGAATCCCCTACAAAACTAGTGATTTCCATCACTAAAACCATTGTAAATACCATTTTCTATTTTTGTAGCTCCATTTTGTGCAAGCCGAGGAGTCCTCAAGCGTGAGGAGCATTAGAAGTACCATCGTACCAATTTTCATAATTTTTAGACTTCGTTTGAGCCCTCAAATAAACCCTGGAACCTAATTTTTAACTAGGCCGGACACTGGGTCTGGACAGGGCCAAAACTAGTCAAAAACCTATAAAAAGAGCTTGAGAGCTCATTTTTGAGGTTAGCTTCTTGTAGATTTCAGCTTTGTAATAGATTTCTTTAGTAATCAAAGTCCTTCCATTGTTCCTCTCTTTGATCTTGCCTTGTGCGCGTTTGTGTGTATGTGTGTGCATGTTTGTGTGCTTTCACTCACGCACTTGTGCCTTCACTTGCTCGTGGTCTTCATACCGGTCCTCACGTCTCCGCGGATTGACAAGTAAAGGAGGTGGTGCTTACGCTTGAGCTACACAAAGGGAGAAAAAATAGGTAGATATTCACCTTTGAGTTGCAAGACACAAGGAACATAGCTCTCTTCAACTATGGTAATCAAACACTCACAAAACTAGAGGTATGGCACAAGAGATTGGCACATATTGGTGAAAGATCATTAAAACAAATCAGAGTCTGGACTCAAGGCACACATTTGTATTTGTAAGTCCTTTGTATTGTAGTTCTACAATCATTAGACTTTCAAATCTATGATCATTCAAGTCCATATCTTCATGTCATTGTGAGTCTACTGTTTAGTGCTATACCTTTCACATATTTTCAGTCAAATTGTAGAGATGATTTCTCTACGTGTAGTACATATTTTTTGATGATTTAAGTTGATAAAGTTTTTTCTCTAAGTCTACTATAAGCTCCCAAGTTTTCATTCATATTGGAGTTTTCAATCTTCAGTTATGTTCATTTGAAGTCAACCCTTTCTGTTCATTTTCACTCCTCTATAAGGTACCCAATTTTTTCACCCATCTTGTCAGAGCTGTTTCGCAGTGTCTACTTGACGAAATTCAGTGCTTTAAAGCTTATTGGATTTAACATACTGTCTAGTATAGGCATACAAAATTTCATATTCATTGGATTCTTGAATCTTGAGTTATTTTTATTGTATTGCTCACTAGTCTGAGTACTATTGTAGCCCGTGAAAATCGGGATGATGCTCTTACTTGTTAAACCTTATTCACAATGTGTGGTTTATTGTTTCTGATGAGACTACTCTCCAAAGTTAGCACTCCAAGCTAATTAGATTTCCCCAAAAGGAATTAAGCTAATTGCTATTGTGCTCAGAGAAATATTCAAAACACTAGACAGGTGTATGAATCAAAATAGTAGGTTTTTCACCTCTGAATTAATTCCAGCTCATCTGTTTTGATCTATCTTTTTGAGATTGATCTTCCAAGGTACATAGGGTGTCTAACACATCCATTGGCAAGCTAAAAGGGCCCACCATATACTCGTGGTCATTTGGCTGGTGTAGATCAAGGATTTTGCAGCACCACTTCATCTTCAAGCACATATCTATCCATCTCTTCACACATTTGTGGTTACATGAGGGTGGAGTATTGAGCATATCTAACAGTTTCAAAAGATTCTTTTGAATCTTCTACTACTTGAGTTTAAGATTCCATCTCATTTTCTATCTCTAGACTATTGGACCTTTGATTTTCCATGTTTTCTTTTGTTTTGGCTCTAATGATGTCTTTGAATGACACAATGTATGCCTTATCACTCTATGAGAAGTCTATTAACTTAATTACATTGGTCTGAGATGTGGGCGATGCTTATGATGGGTTCTTGGGGTAGTCTCTAAAAAAGTGTTCTTTTCCACAATCACTGCAATACCCTTCCCAAACTCTTGGGGGTGGTGGGTGGTAAGGCATCATACACTCCCTAATAAAATGGTCTCCTCCACATCTATAGCGTGGTACTCTAGGGACAGGTGGCCTTGTCGTAGGTCTTTTGAAAGTGTGAGCTCTCCAAGATAGATACATGAGGTTAGAATATTCAGATCCATAAGTGTTTCCATAACTATCATGCTCATAGTACTCTTGTTCATAAGAAGATTCATACTCTATGAGATTTTGATCATAGGAGTAGTAGTCTCCATAGCCATGTTCATAGCCTTGATTTAAATTTTTTGCACTTGTCAATGGTGGCACATATACTATAGCTCTATCTAGGTTGTTTTTGGGTGGTTGTATTTGACATGTACTGGATTCTAAGGATTCGAAGAGGATCGCCCTAACAGGGGTTGAGGTTGGTTGTATCTGTGATGCTCATATGGTCTTGGAATCATGGGTGGTCCTTGATATGGAGCATATCTTGGAGCCTTCATGCCTTTCTCTTTCTCTGTGGGTATCCAAATGGTCTATATGGAGGTGGTGGGGCTGGTCTAGATTGTCTATTATAAGGGCAATTTTTGGTGGTATGATTGGTATACCTTAGTTCAATATGAAAATATAGACTAGGTCCTTAACCATGTTGCCTATTATATTGGTATGGCTATGGGGTAATGTTGGGGGATTCTTGGACAAGAAGGGATTTGAGTGTTTGTAGGAGAAAAGGAAAAGACAATAAGAAAGATACACACTCGAAGCCTCTGTCGATTGATTATAAGAAGACAAATACAATGGTGATGCACAATACAATCCAATGCGTCTATGCAAAATCCCACAGAATGCTTAATCACAAAATACCAAGTACCCAAGGGTCTTGTTGCTGTCGGCCTTCTTTGCACCAGACCTCCACCTTCTCCAAGCCTACACTTGTGCACACCTTGCACCAAGCTTCCAATAAGGGGGAGGGATGGACACCTTCTATCGGCACGCGCACAGCTTCAATGAGACCTTGGGATCCTTGGGGTGAATAGCTTCATGCTTCTCTGCACACTTCCTTAGTCACTCTTCATGCACACCTTGCACTTCACTTCTCTGCGTCGAACATTGTGTGTCTCTTGCAATTCTCTCTCTTGCCTAACTTAGACTATGCTCACGTTGCTTAGTCTTTCTTAGTCCAAGAATAGTCCTTGCCTTGATTTGAGTGTTGATTCATGTACGCTCCTAACTACAAGAGTATATTGGTGCTCACTTTGATGTCTCAAGATTGTCTCCAAAAGTGGGCAGCCAACGAATCCCTATTTTGTCTTGTAGTGACTTTAGAATAAAACAAAACTTTTAATTGGGGGGCCATACTTTCACTTTTGCGTACGCTGCCGCTTCACATACCTTCACATTTTGCCTTTTAATTCTTCACTTGTGCACCTAAGAGAGGGTTCACGTGAACCTTCCAAAAAACTTTAAAAACACTTTTGAACCTTAGGGAAATTACAAAAATACCTTGCAACCTGCAACCAACTTTCTTCAATTCTACCCTTTGTGGACAATTAATTGTGCACTACCTGTGCACCTTGACACCGGAACTTTGAACACTTTGACTTTGCCCATGTTTACTTTGATCTTGACTTTATTGACTTTGACTCCTTTGACTTTGACTCCTTTGACTTTGACTCTTTTGACTTTGACTATGGTTGAATTTGATCGTGATGGACTGACCAATATGAATTTTAGGGGCTCAACAGTTGCCACCACCTAATGTGCTCTCCGTCCTAGAGAGCTACAACCAAAACTCTGAGCAGATATGACACCATGATTCATGTGCTGCAAAATCTTCAAAAGGACAGCTGAGTAGTTACCAAGTCCACCAGAAGTAGGAGAGAACAATACAACACCAGAGAAGAACCAAAAGTAGAGAGGCTGCATAGAAAAGCAAAGGAGGGCGAATGGAGGGTAGGAAGAGGGGGGAAGGAAGGACTGAGGGGGATGAGATTGATAGGGCAGGGAGGGTTAAGGATTGGGCTAGGTAGAAGGGTAAAGGGAGGGTGAGGGAGTAGGACTATGGGCTTTGTAGAGGGCCAAAATTATAAAACAGTAGAGCTATAGGGGTTGCATATGTGAAATTTTGAAACAAAAGTAAAAACAAAGTGAGAATAGACTATGTGGACCATGTGGTTAATGAAAAGCATGTGAGAAATGTGCTCAAAATATGTGGGTTTTGACCAAAAGTCAGAGAAAAGGTAGGATTTTGGAAAAAATAAGGCTGAAAATGAGTTTAGAGGTGCCAAAATACACGAAAATGACTTCAAGTTTTAAAAAAATGGCCATCCAAGGCACAATCTAAAGCCAAAAGCATGGACCATAGAAAATGAAAATATATATATATTTTAGAGGGGAGGGGGGGACGGTGGGGGTGGGTGGGGGAACGGTGGGGGTGGGGGGGGGGGGGGGGGGCGGTGAGGGGTGGGTGGGGGAACGGTGGGGGGGTGGGTGGGGGCCAGTGGGGGAACGGTGGGGGAACGGTGGGGGAGGTGGGTGGGTGGGTGGGTGGAGGAATGGTGGGGGGTGGGTGGGGGAATGGTGGGGGGGGGGACGGTGGGGGCTGGGTGGGGAAATGATGGGGGGTGGGTGCGGGGTGGGGGGGCGATGGGGGTTGGGTGGGGGAACGGTGGGGGGTGGTTGGGGGAATGGTGGGGGAATGATGGGGGGTGGGTGGGGGGAACGGTGGGTGGGGAAATGGTGGGGGGTGGGTGAGGGGGGCGGTGGGGGGTGGGTGGGGGGCGGTGGGGGAACGGTGGGGGGTGGGTGGGGGGTGGGTGGGGGGGTGGTGGGGGAACGGTGGGGGGTGGGTGGGGGCGGTGGGGGTTGGGTGGGGGAATGGTGGGAGGTGGGTGGGGGGTGGGGGGGTGGTGGGGGTGGGTGGGGGAACGGTGGGGGGGCGATGGGGGGGTGGGTGGGGGAACGGTGGGGGGATGGTGGGGGAACGGTGGGGGGTGGGTGGGGGAACGGTGGGGGGTGGGTGGGGGTGGGGGGAGGGAATGGTGGGGGGAGGGAATGGTGGGGGGATGGTGGGGGGTGGGTGGGGGAACGATGAGGGGTGGGTGGGGTGCAATGGGGGAACGCTGGTGGGTGGGTGGGGGGGCGGTGGGGGGGTGGGTGGGGGGTAGGGGGCGGTGGGGGATGGGTGGGGGAACGGTGGGGGGTGGGTGGGTGGGGGTGGGGGGCGGTGGAAGGGGGTGGCGGTGGGGGACAGGGAGGGGGTGGGGGCGGCGGTTTTTTTTTGGGGGGTCGGAGGCGGGGGTAGGGGTAGTTTTTTTTGGGTGGAGGGGGCCGGGGGCGGGGGCGGTGTTTTTGTTTTGTTGGGCGAAAAAAAATCCATGGATTATTTTTTTTAATACCCAAAATTGGAGAAAAATCCCTTACAATCCAAAACAAAATACAAAAAAATCTAGAAAAATTCTCAAAAAATTCTCAGAAAATTCCCTACATGTCTAGGCCATTTTCCTCACTCAAAACCAAAGAGAGCTTCCTTTATGCCTCCAATTAGGCAAGAAAATGACATTTGAAATGGATGAAAATTGCTAGAAAAATTCTAAAAATGCTTGAAAAACTCCCAAAAAATTCCAAAAATTGTACTTATGCAAAGGCTATGAAAGGGTTGCTAAAATTGCTGAAAACTCAAAGGAACAAGTATGATAGTGGATAAAAACTACTAAAACTTAAGCAAAAATGACATGAGAAGGCTATGTACAGCCTGGACTAATTTTGCAGGTTCCAGGTGATCCATGTATCTTCATATGTGCGGATGATAGGCCTTGAGCCTTGAAATATTGACCAATGGCAGGGCATCTCCTTTTAGCATCTCTAACTCCATAGCACCCCAATTTAGCATTGTTTTAAGTCAATAATGTCCTTCCTAGTTTGGAAGCCATTTTCCCCTCTCTTGTGTTTGGATTTGAGGTCTATGGAGAAGAACTAACATGCCTGGTTGTAAGTTGTTGTTCCAAAGATTCCGATCATGTGCCTCCTTCCTCTTCATTTGAGTCTCTATCAATTGTTTTGCAGCATTAAGGCGTATCTCTTCCACTTTATGTTGTGCTCCAAGCCTCTGAGAGACATCACAATCTTTCTTTCCCTGCATGAATGCTACTTTTGGTGATCCATGTAAAAATTCAAAGGGTTCATTTGGCAATATCCCATAAACCAATTGGAATGGAGAATATCCAGTGGCCTCTTTGTAAGCTAACCTATATGCCCATAGGGTACCTTGATAAGCAATGCCCTAGGAAGTGAGCTGTAACATACATTCCTTCCTTAACATTGCAATTAATACCTTATTAGTTGATTCTGCCTATCCATTAACTCTTTGGTAATAGGCACAAGAGGTCCTATGTAGAATTCTGTATCTGTTGAAAATTTCTTGTAGGACCTTATTCACAAAATGAGTACCTTGGTCTGTACAAATTTCAAGTGGACATCCAAACCTGCAAATGATGCTACTGTAAATGAAAAGAGCAACACTTTGAGCGGTACAGTCAGGGGAGGCAATAGCTTCAGCCCACTTTGTCGCATAGTCTGTGGTGATCAATAGATACTTCTCTCTTTTTGGAATCGACGGAGGGTAGATGGGCCCTACAAAATCTAGCCCCCACTTCTCAAATGGTTGCCAAGAAGTGGAAATAATCAAGGGGTTGTGCCTCTGCTTTGTTGGCTTGCGTCCACACCTCTGATAAACATCACATGCTTTTCCCCATTCCTCTGCATCTTTGAATAATGTAGGCCACCATAACCCAGCATCAAGGATCCTCTGACTCATAATATGTCCTGGAAGGTGCCCACCACCTGTTCCTTCATGTGCAGATTGAAGGACTTCCCTCACTTCTTCTTCTTCCATGCACTTCCTAAACCTGTTGTCCTTTCCCTGTTTATATAATTTTTCTTCAATGAAGGTAAAAGGTCTTCTCTTGATTAGCAGTCTCTTTCTAAGCACATCACTTGCCTTCTCTGGATACACTCTAGTTTTAATAAAATTCTTGATATCATTATACCAACCTTGAGCTTGTACAACGAACATATTAGCATCTAGAAAATCATCATTGACTCCAATTGCTTGATCCATCATATTGATCCTGGATAGGTGATCTGCCATGACATTTTCTTTACCTGGTCTATGGACTACAAAAAAATCAAACTCCTGGAACAAAAGTAGCCACCTCCATATCCTCCCACTTGCTTGTGGCTTGTTCAATAAATACCTGAGTGGTTGATGATAACAAACTTCACACCTAGCAAATAATGACGAAATTTTTGTACGGCAAGAACCATTGCTAGAGCTTCCCTTTCTGTTGTGCTATAATTTTTTTCAGCTTTAGTCAAAATTCGACTAGCATACTGAATAGGTCTGTCAAGTTTGAATTCTTCACTATGTTGAGCCAAGACTGCACCCACTACATATGCACTGGCATCTACATGCACATGAAACGTATTTGACCAATCTGGGGTTATAAGAAATGGTGCAGCCACCAATTTGGACCTTAATGTCTGATAAGCATTCTCTTCTTCTTCTTCCCATTTAAAGGGTACTTCTTTACCTGTAAGTCTAGCTAATGGCCTGGCTATCTCTGCATACATTTTTATAAATCTTCTGTGGTACCCAGTATGCCCCAAGAAGCTTTGAATCTCTTTAGGAGATTTGGGTTTAGGTAACTTTATTATAGAAATGATTTTATCAGGATCTGGAGCCATACCTTTAGCAGATACCACATGTCCCAAGAGAGTTCCTTCTGTCATAAGGAAATGACATTTGTTTGGGTTTAGCTTTAGTTTAGTCTCCCTACATCTTTTAAAAACATTCTACAGCTGTCTCAAGTGATGGTCCAAGCAATCTAAAGGGGTCTCTTTGTGAGATCCTGAAAAGGAAGAAAAGTGATCCATGAAAATTCTAAGTGTTTCTAGAAATAAGGGTCCAAAAATGAGGTTGACAGTTCTGTTAAAGGTTGCTGGAGCATTTCTGAGTCCAAAGCGCATTTTTACATACACATATGTTCCCCAAGGTGTGATAAAAGCAATCTTTTCACGATCCTCTAGGTGTATGGATATTTTATTATAGCCACTAAATCCATCCATAAAGCTATATAATGCATGCCCAACCACTTCTTCAATGACCTGCTCTGCAAATGACATGGGGAATTCATCTAGAATGGTCACCTTGTTGAGTGCTCTAAAGTCAATACAAATCCTAATTTTGTTGGTATTCTTCTTTGGTACTATAACCATAGGTGAAAGCCATTCTGAGTGTTCCACAAGAATGATGATTCCTGCATCCTCCATCTTCTGTATTTCCACATAAACAACTTCAACATACTTTGGGTTAAGTCTATAACTCTTTCCACTTATTGGTTTGGCTCCATCAATTAGAGGGATTCTGTGCTCTCCATAATTGGCAGGTACTCCTTCTAGATCTTTATAATGCCAAGCAAAAACATCTGCATAGTGGGTCAAGAAAGATTTTACCTTTTCAAGGAGCTCTGGGTGGCTCCACATCCAAGTGGCCACCAAAACTGGACGATTATTTTCTTGAGTGCCTAATTGTATTTCTTTGACAGGGTTTCTCTCTACCATGGTATCTTCATGCTCATCTCCAATCTTGTTTTCTTCCAATAGCTTTTCAGGCATTGTTGCATAAGCAAGAGTGTTCTGGATCTCAATGTATTTCTCATTGTCCTGCATCCATCCTGCAGGGATTTCTTGAATTGATAAAGAACATTCTTCACTAGTATGTTTTACCTTGTCTTTAACTTTAGTAACTTCCTTCTCTGTTGTTGTTGCCTCATACTCCAAGTTGCATTTGAGGGGTGTCTTCCTCCCCCTTCTGTGGTCTGTGATGGGCTCTCCCAATCCATCAACAAGAAGAAGAGTTGCCTGCTTGGAGCCAATTTAGAATATCTTCTTCTTCCTCGAATTCTATTTGGGGTTGGTCCTCCGTTTCTGGTTCCATGCAAATGCCAACTGATTGCATCATGCTGGTGTTCTCTTGATGATCTGGGCCCTCCTCTAAATGCATTTGTGTCAGTTCTTGCCCTTTCTTTTGTACCCACATAGTGTCTTTACCCCAATCATGGATGACACTTGCATGCCTCAGCCATGGTCTTCCAATTAAGAGGGGAAATCCTCCTTCAACTTGGGCAGTCTTAATACCACAAAATCTAGAATGAAGAGATTACCTTGTACTTCCAGTGGAACTTTTGGGATCACTCCCAGTGGCCTTACTTTACTTTGATCTGCCAAAGTAACAGTGAAGTTTGCAGGTCTTGAAGGGTGTAGTCCAATCTTTTCCATTGTATGTTCAGGCATCAAGTTAATACCAGAACCACCATCCACAATAACTCCTTGAAACTCATGACCTTTTGATAGATACTGACAGTCAAGGGCTCTTATAATCTATAAGGGGTGCTTCCCCTACAATTTTACCTTTATGCACAACAATAGTCTTTGCCACTAAACTTGTAGTGGAAGCCTCATCAATTATCTGCAATAGTTCTGACCTGAATTTCCCATCCATCTTTATTAAATAAAAAATACTAACCTCCTTTTTCATGGACTTGAGTAGTTTTGAAGATTCTGATTCCTTAAGAGCATGGGCTCCAATTGACTTATCAAACTCCTCATGAGCCCTGTTGAATGCATGCCCAATGGCATCACTCGTACATATGAGATCTCCTTTTTGCCTTGTATCTGCACATCTAGTGACTTTGTCTTCAAATGTCTCTTTGTCTTTATTCAATCCATTAATCCTTTATTCTTGACCTATTTCTACTTGGGCCTTCACCTTGTTTCTTGTCTGCACTGTAAAAGAGTCAATTTCTTCTAACTGTACCACCCTGGTAGATGGTGATGGCCCATTGACTTGATCTAACATTTCTTCTTTGTGCACAGAAATCATTTGAATGTGGGGCCCAGATGAAGATGTCTGGTTCTTAGGACAACAATTAGTATAGTGGTCTCTAGCCTCTAGGCAGTTCCTGCAAGGAGGGGCATTTTCTGGTAGAGTGCACCTACTTTGGTAGTGCCCACATTCTCCACATCTGAAACAAATAATTGGCCTCCTAGGCCCATTTCCAAAGTTATTCCTCTGTCTAGGGTTATAATTGTTACCTTGATTGGGTGCAGCTACCATCACATTTGCTGGTGGTAGGGGTCCTCCTTGTGTCCAATATGTTGTTGCAGACATTCCTCTTGATTGGCATTCTTGAGCCTCATGACCAGCTTTGCTGCATAGTTGGCAAGTTACACTTAATAGAGGACATTCACTTACTATATGACCTTGCTTGCTGCACATGGTACACCAAAGTCCACTCTTGATGCCACCCCCTTTGAGTTCCTGTAACTCCTGTCGCAGTTGAGCCAATTCCTCTGCTTGGGCTTCCTCCTCCTTTTGGAGCTTCAATGCCTCAATCTCCCTCCTCAACTGAGTAACAACATTCTCCTCCTCTTTTTGGGGCTTATTCCTTTTTAAGCCCTCCAGCTCTTTCCTTAGTTGGATTATTGGATCCTCCATTTCTGTAGAATAGGGTAGTTGAGAAGAAAGTGCTCCATATTGTTGCCTTATCTGCTCTAGTCGTGTAGCTGTGTTGATGAACTCCTCTATGGAGGCTATGGGCAACACTAGTTCCTTTATTTTACATTGGGTGGTCATTGGAAGTGGCTTACCTACCATTTCTTAACAAAAAAATCATGTGGAGGATCTGGCAACTTAGCCATTAGTGCCTTGGCCCTAGATACAAACTCTGGAAATTTTTCACCTCGACCCAGTCTCAAGTTTTCTAATTCCTCTATGATGATCTCTACAGTATTTCCATGCTAGATCTGAGTTTCGAATGCATCTTTCATTAAATCCTAAGTGGTAAAATGGTTCTGAGCAAACTGGTTGAACCATTTGTTTGCTAACCCTTCTAATGTGGCAGGAAAGAGTATCAAAAAGGCATCCTCTCTTCCCATTAAGCGTCTAGTTTTGCATAGTGCTAAAAACCTTCTAATATGCTCGTCCAGATCTTCCTGAGCTAGGCCTTTAAAAGAAGGAAATTTTATATTTAATCTTGATAGTAGGGTTTCCAAGTCTACCTGACCTGCCATGCTCTTTAGTGATGAGGTTGACGAAAGTGGACAGGTGATCCTCAATGTTTGGGACTGGGTTGCGGTCATGAGCTGTTCATAGCCCTCTTAGTATGAGATAATTGATAAGAATATTTACCTCTTACTCCAATAAAGTAGTACTATCGACACTTAAGCTCTTCAACCCTTTACACTTGGCTTCTCCTATGCTCAAATCCCCTTGGAGTCCCACCGGGCATGCCAAATTTTGTTGGGGGATCCTTGGACAAGAAGGGATTTGAGTGTTTGTAGGAAGAAAGGGAAAGACAATAAGAAAGATACACAATGGAAGCCCCTATCGATTGATTATAAGAAGACAAATACAATGGTGATGCACAATACAATCCAATGCTTCTATGCAAAATCCCACAGAATGCTCAATCACAAAATGCCAAATACCCAAGGGTCTTGTTGCTGTCGGCCTTCTTTGCACCAGACCTCCACCTTCTCCAAGCATGCACTTGTGCACACCTTGCACCAAGCTTCCAATAAGGGGGAGGGATGGACACCTTCTATCGGCACACACACAACTTCAATGCGACCTTGGGATCCTTGGGGTGAATAGCTTCGTCCTTCTCTGCACACTTCCTTAGTCACTCTTCATGCACACCTTGCACTTCACTTCTCTACGTCGCACATTGTGTGTCTCTTGCACTTCTCTCTATTGGCTAACTTAGACTATGCTCACCTTGCTTAGTCTTTCTTAGTCCAAGAATAGTCCTTGCCTTGATTTGAGTGTCGATTCACGTATGCTCCTAACTGCAAGAGTATCTTGGTGCTCACTTTGATGTCCGAAGATTGTCTCCAAAAGTGGGCAGCCAAGGAATCCCTATTTTGTCCTGTAGTGACTTTAGACTAAAACAAAAATTTTAATTGGGGGGCCATACTTTCACTTCTGCATACGCTGTCGCTTCACATACCTTCACATTTTGCCTTTTAATTCTTCACTTGTGCACCTAAGAGAGGGTTCACATGAACCTTCCAAAACACTTTATAAACACTTTTGAACCTTAGGGAAATTACTGAAATACCTTGCAACCTGCAACCAACTTTCTACAATTTTACCCTTTGTGGACAATTAATTGTGCACTACCTATGCACCTTGACACCTGAACTTTGAAACTTTGACTTTGCCCATGTTGTTGATCTTGAATTTGTTGACTTTGAATCCTTTGACTTTGACCCTTTTGACTTTGGCTATGGTTGACTTTGACCGTGATCGACTTTGACCAATATGACTTTTAGGGGCTCAATAGGTAACAACTCCTCCTCTTGCACAAGCATGAGACGGATGATCACCACCACAATGCACACATCTCCTTAGCATGTGCATTCTTAGGGATTGGATTTGATAATTCTTTTGGCCCTGTTGATTTTGGACACCTAGCTTTTTGTCCACTAAGTCGGCAAGTTCCTCTACATTCTTTGATTGGTAAGATACCTTGCTAGAAGCATCCTCAGACGTGGGAGGTTTGTTGAATTTTCAAATCATCTGGTAAGTTATCCTGAAAGTATATACACTCTCATCAACAAATCATCCAATGTTTCCAATCGTTTTCATACACTAAGGTCCTTAAGGTTCCATTGGTTAGCCCATCCAAGAATAAGTATATCATTTTATTTTGGGTCGACCTCTCAACTATGGGGCATCTGTCCACATATTGATTAAACCACCTGGCTACTAGCCTCACCGATTCATTAGGGGCTTCTTTAAAGCTATGAAATAGGGAAGAGGAGTTATGTTTGATACCCCTCTTAGTGAATTCACCAATAAATTCTTCAAAGAATTGCTCTATATTGACAAATTGGTTGGGATCTAAGGGTTGGAACCAAGTCAAAGGAGTTCCAGTGGAGGTGAGACCAAAAGAATCATAATGGATGAAGAATTCATCCACTTGTTTGGCACACAATACTTGTTTGAACTCTACCATATGATTATAAGTATCTCCACAACCATCATAGTGATTCTTTATGCATTTGGCTACCTGAATAGGCCTTAGCCTTCTGCCCCCATCAGGGGGTCTAGGCATAACTTGAATCACAAGACGGACACCTTGTCCTCTGCCTTATGGGGGTCATAAAGGAAAGGGTGGTCTATTCATTGTCTTGCTCCCCAAATTGATACTTGGTATGGAGCTAGTGTTTGATGTAGTAAAGTGGACATGTGTTCTGGTAGGAAGACTTTGCTGGATTGATTGACCTATGAAAGGTTTATCCTAATTTTGTTGCTACCCTTGAGGGTTTTGACAAGTGGCTGCCTAATCCTTGGGTGGTCCCATCTCTCTAGATCACTGACTTCCCAATACCTTGTCTTGTTTATCAGAATAGCACGTTATCCTCAATTGTGCTCTTGGAAGGACCAGGAGTTGGTGTCTGTCCTAGTTCCTTGTGTGCTTGATTTTCTAAGTCAACTGTGATGCGGTTTTGATTCACCTAGACTTGAAGAAATCTACTTCTTAGGTTCAAGTGGACTGCATGATCATAGATCCAGTCTTGACCCAAGACAAGAGGTTTAGTGAGATCCTCATCTTGACACACCATCACCTTCACTGTCATAAGAATATCCTGAATGTAGATGGGAAGCACCACCTCACCCATGCAAGGGGTTTCCAAACCTCCCAATCCTATGAGATATGCTTTTACATGATTGACTTTTAATTGCAAAGCTTGATAATAAGAAAGTCAAACTATACTAGTGGCCACATTGAGTCAATCAATGCTATTACAAACCTAGCCTTTTTCTCGTGTCCTACCTCCAAGGTCACAAAAGGATGTCGATCAACTATTCTAGGGGAACTTACACCTGATGCTTGACACATGGCTACGTGATATCTTGGAGCATCATGAGTATCTGACCTAGGGTGATCTCTAGCCTGTCTTTTCAATTTCATTCATCGGATATGTTTTAAAGCTTCTGCTTGTGCTTCTTCTCGAGCTCATTTTTCCTCTTCCTTATGTTTCTTGGTAGTGTTGAATTGGTTTAGCGTTTCTTTGGTGAGGAGCTCTTGATATAATTTGACTCTGCATCCATTAATGTAACTAGGTAGAATATCACCTTCTAGAGTAGCAAATTGAGCTGATCCATTGGTGGAGATCCTATTGATGATCATAGGCCGACAACCTCACTTCTCCAACTTTTGTGCATGTTGTTTCAATGTGTATACCAAGACTAAGTCTCCCGCTTTCAAGCCCTTATCTTTCACATGGGCATCAAAGTATGCCTTTTGTCTTTTCTTAGCTGCATAAATTCCTATTGCTCCTCTCAATCTTGTTTCTCCTAGTTGCTCTAAGTCCAAAATTCTAGATGAAAGCTCACGGCTGGTCCACTAGTGTTCTTGCACTACTTTCAATGTCGGTATCAAGAAGTCTAATGGCAACACAACGTTTTGTGCAAAGACTAATCGAAAGGGGGTGGCTTTGAGCACCATTTTATAGGCCACTCAATATTCCCAAATAGCATGATGTACCTATTTGTCCCAATCAAAATGCTTATTATTCACCAATTTAGTCAAAAAATTATAGAGTATCTTATTCATGCTTTCGGCTTGGCCATTGGCTTGTGGGTGATATGGAGCCGAATTCTTGTGAACCACCATGAATTCTTGTAATAAGTATTTAATGAAGGCATTCAAGAAGTGGGTTCCATAATCACTCACCAATTCTATTGGCAACCCATATCCTGTAAATACATTCTCAAATAGAAACTTGGCTATGGTTTGCGGATCATTCTTTCTTGTTTCCTTCACATCCACCCGTTTAGTTAGATAATTAGTGGCCAGAATGATATATTCAGCATGTGAACCCTTAGTTGGAGGATTTCTAGGGCTGACAAAGTCTATTACCCACTTAGAGAATGCACATCCACCCATCATAGCTTTCAATGGCATCTCATCTTTGTTGAAAATTATGGTACATGTGCAAGCTCCAATTGTGAGGCTTGGCACATACTCACCTCTCATTTATTACCTCTTCATCATTTATGTATTTGTTGTAAGCTCAAAATGAAGCTAGCCCTTGAAAATGTATAGAGCACACTCTTAACCTTAGAGTAGAGTGTTGAATTAAAAAGGGAAATTGTATTTATGGCTTATATAAAAGCCAAAATATAAATAGAGAGATGGAATACTAGGAAAAGTCGTGACCTTATCCATATGGAGTGATGTGAAGCATCAAAAGTCATCCAAGGCAATGGAAGGACAAAGGCCATGAAGTGAAAGGTCAAGAGGTGAGAGAAGATGCAAGGGTAGGTGAAAAGTCATATGCCCATAGCTCTATATAAAGAGCTCATTTGAACGTGAAAATGTGGAGATGACAAGGAGATGGTGTAGAAGCATATGCTGGTCATTCTCGCACCAATGGATATCAGAAGGTACCTCATTTGGATGCTAGAAGGAACAAAGGTATTCCAGCTGCATAACTTGTTTGTACATAGTCACATGGTAAAGGTCATATCTCTCTATGTACTTATCCAATTAATGCATATAATATCTTGTTGGAAAGCTTATCTCTCCTAATCTCTGTATCTCAGTAACTACTAGAGAATGTATCAGATCATTCTCTAGTAGTTATTGAGAACATTTCTTGTGAACCTCAGTTTTCTGCATAACCTGAGATGATAGGTAGTCTATCTTTGGACAGTCGGTTGCCTAGTCAAATGAACTCCAAATGGAGTGTTCTTTAGCTTATTAGAAACTTAAGAGAGTCTACTATGTGTGAACAAAATTTCAAAGGCATTGGATCTCTGAGTTGTGACTGAATCAGGTTTTAGTAAGCATGTGTCTTGCAGGGCAAATTCGAGAAGAGGTTCTCTAACTTCCGCTGCGTGTATTTGAGGGTATTGGAGTGACATTTCTCCACATTTTGGTATCAGAGCTTTGGTTGCAGAGCACTGGGAGTGGAGCCCATGGATACACAAAGATATCTTGAAGAAGGTGCAGAGATGGCAAAGGAAAGCTTGGAGCTATCATGTTCTTTCGAAAGCTATGGAGATGAAGCTTCTTGTATGTAAGACAATTTTGTTGCTTTATGATATTTGATGTGATACACTCTCTTGTCCTAATCTCTAGTACATATGTTGATCATTGAGGCATGCTGTAAGTGATGCTAATCACTTTGATGAAGATTTATGAGCAGCCAAGAAGAAGAAGAAGATGAAGATTTAAGCAAAGAATCTTGGATGAGCAACTATGAGTTGCATGTGATCATTGCATACATGTTTGAGATGATGCACTCAAGTGAATGAAGTGCAAGTTATGATTATGTACATGGATGAAGGTTTAAGCTTTTATGTAAGCTTGATGATAGCATTATATGCTTATGCATTGGTATATGCTTTTGTATGCATGCTCATGAAGTTTATGATCAATATGAATGACAATTTTGGACAGCCATGTGTAGGCTGAATTATGTTGAATTTAAAGTTGACGATTGATGTCTAGGATGCAAGAATGTATGCTTATGTGGTTGAAGATAATATATACACATGTTTATGATGTGTTGATGATTAATATGCTATTTTATAAAGCCTATACATGCTGAAATTTGCAGGTTTATGTAGCCATATGAATTGGCACAAAGAGAGCTGAATATATGCTCCAATGATTGCTTATTTGCATGCATGATTATATGTGATGGTTAGTGTGATATTGAATCACTAAAGATTGGTCATGTTCAGCCATAAATGAGCTGAAAGAATGCATGTTTGGATGCCAAAAAGTTTGGTAAGATGCAAGGCTGATGTATGAAATGTGTGGATGTATCTTGTTGTGGATAAAACTCATTGAGTAAAATCCCAAAAGCAAATGTGTATGCTTATGTTATGGTAACTAAAAGCATTTGATCTTTGAGTTTAGATACATCAAGTGAATGAAATGCTCTTATTAGCACAAGCAAAAGCGGGCAAAGCTTGGATGATGCAAGGACACAAAGCTTGGAGCCAAAGCGAAGGAAGGAGCCCAAGCTAAAAGATTTGAAGACTTGAAGAATGGAACCCAAGCTGAAGGTGGACATGGGTGAAGCCTAGGATTGAGCTTCCCAACAAAGGAGGAGTAGAAGACTCCAAAGAAGGGCTGCTATGAAGTATTGAAGGCTCACATGGACTTGAAGAAACTCCCAAGGTTCAAAGAGCACAAGCAAGTGCCATGATTGAAGGAAGAGTCACTCATGCAAAGTGTGACATATTGGCTGAACCAAACGGAAGATAAAATAAGACCATTTGCAATGCTAAGGGCTGAGGTAAAGGTTTTGAAAAATCCACATTGTGTGGTGGTAAGTTCCAAGCATAAATCATGTGAATGCGTTGTCAAAGGATGAGGCTAGTAAGACCACCAAAAGAGAGTTGCAAGCCTATGTTAAGGCAAGTAAGACCACCAAAGAGAGTGGCAAGCCTATGGCAAGTAAGACCATTCAAAGAGGAATGGCAAGCTATTGACAGTATACGGGAAGAAGCAAGTACGGACACACATGCAGATCTAGCACTAAGGCAACCCTTCATTTTTTTCAAAACCCTTACATCATTTTAAAGTGATTCTCATCACTAAAAACCCCTGTAAATACCATTTTCACCTTTTTCTAGCTCCATTTTGTACAAGCCGAGGAGTCCTCGAGCTTGAGGAGCCTTAGAAGTAGTTGCCTACTAATTTTTGTATTTTTTAGATCTCGTTTGAGCCCTCAAATAAGCCCTGGAACCTAATTTTTAACTAGGCCGGACACTAGGTCTGGACAGGGCCAAAGCTAGTCAAAAACTATAAATAGAGCTAGAGAGCTCATTTTTGGGTAGCTTCTTGTAGTTTTGAGCTTGTATGAGAACTTTGTTGCAATAGAAGTGATTCCATTGTCTTACTCTCTTTGTTCTTGCCGTGTGTGCGCGTGTGTGTGTATGTGTGTGCATGTTAGTGTGCTTCTCACTCACACATTTGTGCCTTCACTTGCGCGAGGTCTTCATACGATCCTCATGTCTTCCCGGATTGACATTAAAGGAGGTGCTACTCATCACTGAGCTACACCAAATTTTGGCGCCGTTGCCGGGGATTCGAGCTTTGAGGACGAGCGTGTGATGGTAAGACGTAGAGAGGACGCGTTGGAATGGTAAGTAGTCGGTAAATTTCTGATTTTTCTCCATCTCCATCTCCATCTTCACCTCCTTCTCCATCTCCACCTCCACCTCCTTCTCCACTACATATTCCCTCTTCCTTATCATTCCCCTCATTTGTTGTGTGCGAGTTTGAGAGAGAGCGAGTGTGGGTGCTTGTTTTTGTGTATTTTTTGCATGTTCTTGCAGGTACCAGCTCCATCACCATCTCCAGCAAGCTCAGCAGGTACAGAATCCTTCTGCACAGGCCCCGAGGCGTTGAGCTCGAGCTATCGCGACACTTCGCAAACTTCGACTAATCGCGTTTCTGAGTGCACCACGACACTGCGCAGGCTGAGAGCTCCTAGGATCACTAGACAGAACTGAAAAATTCACCATATCCCGAGCTATCGCGACACCTCGAGGTATCGCGACACTCACGACCTATCGCGACACCTCACGAGCTATCGCGACACTTGGGAGTATCGCGACACCTCACGAGCTATCGCGACACCTCACGACTATCGCGACACTTGGGAGTATCGCGACACCTCACGAGCTATCGCGACACCTCATGACCTATCGCGACACTTGGGAGTATCGCGACACCTCACGAGCTATCGTGACACCTCACGACCTATCGCGACACCTCACGAGCTATCGCGACACTTGGGAGTATCGCGACACCTCACGACCTATCGCGACACTTGGGAGTATCGTGACACCTCATGACCTATCGCGACACCTCACGAGCTATCGCGACACTTGGGAGTATCGCGACACCTCACGACCTATCGCGACACCTCACGACCTATCGCGACACTTGGGAGTATCGCGACACCTCACGACCTATCGCGACACTTGGGAGTATCGCGACACCTCACGAGCTATCGCGACACTTCGACCTGACCTATCGCGATACATGGGCTTAACGCATGAAAATTTAGAGTATTTAATTGACTGAATTGAGGTATCTTTGGGCTTAATCTTGGACACATTGGGAGGATATAAGAGCCTTAGGAGTGGGCAAAAGACCTAGAAACCAAGGAGGAATTTCCTGAACCCTGAGAGCCTGTTTGGACCCCTAAGTGCCTGAATGGTCATAACTTCACCATACGAACTCCGATTGATGAGATTTTGGTCTCGTTGGAAAGCTTGTTGAAAATGCTACGTGGACCTCGACTAGTTTTTTGTAGAATCATACGTGGAGTTTTAGAACATGCATTTTCAAGTTGGCCTTTAGGTGAGACTAGGTGGTCCTAAGATTGAGGGGGTACAGTGAGTTACTCTAGGGGGGACTGCAAATATTGATGTGTGTCTTTCAATTACTTGTGGTAATAGAGCTATACTGACTGGTGAGCTTTTGCAGGAACATTGTGTGCACTCAAGGAAATCCAAAGCAAGCTAGCAAGGGTGAGTACCAAGCTTGGGAGAAGGCTTCCTGGGCTTGTGTAGCAGTCTAGTCAACCAGCTAATTGAGGTTGGAAGATCTCTCAACCCCCCTTTGTCAATTCCTAGCCTAGGCTAAGTACGACTTAGGTGTGGTAATTAATTAGGGCAACGTTAGGCACGAATCAAGTCCAAGAGAATTAATCAACCAAGTGCAAGAATTAAGTAGGTCTTAAGTGCAAAAACCCTAAGGGACAAAAGGTAAACTGGAGTTGATCACTTATCAAGTGCGAAATTCACTTAAGTACTCCTGACGGCGTGATTTCAGACAAGATCATAAACATAATATTCAACTCGGAAGAACAAAGTGATTGGTGCAAATTAACCTGCAACGAGAGTGTGCTTGGGTCCAAGGGGGTGGATAAATCAGGCATATGAACCTTAGATCAGGCAGACACTTAGGCCGAGACAGACAAAGCCTCAGATCTTCTGAAGCTAGTGTCAATCACACTGCCAGGTCTTGGGCCCAGCAGTTGAGTGATTACCCATACACTCCGAGATCAGAAACAAGTGATTCTGAGATGTCCTATCACACGGAGAGACCAGTAGGTAGTTCAGGGGTGGCTTATCTAGAAAAGCCAGAGGGACCTTACAAGAATCAATTGGAATACATAACGATGAATCGTCTAGGTGCTCGCATCTACGAAGACGGACTGAGAAGATCTGTGGTCCAGATTAAGAACCCCGATCAACCCCATGGATTAGACCATCCAGTAGTCAAGTTTGAGAATGGAGCATACCTAGATAAAGAGGGGACTATTTATGTAGTCACCACTCTTCCTGATAGAGCAGACGAGTTTGGAAATGTGATTGCAGAGACCGACATGGGTGATATAGAACAAGGAAATTTAGAGAAAGAGCCGATAACTCCCCGGGGTAAATCTGTCTTGACCAGAATCATAACTCCAGAGTGGATTCCACAGGATAATAAAAGCATAGATCTGCTTTTAAACCGAGAAACCGATGAGGCTTTTTGGAGATATAAATCTGCTCAACCTCAAGAAGTGAGTGCCCTCACAATCTATGAGTTTAAAGACCCTGATAGCCCAGGCCAAGTAACCTACCTAGACAATGCATCAGAGAGAATCTTCATGGTCACTGAGCATGGCAGACATGCCTACACATGGAAGGGTGAATTTGTTTTTCCCCAACCTCGGACTAATGTGTCATACAGTCACCAAGGAGCTGGGACCTCCCAAGCTCATGGAGCTCAAAGAGATAGAAGTAGAGACAAACCTGAGGTAAGTTTTGCCAACTCCTTGGGAAGAGAAAGAACGGGAACGAAAAGGAATAGAGTGGAACCTGAGAGACATAGAACCCCATGGAATCAAAGGAATGCTGACGATTTTCCTTTGCCAAGGCCGAGAGAACACACTAGGACCCTGCGAACAACTCAACTGGTGAAGTCCATGAAGAATTACTTCGATGGCACTGGAGACCCTTATGACCATGTGGTAGAATTTTGGCAAGTCTTGAAAGCGGAACAGGTAGAGGACCTATTCACACAATATAATGCTTTTGGTCTAACCCTTAGGAACACTGCCCTTCCGTGGTTTCAACCACTGAACGAGAGGCATTTCAGGAACATAGACCAGCTCTTAGAGGCATTTATCATTGAGTTTTCTAAGAGTGGAATCAGGCACAACACTTCCTCACTAATTCATAGCTTCAAACAAACACCTCAAGAGACGGTCAGACTAGCTGGAAGAAGATTTAGGCAATACCTGGAGAGATGCCCGATGCCGGAGTTACCCACACCAGCCAAACAAGTGGCCTTGTTCTTAGATGGATTGTTGAGCACCAAGCTCAGGTCATATGTGTATCTGAAGGACCCCAGAACGATAGAAGAGTGCGTGCGCATGTGCATAGACATTGAGGACAATCTAGGTGATGAATTAGAACTATCAAAAATCTATAAGGATTCTGATAGCTCTAGTAGCCTCACATCTGGTCAATCCACATCCATTGAGGAACTTGCAGAGAAGGTAGCTCAAAAACTAGGTGTCTCTAGCAAACAAATTCCGAGATTTGCCCCAGTTAAGCGGTGTTACACTTGTGGCGGTGACCATATGGCAAATGTATGTCCCATTATGGCCCAACCCCAGGCAAATCCTAGTAGCCAGTACTGCACCATAGAGCGCAGGTACACCAACCACACTGCACAAGATTGCCCATATAACAAACAAACTGTTAGGCAAAATTACCCTCAGCCATATCCACAAGAGGGTAGATACCAGAGTCAGTACCCACCACAACAATACAACCGACCACAGCAAACTTATCAGCCACCTTATTAAGGGCAGCAGAGACCTCAACCAGTCCTAGTACAGCAACCCCCTACTCCAACCAATGTGATCCCAGTGAAATATGCATTTGCTGAAGAAAATCCGAACAGAGCCATAGTCCCAATCACCCCATTGCTATCAGACAGTGATCCAAGTGACCATAGTTTTGACTCCACACATATTGATAGCCCACAGGCTTACTACATGCAGTCACCCGAGCATAATGAGTCATACTATTATGAGGACCCAAGTGAAAATGGTGGGGAGCCTGAGTATGCCAATGTCATGTACACAAACCCCAACTCTAGACCTCAACCTAGGCATGTACGACCCCCATTTCCTAGAGGACCATGCTTCAGATGTTAGGGAGATCACCTTATACGTGATTGTCCACTGCCTGCCCCTACACAACCTCAACCAGTAACAATTCAGGGTTTCTGTCAAGACTGCGGGAAAGAGCATCTCCTACGAGATTGCCCAAAGAACCCTAATAACATGCCTAAAATCACTCCTATCAATGTTGTTGGGTTAGTTGTAGATTCCACAGGGAGTGTGACTTCCACTGCACCTGTGCAAGTGATCACAAGATCCCAAGCACTACAACAAAACCAAGGTGTTGGTCAGGAAAAGAGCCCCGAGGTGAGTGAAACAGAGAGCATAACCAAAAAGAGGACTAGAGCCTGGAAGGATAGTCGTGAAAGAATGAAAAGGCAATGGGCAAAAAAGATGAGCAAACTTGAAGAAAGCTTGAGAGAAACCAAAGCAAAAATCATAGAGATCACATCTCAACCGCACTCTCACACATTCCCACCGCTACCATCCCCATCACCCTCCATCCCTCCACCCTCTAATACACCCCACGTAACCCACCCACCACCCCGAGTAGGATCAGTATTAGCTGATCCCACTCCTGAAGACATAGACATGATGCTTAAAGCATATCAGGCCAGAATCCAAGAAGGGCCAAATGTAACGGATCATGACAAGTGCTACCCTAGAGCTGACCTAGAGATAGAAAGAACCAAGCTTTGCGCGAAAATGGTCACATTGGCTCAGACTATGTTTGAAGTCAGTCGCCTTTTCAATTACTCGGGCTCAGCCAAGACACAATTACACTTGGATGGACTTCTAGAGAAGTTAGAGGGCATAATTGCAAGATCTGCCAAGGAAGAAAAAAATAAAGAAAGAGATAAAGCAAGCAAAAACATGACCCATCCCTCGCCGAAAGCTTATGTGCCCAATTCCACTGAACCAGACAACCCCCCCTCCCTAGAAAGAATAGAGAGGCTAACTGCACAATCAGAAAAGGAACCCGCCTCTCAAAATAAGGGCAAGGCAAGTGAGAACGTGAGCCTACCTCCCCAGGAAGCCTATGTGCCTAACTCTACAGAGCCAGACACATCATCTTCTATGAATCGGTTCACACCAGAATTCCTACGCGAGATTCAAGAAGACAAATGGGCTAAAGAGAGTGAAGTCCCTCCTCCTATTGAACTTGTGGATGATGCACGCGAACAATTCCCACAAGACATCCCATCCATTTATGAGGAGCAGGAGAGCACCCACTCTCAGGAAAGACTAGACTTTGAGTCTAACTCTCTACAAGAACTACCCCATTTCACAGGCCCATGGGAAGCAAAGTCCACCTGTATGAGAGCACCTACAGTTATGGTAAGAAACGAAGATTCAGTCATACCTAGGAACACAGAGGTAGTGAAGAACACCAAAGTGCAGTGCAATCTCACTTTGGAAGAGCTGCTTAAGGTTAGACCAGAAGTGTGGAAACATGTAGCCAATCAAGTGCCCGAGATAGCAAAACCTCGTTCCCAGGTAGGATCACATAGGACAGTGCCAGAGATACCCTTGGATAAGATAGGAGATATGTGTGAAGGTGAAGAAGGGAACACCTATCTTCCCATTACCTACCAGGAGCACACCACCAAGGCAATTTTGGACTCAGGTGCAGGAGTTGCAATTGCCACCACTTCCCTATGGAAGCGTTGGGGCAAGCCAGCACTCAGGCCAACGAGAATGAAATTGCAGATGGCCGATGGTCATATTGAGAGACCCTTAGGATTGCTAGAAAGAATAACTCTCACCACCTGTGGTGTCGAGTTTGAGCATACATTTGCTATATGTGACTTCAGCAAAAATCATGCCTATGAGATGATCTTGGGACGACCTTTTATGCGATAGTTGCAAGTGGTACAAGTTTGGGGAACCAACTCCTTGTACCTACAACACTTAGGTGTTACGACCAAAGTGAATCTTAAGGATTACTCTCATAGAGACGTACCACCTATTCAATGGAATCCCATCCATAAAGCCAAAGATGAGACTGAGTCTGTGCATTCCATAGGATCCGGATCCTCGTGGATGCATGAAGACACCCACTTATGGATGTGCAAAGTGGCAGTAGAAGAAGAGAAAAGAGAAAAAGCCAGAGAGATAGGTGCAAAAGAAACACGTAGATCAATTCAAGACCCAGCCTATGCACCTGTAGTCTTTCCTGATGAGGAATTTGAACGCCATGGCTGGGCAGAAATCCTAGCAACAATGGATGTAGCCATCAATGAAGAGCAGTGGACACCTCACTATGATGAGGATGGCTATGACATTTCAGTCTTTTCAATAGAGCCAATCATGGGAGATGCAGTTTTAGAAGAATGCGAACCTATCCTTGATGCATTTGAGGATGCGAGTGACTCCGATCTAGAGTCAATCATCATGGACCCACCTTTTGCATCAGATGAAGAATACTTCTATGAAGTAGAATTTCAACCCCAGAGGCACGGAGAGCTTACAAATGAGGTGAGGTTAGCCACACAAGTAGCTACTAAGAGCGGAGGAAAGAAAAGAAAGAAGAAGGAAGTCACTCTGGAGGCAGAAGAATCCTTGTTTGAGGTCCCTGAAAACTTTAAAAAATATGAGATAGACGATAGGAGGGTCATGATAAGAATGCCTAAACGTGAAGCACAAGCAGGAGAAGCCTATGATAGCAAGGAAACTACCAAGAAAATAGTTGTAGCCATGGAAGAAGGAGAAGAGAGATGCACGTACATAGGCCATGACCTGACAGAAGAGGAAGAACAAGAGCTAATAGCCTTGCTAAGAGAATACAGAGATGTATTCGCTTGGAGTTACAAGGATTTGAAGGGGGTTGATCGAGACATATGCTCACACACTATCCCCATGACCTCAGATGCCAAACCCTCTAAGCAAAAGCCATATACATATAATGATAATTATGCTGCCAAGATCAAAGAGGAGATAGATCGACTAGTTGAAGCTGGATTTATCTATGAAATTGAGCACACTGAGTGGGTATCCCCCATTATAGTGGTGCCCAAGAAAAACGGAAAGCTGCGTGTGTGCATTAACTTGAAGAAGGTTAATGCAGCCACAATTCGAGATAACTATCCGCTTCCTATCACAGAGCATCTCTTAGAAAGAGTAGCAGGCAAAGAAGTGTACAGCTTCCTCGATGGATTTTCGGGCTACAATCAAGTAGCCATAGCTCCAGAAGATCAGCATAAGATGGCATTTGCCACTGAATGGGGCATTTTTGCCTTTAGAGTAATGCCATTTGGGCTTACCAATGCACCAGCTACCTTCCAAAGGCTGATGTGCCATGTGTTTAAAGAGTTCCTGAGGAAGAACTTAGAAGTCTATGTTGATGATCTTTGTGCTCATTCCAACATTAGGCAAACCCATATTCCCGAACTCAGACAAATCTTTGACAAATGTAGAGAATATCAAGTCTGCCTGAACCCAGAAAAGTGCGTCTTTATGGTCAGGCAAGGCAAGATTCTAGGACACATAGTGTCAAAGAATGGCATATCGACTGATGAAGAGAAAGTGAGAGCCATAGCAGAGCTACCTAGGCCAAGGAATGTCAAGGAAGTACAAGCTTTCATGGGGCATTGTGGTTACTACTGCCGGTTCATTCACATGTATGCTGTCATTGCAAAGCCCATGTACGGACTTCTGACTAACTTTGAGTGGACTGATGAATGTGAGAATTCCTTCCAGGAGCTTAAACGAAGATTATGTTCAGCACCAATCTTGACCACACCAGATTGGAACAAGCCATTCCATGTTCATGTGGATGCATCCAATTACGCTATTGGATGTGTACTCGCACAACCTACTGGTGAAGGTAATATGGATCTCCCAATTGCCTATGCCAGTAGACAATTGAATGCAGCTGAACGAAATTACACCACTACTGAGAGAGAAGGCTTAGGCATGGTATATGCGGTTAAAAAGTTTAGACATTATTTGCTTGCAAATAAGTTCAAATTTTTTACTGATCACCAAGCTCTACTGTACTTGGTAAACAAGCCATGTAATACAGGCAGATTAGTAAGATGGTTTCTCTTACTAATGGAGTATGACTTTGAGGTGGTGGTAAGGAAAGGGAAGACTCACTTGAGAGCAGACCATCTGTCTAGGCTCACATCTGGAGAAGCCCCATAAGGAGTATCAGATGACTTACCTGATGCTTACTTGTTTAATTTGGAAGTGGTGCCACAGTGGGCTAAGCCATTAGTGCCAGTATTGACATACGGGCCTAACCATCTAGTAATAACCACACAGGATCGAGAAGTTGTAAAAGACCAAAGGTATCATATCTTGGCAGGAAGTATGTACAAGCACACAGATCAAGGGATCTTGGCTTGTTGTGTGGAAGAGGATGAGTACGCCAAATGGTTGCAATTAGCACATGTAGGTGCATTAGAGCAACACTACTCAAAGCAACGAACCTTACAGACACTAAGGAGACTCGGAGTGCATTGGCCGTCGATGGAAGCTGATGTCCAAAAGTTGTGCAAAGAATGCCCAATCTGTTGCACTAAACCACCTGTGGAACATGCAACACTTTATCAAGTGTCCATAGTGCCAGATTGGAGTGAACCACTAGTATCTTTCTTGAGGACGAAAACATTCCCTCCAGACATGACCCTCACTAGGAAAACAAGTCTAGAACAGGAAGCCCTAGATTACTCACTCATTGGTGATAATCTATACAAGCGGGGTAAAGATGATTACCTGAGACTATGTGTTCATGAGAGTGAATATCTAAAGATCTTGGAAACTGCTCACCAGGGTGTAGCAGGAGGACACTTTGGTCCAGATAGGGTGATCAAAGCAATTCTATTTGCAGGATTTTGGTGGCCCACCCTTCACATGGATGCACATACCTATGTGAAGAGGTGTGAGATTTGTCAGCGAACCCAGCTGTAGCTCCGCATCCTGTCAACACCAGCCTCCTATACGCAAAGATGAGATGCCACTGAAGCCTATGATGGGCGGACGTGCATTCTCTAAGTGGGGAATAGACTTTGTAGGTCCTATCAATCCCCCAGCTAAGGGTTCCCATGCTGAGTATATCATCGTTGCCACGGACTATCTAACCAAGTGGGTAGAGGTAAAACTTCTTGAATGAAGTTATTGAAAATCTGCTCCAAGAATTCTTGGTAGTGCATAAGAAGTCTGCCCCCTATCATCCTCAAGCCAATGGGCAAGCCGAAAGCACCAATAAAATCCTATGCAATGTATTGACAAAATTAGTGAACAATAAACGCTCTGATTGGGACAAACAGCTACACCATGCTGTTTGGGCATACCGAGTCGCCTACAAAACGGTACTCCAAGCCACCCCCTTTCAGATGGTATTCGGCCAAAATGCCATGCTACCTTTGGACTTCTTAATACCTACATTGAAAGTAGCACAAGAGCATGAATGGACGGGTCATGAAATCTCCTCTAGACTTTTTGACCTTGAACGATTAGGAGAAACAAGACTGAGAGCAGCTGCAGGGATATATGCAGCTAAGAAGAGACAGAAGGCATACTTTGATGCCCATGTGAAGGATAAGGGCTTGAAAGCAGGAGATCTAGTTTTAGTCTACACATTGAAACAACACACAAAGAAGCTAGAAAAGAGAGGCTACGGACCTATGATCATCAATAGGATCTCCACGAGTGGAGCAGTACAACTAGCCACTTTAGAGGGTGATGTTCTCCCAAACTATATTAGCGGATGCAGAGTCAAGTTGTATCAGGAACCCCTCACGGAGGAAATGCTAAGTCGACTCAATACTGCTAAGCAACGTAAAGAGGAGGAAAAACGAATTCGAGAAGAAGCACAGGCAGAGGCCTTAGAGCGCATCAGACGAATGAAGTTGAGGAGACAAGGGAGGGATCAGCCTATGATTGACACTCAAGAGTCTCCAGGCTATCACATGGCCATGTGTGAGGCTTCAGGTGAACGTACCCATAAGATAGTGGATCGACGACCTTTTGTGACCCTAGAAATAGGACAAAGAGACAGAACAACAAGCGTGAGAGCTTTAATTGATTCAGGAGCAGCCACAAGTGCAGTTCGCCTTTCTTATTGCCAGCAGCTGCAATTGGAGGTAAAACCCCTAGAAGCATATCTGATAGGATTAGGAGGTGTTGAAACCCCTTGCATGGGAGAGGTGGATCTTCCCCTCTACATACAAGAGGTCCTCATGCCAGCAAAAGTGCTAGTGTGTGAAGACGAGGATCTGACCGAACCTCTGGTCCTAGGCCAAGACTGGATCTACGATCACGCAGCCAACCTCAACCTAAGAAGTGGACTTCTTCAGGCCTGGGTAGGCCAAAGCCGTCTCACAATTGAATTAGAAAATCAAGCACTCAAACCAATAGAACAGGCACCAACTCTTGGTCCCTCTAGGAATCCACATGAAGATAACAATGTTGTTCTTGTCCAAACTTCTATGGTGCAGAGGATTGTCAATCTTACCAAAGGTACATGAGTCAATGAGGAGTTCGCAGCGGGGTCAAAGGAGATTCTAAACATGAAGACCAAACACTATACAACACGAAGGAGGCCATTGATCAAGAAGCAGGAGCTCCAACTAGTGCAACACGGAGTACCTCGTGGCGCGAAGCAGATCTGGATACGCAAGGATGGAAAACCCACAACTCTAATAGCAGACTCTCGAGGAGGCCACAAACAAGCCACACCATCACGGACACAAGTGAAGGAGTCCCCTAGACAACCTCCTAGGCACACCACATCTATTTGGGTCCCTAAGCGGTCAAGGAAGGCTAGCCCCAATGCTAGACACATATGGGTGCCCAAGGCCTGTTTACGAGCCCAAATAGCTCCAACTCTAGTTACTGGCATAATTCAACACTCTCAAGTCCTCTCGACTAACAACGCAGGAACTCTACCTAAATACCATTCTGACCCACACTCAGTCACATCGAGGAATGTCTGGAAATGGGTACCCAAAAGGTCCCAAATCCATCACAACCTAGTTCATAAACCGTTGCCTGTCTTTAGCTCTAAGAGCTACGAATCCCCTATCAAAGTTTGGAGACCTAAACCATGTATCAAACCCCCTGACCCAATTTTTGTAAATCCATCCACTCTGACATAGGTGCATTGCGAGTCCACTGCATAACCAAAGTAGGCATCTAGGATGATACTGACCTCTAATCACCACTCACACCTATCACAAGCACTTCATCTCTGACCACTAACCTTCGGGATTGTCATGTTAGTATTGTGAAGGGAACACCATTACATCCTGTTTCCTATGCAACACTAATGTGCCTTTCTTCTTCTAGCAGATAAGCACCCGATTCCCATGGCAGCAACAGCAGGCACGAGTTCTCAGGCAGGCACCAGCACTCAAATCAATTGGGATACCATGCCTGTGGAGGTTCCACTGACAGCTAGGCCGGAGGAGCTTTTGAACGTAAGAAGAATTCCCATTCCGGATCCACCAAGTGGCCTAACAGAAAGAGTAAAGGGGCATTCTCACTGGTTCAATGAGATGCCAGGAGATTTGGGAGACGCTGATCATATCTGGGAATCCAAGATGGAATGTGGAGGAGTGTGGTGGACCTTCCAGTTCTTTTCAAGAGAATTCGAAACCTTACAGAATGCAGCTCCACTTCAAGATATCTGGCAAAAAGCAGGATTACAAACTTATTTTAGTGCAGCTCTGCCTAAACCCGATTTCCTCAGGTGCTACTACCTGATTGCCACACTGAAGCCGATAGGTGATAAAGATCACTCAAGCACATTCTGGGTGCCCTCCTTATCAAACCAGGAAGAAATGAGGAAGTTTGAATTGAATATTACCTTAATCACGGAAGCCCTTCAAATGTATGGCACTCACGTACCGTCGGATCGCGATCCCTTGATACCAGACTCAATGAAGAGCAACAGAATCAAAAAGTTAAAGGAAATGTGTGCCCTCACCCCTAACATCGCCATACCTCTGCGAATGTGCCTACAACACTTCGCATTTCCAGCTCAAGACCGCTTCACCCAACCACACAAGAGAATATGGTATGGGTTATATCTAGCAGAGACTGGAAGCTTGCCCATTAAGATGCCCGTATGGATCTTGGACCAAGTGTATGAAGCAGGCAAGCGGGGTGTGAGGAAGCCTACTTTACACGGCTGCTGTGCACTTACAAGGATTATCTATCGATGTCTTGCATATGACGTGCCGGTTGCCAGAGCCCTAAAATATTCACAGCTGGAGTTTTTCAAAGGGCGGAAGTCAGGGAGCCAACCTGCGAAACGAATGCGTGGATCTCTCTCCCAGGTAATGATCCCTCACGAGGCCACGACCGAAGCTTCCCCCAGAGAAGAAGCCCAGGTCGCACCGGTCACGATCCATCTTCAAGGAGTTCAAGCAGGGGATGTGGTACAACCCACTCCATCCGCCCCTCCACTACCTACCGATGTAGAGTTTGCATCTATGGCCAACTTCACAGAAGATCCAAACTTTGATTTTGAAAGATTCCTACAGACGGCCCACTTGTCGGACAGTGAAGGTTTCCCTGAAAATGACGATCCAGGAGCATCATTCCAAAGAGAACTGCCACAGGGCGAAACAAGCAGAGTACATGGAGAAGATGAGGCACAACACCCTCATGGCCCAAGCACACAAGTTCAGGAAGAAGTACAAAGAAATGAGCCAGAAGAGAGTGAAGAGGAAGCCCCTGCCTACACGGCACAACTCAAGCGGCTATACAAGACAATCAAGCAGGTACAGAGAGACATAAGATGACAGAAGAGGCGAATCGAGCTCTAGTGAACCAAATGCTTCAAGCCGAGAATGTAGATTCCCATTTTGTTGAATCATTGAATCTATTGGCGGACACATGTGGGATTGGGGAAGCATTGAGGACTATGGTCTATCGGGAGAACCCTACCTATGATCAACGAAGGATTGATACACGGCCACGGCGGGGAAAAATGATTCAAATGGAAGTGTCTACTGCCTTGCCTACCACAATTTCAGAGGATGTTCACATGACTAGCCCAAATCCCACTGACGAACAAGATGTAAATACACAGGTACCATCTCCACCGTCACCTCCCATTCAACCCTCAGAACCCTTCTCCACTAGTCTTTCTGAACAACCGATATCCACCCAACATGAACCCATTGTACACACCTCTGTTTTTACATCGTTCCCTTTACCCACATCCATCACTTTCGCCCAAATTTTTGAACCTCACACCGGTCATCCTGCCACCGATCAAACCATAATAGGTCACCCCTCCTATCTCCCTGTCCTTGGACAACCACTTGCCACTAGCCAGATCTTATCCCATCCTTTTCCATTCACCCACACATTTCCCCTCTCCCAAACCCTATCCACCACTTCCCTTGTAACTGCCTCAGGCTCAACCCAAGTCACACAACCGTCATTCTGGACAAACCTTGTAAATATACTCCATCAGGTTGAGAACTATAAGAAAAAGTCCCTTTCCCAACCCCACTTCCCCACATTCACTGCCACCACTAACACACCACCTACCGTTCCCATATTCACAATTCACTCTTCACACACTATCACATCCGATCCCATGGATATTTCACCATCCACAGGAGCACCCACCGCCACGTCTGTTCCACCATCATCACATCTCACTTCACTCATAGGCACATCATCCACTTTTCCCTTCCCCATTTCCCGACCCTTTGCATGTTCCACCTCTACCCATGCATCCACATCATTTAGTAGTGCACTAGACACCATGGTTGAAGCGGCCACTCAGCTTAAGCAAGAGTATAAGCTATTAGAAGAAAATAACACAGAGCTGTGCAATCTCTCGGCTCAACTCCAGGCACGAGTCGATGCCTTGGAACTAGGTAATACAACACTACAACACCAGGTGACTGACCTCCAACAAGCGAAGACAGAACTCGAAGCTAAGTATGCAGAGACAGGCAAAGCTATGGAGGAACAACTCAGAGAACAAATGGGCCGCAATGCGAGACTTCAACGCAACATGGCTCTACTACGTTGCCATCTAGCAGCGGCTCAAGAAGAGAACAGAAGGCTACAACAACAAAACCAGGAGAACCTAGAAGCGGCCATGGAAAACACCCCGGGAGCACCTATAGACCCTGCAAAATTCCAAGTTGTCCCCTCAGAGCATATTCAACAGATTTTAGAAGGTTATGCAACCCTCTTGGAAGCCCATGATCAGTTGGCAGATCAGATAAAGGAATTACAAGGATCCAAAGTACCGACAACACACCCACCCACACCTAAAGAGACGGTCGATGCCGCTACTTCGCCAGAACCTGAACCTTCAACGAACAGTGAGGTACTTGAGCTACGGCAACAGATTGCAGAGTTGAAAATCAAGTTGTTACAATATGAACGACCTCCTTCCCCACCTGAGCAACCCATAGAAGAAGAAGCAGTTATTATTCCAGTGGAGGAAGCATTTGAAGAGAACTATGAGCCTCAACCACTTCCAGGAGGACGAATCACGGAGGAAGGGCAAGATACCTATGAGGAACCCCCATCAACCTGGATGAAACAAGTAGAAGAAATGGGGAAAACTCATCAGGAACGTGTCTCCACTCAGATGCTAGCAATGAAGGCCATTGAGGAAACCATACTTCAATCTGAGTATTTCAGGCACCTTGCTCCTAGACGACTCATCACGAGCTCAGAATTACAATATAAACCATATTTTGTATTGTTGGCCGACTACAACACAGAGATCAAAAGAGTCACCAACAAGTGCCCTACTTTCGCCACCCAATTCGAACCAGAAGATATACCAGAGGCAGCTAGAAAAGCGGTGATATTCCAACCTACTTGGAGGCAAAGATTACTTGAAACATACCCGGAAATGCTTAGAACATGGGATCACGCTCCCATGCATTTGAAGTATAACCCTTGTTATGGGCCAGTACAAAGAAGAAGATCATGGAAAGCCTTCGCCATCAAGGTTCAGAACAATGTAAACTGTAGAGAATGGCTACCCCGCCATTGCACCCCCAACCGGCACCCCCACAGTATCATACATGATAGCAACCATCAGACATTGGATGCCATGCCTCCACCCCATGCCAGATGTAGCTGTCCAGATGATGCTCAAGATATTCGATATGATGCAGGTTGTGCTCAAAACTTTCCGCAATGTATGTCATATTCAGCCTCTGATTCCCGGGTTTGTTAATGGTAATTATGACCTGCTATATGATATGAGCACCACCCCGAGCATACGCATTGCTTATGCATGGCATGCACGCATCAGATATCTCCCTGCCTGCTATAAGCAAACTTTCGATGATATGTTCACCACAGGGTTCTGGGAAGCACACTCAGAGGTGTTGGCGCAAAGGCCCACCCATTTGTTACACCTCTTTGCATGCGAACAAACGATGCACTCAGAACTCTACACAACGCCACAACCGGACATACCGAGCGCAGTCAATTGGGATACCCTTCAGAGAGACCTGATCCGAGGGCTGCGAATCAAAGAACATGATGTGGCAACTGACATTCTCCAGGACTATATTGACCAAACCGCAGATCAAAGGTCTGTCAGAGGCGACAGACCCTAGGGGGGGGAGAGTGTTGACAGTATACGGGAAGAAGCAAGTACGGACACACATGCAGATCTAGCACTAAGGCAACCCTTCATTTTTTTTCAAAACCCTTACATCATTTTAAAGTGATTCTCATCACTAAAAACCCCTGTAAATACCATTTTCACCTTTTTGTAGCTCCATTTTGTACAAGCCGAGGAGTCCTCGAGCTTGAGGAGCCTTAGAAGTAGTTGCCTACTAATTTTTGTATTTTTTAGATCTCGTTTGAGCCCTCAAATAAGCCCTGGAACCTAATTTTTAACTAGGCCGGACACTAGGTCTGGACAGGGCCAAAGCTAGTCAAAAACTATAAATAGAGCTAGAGAGCTCATTTTTGGGTAGCTTCTTGTAGTTTTGAGCTTGTATGAGAACTTTGTTGCAATAGAAGTGATTCCATTGTCTTACTCTCTTTGTTCTTGCCGTGTGTGCGCGTGTGTGTGTATGTGTGTGCATGTTAGTGTGCTTCTCACTCACACATTTGTGCCTTCACTTGCTCGAGGTCTTCATACCATCCTCATGTCTTCCCGGATTGACATTAAAGGAGGTGCTACTCATCACTGAGCTACACAAGCCTATGTGGAGGCAAGTAGGAACACCCAAGAGGAGTGGCAAGCCTATGGCAAGTAAGACCATTCAAAGAGGAATGGAAAGCCTATGTAAGGGAAAGTAAGACCATCCCACGAGGCATGGCAACCCTTGTTAGGTGCAAGAGGCACCATTGATCACATTCACATTTCTTGTGTTGTTTTGTAGGTGATGAAGAAAGCTTGGAAGATGTGGAAGCTATGAATGCTTCACATGAAAGGAACTCATGAAAGAGTTCATGTATGATCAGCCGTTGATGATTTTGCAGGTATAAACCAGCCATGAAGAATGAAGAAAAGATCATGAAGCAAGGGGGAGTTAGCTTGCAAGGATTGGAAGATCCAAAAAGAGTCCTAAGAAGAGAAAGTGGAGCCAAACCAAATTTCAGATTTGGAAGACTCAGAGAAAGAGTATGAGCAGCATAAAGTTGAAGCACTAGGAGGAGCCATCACTATGAAAGGAGCATCTAGAAGGGAAGGAGTAGCCATGATGCACAAAAGAAGTCATGAAGACAAGTTAGAAGAAAGCATGACAACCATGAAGACATCAAAAGGTGAGCAAATAGCAACCATAGACAAAGTCAAAGATCATCCAAAGAAAAAGGAGGATCAAAGGAGGCATGCAAAGAAAAGAGAAGCCATGAAGCCATGAAGTTGCAAAGAGAAGACAACAAGGAGGAAGAGAGTGAAGCAAGGAAGATAAGTACAAGGTGATCTTTTTTTATTCTATGAGTTGTATGAAGCATGTTTCTTGATAGGGATTGAAGAAGACTCTCATGAAGAGCCAAAGAAGCACAACTAATGTTGGAAGGAAGTCAAAGAAGATTCAAAGCAAAGGAAGCAAGATTACCAACAAATCAAAGGAAGAGATACAAGGGGAAAAGAAGTGAAAGACGAAGAGGAGGAGAATTGGAGAGTAGCATGGACTCCCAATTGTAGCTTGAGGGGGAGTGTTGAAAATTATGGTACATGTGCAAGCTCCAATTGTGAGGCTTGGCACATACTCACCTCTCATTTATTACCTCTTCATCATTTATGTATTTGTTGTAAGCTCAAAATGAAGCTAGCCCTTGAAAATGTATAGAGCACACTCTTAACCTTAGAGTAGAGTGTTGAATTAAAAAGGGAAATCGTATTTATGGCTTATGTAAAAGCCAAAATATAAATAGAGAGATGGAATACTAGAAAAAGTCGTGACCTTATCCATATGGAGTGATGTGAAGCATCAAAAGTCATCCAAGGCAATGGAAGGACAAAGGCCATGAAGTGAAAGGTCAAGAGGTGAGAGAAGATGCAAGGGTAGGTGAAAAGTCCTATGCCCATAGCTCTATATAAAGAGCTCATTTGAACGTGAAAATGTGAAGATGACAAGGAGATGGTGTAGAATCATATGCTGGTCATTCTCTCACCAATGGATATCAGAAGGTACCTCATTTGGATGCTAGAGGGCACAAAGGTATTCCAGCCGCATACCTTGTTTATACATAGTCACCTTGTAAAGGTCATATCTCTCTATGTACTTATCCAATTAGTGCATATAATATCATGTTGGAAAGCTTATCTCTCATACTCTGTGTATCGCAAATATCTCTATAAGATCATTCTCCAATAGTTACTAGGAACATTTCTTGTGAACCTCAGTTTTCTGCATAACCTGAGATGATAGGTAGTATATCTTTGGACAGTCGATGGCCTGGTCAAATGAACTCTAAATGGAGTGTTCTTTAGCTTGTTAGAAATCTAAGAGCATCTACTATGTGTGGACAAAATTTCAGAGCCATTGGATCTCTGAGTTATTACTGAATCAGGTTTTAGTAAGCATGTGTCTTGCAGGGAAAATTCTAGAAGAGGTTCTCTCAATTCCGTTGCGTGTATTGGAGTGTATTGGAGTGAAATTTCTCCACAATCTTTACATATCGGATACTGAGTTTGCTGACAAATATCACATCTCTTCACATAGATATGTGCATCCATGTGAAGAGTTGGCCACCAAAGACCTGCAGAAAGTATTGCCTTGATCACCCTACCTAGTCCAAAGTGTCCTCCTGCTACTTCTTGATGAGCATTCTTTAAGATCTTAAGATATCCACTTTCATGGATGCATAGTTTGAGGTATCCATCTCTTCCTTGTTTGTATAGATTATCAATTGTGAGTGTGTAATCTACGGCTTCTTGTTCTAAACTCCCTTGTCTAGCCAATGTCATTTCTTGAGGGAATGTTTTAACCAATGATTCACTCCAATTTGTTACTAGAGACACTTGATATAGCTTAGCATGTTTCAGAGGTGGTATAATACTACAGATTGGGCATTCCTTGCACAAATTATGGACATCTGCTTCCATTGTTGGCCAATATACACCTAACCTTTGTTGAGTCTATAGGGTTCGATGCTTAGAGTGATGTTGTTGTAGTGCACCTACATGTGCTATTTGTAACCACTTTGCATGCTCATCTTCATCTACACAACAAGCTAGTATGCCTTGATGGGTGTGCTTATACATGTTGCCTACCAGTATGTGATACTTTTGAGACCTCACTACTTCTTTTTCTTTGGTATTCAATACAAGATGTTTAGGTCCAAAGGTGAGAATATGAACTATAGCTTTGGCCCATTCAGGCACTACTTCTAGATTGAACAAGTAGGCATCAAGAAGGTCATCCAATACTCCTTGAAGGGACTCTCTTGAAGTTAGTCTAGAAAGGTGATCTGCCTTAAGGTGAGTCCTACCTTTCCTAACCACAACTTCAAAGTCATATTCCATTAGTAAGAGGAAACATCTTACTAATTAGCAAGTGTTGCATGGTTTCTTCACTAGATATAATAGTGCTTGATGTCTTGTAAAAACTTTAAACTTATTTGCAAGAAAATAATGTTTAAATTTCTTAACTGCATATACCATTCCTAATCCTTCTCTTTCAATAGTGGTATTTTGTTCAACCACATTCAATTGTCTACTGGCATAAGCAACAGAAAGATCCATATTACCGTCACTAGTAGGTTGGGCTAATAGAGACCCAATTGCATAGTTGAATGCATCCACATGAACATGGAATGGCTTGTTCCAATCTGGTGTAGTCAAGATTGGTGTTGAACATAGTCATCTCTTAAGCTCATTAAATGAGTTTTCACATTCGTCCATCCACTTGAAGTTAGTCAAAAGGGAGTACAGCCTTGTCCATGGAGATTCCCTTCTTTGACCCTATCTGTCCTAGAATCTTGCCTTACCTGACCATAAAAACACACTTTTCTAGGTTCAGGCAGACCTGATATCCTCTACATTTGTCAAATATTTTTTGTTGGAGTTACACGTCTGTGGAAGCACATGAACCACACAAGGAAGAAGAAGAAGCTTGGAGCACAACACACAATACTCAATATATTACTAGAGAATGTACAAAGATAAGTATCCCATTAGGTTAACATGCATATATACAAGCCGGGGGAAAAAACCTCCTAAAGAGGGAAAAAAGTGCCTCGATGGTCCTAGTATGTTCACACACATCACTACTTAGATATATCAAAAAATCCCCCCTGAGAGTGATGTCATGAACAAGGAGCTGGCACTCATGTATAAGGAAGTACCAAACTATGCGGAAATCACTCCACAAAAGGAAGTAAGCCCAAAGCTTTGCGGAAAGCTTCAAACTTCTCCCTATGTAAAGCCTTTGTGAAAAGGTCTGCAATGTTCTCTTGTGTGGGCACATATGCCAAGCTGATCTCTCTAGCAGAGAACCTGTCCTTGACATAATGATAATACACCTCAATGTGCTTAGTGCGAGCATGGACCATAGGGTTCCTCGCAACAACCAGTGCACTTTGATTGTCAGTGAAGATGGTGGTGGTAGAAGACTGACCAGCACGCAAATCAGCCATACGGTATCTGAGCCACACACACTCAACACTCGTTGTGAAAGTTGCCCTATACTTAGCCTCACAACTGGAAGTGACCACAATAGGCTACTTCTTGCTCAGCCAAGATATGCATGAACTACCAAGCATGAAGCACAAACCACTAGTGGAAACACGAGTATCATAGCAACTAGCTCCACCAGAGTTAGAAAAAGCATGCAAATCTGGCAATAGGGATCCCCCCTTGCAATGAAACAACCCAAGTAGTCGGGTACCACTCAAGTAGCGAAAGATGCACTTAACTACCTACCAATGCTTGACACTTGGGCAATGCATAAACCTGCTCATCTGAATATCCGATCGAGTAATGCATAAGTAAATCAAGCATCCAACAACTTGCTGATAGAGAACAACATCAAATGCATCTCCAGCATCATGAAGACTCAATTGCAAACTTTTCTCCATAGGAGTGGCAATAGGTTTACGGTCTTCAAGGCCAAAATGCTGCAATAATGTGTCAATATATTTCCTTTGACACAAAGCCATTGCACCATCAACGTGCATAAATTGAATGCCCAAATAATGATGCAAATGCCCCAAATCAGAAATCTCAAATCAAGCATGTAAATCAGCCTTAAAATTAGCAATATGCTTCTCATGAGGACCAGTGAGCAGCATGTCATCAACAACACTACAATGATCAAAAGCACATCATTAGCATGCTTAACATATAAGCTGCTTTCAATTGGAATGTTCTCAAAACCATGTGCAATTAGATAGGCATGTATCTTTTCATACCAAGCACTTGGTGCTTGCTTTAAGCCATATAACACCTTCTTTAACCTACACACCTGGTTTTCATGCCCTTTTTGCACAAAGCCATGGGGCTGAAAAACATACACTTCTTCATGCAATTCATCATTCAAAAATCCTATTTCAATGTCTAACTGATCTACATTCCAAGCATGATGAGCTGCAAGTACATAGATGCTCCGAACAGTAGTCATATGACATGTAGGTGAAAAGGTCTCATCAAAATCAATGCCTCTTTCTTGCGCATAACCCTTTGCAACAAGCCTAGCCTTATACCTGTCAACTGTTCCATCAGACTTACGCTTCAGCTTGTATACCCACTAAGTGCCAATGGCCTTCTTACCAGGAGGCAAGTCACATAAAGACCAAGTACCATTCTTCATTATAGCATCATATTCAGATTACATAGCAGCCATCCAATTTTCTGAATTTTGTGCTTCATCAAATGAAATAGGCTCATTCTCATCACAAAGACTAGATGTTGCCATAGCATAGCAATCTGATGCAAAAGAGGAACTATGAGAGCTTGATCGGGTATGATATGACAGAGGTGCATCTAATTTGCTATCATGCAAAGTCTAGACCAACCATTTTGGCATAGTTTTGGCCTCCTCAATATCAGCTCTCTCATCAACAAGTGCATCATGTAAATCTGCATCAGAAATGGGATGATCTGCATCATCACATGAACCCTGCAAAGGTTGAGAAGTTGCCTCATTAGGACCAGCACTAGATTGTCCACTTGTAAAAAGAGGTAGCAAAGTATCATACATGTCTTTTGAGCTAACATATGTCTCCTTGGTACATGAAAACAATGGTTGAATAGCATCTTCCACAAGAAAAACATCACGACTAACAAAAATGCATTTAGTCTATGGATGATACAGACGATAGCCTTCACTTTCAGAATTGTACCCAACAAAAATACATTTTATTGCTTTATCATCCAATTTTATGCAATGTTGTTCAGGCACTAATGCATATGCTAGACAACCAAAAACATGTAGATGAGCAACAAATGGCTTGCGACCATGCCAAGCCTCATATGGAGTGATAGACTATAGCACTTTAGTGGGACACCTATTAACTAAATATGTTGCATACATAACAACCTCAAGCTGTGGTAAAGCCTAACACTTGACCATACACCTTGCCATCTCCATGAGTGATATGTTCTTCTGTTCAACAACTCCATTTTGTTGAGGTGTATATAGCACTGTACACTAGTGTTTTATCCCATGTTCATCCAGAAATGCATTAAAATCAGAAGACATATATTCCCCCCCTCAATCAGGACGAAGGGTGCCCATTCTACATGCTGACAGATTTTCAACCAAAACCAAAAACTATTTGAAGCACATGAACACTTCCGACTTTGCTTTCAATGGATATACCCATGCATGCCTAGAAAAATTATCAATGAAAGTCACAAAGTAAAGATAATTTCCAAAAGAGGGTGTTTACATAGGACCACATACATCACTATGAACAAGTTGCAATTTCTGAGTAGCCCGAACTTAACCATCTTTTGGAAATGAGGAACGCTGCATTTTGCCCAAAATAGAGCTTTCGCATACATGTTTACTAGGTGCCTCAAGTTTGGGCAAAGAGGACACCATTTTAGATTTCTGCAAGCCCAACAAACTAGCAAAATTCAGATGACCAAAGGGTGCATGCCAACGCTTTACATCTGACATAGCCTGAGAATCATGTACTGCACATGTTGAATCATTCATAGATTTTTCATAGTCTATGAGCTTATACAACCCACAACCTAAAATGCCTGAAGAAATAATCATGTAGCCATTTGATAGATCATGAACTATAGATCTGTTATCAAGAAATTTCACAACCAAGCCAATCTTGGCTAAAGTTGAAACTAATAACAAATTCTTCTTGATGCCTGGCATAAATAAAGAATCTGACAATGTAAAAGAACTATCATCAGTAGTAGTAAAAATGATCTTACCAACTCCCATGAGAGGATAAGAGGAGTTGTTGGTGCACTTGATAGTATTCCCTGTTGGGAAAGATGGATTGACACTCCAAGAAATCAGTAGGTACTACCAATTCCTACTTTGTACGAGCCCCTTCTTGCTTCAGAGTAGTGCCTATGTACTTTGGAAATGATGTGAGAAATGATTGAACCAAAATAGACTACTTCCAAGTTGAAGGATCAATGAAAATCTTCTATTTTTGTTCACACACTTGCTGCTTGTTATGCTCAGTACTTCGAGTACAATAGGAATTAGAAAAATTCCTTATGAGGATATCACATTAGCTTAATGAGATAATGATTCCAAGTGGAATCACTTAAAATGATGCACTATGCACAGAGCAATCAATTTAGCAATCAAATCATTACCCCCAATTTTTTAGGACCTCTGTAGAGTTTGACCAGTGTGTACTTCGATGTGCTTTTCTCCAGATTGGCTGAATGGATTATCTTCAAAATTTTTGAGCATGTAGAAAACTAAGAGTTGATTCCAACAAGCTATAGAACATTCAAAATGGTGAAGGAATGTCTACGGTATGAGCAATACAAAATGACTATTCTGAGTAACAATGACAGAGACCATAGATGAAAAATATTCATCTATTGTATTAGAACACAATGTTGTACAAGATCATAGGCATGATAATCAAAGCCTAATGATAATGAGTAGTGTAGGCTATGATGTAAGCCTCACTCTCTTACAATGTAGTCAAGGAGAACTCAGAAAAATGGAGACCTTGTATCGCGAGTTTTTTACTCATCTTTTATAGATGATACATTTGAAATTTGAATTTGAATTCTTCATTAGCTCTCACTAAAAGTGGTCCTCAAATCTAGGAGATATTATCTCAAGTAAAGTCATGATTTTTCTAACTAAAAAACTCCACGAGTTTAGTGGTGGTTACAAATATTCTTCCAAGTCATATTGACTTTTACAAATGGTAAAAGATAAAGGCTTCATAGCAATGGTTTCCATGGAGCTTCAATAAACTCTAGCCAAATGTGTAGGCTTGGTATTTGCACCAACAGCTCCCCCTCAAGCCAAACATTTTGGCTTCATCTTCTTCTTTAATCTTCTTGAATGTCCTGCAATCCAATCATAGACTTAAACCTGCAAAGTTTTGTACCATCTAATGCTTTAGTCAATAAGTTTGCACATTGCATGTTAGTTGATACATAGGCCAACTGAATTTCCTTGCTCAATAACGTTTCTCTCACATAATGATAGTGGACCTCTATATGCTTGGTTCTAGCATGATAAATAGGATTTGCTGCAAGACGTAGTGAGCTTGTATTGTCTCCAAAAATCATTGGAGATGTAGTATGCAAACCCAAATCTGTATACAATAATTTGATCCATATGGCTGCTTGAGTACCATTGGCCAATCCTCTATACTCTACCTCTGTAGAAGATAAAGCAACAGTAGGTTGCTTCTTTGAAGACCATGATATAGGTTTATTACCTGCAAAAGATAGGTAACCTGAGGTACTCCTTCTATCATCTTTGCAACCTGCCCAATCTATATCTGAATATATCTTGATGCCCGAGTCTGAGGTATAAGGAAAGTACAAACCTTGATTTTGAGTGCCCTTAAGGTATTTCAAAATCCTTTTGGCAACTTCCACGTGTGGTGTCCTAGGTTTATGCATAAATTGACTTAAAACACTTACTCCATAAGAAATATCAATCCTTCTCAATGTAGCATAGTTCAAGCTTCCTACTATGCTTTGGTGAATTGCAATATTCTCAAGCACATCACCTTCATGAGCACTTAACTTTTGGTTTACCTTCATTGGAGTACTTGCTACCTTGCAATCTTGCAACTGAAACTTCTTCAACATGTCTTGTATATACTTTCTCTAAGTAATGTGAATTCCAGAGTTAGTATAGACTAACTCAAGTCCAAGAAAATATTTTAATGATCCTAGATCACTAATTTTGAACTCCTGCATCATTTGATTCTTTATCTGCTTGATGCCATTAGCATCATTACCTATGAATACGATATCATCAATATATACACATAGGTATATTACCCGTGAATTACTCCTCTTAACAAACAGAGAAGTATCTGGTTTACTCATGATGAATCCTTGATCCTGAAGATATGTGGTCAACCTATGGTTCCATGCCCTAGGTGCCTGCTTCAATCCATAAAGGGCTTTGTTCAATTTACACACATATGTTACCTTGTTTGGATCCTCATAGCTAGGAGGTTGAGACATGTACACCTCCTCTGAAATCCAGCCATTTAGAAATGCATTTTTTACATCCAATTGATACAAGTTCCAATTCTTTCATGCAGCCACACTTACCATACCCTGATGGTTGGCATTTTTTCCACAGGAGAGAAAGTTTCTTCATAATCAACTCCTTGGGTTTGTGCAAAACCCTTATCCACAATTCTAGCTCTGTACCTGCTTATTGATCCATCAAAATTCCTCTTGATCTTATAGGTCAATCTAGAACCAATTACCTTCATAAACTCCTTCTTTGGTACTAGCTCCCAAGTATCACTCTCCTTGAGTGCTCCAATTTCCTCATCCGTAGCTTCCTTCCATTCTGTCTTGGTCTTTGCCTCTTCGTATGATGATGGATCTTCAAATGACAAGTCTTTTGCAAGATAAACAGAGTGCTTAGTAACTAAGGAAGTGTCATACCCGTATCTCATCAGCTTCTTGCTCTCCCTTTGTGATCTTCTAATTGCTTGGTTCGATGATTTTGGTATATCTTCTAACTTCTTCATCTTGACTTTGCCTTTGGACTTCCATGCCTTGAATTCTTCCAAGTTGATGGTGTCTTCATCATTTGAGTTAATGTTTTCAATCTGATTAGGCTCCTCCTTACTAAGGCTTGGAAACTCCTCTTCCAAGTCATAAGGTAGCTTTACTTTCCTACATTCACTTTCAAACCAAGAGTCATTCTCATCAAAGACAACATCTCTACTGACCATGAATCCTTTTTTAGAAGGATTGTAGAACATGTACCCTTTCTTATTCAAGTCATAACCTATAAAGATGCACTTCTTTGCCTTAGGTTCTAGCTTACCTCGTATTTGAGAAGGGATATGCACATAAGCAATACATCCAAAGATCCTACAATGATCAAGTGAATGTTTTCTACCATGCCATGCTTCATATGGGGTCATCTCATCAAGACATTTGGATGGCAACCTGGTTACAAGATAAGTAGCAGTAGATACACTCTATGCCCACAAGTAATTTGATAATTTTTTTTCATTTAACATAGACCTAGCTATTTCAACAATTAGTCTATTTCTCCTCTCTGCCATTCCATTTTGCTCAGGGGTATACCTTGTTGTGATTTCTCTCTTGATTCCTTTATCTTGCAAGAATGCATCAAACTCATTTGAGAAGTACTCACCTCCTTCATCTGACCTTAGTCTCTTTAGACTTCTTCTTGTTTGGTTCTCAACAAGTGCAAGATCTTTTTTAAAGCAACTAAATACTTCATCTTTGTGCTTCATAAAATATAAGATAGTCCACCTACTGAAGTCATCAATGAAAGATACATAATACCTTTGTTGAGCCCATAAAAGTCATATTGGTCAAAGTCAACTACAATCAAAGTCAAACATAGTCAAAGTAAACTACATTCAAAGTCAAATTGGTCAAAGTCAACATGTTCAAGGTCAAAGGTCAATATGCACAAAGTCAAAACGTTCAAAGTCCGGTGTCAAGGTGCACAGGTAGTGCACAATTAATTGTTCACAAAGGGTAAAATTGCAGAAAATTGGTTGCAAGTTGCAGCGGATTTTGTGTAATTCCCTAAGGTTCAAATGTGTTTTTAAAGTGTGTTTTGGAAGGTTCAGGTGAGCCCTCTCTTACGTGCACAAGTGAAGAATTAAAAGGCAAAATGTGAAGGTGTGTGAAGTGACAGCGCACGTAGAAGTGAAAGTATGGCCCCCCAATTAAAATTTTTGTTTTAGTCTAAACTCACTACATGACAAAACATGGATTCGTTGGCTACCCACTTTTGGAGAGAATCTTGGGACATCAAAGTGAGCACCAAGATACTCTTGCAATTAAGAGCGCACGTGAATCGACACTCAAATCATGGCAAGGCATTATTCTTGAGGGGCTAAGCAAGGTGAGCATAGTCTAAGCTAGGCAAGAGAGAGAAGTGCAAGAGACACACAGTGTGCGACGCAGAGAAGTGAAGTGCAAGGTGTGCATGAAGAGTGACTAAGAAGTGTGTAGAGAAGTGCTAAGCTTACAACCAAAGATCCCAAGGTCCCCTTGAAGTTGTGCACGTCCCGATAGAAGGTGCCCATCCCTCCCCCTCATTGGAAGCTTGGTGCAAGGTGTGCACAAGTGCAAGCTTGGAGAAGGTGGAGGTCTGGTGCAAAAAAGGCCGGCAACAAAAAGACCCTTGGGTATTTTGTATTTTTTGATTGTGCACTGTGTGGGATTTTGCACAGAAGCATTGGATTGTATTGTGCATCACCATTGTATTTGTCTTCTTATAATCAATCGACAAAGAGGCTTCCAATGTGTATCTTTCTTCTTACCTTTCCCTTTTATCCTACAAACACTCAAATCCCTTTTTGGGTACAAGAATCCCCCAACAACCTTGATCCAGAAATTGAAGGATCATTACTTGGTCCCCATACATCTGTATTGACAAGCTCTAGGTAGTCCTCATGCATGTAGCCTTTCCTTGAGAAGGGTAACCTGTGAGACTTTCCAAACTGACAAGCACCACATTTATAGATCTGTTGCTTGGATACATTAGGTTTCCCAAGCACACATTGATCTCTACATATTTGCTTTAAGGTTCTCTCACCAACATGCCCTAATCTCTTATGCCAAATTTCAAGCTCTGATAGTGTTTGGTCTTTGTAATTATAAAGTGCAATGTTCCTTGTATCCTCAAGTTCAAAAGTGAATAATCTACTTGTCTTTTCTCCTTTGGAAATTCTCTTGAATCCATGTTGGGGATCCTCCACAAATGCTCCATATTGGTTGAATCTAACCTACAAACCCTTTTCCACAATCTATCCAAGACTCATCAAATTTTTGGTAATTGTAGGTACATATAGAACCCTACTCAATAGATTTCTATTTCCATCAGAGGTTTTAACATTCCCTACCTTGATCACTGAGTGCTTGGTGTCATCACCTGTTTGTACCTGATGCTTACCCTTTGGTTCCTCAAGGTCAAAGAGAAGAGCTACATTGCCTGCAACATGATTTGAGCATCCTGGGTCAATGTAGAATAGATGATCATCATTTATACCTAGTTTTGAAGTCATATTCATAATTAGAAGAGAATCCTCTTGCTCCTCTGTATAGTTGTTGTAATCTTTCGTTGATTTGTAGCCTCCTTGGTAGTTGCTATTGTGGTTGTTGTTGTGGTTGTTATTGTATTGTAACCTATATAAATTGTTAGTTTTGGTGCACGAACATGTTCCATTTTGTAGAGTGTGTGTTGAGTGTAGGCATTTTGCAAGGAGAAATATTGTCAACCGTTATAAACTACAAGCAAATGTGGTGGTTTGGGGGAGATTAATGGTCTCTTTCAGTTGTCCATTGTGCATGAGGAGGGCAAGGGAAAAGCTGTCAAAATGCTATCTCCAAAGTCAGATGTTCACCTGAAATTGAAATTCGTGAGGAAAAATGATGCAAGATCCTAGCATGGATGGGTGATCTAGGTAAGCATGCACTATGTTCTCTGAGAAACTCATCATAATGTTCCTTTCTCTGCATTGTGTGTTGGAACTTTAAGCTGTTTTCGAAAATCCACGTTCCAGTAATGTTAAGTTCAGTCCCTTAAAAAAGGGGGGGAAGGAAAAAAAGAAAAAAAAAAGAACCATTAAAAAATAGAAAGAATTTATAAAAGAAAAGTAAAATAATAAAGAAAAAATAATACGAGTTAATAATAACAATAATAATATAAAGTAAGTTAAAAAAAAACAACCAAACAAAAGAGGAAAAAATAAAAAAAAGTGATACGTGCATGAATGGGGGAGTGGGGTCTCAGAGGTGAGGGGGAGTGGGTTAGTGGAAAACAATAAAAGAAAGAGAAAATTTTTTATTCCCCACCTTTTGCGCTCCCTCTCTCTCTCCCTCTCTCTATCAGGAGGGGATCACGTTGGATCATTTTTGTTTTTTGTTTTTGGGTGCGTCTTTTGTGCAGGTGACAGGGGAGAAAGAGTTTTTGTTTTTGGCTGGGTCTTTTTATGATGTCCAAGTGCGTAGGATCACGGAGAAGAAGAAAGGTAACCAAGGAGAGCAGCTCGAAGGTGTGCAGGCGGGTTGTTTTCGTCATCTTGGAGAGGTGAAATGGAGGTTGAGGGTTGCTATGAGGCACTGAGAGTCTGCTCGAGTAGGGGGCAGATGGTGGATGTTGGTATTATGAGGTGATGGGGACAAAGAAAAGTGGAGGGATCCATAGCTAGGCATGAGGCAAAGGAAGACCTTCGATTGGAAATGTGTTTCATCTCTAAAGCTTTTAGTGAGCTCCATTCAAGTCCCTTAGGTGCACTATGCAAGGAATTACAGGTTGTGAAGGGAACAACAGTTCGATAGATCAGGTGCTGAATGAAGATATCCAAAACAGCCTGGACAATATTGTGGAGAGGATATCTGATTCTAACGAATGAGCTAAAGAGGTGCTATGTCTGAGAACAGAAATATTTGCTCATAGAAATTTTGGGCGTTTGAGTTTGTGAAGAAGGGACAATGCATTATTATCTCTGGATGCTTTTTGACCGAGGTAATCCTTAAACTCAGCTTAAAATATGCTTGAAGATTCCAGAGGCGCTAGACTAGAGAGGTACATTGTTCCTCCTGATTGAGCTAAATGCATTGTAATTATAGGATGGTTGTACTATTCTCTCGTCATTTATCGTTTGAATCAGTTAAGAGAAGAACAGTTACATTCACAAATTAGATTTAGTTGTTCTTGCCATCATGGGAATAGGATCTGCAAGCCAAACGTTTTCTTTTTTCAAAAAATGACAAAATGAAAAAATGCAATCTGGTACCACTCCATATAAGAGTGCAAGTGTGAATTCTTATGAGTGTATGTCTCCAACTGCATGTGAATCGTGACTGTAAACTTATACACATAACTATGTGCATGACTTGTCGAGGATGGGTGTAATTGGGAATGTGTGGTTGGAAGTTTTTTGTCTGTATGCATGCACATGGAGTCATAGAAGGGACAGGTGGAATCGCCACAGGAGTGCAAAAAAGGCTTTTGCAATAATGGAAACATAAAGGCGGTGGATGGGAACATCCGAATTGCAATAGCAGAGAATGTGAATTTTGCTACCAAAAGCAGAGGGAAACATTGATGTTGAAGTGGAGGAAATCAGCTATTCGAGCAAGAGAATGTTGAGTAAGGAAGTCTCTCACATGGAGTTTGTGGATAGAATATGACGGAGGGAGTCGACACACACAACGAAGTAATGAGGAGGTCATTCCGAATGTTCCAAACTGTAAGAGTCTGTTAATCAATGCTTCAATGCTCTATATTCTTGCAACTGAAGTTTCAGAAATAGATCTTAGTGCTCAATAACTGTCTTTAAGAATTTGGGATATTGTTGTCAAAGTCCTTATCTCGGAGATTGATTCCTTGGTGAGTTATTCGATTTAGACTCCTTAAGCATTCGGAAACTCAGATTTGTTGCTCAAAATAAGTTGTGCATGAGTCGCATCTGGCTGCCAAATGTCCTTTCATCCGTTTACTGCATTATGTTTTCATTCCCATTCACACTTTGAAGTGAATACTAGAAATGCACTCTTCGATCATTAATTGAGAACAGTTGATGAACGTGAGGATTAATCGTCTCATAATAGATATGAGGAAAAGTGGTTGTATGTTGGAAATACATGTGTAGCTTGATGAGACTTCGAACGTTACACCTATAATTACTTGGGCTAGTTTTCTCTCATTTATGCTACTCTTGGATTATTATGAACATGTTACTTTGACATGATTTTCTATGCTGTCAAGAACAAAAGTGATGAGAAAACTCATTATCCATAAGTGCTTTCGTGGCCTTTTAGGTGGTGGAAAAAGAGAAGAGAAAATGTCCATAATGCACTTAGAAGGAAGCGTCTCATTTATAACATAAGAAGTTGAACGTGTGATATGAAGTTATTGCTTGCAAAGTTCTCTCATTTTGAAGGATTGTGTCCAATAGAAAGGAGAAAAGCAAAAGGGAAGAGGAAATGTAAGATTGGTGCTGAAATGGGCCTTGAAGAGTAGAGAGAAGAGTGCGAAGCTAGGAGTGAGAGTGGGAGTAGTGGAAGTAAAAGGTGGGTAGACTAGACTCGAGATAGGAAGGAGACAGGGGAAGGGGAATTGGGGTTGCAAATAAAATGTGAAGAAGAAAGTGCATAAAACATGTAAGAAATTGAGTATAGGTGTGTTGAATGTGTGAGTGTCAGCGTATGAAGGTTGGGTTTGTGGTTGAGTTTATGTAAGAGCGTGTTAGTGTGTGAAGATTTGAATGTCTGAGTTTTGAATGTTTGAGAATGAATGTGTGAGTAAAGTGGTGGCTAAGTGTTTGTGTGGAAAGTTGTGTGTTTAAAGGTGTGCTGGTGTGTGAGTGAGTTTGTGTGCTTAGTCTAGTATGTGAATATGTGAGAGCATGTATGTGAGTGTGTTTGTATCTGGATGTGCATGAGTTTGTGTGCTTGACTCGGTGTGCGCTTGAGTGGGAGTCTCGGAGGTAAAGAGAGTGGACTTTATAGAAGGAAGAAGAGAAGGGTTGAGAGAATGGAAAGAAGGAAGTGAGAAGACTTGGGTTGAGGAAGATAGAGAGATTCTACTGAGGGTCGGAAATGTGAACCAAATCGGGCATAGTTGTGGCTTAAGGGTAAAATAATCTTTGGCAATTTAAGAGAAATAGAACCAAGATAGCTGAATATAGGTGCAATTATTTGCACATTTTACGGGTTCAAGACCTTATCCATTTGGCGATCCTACTGGGGATCGAAAAAAGGAGTGCATTGGTGCATGTTTGCGAGCTAAGGACAAGTAAAGATTCCTCAAAAATAGACATCTAAGCAATTTAGTGGTGGAAAAACACCTTCTCTACGGCTTCATAAAAGCCCAACATGTATCCTTGATGGTGATTGAATCTTCCTCTTGATTGTGTATATCCACCTCGTTGATATCCTCTACCTCTTTGATTCTTGAAGTTCTTGTAACACTCATCTGTAGTATGATTTGACAATCCACAAATATTACATGGTGAGGAGTTATAAGGTCTCCCCCTACCTTGCTTACCTCCTCTGCCCCTTCTTCTTGAGGTTCTACCTCTCCCTGCATAGTATGCTTGGGAGGTAGCTCCTTCATCCTCAATCTTCTTGTTTTCCCTTTCTCTTTGGACTTACTTTTATCAGTGTATTGGGTAGAAGAGCTATTACCTCTTGATGAATCTCCATTCTTGTTGAGCTTGTCTTCATGGGTAAAGAGTTGCCCCATGAGTATGGTAAGATCTGGAATCTGCATGTCCATGTACAAATCCATGGCAATTGTGAAGCTCTCCCATTTTTCATCAGCTTTAATACCATTGATTACTTGTCTTAAATTTTCTCCTCTTCAATTTCTTCTCCTATGCTTGCCAATTGATCAGCTACATCTTTGACTTTGGTCACATACTCTGAGATGCCTTGCTTGGGTTGCTTTCTTTTAGTGGTAAACTCAATCCACAATTGGTTCTTTCTAGCCCTTGTGTTGGAAGAGAAATATGAAGACAATGTTTCCCAAGTCTCTTGGGATGTCTTACAGTTCCTAATGTGTGGAAGAATAAAATCAGAAATTGAGTTAAGTAAGTAAGACCTTGCTAATGCATCCTTCGCACACCATGTGTTGAGTCTTTCATGCCCTCTCTTGTAGGTTGTCCTTTACTTCTGAATAAGGGCATCATCTCCTGAGATGTATCCATAGAGGCTCCTTCCTTGAAAGTATGTCTTCATCCAGGAATTTTTCTAATTCCTACTGTATTGGAAGTACTGACCATAACAAGCAATAGGTGTGTGAACAAAAATAGAAGGTTTTCATTGATCCTTCAACTTGGAAGTAGTCTGTTTTGGTTCAATCATTTCTCACATCATTTCCAAAGTACATAGGCAATTGTATAGTGTCATTGGAAAGCTAAGAGGGCCTACAACTCAACTCTGAAGCAAGAAGGGGCTGGTACAAAAGCAGGAATTGGCAGTACCTACTCATTTCTTGGAGTGTCCATCCATCTTTCCCAACAGTGGTATCAGAGCAAAGCTAAGGTAAAATGGGAGATGGCTTTCCTTCTTTCATTGATAAATTGGACACAAACAACTATCAAGCATGATCCTTGATTGAGGATATCAAATTAACCTAATGAGCTAATGATTCCAAGTTGAATCACTTAAAATGATGCACTATACACAGAGCAATCAAATCATTACCCCCAATTTTTTAGGACCTTTGTAGAGTTTGACCAGTGTGTACATTGATGCGCATTTCTCCAGATTGGCTAAATGGATTATCCTCAAAATTTATGAGCAGATATAAAACTTGGAAGCGATTCCAATAAGCTATAGAACATTGAAAATGGTGAAGGAATGACTGAGATATGAGCAATACAAAATGACTATTCTTAGTAACTATGAGAAAGAGACCATAGATGAAAAATATTGATCTACTGTATTAAAACACAATGTTGTACAAGATCATAGGCATGATAATCAAAGTCTAATGATAATGAGTAGTGTAGGCTATGATGTAAGCCTCACTCTCTTACAATGTAGTCAAGGAGAACTCACGAAAATGGAGGCCTTGTACCACATGTTTTTTAGTCATCTTTTATAGATGATACATTTGAAATTTGAATTTGAATTCTTCATTGGCTCTCACTAAAAAGTGGTCCTCCAATCTAGAACATATTCTCTAAAGTAAAGTCGTGATTATTCTAACTAACAAACTCCACAAGTTTAGTGGTGGTTACAATCATTCTTCCAAGTCATATTGACTTTTACAAATGGTAAAAGATAAAGGCTTCCTAGCAATGGTTTCCATGGAGCTTCAATAAACTCTAGCCAAATGTGTAGGCTTGGTATTTGGACCATCATTCCCTATAGGAGCATGCTTGAGTGAAGTGAAGAAACAACGCTATGAGGTAGTATGTTTGGTTGACCCACTATAAAAATACCAAACATCTGAGTCTATTGCAGACATACGCGGTTGTAGCTCAGTGATAAGTAGCACCTCCTTTAATGTCAATCTGGGAAGACATGAGGATGGTATGAAGACCTCGATCACGTGATGTGCATGTGTTGAAGGAGAAGCACACAAGCATGCACACACATACACACATGAAGTATTTTGATGGCGACTGCACTCTCCTTCTCGAGAGCTCCACGACGATATGCTCGGAGTAGAAAACCGAGCTCCTGACGCCACACACAGTACTCCGCACAGAGGTTGTAGAATACGCAGAACACGCAGTACATGGGGAGCACGAAGACAGACTTCTTAGGTCTTACAAATGCGGTCGAACTTACAGTCTGTGACTGACCAGGCCACTATATGTTTTATTAAAGAACATATACAAAGAAGTGTCCGGTGGCCATTTGGCCTTTCACATGGACACTAACGGTAACAATCTCCCACTAAAGGCCAATATGGCCAGAGTAACTATGGGAGAAAAAAGAAAGAATGATAAAGAATACCTGAGTGTAAGTATACAAACTATACCTCCCACCTGATGGGCATGTTACACAGTATACAAGTGACTGCGTAAGATCAAGAATCAAGTAACCCCCATCAAGTGACAACAGTGTTGAAAGCTATCCTGTGGTAGAGCTTTAGTCAAAGCATCTGCAGCATTATCTCGAGTGTGAACCTTCTCAAGAATAATGCTCTCAGTGGCTAAGCAATCTCTAATGAAGTGATACCTCACCTCAATGTGCTTGGTCTTTGCATGATAGACCGGATTCTTAGCCAAAGCAATGGCACTCTGACTATCACTGAGCAAGTGAGGTACATGCTGAGGCAAACCCATATCACAAGCAAGACGAGAAAGCCACAATGCTTCCTTACATGCCTCACTTGCTGCAACATACTCTACTTCTGTGGTGGAAACAGCTGTACATTCTTGAAGACGAGATCTCCAAGAGATAGCACCTCCAGCAAAATGAAAAATTTACCCTGATGTAGACTTACGATTGTCTACACAACCAGCATAGTCAGAATCTGTGTAACCAATAATGGATGCTTTCCCTCTACCTAAGCATAGACACTTGTCCTTAGTGCCACTCAGATATCTCAAAATCATTTTGACCGCTTCCCAATGTTTCTTGCCAGGATTAGACATATACTCACAACTCCCACTTCAAATGCAATGTCTGGTCTCGTAGCTACCATAGCATACATGAGACTACCAACAACAGACTGATAGGGAATTTTGGTCATGAATTCCTTTTCCTCATCTGATTTGGGGCAGTCATCCTTGCTCAATTTCACATATGTGGGTAAAGGTGTATTCAATGCCTTTCCACCCTGCATATTGAATCGATGAAGTACTTTGGATATGTACTCACTTTGAGACAAGTATATGCATCTTTTACTCCTATCACGAGTGATGCGCATGCCAAGAATATGTTTGGCATCCCCCAAATCCTTCATATCAAATGTCTGACTCAACTTCTTTTTGAGAATTGACAAATCATAAGAGGACTTCCCAGCAATCAACATATCATCGACGTAAAGTATCAAGCATATCAAGCTGCCATCAGAACATCTCTTTGTGTAGAGACAATGATCCTCATTGCTCCGAGAATAGCCTTGGGACTTCATAAAAGCATCAAACTTTTGGTACCATTGTCTAGGAGACTGTTTAAGTCCATACAAGCTCTTCTTGAGCTTACAAACTAGACTTTCCTTGCCAGGAACTACATAACCCTCTGGTTGTTCCATATAGATCTCATCTGTAAGATCTCCATGCAAGAAAGCTGTTTTCACATCCATTTGGACTAGCTCTAAGTCCTCCATTGCAACGAATCCAAGCAACATGCGCAAAGTAGTCATCTTGACCACTGGAGAGAAGATTTCCTCAAAATCAACACCATGTTGTTGCTTAAAACCCTTTGCAACAAGTCGTGCTTTATATTTTGGAGAAGCACTATCTGATGTGAATTTCAGCTTATATACCCATTTACATGGTAAAGCTTTCCTGCCCTTTGGCAAAGGTACTAAGTCCCAAGTACCATTCTTGTGAATAGAATCCAACTCACTCTTCATGGCACGCTCCCACTTGACATGATCCTCTGTCTGCATAGCGTCTTTGTAGCAAGAGGGCTCACCGGCATCTGTTAGCATAACAAAATCTAAACCTGGAACATATCTATCAGGTGGATATGAGACACGTGCAGAACGTCTCAATGGTTGCTGAACAGGAACATGTGCAGACTGATCTGAATGGACATTCTCTTGAACATCCCTATGTGTAGCATTTTTATGCATGCTAACCGGAGGACTAGTATCCTCAAACACCACTCTTCTCACTTCAACCTCCTTAATTGGTTGTTTATGCATCTTAGACTCATTAAAAATGACATCACTACTTCTGATCACTGACCGTGTTTCAGGATCCCATAAGCGATATCCAAATTGTCCTTCTCGACCATATCCAAGAAAAATGCATTTCTTTGACTTATGGTCCAACTTTTGTCTAAGATTCTTGGGTATATGAACATATGCTTCACACCCAAAAACTCGAAGATGATCATAATATGGTGGTTTCCCTGTCCATAACTCTTGTGCCACTTTCAGACCTTTGGCAGTACTAGGTGAAAGGTTAATCACATGAACTGCAGTCAATACTGCTTCTGCCCAAAAACCTTGTGAGAGGTTTGCATGATGCAACATAGAGACTACTCTATCTTGAATAGTTCTATTCATCCTCTTAGCTACACCATTCTGTACTGGGGTATAAGGAGCTGTAAACTCTCTACGAATCCCTCTACACTGACAGAAAAGGCTGAATTCATGTGAGGTATACTCACCCCCATTATCTGAACGTAAAGCCTTAAGCTTAGTTCCTTTTTCAGTCTTAACTGAAGCAAGCCATTTTCTGAAAGTAGGAAATACATCATCCTTCGATTTGATAGGATATACCCAAACTTTTCTAGTAGCATCATCTATGAAAGTGACAAAGTAAAGAGAACCACCTAAGGACCTAGTGGGCATAGGACCACACACATCTGTATGAACAAGATCTAAAGGCTGAATTGAAGAGTCAATGTGCGTTTTATGCACATTTCTGGTTTGCTTTCCATATTGACAATGCTCACAAAATGAAAAATCAGAGAAAGATAACACAGGTAAGTAGCCAGAACGAGAAAGATTTTCCATTCCACTACGAGATATATGGCCCAAACGACCATGCCAAATACAAGCCATAGGCTGTTCAGTAACAGCTAACAAGTGTTCTTTCTGTGATACAAATAAAGGGTAAAGTGAGCCAACTTTCCTTCCTTTTGCAATAACCATATTGCCCTTTGATATACGAAAGGACTGAGCATAGAAGACCACCTTGTAACCAAGGTCATCAAGTTGACCAACTGACATCAAACTGCATGATAACTGAGGTACATGGCGTACATTATGCATAGTAAATTTTGAACCGTCAATGAACTGCACAACCACATCTCCAATCCCCACAACATCACACTGGTAAGAGTCACCAAGTCTCACGGTACCAAGAGACTTTGCTGCATAATTAGAGAACCATTCTCTATGTGGTGTCACATGGAAAGAAGCACCAGAATCTAGCAGCCAGGTGTGGGAAAGAGAATCAGCCATAAGTGCCTCAGATGGCACAGTACTATCAAGTGTCAACACATCAGCATCATCAGAAATAGCATTAATTTCTTCAATCTTCACAGTCGAAGTAGATGGTGCAGGTAACTGTTTAACATGCCCATCAACATTCTGTCCTTTACCTTTAGCATTCTTTAATGCATAACAGTCTTTCTTCATGTGTCCTTTCTTATGACAATAATGGCATTCAATATCCCTCTTCCTTGATTTACTTCTGCTCTTATTCCGTTGACCATTCTTTTCCTTATTCTTGCTCTTGCCACGTTGTTGATTCTTTCCTTGGTAAGAATCACGAACATTATATGCATCTCCACTCTGAGTGCCAACCATAGATTTTCTACGAATCTCCTCACTCAAGAGTGCTCCACATATGTCATCATAGACGAGTTTACCACCTGGTGCACTATTGCTAATAGCTGTGCAAAATGTATCCCATGATGATGGCAGGGTGCATAACAGCAATACTGCTTTCATTTCATTGTCCATATCCATTTTCTGAGCCTGTAACTGGGAGAATATGGCATCAAACTCATTTAGATGAGCAGCAACACTATCTGTGTCCATACGAAGGTCGTATAATTTTCTTATCAGATATACTTTATTTGATGTCGTCTCTTTTTCATATGTATTGCATAACTTCTTCCAAAGCTCCTCTGCACTTTCACAGTCTAATACTGTAAAGTAAACATTATCTGCTAGGTGCAAGCGAATGGTAGACCTGGCCATTTCATCTAACTCATCCCAATCATCTTCATCCATGTCAGCAGGCTTCTTTGAAATCCCATTTACTGGCTTCCATTGCCTTCTTTGAATCAGCACACCTTTAATCTGATTCTTCCATAGAGCAAAGTTTGTGCCATCAAATTTTCGGATCTCAAAATGGTCTTTGCCCTACAAGTTATAGCTCCTCCTCAGAACGCTAGCACTAGACCCTGATCCACCGGATGTGCCTGAGACCTCTGATGCCATGATCGTAGAGAACTGAATAGAATGATAATGGAGCTAGAAGAGTCCAAACACCAACAAATAAGTGTATCAAGGAGTAAATCGACCACTATATAGTTGACTAAACCAGAAATCTAGAAAACTTTTGCCAGAGTATCCTCTGCAAAATTAGCATATGACCAATGTCAAAGTATCATAAAACTGCAAGTACTGACATGTCCACCTGCATAGTGAATCACTGACTCCACTGTATATAATCAGTTACCCAATAGAAGCCAACTAGGCTTATCGAGCACCTATGAACAACTATCATACATCTCCTATGGCGAGGCTGGGTAAGTCTTCCACCTGCATCACCGAAGAGACCCCGACATCTGGGTGTCTCCCAGTTAAGAAAACCTCACCACGACCCTCTTTATCAAACATAAAAGGCTTTATGCAAAGAACGTAACTGCTATATCAATGCCCACATGGACGTACATAAGCGGTATCCACAGAAGCGTACATGGTGTGTATGTGCTCAATATATGCAGTAAAATGACACTGAAAGGCCGAATACACAGCCCAAAAACTAGCCAATAACACCTGCAAGTGTTTGTCAACTCTGATGTTTTAGGCTTTAAAAACCTGCATAAATTTGCAGTGACTGCTCCCACCAAAACTGAAAACCCCTCGAGAAACCTGTAGTTTTACGAGTGTGGCTGAAAATACAGCCCCAAAGGTTGATATTTATTGTCTGAGAAGTACAAGGAACACTCTTCTTGATGTTCTTGGACCTGTGTGAAGAGAACTACGTGCAAAAGTACTCCGAAATGGCTCCAAAAACACCCCAAAATTGCTTCAGAAATAGGCTTTAAAAGCAAAAATGAAGCTTTGAGGGACCAAAACTTGTTCAAGGTAATGTCAACCTTAGTCTTTCCCCTTCTTCAAACACCACAAGAGTGTAGCTTAGTGGCAAGAGATTGCCACGGTTAAGCGAGCTCTGGGGGGAACAGTACTGGGATGGGTGACCTCCCGGGAAGTATCGGGAACCTCTATATTCCTTGATCGCTGCCTTGGTCGTAAGCCTTGGACAAAGCTGGGGGGGGGTCCTCGCTTCGCTCGCACAATAGGAACAAAGCTTTTTGCCTCGAACTGCTCTGATACCAGTGAGGTATTTTGATGGCGATGCACCACACTGCACTCTCCTTCTCGAGAGCTCCACGACGATATGCTCGGAGTAGAAAACCGAGCTCCTGACGCCACACACAGTACTCCGCACAGAGGTTGTAGAATACGCAGAACATGCAGTACACGGGGAGCACGAAGACAGACTTCTTAGGTCTTACAAATGCGGTCGAACTTACAGTCTGTGATTGACCAGGCCACTATATGTTTTATTAAAGAACATATACAAAGAATTGTTCGGTGGCCATTTGGCCTTTCACATGGACACTAACGGTAACAACACACACGTGCACACACGTAAGAACAAAGAGAGAAACAATGAAGTTCTTTAGATTACTCAAAAAGACTCATATACAAGCTCAAATCACTAACAAGCTAAACTCAAAAATGAGATCTCTAGCTCTTTTTATAGTTTTTGACTAGCTTTGGTCCTGTCCAGACCTAGTGTTCGGCCTAGTTAAAAATTAGGTTTCTAGGCTATTTTGGAGGCTCAAACGAGCTCTAAAAATTATGAAAATTGATACATAAATACTTCTAATACTCCTCAAGCTTGAGGACTCCTCGGCTTGAACAAAATGGATTCGAAGCTACCAAAAATGGTATTTACAATGTTCATGTAGTGATAAAAATCACTATTGAAAAGAGATTAGGTTGGAAAAATTGACTGGCCTACTTGCTGGATCTGCGTTGACTACCTTGTCTACTTGTTCCTTTTTTCTGATCTGACTCCCTTCGTTGGCTGCACTGTCTTGTAGATCCTTGAGTGTCATTACTGCTACCAACACCCCCCCTCTCGCGTGTGTCGTGAGGATGAAGATCCGGGAAGACATGAGGAGGTGTAGCTCAATGATGAGTAGCACCTCCTTTAAAGGAGGTGTAGCTCAGTGATGAGTAGCACCTCCTTTAATGTCAATCTAGGAAGACATGAGGATGGTATGAAGACCTCGAGCAAGTGATGTGCACAAGTGTTGAAGGAGAAGCACACAAGCATGCACACACATACACACACACGTGCACACATGTAAGAACAAAGAGAGAAACAATGGAGTTCTTTAGATTACTCAAAAAGTCTCATATACAAGCTCAAATCACTAACAAGCTAACCTCAAAAATGAGCTCTCTAGCTCTTTTTATAGTTTTTGACTAGCTTTGGTCCAGTCCAGACGTAGTGTCCAGCCTAGCTAAAGATTAGGTTCCTAGGCTATTTTGGAGGCTCAAACGATCTCTACAAATTATGAAAATTGATACATAACTACTTCTAATACTCCTCAAGCTGGAGGAATCATCGGCTTCAATAGAATGGAATCAAATCTACCAAAAATGGCATTTACAATGTTCATGTAGTGATGAAAATCACTGTTGAAAATTGACCACCCTACTTGCCGGATCTGCGTTGACTGCCTTGTCTACTTGTTCCTTCTCTCTGCTTTGACTCCCTTCATTGGCTTCCCTATCTTGTAGATCCTTGAGTGCCTTGACTGCTACCAACACCCCCCTCTCTCGCGTCTGTCGTATCTGATAGACCCTTGGTGGGTTGAATGTTTGACATAGAATTCGACGACATTGGTAGCCAGGTGATGCTCTCCTAGCCTCAATCCCTTTGCTAAATCTGTTAGTAAGGCATCCCAATCGTCTGGCCCTAGAACGTCCAGATGTGGTAGACGCAATTGTTCGGAATATAAGGTTCTCTCCACAGGGAAAAGTTGGAGAAGATGTGAGGGTCTGGGAACGAATATTTTGGAATGGTACTCCCAAAACCCTATAATGAACATCTCCTCAAAAGTCTATTTGTAGCATGATGGGAGGTATTTGATTCTTGCGTGCCATGCATATATCACATTAATGGAGGGGGTTGTGCTCATGTCATATACTAAGTCGATATTGCTTGCAGTGAAACCGACTCCTGAGAAATGTGGATCTTTAATGTTCTTGAAGGTGTGGAAGGTGACCAACATTAATTCAAATATTTTCATACACATATGTGCCATCACGTCAAGAACATTTGGCAATCTAACACCCTAGTGGTGGATGGTGGATATCATGTATGCTACTGTGGCCAGTCCTCGTGGTGGTGATAGGTACACATAATTTAGCCATTTCGCACAACCTTTAACATTTTTCACAATGATGGAAAAGTCGGGTGTTGGGAGTAGCCAGAGGCATAGAAGACGCAGAAGCATGTGAAGATAGAGCATAACGAAGAAGCATGGAGTCATTCGAATCAATTTTTCAAATAAATATGTTTTACATTACTTCTCAAAAACCATCAACAGTGATTCTCATCACTTTTGTACCATATGTAACATAGAAAAACCCCTTTTTTGTCATTTGTATCTCCATTTTGTGCAAGCCGAGGAGTCCTCGAGCTTGAGGAGCTTAGGTAGAATGAGCATACCAATTTTGGTTATTCTTAGACACCATTTACCTTTTCAAATAGCATCTAGAACCTATTTTTTAACTATGCCGGTCACTAGATGTGAAACCAGTCAAAACTAGTCTAGAATCTATAAAAAGAGCTAGAGAGCTCATTTTTGAGGTTACTTGGTGTGAGCTAGTGTAGACTTGTATGAGCTAGAGTGAACTTGAGCTTGTAAGAGTGTTCTTGAGCAATAGAGTCTAGTTCTCACCTTCCATTGTGTCTTGCTTGTCTCTTCGTTGTGTGTGTGTATGTGTGAGTGCATCTCTATGCTTCTCACCTTCACTCTCACTTCATCTCACATTCACGATCTTCATATCACTCCTATCTCTTCCGCGGATTGACATTAAGGAGGTGGAGCTTCTTAACATGGTTCTCAGCATTGTGCTAGAGCAACACCAAATTTGGCGCCGTTGTCGGGGATCGAGTCTAGGACGAATGTGTGATGGTAAGAGTATAGCAAGAAGTGGCGTTGGAAGGTAAAAATTTCAGTTTTGTTGTTGTTTTTACTTAGTTTTTAGTGTTTTTCATCTCCCCTACACTCCTCCTTCACCAACGCATCATCATCTTCAACTCCAAAAAAACAAAAAATTCACCATATCCATCCATTCTCCTCATTTCCCCTCATTTGTGCATGCAAGAGAGAGAGAGAGCTTTTGTGCTTGCATGTGCTATTGTGTTTTTGAGTTTTCTTGCAGGTATAGTGCTCTAGAGCATCAGGAAAGCTGCAAAAAGGTAAGAAAATCACTTTCTGTCAAAAAATGCCGACTGTGTCAGATCATCGCGATGGTTTGCCAAGTTCAGAATTTGAGGTAAGCCAGTTCACCACGCTGTAGCGCATCCTTGCGCCTATAGGAATCCATTGTTGCATTTGAAAAATTCATACTTTGGTGGACCATCGCGATTGGCTCATGCCATTGTGATTGTGTCTCACCATCGCGATTGTCTCACGCCATCGCGACGGCTGGACCGGACCATCGTGACGTTCCCACGCCATCACGACGGTTCACTTGAACCATCCTGACGATTCACTTGGACCATCGCGACGATCCAGTCGACCCCACGCCATCACGATTGGGGCTCATGCCATCGCGCCAATGCTATCATGTGGCAAGCTAGACCATCGCGACACCTCCAAATTGACACCATCGCAATTGGCTCAAGCCATCGTGCCTCGTGACCATCGCGACGAGCTCATGCCATCGCGATTGTCCCGTTGACCGTTGATCGATGCCATCGCGATTGCTCGCTGATTGGACCATCGCGACGGTTCATTCACACCATCGCGATTGCTCACATTTACACCATCACGATTGCTCACATTTACACCATCGCGATTGCTCACATTTAGACCATCGCGACAGTTTGCTTCAAACCATCATGATAGTTCCCACTTGTGGACCATCGCGATTGTGCTACACCATCGCGACAGTTCACCTAGACCATTGCGACAGTCCCAGACCATAGCGATTGTCCACCCCAAACGCAATTTTTAGGGTTTGATTTTTTGAGCAAATTTGGGGCTATTTTTTGAAAATTTTTGGGTGATTAGACTCATAGGAGACCCCTTAGCTAATATCTCGAGAAAAACCTGTTTGCTAGTTCTTACCCCTGAGGACCTGAACGCTCATATCTTTTTCATCCGAAGTCCGTTTTTTGAGCTTTATAGCTCGTTAGAGGATAATTTGAGGTTAATCATAGTTGGGCCTAGAAAGCATGGGGACATTGAAATTTTGGGCAAAAGGGAAGGGACCTTTAAAGGTGTATATACTCAAGTGCTTGATCATCCATTTGAGAATTGATCTAATAGTGAATTTTACAAGTCTAGCAAGGGCTATCAAGGGCAATCAAAGCAAGGTAGTGAAGGACGCAAAGCTTGGGAAGTGCAACTTCTTGGGCAACAGGGCAACCAACAAAGCTGACTTGAGGTTGGAAGAACTCTCAACCCCTCAGTCAATTATTAGCTTAGGCTAAACGATAGCATTGTGGATTAGATTAAAGACGATAGGAACTCATCAAGTTCAAGAAAATTAATTTTTTCAAGTCCAAGACTAAAGTAAAAGTGTGTGATACGAAAACCTAAATGAAAGAACATAAGTCTGACAGAACGAGAACTCAAAAGTACCACGGAAAGTCGATTCTTGACGCTTACAGAAAGAGAAGGCAAGAATCTAAAGGAATTTAAAAAGAATCAAGAAAGTAAGAAAAAAGAATCATTGACGATCAAAGAGTGCCACGAAGAAAATTAATGAACCTTAGATCGGACAAACACATAGGTAAGTCAAACCGACGAATCCTGAGATCATCGGAAGCAAGTGTAGGAACAACTGCACGTTTGTGGGCACAACAGTAGCATAGTAATTACCCCTACGAGAGCTTAGATACAAGTGAATCAGAAATGGCTTTTAGCATGGAAAGACCAGAAGGAGGGTCAAATGTAGCATATTTGGAAAGACCCGAAGGACCCTATAGGACTCAATTAGAATTTCTCCGAACCAACCGCTTAGGTGCTCGCATCTATGAGGATGGTTTGCGAAGACAAGTGGTGCAAATGCACAATCCGGACCAACCCATTGGATTGGAACGTCCAGTGGTGAAATTTGAGAGAGACGCATATATAGACAAGGAAGGAACAATGTACATCTTAAGTACTCAGCCAAATAATACGAATGAGTTTGGCGTAATTCAATTAGAGACGGAAACAAGAGCCCAAGGAAAAGAACCATTAGAAGAACGTAGGACACCTAGAGGGAAATCTGTACTGACACGAGTACTAGTCCCAGATTGGACCCCTCAGGATAACAGAAGCATAGAGTTGTTTGTAAATAAAGAAACGGATGAAGCATTTTGGAGGTACAGAATGGAACAACCTAGTAAGGTAGGTTCCATCATAGTTTATGAGTTCAAGGACCCAGATACACTTGGAAAGGTTGTATACCTGGATGAAACTTCAGAAAGAGTATTTGTAGTGCCAGACCACGCAAGAAATACATACACATGGAGAGGTGAGTTGGTATTCCCTCCATCACGAGCTAACATAAACGCGAGCCAACAAGGGGCTAGAACATCCTCAGCCCATGCTAATCAAAGAGACAAGAACAAAGAGAGACCTGAAGTAAGCTTCAATCATCCCATAGGGAGAGATAGAATACCAGCCCATGCTAATCAAAGAGACAAGAACAAAGAGAGACCTGAAGTAAGCCTCAATCATCCCATAGACACAGAGAGAGTGGATAAACAAAGAGAACCAAGAATACCAGGTGGTAGAGATGATTTTCCTCTACCTAGAGCACGTGAGCACCCAAGAATATTAAGACCCACTCAGTTGGTAAAATCGATGAAAAACTACTTTGATGGGACAGGAGATCCCTATGATCATGTTGCGGAATTTAAGCAAGTGCTAAGAGCAGAGCAAGTAGACAATATGTTCATGCAATATAACGCATTTGGACTAATGTTAAAGAACACCGCTTTAACTTGGTTCCAACCATTGCAAAAAAGGCAATTTAGAGACATCCACCACTTTTAAGAGTCATTCATCACGGAATTCTCTAAAAGTGGAATCAGACATGACACGTCTTCATTGATTCATAGCTTTAAACAGACCCCTCAGGAAACAGTTAGATTGGCAGGACTAGGTTTAGACAGTATGTTGAAAGATGTCCAATGCAAGAGTTACCCTCACAGGCCAAGCAAGTTTCATTGTTTCTAGATGGCCTCTTGAGCTCTAAACTACGCCCGATTGTGGTAAAGAGCATTTCATAAAAGAATGTCCTAAGAACCCTGCTAATGCCTCTAATGTGACACCCATCAATGTGATAGGTATTGTAAACAACGCAGATGGATCCAACCCTACATACGTGCCTATCCAAGCTATAACAAGAGCCCAGGCACTTTTACACAATTAACAGCCTAATCCTGAAAAAATAGTTGAAACCAGTGAAGTTGGAGAATCTAGCAGTAAAAAACGAAATGGAGTAAAGAATTAAGAGAAAATGGAGTAAAAAGATAACTGAGTTGGAAGGAAGTTTAAAGGAATCGAGATCCAAAATCCTAGAATTGACTTCGCAAGAATCAAACCAAGAGAACCCAGCTCAGAGATCAGGATCAGTTCTAGCGGAACCAATACCAGAAAACCTAGACATGATGTTTCGTGCGTATCAAGTTAGAATAAAAGAAGGACCCTAGATAGCTGAAATGAGTAAAAACTACCCTCGAGCCGATCTAGAAATTGAGAGAACTAAACTTTGTATGAAAATGGTAGAATTAGCACAAGCAATGTTCGAAGCCTCTAGATATCTCAATTGGAATAACATGGCAAAACCGGAACTACACTTTCAAGGACTGATGGAGAGGCTAGAATACTTGATTGATAGCAAGGAGAAAAAGAATCTGCATAGGAACCCTATTGCATCAGAGACACAAGAAAGGAATGCGCAATCCCTGTCTCAAGTACCCAATACAGAAAGTCAAGACAACCTGTCTTCCATACATAGGTATTCACATGAATTTCTAAGAGAAATCCAAGAAGAGAAATGGAGAAAAGAACAAGGAACCCATCCTCCTATTCAAGAAATAGATGACTTGCAAGAACAGTTTCCCCAAGACATTCCCTCTATTTACGATGATGTAGAGGAAGAGCAACTGAGTGAACACATAGGTTTCAAATCCAATTCTTTACAAGAATTACCTCAATTCATAGGACCTTGGGAAGCTAAGTCTATTAGTATGAGAGCACCCATGATAATAGTGAGGAATGAAGAATCAGTAATCCCTAGAAGCACGGAAGTGATCAAGAACACTAAGGTACAATGTCACCTCACTCTAGAGGAGTTGTTGAAGATTAAACCAGAATTGTGGAAACATGTAGCAAATCAATTCCCTGAGCTTGCTACTACTCCCTCACAGATAGGATCACACAAGAAGGTACCACAAATACCCATAGAAAGGATCGGACATGTAAGCAAAGGAGAGGAAGGTAACACTTATCTTCCAATAACCCATAAGGGCTACACCACGAAGGCCATCTTAGATTCAGGAGCCGGAGTAGCCATCGCTACCACCGCTTTATGGAAACGTTGGGGTAAGCCAACATTAAGACCTACCACGATGAAGCTGCAAATGGCTGATGGACATATAGAAAAACCATTAGGCTTACTAGAAGGCATATCTCTCACCACTTGTGGTGTGGAGTTTGAGCATACGTTTGCCATTTGTGATTTTGAAAAAAATCATGTTTACGAGATGATCTTAGGACGACCATTCTTGCGTCAATTGCAAATTGTACAAGATTGGGGAACTAATTCTTTGTACTTGCAACATTTAGGAGTGACTACTAAAATCAATCTTAAAGACTATTCACATCGAGATGTACGCCCACTACAATGGAATACCATCCATAAAACACAAGAAGAAATAGAATCAGTACACTCATTGGAATCAGATCCCTCATGGTTGCACGAGGATACCCATCTATGGATGTGTAAGGTAGCTAAGAAAGAGGAAGAACGATTAGAAGCCAGGACTTTAGGTTCAGAACAACATCCACGAACCCTTCAAGACCCAGCTTATGCACGTGTAATATTTCCAAACGAGGAATTTGACCCTCACGGTTGGGCAGAAAACCTAGCAACCATGGATGTAGCCATCAATGAAGAACAATGGACACCCCACTACGACGAGGATGGCTATGACATCTCAATTTTCACGATAGAGCCAATCATGTGTGATTCAATTCTAGAAGAATGTGAACATAGCACTGATGCATTCGAGGATGCAAGTGACTTCGATCTAGAGTCAATCATTATGGACCCTTCCTTTGCATCAGACGAAGTAGAAACTCACCCTCCAAAACACGAAGAGATTATTAATGAGGTGAGATTGACCACACAAGTGACTGACAAGAGTGAAGGTAAGAAAAGAAAGAAGAAAGAAACCATGTCAGAAGAAGGAGAATCTTTGTTCGAGGTTCCTGAGAACTTCAAGAAGTATGAAATAGAAGACAGATGAATAATGGTACGAATGCCTAATAGAAAAGCTGATGTTGGAGAAGTATATGATAATTGAGAGAAAACCAAAAAAATAATAGTTGCCATAGAAGGAGAAGAAGAGAAATATACTTACATAGGGCATGATTTGACGACTGAAGAAGAAGAAGAATTAGTTGCCCTATTGCGCGAATATAGAGATGTGTTTGCTTGGAGTTACAAAGACTTGAAAGGAGTAGACCCGGATATATGTTCTCATAAAATCCCTATGACTCCAGATGCAAACCCTACGAAACAGAAACCATACACGTACAATGATAACTACGCTGCGAAGATTAAAGAAGAAATAGATCGTTTGATAGAAGCAGGATTCATTTATGAAATTGAGCATACCGAATGGGTATCCGCCATTGTGGTAGTGCCCAAGAAGAATGGAAAATTGCGTGTGTGTATTAACCTTAAAAAAGTTAATGCCGCCACGATTAGAGACAGTTATCCTCTTCCTATTACGGAACATTTATTGGAAAGAGTTGCGGGCAAGGAAGTTTACAGCTTTCTTGATGGATTCCTAGGCTATAATCAAGTAGCCATTGCTCTAGAAGATCAACAAAAAATGGCTTTTGCAACAGAATGGGGCATTTTTGCATTTTGTGTGATGCCATTTGGCTTAACAAATGCACCCGCCACTTTCCAGCGACTTATGTGTCACGTTTTTAAGGAATTCTTACGCAAGAATTCGAAAGTTTATGTTGATGACTTATGTGCTCATTCAAATATAAGGCAGACACATATCCCGGAGTTAAAGCAAGTATTTGACAAATGTCGAGAATATCGGGTTTGTTTGAACCCAGAAAAATGTGTTTCCATGGTCAGACAAGGCAAAATTCTAGGACACATTGTGTCAAAGAATGGAATTTTGACAGATGAAGAAAAAGTAAAGGTAATAGTAGATCTACCTAGACCAAGCAACGTTAAAGAGGTACAGGCACTTATGGGTCATTGTGGTTATTATAGACGATTCATACACATGTATGCAATCATACCCAAGCCTCTCTACTCTCTTTTAACCAAGTTTGAATGGACAGATGAGTGTGAGAACTCATTCAATGAACTTAAACGACGTTTGTGCTCAGCACCTATATTGACAACCCCAGATTGGAGCAAGCCATTCCATGTACATGTGGATGCATCTAACTATGCCATAGGATGTGTGTTAGCACATTCCACGAATGAAGGTAATATAGATCTCCCCATAGCTTACGCGAGCAGACAATTGAATGCAACAGAAAGAAATTACACCACTACGGAACGAGAAGGATTAGGAATGATCTACGCAGTAAAGAAGTTCATACATTATTTGTTGGCAAACAAGTTCAAGTTCTTTACAGATCATCAAGCATTACTGTATTTAGTCAACAAGCCATGTAACACAGGACGATTAATACGTTGGTTTCTATTACTCATGGAGTATGATTTCGAAGAAGTAGTCATGAAGGGAAAAACCCATCTCAGAGCTGAACAACTCTCGAGATTAACCATAGCAAAAGCTCCTCAAGGAATAGCAGATGAATTACCCGATGCATATTTTTTTAACCTTGAGATAGCACCAGAATGGGCTAAGCCTATTGTCCCTATTCTCACATACGGACCCAAGAATCCTAGGATAAGGATCAAGGAGGGAGAAATTACCAAGTCTCAAAGATATCAAATAATAGCAGGAAGTATATATAAACAAGATAATAAAAAAATTCTTGCTTGTTGTTAAATGAATCAGAACATGCGAATTGGTTGCAATTAGCACATGTAGGTGCATTAAAGCAACATCACTCACGACATCGTACATTGCAGACTCTGCATAGATTAGGAGTATATTGGCCTTCAATGGAAGCAGATGTCTACAAGTTGTGTAAAGAATGCCCTGTTTGTTGTGAAAGACCACCAATAGAACATGCTACATTATATCACGTGTCTCTCACACCAGAATGGAGTGAACCCTTAGTGACGTACTAGAGGATGAAAACATTCCCTCAAGGAATGACCTTAGCACGACAACGCAGTCTAGAGTAGGAAGCTCAAGACTATTCTCTTATTGGTGAAAATCTATACAAACGAGGACAAGATGGATACCTAAGACAATGTGTTCATGAGAGCGATTATTTGAGCGTACTAGAGACTGCACACCAAGGTGTCGCAGGAGGTCATTTTGGACCCGATAGGATAATCAAAGCCATCCTCTTTGTAGGATTATGGTGGCCACTCTTCACATGGATGCACATACCTATGTTAAGAGATGTGATGTGTGCCAAAGAACTCAATTTCCTACTCGCAGAGATGAAATGCCATTGAAACCCATGATGGGAGGGCATGCATTTTCTAAGTGGGGTATAGACTTTGTAGGACCCATTAACCCCCCTGCAAAAGGTACTCATGCGGAATACATTATTGTTGCGACAGATTATCTTACCAAATGGGTAGAGGCAAAAGCCACAAGAAAGAATGATGCACACACGACTGCAAAATTCTTATTTGAAAATGTCTTTACAAGATATGGACTGCCTATAGAGTTAGTGAGCGATCGAGGAACTCACTTTCTAAACCAAGTCATTGAATATTTGTTACAAGCTTTTATGGTGATTCACAAGAAATCCGCACCATATCATCCTCAGGCCAATGGTCAAGCAGAAAGCACTAACAAGATCCTTTGTAACATACTTATGAAGCTCGTGAACAACAAACGTTCAGATTGGGACAAACAGCTACTCCACGCTGTTTGGTCATATCGAGTGGCCTACAAGACCGTACTCAATGCAACTCCCTTTCAGATGGTTTTTGGTTAGAATGCTGTGCTTCCTTTGGACTTCTTGATACCGAACCTTAAGGTTGCACAAGAACATGAGTGGACCGGCCATGAATTATCAGCAAGAATAATGGACTTGGAACGATTAGGAGAAACCAGGCTAAAAGCAGCATATATGCAGCAAAGAAGCGACAAAAAGCATATTTTGATGCACATGTGAAAGATAAAGGCTTAAAAGAGGAGATTTAGTCCTAGTATATACGCTGAAACAACATGCACGAAAGTTAGAAAAGTGAGGTTATGGACCTATGATCATTAACAGACTCTCGACAAGTGGAGCAGTACAATTAGCCACCTTAGAAGGAGACATAATGCCTAATTACATTAGTGGTTGTAGAGTCAAGTTATATCAAGAACCTCTTACTGAGGATATGCTTAGATGACTCATGTTGGCAAAGAAGCGTAAGGAGGAAGAAAATAGAATATGAGCTGAAGCATGGAAACCCCTTGCATGGGTGAGGTGGACCTTCCTATCCTCATACACGAAGTGACCATGATAGCGAAGCTACTAGTGTGCCATGACGAGGACTTGATAGAACCTCTAATCCTTGGCCAAGATTGGTTATACGATCACTCAGTGGACCTAAATCTTAAACAAGGCTCCTTGCAAATTGGAACCTTAGATCAACAGCGAGTGATACCACTTGACTTCCCTAACAACCTTCCGCCTGAGGTATGTAACCCTAGACCCTATGAAATGCTCGCGACGGAGGACCGAAAGATATTTGGGCAAATCCCTCGACTAAGCACGCCCCTTCCAAAGTCAACCCATGAGAGCTTGGTGATGGATAGGGGCTAGACACAAAAATGTCAAGAGATTTTCCTCCGGTCTTCTAGCAGCGGACAAATGGGGACCATTAGCGGACAAATGGGGACCATTAGCGGACAAATGGGGACAATTGCAGGACAGATGGGGACAATCAGCGGACAGGTGGACTGCATCAACAGCCAAATGCGCACAATACCCTACAGTGCTCATCCTTCCACACGTACTGCGGACTGGCCTAGATTTGTGGTACAGAATTCCTCACTTCCTAATGGGCAGGTTTCGCAAGTGTTGGACCTCTCGTCTTTTCCAAAGCAGTGTCCATTCGACCTCTCAACCTCAACCACACAGGAGTCAACCACAAAAGAGGAACCCAGACCGATGACAATATCATACAACACAAAGAGGAAAGCAGTATCAGTATCACAAAACAAGTGGCACGAGACAAATATGGGTGCCAAAAGGACAGAAACCGTCGACAGTTTGCAGCAATGCAGACAAGGATAAAATGAAGTTTTGGAAGAATCAGAGGTAGTATCCAATGTCTCCTTGACCTTCTTCGACCTCGACAAAGATTCAACAGATTTGGATTGCCAAGAAGTACCTTACAAATCGACCCCCACACACACCGCAACTGCATTCACTCCTTCATTAATATTATCACCCACTATAGACACCACATTTCTACAGATGTTCACATGCATGACTCAAGTAAGAGATGAGTTTGCATCTCTTGGAACCAGTTACCAGACCATACAGAAGACAACCAATGATTTACAATCGCAGCTCAATTCACTGACCATCGAGAACGCCTCACTAAACATCCACTACCAAGAACTACGAGAGGCATATCATAAAGTGGAACTAGAAAGTGAAGAAAATACAAAAGAGGCCATCACTGACATAGACAACTTGTTAAGGGCCCAAATGATTCGCAATGCAACATTAACAAGAAACATGGGCTTACTCAGACGACACTTGACAGCAGCGAAAGAAGAGAACCATCGTTTACAAGAACAGAACAAAGAGAGTTTGGAAGCTTCCCTAGATCAACCAGACCAACCGCTGAGCCCTAGTCGCTTTAAAGCTGTTCCTTCAGAATCCATGAAAATGTTACTAGATGATCATGTCATATTGCTAGATGAATATGACAACATGAACGAGGAGTTCCAGAAGCTGAAAGAAGATCACAAAGTGCTCCAACTAAGCGCACCTGTACAACTAGGACTACCAGCTCCTACGGACCCATCTCCTGAAATCATTGAGGACTCAATGCATTATGGGCCTAGATATCAACTCTTCAATCACGGATAGCAGTATATGAAGCACCACCTAGACCAGACTCCCCACCGGAACTACCAACAGAGGATGAAACAGTGACCATTCCGGTGGAGGAAACTTTTGAAGAAGCATATGAACCCCAACCCATCCCAGGCAGATGCATCATGGTCGAAGGCCAGACGACTTTCGAACTTCCAACTCCCGCATGGATGAAGATGATTGAAGAACTTGGCAGAACCCACTCAACACGCGTAGAGGCGCACTTGCACGCGATGGCAATGATTGAAGAACAAATTTTACAATCACCGTATTTTGCTCACTTGGCCCCTCGCAGATATATATCTGGGCATGAGCTACAATACAAGCCTTATTTTATGTTAATGGCAGAATATCAGTTGGCCATAGAAAAAGAAACAGGCAGAAAACCCTCTCACGCGACCCAGTTCAAGCCTGAAGATTTGCCACTAGATGCACAGTGAGGAGAAATCTATCAACTAGATTGGCGCAAAGATTTATTACAAGAATATCCAGAGATGATGAGTACTTGGGTCAAGGCACTACTACACTTAAAGTACAACCCATGCTCAGGACCAGTGCCACGATGCTGCTCCTGGAAGGCATTTGCAATTAAATTACAAAACAACAAGCAATGCTAGGATTGGCTCAATTACCCATATTTCAGGCCACCCACAGGACCACCAACAGTTGGATACATGATGGCAATGATTCGTCACTGGCTCCCTTGCTTAAAACACATGGACGATGTAGTAGCACACATGACTGTCAAGATATTTTACATGATGTAGATGGTATTTAAAGTCTTCCATCGTGTTAAGGCACCTCATGTAAACACCCCAGGTTTCGAGCATGGCGATCTCGATTTAGCTTATAACATGAGTACGATACCATCGCTCCAAGTGTGTTATGCCTGGCACTACAGAGTCAAATACTTACCAGCGCGCTATAAGCAGACCTTCGAAGAAATGTTCACAACCAGTTTCTAGGAATACCATTCAAAGGTGTTCATCAGCAGGCCTACACACTTACTGTAGTTATTTGCTTGTGAACAGATGGTATATTCCATGCATTATCAGCTCCCACCATCAGATGAAACCCATTGATTGGGAGAAACTCGAGGCAGATCTGGCCCGAGGAATTCGCATATCAGAGCACACCCTCGCTCAAGAACTACTACAGAATTATATCCGACAGACCTCACAACAAGGTTCTATCAAGGACGACAGAAGCGAGAGGGAGGGGGGTGGTGGGAGTAGCCAGAGGCATAGAAGACGCAGAAGCATGTGAAGACAGAGCATAACAAAGAAGCAAGGAGTCAATCGAATCATTTTTTCAAATAAATATGTTTTTACATTACTTCTCAAAAACCATCAACAATGATTCTCATCGCTTTTGTACCATATGTAACATAGAAAAACCTTTTTTGTAATTTCTAGCTCCATTTTGTGCAAGTCGAGGAGTCCTCGAGCTTGAGGAGCTTAGGCAGAACGAGCGTACCAATTTTGGTTATTTTTAGACACCGTTTACCCTTTCAAATAGCATCTAGAACCTATTTTTTAACTATGCCGGTCACTAGATGTGAAACGGGTCAAAACTAGTATAGAATCTATAAAAAGAGCTAGAGAGCTCATTTTTGAGGTTACTTAGTGTGAGCTAGTGTAGACTTGTATGAGCTAGAGTGAACTTGAGCTTGTAAGAGTGTTCTTGAGCAATAGAGTCTAATTCTCACCTTCTATTGTGTCTTGCTTGTCTCTTCGTTGTGTGTGTGTGTATGTGTGTGTGCATCTCTATGCTTCTCACCTTCACTCTCACTTCATCTCACATTCACGATCTTCATATCACTCCTATCTCTTCCATGGATTGACATTAAGGAGGTGGAGCTTCTTAGCGTGGTTCTCACCATTGTGCTAGAGCAACATCGGGCCATGTGCATCTTCTAAGTACTGGAACGTAACATGGATTGTATTTGATCAAGAGTGGCATATTATTCCATGTACGAACCATTTCTGGATACGGTTCTAGAAGACAAAGCCTCCAGGTGGGTTGGAAGATGGACCCTTGTGTAGCACTTTCAGCTATGCCATCTCAACCAAATTGGGTGGTGAAAGTGGGGGCATTGCCACATCATCATTGAATTTCTGCATTATAATCTACTAGGAGCATGCAATAGGGCACATATTGATCATCATTTGTGCGTATCCATCAATGATGGGACATGAGTCAGAAGTATTCTGATTTTATAATGGTATCCTCAATTTTAGACATTGATTGAATTTGCACCACTACTCTCTCATCATGCATATTGGCCGTTTTCTCGAGCGTCTGCAACCATTCTGGGGCTTCGACTTCAAGCGTGTCCAATCCTTCAGATGTTTGTTGGCCACCCGACATAGGCATAGGAACATAAGGCTCCTCATAGGACTCTTCTACTTCTATGGGCACCAACTCTTCCGGTTCTGGTTCTATGACCGGGGAGGGTTGTCTTTCGTACTGAAGTAACTTTGTTTGCAATTTGACAACTTGTTCCTTTAGGACATTCACCTCCTCAGTAGTCGATGTAAAATCTGTGACCTTTGTTTGTTCTTCTTGCGCCCTTAGCTGCTGGCAAAGGTTGTCCTAGTCTTTTTCGAAATTGTCATGCATTGCCATAAGATTAGCATAGCTCTCGAGAATAGTTTTCATGGTTTCTGAAGGAACAACTTTAAACCTTTCTGGGTCAATCTCGTGAGGGGAGCTTTCCATTGCTGCCTCTAGATTCTCTTTGTTTTGCTTTTGAAGTCGTTTGTTCTCTTATAGAGTAGTGGCCATGTGCTTCCTCAGTAACGTCAGCTTACAATGGGCTTTGACATTCTCAAACTGATAAAGTTCAAGTAAAGTTTCTAGTTTTTTAACTTTTGAAGATTCTGATTGCTGAGGAGCCTCCAATAGGGTCTACTGGGCGTGTTTTAGCATAGTGTAACATTGATTGAGGTCGATGTTCTCTTCTTCTAGGGCTGCAAGCCGCTTCTATAATTGCTAGTGGTCTACAATCTTCTAAGGTCTGATATTCGTTCTGCAGCTGATATATACATTGATGTAATTTACATTTTGGGATGCTGGGAAAGTGGAGGATGCAGGGGGAATGGGAAAGGGGACAGAGATTGTGAATGGAGTGGAAACAAGAGGTGATGCGGGGGAGGGGGTATGGGAGATTGTTGGAGTGTGGGGGGAGGGAGTGATGCTGTAGCTGGTGATGTTTCCATGCTCTCAAAAGTGTGTGTCACCATGTAAATGGGAACGGAGGGTGCGGTGGATGTGATGTCGATGAATAGTGTTGCGAATGTAGGTGTGGCAGTCCCTCCAAGCTGGTTGCCAGAGGAAGGAGGAAATCCTATAACCTATGTGGTGTTGGTGGTGGAGATTTGGAAGGTGGTGTCATGGGGAGAAGTGGTGTGCAATGAGAGGTGAGGGCTTTGTCGATCGTGGTCAATCGGTCGTGGACTCTGTCAATCATGATTGACAGGTCCCTAGGGAGGTGTCCGTCGTCACTTGTCAGTCGCGATTGATGTGTCAATCGTGATTGACAGAAAACAAAGGAATTTTAAAATTTTGATTAATGCTTCAGAGACTATGCTGAGCTTTTCCGTAGCTGTGCGACCAGCTAGAGATGATGATACAGCCAAAACCTATAATACACCCTCAAAAAACATGCAAAAAAAGCACACACAATTCTCTCTCTCGCTCTCTCTCACAAGTGAAATGAGGGGAATGGAATGGGGAAGGCGATATGGCCAAAAAACTAAAAATTTTGCGTAGGTGGGGATGGAGGTGGAAGATGGTGAAGAAAACAAAAGGAAATAGACTAAAGTAAAGAAAATATCTATGACTCCAACGCCTCAAAGCTCGTCCTCAAAGCTCGAATCCCCGGCAACGGTGCCAAAATTTGGTGTAGCTCAGTGATGAGTAGCACCTCCTTTAATGTCAATACGGGAAGACATGAGGATGGTATGAAGACCTCGAGCAAGTGATGTGCACAAGTGTTGAAGGAGAAGCACACAAGCATGCACACACATACACACACACGTGCACACACATAAGAAGAAAGAGAGAAACAATGGAGTTCTTTAGATTACTCAAAAAGTCTCATAGACAAGCTCAAATCACTAACAAGCTAACCTCAAAAATGAGCTCTCTAGCTCTTCTTATAGTTTTTGACTAGCTTTGGTCCTGTCAAGACATAATGTCTGGCCTAGTTAAAAATTAGGTTCCTAGGCTATTTTGGAGGCTCAAACGAGCTCTAAAAATTATGAAAATTGATACATAACTAGTAATACTCCTCAAGCTTGAGGACTTCTCGATTTGAAGAAAATGGAGTCAAATCTACCAAAAATGGTATTTCTAATGTTCATATAGTGATGAAAATCACTATTGAAAAGAGATTACGTTGGAAAAATTAACTGGCCTACTTGTCGGATCTGCGTTGACTGCCTTGGATTCTCAATAGCCATGGGAGAACTCTTGTAAGTCAAGCCGCATCTATGGAAGAGACTAGATAATCAGCTAAATTTGAATGAACGAAACACATATGTCAAGGAAGAAATGTTGGAGAAAGCAGTAAATGTGAAGATACCAGTAGATAAAGTGGGAGGTTTTAGTGAGGGAGATGAGGGAAATATGTGCCTTCCAATCACATTTTGAGGATATATGTCCATTCTAGATATAGGAGCTGGAGTAGGGATACCAACCAAGGAAATTGGAGAAAAATGGGGAAAAATAACTCTATGCTCGACTAGAATGAAGCTACAACTAGTAGATGATCATGTAGAATGACCTTTAGGACTCCTTGAAAATGTAATTTTGAAAACTTGTGGTGTGAAATTCGAACACACTTTAGCTATACGCCAATTTGGCAAAGCGAGCAATTACAAGATGATCCTAGGAAGACCATTCATGCACGAGCTCTAGGTAATTCAAGAATATGGATGAGATGTGTATCTCCATTACCAAGGCACAACTACTAAAATAAATCTCCAAAATTTTGCATATCAAGACATTCCACCTCTTTAATGGAACCATGTACATAAAGAGGAGGATGTTGTGTCAATTCATAGTGCTAGATCTAGTGATCGATCATGGATGAATGAAGACACTCAACTATGGATTTGCAATGCAACTAAATGAGGAGGAAAAATTACAACAATCGCAAGCCCGACACAAGAGATATAGACCCATAGAAGACCTAGCCTACATGCCACAAAAATTTCTTGACAAAGCATTCAAACCACACAAATGGATGGAGAACCTAGCAACACTAGATCTGTGCATAAATGAAGAAGTACTAACCATGAATGAGTGTGTGCATGATGAAGGTTATGATTTGAGTTTGTATATAGTAGTACTCCACGAGGCAAAAGAAGGAGAACTAATAGAAAGCGAATGGAAAGAAGGCCAAAAAATCATAGAAATGGAACTTGAGTTTGACACAAAAGAACAATACTTAAAGGAAATAAACAAGGAAGACACCAAGGAACATAAAAAAATATTCTCCATAGAAGAACATACAAGAAAATCCTAGAAAGGAGACCAAACAGAGGATGAAAACTTACCAAACAAACATTTTGAAGTGCTAGAACATTTTAAGAGATATGAAGTGGAGGAAAGAAAAATAGCTATTCGAATGCCTAAGAGAGAGGCGTAGGATGGAATAGCATATGATAAAAAATAACATGCCAAGAAAGTAATAGTAACCCTAGAGGGAGATGAAGAGAGATGCACTTACATAGGCAATGATGTGTGCATAGCGGAGGAACAAGAACTCATAGCATTAACTCAAAAATATAGGGATGTGTTTGTCTGGCCCTACAAAGACCTGAAAGGTGTAGATCCTAGTATGTGCTCATAGTGATGAAAAACCATAGCAAACACATTACACTTACAATGATGTATATTATGCGAAAATTAGGGAAGAGATAGATTTATATACGAGATCAAACAAACCTAATGGGTTTCTCCTTTGGTGGTCATGCCAAAAAAATGGAAACCTTAGGGTCTGTATTTGTAAGAAAATAGCAGCACAGCGGAATAGACCTATAGATAAAGTTGAGAGAAAAATGGAGACAAAGATAGATGCAGACTACGATTACAGAACTCAAATTCTCAGATTGCTAAGCATAATGCAATTACAATGATGGTATTGTCCACCCGTGCACTCCCAATCTGGAGCTTAGATGGCGATCTAGATAGACTCTAGATGATCGGCTTACTAGCGCACAATGCTATCTAAAGCTCGACTTGGGCCGTGTTTATATAGCTTTTACAAGGGGAGTTGGTATAGATAAACGCAATCATGATATACACAATAGTCGGCAAAACATACAATCCGACAATATCTCCATGACTAGAAGTCCTACCATCTGGAGCCTGCGGGTCGGGGGGATAGGCCCCCAGACCCCGTAGAAGGGGGAAAGCCCCCCTCAGTGCACTCCCCCCATTAAGGTTCGATGGGGAAACCATGTGATGCCACACGGCTTTTATTTTCATCTTGAATGGCATCCCAATTGCCCGAAAGTTTATGCCCTACCTAACCTAATGGCTAGGCTCACAAAGATCATCTATAACCATCAACGATCACACATAGACCTCATCTAACTTAGAAGTTAGGGTTCCACAAATGTCGGAGCACTCATAATGGCTTACATTCTTTAAACTTAACAAAATCTTGAGCCTTATCGTGAAGGAAGTACACCCGCATCTTCCTGCTATGGTCGTCGACAAGTAACATGAAGTAGGAAGATCCGCCCAAGGCCTATGTAGGCATTTTTCTTCACAAGTCAGCGTGCACCAACTTTAGAGGATAGCTTGCTCTATTCTTGCTTTCTTGTGGAAATGTCTTCCTCCATTGCTTACCCATCATGCAAGCTTCACATGGTTCCTTCATTTTTGCAATTGATGGTAGGCGTGCAACCATACCCCTACAATGCATCTCCTTTAGTACAAGGTATCCAATGTGGCCAAATCTCTCATGCCATAGCTTACTTGTTCCCACATTTGTAGTGTTTGTAAGAGCACACAACTCTTACAGGTTGTTCCTTCTTGTGTTGGTCCCAACAATGTTTTTGTTACTGTCCATAATCTTAGCTCCTGTCTTACAAAAAGATACTTGATGACCTCGATCAATTATAGAAGCTACTGAAAGTAGATTTTGTTTGATTTGTGGAACATACAACACATTTGAAAGCTTTCCAACATCACCGTTAGAGTTAATGAAAGAAACCATACCTTCATCCTCTGCACAATATCTTGTATTGTTCCCTACCTTTATTGTGATGGGTTCCTTTACAGGCTATAAGGGACTGTAATTTAGTCTTTTTTTCTCGCCATGTGATGAGATGCACCACTGTCCAACACGTTGTCGTCGGGTTTCATGGAAAGGACGAGGTTTTCAAGACATAGGTTGCTTAATAGTTGCACTAATTTCTACTTGGGTTTAGGGTAAATTCGGAATTCGTAAACCTAATATGGTCTTAAGTTCAATAAAATTCCTCAAACTTTGAATAACTTTTAATTGTTTTGGACCAATATTTCCCTTTGGACATGTAGGATCCTCCTAAATCATGTAAGCTTCTCACTATATTAAAAAATCTTGCATAGAAGCATTCAACTCAACGTCAGTTTATGTATATTTTTATTAACAGACTAAAGAGTTGTGAACTTTGATTTAATCAGCTGAGTACGAGTTTCCTTTAATCTAAAGAACCAAAAGTAGCTTTTCTCAAATTGTTACCATTTCGAATTCAAAGAAAAAAAACAGGTGAATTAAATCTGGCGCATGAACATTGATATAACGTGATGATATGTTCGGAAACAGTTTCCCTTTCGCATGCATAGTCCATAAACTGAATTCAATCAAGACTTAATAAGACATGCATACGACCTTTAGAAGATTAAGCTCTTATTTTTGTTATGAACTCGTGTTGTATGCAATGCAATTCCTTTGCGAATCATCCAAACAAGCAGAGGATCTCCATTTTTCCACTCAAATAAACATGCAACTCTCTTATTCATCACAAGTCATACGAAATCCGAGTAAAGCAGAAAATTGCGATGTATTTAGTAATACTACTAAGAACCCTTCTGTACACATGCATGCCCGACCCTTTCTCCTAGGTCGTCCTTATGACAATAACGCTTATACTTTCCTTTCAGAAGGACAGCCCTTCAGCCTAGCACATCCTACCTTTAACAGACTCTATCTCTCTCTCTTTTGCTTTTACTGTAGGTGCATGAGATTTGAATACACAATAGTTATGAAAACACTACAGTATCATAGGACATCATGCGTACTAGAGAGATATCTAGGAATGGAAAAGAAAAACATTCACAGCACATCAACTACTATAGTCAGAGAAGCCATAAAATTCATAAGGTCTGCGGTTTTAGTTCTTACCAAATAACAGTTATACCAACATTTTTAACTTCGAAGCTAAACGCATAGGAACATGACTGGAAAGACATATGATCATGTTATGCCAGAGACTTCAATAAAGCTCCATTGAAGATTTCAGAATCGTCCCACATTGGCCAATGGGCAAGCTGAGGAAACAGCAACACTGTTGCGTTTGGCACAAGATGCTCTGGTGGATGTGCAAGTCTGGAATCAAGATAAGGATCTTTTGCCCCCATATGACTTCCACAGGTGTTTGAATATGCGAGCATCCAACTTTTGACCAGTACCCAGCATGAAGTGCTCTGTAGTAATTTATCATTCCCGTAAGAGCCCCAGGTGAAGCAAAGGCTTCCACATACCTATTGACGTCATCCTCAGAATGACTCTTGAAAGCATATAACATCCTTCGCAGAGCCCAGAACCTGTTAAATCTGAGAAATGCCTCTGGTATCCATGGAAGTTGGAAGAAAACAAAATACCAGCTCCTCAGGCGCTGTTGTACGCTGCTTTGATATAGATTACGGAAAGAGTGAAAATGAGGAGAGTTAACAATGATTATCTTCTTCACCCTATTCGGAAACATCTCTGCAAATGCCCAAACAGCAACTCCAAAAACTTGTGGACATCAGATTTTTGTCAACACGGAATGAGCGCCACAGATCCAAAGAATGAAACTTCTGAGAATACATATTGTATTACTGTACATATCCTGGAGAGATTATTAGCACAGAGATGATAACATGTCAAGCAATGTAGCCATAAATTCCATCTGCTTATCTGCATCTATCTTGCTGCATCGTCTGACAGAGCTACATTGAAGCCTTTCTTCACTAGAGAATCAACTAGCTCTGGTACAGGGAAATCCGTCTCTCTGACATGTGAAAGTCCATCTGCTGCTACAATAGGTGATCTCTGGGGTTTCCAGCCCATCTCATCTGGACAGCGAAATGTTGCCTCATTGATGGCTCTTCTTTCAATTGCAAACTTGCTCGCTCCACTATTAACACCCAGATGCACCCAGATGACTTGATCAGAGGGAGCTTCATTGGATCGTTCTGTGTCTTTGGATGGAAGATATGCCTGCAGAAGGTTAAGCAGATCGGATAAGGCTCCTTCACCTGCCACTTCCAGAACAGATACGCTCCCTAGCTTTGCCCGTTGCTGTAAGCCTCTCTTTGCGATGTACCTCCAAATATCTGTTATGCCCAAGTGAGAAGCCATATAGCTTGAGCGAGTGACCTGAGATTCAAGTGATCGTCATCCTCTTCGTCTGATGCGTGAGAGGATCGAAACTGGATGTCGTTGCAGCAGTCTAGAATACCCCGAGTAGAAATTGGAATGCAACAAATGCCACATTGCTCGCTCGTCCTCCTCATATCAAGGGGTCATGTCCTGGTGTTGAGCGCTAGCGATCATCACCTGCCAGCACACCGTGAAGAAAAAGCCATAAATCATATATGTGCTACGTCTCTCCATCGTCCACTTTCCATTTCTACCACCGAGACCCTCTTCTACGTGGCTCCTTCTCTCTCCTCTGCATGCGTGCCAAAAAACCGCCAGCAGCCGCCTTCCCTATACGAATACCGAAAAAATTATCCTATCTGTCGACGCACAGACACTTGGATTTCTTCCTCGATGCTTTCCATTCCGAGTATTTATTTATTTATTTATTTTTTTTTTTTTTTAGATATATTCTATACAATGAGTACGATAGCATAAATGTACAACAAATCCTGAACTAGTAACTCCTCGAATATTTGCCGGGATTATTCAAGTGGTTTGTAGGGTGCGACTTCGATTCTTGACCACATCCACCCCCTCTGAACCTGTGCATCCTCCGGATGCACCAGCATCGATCTCGGTATCTGCAAGTCTTCAAGAATCCAAATATGAGTGAAATCAAGTGCATGGGTTAAAACAAATGTGCCTATGCACGGCCATGTAATAAGCCCTACATATGCATACTCTAAGTGCATAAAAACAACATGGTGCAAATAAGGAGATATTAGGAATTCGGTGTTGAGGATGTACACTCAAATTGAACTCACATTTTCATCATGGATATACAATTCAATACAAGTGCAATCACTCGTGCAACTATGGGTTTTAACCAAAATATCATTCGTGCTCTTTACATTTCATTTATGCATGCGTTAGGTGCATGAAGAAAAAACAAAAATGGTGCGAAAATCAAAGTTTCATGGTATCTAAGCAAGGAAGCTCACATCACTCTCAACTCCACTCTCCTAAAGATGCAATCACTCTTCCTTACTCAGATCTGTTCTCTCTTATCACTAAAAACTTGATTTATTATTTTTCAATGATATTTACCTATCTAATTGTGCAGATGGACGTGCTTCTACGGAATTTCAAAGACGTGTTTCCTATATATTTTTACATGCATATTTGGCATGCAATGCATCTCAAAAATGGTGCAAAGAAAAGACCAGGGTTAAAGCACGATAGCTAATGAAAAAGATTTTCACGGCTTTGTTCTTGAGTCATCATCTCCGTTGGCTTCGCTTGATCATTCCTGCACTCATAGAAACTAAACAAATCATGAGAAACATCAATTCACATGACACAATATATATATGCAATCCATGAAAGAACTTCAAAAACCATTTGCAATAAACCATAAAGATGTAATTTGAAAGTGGTTGCCTCCTGCACAATCCATCAAACTTCTAGATCTCCAATTAGCTCCATATCAACACCTGTTTATATAAACTCAGAAAACACATTAGTAGCATCATATTCAAAAAGATTATTTTGAAAAATTTTCATTTTCTTGAGAGTTAGATGCATTTTCTTGCTCTATTTATTTATGCAATTATTTGTTTATTTATTTATTTATTTATTTATTTATTTTTATATTTACTTTTATCCATCTCAAAAAATCAAAACATAATTATTAAGTATTTACATAATTATATTTACAAAAGTCACTTTTGAATTTCTTGTGAATACAAGAAATTCCTTTCCAATACATTTTCACAATTAAATTCTCCAAAGAAGGTATGTTTAAAAACAAGCCATCTTTGAATTGCACCAATCAGCATTGCATTCATAAATACAGTAAATATGTATACAAGCCACCTTTTTTGCTTGTCTACCTCTTGGCAGCTTGTTTGGTCTTTGTAACTCTCAGAGAATTTGGATATCCATATTTCAATTATCTGAGCATGAGTATCTTTATTTATGATTCTTTCAAATTCATCATGTGCAGAGTCATGAATACATGTATATGAAGTTTGAAATTTGCATATGTCTGATTCATAATTGAAATTTTCTTGTAAGCATGTATTTTCTTTTATTTCATGCTTGAGATCATTTATAGGAGTTTTATCCCTTTCAATATCTTCTATCATGTCTTCATCACCGTTAAGATGAGGTTTTTGAATAGAATCATTTGAATCCCACTTCAAATGGAAGTGTTCATCATACTCAGACATCAAGACACAGTCATCTTTATTCTCCATGGCAAAATCATTCCTTTCTGACTGAGTTTCGGAAATTATGAAGTCTGCTTCTTTCTCCAATCTTTCCAGGAACTCTTCATCATTGTCTTTTTCCAGATTCTCTTGCCCATTTTCATGAAGAGACTCAATATCACTGAATCCAAGAAAGTCTTCATCTTCAATATCACTAGAGACTTTCTTATCAAGATCAAACTCATCATAATTTTTACACCTTATAGGACAGTGCATGTAGATTGACGGGAACTCAACTTCTTTATTCAAGATCCCATCATAGAATTCTTCATATCTCTCAATCATTTCTTGCTCATTCTCTTCAGAGGATGTACTCTCACCACCTTCTTCAAGCATTGATTCTTCAATCACTGATTTTTGCTCAAGAATCTCATCATGTATGAGAATCTCAACATACGCATCCAAATCAACTTGAGCTTCATCGTTGCAATCGTTTGGCTCAATAGTTTTACATTGAACATCCTTCGATGCTATACACACATCAGACTTATCATATGTCACAATAAACATTTCATCTACCACTTTATGCTCAATTTCTTCAATGTGTGAACTCAACTCAATATGATTATTTTTGACATACATATCAGTATTTAGAGGAATGATCAATGGTATTTTCTCATTCTCCTCATGTTCATTCATATTTCTCTCTTCATAGAATGTAGCTTCATTTACATACATATCATTATTTTGAACTCCATCCAACTTATCCTCTTTTTTATGTGTGGGATCTTTGTCCAATGTGACATCACTCAAAAGAATATCAGTATCTTGATCTTGATCTAGACTATCAGTAGGATTAGGATCATGCTTATCACCATCGCCATACACATCACTATCTAGAGGACTTATCATTTGTACATCCTCTAGATTAGCATCATACTCATCTTCGTCATCACACATTTCAACCTCTGGAGGACTCATTATTTGCATGTCCTCCTTCATATAAGTAAGTTCGTTTTCTTGCATCTCTGTATGCATGTATAATGCGGATTCCTGCATATCCATTTTCTTACCCATCGGATCTTCTATTGACAGGTCCTTAGATTCAACATCATGTTCCATGGGAGTTTCTTCATGTAATTCAGTCATTAGATCAGAAGTTCTATCCGAATCTTGTGTTAGAAAAGGATCATCACCATCAAGTGACATCCAATCATACTCCACATCTTGCCCGATGTCACCATGTAAGGATGCATCTCGAGCTCGATCTTCAGACATATTTATTAGGTTCTCTATTTGTATCTCATCTTTTATCTCCATTTGGTCACCTATGAGCCTTCTAGATATCTCTATCTCTTTGTTTGTATCTTGATATGTTTCTTGATTTGTTTGATTATCTTTTATCCGATGTGAGGAGTTTATCGGAGTAGAGGAAGCTTCATCTTGATTTCTTGTTGGGTTTTGTTGGTTTTTGTTTTGTTTTATGTTTGTTGTTTGTTTGGTTTGATGTTGGTTTAGTTTGGTTTGATTTTGATTAGCTTCCACTTGCTCCTTTGATCCTCCCATCTTCGGGCTTTGTCCACTTATGACACCTAAAGATATAATCATTGTAAGAAAGTCTAGGGGCTCTTGGCACCTTGTAACCTTTGAGGTTACATCAATCGCACTTTTAGAAGTTTCTTCATATTTCTCATCATCACTATGGATATCAAGCCCATGCATATCTACTTCATGCCCAAATGGGGTCTCTACAACCTCATGGACCTGAACATTATTCACGATTGGTAAAATGCTTGGAACATGGTTATAATTTTCATCTGTTTGAAGATCTGTTCTCCAATCATTTAAAAATTTCTCTATTGTTTGTTGTTTCTTTACGTATTTCATCACAGCTTCATGGACGAGCATCCAATCCTCTGTGAGTCCTGAGTCGGAGTCTATATCTTGAAGAAGTGGAATTAACTCCTCTCGGACATTAACATCGATTGTTCGAAGAAACAACGAAACCCTTTCATGACTCATGCACCTCTTATCGTGCTCAGAAAGATCATCATATTGTCGCTCAAACTCTTCTTTGATCTCAAGAATTGATTGGTCTTTGGGCATATGAACCCACCTTAGGAAAGATCTACGAGTTACTTTATCAAGATCCTCTAGCATAAACTGCTTGAGGAGTGTCGCTTTGTATTGGGACCATGTCGTTTGATTTATTCGCATTATTTGGTCTCGCATGTCGTATCCCGACACATAGATAAAGTTTTCGCATAGTTCTTTTTCCGTCATTGGACTTAATCCGACACCTAGATATTTGGCCTCGAGTTCATATTCTTTGCAGAACTTTGAGACATTCTTTCCATTGAAAAAGCCACACCGATTGACTAGGCGTTCATGAAGTGATTGGATGGCTTTTTGACGCCTATCCTCTTCTTGAAATCGTAGGAATTGAGCTAGGATCTCTTCCATTTTGATTATGCTAATCTTTGTGGCTCTATAATTCACTCACCCCCTCCTTTCACGTCGGGTTCACCAGCATGTCGTCGGGTTTCATGGAAAGGACGAGGTTTTCAAGACATAGGTTGCTTAATAGTTGCACTAATTTCTACTTGGGTTTAGGGTAAATTCGGAATTCGTAAACCTAATATGGTCTTAAGTTCAATAAAATTCCTCAAACTTTGAATAACTTTTAATTGTTTTGGACCAATATTTCCCTTTGGACATGTAGGATCCTCCTAAATCATGTAAGCTTCTCACTATATTAAAAAATCTTGCATAGAAGCATTCAACTCAACGTCAGTTTATGTATATTTTTATTAACAGACTAAAGAGTTGTGAACTTTGATTTAATCAGCTGAGTACGAGTTTCCTTTAATCTAAAGAACCAAAAGTAGCTTTTCTCAAATTGTTACCATTTCGAATTCAAAGAAAAAAAACAGGTGAATTAAATCTGGCGCATGAACATTGATATAACGTGATGATATGTTCGGAAACAGTTTCCCTTTCGCATGCATAGTCCATAAACTGAATTCAATCAAGACTTAATAAGACATGCATACGACCTTTAGAAGATTAAGCTCTTATTTTTGTTATGAACTCGTGTTGTATGCAATGCAATTCCTTTGCGAATCATCCAAACAAGCAGAGGATCTCCATTTTTCCACTCAAATAAACATGCAACTCTCTTATTCATCACAAGTCATACGAAATCCGAGTAAAGCAGAAAATTGCGATGTATTTAGTAATACTACTAAGAACCCTTCTGTACACATGCATGCCCGACCCTTTCTCCTAGGTCGTCCTTATGACAATAACGCTTATACTTTCCTTTCAGAAGGACAGCCCTTCAGCCTAGCACATCCTACCTTTAACAGACTCTATCTCTCTCTCTTTTGCTTTTACTGTAGGTGCATGAGATTTGAATACACAATAGTTATGAAAACACTACAGTATCATAGGACATCATGCGTACTAGAGAGATATCTAGGAATGGAAAAGAAAAACATTCACAGCACATCAACTACTATAGTCAGAGAAGCCATAAAATTCATAAGGTCTGCGGTTTTAGTTCTTACCAAATAACAGTTATACCAACATTTTTAACTTCGAAGCTAAACGCATAGGAACATGACTGGAAAGACATATGATCATGTTATGCCAGAGACTTCAATAAAGCTCCATTGAAGATTTCAGAATCGTCCCACATTGGCCAATGGGCAAGCTGAGGAAACAGCAACACTGTTGCGTTTGGCACAAGATGCTCTGGTGGATGTGCAAGTCTGGAATCAAGATAAGGATCTTTTGCCCCCATATGACTTCCACAGGTGTTTGAATATGCGAGCATCCAACTTTTGACCAGTACCCAGCATGAAGTGCTCTGTAGTAATTTATCATTCCCGTAAGAGCCCCAGGTGAAGCAAAGGCTTCCACATACCTATTGACGTCATCCTCAGAATGACTCTTGAAAGCATATAACATCCTTCGCAGAGCCCAGAACCTGTTAAATCTGAGAAATGCCTCTGGTATCCATGGAAGTTGGAAGAAAACAAAATACCAGCTCCTCAGGCGCTGTTGTACGCTGCTTTGATATAGATTACGGAAAGAGTGAAAATGAGGAGAGTTAACAATGATTATCTTCTTCACCCTATTCGGAAACATCTCTGCAAATGCCCAAACAGCAACTCCAAAAACTTGTGGACATCAGATTTTTGTCAACACGGAATGAGCGCCACAGATCCAAAGAATGAAACTTCTGAGAATACATATTGTATTACTGTACATATCCTGGAGAGATTATTAGCACAGAGATGATAACATGTCAAGCAATGTAGCCATAAATTCCATCTGCTTATCTGCATCTATCTTGCTGCATCGTCTGACAGAGCTACATTGAAGCCTTTCTTCACTAGAGAATCAACTAGCTCTGGTACAGGGAAATCCGTCTCTCTGACATGTGAAAGTCCATCTGCTGCTACAATAGGTGATCTCTGGGGTTTCCAGCCCATCTCATCTGGACAGCGAAATGTTGCCTCATTGATGGCTCTTCTTTCAATTGCAAACTTGCTCGCTCCACTATTAACGCCCATATGCACCCAGATGACTTGATCAGAGGGAGCTTCATTGGATCGTTCTGTGTCTTTGGATGGAAGATATGCCTGCAGAAGGTTAAGCAGATCGGATAAGGCTCCTTCACCTGCCACTTCCAGAACAGATACGCTCCCTAGCTTTGCCCGTTGCTGTAAGCCTCTCTTTGCGATGTACCTCCAAATATCTGTTATGCCCAAGTGAGAAGCCATATAGCTTGAGCGAGTGACCTGAGATTCAAGTGATCGTCATCCTCTTCGTCTGATGCGTGAGAGGATCGAAACTGGATGTCGTTGCAGCAGTCTAGAATACCCCGAGTAGAAATTGGAATGCAACAAATGCCACATTGCTCGCTCGTCCTCCTCATATCAAGGGGTCATGTCCTGGTGTTGAGCGCTAGCGATCATCACCTGCCAGCACACCGTGAAGAAAAAGCCATAAATCATATATGTGCTACGTCTCTCCATCGTCCACTTTCCATTTCTACCACCGAGACCCTCTTCTACGTGGCTCCTTCTCTCTCCTCTGCATGCGTGCCAAAAAACCGCCAGCAGCCGCCTTCCCTATACGAATACCGAAAAAATTATCCTATCTGTCGACGCACAGACACTTGGATTTCTTCCTCGATGCTTTCCATTCCGAGTATTTATTTATTTATTTTTTTTTTTTTTTTAGATATATTCTATACAATGAGTACGATAGCATAAATGTACAACAAATCCTGAACTAGTAACTCCTCGAATATTTGCCGGGATTATTCAAGTGGTTTGTAGGGTGCGACTTCGATTCTTGACCACAACGTATAAGTCATACATTCTTGAATCTTCAGTGGAGGAGCACACCTCCTCTATCATAAGAAATAACTCAAGCTCTATTTCTACTGTGTTGGCAGACTTTGAAATGGTGTCCTCTTTGCCCAAACTTGAGGCACCCGGTAAACATGTATATGAAGGCTGTATTTTGGGCAAAATTCAGCATTGCTCATTTCGAAAAAATGGTTCAGTTTGGGCTACTAAAAAATTGAAGCTGGTTCATAGTGATGTCTATGGTCCTATGTAGACACCCTCTTTTGGAAATTATCTCTACTTTGTGACTTTCATTGATGACTTTTCCAGGCATGCATGGGTATATCCATTGAATGCAAAGTTCAAAGTGTTTATGTGCTTCGAACATTTTTTGGTTCTGGTCGAAAATCTGTCAGCATATAAAATGGGCACACTCCGTTGTGATCGAGGGGGGGATATATGTCTTCTGACTTTAATGCATTTCCAGTTGAATGTGGGATAAAACACCAGTGTACAGTGCCGTATACACCTCAACATAATGGAGTTGTTGAACGGAGGAACAGATCACTCATGGAGATGGCGAGGTGTATGGTCAAGAGTCAGGATTTACCACATAGTTTCTTGCTTGAGGCTGTTATGTGTGCAGCATATGTACTTAACAGGTGTCCCACTAAAGCGCTACACTCTATCACTCCATATGAGGCTTGGCATGATCGAAAGCCATCTGTTGCTCATCTGCATGTTTTTGGTTGTCTAGCATATGCATTAGTGCTTGACCAACATCGCTGAAAAATGGATGATAAAGCAGTAAAAATGTATTTTGGTTGGGTACAGTTCTCAAAGTAAAGGCCATCCTCTATATCATCCATAGACAAAATGCATTCTGGTTAGCTATGCACGTTGATGTTGGAATGGCTTTGTGTCAAATGAAATATTTGACACATTATTGCAGCGTTTTGGCCCTGAAGACTATAAACCTATTGCCACTCCTATGGAGATAGGTTTACGATTGAGTCTATTAGCATTTCATGGTGTTCTCTATTAGCACATTGTTGGATGCCTGATTTACTTATGCATTACTCGGCCATACATTCACTTTGCTATCTCACAGATGAGCAAGTTTATGCATTGACCAGGAGTCAAGCATTGGCAGGTGGTTAAGCGCATCTTTCGCTACTTGTGGTATCGGGAAACTTGGATTGTTTTATCCCAAGGGGGGGATTACTACCGCTAGATTTGCATGCTTTTTTTGACAGTGATTAGGCTGGTTGTTATGACACTCGTGTGTCCACTAGTGGTTTTTGCTTAATGCTTGGTAGCTCATGCATATCTTGGCTGAGCAAGAAACAACATACTATGGTCACTTCTAGTTGTGAGGCTGAGTATAGGGCAGCTTTCACAGCGACTATTGAGTGTGTGTGGCTCGGACGAGTTATGGTTGATTTGGGTGTTGGTCAGTCTTCTACCACCACCATCTTCATTGATAGTCGGTGTGAGTAGGAACTTGCTAGGAACCTTGTGTTCCATGCTCGCACTAAGAACATTGAGGTGCATTATCATTATGTCAGGGAGAGGTTCTCAGCTAGGGAGATCAGCTTGGCATATGTGCCCATGCAGGAGAACATTGCATAGCTTTTCACAAAGGCTCTACCTAGGGAGAAGTTTGAAGCTTCCCACAAAGCTTTGGGCTTACTTCCTTTTGTGGAGTGATTTCCACATAGCTTGGCACTTCCTTATACATGAGTGCCAGCTCCTTATTCACTGCATCACTCCTAGGGGTAATTTGTTGATATATTTAGGTAGTGATGTGTGCGAACACTCTAGGACTGCCAGGGCACTTTTTTCCCCCTTTAGGAGGTTTTTTTTGCCCGGCTTGTATATATGCCTATTGCCCTAACGGACTACTTATCTTTGTACATTATAGTGGTAATACATTTAGTATTGTGTGTTGTGATCCAAGATTCTTCTTCTTCCCTATGTTGTTCGTGTGTAACTCCAACAATAGTTACACTTCAATGGATTACTAGAAATGTTGGAAAAGATGATGACTAAGTCGGGAAAGCAAGATACATTACATGTGAGTAACATCAAAAGTGAACACATAAGTCTTCTTCCCAAGGATGCTTATGTTCCCAACTCAATTGAGTCAAGAACCTCTACTTCTATAAATCAATATTCACAAGAGTTTCTAAGAGAAATTCAAGAAGAGAAATGGGCAAAAGAGAGTGAAAATCCTCCTCCCATTGAACTTGTGGATGACTTACATGATCAATTTCCACAAGATATTCCTTCTATTTATGGAGAACAAGAGGATGCCCATTCAAGTCAAGTGAACAATTAGACTTTGAGTCTAATTCTTTACAAGAACTACCTCATTTCACAGGTCCATGGGAAGTAAATTCCACCTATATGAGAGCACCCATGGTCATGGTAAGGCATGAAGGCTCGGTTTTGCCTAGAAATAATGAGGTAGTGGAGAACATTAAAGCCACAAGTAGCCAAAACCCATTCCTAGGTAGGATCACTATTGCTTACATGCTTTTTCTGACTCTGACTAGGCTAGTTGCTATGATGCTTGTGTGTCCACTAGTGGCTTTTGCTTCATGCTTGGTAGCTCATGTATATCTTGGTTGAGCAAGAAGGAGTCTACTGTAGCCACTTCCACTTTTGAGGTTGAGTATAGGGCTGCTTTCACAACAATTATTGAGTGTGTGTAACTCAGATGCCTTATGGATGATTTAGGTGCTGGTCACTCTTCTTCCACTACTATTTTCACTGATAATGAGAGCACATTGGCAGTTTTGAGGAACCCTATGTTCCATGCTCACACTAAGCACATTGAGGTGCATTATCATTATTTTAGGGAGAGGTTCTCTGTTGGAGAGACGAGCTTGGCATATGTGCCCATGCAGGAGAACCTTGCATACCTTTTTAGGAAGGCTATGCCTAGGGAGAAGTTTGAATCTTTTCGCAAAGCTTCCGGCTTACTTCCTTTTGTGGATTGATTCCACATATCTTGGCACTTCCTTATACATGAGTGCCAACTCCTTGTTCACCACCACCACATCATTCCCACGGGGGATTTGTTGATATTTTTAGGTAGTGATGTGTGTGAACACACTAGGACCACCAGGGCCCTTTTTCCCTCTTTAAAAGGTTTTTCCCCCGGTTTGTATATATGTCTATTGCCCTAAAATGTTACTTATATTTGTACATTCTAGTGGTAATACATTCAGTATTGTGTGTTGTGCTCCAAGCTTCTTCTTCTTCTTCCTTGTGCTGTTTGTGTGCTTCCCTAGGCCTCAAACTCCAACACTTCTAACTAGCCAAGAAAGCTTGATCTACAACACACATAATGGACCTGTTCTTCCTAGAGTGATCTTCGTGCAGTAGAATAGAGACTAACTCCTCAAATTTTAAGGCATTTGGATTGCCTTTCATCATCAAGCGAAGAGTAAAAGCAAAACTCTGATATGAAATGGGACGACCATTAAGAATTCATCAATAGAAATCAATTGTTCCTTCAAAACTTTGATCTTTGTTAGAAAATTGTCCATGGAATCTCCTTCATTCATGTGCTCACTCTCCAAATATTTTTTGGAGGTAAGCAACACGATCCTCATTCCTTGCGTGGTATAAAGTGGTAAGTGTATCCCAAGCATCCTTAGCTATTCAGCAAGAGCGAATGTGAGGAATAATGGCATGTTTGATAGACAAGGCTATCAATGCATGTGGCTAAGCATCTCTACCATCCCAATGAATTTTCTCTACAGTAAGTGCAATAGGAACCACAACATGAATAGGAACATGAAGAATATTGTTGTCTTCGATGCCATCTGCATCACCTTTAGTAACTGTGTTTGTAGGTGAAATAGGATGTCTTTCAACACCCTACACAATATTCCACATTCCTTTTGCAACCAATACATGAGGCATCATATAAGCGCACAATGGGTAATTGGTACCGTCCAACATATCCTCAACAACCAACATATGTAATACATCACTACTTTTGGCCATGGCCACTCCCTAAAATACCCTGATGCAAAAAATGGCTATATATGAAAACGTTGAACAAAACTACCCTGACAAGTTCCACTAAACCTATAGTAGACTTTGAGGTGCTTATATTGGAAAACTGAAACGTGTATATATTTTTGACACAAAAATATGAAATTGCTTGCACAAGCACTATGATAGTGCATTCGGAGGCCAAAATGTGCTCAGATTGCAATTTTGGCACTAGATATCAAAGTTGTTTTGATCTACTAATCACCTTGAGTATGCTCACCAATTTTCATGCAATTTTGAGACTATAACTGGAGGGGTGTCAACGATGCCCTAGATGACGCGGCGACCTGCTCTGATACCAATAGTTGGATTTGGAGGTCTGCAGAAGCATGCGAACAACACAAGGAAGAAGAAGAAGCTTGGAGCACAACACACAATATTGAATGTGTTACCACTAGAATGTACAAATCTAAGTGACCCATTAGGGTTATATGCGTATATACAAGTCGAGGAAAAAACCTCCTAAAGAGGAAAAAAAGTTTCCCGACAATCCTAGTGTGTTTGCACACATCACTGCCTAAAGATATCAACATGTATGTATGTATGTATGTATGTATGTATGTATGTATGTATGTATGTATGTATGTATGTATGTATGTATGTATGTATGTATGTATGTATGTATGCATTTTCTCCTATAAGCCCTGCTGTAATGAATATACATAACATTGAATAAGAAAAGAAGTTAGAATAAGTGTAAGCAATAAACCCTAAAATAATTTGGAATGATTTGAATTAGATAGTTGGAACAAAAAAAAACATCTTGAAGAATACACTTTAATTAGAGATAAAAAAGGCTAGAAGAACATTTTTGGATTAAAATGTAGTTTGCATGATTAAATTTATTTAGGCTTGGGGAAAAAGGGGCCAATGAGTTCTAAAGGTGGGATATAAACAAGAAATTGGCAAGGCAATGTGACATGAGGCACATCATCATTTTTTTTTTGTCACATCATAAAATAGTTGGAAAAATTCCGATTAGTTTGATTTAACTAGATGTTGTGCAATTAATAAACTTCAATGGAGAGAAGTTAAGAAAGCTCATAGGTATGATTCACCAATCGAATAAGAGGAAAAAAATATGGGGCATTATAGAGAGAGAAAAACATTCCACTAAGCTTTGTTTTAGTTTAAATGTCAACCACCCATGAGCTTTTGATCTATACAAAGCTACAGAATAAATACTTCAACTATCTTTAGCAAGCTGAAAATAGTTGGAACTTTGATATGGTGTATCTAATCATATAACATTTATGACTTAATAGATTCACTTCTTTTTTGTTTTTTAATCTTTTTGGGATCATAAAGAGTTTTGGGTTCATTGTCTACAGGTTTTATGAGAAATTATCAAATCTCTATATCACTATCAAACTCATTCACTATGAGGATAATAAGTGAAAGTCTACTCTGAATGAGTAGAGTTAGTAGAACCATTCTTTGTTCAACTATCAGTTTCTGCATTAGCTAAGATTGACTTGGTTGTGAAATTTGTTGATGATAGATGTAGAGTTCATGATCTGTCAAATGGAAACGTGATTATTGCTTCTGGCATTTTAAGTACGCCTGTAGAAATCTGAAATGGTGTCCTCTTTGCCCAAACTTGAAGCACCTGGTAAACAGTATGTGAAGGCTGTATTCTGGGCAAAATGCAGCGTTCCTCATTTCCAAAAGATGCTTTAGTTCGGGCTACTCAGAAATTGCAGCTTGTACATAATGATGTTTGTGGTCCTATGTAGACACCTTATTTTGGAAATTATCATGACTTCCTGACTTTCATCAATGCTTTTTCTAAGCGTGCAGGGGTATATCCATTGAAGGAAAAGTCCGAAGTGTTCATGTGCTTCAAACAGTTTTTGGTTTTGGCTAAAAATCTGTCAACATGTAAAATGAGCACCCTCCATTCTGATCTAGGGGGGAATATATGTCTTCTGACTTTAGTGCATTTATGGCTGAACGTGGGATAAAACATCAATATATAGTGGCATATACACCTCGATAGAATGGAGTTGCTGAACTGAAGAACAAGTCACTCATGGAGATGGTGAGGTGTATGGTCAAGGCTTTACCACATAGTTTTTAGCTTGAGGTTGTCATGTGTCCAGCATATGTACTTAACAGGTGTCCCACTAAAGCACTGCAATCTATCACTCCATATGCACTTAACAAGTGTCCCACTAAATCACTGCAATGTATCACTCCATATCAGGCTTGGCATGGTCGGAAGCCATTTGTTGCTTATCTACGTGTTTTTGGTTGTCTTGCATATGCATTAGTGCTTGAACAACATCGCAGAAAATTGGATGATAAAGTAGTAAAATGTATTTTTGTTGGGTACAGTTTTGAAAGCAAAGGCTATCGTCTGTATCATCCACAGACAAAATGCATTTCGGTTAGCCGTGATGTTGATTTTGTGGAAGATGCTATTCAGCCCTTACTTTCATGTACGAAGGAGACATATGTTATCTCCAAAGACATGTATGATATGTTGCTTCCTCTTTTTACACGTAGATAGCCTAGTGATGGTCCTAATGAGGCAACGTCTTAGCCTCTGCAAGTTTCATGTGATGATGCAGATTATTCCATTTCTGATGCAGATTTACATGATGCACTTGTTGATGAAAGAGTTGATATTGAACAAGCAAAAACTATGCCAAAAGGGCTGGTGTAGACTTTGTGTGATAGAAAATTAGATGCACCTCTATCATATCATACTCATTCAGGTTCTCATGGTGCCCCTTTTTCATCAAATTGCTATGATATGGCTGAATCTAGTCTCTGTGATGAGAATGAGCCTATTTCATTTGATGAAGCACAAAATTCGGAAAATTGGATGGCTGTTATGCAATCTGAATATGATGCTATAATGAAGAATGGCACTTGATCTTTATGTGACTTGCCTTGTGGAAAGAAGGCCATTGGTACTAAGTAGGTATACAAGCTGAAGCATAAGCCTGATGGTACAGTTGACAGGTATAAGGCTAGGCTTGTTGCAAAGGGTTATGCACCGGAAAGCGGCATTGATTTTGATGAAACCTTTGCATCTACTTTCTGAATGACTAATGTTCATATCATATGTGGGGATTGGTAGAGATTTTGGAGCTCCTTATACCCAAGTACAGAATGGTGTAGCTAAAAGGATGAATAGAACTATTCAAGATAGAGTACTTTCTATGTTGCATCATGCAAACCTCTCACAAGGCTTTTGGGCAGAAGCAGTATTGACTGCAGTTCATGTGATTAACCTTTCACCTAGTACTGCCAAAGATGTGAAAGGAGCACAAGCGTTATGGACAGGGAAGCCACCATATTATGACCATCTTCGGGTTTTTGGGTGTGAAGCATATGTTCATATACCAACAATCTTAGACAAAAGTTGGACCATAAGTCATAGAAATGCATTTTTCTTGGATATGGTCGAGAAGGACAGTTTGGATATTGCTTATGGGATCTTGAAACACGGTCAGTGATCAGAAGAAACACGGTCAGTGATCAGAAGTAGCGATGTCATTTTCAATGAGTCTAAGATGCATAAACAACCCATTAAGGAGGTTGAAGTGAGAAGAGTGGTTTTTGAGGATACTAGTACTCCAATTAGCATGCATAAAAATGCTACACATAGGGAAGTTCAAAAAAAATGTCTGATAAGATCAGTCTGCACATGTTCCTATTCAGCAACCATTGAGACACTATGCACATGTCTCGCATCCACCTGATAGATATGTTCCAGGTTTAGATTTTGTTATGCTAACAGATGCCGGTGATCCTTCTTGCTACAAAGAGGCTATGCAGACAGAGGATCATGTCAAGTGGGAGTGTGCCATGAAGAGTGAGTTGGATTCTATTTACAAGAATGGTACTTGGGATTTAGTACCTTTGTCAAAGGGAAGGAAATTAGCTTTACCATGTAAATGGGTATATAAGTTGAAATTCACATCAGATAGTGCTTCTCCAAAGTATAAAGCATAACTTGTTGCAAAGGGTTTAAGCAACAACATGGTGTTGATTTCAAGGAAATCTTCTCTCCAATGGTCAAGATGACTACTCTACGCATGTTGCTTGGATTCTTTGCAATGGAGGACTTAGAGCTAGTCCAAAAGGATGTGAAAACTGCTTTCTTGCATGGAGATCTTACAGATGCAATCTATATGGAACAACCAGAGGGTTATGTAGTTCCTGGCAAGGAAATTCTAGTTTGTAAGCTCAAGAAGATCTTGTATGGACTTAAACAGTCCCCTAGACAATGGTACCAAAAGTTTGATACTTTTATGAATACTCAAGGCTATTCTCAAAGCAATGAGGATCATTGTCTCTACACAAAGAGATGCTCACATGGCAGCTGGATATGCTTGATACATGTCGATGATATGTTGATTGTTGGGAAGTCCTCTTATGACTTGTCAATTATCAAAAAGAAGTTGAGTTAGACATTTGATATGAAGGATTTGGGGGATGCCAAACATATTCTTGACATGCACATTACTCGTGATAGGTGTAGTAAAAAGATGCATATACTTATCTCAAAGTGAGTACATACCCAAAGTACTTCAAAAGTTCAATATGCAGGGTGGAAAGGCATTGAGTACACCTTTACCCACATATGTGAAATTGAGCAAGGATGATTGCCCCAAATCAGATGAGGAAAAGGAATTCATGACCAAAATTTCCCTATCAGTCTGGTGTTGGTAGTCTCATGTATGCTAGGGTGGCTATGAGACCAGACATTGCATTTGTAGTGGGAGTTGTGAGCAGAGACATGTTTAGTCCTAGCAAGAAACATTGGGAAGCATTCAAGATGATTTTGAGATATCTTAGTGGCACTAAGGAGAAGTGTCTATTCTTAGGTAGAGGCCTATCTCTTGGAGATCTCGTCTTCAAGAATGTACAGTTGTTTCCACCATAGAAGTAGAGTATGTTGCAGCAAGTGAGGCATCTAAGGAAGCATTATGGGTTTCTCATTTTGCTTGTGATATGGTTTTACCTCAGCATGTACATCGTTTGCTCAGTGACAATTAGAGTGCTATTGCTTTGGCTAAGAATCCGGTCTATCATGCAAAGACCAACCACATTGAGTGAGCTATCACTTCATTAGAGATTGCTTAGCCACTGAGTGTATCATTCTTGAGAAGGTTCACACTCGAGATAATGCACGAGATGCTTTGACTAAAGCTCTACCATAGGATAGCTTTCGACACTGGCATCACTTGATGGGGGTTACTTGATTCATGATCTTACACAGTCACTTGTATATTGTGTAACATGTCACTGAGGTGGGAGGTATAGTTTGTATACTTACAATCAAGTATTCTTTATCATTATTTATTTTTCTCCCATAGTTACTTTGACCATATTGTCCTTTAGTGGGAGATTGTTACTGTTAGTGTCCATGTGAAAGGCCAAATGGCCACCGAACACTTCTTTGTATATGTTTTTTAATAAAACATATAGTGGCTTGGTCAATCACAGATTGTAAGTTCGATCGCATTTGTAGCACCTAAGAAGTCTGTGTTCATGCTCCCTATGTACTGTGTTTTTCTACGTATTCTGTAGCCTCTGTGCTGAGTACCGTGTGTGGCTCGGTTTTCTACTCCGAGGATATCATCGAGGAGCTCTCGAGAAAGAGAGCGCACTGTGGTGCATCCCCATCGAAATACATCAATCCCCGTGTGATGTTTGGGATGCACATCTCATCCTCTATTCCAATGCCCCCTTCATTATGCTTGAAAAAGTCTGCTATCTTTTCCATAGTAGTCTGATCGTTGGATTTCGCATAATACGCCGAGCATTAAGCCGCAGATGTTCGCATATGATAATTTAGTGAAGAACTTTCGATCTTCTTATCTAAATTTTGGCACTTCAACTGCAAATGAACATGATATTTATTCATTGGGATTAAGGTCATCTTATGAAACCCCAAATCGTCCAAAGCTGCTGGACAACATAATCTGATGACGCTTTAGACACCTCTGTTCAATATAGTCTACAGCTTTGAGTAAAATAAAAGGGAGAGGTTCTCGAAATGAGGAAAAGTATGAGAAATATATATTTCTCATACTTTTCCTCACTTCGAGAACCTCTCCCTTTTATTTTTGGAAACCCTTACGGACAAGTTTTGCATCAGCTTTGCATCAGTCAAGTTTACGGACAATCTGGAAACCCTTAAGGCTTCTCAAGGATGAACAATCTCCTCTGCTATGTGAAATTGCATGTACTTTTCATTGATTTATTTTATGCAATTTTCTTTAAAAAAATCCGGAAATTCGCCAACTAGAGATGTGAAGATGGCTTTCAACCAGTGAGCGTGGAAGCATGTAATTAGCGATGTGGAGATGGCTACTAGGAGCACATCACATGAGAGCATGAAAGGAAAGCCAAGAATGTCATACATCTTTGATACCTGCGTAAAAACAAGAAGGCAGATCGAAGTAGGAGACGGATGAAAATGAAATATAATAATATGGATTGAAAGAGGTCCGTCTTTTTTATTAGTCAATCCAGAATCATTAATATGGAAAGAGAATTTATTGGAGCATGAGAGAGTTCAATCCTGCTCACAGAATTGCTAACTGATATAACAGTGGTAGGATATCCTATTCTAATACAGTACTAAGCTTGCTGTCGTCAATGAGGTTCAAAATACTGAAAATCAGGATGAAGAAGGAGAAGGAATGGAAAAGATCTGGTCGGCATGGTTACCGGGAATGTGATCAGAAAGAAAGATGCTGTTCATTACCGTATAAAGAGAATGGTGAAGCCAAGAATGAAGGATAAGATCCACAGGGAGGGAGCGAAAAAGACTGCGGAGTTTTCTTTGGAAGCTGTAGAGTTTGATGATGATGATGGAGTAGGAGCATTTGCATCAGGAGTAGAAGGACTAGAAGCAGGAGTCTTCGCTGTAGGACTGGAAGAGGGAGTTGTGGAAGCTGCCGCAACGACATCGATGGACAACTTCATACCTGCACCACAATGACCGGATATCGAGCAGATGAAATACCTCGTACCGGCTGTGTCCAAATTTATCTTTGTGTCCCCGTCTGTGTATGGGCTTTCACTTCCTTTTGTACATGTACCGTACTCCGCCGCAGTTACTTCCACAACATCGTGGGCCCCCCGGTTGTACTTGAACTCTGCACGGACAAAATCAACGGCATTGATCATATATACAGAGAAATTCTGACACAGGCTCCGGTTCAGCAGAATATTGCTGGACGACGTATGCATATACAGCCTATGCTCGATTAATGCAGACGATGAAGATGAGCGGATCATGACCAGACATGCGCAGCCCGACATCAATTAACATGTAAGAGAAACCTGATCGAATGATCTCTGAAATAATGAAAAAGAAAAACATGAGCTGATGATCAGATACACGATCTTTGATCATTTACTCGCGATTATCCTCTCTATTAATCATATATACAGAGAAATTCTGACACAGGCTAGGGTTCAGCAAAATGTTGCTGGACGACGTATGTATATACAACCTATGATCGATTAATGCAGACGACAAAGATGAGCATATCATGACCAGACATAAGCAGCCCGACATCAATTAATATGTAAGAGAAACCTGATCAAATGATCTCTGAAATAATGAAAAAGAAAAACATGAGCTAATGATCAGATATGCGATCTTTGATCATTTACTCGCGATTATTATCCTCTCTGATGCCTGGCTGTGTATACATGGACAAACGTGAGCGAAATATTGCTGGACGACGTATGTATATACGGCCTATGATCGATTAATGCAGAAGACGAAGATGAGCGGATCATGACCAGACATGCGCAGCCCGACATCAATTAACATGTAAGAGAAACCTGATCGAATGATCTTTGAAATAATGAAAAAGAAAAACATGAGGTGATGATCAGATACGCGATCTTTGATCATATCCTCGCGATTATCCTCTCTATTAATTGATGCCCGGCTGTGTATATATCGACAAACGTGAGCGAATGATGAGAGAAACGAAGCCGAGCATTCAACACTCAGAAGACGAACATCAGCACACGTGATCATGTAGCTGTAGGACGGACAAGAGAACGAAAAGTCGGAGCGGGATACGAGCGTCGACCTGATCATATTTGCACTTTGCGATGTCGAATACGTGAATGCATGAAAGATCTGAGATCTGAACGTTGATCTAGGCTTTTACAGGCTCTGAAATGAGATCTTGAAGTCCTTTCGTGCACGCGCAAGCGCAAAATTGATCAAAATTGGCCTGATCTCATGGCTCCGATTCAGCTTCTTAATGTCTCTACAACTGGCAAACATCTCGAGTTTTCCATGGAATCAGAAATCACAATCAGAATAGGAAAAATGAAGGAGTTTGATACCAGGGTAACTTTTATGTAATCCGACTGTAACTATCCCTGGTTTGAAATCTCAACGTACTAAAACAATGAGTTTTTGCATCCATTGGACAAACTGGTAGTCGTTCTGCTGAGAGAGAGAGAGAGAGAGAGAGAGAGAGAGAGAGAGAGAGAGAGAGAGAGAGAGAGAGAGAGAGACCGAGAGTATCTCCGACTCTGAATGTTTTCCCCGTAAGCCAGGAGTCGTAGTGCATGATGGTCCAGCCCTGGCTGTCTCCGACCACATAATTCACGGCCATAACTCCCTTGATGACGCTGCAAAGTCCCAACAACGTCATTGCCACCATCATTGCGCCAGTAGCTGCATTGCCTCTTTCCTGACCGGCTGCCATGTCAAGCAAGAACTCGGTTATGCTCGTCCCCAAGCGCAGCGACGAACAGACTGAAGTTATTTTCGACCTTGCGCCTTCCAAGATCTCTCCCACAATGTAGAGCGCGACAAGATCTAAGCTCCTCAGTTCGTCAACTTGCTAAGTTCTCTTCAGTCCGTCTATCTTGTTATAAGGACGACTTTCAGCAATGGCTCGGTCAATGCTTCTAGTGTGGCCCTCCTGTGCGTTGTTCTCCATGTGGAGGGCGGTAGTCCTGTTTTCTTTTATCACCATACTCCATGTTTGATACATATGGATTGGAGGTGTGATGGAGATAATACACCCATGATTGTTGCATTATTGAGGAGTCTCCTTGATTCTCTTATTTGAGGAAAAATAAAGAACTCCAGAGGGTGGGCTTGCGTTGAAGAGGTGGAGCTAAAGTGCCTAAGCACTTCCCCAATACATACTGAACTTTTTTTCTTTTTTTTTGAGAGTACAATGAATTGGAAACACACTCACAGTAGAGGCACCTATCTTATGTCCAGTCAGGACTTGAACTCAAGACTTCCTCCCAAAGACTTAAGGTGTCAAACCACTAGGTTATGCAGGCTCAAATGACATACCGAGATATTGTTTGCATTCATTGTGAATGAAAATTCATGCCAATAAATTTTTCTTAAGGTTTTCTTTTGTCTTTTTAAATATAGGAGGGTCCCAAAAAATCTTGGAATCAAAAAGATATTTTCAAAATAGAAAGGTCAAACGTTTACTTTCTTCTCATCCCATCAATCAAGTTGTGTGAATTCCTCAAACAACTCAAAAACCAGTATACTATTTTGAAAGAATAAAAGTTGTTGAAGTGGATCAAGGAGATTCCGTCTCATGCCTAGATTGAGAATTTGTAATGTTTGGAAGAACTATAAGAGTATTTTTAATGCTTGTGAAGGTCCACTTTTCTTGAGAAGCAAAAAATAGCACATGATCTCTAAGCTAAAACTCTTAGATGATCCAAAAGTCAACCCTCTTCTATGTAATGGGAGGCACGTCAATCCCCGCATACAAGGTAATTAATTGCTAAAGAGCAAGCATATCCACTTATACAATTTTCAATTTTTGTTATATGAGGCATTTTCGTAAATATTGAATGATTTTTCCATCTGACATATGAAAGCCCTTTCAGCCTCATTTATATTGATATCCCTGCTTTTTTTTCAAAAAGAAGTTCGGAAACAACCTACTCTCCCAAGCTTTAATTAGTAGAAAGAACAAGTGTACATGTGAATGTGCCTAGCATGTGAAGAGAGATGGCTGATACACTCCAAAGATGTGCTTGGTGCTGCAAAGACCTTCTACACCTGCGAAGGTAGCTTCAGAGATGATAAGTAGACACCTTGTGGTTGTTAAGGATGCATATAAACCATCCTAGTGCTTTGGAGTATCAATCTCAAATTTATTCATCAAGATAGACTAGTTGATACTAAAAATATGAATTAAAGCTTCTTATTTTGGGGTGGATTGCACTCTAGAAATTAACTAAGAGCTCAGATCCTGCTAAAAATTTAACAGAGATCTTTTGCACAATTTTAATTAGATAGAAATGAATCTAAAGCAACAAATTTGATGACTTTTGATGAACCATACTGAGAGAATTCAATTTAGCAATATACAGGTATCATCTTGATATTTTAGGAGTTAACTGCTAGTATTCCTAGTCAGCTTCAAATGATTTTAGCTCACAAAAATGATGATGAAAATCAGCGTGATGAAAAAAGATTTATCAAATTACCTATACCAATTTAAAGGTCAGAAAAAGATCATGTATACACAGAGAACTCACTCACTGAAGTTGACTGAAAATGTGAATATGAACCTGTAGCAGCAGATGAGAACAACTTCAAAGTATAGCTAGAAAATAAATTTTTATTGAACATATTGTACATGATATGAATGGACATGAAGCTTGGGAATGAGGAGTACAATGTGTGCTTCACGTATGGCTTAGTGCTTGATTATTAATCTCTCCAAAAAGTAGCTCTAAGTGTTGTTATAACTGCAACTATACATAGGTGTTTATATATTGACATTTGAATTCAAATCTTGGAGGGATTGTACCTAAAATTTCTCCTAAAGCTGATGAATCACTTAGCTAACAATCACTCCTAGCACAACAGCTCATAATTCGTGCCTAACATGGCCATGAGTTTATTCAATGACTTTTACTTTCCAAGGTAATAATTCATCAAGAATTACAAGAGCATATTTCTACGACTCTCTCATTGAGAATCTGAATAAGTACTGTTTACATTTATGAAAGATGAAGCACTAGGGTTGTATGAAATACACCAATAGCTCCCGCTCAAGCCTAGTATGCTTGAGTCTTCAATCCTCCTTGATTTCTAGCAATCCAATCATGCTTTTGAACCTATTTAGCTTGATACCATCCAATGACTTAGTCAACATATCTACACATTGAAGATTAGTGGAAACATAGGACAATTAAATATCCTTGCTCAAGAGCTTCTCTCTTACATAATGATAATGGACTTCAATATGCTTGGTTCTAGCATGGTAAACTGGATTAGTTGCTAAGTACAGTGAACATGTATTATCACCAAAAATGTGAGGTGTTAAGGTATGTAACCCCAAATTAGAGTATAAGCATTTTAACCACATAGCTTCTTGTGTTGCATTTTCCAATCCTTTGCATTCAGCTTCAATATATGATAGAGCAATAGTTGGTTGCTTCTTTGAAGACCAAGAGATTAGTTTTGGTCATCCAAATGACAAATACCTTTAAGTACTCTTCCTTTCATCCTTTGAACCAGCCCAATATGCATCTGAGAAAGCTTGATATCAATTTCAGAGGTGAATGGGTAGAAAAACCCTTCATTGATGGTGCCCTTCACGTATTTGAGCACTCTATTGGATGCTTCCATATGTGGCCTCCTTGGTTTGTGCATAAAGTAATTGAGTATGCTAACACTATAGCATATGTCCACCCTTGTGAGAGTTGCCTAGTTCAAGATTCCTACCAAGCTTTGATAGCTTGTGATATCTTCAATAGGTTCTCCCTCATAAGCACTTAGCTTATGATTCAACTCACACTTAGTATTCTCCATTTTAAAATTAGAAAGCATGTCATGTACATACTTCCTTTGAGTGATGTAGATACCAAAATCTGTATAGACAAGTTCAAGTCCAAGAAAATAAGTGAGAGGTCCAAGATAAGTGATCTTGAATTCATCCTTCATTTCATCCTTTACTGATGGAGAGTGTTAATCTCCAAAAGAACAAGTTATCCTTGATGTTTGAACACTTCTATATCAAGAATAACTCAAAGCCTTGATCAATTTTGGAAGACCAATGTCAAACTATCAAAATTTGCACTAACTATGAAGAGAGTCACTACTCAAAAAAGTCTACTGCACATACCTCACTCATTCACTGAATAAATGTGTAAAGTTTTTTATGAAACTTTGCACAAGGTATCGTCTAAAGATTTCACACCTTCTCTAAGTTAAAACATCTCAAAAGATTCAGTAGATCTTGAGAAATGATCTAAACGATCCACCTATGTCTAAAATTGTACTTTTCTAGAGTCGACTTTGACGCCTATAACTTTTAATGCATAGTTCTCTCAAAGTAAAACCAGTTTATTCAAATGCTTTTAGCCATAGGTAGCTTACCTTCCAAGTTAAAGAATGAGTGCTTGCTTGCTCAAAATTTTACACTATGGAAGGAGAACTGACCAAAACATATGAATTTGCACCTGCTGCAAACTTGACTTCTTCACATTTACACATGTAAATGTTCCTACTCTCAATTCTCTCAACCTGATCACAATTAGGATCTGAAAACTTGTACAAGGGTCAGTAAACCATAGAATTAGACTTGTATAAAAGCATTTCACAAAAGATTAAACACAGAAGGAGTACTCAACAAAAGATTGGGTGCAATTTTTCTTCTACTTAGAAATTTTTTTACATCTGAATGATGAGAGAGATCTTCTTCACTTCTAAAGTGTCTAATGACTCTTACAACTTCTAATTCTTCTCATCTCATGCTCTCTCATACTTTCCCCGACTTTCTACTTGTATATATAGGCATATATGTACAAGCTCATGTCCATAACAAAAGGTATATGTGAGCTAACTACCAGTTTAATGTACAAATGTATACAAGTCTTCATTTCCGGAATATGCACTATCTTCAAGCTTCATAGGCTAATCTTTTCTTCAATCTTTGACTTCAATCCTTCATCCAAAACATCAATTGATGCTTGTCATGCACCAACAGCTCCCCCTCAATCATCAATTGAGGTTTTCTCTATCTTCTTTATACCTACCATGTCTTTAAATCTTTGTAGCTTTGGTCCATCCAAGCTTTTGGTTAGCATATCTGCAATCTAATCTTTTGTTGAAGTATGTATGACTTCAATCTCCTTATCAATCACCTTCTCTCTTAAGCAGTGATACTGAATCTCAATGTGTTTAGTCCTGGCATGAAAAATAGGATTAGCAGCTAGATGCAATGAACTCATATTAGCTCCATGAATAGTGGGTGTATTGTGAATGATGTCAAAACTCTTCATGAGAGTCTTCAACCATACGACTTTCTTTGCAGCTTCAACTATACCTTTATACTCTACCTCTGTAGATGATAAAGCAATTGTATGTTGCTTCTTAGAACACCAAGAGATTAGCTTATCTCCCACATAACACAAGTATCCATATGTTGATCTCCTATCATCAGGATTACATGCCCAATCTGTATCACTATATATCTTGATGTTTGTATCTGATGTAAAACCATAATACAAACCCTCCTTGAGTGTACCCTTAATGTATGTCAACACTCTTTGTCCTGCAACCCAATGTTCTTTCCTAGGACAATGCATGAATTGAGACAACACTCCAACTCCATATCACAAATCACGTTTAGTTAATGTAGCATAGATTAGACTACCAACCGGACTTTGATATAGCTTCATATCCTTGCATTCTTCTCCTCCATATCTGCTCAATTTGTGATTCACCTCCATTGGAGTAGGTGCTACCCTGCAATCTTCCATTTTAAACTTGATCAACAAGTTCTTCAAATACCTTTCTTGAGTCACATACACTCCATGTTGAGTATATGAGATCTCCATGCTCAAGAAATATGACAAGTCTCCCAAGTCACTAATCTTGAACTCTTTCTCCATTTGTTTCTTGAGGCTTTGAATTCCCTTCTCATTTGTCCCTGTAAGAATTATGTCATCAACATATATGCACATGTAAATGAACCCATCATCACTTGCTTTGACAAGTAAGCTACTATCAGCTTTAGGATACTTGGAAACCAAGTTCCTTCAAGAACTTTACAAGTTTGTACAAGTCTAGCTTTATATCTAGACACACTTCCATCTGCATACCTCTTTGTCTTGTAGACCCATTTGCATCCAATGATCTTCTGACTATTTGTTTTATGAACTAGATCCCATTTCTCATTCTCCATCAATGCATCATACTCTTCGTGCATAGCTTTCTCCCAATTTTCCTTACCTTTTGCCTCTTGATATGTAGAAGGGTCTTCATCTGCTTTCACCATGTAAGCATTGTTGGAATTTGGGGCCCTAGGATCGTTCCAATACTAAAACCTTTTGAGCATACACAAATTAATTGACAAGATGATAAGTGAGATAGAGAAAGAGAGAGATCTTGAGACAAGGATAGGGAACGTAAGCTAGATGCTTACTTCACTAAAACTAATAGATGTCCAAATTACAACATGGGAGTACTACTCAACGATATAAAGTGGTGCACTCACTAATGGAAGAATAAGAATTTGATGATACAAAATTTAGATTATGTCGAAATAATCTAAGTGTGTGTGAAGAGAACGAAGCAACGAAGCTAACAAAATAGTGTAACGAAACTGTAAATCAACCACAAGGTTAACTCACAAAAGATAGTTACCACCACCTCATAGAAGACTTCTTGCTGCGATGAGAGTAGCCTCTCCTTCACCAAAACTTCACCTCCTTCAAGAGTGTGAGAACACTCTGTCTTCAAGAAGATCTCCAAGCTCTAGATCTTTGAGTGAGTGATTATACAATGAGCCAAGGGCCTTATTATATAGTTGTTGAGTACTCATGAAAAGCTAAAAGAAAGCACAACGATTGTAATTGATCGCTAACCGAAAAAACAAACTCTATCGGAATAGCGTAGCCATCCGTGTGCTTTTTAATAAAGCAAAAAACGAAAAAAAAAAACTTCTATGCTGTCACGTACGGGATTTGAACCGTGGTTGATTAAGGATGCTTTTAGAGGCCTTGGGCTAGACCATATGAGAATATAAAACAGACAATATATGCAGAGGTTGCGCTCGCCTGGAAGAATATAGAGAAAGATTCTTATGAAGCTATTTGTTGGACCAATATAAACATTGACTTCCAACAATCCCTCCTTCAATGTCATATTGGTACAAGCTTCAGTAACCTGCAAATCTTCTCATGACTGTCTCTAGTCAATGCTTTGGTAAAAATATCTGCAACATTCTCACTAGAAGGAACATAAACTAGCTCAATGTGCTTCTTAGCTATCTGCTCTCGAATATAGTGGTAGTGTACCTCTATATGCTTTGTCCTTGCATGATGTACTGGATTCTTAGCTATAGCTATAGCACTCTGGCTATCTAAAAATATCTGAATGGGTTGATGTACTCTAACATCAAGATAACTGAAAATCTTTTGCAACCAAACTGACTCTAGAGTAGCTGTAAATGCTGCACGATATTCTGCTTCACACGATGAAGTGGCAATAGTGGGTTGTCTCTTTGAAAACCATGAGATAAGACAATCTCCAAGATAAAAACAAAATCCACTAGTACTTCTTCTTGTGTCTCTATCACCTTCCCAATTAGAATCTGAAAATCCTTTTAGTAACAAATGTGTAGATTTCAAAAATACCATAGCATAATTTGAAGTTCCCTTCAAATAACGAAAGATCTGCTTTACTGCTTTCCAATGTAACATTGTCGGATTCTGCATGAACCTTGATACTTGAGAAACTGCAAACTGTATATCAGGACGTGCATTACAAAGATATATCAAGCAACCCAATGCTTGACTATATAGAGTAGCATCAAATGGCTCTGCATCTGCTACCATTTGTAAAGACATGTTCTGATCCATAGGTGTTTGCATAGGTTTAGAATCACCCATCTGAAACCTTTCCAAAAGTTTCTCAATGTACTTATGTTGTGTCATGTAGATACACTCATCTCTGGGATCTGTGACTATAATATCATCCACATAAATGATTGCTATAATCATCATACCTGTTTCAACTTTGACATAAAGAGTTGACGCCGCATCTGAGTTATGGAAACCAATGGATAAAAGATATGTATGTATCTTTTCATACCATGCTCTAGGTGCCTGTTTTAAACCATACAAAGCTTTTATAAGCTTACACACTAAGTGTTCTTTACCTGTCTCTTCAAAACCTTCCAGCTGATGAATATACACATCCTCGTGTAAATCACCATTTAGAAAAGCAGTCTTAATGTCAAGTTGCTATATATGCCAACCAAAATGTGCTGCTAGAGCAAGTATTGACCTAATAATAGTCATCCTAGATGTAGGAGCAAATGTCTCATCATAATCAATACCTTTTTGTTGTGCATATCCTTTGACAACCAACCTGGCCTTGTATCTATCAATAGTACCATCTGCGTTCCTTTTGATTTTGAAGATCCATTTTACACCTATAGCCTTCTTTCCTTCTGGTAACTCACATAGCTGCCAAGTTTGATTTTTATGAATAGAATCAATCTCTTCTTGCATAGCTTTTCTGTAAATAGGAATGTTAAGTGCATCTTTAACACACGCAGATTCATCTTCAACAGTCGTAAGTGCCAAAATATCATGAATCTCGAAGTCTTCAGCAAAACTTACATTATCTTTTTTGTGTCTAGTTTGACTTCTTGTTCTTACATGATCTTGTTGTTTTTGTCTAGTCTGACTCCTTGTTCTTCCAGTAAAATTCTTTATACCACTATCTTTCCAAGTCTGATATAACCACGTAGGTGTATCCTTGAATAGTGGTGAAAGTCTTTCTGAACTTTCAGCTTCCACAGGTTCTGGAACTTGTCTTGCCGAGGTACTAGGAATTTCTGGAACTTTAACTTCTTCCATTTCTGGAATCAAAGTTTCTTGTGGAACTAACTCTGTAGAAGGTTGTGAAATTCCTCTTTCTTCTATTTTTTCTTGAATACTAGGAATTTTATCTCCCTCCTAATATGGTTGAACATGTACATCCAGAATCTTTCTAAAAATTCCATAGTCATTTTCACTAATGAACTCCGGAATTTCTGCTTCTTTATCATAAACCTTATCTTCAACAATATAAGCATTACATGAAAGAATAAATTCACCTGTTTCTGGAACATAAAACCTGTATCCTTTACTCTAAACAGGATATCCAATGAAAACAACTTTCTTTGCCTTTACATCTAGTTTGCCTCGATCCTTTTTCTCAACATGTACATAAGAAAGTGATCCAAACACTTTGTAAGTAACTCACATTAGGTTTTCTACCATAATAAGCTTCATACGGTGTGATTACCTTTAAAGCTTTTGTAGATGACCTGTTCAAAATGTGATTAGCTGTATGTACTACATCAAACCAGAATTTTGGTGAAAGCCTCTTGGATGCCATCATGCTCCGCATCATTTCAACAAGTACTCTATTCTTTCTTACTGCAACACCATTTTGCTGAGGAGTATAAGAAATAGTAAGGTGTCGAGTAATACCTTTCTCATCAAGAAATGTCTAGAACTCATTTGACAAGTATTCTCCACCTCTATCACTTTTGAGAATCTAGACAGTTTCCTGACTTTCATTTTTAACCATAGCTACAAATTTCTTGAACATAGGAAAGACTTCTGACTTCGCCTTAAGACCATAGATCCATGAATATCTTGTAAAATCATCAACGAATAGAAAAAATTACCTGAAACCCTGAATAGAGTCTGCTCTCATTGGACCATTCACATCTGAATGAATAATCTGCAATTTCCTGGTAGCTGTAATATGACTATGTTTCTTGAAAGGTAGTTTATGCATCTTACCTTCAAGACAACCTTCACATATATCTGAATCATCAGGTAGCTTGAATGAGGCTAAAATCTCAACCATACCTCTGTCTTTGATATTCTTGAGAGCTCCAAAACTGATATGTCCAAATCTTTCATGCCATAGCTTCATATCTTCCACCGGTGACGAAGATTTGATTGCATAAGCCTGACTAATTTTTGACAAAACAAAGATCCCTCCTTTATGCTTACCTTGTAAAAGACATTTGTCTTCTTTATGTGATAAGATCTTACAAAGATCTTTCTCAAATACAACTTTAAAACCATCACTTAAAAATGTAGATATAGATAGCAGATTCTTCTTCATTTCAGGTACATAAAGGACATCTAAAACTTGAAAAACACCACCGTCTCTTGACTTTAGGGTTACTTTACCTGTTCCCACAACATCCAAATCATTGCCATCTGCAATAGTAACTCTTCTACCTGAAGAATAGGAAAGAGAAGAAAATACATCTCTGCAACCTGTCATATGCTTTGTAGCACGTGAGTTAAATATCCAAGGACTTGCTGAAAGAACTTGTAAAGCTGCTTGATCAAAAGCTACTTCCTCAATGGTGATACAGGCATAAGAATCACCTTGAGATTTTCTTTTTTATCATCTTCTACAACATTACTTGATGCCTTTTTCTTTTCTGTTGCAATCCTTCTATAACATTCTGACTTAATATGTCCAAGTTTCTTGCAGAAAGAACATATTTTTACCTTCTTCTTAGAAGAATTCTCTTTAGATGTCGTAGATACAGAATCTGAAGTAGAAGGTGAGAGGGACCTACTTTCCTTCTTCTTCTTCTTCTTCTTACCCTTTGATGAAGATGAAAGTGCTTCTTCATTCTCTTCCATTCCCTTCAACTGATCTTCATCTTGAAGCAACAAGAACTCTAACTCTTCAAATGTAACCTCTCTATTTCTTGTGGTAAGGGTAAAAGTAGTTATGAAAGATCGATATGAAATAGGAAGTGAATTAATCAGCGTATTTACCATTTCTTCATCTGATATCTCAACTCCTACATTTAGAAGTTGATGTCTCAAGTCAACGAGTCTTGTAATGTGGGTTTGAATTGACTCACCAGCTTTCATCCTTGTAGTTTCTAGTTATCTCCTCAAGTGAGCTTTCCTAGCAAGATTTCTGCTCTGAAAAAGATTCTCAAGCTTCAACCAAGCTTGATTAGAACTTTTGCAAGATCTGATCTATGGTAGAATATGCTTTTTGACACTCATTGCTATGAATGAAAGTGCTAAAGCATCTCTAGCATCCCATTGCTACAAGATTGAAATGCTTGGGTTCTCCCCCTGCCTTGCTTTCCTCCTTTGCCTCTTCCTCTAGCTTTTCCTCTACTTGTGAAGTTGGCTTGGAAAGAGCTACCTTCATCTTCATTCTTCTTAAACTTTGTCTTATCCTTACTTTTAGCTTTATCAGAGTATAAGCACTACAACATATGAGGGCCATACCGATGCTGCTTATACCGACGTTCACTCGCGGGGTCGGTATAAACGTTGGAAAAGCTCACTTAAAGATACCGACGGTCAAGTGACCGTCGATATGATCATTTTAAACAGATCATCAGTGTGCCTCACATTCGTCGGTATAAGTGTCGGTATGGGCGTCGATATAAGCGTCGATATGAGCATCGGTATAAGTTTCGGTAATTTACTGGAAGTTACCGACGCCCATACCAATGCCCATACTGAGGCCCATACCGAGGCCGAGTTTTAAAGATACTGGGAACCCGAGAGCAAAACTTCACTTTTTTGCACGTGTTTGAGTACTGTTTGTCTTTTGCCAAACTTGCGCGCGGGAACCGAATTGCGAACTGCATTGTCTTGTGCACACACACACACAGATCTCTCTCTACACACACACACTCTCTCCCTCGGTTTAGATCTGACATCTTGGTAAGTGGTGTGCATACTGTTAGCCTTTGTCTTTCTCTATGCTTTAGGTCTCATAATTTCTCTTCTCTTCGATTTTGCAGAAGTTCTTTGGCGTCGATTGTTTGGAATTCGACGATAGACGACATACATTACACTTTGACAACAACAATCCAAAAGAGGGACATACTTGTAAGTGATTGTTTTATTGTCTATTGATAGAGAGAGAAAGAGAGAGAGAAAGAGAGAGAGAAAGAGAGAGACAAAGAGAGAGAGAGAGAGAGATGAGAGAGAGAGAGAGGGAAAGAGAGAGAGAGAGAGAGATAAAGAGAGGGAGAGTGAGAGATAAAGAATGATGAAATGAAAGGAAGATAGAGATAGGAAAATAGAGCATACACACACTGTTGGAGCAAGTCTATGACAAGCCTAAGTATTGGCTTGAGTCTCACAAAGTCTTAGAAGAAGCTTTAAAAAGAAGACTATGTAAAGTTCACTTGTGAACTACCTCTTGTAACTTTTGAAGAGTTTACTTAATGTAAAAGTAAGACAATCTTAAGTGGTTGAGTCCACTTGATCAAGAATGGAAAGAGGAGCCAAGAATTCGTGATTTGTGGTAGGTAGAGAATCAAATCAATCATTGATTGATTGGAGAGTGATTGAGGGAAGTTAACCTCCCAAACTCAACTATAAATAGATGGCAGTTTTAGTCGTGGTTAGAGAGACCTATGTGAAGACCTCCAAGAGCTGAGCTTTATGCCATATCAAGGTGTGATTACAAGGCACACATATGTATCAGTAAGTCATTGTATTGTACAAGAAATATACTTTCATTTTCATGATTATTTGGTTTCATCTTTCCATGTTCTTGTGAAGTGTACTACTCACTACCATTACTCTCAGTTTTCTCAGTCAGCTTGCAGAGATGTTTTCTCTGAGCTTGGTGCATCATTTTCAGTGATTTAACTTGGTAAAGTTAGCTCTATACGTCTACTATAGGCTCATAAATTTTCATGTCATTTGGATGTTGCAATCTTCAGTTATGTTCATTTGAAGTCAACAGGGTCTGTTCATCTTCACCTCTCTGTCAGGTACCCGACTTTTTCACTCATCTTGTCAGAGCCATTTCTCAGTGGTTACTTATCCAAATTCCATGATTTAAGGCTTGTTGTATTCAGCTTACTGTCTAGTATAACCATACCAATTTTCATAATCATTGGATTTCTACATTTTGAGTTATGGTGATTTTTCTGCTCACTGGTCTATTTCTATAGCAGCCCGTGAAAATCAGGATGATGTCATCACTTGTTAAAACTCATTCTCAGTGTGTGCTTTGTTATTTTTGATGAGATTACTCTTGAAAGTTAGCTCTTTAAGCTACCTAGACTTCCTCAAGAGGAATTAAGCTAATTGCTGCTGTGCTCAGAGAATTATGTAAAACACTGGACAGGTGTATGAACCAAGAATAGCAAGTTTTCACCTCTGAGCTAACTCCAACTTATCTGTTTTGATCTATCTTTTTGAGAGTGATCTTCCAAGGTACATAGGGTGTCTAATACATCCATTGGCAAGCTAAAAGGGCCCACCATCTACTCCTGGAGTTCATTTGGCTGATGTAGATCAAGGATTTTGCAACACCTCTTCATCTTCAAACACATACTTATCCATCTCTTCACACACACACATACATGCACACACATCTACACATTTACACATGCATACATACACACATACATGTACACATATGCATGCTTACATACACACACATATACACAGATGCATGCTTACATACACACACATATACACACATGCATGCATAAACACACATACAAATATACATACATGCATACATACACACACACATGCATACACACATACATACACACACATATATACACATATTCATACATACACATACACACACACACATACACACATACATACACACACATACATACACACATATACACACATGCATGCATACATACACACACATATACACACATGCATGCATACATACACACACATATACACACATGCATGCATACACACATATACACATATACACACATGCATACATACACACACACATGCATACACACATACATACACACACACATATACACATGCATACACACATACATACACACATATACACACATGCATGCATACATACACACACATACACATATACGCACATGCATGAATACATATACACACATACACATATACACACATGCATACATACACATAGGAAAATAGAGCATACATACACACACACATACACACACACATACACACACACACATCTACACATTCACACATGCATACATGCACACATACATGTACACACATGCATGCTTACATACACACTCATATACACACATGCATGCTTACATACACACACATATACACACATGCATGCATACACACACATACAAATATACATACATGCATACATACACACACACATACACATACATGCATACATACACACACATACACATATACACACATGCATGCATACATACACACACATACACATATACACACATGCATACATACACATAGGAAAATAGAGCATACATACACACACATACACGCACACACAATTAAATTTTTGATTATATATAAATATGTGTGTGTTTTAATTAAATATATAAATATTTGATTTTGAAGTTTTTTTCTACATCAAATATATAAAAACAGGATTAGGGTTTTTATGCTATTTACACATACATACACATACACATATAATACATATATACATGTATATACACCTGTGTACATAAATATACATATTTTAGGTCTAGATATTTAAGATTAGGGTTTTAGGGTTTAGGCATACATATAACTCAATTACATTTATATTAAGAAAAAAATATAGATAAGGAAAAAATCTGAATATATAAATAAACATATATATAAAATAGGATTAGGGTTTTAGGATTAGGGGTTTAGATTTTTATAGGTGTTTAAGTATTTAGGTTTTAGTATTTTAGGTTTAAGTATAAGTCTTTTTTAATTAGGATTTTAGGGTTTTAACACCTACATAACGTATATACACACATACACATACACATATAATACATATATACATGTATATACACATGCATACAGAAATATACATATTTTAGGTTTAGATCTTTAAGATTAGGGTTTTGGGGTTTTAACACCTACATAACATATGTACACATATACACATACACATATAATTAAGAAAAAACCTTAATATATAAATACATATATATATAAAATAGGGTTTTAGGTTCTTAGGATTAGGATTAGGGTTTTAGCGTTTAAGGCAAAAATCTAAATAAATAAATAAATATATATATAAAATAGGATAATTATATAGGTAAACAAATATAAAAATAACTAGTGTTTTAAATAATTTAATTAAATATATATAATTGAATATATATAATTAAATATATAAAACTAGGATTAATTAAGAAAAAATCTAAATATATAAATAAATATATATATAAAATAGGGTTTTAGGTTTTTGGGATTAGGATTAGGGTTTAAGGGTTTTAGGGTTTAAGGAAAAAATTTGAATAAATAAATAAATACATATATATAAAATAGGATACTTATATAGATAAATAAATATAGAAAGAACTAGTGTTTTAAATAATTTAATAAAATATATATAATTAAATATATAAAAATAGGATTAATTAAGAAAAAATCTGAATATATAAATAAATATATAGATAAAATAGGGTTTTAGGTTTTTAGGATTAGGATTAGGGTTTTGGGGTTTAAGGAAAAAATCTGAATAAATACATAAATATATATATAAAATAGGATAATTATATAGATAAATAAATATAAAAAGAAGTAGTGTTTTAAATAATTTAATTAAATATATATAATTAAATATATAAAAATAGGATTAATTAAGAAAAAATCTGAATATATAAATAAATCTATATATAAAGTAGGGTTTTAGGTTTTTAGGATTAGGATTAGGGTTTTAGGGTTTTAGGGTTTAAGGAAAAAATCTCAATAAATAAATAAAAATATATATAATAGGATAATTATATAGATAAATAAATATAAAAAGTACTAGTGTTTTAAATAATGTAATTAAATATATATAATTAAATATATAAAAATAGGATTAATTAAGAAAGAATCTGAATATATAAATAAATATATATATAAAATAGGGTTTTAGGTTTTTAGGTTTTTAGGATTAGGATTAGGGTTTTAGGGTTTAAGGAAAGAATTTGAATAAATAAATATATATATATAAAATAGGATAATCATATAGAATAAATAAATATAAAAAGTACTAGTGTTTTAGATAATTTAATTAAATATATATATTTAAATATATATAATTAAATATATAAAAATAGGATTAATTAAGAAAAAATCTGAATATATAAATAAATATATATATATAATAGGGTTTTAGGTTTTTAGGATTAGGATTAGGGTTTTAGGGTTTTAGGGTTTAAGGAAAAAATTTGAATAAATAAAATATATATATATATATATATAATAGGGTAAATATATAGATAAATAAATATAAATAGTACTAGTTTTTTAAATAATTTAATTAAATATATGTAATTAAATATATATAATTAAATATATAAAAATAGGATTAATTAAGAAAAAATATGAATATATAGATAAAATAGGATAATTATATAGATTATGGTTTTAGGTTTTTTTAGGTGTTTAAGTATTTAGGTTTTAGTATTTCAGGTTTAAGTCTTTAGGAGTAAGATTTTTAGGTTTAATATAAAAAACAAATGATCTAAAATGTCCATATTGTAGCAGATGGCTTCTTTGGATCCGGAGGAGAGAATGGCATGTCCTTGCACTCAGTGCAAGTATCAAATTTATCAGAAACGATGGATTTGTACTGCACATGTTAGAGAGTATGGATCCTTTGATAGGAGTCGACTAGAAAACATACGCTACCATTCGCATGGTCTCCCAGGTGAGTAGATGGACCCAAACGACATTGCACCAGTAACCTCTCGTGGACAAAAGAGAACAAAGAAGGACTTAGAAGTACAAGCAATTAATAATAATATTACACAGAATGAAAATATGGAAGAGATGCTCGAAGCATTTTATGAGATGGATGAAGATCATGATGGTGGAGAAGATGTCGAGAGTTTCATGGACACAACAGAATTTCCACGATCAGAAGTCAATGAAGAATATGAAAACATGCAAAGAGTAGCTCGTTTACCACTTTACAATGGAGCAAAGGTATTTGTACTACGTGCGTCACTCGTGATGCTCAATCTACAATCCATTTATGGATGGTCAGATAGTAGTGTCATTGAATTGTTTAGGTAAGTGGAGAACAAATTGGCTTTCATTATTGTATCAAAATAATTTTATTTACTAATATCATTTTAATTGCTTATTGCAAGCTTCTTAAAGATCAATTTTTGTCAGAGGGCAATGACATGCCTCCAACACGTGGAGATGCAAAAAAACTTTTACAGTCCATTGGAATGGATTATACTAAAATTCATGCTTGTCTGAATGATTGCATTCTCTTTCAGAATGAATATGAGCATCTCCACGTATGTTCAAAGTGTGGAGCAAATAGATTTAGAGAAGACCTTGTAGGCGAAGCAATCCCCGCAAAGGCTCTTTGCCACTTTCCTATCATTCCATGAATTAAGAACATGTTTAGATGCAAATCTATAGCTGATTTAATGTCATGGCATACAAAGAGCAGGTCTGCGGATGGTGTAATGCGAGTTTCTGCTGACTCTGATGCTTGGAAGCACATAGATAGTAAGTGGCCAGAGTTTGCTAGTGAGCCTCGGTCCATACGTCTAGGCCTAGCTATGGATGGAGTGAATCCATTTGGTTTACGCAGTTCTTCATGGAGCACATGGCCTGTATGTTTGGTCAATTATAACATCCCACCATGGATGGCCACAAAAAAAGGTAATTTATTATTAGCTCTTATTGTACTAGGTAAGTATAAGGTAAAAAACATGGATGTATATCTTGCACCACTTGTGGAAGAACTGCGCATTTTATGGGATGGGATTACTGTGCGTGACATGTCTCAACCTATAAGAAGACGAGATGTGCGAGTGCAAAGCATACTTATGTGGACGATGCATAATTGGCTTGGTTATGGTGAATGTTCAGGTTTATCGATTTGGTAGATCTGATGCATATTTTTAAGAATGTGGGAGAGATTCTTTGGAAAACTTTGATCAGAAAGAAAGAAAGCAAAGCACAAAGGGAGGACTTAGAAGAGCAAGGTTGTATGCGAGAGTTGTGGGCAATTACTAAGCCCAACGGAATAGTATCATTACCAAGAGCTCCTTGGGTGCTTCGCAGGATGGAAGAGCAACAAGTGAAGAAAACAATTTCAGAGTTTCGGACACCTACTGGATGCATGAGGTGTTTAAAGACTGCTTTCACATGAAACGACGATCTTGGAGAGCTCAAGTCTCATGATTGGCACAAGTTTTTACAATTTGTGCTCCCTGTAGCCCTAAAAGATTGTCTTTCGGAGGATGTACGAAGAACCATTTATAAAATTAGTTCTTTAGTACCGTGGATCTCTTATGAAGAGAGAAATAAAGATAGCATAGAGAGTGCAAAACTCAATGCTATCGAGGTTGTTTGTATGGTAGAGAAGTACTTTCCCACAAGTATTCTCACTATTCAACTTCATTTACTAGTTCATGTGGTAGATGTTGCAATAGTAGGAACTCTCCATAGTCGATGGATCTTCTTCTTAGAGCGCTTTATGAAGACATTAAAAGGGTTTGTTCGACAGAGAGAACGTCCAGAGGGTAGGAAGGCAGAGGGATGGCTTGTACAAGAGTCTCTTGTATTCATAACTGATTTTCTACGTATGTCGGATCCCAAAATGTCTCACTTATGGAGTGATGATGAAGACGTTCGTCTCGTAGGCGATGAACCACAAGGTAAAGGATTGCAAAGGAAAATGGATGCAGCTTTTAGAGAGAAGGCAATAAAGTTTTGCATAGTTAACTCTGAGCCTATGCAAAAGTGGTTAGAAAGGTACGAGCTTGCCAAGGAAACAAGCGCAAAGGAAAGGGCTTAGTTTCAAAGGAATTGTTCCACTCGATTTTTGCCTCTTCCAGAAAGTCTTCAACCTCTTCCACCTTTTCCAACGAGCAGATGGCTAGATACAGTGGTTTCACAAGCAAAGGCAGCGGGTGAAGATATCTTTGAAGAAGAAGAAGAACTCGCAAAGGGATATGATTGGGAGTATACTAAATACAGTGCACTATGGTCTCATGGACGACACTTTTGGATCGCACGAATCGATAAAAATAGGTCTACTTTTGATAGTGGGGTGATGGTGAACTTTTTGCAAAAAAGTAGAGTAAGTGCGAGAGAGGATAATGCTCAAGAAGGCCAGCTCGATTATTGTGGTGTGATTCAAGATATCTTGAAATTATCTTTTAGGAAGTTTGATTATTTTGTTTTTGATGTGAAATGGTTCAAAGTAGTCACCTCTAGAAGAAACGCAACAGTGAGGCGGGATAAAAGCGGTTTGCTTCAAGTCGACTCCACAAAATTGTGGATGGATGAAAGGGATACATTTGTACTTCCCGAACATTGTGAGCCAAGTTGTTTTTATACCAGATTCAAAGGAACCAGAGTGGCTATTTGTTTTACAAGTCGCCCCACGTAGTAGACAAATTTGTGAGAACATAGATGTACAAGATAGTCCACTACATGTAGTGGACTCATGTATTCATTCGATAGTCGAAGAGAAAGATATCATTGTTCGAGAAGCAGAGGTCATTGAAGAAGAGGTCATTGTTCGAGAAGACAAAGCAGTAGACGATGATCAGGAAGAAACCAGCATAGCAAGCGATTTAGAAGCCATCAATATAGAGATAGATATTCTCGGTGCATCGGATCTTCAAGCGAATGCTAGATTAGAGGATTTTTGAATAAAACACTTGTACGTACTAATTTTTGTTTTTTTTCTGTTTATTCTCTATATTACCTTTATTATCACATGCTAATTATTTGAGTTCTTTTGTTACAGAGCACGATGGGAGACAATCCTCCGGTCACTCCTCATTCCATGACAGAGGAGCAGTTTTTAGAGTTTATCTCTCAGGTACCTCCCGCGTATATGGCCGCCGCGTCACAGTATTGGATCACTCGTGGTAGCACTCCTCCCGGCCTCACTCCTGGTGGCCTCACTCCTGTCGACCTTACTCTTGCCGGCCTCACTCCCATCGGTGTCACTCCCACTGTTGTATATTATTGAACAAGGCATTGTTAAAATGTTAAATTATTAATGTATTAATGTGTTTTTTTTTATGTTTTTGATATATAGCTGAAGGTTCGTAAGGAGCGTGCAAGGCGTGAAAGGGCGGACATCAATAATCCGAAATAATTATTATTTAGCTTGTAAATAAACCTGCGTAGAAGGTTCTATTGTTAGAAAAGTAATGGTTAGAATAATGGCCGTTGTAGACCGCAGTTTCTGTTATTAAAAGCAATGGCTTTCTGTAAAAGTTACCAACTTTTAGTTTCACGCCTGCTTTTCGAAGCCGCCCTCATGTAACCACTATTTTTGACGTAATCAAAAATCCTATAAATACATGCACTCTATCGACTGTCAAAACAGAGTGCATGGGGGGAGATTGCACCCAATCTTGCGTTCGGTCTCGTCTCTTGTCGTCTCTATTTTCTGTGTGTTTTTCTGCGTCCGTAATCTCTGTATGCGCGTGAGCAAGATCTTGACAACAGTGGTATCAGAGCTCTGCACGCGTCAATACAGAGGGTTCTGTTCTCTGTTCGCGATTCTGAATTCCGATTCCATCTCCATCTCCGTCTCCGTCTTCGGTTTCTGTTTCGGTTTCGGTTTTTTTTTCTGTTTCTGTTTCGTCTTCGGTTTCGGTTTTGGTTTCTGTTCCTGTTCCAGAACCAGAACCATCTCCGTCTTCGTCTTCGGTTTCGGTTTCGGTTTATGTTTCTGTTTCGTCTTCGGTTTCGGTTTCTGTTCCAGAACCAGAACCTACATTTTCACCTACATTTTCACCTACGTTTACTCCTTCGGAGTATCCAGAACCAGAACCATCTCCGTCTTCGGTTTCGGTTTCGATTTTTGTTTTTGTTTTGTCTTCGGTTTCGGTTTCTGTTCCTGTTCCAGAACCAGAACCTACGTTTACTCCTTCGGCCTACATTTTCACCTACGTTTTCACCTACGTTTACTCCTTCGGAGTATCCAGAACCAGAACCATCTCCGTCTTCGTCTTCGGTTTCGGTTTCGGTTTCTGTTTCTGTTTCGTCTTCGGTTTCGGTTTCTGTTCCTGTTCCAGAACCAGAACCTACGTTTTCACCTACGTTTACTCCAAGGCGTCGACTTAGGCAAAGAACTTAGGCAATAACTTAGGCAATACATTGGCAACATTGGCACCCAAGGCTCCCTTGGCGAGCATTGGCAGCCGTTGGCTACGTGCGAGGCAATTTTAATTTTGGAGTGGTAATAGAGAGGTTTAGAGTCCCTAAGGTAGGAGGATTTGAACCCACAACCTCCTACTTTCAAGGGAAGTACTTTGACCACTCCACCATCTCTTGGAGTTGTACTCAAGTTCTCTCTCTTTATTACTTGTGGAAGGCGCGCGCGTCGATTTCAAGATTGGACCCAAGGAAGAATCAAGTGTATCTCTCAATCCGTAGGTCTGATTGAGGCGCGTAATATACCGTTGGAAAGCTCTCGGAACGAACTTTCCAATGAGCTAGCTTGGAAGTGTGAATTCCTTCAAAATCCTTGGGTGGCACTTGATTGAGTGTTCAAGATACCAAGCAAGGTTGAGAGCAAGGATCCAAGAGCACCATGGAAGATTTCTGTAATTCACCTTTACCTGGAGTTTCATTCAAGCAAGAGTTAGAGATTATGAACCAAGAACTTCAAGAACTTTTCAGCCATCTCCTACTGGGTCTAGTAGTAGACATGTGCGTTCGATGCCTCAGCGCGATACAGGTTCTAGCCCGTCTCATAGGTCGAGGTCACACTCTGGAGTAGGAGGTTCTAGGAGTGGATCTACAGGTAGGTCAGGAGGAGGTGGCTGTTGTGGAGGCAGTGCGACAGACGTTGTGTCGCCCGCTTCTACTCCTAGGACGAGTACCTCAGATGTAGGTACGCCACGCAGTACACCACGTGGAACACCATGTACACCTTGGGGTGCTCATGACCATGATGACTCCAAGGTGTATAGTATCCGAGATGGAGCTCCGGTGATGGATGCAGCAGGCAAAGCAATGTGTGCACGCACGTATATGACAACTTTGCTCCGTACAGTTTGGACACTCCATCATGCTGAAATGGAGTGAACAAGATAAAGATCGAAAGAATTATATCACACAAACGATTTATCAGGAGTTCTCACAAGTCAATGGACAGTCCCTTGTCAGTTTAGAGTGGATTCTACACACCGCACGTGAGGTTATGTCCCATCGATGATCAGAGGCTCGTGATGCTTTCAGAGCAGGCTTACCAAAGCCTGTATGGTTAGATGCTGAGGAGTGGGATCTGATTTGCGACGAGCAGTAGCAAACTCCTGACCGATATCGCCAGCAGCGAGATGCCGTAGCCACACGTTTAGATACGGTTGGACCATCACATTTGGGCAGCGGCGGATATGACACAATGCGTCATGAGTTGTAAGTACCATTTCATTTATTGAATTTATTTGTGTTAAGTTTCTCATGTATGTTCCTCTAATGTTTTGTATATGTGTTGCAGATGCTGGCAATGGGTCATCCTCCAACACGAATGGAAGAGGCTTACGGATATCAGCACGGATTGACTGCACTATTGGAGGACTTGGAGGGATGCGGTGCGGTCGTTTCATGGGAGCGTTTGCGATGAGGTGATTAATTTATAAACTTGGTTTTTACTTGTTGTTTGTAATTTCATGTGAATTTTTCTCATTCCATTAATGTTCTTTGTTGCAGGACTGTTGATATGGAACGTTCTTTGCATGTGTATGGCAATGGCACACCAAAATTTTCTATTTGGTTTTTATATGGCAATGCATTGCTTTGCCACATTTTGTAAAAGCGTCATATATGACAGTGGTTTGACACACTCTTGTACATGCTTCATTTATGAAATATATCACTTTTTTTGTACATGGTTCATGGTTCATTCTGATTATCTCTTTTGTGTCCAATAATATTCTATTTTATGAAATCATATTTCGGTTGACATTAGAGTACACATCACATGTACTCAGTTTTTTTTGGGTAGAGTGTATTGTCTTTTGTTAAGCAACATCATGATACTGTTGTTGTAGCAAAAGACAACACACTCTACCCAAAAAAAAATTTGCAGATATGGTCGTCAGTATACCCGACGGTACTCCTAGTAATGTCATCGGAATAAGCGTCGGTACACCCAATGGGCACCGGTATACGCGACAGCACACCCAACAGATGCGTCGGTATGGGCGTCGATATGGGCGTCGGTATTACCGCCGCTGTCAAGGGCACATCTTCATTTATGTAATTGATTAAGGTTCATTTGGAGGGTGAGTTAGAGATTGAGTGGAAAGAGCCTTTAAGGCCACAACTTTGTATAAATAAGGCTTCATTGTAATGAACAAATCCTCTCTTCTACATCGCCACCCCCATGGCTTTTGACGTGTGCCTTTTCTTATTTCTTATTTAGTTAGAAACGGTTCTTGTTTCTTGTCTAGATATGCGTGTTGAGCCATTTTCTTGATGTTCTGATAGTAAATATGGCAACAACTCTTCCTCTCCCTCTCTCTTCCTCTCTCTCCCCCCTCGTCTCTGTTGCAGAAATGCAAGCTTCGTGCAAACACTGGCGCCATCTGTGGGAAGTTGTGTAAGTTGTATTTGTGAACCTTGGATTAAGTTCCAGGCACTTCACTTTGCCTCTTATATTGCTCTTGGTCTTGGATATGTTATGAGCCTTACTTGCATTCCATACCCTGGTCTAACCATGTACTTTGGTTTGCAAGTACTGTTCATAAGGGTAGTGCATAATTATGTGAGCACATATATCATGGAGTTGGACTATTCTATTCCAAGAACGGTGCTACCACTTTAGCATTATGAAGATGTACATGGAGATTATATATGGGTTGGGATCTTATTTTTAGACTTTGTTTGGATTTGTGTTGGCCTTGATGTGAGGGCTTGACTTGATGTATTTGGTCTTGGTGAGTGTGATGGAACTGGTGTCCTCGGGCATGAGTGATGTGGAGGCTCGCGGATTGAAACTCTCTTCGAGATTAGGTATGTCCCTTTGGTTGTATGACATGTTGTATAAAGGTTCCCAGCCTATAAATGGTATCCATGTAATTTTCATCTTGTTGAGGGGAGTATCACTTATCAAGGGATGTGGTAGTTCAAGTCCACCATGCGTGCCAGTGTCAAGGGCACATCTTCATTTATGTAATTGATTAAGTTTCATTTGGAGGGTGAGTTAAAGATTGAGTGGAAAGAGCCTTTAAGGCCACAACTTTGTATAAATAAGGCTTCATTGTAATGAACAAATCCTCTCTTTTGCGTCGCCACCCCCATGGCTTTTGACGTGTGCCTTTTCTTGTTTCTTATTGAGTTAGAAACGGTTCTTGTCTCTTGTCTAGATATGGTGCTGAACCATTTTCTTGATGTTCTGATCATAAATATGGAAACGACTCTTCCACTCACTCTCTCTTCCTCTCTCTCCCCCCTCGTCTCTGTTGTAGAAGCACAAGCTTCATGCAAACAATGCTTATACCGATGCCTATACCGACGCCCATACTGATGCTGATACTGACGCCCATACTAGCGCTATAGTACTGATGTGCATATCGATGGCTACACCGACATCGGGGAAAAAATAGCTGTGTTCATTTCCCTCGGTAAAAACCTCGGTATATGGTCGATCTATTGTAGTGAAGGCAGCAGACTGATTACCTCTTGAGGATTCACCATTCTTGCTTATCTTTGCTTCATGTGTGAAGATTTGGCCCATACGAGTGTTGAGGTTAGGCACATGCATGTCCATGTATAGATCCATGGCAATTGTGAAGGACTCCCACTTGTCATTAGCCTTGATTCCATTACTGATTTGCGTTATGATTTGATGTCTAAATAGTGGGGACTTTGTACAATTGGAAATTCCTTTTCCTAAAAGGAAAACCAATTTCTCAATCGACCATTCTTTAGGAGGGCTACCAAAGTTGGATGCACACCTAGCTTTCTAGATCTTCCAGAGGGCATCACCTCCTATTCTAAAGGACAAATATTTGCTTCACCCATAATTCTAAAGGACAACTATTCGCTTCACCCATAATGCTTGCTTCCAGTTGATTTGTCCCTATATTAGCAGGATTTTCCCAAGGGCATGCCATACCGACATTGACTTGGGACATGAAAAGAAGAGGTGTCCCAGGTCTTCATTGCCATGAAGGCAATGTTTACACCAAGGAGGGGCTCCACAAATTTGTTTCCCTATTACATTGGTGCAAATTCCATGAGAGAGGATTTGCCACATAAGAAATACTTTTTCTTTATCTCAATGAGGGGATGTCAAAGGGATTGGAACTTAAAGTCCCACCTTAAGCTCGATCAATTCAAATACAACCTCTTGTTAAGTCTGCCATGAAAATCCACATTCTTCTTGAATCTTTGAAATTTTTCAAGACTATTGCCATTGTGCCACCTTAGAGCCTCAAGGCATGAGGAGTCATGACCAATAAGGAGAAGATTCTTTGAGCACTCCCAAGCATTGAATCTGCTTGACAACAAGTGCCATTCTTCATAGTCCACTGTCCTAGTCGAGTCAATGTCTTCAACTCTAATCCATTGGCATGTGTCTTGATTCCAAAGGTGCTTCCACAGATGGAACCCTTTGTTCCAAAGTTTCCTAGATTTTTTGGAGTTTCAAAGACTCAACACCTCTTATGCATTTGATAGGGAACCATATTCCATCATTTTTTCCTTATATCGGCAACCCATTTCCAATCTTCATTGATCTTGACATATAGTTTCAACTTGTTCCAACTCTTCCACATAGAGCAAACTAGGCTCTAGCCTCTAGGAGTCACCCAATACCAGGAGAATGAAAGAGTGAGAAGATCAAGACCCTTCCACATCCGAAGGCCCACAATTCTAAGAGCATTCTTGTTTTTAAAAATCGCAAAAATCTACTAATGCTACATAGTCGATGAAGGACCATAAAATGATAAAAAAAAATAGAAAAGAAAAGATCTTTGCAAATACTATAAGGTTGATGATCATGTCATAAATATTTGTCCTAAAATGGTTGCAAAAGAGACAAAGGTGAATGAGTCTGGTATGGTTGTTGTAGAGGCCTCTACACCAAAAATAGAGTGTGCTAATCTTGTTCAGAATAAAAAATAGGCATTTACTACTATTTGGACCTATGAACCATTTTCTCATGAGCAAATATATGTTTGCAGTAGACTTACATGTTTGGTGCTTTGATAGTAGGGCAACCAAACATATTAATTGGTAGTGTTGTTTCTCCAATTCAATTGAGCCTGCCCTTAGAGAGAGTCTTGCCACATGCGCTAACAACTCCTCTTATCTTGTAATGGGAGTTGGTAAGATCATTTTTACTACTCTTTATGGTAGGGCTTTCACATTATCATATGCTTTATATATGTCAAGATGAAGAAAAATTTATTGTCAATTTTAGCATTAGCCAAGATTGTCTTAGTTGTCAAATTTATTCGTGACAGATGTACAGTCCATGATATCTAAAATGGTGATGTTATTATTGCTTCTAACACTTATGTCATGGGTTTTATGAGATCATGGACTATGTGAAATCTTTGGATGATTAACCATGTGGAGTTCAACACTCTCAGGCTACCTTAAATGCAAAGCTTTTGTATGCACACTTTCATCATTTGAATTTTGCTACTTTGTTTCACTTATAAAAATCTAAAATGATATCCTCTTTGCCCAAAGTTGAGGCTATTAGATGTGATCAATATTTCACCCTCAAGTGACCACAAATCATCCATGGCACTCTAAGTTGTAAGGTCCCCCATTATGAGGAGAAGCCATTGTGAGAGCCTTAACATTTGTGGAACCCTAAATTCTAGGTTAGATGAGGTCTATGTGTGACCCCTGATGGTTATAGATGACCTTTGTGAGCCTAGACATTAGGTAAGGTATGGCATAAACATTTGGACCATTAGGTTGCCGTTCAAGGCAAAAATAAATGCCTTGTGGCATCATGTGGTTTCCCCATAAAATCGTAATGGGGGGAGTGTAGAGTGGACTTTTGGTAGTGGAGATAGTATTAGATTGTATATTTTTCATACTGTTTTGTATCTCTTGACTACATTTATCTATGCCGACTGCCATTGTAAAAGCTATATAAGCATGGCCCAGTTTGAGCTTTACATAGCATTGCACACTAGTAAACCCTTCATCTAGAGTCTATCTGGGTCGCCATCTAAGCTTGAAATTGGGAGTGCACAGGTGGACAAGACAATTTTTGTAACTGCATTATGTTTGGCAATCTAAGAATTTGAATTCTCTTTCTCTCAATGTGCATCAATCTTCATCTGTGTTTTTCTCTTGACTCCATCTACTAGTTTATTCCACTATGTTGTTATTTTCTTAAACGGTATCAGAGCTCAAGAGGCTGTGAGTGGTGCAAAAGAAAAAACTCAGAGGTTGTAGAGGTTTCAAGGACAAAAGAGAGAAGATGTCACGCGGTATATCATCATCTAGAACTAGGAATAAAGCTCGTTTTTCAATAGAAGTAGGTGGAGAATAGATAGAAGCAGCAATGATGCCATCCATCCCAACATTGCATATATGACCAATAGAATTCATGGAATGTAAACTTGATGGTACGAACTACACCCTGTGGAAATTTAAAATCAGTTGTTTCCTTGATTCATATGAGCTTCTAGAGATTATTCTTCGGACTAATCATGAGCCCCAAGAAACACTTTATCCAACTAATCATGGTCGAATGATTCCTCTTGATGTTGATCTTCTATGTGCTTGGAAACATAGAAACACACATGCACTCTATGCTCTAGTTACAAGTACTACTAATAATGTTTTGACAATCATTCAACATACTACCAAGGTTTGTGAAGCATGGAACATATTGAGAAATCAATATGAATTTCATAATCACACACAGATTCAGAACATGGAGAATGAGCTACTAGCTTTTTTATTATCATCTTAATAGGAATCTTTGGCATAGTGTCCATACCTTCCACATATGTAGCAATTGTTGTTATCTTCACTCCCTTGTCTTTAATTGCAGTTTTAGTATACTCTCGTACCTCTAATGCCTGATCTTACCCTTCCTCTTGTGTTCAAGCAGCAACTTGAAGTCCCTTGATCATCATTTGATGTATTCTTTCTTCCTCAACCTCTATTCAAGCTACTTCTACCTCTGCTTCCTCCTTTTCATGATTCTACATAGAAATCTTGTCCTTGAGATCCTCTTTGATTTCGAATAAGATCCCTTTAGATTCATCTCCTCCATGACCGTGATGGTAACAAGCATATCAAATCCTCATAATTCTCCTCTAAGATAAACAAATGTAGTGAACTGTTTCCATCTTTCATCATCCTTGAGTCCATTGAGAGTATGTGCAACCAAATCATCATCCTCCACATGAGCTTGAATTGATCCTAGATAATATGCAATATCTTTAACCTTCAATAAGTAATCATTGAATGATGCCTTTGTATCTTTATTTATGTTTTTCAACTCACTTTTTAGTTGAATTTTCCTTGCTCTTGTATCTTTAGCATACAACCTTTCCAATCCAAGCCAAACATCCCTACTCATATCTAGATCTTCTATGTGTCCTACCATTGAATCTTGAATATTATGTGATAAAATTAATATAACTATTTTGTCTCTTCATTTGAAAGTCTAAATTCCCTCACTTGTTGCTTATTTGGATCCTTTGATAATATAGTTTTGATATATGTGCCATCAATCAAACCATACGAGCCTCTACCTTGCAAGTATGTTGTGACTGTAAATCATCGTGCTTGATAGTTGTTCTTATCAAGTTTCTCTATTTGTGCATGTTGACTGCACATTGTGTAAATACTAAACTTGCTGCTTTTGAATGTGTGTGATAAGAAGAAGTATGACATTTACCTTTATAATGAAGTTTATGCACCTTTCTTTGCTTGCCAATTGCTTCAGATGCTTCCTAGCTATGTCCTTCTACCTTCTTGTAGTGTTGATGATGAACCTTTGGTCCATTAGATTTAAATTCTTCATCAAGGTATTAAAACCTTCTCCAAGATTCAATTCATTTATCTAATACCTTTTTTTTTTAACTTTATTGACCTCCAAATTATAGCTACAAGTAGGTGGAACCCCCTAATAACTAGTTGACCTTCCCAAAAACTTGTATGTAGAAAACTAATCATGCTTATAGAGCTTGATGCTCTTGATTAAATTAGAATTTTCCAAAGCCATTTTATAAAAATTTACTAGACATCAAGCACGTTCAAATGAGCTATAGAACATGCAAATTGGATAAATACACATGGTGATATGACCTCTGCAAAGTTGGAGTTTTAGTGGAGAACTTGAATAGAGATAAACCCAATAACACACACTACTTGAAGAGAGCAGAAGATCTTAGCTCACAAATCCAATGAATATGAAACATTACAAAATGAAAAAAGAAAATAGGAGATTTCCAATTAACCATCAAGCATGTGATGTGGATATACAATGAGGGTGATACAAGCTCTGCAATCTCTGTCTACAAAACTACAATAATACAGAGATAGACATGTGACTCTCTTAGACTTCAAAATAATTCATGACTTCTTCTCTATTTTAATAGCATGAAAAACTAGTACAAAACCTTCCAAATACATCTAAACTCCTCCTAGATACTTGGATGGAGGTAGTACATGACTTAAGTTCTCAAATCACGAAAATATTACTCTACTTTGAGGACTAGCTACATCGACCTTCGACTAGAACACCACATCAACTCCCTTGTGACTCACTCACTGAGCCTTCTAGATATCACTTGGTATGTCTATCATTTATTAATTATTTGAGCTTCTTTTAAGTATTTGAAGACCTCGCAAAGGTATTTGCATTTGGAACTTGTACCTTAACCTATAGATAAAAACGATGTTCCCAACATTGTCAACATTGTTTCTCCTTCATTAGAAGTCCACTTTATGTAATCTTTGGGCCATTGGATAGCTATTATAGTCTTTTTGGTCTCCTTATGTTTTGGGTCAAATCTTTGCACAATTGCTAAGAAACATGCAAAATAGTGAACGATGGTAATTCATATATCTCTCTTTCTCTATGAAGGATTTGAGAGAGATATCTAGATCTAAGTTGTAAGCATTGTTTCTACCTCCATAATTACTCATTAGTTGTGATTTAGGTGTCACTGGGTAGCCGTTCTACTTATCTAAATTTGGGTCAAGTTTGGGGATCATTCTCTAGATATTTTTGGAGAAATGCTTGTTGGAGTGATGTGACCAATATGTGACTAGCTCTTGCTTACATTCTACTCCATATGCTCAATAATCCACCCTCAAGTGACCACAAATGATCCATCATGCTTCTTGGTTGTAAGGCCCTAGTTATGAGGAGAAGCCATTGTGAGAGCCTAGAAATTTGTGGAACCCTAACTTCTAAGTTAGATGAGGTCTATGTGTGATTGTTGATGGTTATAGATGATCTTTGTAAGCCTAGCCATTAGTTTAGGTAGGGCATACACTTTCGGGCCATTGGATTCCCATTCAAGGAGAAAATAAAGCCCCTATGGCATCATGTGGTTTCCCCATAGAGCCTTAATGGGATGTTGGGTTATAAGGGTTGCCCACAATTTCTCTCATGCAATGGCACCCTCTGGCCCTCATAAAAATACCGTTTTTTTATATTTAGGAGATGTCCATATGAACACTCTCCTAAGCCCCTTTTTGATATTTCCTTTAGGCTATGGTATTGAAGCCTTCTCAATGAAAGCCCTTTTTGCACACATCCAAATTCCCACGTAGAAGAATTCCCATGCCCATATTTGTCTTGAAGTGGGTGGTTGGAAGGAATATTTGCCAAGATTTAGAGAGATTGGAGCACATGTTCCCTTTTTGACTTTTCAAAATGAGCACATGGGGAATTGTGCATAGCCTATATATAGAGGCTCATTTTTGTAAAGAGGGCAACTTTTGGTCGACGTGCTCTCATGTATATATCCTTTGAATGGAAGAACTCTCTTTTCTCTTAAGGCTTTGTGCATATATGTATTTAGTCTTAGAGTGTGAGAGAGTGAGATGTGTGTGCATGCTAGAATTTCCTATGTGTGTAAGTAGATTGTTGCAACTTTCTTTTATTTTACATATGTGACTAGGATCCTTGACTCCCTTCTCTCCATGTTTTCAAGCATGTGGCATAGCTGCGGGCTGATGGACAATGGCTTGAACATGTTGGAGGTTGGGGTGGATGAAAGGAGAGTCCTTCTTGAGCCTTCCTTCTTGCTTCCATGCAAGGTGGTGTGGGTCTAGGCTCCCCAAGGGCATACTACAACAAAAACTTTGGTGCCATTTCCGGGGAGAACGGCCTTCCATCACTTAAAGAGCTCAAGAGCATATGGTAAGATATTGATTTGCAATTTTTCAGCTTATTCACTTAGGTTATGTGTGTTGGCATGACACTTTCACCCTTCCATTGGGCCATTAGTTCCCCATTTTCTTGTTTTTAGTAGTTTGGTTTTAGCTCGTGTTGGTTGGTTGCACAAAAACACCTCCTAACCCCCTTCTCTCTCTCTCTTTTTCTCTTGCATACACACAGACTCCTACACACTCACTCAAGCATCACCCTCCATCTCTCTACCATTTCTTATTTTCAGTGATGCCCTTGAAAAGGGAGATGGGTAGTATCTACTTTTTTTTCCCTCTCTCTCTTCATTTTCTCAAAAAAATAAAATAGATTCTTAGTTGTTGATGATGCGTGCAATGGCTTTGTAACATTCAAAATTAGATGTGCATAGCCTTCAATTGTTTCTATCATTATCCTTGGATAAATACAAGATACGATATGCATTTTGGAGGGAGAGAAACCTTCTCTCTCTTTGCAATTAATGCTCTCTGAAAATAGGACGTGTTTGAGTAAGGGGGGACCACTTTTTCCATCTCTTTCCTCACCATCATTCAATGGGTAAATAAATGATCCCAAGTGGCTTTCAAGTTTCCACCTACCGCATGAAGGAGTTTATGTCCCGGTTGCATCGGGAGTACCTTCCCTAGTGTCCTGGTTGGCTGTCGCTCTATAGGGGGGGTTGGGCATTTGCTACCCCTCATTGCTCACCCACACTCGTTGGATTCTCTAGTTCTGTTGTGGCATTGAGCATCTCCTCCCCCACCGATTCTAGAATCATTGCTCTGTGAGGCTCCCCTCTGTGTGGGAATGAATCTAGAGCCTTCCCTCAGTGGGGTCGAGCTCCGCTACCATTTCTCTCTGCTTGGAGCATTCCTCAGGATTGCGTGTTGGGGGTCTCATATTTTTTGGAGCTTCGACAGTATGCACCATGACAGGCTCTTTTCAAGACTGGAAGGTGAACCTCGAGTTCCCCCCTGTGGGGGGTTGAGCTTGTTTCCCTATTCCCCTTGCTTTGCACAGCTGCTAGGCCAAGCCTCGCTTCCCTTGGTGGATATGCATCGGGTTTGGGCTCTCTATGACTTCCCTTTCGCACCTACACGGACATGGTGGGGTTGAGCCTTGGGCTCCCCTGTAGTTGGGCTCAAGCCTCGCTGCTCGAGCTTTTCTTCTCTATGATGGGGGTTGAGCCTTGTGTGTTCCCCTCTCGAAGTTTGCTTCTGCTGCCAAGGAAAGCCTCAGATGGTGTAAGCCTATCTGTCATACCAAGGCTCACAAATCGACCTTCCCTGGGAAGTTCAAGGACTTTATGCATCTAAAAGAGGAAAGTCTGAAAAGGATCGATCGGATACCTATGAAGCTCAACCTACGCTCTCTGTGCTTATTGCAGCCTATGCTCTCTATGCTTATTGCAGTTGATTGATGCAATCTATAAGCTGAAGGATTATGAGGTTGGATTCATAAGGATTATGAGCTTGAATCCATATTTATCCAGGTTTCCAGCCTTGGCGTGCATTTATGTGAAAATAAGGGGCTTGAAATTTTTTGTTGTTTGCTGCCACTAGCCTATGATTATCATGTTCATTCTAAATTAATAGAGATAAGGGATGAATCATGTGCCTTATGTGAGCTTCCGAGCATCATATTAACATTGAAATATGTCAATGTTTGTGGGTTGATCGAGTAGACCTCCATTCTATTTTGTTGTCTTAAATGTGCATACTATGCATTGGTCCACGCTTGGGTGAACATGCAGGTTGGAAGCTCAAGGATGGGAGCATTGCCTTCCCAACTCATAGTTCCCCCTCTCGACTTGGCTAACAGAGACATTTCTATGCATGCAATTGGTTGGTGATCAACACATGATTGGGGGTTTCAATCTCTCACTCACATGTTCCATCTCTTCCTTCTTGCTTCACCTCAACATATTGCAGCCTCACAACCTTGAAAAGTATCAATGACGACAAATGCCACTCCACCAATGACTTCCGCAAGGGCTGTAGTGAAGATGGGTTTCAAAGAGACATGGCTCAGAATCCGTGGATTAAAGATGGCAGCCCCATCACTGCTATACTCCATCACATATTGACACCTTCAAGATGTTTTGCAGGTTGTGAAAGTACTATGTAAATTTTTGAGTTTTATGAAGATAAAGTTGTCATCTTTTGTATCTTTTATCTTGTGGAACACTCTATTTTCAATACTGATTTTTACCATATATTTCCCACTCCTTTTGAGCCCAACATGTTTATCTCGAGTGTTACAAGATTGAAGGAAAGCAAATAGAGGGCTTGGAGCTTGCGACTACATCAATCTACATGCATTATGTATTGTCTACATTGCTCTGCATAATAGGATTTTCTTCTCCTCTGTCTCGAAGGAATTTTGGACAAGTCCTCAAGAACTCAATTGTAGTCTAATCTACATATAAGAAACATGCTTGCCATTGTCCATATGATTAATGCAGGGGTTGCTTTCTTGAAGTGCTTAGATGCCACTCCTAGTGTGGATGTTATGCAAGCTGAGTATTTGTTTTGGTTGGGGTTGTGTGACTTCCCCACTAAGGGGGATTGTTTCCACACTCCCTACCATTGTTGGCAAATCATGTTGCACATGCGTGATACTTGGATTCAGAGTTTCTATGTTCTTGTTGCAGTATTTGGTGCCCTTGACATTGGTATGACTTTTTTTTTGTGATGGCCACACGGGGTTTGTGTCTAGAAACTCTACTTGTACTTTGAAATGAACTCTGTTTTGATTATTTAAGTATTTGCATTGTTGAGAAATGGCATTCATTATGTTTTCATTTCCTATACTGCAATGACGTAAGGATGTGTGTTGAGCTAGTAATGACACAATGAATTAAAGGTACAAAAGAATCACAACTACATCAGGCTACATGACAATTAGTCAATATGTATAGGGTGTCACAAGAGCTTAACAATTGAGGATGCCCTTTTGGGCTCCAAAATTCATATTGACTAAGCATGCGAGAGGATTTGGAAGATTGTAGGCCGCTCGATGCCCTCATTTCGTGGAACCCCGATTTTTTGGGTACATGTCCCTCAGGAACTTCATATCAAAGGTTGTTGACTTTGTGAATGATCCTCATGGATTTTTTTCCAAAATCCAACACCTGAATGTGGGGAGATCTTGTTTTGAGTATCCATGGGGCTTTGCTAACCATCTAGAAAGCTTTATTTTTCTCTCTTTGACCACCAAAGTTAGAAAAGAGATATGTGATGCACATGCACTTTAAGGTCGTGATGAATTCTTTGACTATGTTGTTGAGATTTTCACAAGTTTTGAAGAACACTTTGTAGCTCACCCAAAGACAACCAACTCTTGATTTCTTGTGACTGCCCATATGTCTTCTCCTTGGGTGTATGCATGTTTTCAATTATGTTTCTCACCATCCCATGCTATTATGCTTATGCAGGCTCCACACTCCCTTGTGGTCTTTGGAAGGTTGTGGACTTTGGTTTATATGCTTGGCCTAACTAGGGTAATTATGTCCATAAGACTTTGTCATCTATGCGCAGGTTTTTGAAGTCCCACCAAGGAGTGATGCACATGTTGGATTTGAAGATTGTTGACTCCTTTAACCACCTCATATCTGTGCATTTATCATATATATGATCTTTTTGCTTGATGGAAAGCTTGCAGGTGACTGGAGTATATTGATTCTTCTCCTTGGGGAAGGAGTCCCTTATGATGATTAAAGAGCTTTTGGGGTTACTGAATTCTTCCTTGCTGATCTTTAATTAAGAAGCTTATCTTCAGTTGCTAACTGTGTACTAAATTTCTCTTGATTCTGAGTGTTACAGGTTTGAAAGAATGAGGATGGTGCTTCCTGATCTTGTGAAGTTTCTATTGCATGCTTGTCATAATCATTGGAAATGGATAAAATTGCTTGTTTCTTCCTCTGTATGTTTGTGTGGTTGCATATGATCACGTATGTTTGAAAGGAAATTTGTGTTTTTATAGGATTGATGTGTGAATGTTGTGCTAAGATTGGCTTGCTCCAGGAGAGTGTCTTCTCAATATTTTAGGCATAGAATCTGAAGGATTTGTCAAATTTGTCTTGCTCTAGCAAAGCTACTGGAAGAGTGTGTGGATTTAGACTTGCTCAAATACAAAAGTCACATTGGTATGAATGTTGCTTGATGTTATGTATCCATTGACCCACTAATAGGAATCAGGTCCAGGACTACACAACTCTTGCTACATGCTCATACATCTCTCTTGATTCTACTCTTTATTAATGCACGTGGTTGTTTCTAGCAAAATTCGTGGGTTCGGTGCATAATGCTTCAAAATGTTCTTCATGATGTAAGCACATATTCTTTAAAGGATATTTGCAGGTGACCATGCACATAGGGGGTTGAAATTTTTTATTCAGACCTGAACTAAATTAAGTGTGAAGTCACGAAATGAGTGATTGTGTTTTGCTAGGGAAGTAACTCTCTAGTTTCACAATGCTCATTTAAGGCTTATTTTTTCATAATGCATTGCAGGCCAACACACTTAGAACTTCAGCATTGATCCTTCTTACCTCCTATAGATGATTTGAAACTGTGCTTTGTAGGAATCACTTTGGATAAGCTCTTTTAATTTCTTGATTGTTGATACGAGCATAGTATGAATGATGGCAGGAACATAAGTTAATCATGAAACCACATTCATCTCATGCTATACAATACAATATGTCACACACTCACTTGGAAATAACAGATTTTGGCAACACTGGGATATAAGAGATAGGCACTATTAATCGTTACTAGGCTGCTTCTTTTCAAATTCAGTCTACTTGTTGTGTATGTTTAAATTTCAGGTATTGGAGCTTCTAGAGAAGGCACATTGGATGGAGGTTGGGCTGACTGCCCCCCAAGGGGATTGTGTGGCTCAGCATTGCAGGCCTGAAGACTTGAAGACTTACAAAATTGAGGATTGTAGTGATGCAGATTTGATGACTTGAAGACTCACACTTGCACCAATTCAACAATGAATGCTTCTCCTATCTTAGCTTTGTCGAGGATGACAAAGTCTAGGGGGAGGCGAGTGTTGGGTTATAAGGGTTGCCCACAATTTCTCTCATGCAATGGCACCCTCTGGCCCTCATAAAAATACCCTTTTTTTGTATTTAGGAGATGTCCATATGAACACTCTCCTAAGCCCCTTTTTGATATTTCCTTTAGGCTATGGTATTGAAGCCTTCTCAATGAAAGCCCTTTTTGCACACATCCAAATTCCCACGTAGAAGAATTCCCACCCCCATATTTGTCTTGAAGTGGGCGGTTGGAAGGAATATTTGCCAAGATTTAGAAGATTGGAGCACATGTTTGAGGACCGGTATGAAGAACACGAGCAAGTGAAGGCACAAGTGTGTGAGTGAAAGCACACAAGCATGCACACACATACACACACACACACACACAAGACAAGATCAAAGAGAGGAACAATGGAAAGCTTCCATTGCAAAAGAGTTCTCTTACAAAAGCTCTATTCTCTAACAAGCTAACCTCAAAAATGAGCTCTCTAGCTCTTTTTATAGTTTTTTGACTAGTTTTGGCCCTGTCCAGACCTAGTGTCCGGCCTAGTTAAAAATTAGGTTCCAGGGCTTATTTGAGGGCTCAAACGGAGTCTAAAAATTATGAGAATTGGTAGGATGATACTTCTAATAATCCTCAAGCTCGAGGACTCCTCGGCTTGAACAAAATGGAGTTACAAAAATAGAAAATGGTATTTACAATGGTTTTTAGTGATGAAAATCACTATTTTTATAGGGATTTCTTCTGAAAATTTGACATACACTTCTTGGAGCTCCCTACTTGCTCCTTCTTCTTGTGTGTGTCCACCTTTCTGATGTGCTTCCATGCTTGTGCTTGACTTTGAGTTCCAACACTCCCCCCCCTCTTGAGTCTGTCGTCCCTGACAGACCCTTGTTGTAGTGGTTGTTCCCAGTAGTGCTTTGAGAGGTAGTGTCTGTTCGGTAGGAACAAGAGCCATCTACCTTCCAGATGTGGCAGGGTTGGTTGTCCGGTTCTTCATCTGTCACTGCGAGCCTTTGCAAGTTGTAATCCCTTGGTAGGTGCTTCTACCTTGGATTCCAGCATGACTGTGTCGTTGTGACTCTCCATTGATGACCTCATATCGTCCAAAGATGATGTTCATAGTAGTCATGCCAAGTACTCATAACCCATAATGGATGATGGGGTAAGTGTGTTTGTGCATCGGTTGAGGAAAATATGTGCCTTGTGCACGGCCTTGTAATGTAGCCCTATACATGCTTACTTGGAAAATGCATTGGAAGAAGTATGGTGCAAAAATTGAGGTCTTGAGCTAAGTGCTCAAGGGTATGCCGACGAAGAGGTTTCCTAATCTATCATGGTTATGGTGTTTCCAGAGTAAGGATACTGGTGAAGGTTCGCTCAATGTTTATCTCTTCATGTTGTGCTCTCGGCATTTGTGATGGATATTGTTGATGAATGTCCGTGTTGAGGATCCACTGATGAAATTCTTTGAGTGCATGGTCCTGTCTGTTCTCTTCAAAGCAACATTTGCCAAATACTGAGAATTGAATTTCTTTATATTCCGTGGCAAATGACATTGGGTAACTACACCAAGCTCGGTTTCACATATTCTCTTTAGCTCACCCTAAGCAGGAGTCTTCTCATCCAGTATACATACAAAGGTTTGCAGGGTACCAAAACTACCCCTTGCCGATATCTCCCTGGATGCTCTCATACATGCAATAGTTAAGCATCTCTCAAGTCGCGGGCCGTCGAGATCTTTCCTCCTACCAAGGTAAGGGGAAACAAAGTTGTGGATGCCATGTTCCTGTCAAGTTCCTTACGTCTACCAGATAAAGCAACAATAATATCATCTGCTAACCGAGACACACTTCTATCGAAGTTGATAAATGTCTAGTAACAATGGTTTCACCTTCAACTAAGCATGAATCATTCATGTTCCATGAGCCAATTCTTGGAACAAGCTCACTCTCTCTTTTCTCCTTCTCTCTCTTCTTCTTTTTTTTTTTTGCGAAAAAATGTCACAAAACAAGAAGACAAAGGTTAGTATCAATAAAAATATTTGACATATGTCAATGTGCTCTTGTGCCTGGGAATCTCAAGTGTGTCTATGCACGGCCGTGTAATGTGGCCCTATATTAATGCATACTTTGGAAATGCATGACCTGAATGGTGCAAAAGACAGGGTTGTGCAAGGAGCACATGGTTGTTGCTCGTCGAGGCTTTCAATGTTATTTGCGGAGGTTAATGCCGACCTTGGTGGAGGTATCCATTGAGTCTCGAGCTGATGTAATCCTCCTTATTGGAGTCCATATTAGAACAGCATTTGGCACTGTAGAGGTCACTTCAGGCATCTTCCTCTTTGGATGCTTTCTGAACTGTGGTATCCAGTGTGGTTGGCGCTTTGGTTCGGTGGAGGCTACTTGTACTTTTGGCTTCCAAACCCATATCCTTTTTGCATGTCTTCCTACTAATGTTGAAGAGCTGATTTGATCTTCCTTTGGTCTCTGTACGTGGTTCTTACCCTTTTCTCTTTTTGGCTTCTTTGTTGAGACCTTTCGCATGTGGGAGAACATAGGTTGTTGTGGATGTAAGAGCTTCTTAGGTACCCACATCTGTAATCGCCCTTGTTGAGCTGCATCTAATTTCTTAGGCACCCAAACTTGTTGGATACCTTGTGATTGAGCTTGTTTGAGCTGCTTGCTTCGTCTTCTAGCTTGGTTGGCTTGCCTGGATGGGATTTGTGGGGGCAAGGCTGGTGGTTGCTCTCCTTTGCGTACCCAGATCTGCTTCATGCTCGGAACTGCTTTCTTATCGAATGGTGTCTTTCTATTTGATGTAGCAGTTGTCGTGAACGGTTGTGTTTGCTTGTGTGGTGGACTCACTACTGTGGCTACTTGATTCTTTGGAGAAGAAGAAAGATCCACCCGCCTTCGAACCTGGTCTTCCACGATTGACTCCTTCTGCATCATAGAGCTTTTGACACATACAACATCTTCTTCCATATGATTAGTCTTGGAAGAACTAAGAGAGTGTGTGGTGCCATGATCTAGGAGCATGCAATTCTCTAATTCTAATGTATTGCATTGTTCATGTACCCAAACTTGAAGAATTTGACTTCTTAGGTTTAAGTTAATTGCATGGTCATAGATCCAATCTTGACCCAAGACAAGTGGTTCTGTAAGGTTCTCATCTTGACACACTAGCGCTTTGACTTTCATTGGAACATCTTGAAGGTAGATGGGAAGTTCCACCTCGCCCAAACAAGGGGTTTCCACACCTCCCAATCCTATGAGATAAGCTTCTATGGGATTGATGTTCAACTGCAAGTCTTGGCAGTAGGAAAGTCTAACTGCACTACTTGCTGCACCTGAGTCAATCAATGCTTTCACAGTCCTTGCACCCTTCCCTTGTTCTATCTCTATGGTCACAAAGGATCTTCGGTCAATGACTTGAGAAGTTGCTATGCCTGACTTTTGGCACATATCCATGTGATATTTTGGGGCTTTTGAGTTGACATCTAGGCCTAGTCGCCTTAACTTATTTCGCCTTATGTGCTCTCTAGCCTCTGCTTGTGCTTCTTCTCTCACCCTTAACTCCTTTTCTTTTCGCTTCTTAGCAGTGTTGAGTCTCGTAAGCATATCCTCTGTAAGAGGTTCTTCGTATAACTTGACTCTACATCCACTAATATAGTTTGGCAAGATATCTCCTTCTAGAGTGGCCAACTGAATTGCACCACTAGTGGACATTCTATTAATGATCATGGGTCCATATCCTCTTTTTTCCAACTTACGGGCATGTTGTTTTAGTGTATAAACCAACACTAGATCTCCCTCTTTCAATCCCTTATCCTTGATGTGTGCATCAAAGTATGCCTTTTGCCTCTTCTTTGCAGCGTAGATGCCTGCTGCCACTCGTAGCCTCGTCTCACCTAAGTGTTCGAGATCAAAGATCCTAGAGGACAATTCATGCCCATTCCACTCATACTCTTGTGCTACTTTTAAGGCAGGGATTAAGAAATCTAATGGTAGCACAGCATTCTATCCGAAGACCATCTGAAATGGGGTGGCTTTGAGTACCATTTTGTAGGCAACTCGATAAGCCCAAACAGCATGATGAAGTTGTTTGTCCCAATCAGAGCATTTATTATTTACCAATTTTGTTAATACATTACATAGGATCTTGTTTGTGCTCTCAGCTTGTCCATTATCTTGTGGATGATAGGGGGCAGACTTCTTATGTATCACCAAGAATTCTTGGAGAAGATTTTCAATGACCTCATTCAAGAAGTGTGTGCCTCTATCGCTCACTAACTCTATTGGTAGCCCGTATCTCGTGAACACATTCTCAAATAAGAACTTAGCCGTAGTCTGAGCATCATTCTTTGTTGTGGCTTTCACTTCTACCCACTTTGTAAGGTAATCTGTGGCTACAATAATATACTCTGCATGGGAGTTTCTAGCTGGGGGGTTAATAGGACCTATGAAGTCTATGCCCCACTTGGAAAATGCACGTCCTCCCATCATTGGCCTCAAAGGCATCTCGTCTTTTCCAACTCGATATTGTGCACGTTGGCATGTGTCACATTTCTTCACATAGGTATGAGCATCCATATGAAGAGTGGGCCACCAAAGTCTTGAAAATAGAATGGTCTTGATTACTCGATCAGGACCGAAGTGTCCACTTGCGACACCGCTGTGTGCAGTTTCTAAGACTTTCAAATAGTCTGATTCGTGAATGCACAACCTTAGATAACCATCTTTGCCTCTTTGGTATAGGTTGTCTCCTACTAAGGCATATCCTTGAGCCTCTTGCTCCATGCTTCGTCTTCTTGCTAGACTAGCCTCTTTGGGTAATCTTCCCGATCTCATAAACTCTACCAATGGAGCACTCCAATCAGGAATTAATGACACTTGATAAAGGGTGGCATGCTCTATTGGTGGTCTCTCTCTGCACATTGGACAATTCTTAATCCACTCATGTATTTCTTTGTCCATGCTAGGCCAATACACTCCTAAACATTTTAGATTCTGCAATGTTCGTTGTTTGGAATAGTGATTTCCTAGCAATCCTTCATGGGCTTGTTGCAACCAGCTACTATGTTCATCATCCTCGACACAACAAGCTAATACACCTTCAGTATCTTGTTTGTACATGCTTCCTGCCAATATGTGATATTTTTGTGATTTTACAATTTCTTCTTGTGATGTTTTCACATTCTTATTTGCGGGTCCGAAGGTGAGGACTGGTACCTACTTATTTGCCCATTTAGGAACAACTTCTAAATTGAACAGATAAGCATCAGGTAATTCATCAGACACTCCTTGTGGTGACTCCCCTAAAGTGATACGAGAAAGGTGATCTGCCCGAAGGTGGGTTCTACCTTTCCTGACAACAACTTCAAAGTCATATTCCATTAGTAAGAGGAACCATCTTACTAAGCGTCTAGTATTGCAAGGTTTATTGACCAAATATAACAAAGCTTGATGATCAGTGAAAAACTTGAACTTGTTGGCCAATAAATAGTGTCTAAACTTCTTCACAGCATATACCATGCCTAAGCCTTCTCGCTCAGTTGTGGTATAGTTTCGTTCAGCTACGGTGAACTGTCTACTAGTATACGCTATGGGCAAATCTAAGTTTCCTTCACCTGTGGGTTGTGCTAGCACACATCCTATGGCGTGATTGGATGCATCCACATGGACATGGAATGGTTTATTCCAATCAGGAGTGGTCAGTATTGGTGTTGTGCACAAACATTTCTTCAGTTCATTGAAAGAATTCTTGCATTCGTCGTTCCACTCAAAATTAGACAACAGGGCATAAAGGGGTCTAGCTATGATCGCGTACATGTGGATAAACCTACGGTAATATCCACAATGGCCCCAAAAGGCTTGTACCTCTTTAACATTCCTTGGCCTAGGTAGCTCCGCTATCGCGCGTACCTTATCTTCATCTATTGAGATTCCATTCTTAGAAACAATATGACCTAAGATTTTACCTTGACGCACCATGAACACACACTATTCTGGGTTCAGACACACTTGATATTCTCTACACTTGTTGAAGATTTGTCTGAGCTTAGGGATGTGAAATCTTCTTTCTTGGGAATGAGCACATAAATCATCCACATACACTTCTAAGCTCTTTCGCAAGAACTCTTTGAAGACATGACACATGAGCCTTTGGAACGTTGCAGGTGCATTGGTGAGCCCAAATGGCATCACACGAAATGCAAAGATTCCCCACTCTGTGGCAAAAGCCGTTTTGTGTTGATCTTCTAGGGCAATGGCTACTTGATTGTAACCTGAAAATCCATCAAGGAAGCTATAAACTTCCTTGCCTGCAACACGCTCCAATAGGTGTTCCGTGATTGGAAGTGGATAACTATCTCTGATTGTAGCGGCATTAACTTTTTTAAGGTTAATACACACTTGCAACTTCCCGTTCTTCTTGAGCACCACTACAATGGGGGACACCCATTCAGTATGCTCAATCTCATAGATGAATCCAGCTTCAATCAGCCTATCAATTTCTTCTTTTGTTTTGGCTACATATGTATCATTATATGTGTAGGGCTTCTATTTGGTGGGCTTGGCATCAACAGTCATGGGGATAGTATGAGAGCGAATTCTTGGATCTACCCCTTTCAAGTCTCTATAGTGCCATGCAAACACATCCCTATATTCCCTTAATAAAGCTACGAGCTCCATTTCTTCTCTTGCACTTAGGTCATCTCCTATGTATGTGCATCTCTCTTCGTTCTCTTCAATGGTCACTACAATTTTCTTGGTCTTTTCTTTATTATCACATGATTCCCCTATGATGGCCTCTTGCTTAGGCATTCGTACCAAAATTTTGTGGTCGTCAACTTCATATTTCTTGAAGTTTTCTGGTACTTCAAACAATGATTCCTCCTCTTCTTGTTTCACTGCTTTTCTTTTCTTTTTCTTTTGACTGCTCTCACTTCCATCCTTTGAAGTTACCGTTTTAATACTTGTGAGAGGTTCTTCTTCTTTCTGGGTGAACACTCCTATATCTTCTAGATAGTGCTGCTCTGAGTTAAAGCAACTATCCATCACAATGGACTCTATATCATCATCATTCTCTTCTTCTTCTATGACATCACTAGGGTCACATTCTTCTAGCAAGGGCTGACACATGAACACTGAGATATCATAACCCTCCTCATCACAATGAGGTGTCCATTGTTCTTCATTGACAGCAATGTCCATGGTGGCTAAGATTTCTGGCCAGCCATGAGGCTCAAATTCCTCATCTGGAAAGATCATCGGTGTATAGGCTGGGTCTTTAATTGGTCTATCTCCTGGCGAAGTTCCTTCTTCTCTTGCCTTTAAACATTTTTCCTCTTCCTCTGCGACCTTGCACATCCACAAATGAGTATCTTCATGCAGCCATGATGGATTAGGTGAACTTTCCGAATGCACAGAGATAGAATCTTCTTTTGCTTTGTGGATAGAATTCCACTGTAGGGGTGGTACATCTCTGAAGGTGTAATCCTTCAAATTGACCTTGGTGGTGACCCCTAAGTGTTGTAAGTACAAGGAGTTGGTTCCCCAATCTTGTACTATTTGCAATTGTCGTAGGAAGGGTCTTCCTAGGATCATCTCATAGACGTTATTTTTCTCAAAGTCACATATAGCAAATGTATGTTCAAACTCCACACCACAAGTGGTTAGAGTTATCCCTTCGAGCAATCCTAAAGGTCTTTCAAAATGACCATCGGCCATTTGAAGCTTCATTCTAGTTGGTCTTAATGTGGGTTTGCCCCATTGCTTCCACAAGGAGGTGGTCGCAATAGCAACACCAGCACCTGAATCTATGATTGCTTTGGTTGTGTAACCGTGGTAGGTGATTGGAAGATAAGTATTACCTTCTTCACCCTCACACATGTCCCCTATTTTGTCTAGAGGTATCTCTGGAACTTTTTGCTTAGAGCCTGTTTTTGGCTTATTGGAATCAAGTTCTAGAACCTGATCCTTCACATGATTCCATAGCTCAGGTTTTGCTTTGAGCAGCTCGTCTATAGTGAGATGACATTGAACCTTAGTGTTCTTCACGACATCAGTGTTCCTTGGGACCACTGAGTCTTCATGTCTGACCAGTATTGTGGGAGCTCTGATATGAAGAGATTCAGATTCCCATGGGCTTGGAAATTGAGGCAGTTCTTCTAAGGTATTAGATTCAAAATCTATCCTTTCGTCTTCTTGTTGCTCAACTTGATCTCCGTAAATGGATGGAATGTCTTGGGGAGATTGATCATGAAGATCATCAATCTCGGGAATAGGAGGGGAATTACCCTTCTCCTTGGCCCATTTCTCTTCTTGTATTTCCCGTAAGAACTCTTGAGAGTACTGTTGAATTGAAGGAGGTATTCGAGCATCCGTGGAATTAGGAACATAAGCTCCCATTGGTGGTGAGCTTCCTCTTTCAATAACTGGTTGAGCCTGTGGAGGTAAAGAAACTTGTGGTTTGTTTACCAACTGCTCTAATCTTTCTAGTAAGCCCTGGAAATGCAAATCCGATTTGATAGAGTTTGTCTGATTGAACTTTTGACTAGTCTCGAGTATAGCTTGAGCCTGTTCTACCATTTTCATGCACATTTTCATTCGTTCAATCTCTAAATCTGCTCTAGGGTAACTCTTGTCTAGGTTTGCAGCTGTAGGCCCTTCTTGAAGTCAAGCCTGGTAGGCCTTGAACATCATGTCCAAGCCTTCTGGGGTTGGATCTGCAAGAATAGACCCTGGTTGCAGTCTATTTACAATGGGTGGTGGGGTGGGATGAGGTGGAGTGGATGGAGTGTCGGCATGCGAAGGGTTTTGAGATGTGATGTCTTCTATTTTTGTTTTTGCGTCTTTCAAGCTTTCTTCTAGTTCCGATAACTTTTTGTTCCACTTGCGATTAGCCTTCTCTCTGGTATCTTTCCATGTTCTTGTTTTCCTCCTACTAGGTTCTCCCGATTCACTCGACTCCAATTGCTCTGTTGGTTTATCCTGTTTTAAGGCTTGTGCTCTAGTGACAGCTTGTATAGGAGCCACATTACTGCTACTTGAACTAGAATCTACCACTAAGCCTACCACATTAATGGGTGTAATCTTGGGTGCACTAGAGGGGTTTCTTGGACAATCTCTGGGAAGATGGTCTTTGCCACATTCAGGACAAAAAGCTTGTATTGTGATAGCCTGACCTTGACTCGGAGATGGTGGGTGGGGACAATCACGAAGGAAATGGTCACCTTGACATCTGAAACAAGGTCCTCTAGGGGCTTGTGGTCTCCCTTGTCTCAATTGGGGCCTAGGGTTAGCATTGGTGTACATGATATTGGAGTATTCAGGCTCCCAATTTTGTTCCATAGGTGGTGCCTCATATTGATATGGGTAAATCTCACTATGTTGAGGTGACTCTGTGTAATAAGCATGTGGATTACCTTCATGGGAGTAGTCTGAGCTATGAGCATGAGAGTCATTATCTGGTATCAATGGGGTTAGTGGCATCAATGCCCTATTTGGATTTTCCTCTCCCACAGCATACTTGACTGGAATCACGTTAGCAGGAGCTAGTGGTTGGTTTCCCAAGACTTGTTGTGGCCTATATTGTGCCTGATATTGTTGTTGTGGTCAATAATATGGTTGTTGGTATTGGTTCTGATACCTCCCTTGTTGATAAGGTTGCTGATAAGTTTGTCTAATAGCCTGTCTATTGTAGGGACAAACTTGAGCCATATGGTTCGTGTATTTTCTCTCAATAGTGCAATATGGAGCATTCCTTTCTCTAATGTTTTGGTTTTGCATTGGGCATACGTTAGCCATGTGGTCCCCTCCGCAGGTATAACATCGGTTCAATGAGGTGACTCTCTGTGTTTGTCTATTTTGGACTCCCAGCTTCTTGGCAACTTGCTCAGCTATCTCCTCTATTTTCGTGGAGATTTTTGAAGTATGACTAGTAGAACTATCCGAATCCTTATAGAGTTTGGACAATCCTAACTCGTCACCCAAGTTATCTTCTATGTCAATGCACGTCCGCACACACTCTTCTATGGATCTAGGCTCTTTCAAGTACAACATATGATCTTAACTTTGTGCTCAGTAAGCCATCTAAGAACAAAGCCACTTGTTTGGCTGGTGTGGGTAACTCTGGAGCAGGGCACCTTTCGAGGTATTTTCTGAACCTTCTACCTGCTAGTCGCACTGTTTCTTGGGGTGTCTTCTTGAAACTGTGGATCAAAGATGATGTGTTATGTCTGATACCACTCTTGGAAAATTCTACAATGAATTTGTCTAGTAGCTGACCTATATCGCGATAGTTGCGACTACTCAATGGTTGAAACCAAGCCAAGGCACTGCCCTTAAGAGTCAAACCAAATGCCTCATACTTGGTGAACAAATCCTCAACCTGTTCAGCTCTTAACACTTGTTTGAACTCGGCCACATGATCATAAGGATCTCTTGATCCGTCAAAATAATTCTTCATTGCCTTGATCACTTGAGTGGGTCTAAGGGTTCTTGTGTGCTCTCGGGGTCTAGTCAATGGAAAATCATGTTCATCTCTTTGTTGCCTATGTGCTTGATGCCTCTCTCTTTCAGGTCTTTCATTTTCAAATCCTGCTCTATTTCTGCCCACCGTGTGTGCAAAACTTACCTCAGGTCTCTCTCTAGTTCTTTCTCTCTGGGCTTCATGAGCTTGGGATGATCCTGGAGGCCATGGGAAACATTGGATCTTGGTGGAGGGAAAATCAATTCACTTTTCCAAGTATATGCATGTCTATCATGTTCTGTTACCAAGAAAATTTTCTCTGACGTGTTATCCAGGTAGACAACTTTGCTTGGTATCTCTGGATCCTTGAACTCGTAGATGATGACTATGCCCAATTGGCTAGGTTGATCTGGCTTGAATCTCCAAAAGGCTTCCTCTATTTCTCTATTCAAGAATAGTTCTATGCTTTTGTTGTCTTGAGGAATCCAGTCTGGAGTGGTCACTCTGGTCAAAACTGACTTACCTCTAGGAGTCTGGGGTCCTTGTCCTACATTTCCTTGTTCTAGGTCTCCTATCTCATTCTCATAAATGACATTTCCAAACTCATCAGTCCTATCTGATAGGTTGGTGACCACATACATGGTTCCTTCCTTATCAATGTATGAACCCTCTTCGAACTTGACCACCGGGTGTTCAAGTCCAAAGGGTTGATCTGGATTTTGAGTTGGACCACTAATCGCCTTAACCATCCTCATAGATGCGAGCACCTAATCGGTTGGTCCGAATATATTCCAATTGTGTCTTATAGGGACCTTCTGGTGTTTGTAGATGGGCAGTTCCTGAGCCACCTGCTGGTTTCCCCATGCTAAAAGGCATTTCTGAGTCACTTGTGTCAGACTTTAGTACATAAGGACAACCACTTAGTTGTTGTGCCCAAGACTTAGCTGTATGGTTGACACTAGACTGAGAAGATCTAATGCTTTGTCTATCCTTGCCTAGGTGTCTACCAGATCTCAGGTTCATAAGCTTTCGTTAAGAGTCCAAAATTTCCCTTTGGTATGGTTCAAAATCCTTTGGAGCCCCCTTGGTTCCCTAGTCCCACCTGAGGGTCAACTTCAAATTATTCTATCTGAAAATTAACGTGTAGTATTCCAAACGAGCTTTCCAACGAGCTATAGAGCTCAAAAAATGGACTTTGGATGAAAAAGTTATGTCAAATCAGGCTCCTGGGGGTCAAAACAGGCAAACAGGACCTTTTGGCAAAAATCGCGATTTTGTGAAATCAAGAAAATCGCGATTTTGTGAACTTCAAGGGAATCGCGATTTCGCGAACTTCAAGAGAATCGCGATTTTGTGAAGTCAAAGAATCGTGATTTTGTGAACTTCCAGAGAATCGTGTATTCACAAAATCGTGTTTTTGGCTGAAAATCATGATTTTTGAGAATCGCGATTTTGAGTAGAGAATTGTGTTTCACAAAATCGTGGTTCACAAAATCGTGGTTCACAAAATCGTGTTTTCACAAAATCGAATTTTAGAGAATCGTGTTCTAGAAAATCGCAATTTTGCCTCAGAGAATCGTGGTTTTCAAAATTTAGAGAATCGCGATTTTGAGCAGAGAATCGTGTTTTCACAGAATCGTGGTCCACAGAATCGTGGTTCACAAAATCATGTTTTCACAGAATCGTGTTTTGAAAATCGCGATTTTGTCTCAGAGAATTGTGGTTTCCAAAAATTTAGAGAATCGCGATTTTGAGCAAAGAATCGTGTTTTCTCAGAATCGTGTTTTTGACATGAAAATCATGATTGCCAACAGAGAATCGTATTTTTGAAAATCGTGTTTTAGAGAATCGTGTCTTAGAGAATCGTGTTCTAGAGAATCGCGATTTTGTCTCAGAGAATCGTGATTTTCAAAAATTTAGAGAATCACGATTTTGAGCACAACCACAGATTCGTGTTTTCTCAGAATCATGTGTTTTTTGCCTGAAAATCATGATTTATGAGAATCGCGATTTTGAGCACAACCACAGAATCGCGATTCTGAGAATGACCACAGAATCGTGTTCTTTTCAAAAGGCTTTTAGGCAGGAAACAGAGAATCGTGATTTTAAAAAAAAATTTGAATTTTCACAGAATCGCGGTTTTCATCACAGAATCGTGTTTTTTGGCGGGAACTTCAAATTTCTGAGCGCCGAGCAATGGCGAGCTCCGTATGTGCAGAAAATCATGAAAAAACACAGCGCTTGCTCACCCTTGCACCTCCTGACTCCTTCTCACACAATAATGCATGAAAAATGCTATGAAAATGGTGAAAATGTAGTAAAAAACAAGAAATTTCTATGAACAACAAGATGGAAGAAGATGGAGATGGAGATGATGATGAAGATGAAGAAGAAAAATCAGAAAAATAACAGAAATGACAGTTTTTTTACCTTCCAACGTCGCAAATCCACGATCTTACCATCACAACGCTCGTCCTCGAAGCTCTCTCCCCGGCAACGACGCCAAAATTTGGTGTAGCTCAAGCGTAAGCATCACCTCCTTTACTCGTCAATCCGTGGAGACGTGAGGACCGGTATGAAGACCACGAGCAAGTGAAGGCACAAGTGTGTGAGTGAAAGCACACAAGCATGCACACACATACACACACACGCACACAAGGCAAGATCAAAGAGAGGAACAATGGAAAGCTTCGATTGCAAAAGAGTTCTCTTACAAAAGCTCTATTCTCTAACAAGCTAACCTCAAAAATGAGCTCTCTAGCTCTTTTTATAGTTTTTTGACTAGTTTTGGCCCTGTCCAGACCTAGTGTCTGGCCTAGTTAAAAATTAGGTTCCAGGGCTTATTTGAGGGCTCAAACGGAGTCTAAAAATTATGAGGATTGGTAGGATGATACTTCTAATACTCCTCAAGCTCGAGGACTCCTCGGCTTGAACAAAATGGAGTTACAAAAATAGAAAATGGTATTTACAATGGTTTTTAGTGATGAAAATCACTATTTTTATAGGGATTTCTTCTGAAAATTTGATATACACTTCTTGGAGCTCCCTACTTGCTCCTTATTCTTGTGTGTGTCCACCTTTCTGATGTGCTTCCATGCTTGTGCTTGACTTTGAGTTCCAACAATGTTCCCTTTTTTACTTTTCAAAAGGAGCACATGGGGAATTTTGCATAGCCTATATATAGAGGCTCATTTTTGTAAAGAGGGCAGCTTTTGGTCGACGTGCTCTCATGTATATATCCTTTGAATGGAAGAACTCTCTTTTCTCTTAAGGCTTTGTGCATATATGTATTTAGTCTTAGAGTGTGAGAGAGAGGTGTGTGTGCATGCTAGCATTTCCTATGTGTGTAAGTAGAGTGTTGCAACTTTCTTGTATTTTACATATGTGACTAGGATCCTTGACTCCCTTCTCTCCATCTTTTCAAGCATGTGGCATAGCTGCGGGCTGATGGCCAATAGCTTGAACATGTTGGAGGCTGTAGCGGATGAAAGGAGAGTCCTTCTTGAGCCTTCCTTCTTGCTTCCATGCAAGGTGGTGTGGGTCTAGGCTCCCCAAGGGCATACTACAACAACACGGGGGAAGTGCAAAAGGGGCCTTTCCCCTTCTTTGGGGTCTAAGGGACTTTTGGTCATGGAGATATTGTCAGATTGTATATTTTGTTGACTATTGTGCATCTCTGACTACATTTATCGATATCGGCTCCCCTTGTAAAATCTATATAAGCATGCCCCAAGCTGAGCTTTAGAAAGCATTGCACACTACTAAGCCCTTCATCTAGAGTTTATCTAGATCACCATCTAAGCTCCACATTGGGAGCGCATGGGTGGAGAACACCATCATTGTAACTGCTATATGCTTGCCAATCTGAGGATTTGAGTTCTCTATCTCTCAGTCTACATCTATCTTTTTCTGCATTTTTCTCTCAACTCCATCTGGAGTAGGTGGAGCACAGATAGGAACAACAATGATGCTGGTCATCCCAACATTGTAGATAGACCACCACCCTTCACGGAAGGTAAACTTGATGGTACAAACTACATCCTATAGAAGTTTAAAATCACTTCTATTGTTGATTCATGTGAGCTTCTGGAGATTGCTCTTGGGATTCATCATGAGCCCCAAGAAACACCTGATCCAAATAATGTGGGTTGAATGCTTTCTACTGATGCTGATTTTCTATGTGCTTGGAAACATAGAAATGCAAATGCACTCTATGCTCTAGTTACAAGTACTATCAATAGTGTCTTAACTCTCATTCAACATACTACCAAGGCATGTGATGCATGGAACATATTGAGAAATCAATATGAAACTCATAATCAAACATGGATTCAAAGCTTGGAAAATCATCTGGCAGTAGAAAGGTTTGTTGATGGGGAGATTGCAAAGGCATTTATCACTTGTATAAAGAGTGTATGAGATCAAATGGTGGGAGCAGCTGTACAAACATCAAGTGAGGAGCTAGCTCAGTGTTTTCTTTGAATATGTCCACCTAAGCCTAATGGTTTGGTAACTGCTCTTAATACTCAAATCAGACCTCAATCACTAACTTATTCAGTGCCTTACTCATGGAGGAGGATCTTCGGCTCAAGGCAAGGAGTGGTGGTAGGAAAGTAGATGCTGCATTCAGAGCTAATGCCAAAGGAGGCAAAGTGGACTCTTCAAAACATGGAGACAAAAAGCAGAATGACAAAAGGAAGTTCAAGGAGGAGTGTTTCGACTGCAAGAAGAAAGGACACAAAATCCAAAATTTTTGCATCAAGAAGGCTTAAGAGAAGAATGAAGTTTCAAAAGGTGGCAAAGGCAAGGAGTGTGCCAACACAGTAGAAACACACCTTGATTTGTTTGTTATGATAGAGCAGGTATGCTCCCTCGATTGAAGATTCAAGAACGAATGACTCATGGGTGTTGGACAGTGGTGGATCTTGTCACATGACAAGCAAAAAAGACCTTTACAGTTCCTTATAACCTCTAAAGGAACCCATCACAATAAAGGTAGGCAACAATGCAAGATGTCTTGCAGAGGGTGAAGGTATGGTTTCTTTCATTAGCTCTAATGGGGATGTTAGAATTCTTTTAAATGTATTGTGTGTTCCACAAATGAAACGAATTCTACTTTCATTAACTTCTATAATTGATCAAGGTCATCAAGTATCTTTCAATGAAACAGGAGCTAAGTTTTTGGACAGTAATAACAACATGGTTGGGACTAGCGTAATGAGGAACAACCTATATGAGTTTTGTGCTCATATAGCTACTACAAGTGTGGGCATATGTAAGCTATGGCATGAGAGATTCAATGACATTGAATACCCTCTATAGAAGAAGATTTATTGCAAGGGTATGGTTGCACACCTACCATCGATTCTAAAAATGAAGGAACCATGTGAAGCTTGCATGATGGGAAAACAATAGAGGAAGGTGTTTCCACAAGAAAGCAAGAATAGGGAAAGCTATCCTCTATGCATGCTGACTTGTGTGGAAAAATGCCTATACACGCCTTATTTGGATCTTCCTACTTCATGTTACTTGTTGAAAACTATAGCAGGAAGATGCCGGTGTACTTCCTTTGCGATAAGGATCAAGCTTTTGGTAGGTTTAACGAACGGCTTCAACTTTTAGAAACTAAAACATGGAAGAAGATGAAGAAATTTGGGATAGAAAGCGGCGATGAGTTCACATCAATAGAGTTTGAGTATTTCTGCAACAATACGAGAATCAAGCATCAACCCACAGTGGCATATAGCCCTCAAGAGAACGGTGTTGTAGAATGTTAGAATCGAACCATCATGGAGATGGCAAGGTGCATGTTGAAGGGAAAGTGTTTGGCTAATCAACTTTGGGTAGAGGCTATCAATACTGCTCTCTATATCTTGAATTGAAGCTACACGAAGGCACTTGATGGAATGAATCCACAAGAAGCATACACTGGTGAAAAGCCTTTTGTTTCCCATTTTAAAGTATTTGGAAGTGAATGTTATGTACATGTTCCAGATGGGGAGAGAAATAAGCTTCAACCAAAAAGCATCAAATGTATCTTCCTAGGGTACAGCTAAGATAAGAAAGCTTATAAGCTTTATGAACTCGAGGCTTAGAAGATCATGGCAAGTTGTGATGTGGTGTTTGAGGAGAAGCCACATGCAATGAAGGAGGAAAAGAGAGCTTCCAATTCATCATCAGGTGAAGGCACAATCGACCATGAACCTAGCCCAAGAGCTATCCTTCTACACAATTGAAGGAAGCATCATCTTCAAATGATGATTCAGAAAGTCACCAACGTGTCATCACCAAAGAGAAAAAACCATTACCACATTGGGTGCGGTAGCTCTATGATTCTGCAAACCCCATCCCACAATCACTAGAACAGGTTGCAGATGGACCGAGGCATTCAGAGAGAGTAGAGAAACAGAGATTGGCAGGTGCCCATATTGTAAACACAGCCCTGATGGCTGATCTCATTCAAGAACAAGCAAAGGAACCACCAATGTGGAAGAGGCACTCCACGATCCAAAGTGGAGGGCTGCCATGCGAACTCAATACAACAATATCATGAAGAAGGGAACTTGGGAGCTAGTGGATTGACCCCCTAAGCATAAAGTCATTGGCACCAAGTGGGTATGGAAGCAAAAGTACAAGGTTGAGCTTTAGAGAGCATTGCACACTACTAAGCATGCTTATATTGTAAAATCTATATAAGCATGGCCCAAGTTGAGCTTTAGAGAGCATCGCACACTATTAAACCCTTCATCTATAGTTTATCTAGATCTCCATCTAAGCTCCACATTGGGAGCGCATGGGTGGAGAACATCACTGTAACTGCTATATGCTTGCCAATCTAAGAACTTGAGTTCTCTATCTCTTAGTCTACATCTATCTTTTTTTGCATTTTTCTCTCATTTCCATCTGGAGTAGGTGGAGCATAGATAGGAACAACAATGATGCTGGTCATCCCAAGGTTGTAGATAGAGCAACACCCTTCACGAAAGGTAAACTTGATGGTACAAACTACATCCTATAGAAGTTTAAAATCACTTCTATTGTTCATTCATGTGAGCTTTTGGATATTTCTCTTGGGATTCATCATGAGCCCCAAGAAACACCTGATCCAAATAATGTTGGTTGAATGCTTCCTACTGATGCTGATTTTCTATGTGCTTGGAAACATAGAAATGCAAATGCACTATATGCTCTAGTTACAAGTACTATCCATAGTGTTTTGACTCTCATTCAACATACTACCAAGGCATGTGATGCATGGAACATATTGAGAAATCAATATGAAACTCATAATCAAACATGGATTCAAAGCTTGGAAAATCATCTGGCAGTAGAAAGGTTTGTTGATGGGGAGATTGCAAAGGCATTTATCACTTGTATAAAGAATATATGAGATCAAATGGTGGGAGCAACTACACAAACATCAAGTGAGGAGCTAGCTCAGCGTTGTCTTTGAATCTGTCCACCTAAGCCTGATGGTTTGGTAACTTCTCTTAATACTCAAATCAGACCTCAATCACTAACTTATTCAGTGCCTTACTCATGGAGGAGGAGCTTCGGCTCAAGGCAAGGAGTGGTGGTAGCAAAGGAGATGATGCATTCAGAGCTAATGCCAAAGGAGGCAAAGTGGACTCTTTGAAACATGGAGACAAAAAGTTGCCCCAAATTGAACCTTCCTCATCATCCACAATCAAAGGAGGCTGATTTCCACGAGTTGGAGGCATCCAATTATGCCCATAATGGAAAGAAGTTGATTAGAGAAGATTTAGCTCACCTCTTGATGTGATTGGACCTCACTTTTGACATGTATATGCTTTTGATTGGCTAAAGAGGTTAGTATGTGGTCTTTAAAACCTCTAATGAGTTGTATTATGACTTAGAGTCGTGGAAATACGTGCGCAAGCTGCCCCCTTGCTTAAGCACACCCCCTACTAGCTGTTCTCTGCATATTTTGTAGAGATTTCACTTTTTCATACTCTTTCTCCATAGATGATCTTGGCAGACCCCCCGATCTTGTAATTGTTGTTTCGCCTTCATCCGGAATCCATTTGCAATTATTTTTGTCTTGTTGGAAAGCTTATAAGGTCTACTTTGTTTGGAATAAGTCTCCGGTTCAGTGCCTGCACATTTGCAGAGAAATGTCCAGAATAGTGTCAGTCTAGTTAGCTCATACTCTGTGAAGAGATCAGATTATCTCTTTTGTTGCAGCTGGTTGAGGCATCATCCAATGTCCAAATGGAGTGATTTTACTCTCATTTGAAAGATTGTAAAGTCTAGTTCAAGCCTGAAAAATTTCATTATCAGTCTATGCATATACTCAGAGAAAAACAGAAAATACAGAGCCTATGTCTGAAAAATTTCAGGATCCTAGGAGGGTTCATTTGCTTTTGTTGTGCACATAGGAGTGTTTATCCTCCAACATCCTTGAAGTCAAAACACTCCCCCTTGAACTTCTTTCTGTCATTCTACTTTTTGTCTCCATGTTTCAAAGAGTTCACTTTGCCTCCTTTGGCGTTAGCTTTGAATGCAGCATCTCCTTTGCTACCACCACTCCTTGTCTTGAGCCGAAGCTCCTCCTCCATGAGTAAGGCACAGAATAAGTTAGCGATTGAGGTATGATTTGAGTATTAAGAGCAGTTACCAAACCATCAGGCTTAGGTGGACAGATTCAAAGACAACACTGAGCTAGTTCCTCACTTGATGTTTGTACAGCTCATCCTTATATAGATTTTACAAGGGGAGTCAATATCGATAAATGTAGTTTGAGATGCACAATAGTCAGCAAAATATACAATCTGACAATATCTTCATGACCAAAAGTCCCTTAGACCCCAAAGAAGGTGGAAAGGCCCCCTTTGCACTTCCCCCGTTAAGGCTATATGGGGAAACCACATGATGCCATAGGGGCTTTATTTTCTCCTTGAATGGGAATCCAATGGCCCGGAAGTTTATGCGATACCTAAACTAATGGCTAGGCTCACAAAGATCATCTAAAACCATCAATGATCACACATAGACCTCATGTAACTTAGAAGTTAGGGTTCCACAAATGTCTAGGCTCTCACAATGGCTTCTCCTCATAATGGGGGCTTTACAACCAAGAGCATGATGGATCATTTGTGGTAACTTGAGGGTGGATTGAGCATATTGACTAGATATTTTCTCCAAAAATATCTAGTCACATATTGATCACACCACTCCAACAAGCATTTCTCCAAAAATATCTAGAGAATGATCCCCAAACTTGACCCAAATTTAGATAAGTAGAATGGCTACCGAGTGACACCTAAATCACAACGAATGAGTAATTATGGAGGTAGAAACAATGCTTACAACTTAGATCTAGATATCTCTCTCAAATCCTTCATAGACAGAGAGAGATATGAATTACCATCGTTCACTATTTTGCATGTTTCTTAGCAATTGTGCAAAGATAGGACCCAAAACATAAGGAGACCAAAAAGACTATAATAGCTATCCAATGGCCCAAAGATTACATAAAGTGGACTTCTAATGAAGGAGAAACAATGTTGACAATGTTGGGAACATCGTTTTTATCTATAGGTTAAGGTACAAGTTCCAGATGCAAATACCTTTGCGAGGTCTTCAAATACTTAAAAGAAGCTCAAATAATTAATAAATGATAGACATACCAAGTGATTTCTAGAAGGCTCAAGTGAGTGAGTCACAAGGGAGTTGATGTGGTGTCCTAGTCGAAGGTCGATGTAGCTAATCCTCAAAGTCTAGGGTAAGATCAAGCATTAGAGGTAAGAGAGTATACTAAAACTGCAATTAAAGACAAGGGAGTGAAGATAACAACAATTGCTACATATGTGGAAGGTATGGACACTATGCCAAAGATTGCTATCAAGATGAGAATAAAAAAGCTAGTAATCAAAGAGGAGCCTACTCAAGAAGAGTTGAACAACAAGGACACCTCTAAAGTCTCCCCATGAGCAAAGCTTTCTATTGCTAGATCATTCTCCAAGTTCTGAATTTGTGTCTGATTATGAAATTCATATTGATTTCTCAATATGTTCCATGCTTCACACACCGTGGTAGTATGATGAATGATTGTCAAAACAATATTAGTAGTACTTGTAACTAGAGCATAGAGTGCATGTGTGTTTCTATGTTTTCCATGCACATAGAAGATCAACATCAGGAGGAATCATTCGACCATGATTACTTGGATAAAGTGTTTCTTCGAGCTCATGATTAGTCCTAAGAACAATCTCTAGAAGATCATATGAATCAAGGATACAACTGATTTTAAAGTTCCACAGGGTGTAGTTCGTACGATCAAGTTTACCTTCCATGAATTCTAGTGGTCATACATGCAATGTTGGGATGGATGGCATCATTGCTGCTCCTATCTATTATCCACCTACTCCTATTGACGAACGAGCTTTATTCCTAGTTCTAGATTATGACATACCGCTTGACATCTTCTCTCTTTTGTCCTTGAAACCTCTACAACCTCTGAGTTTTTTCTTTTGCACCACTCAGAGCCTCTTGAACTCTGATACCATTTAGGAAAATAACAACATAGTGGAATAAACTAGTAGATGGAGTCAAGAGAAAAACACAAATGAAGATTGATGCACATTGAGAGATAGAGAATTCAAATTCTTAGATTGCCAAACGTAATGCAGTTACAAAAATTGTGTTGCCCACCTGTGCGCTCCCAATGTCAAGCTTAGATGGCAACCTAGATAGACTCTAGATGAAGGGCTTACTAGTGTGCAATGCTATGTAAAGCTCAACTTGGGCCATGCTTATATAGCTTTTACAAGGGCTCTCACAATGGCTTCTGCTCATAATTGGGGCCTTACAACTTAGAGTGGATCATTTGTGGTCACTTGAGGGTGAAATATTGAGCACATCTAATAGCCTCAACTTTGGGCAAAGAGGATATCATTTTAGATATTTATAAGTGAAACAAAGTAGCAAAAATCAGATGATGAAAGTGTGCATGCAAAAGCTTTGCATTTAAGGTAGGCTGAGAGTGTTGAACTCCACATGGTTAATCATCCAAAGATTTCACATAGTCCATGATCTCATAAAACCCATGACATAAGTGTTAGAAGCAATAATAACATCACCATTTTAGATATCATGGAATGTACATTTGTCACCAATAAATTTGACAACTAAGACAATCTTGGCTAATGCTAAAATTGACAACAAATGTTTCTTCATCTTGACATATATAAAGCATATGATAATGTGAAAGCCCTACCATAAAGAGTAGTAAAAATTATCTTACCAACTCCCATTACAAGATCAGAGGAGTTGTTAGCGCATGTGGCAAAACTCTCTCTAAGGGCAGGCTCAATTGAATTGGAGAAACTACACTACCAATTAATATGTTTGGTTGCCCTACTATCAAAGTACCAAACATGTAAGTCTAGTGCAAACATACAATGCTCATGAGAAAATGGTTCATGGCTCCAAATAGTAGTAAATTCCTATTTTTTATTCTGAACAAGATTAGCACACTCTATTTTTGGTGTAGAGGCCTCTATAACAACCATTCCAGACTCATTCATCTTTGTCTCTTTTGCAACCATTTCAGGAAAAATATTTATGACATGATCATCTCCCTTGTAGTATTTGCAAAGATGTTTTTTCTTCTAATTTTTTATCATTTTATGGTCCTTCATCGACTACGTAGCATTAGTAGATTTTTCCTTACCCGTAGATGAGATCCATTTACCTGTGCTCTGAATAGTTAAGAAATCTTGATCTGCAACACACATAATTGACTTCTTTTTCCTACATTGAACTTCTTGAAATAACACAGAGATTAATTCATCAAATGTTAAGGCAGTTGGATTTCCTTTTATCATCAATTGAAGATTAGAAGCAAAACTCTGGTATGAATCTAGAAGATCATTAAGAATAGTTTGTACATGTGAAGTATCTGGCAAGACTTCATGAGCAGAAATCAATGGCTCCTTCAAATCTTTGATCTTTGTCAAAAAATTGTCCATAGAATCTCCTTCATTCATATGCTCACTTTCCAAATGTTTTTGAAGGTTAGCAATTTGAGCCTAATTTCTTTCTAGAAATAAACTTGTAAGTGTATCCTAAGCATCCTTTGTTGTCTTGCAAGAGCGAATGTGAGGGATAATAGCAAGTTTGATAGGAAAAGATATCCTTGCATGTGCCTGAGCATCTTTTACATTCCAATGAATTTTCTCTATAATAAAAATAGCATGAACCACAACATGACTAGAAGATTGAAGATCATCGTCTTCAACACCATCTCCATTGCCTTCAATAACTATATTTTCACGTGTAGTAGGACATTTTTCAACACCTTGCACAACCTTCCACAACCCTTTTACTACCAATACATGACACATCATATATGCCCACAATGGGTAATTAGTACCATTTAGCTTACCCTCAATAGCCAACATATGGAATACATCATTGCTTTCAAGCATGGTAAGTGACTAGATAACGTATGAAAAAAAATGTTTGTATCTCAAAATGTTGAAAAGAAGCACCTCTTGAGCCTTGCTAAATGTGGAGTAGACTTTGAGGCCCTTGTACTTACCAACTTGAACCTGCATATATGTTCGGTATAAAAGAAAAAAATTGTCTACATAGCCATTTTGATAGTATGTTTGGAGGCCAAAATGAGCTCATATCAAAACTTTAATGCCATAGAGCAAAGAAATTTTGATTTCTTAATTGACTCGATTATACTCACTAATTTTTGTGCAATCCTGAGATTGTGATCGGAGGGGTTTCGATGATGCCCTAGATGAAGTAGTGACTTTCTTTGATACCAATTTTTGGAATTTGATGTCTATGGAAGCAAACAAAAGAGGACAAGGAAGAAGAAGAAGAAGCTTGGAGCACAATACAATATAGAATATATTACCAAGTGAAAACCATTGAATGGGACATTATATACAAGACCTTGCCAAATGCATGCTTTGAGTGTGGTCTATAGGGCCATTACATAAAATATTGTCCTTTGAGATAGAAATCCTTTTTAGAACAAAAAGAAATTGCAAAGGGCTTATGTAATGGGGAACAAAGGAGTTGTAGTGACCCAAAGTGATGCCCCATGCATGTCTGAATATCACACTCTAAATGGTGAGAAAGCAAAGGAAAAAACGTCATGGAGATGAAATTTGAATGCTTCAAGAAAGTGAGACAAAGAAGGCGAAGAAATCCTAAGGGTGATATTGAGAAGAGTCCCTCTCGTACGACTCAGGAAACAAACATTTTCTATAATTTGGAGAAGGAGGTCAATGACTTGGATTACCCATGGGGAATGAATATCTATGAATATCTTAATGATGGGAAAACTCTAGAGGATTCCACTTGCAAGGAAGACAACCAAGAAGGATACACCACTAGCAAAGAGGATGGATTCATCACCAACAATGATGATAATCAAGACATTGAAAGCTCGATCATTGGACCCATGATTCCTGATAGGATACTGAATTCATTTTCAAAGATGAGCTCTTTAAAAGAAAACAACCACCTGAGATGTCGTATGAGAGCCCCCTTAAGGTTAATATTCTATGCCACAATCCTTTCGCCTCGAGGAAAAAAGACGATGAGAAAAAAAAGAAAAATAGGGCCCACAAATAACATAACCTCCATCAAAGATCATATTTTCTTTCAATTTTAGAGAGTTATTTGATCCCTCAAGAGTGGAAATTGTTGGCCATTGGATACATGATAAAAGCTTAAACCCATACTTCATCTATCTTCAAAAGATCAAAATTGATGATGAGGACCGTCAAAAGAGACAAAAAGGTATTTTGTCGTCCCATGTCTGGCTCTCCACCGCACACCCCAAGGGAAATTGTAGCTTAGCTATTGGCATTAAAAGCAGTAGGTACTCTAGACTTGTGGATACGCTTGCAGATTGTTGAGCCCATAAAATTCATATTGGTCAAAGTCAACTGTAGTCGAAGTCAACCACAATCAAAGTCAAAAGATCAAAGTCAAACCGATCAAAGTCAACATGGTCAAGGTCATAGTCAACAAGGGCAAATCAAAGTGTTCGAAGTGCAGGTGTCAAGGTGCACAGGTAGTGCACAAGTAATTGTCCACAAAGGGTGAATTGGAGAAAGTGGTTGCAGGTTGCAGAGGTATTTCTCTAATTTCCCTAAGGTTCAAAGTGTTTTTAAAGTGTTTTGAAAGGTTCAGGTGAACCCTCTCTTAAGTGCACAAGTGAAGACTTAAAAGGAAAATGTGAAGGTATGTAAAGCGGCAGCGTACGCAGAAGTGAAAGTATGCCCCCCAATTAAAATTTTTATTTTAGTCTAAAGTCACTATAGGACAAAACAGGGAGTCGTTGGCTACCCACTTTTCGAGACAATCTTGGGACATCAAAGTGAGCACCAAGATACTCTTGCAGTTAGGAGCATATGTGAATCGACACTCAAATCAAGGCAAGGGCTATTCTTGGACTATTCTAAGACTAAGCAAGGTCAGCATAGTCTAAGTAAGGCAAGAGAGAGAAGTGCAAGAGACACACAGTGTGGGACGCAGAGAAGTGAAGTGCAAGGTGTGCATGAAGAGTGACTAAGGAAGGGTGCAGAGAAGTGCTAAGCTAGTCCCCCAAGGATCCCAAGGTCTTGTAGTTGGGGTATATGATTCAAAAACATTAATGCCTTCAATAATAGCCATGTGCAACCAGTCTTGCTTTGTACGTTTCCAAAGTACCATCAACCTTGTACTTTTGCTTCCGTACCCACTTGGTGCCAATGACTTTATGCTTAGGGGGTCAATCCACTAGCTCCCAAGTTCCATTCTTCATGATATTGTTGTATTGAGTTTGCATGGCAGCCCTCCACTTTGGATCGTGGAGTGCCTCTTCCACATTGGTTGGTTCCTTTGCTTGTTCTTGAATGAGATCAGCCATCAGGGCTGTGTTTACAATATGGACACTTGCCAATCTCTGTTCCTCTACTCTCTATGAATGCCTCGGTCCATCTGCAACCTGTTCTAGTGATTGTGGGATGGGGTTTGCAGAATCATAGAGTTGCTGCACCCAATGTGGTAATGGTTCTTGCTCTTGGGTGACAACACTTGGTGACTTTCTGAATCATCATTTGAAGATAATGCTTCCTTCTCTTGTGTAGAAGGGATAGCTCTTGGGCAAGGTTCATGGTGGATTGTGCCTTCACCTCATGATGAATTGGAAGCTCTCTTTTCCTCCTTCATTGCATGTGGCTCCTCCTCAAACACCACATCACAACTCGTCATGATCTTCTTAGCCTCAAGTTCATAAAGCTTATAAGCTTTCTTATCTTAGTTGTACCCTAGGAAGATACATTTGATGCTTTTTGGTTGAAGCTTATTTCTTTCCCCATCTCGAACATGTACATAACATTCACTTCCAGATACTTTAAAATGGGAAACAAAAGGCTTTTCACCAGTGTATGCTTCTTGTGGATTCATTCCATCAAGTGCCTTGGTGTAGCTTCAATTCAAGATATAGAGAGCAGTATTGATAGCCTCTACCCAAAGTTGATAAGCCAAACACTTTCCCTTCAACATGCACCTTTCCATCTCCATGATGGTTCGATTCTAACATTCTACAACACAGTTCTCTTGAGGGCTATATGCCACTGTGGCTTGATGCTTGATTCTATTATTCTTGCAAAAATACTCAAACTCTATTGATGTGAAGTCATCACCGCTTTCTATCCCAAATTTCTTCACCTTCGTCCATGTTTTAGTTTCTAAAAGCTGAAGCCGTTCGTTAAACCTACCAAAAGCTTGATCCTTATCGCAAAGGAAGTACACCCACATCTTCCTGCTATAGGTTTCAACAAGTAACATGTTGAAAAACTATGGAACATGTGCAAGCTCCAATTGTGAGGCTTGACACATACCTCTCATTATTTACCTCTTCATCATTTATGTATTTGTTGTAAGCCCAAAATGAAGCTAGACCCTAAAAATATAAAGGGTACACTCATAACCTTAGAGTAGAGTCTTGAAATAAAAAAGGGCCAATGTATTTATGGCTTGGATAAAAGCCAAAATATATTTAGAGAGATGGAATGCACAAAAAATTCGTGACCTTATCCATATGGAGTGATATGGAGCACCAAAATCCATTCAAGGCAATGGAACGACAAAGGACATGAAGTGAAAGGTCAAGAGGTGAGAGAAGATGCAAGGGTAGGTGAAACGTCCCATACCCATAGCTCTATATAAAAAGCTCATTTGAATGTGAAAATTTGTGGAGAGGACAAGGAGATGGTGTAGAAGCATATGTTGGTCATTCTCTCACCAATGGAGATCAGAAGGTACCGCATTTGGATGCTAGAAGGCACAAAGGTATTCCCGCCACATATGTTGTTTGTACACAGCCACCTTGTGAAGGTGATATCTCTCTATGTACTTATCCAATTAATGCATATGATATCTTCTTGGAAAGCGTATCTTGCATACTCTCTGTATCGCAAATATCTCTGTCAGATGATTCTCCAGTAGTGACTGGGAACATTTCTTGTCAACCTCAATTTTGTGCATAACCTGAGTTGACAGGTAGTCTAAGTTTGGACAGTCGGTTGCCTAATCAAACGAACTCCAAATGGAGTGTTCTATAGCTTTTTAGAAATCTCTAACGATCTACTAATTGTGGAAAAGTTTTCATAGCCATTGGGTTTTTGAGTTGTGATTGAATCAGGTTTTAGTGAGCATGTGTCTTACAGGGCAGATTCTAGAAGAGGTTCTCTAACTTCCGCTGCATGTATTGGAGTGTATTGGAGTGAAATTTCTCCACATTTTGGTATTAGAGCTTTGGTTGCAGAGCATTGGGAGTGGAGTCCATGGATGTGCAAAGAGATCTTGAAGAAAATGCAGAGATGGCAAAGGAAAGCTTGGAGCTATCATGCTCATTGGAAAGCTATGGAGATAAAGCTTCTGGTATGTAAGACAATGTTGTTGCTTTAAGTTATTTGAAGTCATACACTCTCTTTTCTTACTCTTTATACATATGATTCGTGATTGAATCTTGATATAAGTGATACTAATCACTTGAATGAAGCCTTATGAGCAGCCTATAGAAGAAGATGAAGATTCAAGCAAAGAATCTTGGATGCACAACTACGAGTTGTATGAGAGCATTGTATGGATGCTTTGGACATTGCACTAAATTGAATGAAGTGCAAGTTTTGATTATGTAAATGGCTGAAGGTTTAAGTTTCTATGTAAGCTTGATGAAAGTTATATATGCTTATACATTTGGAGATGTCTATGTATGCATGCGTATGAAGTTTATTCGCAATGTATATGAAAATTGTGGACAGCCATGCTTAGGCTGAATATAGTTTGAATTTGAAGTTATGAACTGATGTCTTACATGCACAAATGTATGCACATGTGGTCATGGATGATGTATAGACATGTTGATGATGTGTTGATGAGTAATAGGCTATTTTATAAAGCCTATACAAGCTGAAAATTTGCAGGTCTATGTAGCCATATGAATTGGCATAAAGAGAGCTGAATATATGCTCAAACTGTTGTTGATTTGTATACATGCTTATGTTTATTTGTTAGCATGATATTTATGCTTTAAAGGTTGTTCATGTTCAGCCATATGTGAGCTGAAAGTACATGTGTTTGGATGCCATAAAGATTGGTAAGATGCAAGGCTGCTATGTATGAAATTTGTGGATGTATCTTGTTTTGGATAAAACCTATTCAGGTAAATTTGCAAAAGAAAGTTTATATGCTTATGTTAAGATAACTAAAATGTTGGTGCAATTCACAAGCCTACAAATTTGGCTTGTAATTCATACACATATGAAGATGCATAGGAATCAATGCTAGTGGTTAATTACCACTAGCATTGATTCATACACATATGAAGATGCATAGGAATCAATGCTAGTGGTTAATTACCACTTTATCCTTTTGTAAAAGTCATATTTGACTTGGAATCTTTGTAAACACCTACCAAAACGAACTCGTGGAAAAGATAGCTTTGATTGATGGAATATCTCTTATAATGGAGGATCACTTTTTAGGAGAGCCAAAATTTGAATTCAAATTCAAATTGGAAGTGAACTCTTATATAAACCTCTAGGAAAATGTCGCGGTTAGAAGAGTCACTTTTCAAGCTTCTCATTCTTAATTCTGAGTGTGTGTGAGGCCTACACTCTAGCCCACACCTATCTACACCATTAGGCAATGATCTTCATGCCTATGGCATTGTATACAAGTGTTCATTAATACATATATCTATATTGTTCATTTCTGAGTTCTCTAGCATAGTGTCTAAAAGTCTATCAACTTGTGGAGATCATATCTCACTGATTTCTCCACCAAATTCAAAGATCTATAGCTTGTTGGAACCGAATCAAAGTATGCTACATGCTCTCAAAGTTTTAAGGATGTTCTATTCAGCCATTTTGGAGAAAAGTCTGTCGAAGTGATCACTAGTCGAAGTCTGCAATAGTCCTAAAATATCGGGGGTAAATGTTTACTTGCTAAACTGATTTCTCTGAGCATAGTTAATATTTTTTAGTAATTCCACATGGAATAATTATCTTGCTCAGCTAGTTAGATACCCTTAAAAGGAATTTTTCCAATTCCTACTGTGCTGGTCATACTGAGCAAAAGTTACAACAGGTGTCTAGTAAAAAATAGAAGGTTTTCTTGAAGACTTGAAGTTCAAAGTTGTCTGTTTTGATTCATCCTTTTCATACATCATTTCCAAAGTACATATGCCATTTTATGGTGTCTTTGGAAAGCTAAGAAGGTCCACGTATCAACTCTGAAGCATCAAAGGGCTGGGACAAAGCAGGATTCAGCAGTACCTACTCATTCTCTTGGAGTGTCCATCCATCATTCCCAACAGTGGTATCAGAGCAAAGTCAAGGTAAAATGGGAGATGGTTTTCCTTCATTTATTGATAAATTGGATAGGAACAATTATCAGGCATAGTCTCTAAGGATGAAGACATACCTACAAGGAAGGAGTCTTTATGGATACATCTCAAGAGATGAGGAATTGCCCTCATTCAAAACTAGAGGACTACCAACAAAGGAAGAACATGAAAAGCTCAACACATGGTGTGCCAAAGATGCATTAGCAAGGTCTTATTTACTCAACTCCATCTCTGATTTTCTTTTTTCACATATTATGAATTGTAAGACATCCCAAGAGACTTGGGAAACCTTGTCATCCTATTTTTCTTCCAACATAAGGGCAAAAAAAAATCAATTGTGGATTGAATTCACCACACTAAGGAAGCAACCTAAGCAGGCTATTTCAGAGTTTGTGACTAAGATTAAAGATGTAGTAGATCAGTTAGCAAGCATAGGAGAAGAGATTGAAGAAGAGCAGATAGTAAGGCAAGTGATCAATGGGATTAAAGCTGATGACAAATGGGAAAGCTTCACCACTGCCATGGACCTATACATGGACATGCAAATTCCAGATCTTACCACTCTCATGGGTCAATTGTTCACTCATGAAGCCAAGCTCAACAAGAAAACACATCCAAAGGTAATAGCTCTTCTGCCCTATACACTGATAAAAGTAAGTCTAAACATAAACGCAAGAACAAGAAGATAGAGGTTGAAGGTACTACCTCCCAAGCCAACTATGCAGGGAGAGGTAGATCATCAAGAGGAAGGGGCAGAGGAGGTAAGCAAGGTAGGGGGAGATCCTATAATGCCTCACCATGCAACATTTGTGGTCTATCAAATCATACTACAGATGAGTGTGTCACGAACTACAAGAATCAGAGAGGAAGAGGATATCAAAGAGGCGGATACTCACAGTCAAGAGGTAGATTCAACCATCATCAAGGGTACAACAACAACTACAACAACAGCTACAATGGCAACTACCAAGGAGGATTCAAATCCAGGAATGACTATAACAACTATACAAAAGAGCAGGATGATTCTCTTTTGATTATGAATATGACTTCAAAACCAAGTACAAATGATGACCATCTCTTCTACATTGACTCAGGATGCTCAAATCATGTGGCTGGAAATGTAGCTCTACTCTCTGACCTTGAAGAACCAAGAGGTAAGCATCAAGTACAAACAGGTGATGACAGCAAGCACTCAGTAGTTGAAGTTGGAAATGTTAAGACTTGTGATGGAAATCAGAACTTGTTGAGTAGGGTACTATATGTACCAACCATTACAAAAAACTTGATGAGTGTTGGACAGATTGTGGAAAAAGGTTTGCAGGCTAGATTCAACCAATTTGGAGCATTTGTGGAGGATCCCAAGCAAGGGTTCAAGAGAATTGCTAAAGGAGAAAAGATAGGTAGATTTTTTACTTTTGAGCTAGAAGACACAAAGAATATTGCACTATACAATTATAAAGATAAAACACTTTCACAGCTTGAGATTTGGCATAAAAGATTAGGGCATGTAGGAGAAAGAACCTTGAAACAAATATACAGGGATCAATGTGTAATTGGAATACCCAATGTTTCCAAACAACACATGATATTTAAATGTGGTGCTTGTCAGTTTGGGAAGTCACATAGGTTACCCTTCTCAAGAAAGGCTACATGCATGAGGACTACCTAGAACTTGTCCATACAGATGTATGGGGACCAAGCAAAGATCTCAGGATCAAGGTACTATGTATCTTTTATTGATGATTATATCAGGTGGATTGTATTGTACTTTATGAAGCACAAAGATGAAGTGTTCAACTATTTTAAAAAGTATCTTGCACTTGTTGAGAATCAAACAAGGAAGAATCTAAAGAGACTAAGGTCAGATGGAGGAGGTGAGTACTTCTCCAATGAGTTTGAAGCTTTCTTGCAAGAAAGAGGAATCAAGAGAGAAATCACCACAAGGTATACTCCTGAACAGAATAAGGTAGCTGAGAGAAGAAATAGGTTGATTGTTGAAACAGCTAGGTCAATGCTAAATGAAAAGAAATTACCTAACTACCTATGGGCAGAGAGTGTTTCTACTGCCACTTATCTCATAAACAGGTTACCATCTAAGTCCCTTGATGGGATGACCCCTTATGAAGCATGGCATGGTAAGAGACCCTCACTTGATCATTGTAGGATATTTGGATGTGTAGCATATGTACACATTCCTTCTCAGATAAGAGGTAAGCTAGACCCTAAGGCTGAAAAGTGTATCTTTATTGGATATGATCTAAATCAGAAAGGGTACAAGCTCTACTGTAATAAAGTAAGTCAATGATCCAAGGGTCTGGCCGGTTCAGACAGATCTGAAATCGGACACCGTTTGGTCATCCGTGTGTATGACCAAAGATCTCGAGTTTAGACTTACTAGGAGGTCTTGTGCTCTTGTGAACAAGTGACCCACTTAGCTTAGTGGTTAAGTCTCAAGGATGTGAAGGAGGAGGTCTTGGGTTCAATCCCCATGGGGAACATGGGGAGAGTATTTTGCCCAAAGAGCTCTAGAGCCTTCTAGAAGCATCCACTTGAGTTAACTCAAGTTCACTAGGACACTTGGCGCACATGTAGTTACATGGCTGACACTTGGATGGTTAGTATCCACCTGCCCAAGAAGGCAGTCCCCTGGAGAGAGCTATATATAGAGGCATTTGGTTGGGAGGAGAGTTATCTCTCAAGCACGTGATGGTCGTAATCTTTGTTCTCTTACATTGGTATTAGAGCTCAAGGTTGAGCTTCCATGGAGACCTTGATGGGGTTCATCATCTTCATGCTCTCTACATGTAGATCTTCAATCTTTCAACTCGAGCTGCGTCATTAAAAACTCGTAGGCAATCATCTTTTTTGCTCGGGGGTGAGCTGTAGCACCATTCGAAATTGGAGAGGAGATTGCCAGAAGAGAATTTTTTCTGACTGCCTGCATGGGTTTTGAACGCATGACTTGTGCCAAAGGCCTGCGCTCCCTTATCGAAGATGTCTGACCGCTTGCGTAGCTTCATCAGGAGAAGATCTTGACTATATTCTATGTTTGGCGGCAGAAGCTCTCCAATATGAATATAGAACTGCAGCTCGAATTTTCGGGGATTGAAAACAGGCGGAATGATTTGCGTCAGCCCCGTCTACCTACATTTGTCGAATCCGTGACTTGCGCTGTGTTCGACACTGCCAATTTTTGTCTATCGAAGCTTTACGCATATGTCAAAACCAAGAAAAATAGTTTTGAGGTTTCGTGCGTAGGATTCGGACCAGTGTTCTTATGGTTTGAAGGTATACGATCTATCCACAGCAGCAACGCAATTTGTCTGCACATCACGGAGAGAAGCAAAGATTATTTGATTTGCTGGCGCAACCCAACGAAGGCAGGCCCTTCACATGATGGCGCATGGGTTCAAGAGATTCGATCATATGACCTGCTCATAGAGCAAGACTGCGCTTATCCAGATAGCAAGGCAATTTCGCGCAGTACGAGCTTACAATCTACAAACGATGGCGCCAGGACCCGAACTCGCGACCATCCGTGTACAGTACTTCGTTATATCCACAATATCCAGTCGGCTTCGTGCTATAGCGATTGATTTGGCTATTTTTACTATTTGTAGTGGAGAACAAAACAAGTATACTGATTGTAGACAGCACGCGGATTTGATCCGTGACGCTAAGGATGACAGAGAACTCCTGTATCCAAAGGAGCCAACATCGTTCACACGCTGGCATGGATATTTTAATCTTACACAAGCTTTCGATGTAAAGTTTTCACGTTCTGTCGGGTCACATCCGTCAAGGGTGAGGTCTGGAGGACAGCGTTCATCCAATACTGCCAAAGGAAGACAACACTGGCTGCCAGCAGCTTCACGCACTGCAAATTATGGAAGGACGGATCAATCCTCTGTACATGATGTCTTTTTTTTTAATCAGAGGAAGCATTAAGGGAGGCATTAAATGCAGCCTTGCGAAGTCTTTCAATTCACAGAATGGAACAACAATCTTTCAACAAAGGAGTTTTTCACACGTTTTTCAGGAATGTTTCAGAGCTTAGAGGCATCCTCTTGTCTCAGAAACTCAGAGCCAAGAACTCGAGCTCTAGATTCCTTGCTAGAGGCTCGTTCATGGCAACCGTTATGCCAATATGATGACAGCTCATCATTTTCATGACAAAAGGGTATTGTCTATAAGCAGTCAAGAGGCTATGCACGAAATGCTAGCAAAGTCTCTTGTTTAAATTTGCTTTGGATCTTCCGAAAGCTTCGGAGCACTTCACCCATTCGTGTCACATCCAACAAGCCATGGTTGAAGGTTGGCTCTTCGCAAGAATAAGAGGATGGACGTAGCTCTATGTGGAGCTAAGTATTTTCCAAATTATGTTTTCATTTTTGATATTTGTTTGCTCGAATGCTTTCATGTAGGATGCATTAATTAGGACTAAAAGCATAGTCCAGTTATGGTTATCTCAACATGAAAGCTAATTAGAGGACTAAACAGTATTGAAATGACACAAAAGTATACAAAGTACTTTTTCAGTTTTAGGTATGCAATTGAAATTTCTATTTCCATTCATGCACAAAAATAAAAAGATTATTTGTGCATAAAAGAATGTTTTATGCACATCAAGTTTGCACTTGCTTGGGAAAGGTAGTTAATTCTCCAGTTCATGCACTTGAATAATTACCTTTTGCCAGAATAGCAATCAGGTTGTTTTTGCATGGATGCTTGTTCGCATACCTAATAAGCTTGAGATTTGCTTAAGTTCATTACACTTGCATGTACTCACATGCATTTGCACCCATGAATGGGAATTTTCATACATGAACATGCATTTGCATGCAATTAGATGTGTGTGCATACGGATGATCTTTTGGTAAGTAGCTGAACACGTATACTTTCATTCCTTTCTTTTTCTAACTTGACTTAGGTAGGTGGAAAAAATAGAAAATTACCTAGCTGCAAGGATCTTGACCAACATGCAACTAAGTATCTAGTCTATTTTTTCCCAAAAAGTGATACATAGGTACCACTTAGTAGGAGTCTTTTTGAGGAAAAGAAAGCATGTTGAAAGTAAGTATTCATAGAGCTACTTTCCAACATGCATAAAAGAAAGCATGTTGAAAGTAAGTATTCATAGAGCTACTTTCCAACATGCAGGCTTAGTCTAAGTTTGGGAAGAAACCTAGACATTCTTAGCAACTATCGAGGATTTAGTTATTTTTGGATGCTCATGTTCATGCACTCAAGAAAGAAAGTTTCTGTTGAAACTTGTAAGTTCAACAAATTTTGGAACATTGATGAAAATAAGTAGAGGTATTGAACTTCTAGAATCCCTGGAACTCTAGTGTTCATAGTTGTTAGTTTCCAGAAATGCATCTCGAGGCATGATGCAAGGATTTCAATCGACGCGAAAACTTTTGAAGGAAACTTTCTTGATTCTATTAAAGCTAACTCAAGGCTTAAAAAAAGAAACCAAGATAAATATTAATTGATCTTTAGGAATCAAGTAATTTCCTAAAGTCATGACAAATAATGAAATGATTCAAATTATTTTCATTTTTGAAACAGATATAGCTTTGAAAATCACGATATTTCCTAAAGACAATTTAGGAAACAAGTTCTTTCCTAAAAGATTAGCTTCAAGTGGTAAGGCCCTGGAGAGACCCAAGCAAAGTAATCTTTGGAAATTAAGCTATTTCCTAAAGATAAGCTAATGAAAGAGTCCAATTAACTATTTCATTAGTTAAATGAGAATGTCTTTTGGACAAGCAAAGCCTTAAGTCTTGGTCTTATCCAAAAGTCTAGAATTCCTTTTGAAGATCTTTCCAGTAAAGTAGAAGATTCCAAGATGAATCATTAGACTGGAAAGCAAAAGATTCCAAGGTGAATCATTAGCTTAGTATTTGATTCCTTGGTAGGAATTAAAAATTTCTTGAAAGAAAAATCTCCCCAGATGTGAGACTAGCATCTTTCAAGAGAAGTTTTATAGCAAGTAGTTCCCACCAAATCCCTAACCACCAGTTTTGGTATTTAAGTCCAAATAGTGATATAACCTTAAGGTATATCATAGATTCTTAGCGTTGGAATCTGAAAAGCATTAGAAAATGCTTGGACTTAAGTTGAGGAAAAGATCTCTAAAATCCTGCAGGTAAGCAAAGAAGCTTAAGATAGTTTAAGAGATCTTAAAAGATAAAGACTAAGTCTTTATTTTTGTCGCAAGTATCAACCAAACTTGATCAAACTTGGCCATGATTGTCCAAGAATCTGCAATTAGAACTACTCTGTAGATTGCCCAAGTATTGGTAGTAAAAATTCCATTAGGAATTATTCTTTCAAGTTCCATTTATTGAATGGAAAATTGTGAAAAAAGTAAGTTGTTCCAAGTATGAACAGAGTGAAGGAATTCCAAAAATGTAGTCTGCAATCGTAAAAACGATACTTAAGTCTGTGGAAGATAAAATATAAACATTTGCCTATCCTTAAAGGGATTTCAATACAAATCCAAAAAGCATGAGCAGATGCTTAGACTTAAGCAGCAGAGATATTCCTATAAAATTCCTGGCCAGGATAGATACCTAAAAGCATTAGTAGAAAGGAATCTAAAGACAAGAAGTCAAAAGCTCTTGTCGCTACATAATTGGTCAAGAATAACTAATTGAACTTGAATTTGAGAAATTCAAGAACTTGGAATTCTGATTGGTTTGCATTTTGAAAACCCTAGCAAAAGACGAATTGATATTCTATCAAAAGGGTTTCAAGTTCCTCAAGTAAAGCATAAGATCGTGACAGGATCATGTGAAGGGATCAAAACCTAGAATATCTAGTTAGAGGTAATGCCCGAAACTTCAAAATTCTCGTAAAAGAATTGAAGAGATAAGGTACTCTATCAAGAGATGTTTAGACTTTGGGATAAGAATCACCCACACATTAATGTGAATATAAAATAGGGTAGATGGGACACCATATTTTATACTCAGATTGATGTAGGAAAGATGGTATGGGACATCGGACCGTGGGATGATAATTATCTTTTAGTCCTAGTTTGGATTTTGAAGTTAGGTTTCATCCTCAAGGGAATTAAGACTTCAAGGAAAGTTTAATTCATAAAGGATGAAAGTAGTACCTTACGATACTTCAAGGTAACTTCAAGATCAAGAAAACTAAAGATACGAAGTAAGTAACTTCCAAGATCTCCTTAAAACACTTCAAGCTTAAGTGTTATTGATCAGAGATATTTGATAAATTTCTGAAAGAAGTTGGACTTTGATTTTGAGTTCATCTTTTCAACTAAAGATTTAATTGACTAAGTCAAGCATCAAGTTCCTAGTGTAACTTGATAAATTCACTCTTTTGACTCAAAGAAATGCACAAGAATTGCATTCATGATTAGGAGTCAAAAAGATTGAATGTGACTTGAACTTAGTCTCAAGTGAAGCATTATTTGAATACGAAACTCATCGACAGAACCTCAGTGGATCGACACACTGATGTTGGTTACCACACTAGTATCCTGTGGTTGGATAATGTTTTTTATTTGTTTTGAATCTTTTTGAGAATCCAGCTTATTTCTCTTAAAGATAAAGACAATGCTTCAATACCTTGTTGAAATAGATCATTGAGAAGTTAAAGTCCTGAGTCAACTAGACTTTGACTCATAGCAAGATCTTTGAAGTATGAATTGGTTGTACAAAATTTTAGTTTTTTCTTTCCGCTTTCCGAATCTTTTGGAATTGACTCAGATATAGTATCTGATTCCTTTTGCAAAAGACCAGGGTTAGCTGGTTAGAATTAGATAACTAACTTGAACATCCTAGATAGATGTTATGTACAAGAACCTTTTCAATCTTCAAAAGAAAATAAGTATAAGTGGACTTATTTATTTGAGTTTGCTTCAAGTTATAGCATAAATGATTTCCTAGAGTCCAGTATACTCTAGAATAAAGAAGTTAGAAATTGCTCATTAGATTGACAATTCCCAAGAACTTTCAGTTAAAGTCTTTGAGAAAAGTGTCCTAAGTTGGACAAATTTCATTATGGATTTGTATTGGGCAAGTTATAGTATGGTTGACTCAAAGAAAATGGCAACTTTCTCTTACAGTTTACATAGGATTTTTTCAACTCATTAGGACAAAGTAGTCCTCTAGTCGGGTGAAAAAATCAAGTAACTGTTGGATCAAAGTAAACCATTGTATAAACATCTAAGTTAGATGTTTGAGACAACCAAACTTCAAGTTCTCCAAAACAAATTCAAGTGACTCAAGAATTCTCAAAGTCTTGCGAGGGATAAGAATCCCACCTTCATTACTAAGTACATGCACCAGTCATGCCCAGAAATGGACTAGTAATTTGAATCTACCTAGTTCACATGTTTGTGCCTAGATCGCACATCCAGAAACTGTGAATTAGCCAAGGATGTATTTAGATCCACCCTCATTATTCTTCACTAGTTTGTACTTTGCCCTATTCATCAAAGTGCAAAACCAGGTAGTGCTTTGAATCATTTGGCCACGGATGCCACCACAGAGATGAGACATGTTCTTCCAGTTTTGGAACATGACCATGTTCTTCCAGTTTTAGAACATGAGGCTCGGGGGTTGCCTATAGTATGTATATAGCTCTATTTTCGAGGACGAAAATATTTTCCAAGGGGGGAAGAATGTAATAAAGTAAGTCAATGATCCAAGGGTCTAGCCGGTTTAGACACATCTGAAATCGGACACCGTTTGGTCATCCGTGTGTATGACCAAAGATCTCGAGTTTAGACTTACTAGAAGGTCTTGTGCTCTTGTGAACAAGTGATCCACTTATCTTAGTGGTTAAGTCTCAAGGATGTGAAGGAGGAGGTCTTGGGTTCAATCCCTATGGGGAACATGGGGAGAGTATTTTGCCCAAAGAGCTCTAGAACCTTCTAGAAGCATCCACTTGAGTTAACTCGAGTTAACTAGGACACTTGGCGCACATGTAGTTACATGATTGACACTTGGATGGTTAGTATCCACCTGCCCAAGAAGGCAGTCCCCTGGAGAGAGCTATATATAGAGGCATTTGGTTGGGAGGAGAGTTATCTCTCAAGCACGTGGTGGTCGTAATCTTTGTTCTCTTACATCTACAACCCTCAAATAAGGGATTCATGTTTAGTAGAGATGTTGTCTTTGATGAAAATGATTCATGGTATGAGAATGAATGCAGGAAGTTCAAACTACCCTATGACTTGGAAGAGGAGTTTCCAAGTCTTGCTGAGGAGGAACCTACTCAGAATGAAGACACCACTTCAGATGATGAAGACATTATCAATCTTGAAGAGTTCAAGGCATGGAAGTCCAAGGTCCAAGTCAAGATGAAGAAACTTGAAGACATACCTGAATCTTCAAATCAATCAATCAAAAGATCACAAAGGGAGAGCAAAAAACCTATCATATATGGGTATGATACATCTCTTGTTACTAAACATTTTGTTTATCTTGCCAAAGACTTGTCAATTGAAGAAATAGGATCATATGAAGAAGCAAAAACTCAGATAGAATGGAAAGAAGCTATGGACGAGGAGATTGAAGCACTCAAAGAAAGTGACACATGGGAACTAGTACCAAAGAAAGAGTCCATGAAGGTAATTGGATCCAGATGGATCTATAAACTCAAAAGAAATTCTGATGGGTCAGTAAACAGGTACAAAGCCAGATTGGTGGCCAAGGGTTTTGCACAAACCCAAGGCATTGACTATGAAGAAACATTCTCACCTATGGCCAAGATGCCAACCATCAGGGTGTTGGTGAGTGTGGCTGCATCTAAAAATTGGAACATGTATCAATTGGATGTAAAAAATGATGGATTTCAGAGGAGGTATATATGTCACAACCTCCTGGCTATGAGGATCCAAACAAGGTAACATATGTGTGCAAATTGAAGAAAGCTCTTTATGGATTAAAGGAACCACCTAGGGCATGAAATCACAGGTTAACCACATACCTTCAAGACCAAGGTTTTGTCATGAGCAAGGCAGACACTTCTCTATTCATCAAGAGAAGTAATTCAGAGGTAATATACCTATATGTATATGTTCATGATATCATACTTACACATAATGATGTCAATGGAATTAAACAAATCAAGAACCAGATGATGAAGGAGTTCAAGATCAATGATCTTGGTCTACTAAAGTATTTTCTTGGACTTGAGTTAGTCTATACTAACTCTGGAATCTATATTACTCAGAAAAAATACATACAGCATATGTTGAAGAAGTTTCATTTGCAGGATGCCAAAGTTGCAAGTACTCCAATGGAGGTAAACCTAAAACTAAGTGCCCATGAAGGTGATGAAATTGATGATATTACAAGCTACCAAAGTATAGTTGGAATCTTGAACTATGCTACCTTAACAAGGATAGATATTGCATATGGAGTTAGTGTGCTAAGTCAGTTCATGCACAAGCCAAGGGTACCTCACTTAGAAGCTGCCAAAAGAATTCTAAAGTATCTCAAAGGCACTCAACATCATGGTTTGTATTTTCCTTACACTTTAGACTTGGATATCAAGATCTATTCAGATGCAGATTGGGCAGGATGTAAGGATGATAGGAGAAGCACTTCAGGATATATTTCATTTGCAAGTGATAAACCAATATCATGGTCTTCAAAGAAGCAACCTACTGTTGCTTTATCTTCTACCGAGGCATAGTATAGAGGATTGGCAAATGCCACTCAAGAAGCCATATGGATCAAGCTATTGTATACAGAATTGGGTTTGTATACTACTTCACCATTGATCTTTAGAGATAATACAAGCTCACTTCACCTTGCATCTAATCCTATTTATCATGCTAGGACCAAACATATAGAGGTCCATTACCATAATGTGAAAGAGAAGTTATTAAGCAAGGACATTCAACTAACCTATATATCAACCAACATGTAGTGTGCATATTTGTTAACTAAAGCATTGGATGGCACCAAACTTTGTAGGTTCAAATGAATGATTGGATTACAAGATATACATGAAGACTAAAGATGAAGACCAAGCCAAAATGTTTGGCTTGAGGGGGAGGACCTGTTGGTGCAATTCACAAGCCTACACATTTGGCTTGTAATTCATACACATATGAAGATGCATAGGAATCAATGCTAGTGGTTAATTACCACTTTATCCTTTTGTAAAATTCATATTTTGACTTGGAATCTTTGTAAACACCTACCAAAATGAACTCGTGGAAAAGTTAGCTTTGATTGATGGAATATCTCCTATAATGGAGGATCACTTTTTAGAGAGAGCCAAAATTTGGATTCAAATTCAAATTGGAAGTGAACACTTATATAAACCTCTAGGAAAAAGTCGTGGTTAGAAGATTCACTTTCCAAGCTTCGCATTCTTAATTCTGAGTGTGTGTGAGGCCTACACTCTAGCCTGTTGGGAAAAATGGATGGATGATCCAAGAGATTGACTAGGTACTGCTAAAACCTGCTTTGTACCAGCCCTCTTTAGCTTCAGACTTGATTAGTAGACCTCCTTAGCTTCCCAATGACACCAAGAAATAGCCTATGTCCTTTGGAAATGATGTGTGCAATGATTGAATCAAAACAGATAACTTTGGAAGTCACAAAGTCAAGAAAACCTTCTATTTTGGTCTTGACACCTGCTCAATGTTTTGCTCAGTGTGACCAGCACAGTAGCAATTGATAAAATTCCTTCTAGGGGTATTTAATTAGCTTAGTAAGCTAACATTTGCAAGTGGAATGATGTAAAATGATAAAATATACTTAGAGAAATTGATTTAGCAAAATTAGCTATACCCTCGACTTTTTAGGACTCCCTCCCCTTATACCTAGACCCCTTATACCTAGACCTCCCCTCTCTTCAGCTTTCACGCCACTCATTCAAACACAGCTCAACCCTCAAAACCCCACCTGTATGCCCCTACTTCCCCCGGTTTCCACCTCACCCCCTATCATTAATATCCCTGTCAGTCAACCACTTCCCTCCCCTAATCCTTCCCTTCCCAATCCATCTTCCATTCCAACCCTTCCTCCTCCTCCGCAGGTCATTTCCCCTTCCCCTCCCCCTCCTACTCCAACGGCCAATCCCCCTCCGCATTTTGACCTCCCATCAACCCCTTCCTTTTTGCAATTACTACAGGACGCGAGTGTAGTCGCTCTCGGCAATGCTCAGGCCTCCCAGATTTCCTTGGATTTGGTATCGGCCGCCGCTTCGGTTCATCAATAGTATATCTCAACAATAGAAAACATCAATCGCATGGCCAACTCTCAATGGCACTCTCTCACCGAAACGACGCGATTGCTCAAAGAAGAGAGAGATCATTATCGCGATATGGCCGACTCTGCGATGAAAGCCTTAGAAGATCTTCAAAATCGCTCCAACTTAGGGCTTTGTGCTAATGCTGCATGCCGACGTATCCGCAGGGAAAGGGATCATCTTAGGCAATGCCTTAGTTCGCTACAGCATACGATCAAACAAGCTTCTGCTCCTTTGCCCCCCTCTCCACCTACCTCGGCTGACAATCTCAACCATCCTACACAATAAATTACCATCCACATAATAATTGCTCTTATTTTCCATTATCGCTTTGTCAATAATTTACTCCTCCCTTTGATTTCTAAATAATTCTTGTAAGGTACCTTATACTTTTTCTTAATTAAATAATATACGCACCCTTTATCTCTTTTCTTGCCTCCGTTTCTCGTTGTTTTCATATCTGTGTCCTTGCAATTTCTCAGCTTTGTATTGCTGTTGTCTCTCTGGGACGGAGAGATCTTTAGGTGGTGGGCATCTGTAGAGCCCTAACCGGTTGAAACTAAAGGTGCAAAGTATTTTTTCTCTTAAGGATTCAAAGGATGAATTTAAAATCTTAAGGTGCAAAAGTAAAGAATTAAAAGGAAAGGTGAAGGTATGGAAGGCCGCGTACGCAAAGGTGGAAATAGACCGCCCAATCAAAAATTTTATTTTTGAAAGTCACTCTTGTTCTAAAGTCACTACAGGACAAAGCAGCGAGTCGTTGAGGACCAGTTCAAAAAGACAATCTTGGGACATTGAAAGGACACCAAGATTGTATTGCAGTTAGAGTGCGCGAACCGGCGGACTCAACAAAAGAAGGACAAAGGCTATTCTTGGGGACATTGAGAGGTAGGAGCAAGGGAGAGCTCAGAGGAAGCAAGAAGAGCCTCCAGTGTGCGACGACACTCGAGAGTGCAAGAGGTGTCAAGAGGAAGGTGTGCAGAGAAGGCGGGTTGGATTCCAAGAGTCCCAAGGTCTATTGCGTGTGTGCGCCGTGATACCAATTCCTTAGCTTGGTGGAAGCTTAGTGCAAGGTGTGCACAAGGGAAGCGGGAAGCAAGTGAAGGATTGGTGCAGGAGAGGCCGCTGCCAGAGGACTTGAGATAATTGGTCTTCAGTAATTGATATTCTCTGAAGTTGTATTTAGTCATTGATTGTAATTGTTGAAAGATAATCAATATTCAAGGTTTCCAAGAGTATTCCTTTGCAGAAGTTCTCACTGTTATTCCATTTTCATCATCTCCTTTTTCTCCTACAAACCCTCAAACTCCTTCTTGTCTACGAATCCCCAACAAATTTGGCACGCACGGTGGGACCTCCAAGGAGCTTTGAGCATAGGAGACTATATATTGCCATTGGAGGACAATATTCCAATGTCGACAACATTACTCCATTGGGCCAAAAGGTACATACTTTTATCAAGTGTCTCATTTTAAGTGGACTATGAATAGCTCATGACCGCGACCCGGTCACAAACCTTGAGGATCAAGTGCAAGCAGACAAGAAGAAAGACGAACAGAAGATCATCGAGTCCACTTTCATCGACTTCATCGGTACGAAGCATGGCAGGACAGGTGGACCTAGAAATCTTGCTCTCCAAATTAAACATAAAATTTCCCTCCTTCAGAGGTTTAGCCCATGAGGACCCAGATGAGCACATTCGAAGATTTCTTGCATTATGTAAGACTAGGGGGCTAATGGGTAGGGAAGATGCTTTCTTGATACTCTTCCCCGCCACATTGGAAGGTCTGGCAGACAAGTGGTTTAGCCAGTTTGCTGAAAATCACTTTACCTCTTGGGATTTGATGAAAGAGGCCTTTAAGAATCAATTTCAGCATGGCAACATGGCTGAAATCATTATAGAAGAATTGGAAAACTTGAAGTTGGGTCCAGGAGAGAAGTTCCCCGAGTTCGTGACCAGGGCCAAAGCACTAATGGCTAAACTACCGGATCCACCACACAACTTCTTTGTCAAGAAGTGGTTAGCCAAACCTCTACCTGTGGTCACCCAATGCAAAATAAAAGAGTTAGTGCTACCTACTGCCTCTGTCGAGGAGTTCATCAATACGGCCACCCGCTTGGAACAGATAAGGCACCAGTATGGTGCAACTTCTTCCCAACCATCATATGGTGCAGAATTAGAGGACCCAGTGAGCCAGTTAAGAAGGGAACTGGAGGGCTTGAAAAGGAATAAGCCCTACACAGAGGAGGAGACTACTGTAGCTCAGCTGAGAAGAGAGATTGAAGCCCTCAAGCTCCAAAAGGAAGAGGAAGCCCAAGCAGAAGAACTAGCTCAGCTGAGACAGGAATTGCAAGAACTCAAAGGAGGCGGCATTAAAAACAGACTCTGGTGCTCCATGTGCAGCAAGCAAGGGCACATAGTAAGTGAATGTCCTATGCTAAATGTGACTTGTCAATTATGTAGGAAGATTGGGCATGAGACCCATGAATGCCAAGTAAGGAGAATGCCAATAACGACATACTCGACAAGGAGGGCTCTTGCCACCAGCAAATGTAATGGCAGCAGCAGCAAACCAAGGTAATAACTATAATCCTAGACCGAGAACTAACCTTGCAAATGGGCCTAGAAGGCCAATTATTTGCTTCAGATGTGGAGAATGCGGGCACTACCAATCTAGGTGCACCCTCCCGGAAAATGCACCTCCTTGCAGGAATTGTCCAGAGGCCAGGGATCACTATACAAACTGTTGTCCTAAGAATCAAGCCTCTACTTCCGGACCCCATCTCCAAATGATCTCTGTATTCAAAGAGGAAACATTACCTCAGGTGAATGAACCCTCACCATCCACTAGAGTGGTACAATTAGAAGAACTCGAATCTTTTGCAGTACAGACAAGAAGCAAGGGAACGGCAAAAGTGGTAGAAAATCAAGAATTGATAATTAAGGAATTGAACAAAGACAGAGTTGCAATTGAAGACAAAGATACTACAAGTGCAGACACAAACCACAATGAATGTCTCATAGGCACCAGTGATGCAATTGGGCATGCCTTCAACAGGGCTCAAGAAGAGTTTGGCAAAGCAAATGAAGCTCACTCTCTTAAAGAGTCAGAGGCTTCAAAACTACTCAAGTCAATGAAGAAGGAGGTTAGTATTTTTGATTTAATAAAGATGGATGGGAAATTCAGGTCAGAATTATTGCAGATAATTGATGAGGCTTCTACTACAAGCTTAGTGGCCAAGACTGCTATCTTACATAAAGGGATAATTAAGGGGGAAGCACCCCTTACAGATTATAAAAGTCCTCGGCTTACAATATCAATCAAGGGTCATGAATTTCAAGGTGTTATTGTAGATGGTGGTTCTGGCATTAACTTGATGCCTGAACATACCATGAAAAGGATTGGACTCCACCCTTCAAGACCTGCAAATTTCACGGTTACTTTGGCAGATCAGAGCAAAGTAAGGCCTTTGGGGGTAATCCCAAAAGTTCCACTTGAAGTACAAGGTAATCTATTCATTCTAGATTTTGTGGTTTTAAGATTGCCCCAGGTTGAAGGAGGATTTCCTCTCTTGATTGGAAGACCCTGGCTGAGGCATGCCAGTGTCATCCATGATTGGGGTAAGGACACTATGTGGGTACAAAAGGAAGGGCAGGAGCTGACCTAAATTCATTTAGAAGAAGGCCAAGACAATCAAGGAAACACTAGTATGATGCAAACAGTGAGCATTTGCATGGAAACAGAAGTAGAGGATCAACCCCAAATAGATTTTGAGGAAGAAGAGGATATTCTAAGTTGGCTCCATGCAGGCAACTCTTCTTCTTGTTTTGGAATCTTTCTTAATAATCCTGGCATGACTGAGGATTATGATGAGGACAAAGAAAAGGTCGAGGTTGATGGATTAGGAGAGCCCATCACTGACCACAGAAGAGGCAGGAAGATACCCCTCAAATACAAATTGGAGGAGGATGTGTCAACAACCGATAACGAAGTTTCTAAAGCTAAAAACAAGGTAAAAAATTCTGAGGTTGAATGTTCTTTCCCAATTCAAGAAATCCCTGCAGGATGGATGCAGGACAAGGAGGAACACATCGTAGTCCAAAATACACCTGCTTATGAAGCAATGCACGAAAAGCTAGTAGAAGAAGACAAGGAAGCAGATGCACACGAAGATAATATGGTAACAAGAAATCCGGTCCAAGAAATACACTTATGCACTCAAAACAATAATCAACCAGTTCTGGTGGCCACTTGGTTGTGGAGCCACCCACAGCTCCTGGAAAAGGTAAAATCATTCTTGACCCAGTATGCAGATGTTTTTGCCTAGCATTATAAAGACTTAGAAGGAGTGCCTGCATCTTATGGAGAGCACATAATTCCTCTGGTTGATGGAGCCAGACCCATCAGAGGAAGGAGTTATAGACTTAATCCAAAGTATGCCGAAGCTGTCTATGTGGAAATCCAAAAGATGGAAGATGCGGGAATCATCATTCCGGTGGAACACTCAGAGTGGCTCTCGCCTATGGTTATAGTACCAAAGAAGAATACTAATAAAATCAGAATTTGTGTGGACTTTAGAGCTCTCAACAAGGTGACCATTCCAGATGGGTTCCCTATGCCTTTTGCAGAACAGGTCATTGAAGAAGTGGCTGGGCATGCATTATATAGTTTTGGGGATGGATTCCGTGGCTATAATCAAATATCAATACATCCAGAGGATCGTGAAAAGACTGCTTTTATCACACCTTGGGGAACATATGTGTATGTAAAAATGCCATTTGGGCTCAGAAATGCTCCAGCCACCTTTAACAGAACGGTCAATCTCATTTTTGGCCCCCTATTGCTGGAATCACTTAGAATCTTCATGGATGACTTCTCTTCATTTTCAGGATCTCACAAGGAAACTCATCTAGATTGTTTGGACCAGCACTTGAGGCAGCTGCAGAATATTTTCCAAAGATGCAGAGAAACTAAGTTAAAGCTCAATCCAAATAAATGTCATTTCCTTGTGACAGAAGGAACCCTTTTAGGACATGTGGTATCGGCTAAAGGTATGGCCCCAGATCCTGACAAAATTCTCTCTATATTAAAGTTACCTAAACCTAAAACTCCTAAAGAGATCCAGAGTTTCTTGGGGCATACCGGTTATCATAGAAGGTTTATAAAAATGTATGCAGAGATAGCTAGACCTCTGACTAGACTCACAGGTAAGGAATTACCTTTCAAATGGGAAGAAGAGGAGGAAAAGGCATATCAGACATTGCGGTCAAGGTTGGTGTGTGCTCCTATCTTGGTCACACCCGAGTGGTCAAAAATCTTTCATATACATGTCGATGCCAGCGCATATGCGGTAGGGGCAGTTTTGACCCAACCTAGTGAAGAATTTAAAGTGGACAGACCAATTCAATATGCAAGTAGAATCTTGACCAAAGCTGAGAGGAATTACAGTACTACTGAAAGGGAAGCCCTGGCAATGGTCTTTGCCGTCCAAAAATTCCGTCATTACTTATTGGGGGTAAAATTTATTATTATATCAGATCACCAACCACTAAAATACCTCCTCAACAAACCCCAGGCCACTGGCAGAATATGGAGGTGGCTATTGTTGTTTCAAGAGTTTGATTTTTCTGTAGTACATAAACCAAGAAAAGACAATGTTATGGCGGATCACTTATCCAGAATAAATATGAGGAATCAATCTAGTGGAATCAATGATGACTTTCCAGATGCTCATCTGTTTGCTGTAAAAGCTCAAGGCTGGTATTACGACATTAAAAATTTCATTAAAACTGGATTGTATCCAGAAAAGGCTAGTGCTGTACAAAAGAAGAGCCTGCTAATCAAGAGTAGACCATATACCTTCATCCAAGATAAATTGTACAGACAAGGCAAAGATGATCGGTTCAGGAAGTGTTTGGAAGAAGAAGAAGTGAGGGAAGTCCTTCACTCTGCACATGAAGGAACAGGTGGTGGGCACCTCCCAGGACATATTATGAGTCAGAGGATACTGGATGCGGGTCTATGGTGGCCTACACTTTTCAGGGATGCAGAGGAATGGGGTAAGGCATGTGATATTTGCCAAAGGTGTGGACCTAAACCAACAAAGCAAAGAAATAACCCCTTGGTTATCTCCACCTCCTGGCAACCATTTGAGAAGTGGGGGCTAGATTTTGTAGGGCCCATCTACCCTCCCGCTTTTCCAAAAAGAGAAAAATATCTCCTAATAGCTACAGATTATGCAACTAAGTGGGCCGAAGCTATTGCCTCCACAGATTGCACTGCCCAAACTGTTGCTGATTTCATTTATAGTAACATCATTTGCAGGTTTGGTTGTCCACTTGAAATTTGTACTGATCAAGGTACCCATTTTGTCAATAAAGTCCTGCAAGAAATCTTCAACAGGTATAGAATTCTTCATAGGACCTCTTGTGCTTACTATCCACGAGCAAATGGTCAGGCTGAGTCCACAAATAAGGTTTTAATTGCAATGTTAAGAAAGGAGTGTATGTTGCAACCCACTTCATGGGGCATTGCGTACCTAGGTACACTTTGGGCATACAGGTTAGCCTACAAAGAGGCCACGAGATATTCCCCATTCCAATTGGTCTATGGCATATTCCCCATCGAGCCCTTTGAATTATTACATGGATCGCCTAAGATAGCATTCATGCAGGGAAAGAAGGATTGTGATACATCTCAGAGGATAGGAGCACTACATAAAGTGGAGGAGATTCGTCTACTTGCGACCAAACAATTGATAGAGACTCAGATAAAAAGAAAGGAGGCTCATGACAGACATTTATGGCACCACAACTTGAAGCCAGGTGATTTAGCTCTATTACACAGGCCACAAATTTATAATCAAACCAAAGGGAAATGGATCCCTCAATGGGAAGGGCCTTTTCGCATTACAAAGATGCTGCAGTGGGGTGCTGTGCAATTAGAAACTCTGGCTAGCGACACCGTACCCTTGGTAAACATCTCCAGACTCAAGGGTTACTACCAAAAGCAATAAACCTTGCCTTTTCATTATTTTGTTCCTAAGTATTTTTGAATGCTTTATAGGTAAAATAGGTTGTTTGTCCTAATATTTAGAAATAACCAAAAAAAAAAAGCTCACGGATTTTTCTTTTTTGGGCGCCATTTTCTTTGTTGCTCAGTGCACCACTCAAAATTAACCAAAATTCTCTGTTAAATAAAATAAGCGCATATTTTTGGATGGCCTTTAGATCTGCAAACTACTTTCAATCATACCCCTATCTTTGTTCACTTCTTGAGCGGAGGTTAATAAAAGTTTGTTTCTCCACTCTTTTGGAAACTCTTTTATGCTGATCCATTCACTTCTGAGAGGTCATTCTTTGTTTCCCTAGCTATATAATATGGCCTTCTCTTCATACCTGCTCCCCTCAACATCAGAATTCCGAAAATCATCATTGCTCACGCCAAGTGTGCGTAGAAGAATAAGCTAGGGAAGAAGCTGTATTTACCCTCTCCTCCAACCCCCTCAACCTCCCTCCACACCCTCCGCCTCCAACCCCCTCAACCCCCCTCCCCACCCTCCGCCTCCAACCCCCTCAAAGCCCCTCCATCCTCCCCTCGGCACCCCGCAGCGCCCACCCCCCCTCCACACCAACCCCCTCAACCCCCCTCCACACCCTCCCCCTCCAACCCCCTCAACCCCCCTCCCCACCCTCCACCTCCAACCCCCTCAACCTCCCTCCACACCCTCCGCCTCCAACCCCCTCAACCCCCCTCCCCACCCTCCGCCTCCAACCCCCTCAAAGCCCCTCCATCCTCCCCTTGCCACCCCGCAGCGCCCCACCCCGCTCACCCCCCCCAACCCCCTCAACCCCCCCCACACCCTCCGCCTCCAACCCCCACCCTCCGCCTCCAACCCCCTCAACCCCCCTCCCCACCCTCCGCCTCCAACCCCCTCAAAGCCCCTCCATCCTCCCCTCGGCACCCCGCAGCGCCCACCCCCCTCACCCCCATAACCCCCTCCATCACCCCTCCATTATCCCCTCGGCACCCCGCAGCGCCCCACCCCCCTCACCCCCCCCAACCCCCTCAACCCCCTCCACACCCTCCACCTCCAACCCCCTCAACCTCCCTCCACACCCTCCGCCTCCAACCCCCTCAACCCCCCTCCCCACCCTCCGCCTCCAACCCCCTCAAAGCCCCTCCATCCTCCCCTCGGCACCCCGCAGCGCCCACCCCCCCTCCACACCAACCCCCTCAACCCCCCTCCACACCCTCCGCCTCCAACCCCCTCAACCCCCCTCCCCACCCTCCACCTCCAACCCCCTCAACCTCCCTCCACACCCTTCGCCTCCAACCCCCTCAACCCCCCTCCCCACCCTCCGCCTCCAACCCCCTCAAAGCCCCTCCATCCTCCCCTCGCCACCCCGCAGCGCCCCACCCCCCTCACCCCCCCCAACCCCCTCAACCCCCCCCACACCCTCCGCCTCCAACCCCCTCAACCCCCCTCCCCACCCTCCGCCTCCAACCCCCTCAAAGCCCCTCCATCCTCCCCTCGGCACCCCGCAGCGCCCACCCCCCCTCCACACCAACCCCCTCAACCCCCCTCCACACCCTCCGCCTCCAACCCCCTCAACCCCCCTCCCCACCCTCCACCTCCAACCCCCTCAACCTCCCTCCACACCCTCCGCCTCCAACCCCCTCAACCCCCCTCCCCACCCTCTGCCTCCAACCCCCTCAAAGCCCCTCCATCCTCCCCTCGCCACCCCGCAGCGCCCCACCCCCCTCACCCCCCCCCAACCCCCTCAACCCCCCCCCACACCCTCCGCCTCCAACCCCCACCCTCCGCCTCCAACCCCCTCAACCCCCTCCCCACCCTCCGCCTCCAACCCCCTCAAAGCCCCTCCATCCTCCCCTCGGCACCCCGCAGCGCCCACCCCCCTCACCCCCATAACCCCCTCCATCACCCCTCCATTATCCCCTCGGCACCCCGCAGCGCCCCACCCCCCTCACCCCCCCCAACCCCCTCAACCCCCCTCCACACCTTCCACCTCCAACCCCCTCAACCTCCCTCCACACCCTCCGCCTCCAACCCCCTCAACCCCCCTCCCCACCCTCCGCCTCCAACCCCCTCCATCCTCCCCTCGGCACCCCGCAGCGCCCACCCCCCCTCCACACCAACCCCCTCAACCCCACTCCACACCCTCCGCCTCCAACCCCCTCAACCCCCCTCCCCACCCTCCACCTCCAACCCCCTCAACCTCCCTCCACACCCTCCGCCTCCAACCCCCTCAACCCCCCTCCCCACCCTCCGCGTCCAACCCCCTCAAAGCCCCTCCATCCTCCCCTTGCCACCCCGCAGCGCCCCACCCCCCTCACCCCCCCAACCCCCTCAACCCCCCCCACACCCTCCGCCTCCAACCCCCACCCTCCGCCTCCAACCCCCTCAACCCCCCTCCCCACCCTCCGCCTCCAACCCCCTCAAAGCCCCTCCATCCTCCCCTCGGCACCCCACAGCGCCCACCCCCCTCACCCCCATAACCCCCTCCATCACCCCTCCATTATCCCCTCGGCACCCCGCAGCGCCCCACCCCCCTCACCCCCCCCAACCCCCTCAACCCCCCTCCACACCCTCCACCTCCAACCCCCTCAACCTCCCTCCACACCCTCCGCCTCCAACCCCCTCAACCCCCCTCCCCACCCTCCGCCTCCAACCCCCTCAAAGCCCCTCCATCCTCCCCTCGGCACCCCGCAGCGCCCACCCCCCCTCCACACCAACCCCCTCAACCCCCCTCCACACCCTCCACCTCCAACCCCCTCAACCCCCCTCCCCATCCTCCACCTCCAACCCCCTCAACCTCCCTCCATACCCTCCGCCTCCAACCCCCTCAACCCCCCTCCCCACCCTCCGCCTCCAACCCCCTCAAAGCCCCTCCATCCTCCCCTCGCCACCCCCGACGCCCCACCCCCTCACCCCCCCCAACCCCCTCAACCCCCCCCACACCCTCCGCCTCCAACCCCCACCCTCCGCCTCCAACCCCCTCAACCCCCCTCCCCACCCTCCGCCTCCAACCCCCTCAACCCCCCTCCCCACCCTCCGCCTCCAACCCCCTCAAAGCCCCTCCATCCTCCCCTCGGCACCCCGCAGCGCCCACCCCCCTCACCCCCATAACCCCCTCCATCACCCCTCCATTATCCCCTCGGCACCCCGTAGCGCCCCACCCCCCTCACCCCCCCAACCCCCTCAACCCCCCCCACACCCTCCGCCTCCAACCCCCACCCTCCGCCTCCAACCCCCTCAACCCCCCTTCCCACCCTCCGCCTCCAACCCCCTCAAAGCCCCTCCATCCTCCCCTCGGCACCCCGCAGCGCCCACCCCCCTCACCCCCATAACCCCCTCCATCACCCCTCCATTATCCCCTCGGCACCCCGCAGTGCCCCACCCCCCTCACCCCCCAACCCCCTCAACCCCCCCCACACCCTCCGCCTCCAACCCCCTCCCTCCGCCTCCAACCCCCTCAACGCCCCTCCACACCCTCCACCTCCAACCCCCTCAACCCCCCTCCACACCCTCCGCCTCCAACCCCCTCAACCCCTCTCCACACCCTCCGCCTCCAACCCCCCTGAAACCCCTTCCATCCCCCTCCGTCAACCCCTCTGCATCCCACAATACCCCTCCATCACCCCCTCCATCCTCCCCTCGGCACCCCGCAGCGCCCACCCCCCTCACCCCATCACCCCCTCCATCACCCCCTCCATCACCCCCTCCATCATCCCCTCGGCACCCCGCAGCGCTCACCCCCCCTCACCCCCCCCAACCCCCTCAACCCCCCCCACACCCTCCGCCTCCAACCATCTCAACCCCCCTCCACACCCTCCGTCTCCAACCCCTTCCACCCTCTCCATCACTCCTCGTCCCCCTCCGTCACCCCCTCTGCACCACACAACGCCCCCTCCGTCACTCCCTCGGCCACCGGAACGCCCACCCCCCCTCACCCCCCCAAACCCCCTCCATCAACCCTCCATTCCCACCTCTAACCACCCCCATCACCCCCCTACCTCCCACCGCACTCTCCCTTTCCCCTCAGCAAGCCACTAAATTACACTCTCAGCCCCCCACTCATCTCCCTCGCCACCCTCCCTCTCGCCTTGCGCCCACACTCCGCCATCTCCCCCTCTGCCTCACCGCAGCCACCACCCGCTCCTCCATACAACACTATTCGCACTATTCGCCTTCAAACGACTACACGCGCCCTTCTTCGTCGACAAATATGGCCGACCCCTCCGCTCCGGGTGATATTTCCGATCCTCCATCCCAGCTTCCTCCAAACCATCAAAATCAATCCTCTCCCACTTCCGAGATTCCTTCTGACCATCCCAATCCACATCCTCCCTCATCGGCAAAACCATCTGTTCAAGCTAACCCAACGCCTCCTACTGCCATTCTTGATAGTCCTATTTATTCCATACACTCTGATTCCACCGACCTTTATTCCCCACCTCCCCTCCCGCACCCTCCTTCCCCCTCCCCATCTATGTCTCATTCATCCCAACCATCTTCACCAACCGGGGATTATATGCGCCTGTTTCTTCCACCTGACTTAAACCTGCAAATCCGAATGCATTTATCCCTACCTACCATTGCCCTTCGTCAAATGTTTTCCATTGAGGATCTTCAGCAGGCGGGCTTGTGGGGCTTGGCTAATGTTTTCTTCAATAACCCCGCCAATTTTACCCAGGTTTATGAAGCTATCCGCCTCTTCCCTCATTTTAGAACCGGTACTCTCTTCATCCCAGACATTGTCGCCAGTATTGGGTCCCCCCTATTACATTTTCGTGCTCCCCCTGTCCTATACTCTGGACTGTCCGCCTCGGCTACTATTGCCTTTTGTACCACACACTTTCAAAGTAATGCTTGGTTTTCACTCCGCATGACCACCCTTCTCAATGCGTTCATCTTTTTCTTCTTACTGCGTAGTCAAACTTCTTCGCTTCCCTGGTCAGATATTCGTATCGCCGATCCGCTTTTCTGCTTTCTCCATAGCCGTCCTTACCCTTACGCAACCCTCATTTATAGTTCCTTGACTTTGCGCTCCCGTCGACTCCGCGAGGCTATCTCTAGAGGCTCTCATGCATTTTCCATCTATTCTGCACCCTTCTTAGCTTGGCTCTATCAGATTCCCGCACAATCTGCCCACAATGTTGCTTATCTCCCTACCCATCCTGGGCTACCGTCCATTGCTCCATCTCCCTCCCCCCCTCTAATCTCAATTGACTCAGCTTCCGCCTCGACACCTGCATCCGCACCCCCTGATGTCCCCTCCTTCCCTCCCCAATCTTCTTCACCTATCCCTCCTGCATCTCCCACTTCTCCATTCATGACTACCCCCCCTGACGTCCCCTCCTTCCCTCCCCAGTCTTCTTCCCCTCTCCCTCATGCATCTACCACTTCTCCATCCATGCCTACCCCTCCCCTTATACCTAGACCTCCCCTCTCTTCAGCTTTCACGCCACTCATTCAAACACAGCTCAACCCTCAAAACCCCACCTGTATGCCCCCACTTCCCCCGGTTTCCACCTCACCCCCTATCATTAATATCCCTGTCAGTCAACCACTTCCCTCCCCCAATCCTTCCCTTCCCAATCCATCTTCCATTCCAACCCTTCCTCCTCCTCCGCAGGTCATTTCCCCTTCCCCTCCCCCTCCTACTCCAACGGCCAATCCCCCTCCGCATTTTGACCTCCCATCAACCCCTTCCTTTTTGCAATTACTACAGGACGCGAGTGTAGTCGCTCTCGGCAATGCTCAGGCCTCCCAGATTTCCTTGGATTTGGTATCGGCCGCCGCTTCGGTTCATCAATAGTATATCTCAACAATAGAAAACATCAATCGCGTGGCCAACTCTCAATGGCACTCTCTCACCGAAACGACGCGATTGCTCAAAGAAGAGAGAGATCATTATCGCGATATGGCCGACTCTGCGATGAAAGCCTTAGAAGATCTTCAAAATCGCTCCAACTTAGGGCTTTGTGCTAATGCTGCATGCCGACGTATCCGCAGGGAAAGGGATCATCTTAGGCAATGCCTTAGTTCGCTACAGCATACGATCAAACAAGCTTCTGCTCCTTTGCCCCCCTCTCCACCTACCTCGGCTGACAATCTCAACCATCCTACACAATAAATTGCCATCCACATAATAATTGCTCTTATTTTCCATTATCGCTTTGTCAATAATTTACTCCTCCCTTTGATTTCTAAATAATTCTTGTAAGGTGCCTTATACTTTTTCTTAATTAAATAATATACGCACCCTTTATCTCTTTTCTTGCCTCTGTTTCTCGTTGTTTTCATATCTGTGTCCTTGCAATTTCTCAGCTTTGTATTGCTGTTGTCTCTCCGGGACGGAGAGATCTTTAGGTGGTGGGCATCTGTAGAGCCCTAACCGGTTGAAACTAAAGGTGCAAAGTATTTTTTCTCTTAAGGATTCAAAGGATGAATTTAAAATCTTAAGGTGCAAAAGTAAAGAATTAAAAGGAAAGGTGAAGGTATGGAAGGCCGCATACGCAAAGGTGGAAATAGACCGCCCAATCAAAAATTTTATTTTTGAAAGTCACTCTTGTTCTAAAGTCACTACAGGACAAAGTAGCGAGTCGTTGAGGACCAGTTCAAAAAGACAATCTTGGGACATTGAAAGGACACCAAGATTGTATTGCAGTTAGAGTGCGCAAACCGGCGGACTCAACAAAAGAAGGACAAAGGCTATTCTTGGGGACATTGAGAGGTAGGAGCAAGGGAGAGCTCAGAGGAAGCAAGAGAGGAAGCAAGAAGAGCCTCCAGTGTGCGACGACACTCGAGAGTGCAAGAGGTGTCAAGAGGAAGGTGTGCAGAGAAGGCGGGTTGGATTCCAAGAGTCCCAAGGTCTATTGCGTGTGTGCGCCGTGATACCAATTCCTTAGCTTGGTGGAAGCTTAGTGCAAGGTGTGCACAAGGGAAGCGGGAAGCAAGTGAAGGATTGGTGCAGGAGAGGCCGCTGCCAGAGGACTTGAGATAATTGGTCTTCAGTAATTGATATTCTCTGAAGTTGTATTTAGTCATTGATTGTAATTGTTGAAAGATAATCAATATTCAAGGTTTCCAAGAGTATTCCTTTGCAGAAGTTCTCACTGTTATTCCATTTTCATCATCTCCTTTTTCTCCTACAAACCCTCAAACTCCTTCTTGTCTACGAATCCCCAACAATCCTGCAATCCAATCATAGATTTGAACCTATAAAGTTTGGTCCCATCCAAAGCTTTAGTCAGCAAATCTGCACATTGCATGTTGTTTGACACATAGGTGAGCTGAATGTCCTTGCTTAGCAACTTCTCTCTCACATAATGATAATGAACTTCTATGTGTCTGGTCCTGGCATGATAGATAGGATTAGCTGCAAGGTGAAGAGAACTTGTATTATCTCCAAAGATAATTGGAGGCCTAGTATATAAGCCCAATTCTGAATACAAAAGCTTAATCCAAATTGCTTCTTGAGTGGCATTAGCTAGCCCTCTATACACTGCTTCTGTAGAAGACAATGCAACAGTTGGTTACTTCTTTGCAGACCATGAAATTGGTTTGTCACGTGCAAAAGAAATGTATCCTGAAGTGCTTCTCCTATCATCCTTGCATCCTACCCAATCTGCATCTGAATAAACTTTTATGTCAATATCTGAAGTGTAAGGAAAGTACAAACCATAGTTCTGTGTACCCTTGAGATACTTCAAGATTCTTTTGGCAGCCTCTAAGTGAGGTATCCTTGGCTTGTGCATAAATTGACTTAGCACACTAACTCCATATGCAATGTCAATTCTAGTTAAGATAGCATAGTTCAAGCTACCTACCATACTTTGATAACCTGTAATGTCTTGGACTTCATCACCTTCATGGGCACTTAGCTTTAAGTTCACCTCCATTGGAGTGCTTGCTGCTTTAGCATCCTACAAGTGAAATTTCTTCAACATGTCCTGCACATAATTCTTCTGAGTAATGTATATTCCTGAATTAGTGTAAACTAATTCAAGTCCCAAAAAATACTTCAATAATCCAAGATCATTGATCTTGAATTCCTTCATCATCTGGCTTTTGATGCTTCTGATGCCATTTACATCATTGCTTGTAATGATGATGTCATCAACATAAACACAAAGATAGATTACCTCTGAATTACTTCTCTTAATGAACAGAGAAGTGTCAGCCTTAGTCATGACAAAACCTTGGTCTTGGAGGTATGTAGTTAGCCTGTAATTCCATGCCCTAGGTGCCTGCTTCAATCCATATAAAGCCTTCTTTAATTTGCAAACGTAAGTTACCTTCTTAGGGTCTTCATAGCCAGGAGGTTGTGACATATAAACCTCTTCTGAAATCCATCCATTCAAGAAAGCATTCTTGACATCCAATTGGTACATGTTCCAATTCTTTGATGCAGCCACACTCACCAACACTCTGATTGTTGGCATCTTGGCCACAGTAGAAAATGTTTCTTCATAGTCAATGCCTTGGGTTTGTGCAAAACCCTTGGCTACTAATCTGGCCTTGTACCTGTTAATTGTGCCATCAAGATTTCTTTTCAATTTATAGATCCATCTGGATCCTATTACCTTCATGGAGTCCTTCTTGGGTACTAACTCCCATGTATCACTCTCCTTGAGTGCTTCAATCTCCTCATCCATAGCTTCCTTCTATTCTGATTTTGTGATTGCTTCTTCATATGATCCTGGTTCTTCATTTAGCAAATCCTTTGCAAGATAAATTGAATGTTTAGTAACAAGAGATGTATCATACCCATATCTGATAGGTTTTTTGCTCTCTCTTTGAGACCTTCTGATTGATTGAGTTGAAGATTCTGGTATGTCTTCAAGCTTCTTCATCTTCATTTTGCCTTTGGACTTCCATGCCTTGAACTCTTCAAGGTTGATTATATCTTCATCATCTGAACTTGAGTCTTCTTTCTGAGTTGGTTCCTCCTTTGTAAGTTTTGGAAATTCCTCTTCCAAATCATAGGGTAGTTTGACCTTCTTGCATTCATTCTCATACCAAGAATCATTTTCATCAAAGATCACATCTCTGCTTACCATAAATCCCTTGTTGGTAGGGTTATAAAACCTGTAACCTTTTTTATTTAAATCATATCCAATGAAAATGCATTTTTCAGCCTTTGGATCTAGCTTTCCTCTTATTTGTGAAGGAATGTGTACATATGCTACACATCCAAAAATTTTGCAGTGATCCAATGATGGTCTCTTACCATGCCATGCTTCATATGGTGTCATACCATCAAGTGACTTTGATGGTAACCTGTTTATGAGATAGGTGGCAGTAGAGACACTCTCTGCCCATAGATAGTTAGGTAATTTCTTGCATAGATCTAGCTGTCTCAACTATTAACCTATTTCTTCTTTCAGCTACCCCATTCTGTTCAGGAGAGTACCTTGTGGTTATTTCCCTTTTGATGCCTCTGTCCTGCAAGAAGTCCTCAAATTCATTGGAGAAGTACTCACCTCCTCCATCTGACCTTAGCCTCTTTAAATTCCTTCCTGTCTGATTTTCAACTAATGCAAGATATTTCTTAAAACAATTAAATACTTCATCCTTGTGCTTCATAAAGTATAATACAGTCCATCTGCTATAGTCATCAATAAAAGACACATAGTACCTTGAACCTGAGACTGAGGGGTCTTTGTTAGGTCCCCATACATCTGTGTGTACAAGCTCTAGATAGTCTTCATGCATATATCCTTTCTTGGAGAAGGGTAACCTGTGAGACTTACCAAATTGAAAAGCACCACACTTGTAAATCATATGTTGCTTGGATACATTAGGTATCCCAAGCACACATTGGTCCCTCCACATTTGCTTCAAGGTCCTTTCTCCTATGTGCCCTAATCTCTTGTGCCAAATCTCAAGCTCTGAAAGTGTTTGATCTTTATAACTGTATAATGCAATGTTCTTTGTATCTTCCAACTCAAAAGTGAAAAGTCTACCTGATTTTTCTCCTTTAGCTATCCTTTTGAATCCATGTCTTGGGTCCTCCACAAATGCTCCATACTGATTGAATCTGACCTGCAACCCTTTCTCTACAATCTGACCAACACTCATTAAGTTCTTTGTAATTGTAGGTACATAAAGTACTCTGCTCAACAAATTCTGATTACCATCACAAGTTTTCACATTTCCAACTTTAACTACAGAATGCTTTGTATCATCACCTGTTTGAACTTGGTGTTTACCTTTTGGTTCCTCAAGATCAGAGAGTAGTGCCACATTACTAACCACATGATTTGAACACCGTGAATCAATATAAAATAGGTGATCATCATTTGTACCTGACTTTGAAGTCATGTTCATGATCAAGAGAGAGTCATCTTGCTCCTCTATGTAGTTGTTGTAGTCCTTTCTGTTTCTGAATCCTCCTTGGTAGTTGCCATTGTAATTGTTGTTGTAGTTGTGGTTATAATTGTTGTTGTGGCCTTGGTGGTGGTTGAACCTTCCTCTAGACTGAGAGTATCCAACTCTTTGGTAGCCGCTTCCTCTCTGATTTTTGTAATTCCTGTAACACTCATCTGTGGTGTGGTTTGACAAACCACAAATGTTACATGGTGATGAGTTATAGGGTCTCCCCCTACCTTGCTTACCTCCTCTGCCCCTACCTCTTGAAGATCTACCTCTCCTTGCATAGTTGGCTTGGGAGGTAGAGCATTCATATTCCACCTTCTTACTCTTGCCTTTATCCTTAGATTTCTTATCAGTGTATAGGGCAGAAGAGTTGTTACCTTTGGTAGTATCTCCACTCTTGGTAAGCTTTGCTTCATGTGTGAATAGTTGACCCATGAGAGTTGTAAGATCCGGAGTGTGCATGTCCATGTAGAGATCCATTGCAGTGGTGAAGCTTTCCCACTTGTCATCAGTCTTGATTCCATTAATTACCTGCCTTACAATTTGTTCTTCTCCAATTTCTTCTCCTATGCTTGCTAACTGATCTGCAACAAATTCTGAAACAGCTTGCTTAGGTTGCTTCCTTAGTGTTGTGAATTCAATCCACAACTGATTTTTCCTAACCCTTGTATTAGAGGAAAAATATGATGACAAGGTTTCCCAAGTCTCTTGGGAAGTCTTACAATTTCTGATATGAGGTAAAAGAAAGTCAGATATAGAGTTGAGTAAATAGGACCTTGCCAATGCATCCCTTGCACACCATGTGTTGAGTTTTTCTTGCTCCTCCTTGGTTGGCAAACCTCTTGCTTTGAATGAGGGCAATTCCTCATCTCCTGAGATGTATCCATAGATACTCCTTCCTTGTAAGTAGGTCTTCATCCTTAGAGACCATGCTTGATAGTTGTTCCTGTCCAATTTGTCAATAAATGAAGGAAAACCATCTCCCATTTTACCTTATTTGCTCTAATACCACTGTTGGGAAAAATGGATGGATGATCCAAGAGATTGAGTAGGTACTGCTAAAACCTGCTTTGTACCAGCCCTCTTTAGCTTCAGACTTGATTAGTAGACTTCCTTAGCTTCCCAATGACACCAAGAAATAGCCTATGTCCTTTGGAAATGATGTGTGCAATGATTGAATCAAAACAGATAACTTTGGAAGTCACAAAGTCAAGAAAACCTTTTATTTTGGTCTTGACACCTGCTCAATGTTTTGCTCAGTGTGACCAGCACAGTAGCAATTGATAAAATTCCTTCTAGGGGTATTCAATTAGCTTAGTAAGCTAACATTTGCAAGTGGAATGATGTAAAATGACAAACTATACTAAGAGAAATTGATTTAGCAAAATTAGCTATACCCCCGACTTTTTAGGACTGTAGCAGAGATAGACCAGTGAGCACCTCGATGACGATTTCTCTTAATTTGCTGAATGAAATCACTTCAAACTTTGTCCGCATGTAGATGACTTTGAGCGAAATTCAACAAGCTTTGAATCACTGAATTTGGAGTAGTATTGACGGAGATATGCCCTTGACACGTTAACAGACTTTGGAGTAGACAAGCAGTGAATACAGAGATGAATGATGTAAATGTATCTATTGATTAACAATTGTGTACAATCCCATTGGCATGTCTAGCATTGCCAAATGGTGTAGAGAGGTGTAGGCTATGGTATAGTCCTTACACTCAAGCTCAACAGAATGAGCCTCGGGAATGGAGTGATCTACCCGCGACTTTTTCACATCCAATTTTATAGGAAATGACTTAGGATTTGAATTCAAATTAAAATCTTTGGCTTCCTATGATCAAGCATCTAAAAGTTTGGAGATATTCTCTCAATCAAGTGATCTACTTTTCCATGAATCACTTAGGTAGGTGATTACAAAAGATTCTAAGTCAAATTAGACTTTTACAATGAGGTAAAGTGGTAATAAACCACTAGCATATGTTCCTATGGTTCTTCATGCATGTGGAGTCTGCATGATGTCTTCCAAGCCAAATGTGTAGGCTTGTGATTTACACCAACATAGCCCACACCTATCTACACCATTAGGCAATGATCTTCATGCCTATGGCATTGTATACAAGTGTTCACTAATACATATATCTACATTGTTCATTTCTGAGTTCTCTATCATAGTGTCTGAAAGTCTGTCAACTTGTGGAGATCATATCTCACGAATTTCTCCACCAAATTCAATGACCTACAACTTTTTGGAACCAGCTCAAAGTATACTACGTGCTCTCAAAATTTGAAGGATTTCTATTCATCCATTTCAGAGAAAAGTCTATCGAAGTGATCACTAGTCGAAGTCTATAACAGTCCTAGAATATCGGGGGTAAAGGTTTACTTGCTAAATTGATTTCTCTGAGCATAGTTAATCTTTTTCAGTAATTCCATGTGGAATAGTTAGCTTGATAAGATAATTAGATACCCCTGAAAGGAATTTTTCCAATTCCTACTGTGCTGGTCATACTGAGCAAAAGATACAGCAGGTGTCTAGTAAACAATAGAAGGTTTTCTTGAAAACTTGAAGTTCAAAGTTGTCTGTTTTGATTCATCTTTTTCATATATCATTTCCAACGTACATAGGCCATTTTATGGTGTTTTAGCTAAGAAGGTCCACGTATCAACTTTGAAGCATCAAAGGGCTGGTACAAAGCAGGATTTGGTAGTACCTACTCATTCTCTTGGAGTGTCCATCCATCATTCCCAACATAAAAGCATTTGATTCTTGAGTTTAGATACATCAAGTGAATGCAATGCTCCTATTGAACAAGCCAAAGCAAAGTGTGCAAAGCTTGGATGAGGCGAGGACACAAAGTATGGAGCCAAAGTGAAGGAAGAAGCCCAAGCTCAAAGGTTGCCAAACACATAGTGTGTGCACTTGAAGATTGGAAACCAAGCTAAAAAGGTGGACAAGGTTGAAGACCAGGATTGAGCTTCCCAACAAAGGAGTAGAAAACTCCAAAAGGAGGGCTTCCATAAAGTGTTGAAGAATGAGAAAGGACTCAAAGACATTCCCCAAGGTTGCATGGAGCAACAAGCAAGCGACAAGCTAGAAGGGAGAGTCACCCATGAAGTGTGACAAATGGCTAAAGTTGACGGAGGTAAAAGAAGGTAAATAATTGCATTTGCAAAGGTAAGGGCTGATGTAAATGGTTGATGAAAAAAATCCACATTGCATGTGGTGGTAAGTTCCAAGCATAATCAAGTGAATGTATTGTGAAAGTTTGGCTAGTGAGACCACCAAAAAGAGTGGCCAGCCTATGTAAGGTGAGTAAGACCATCCCAAGAGGAATGGAAAGCCTATGTGAAGGCACGTATGACTATCCCAAGAGGAATGGCAAGCCTTGTTAAGTGCAAGAAGCACCAAAGACCAAGAGAAGGCCTAGTGAAAGGTTGAGGCAAGTAAGACCACCCAAGAGGAGTGGCAAGCCTATGGCAAGTAAGACCATTCAAAGAGGAATGGCAAGCCTATTTAAGGGAAAGTAAGACCATCCCAAGAGGCATGGCAACCCTTGTTAGGTGCAAGAGGCACCATTGTTCACATTGAGGATTTCTTATGTTGTTTTGTAGGTGATGAAGGAAGCTTGGAAAATGTGGAAGCTATGAATGCTTCACATGAAGAGGAACTCATGAGAGAGTTCATATATGATCAGCCCATTGTTGATTTTGCAGGTATAAACCAGCCATGCAGCATGAGGTAAAGATTATGAATCAAGGGGGAGTTAGCTTGTGTTGGTAGCAGTCAGGGAACCGAAGGAGCCACAAGACGAAGAGAGTCAGAGCGAAGGGACAGCACAAGCAGACATGGAAGTCAAAGAAGATCTGGCAAGTAGGCCATCTAATTTTTCAGACATCAAGAAGTTGAGCACACAAGAAGAAAGAGCAAGTAGGGAGCTCAAAGAGGTGTATGACAAATCAACAGAGAAAATCCCTACACAAATAGTGATTTTCATCACTAAAAACCATTGTAAATATCATTTAGTATTTTTGTAGCTCCATTTTGTGCAAGCCAAGGAGTCCTTCAGCTTGAGGAGCTTTAGAAGTATCTACCTGCCAATTTTCATATTTTTTAGATCTCGTTTGAGCCCTCTAATAAGCTCTGGAACCTAATTTTTAACTAGGCCGGACACTAGGTCTGAACAGAGCCAAAGCTAGTCAAAAACTATAAAAGGAGCTAGAGAGCTCATTTTTGGGGTTAGATTGTAATTGAAACAAACTTGTAAGAGCTTTTTGAAAGTAATCTAAGAACTCCATTGCTTCTCACTCTTTGTCTTGCCGTGTGTGCGCATGTGTGTGTATGTGTGTGCATGCTTGTGTGCTTCTCACTCACGCACTTGTGCATCCACTTGCTCGAGGTCTTCATACCATCCTCACGTCTTCCCGGATTGACATTAAAGGAGGTGCTACTCATCACTGAGCTACACCAAATTTTGGCGCCGTTGCCGAGGATCGAGCTTTGAGGACGAGTGTGTGATGGTAAGACGTAGATTGGAGACGTTGGCGTTGTAGGTAATTTCGTTACTTTTCCTATTTTTCTCTTTCTTACCTTACCACCATCATCACCATCATCATCATCACCATCTTCCACCTCCATTTCCATCATCGCGAAAATTTCAGTTTTTTGATCATATCACCTTCTCCACCTCATTTCCCTCATTTCACTTGTGAGAGAGAGCGAGAGAGCGAAATTGTGTGTGCTGTTTTTGCATGTTTTTTGAGCTGTATTGCAGGTACAAGCCGCATCATCGTCCCCAGCACTCTGCGCAGGTACGGAATTCGCAGTAACTGTCTGTGTGTCGCCGACCTCTATCAATCGCGACCGACAGAAAAAATGCTCAAATTGCCAAACAAAGTGCATATCCATGACCTATAGGCCTAGAGCTTCCCAAAAATGTGTTTAGTTTTTTAAGATTCCTCAGATTTCTGTCAATCGCGATCGCTCTGTCAATCGCGATCGACAAACCACGACGGACAGACCTGTCAATCGCGATCGACCAGTCAATCGCGACGGACAGCCCACGACGGCTCTGTCAATCGCGACCGACAGAGTCAACGACCGATTGACCACGACGGACAGAAGCTACGCGTGACACGTGTCAATCGCGATCGAGTCATCAATCGCGATCGACCCATCAATCGCGACTGACAGCCCACGACGGCTCTGTCAATCGCGACCGACACAGTCAACGATTGTTTGACCACAACGGACAGACCCTCGCGACCGACCTGTCAATCGCGATCGACCCATCAATCGCGACCGACAGAGTCAACGATTGTTTGACCACGACGGACAGACCTTCGCGACGGACTTGTCAATCGCGATCGACACATCAATCGCGATCGACAGAGTCAACGACCCTTTGACCACGATTGACTGAATTTTCGGCCACGTGTCAATCGCAACTGACCAGTCAATCGCGACTGACCAGTCAATCGCGACTGACAGCCACGACGGACCTGTCAATCGCGATCGACACGTCGATCGCGACTGACCTGTCAATCGCGACCGACAGACTTTGCGAACACGTTAGAAGGGCAAATTAGGTCAAATTTTTAAGGCAAAAATAATGGTCTAAATTTTGGCCAAGTGTGGGACAAACACTAGGGTGTAGTATTGCATTATGAGGGCATGACCCAAGTAACTCGAGAATTCCTGTTTGCCTGTTAACCTAGTTTAATCCTGTTTTAGCCCCAAAACCCTGAACTGGCATAACTTTCTCATACGAAATCCGTTTGCCGTGATTTTTGTTTTGTTGGAAAGCTCGCATGAATGAAAGTGATTGGTTCTGTCTTTTGAATTTAAGTCTTGAGCTAATGGTGGGCCTTTTACAGGTCCTTTGAGAGCAACGAAGGGTACGCAAAGCAAGAGTAAGTGCAGGCTTGGGAACACGCGTCCTGGGCACACCAGGGCAACAACACAAGGAAAGGAACTCAAGGTTGGAAAACCCGCAACACCCTCTATCAATTCTTAGTTTAGGCTAAGTGCGGGTAGTGTTAGAAGTAATTCCAGGCAACGATAGGCACGAGATAAATCAAAGACTATCTAAGAAATCAAGTTCAAGTCAAGAGATAACCTGTGTGTGTGAACGACAACCTTAAAGGAAAAGAACTTAACGTGAAACGACCAAACTAAAGTGCGGAATTAAACTTAAGTATTCCTAACGACGTGATATCAGACAAGAGTTTAAACACGATAATCAACATAAACAGGGGATTAAGTAATTGATACAAAGGACTCAGAAACGTGGTTGTACCTGGGAAAAATTGGGTTAATCAGTTAGGCATATGAACCTTAGATCAGGACGACATCTAGTAAGAGATAGACAAAGCCTTAGGTCTTCAGAGGCTAGTATCAATCATACTGCGAGGTCTTGGGCCCAGCAGTTGAGTCACCACTCGCATTACCCTAGCTCTGATACCAGTGAATCAGAGATGTCTCAAGGCATGGACAGACCTACGGGAAGTTCAGGAGTGCCATACTTGCACAGAGTAGAAGGCCCTTACAAAACGCAGTTGGAATACCTTAGGACCAACCAATTAGGTGCCAGCATCTATGAGGATGGCCTAGGAAGATCTGTGGTACAGATTAAGAATCCTGATCAATCCATTGGACTAGAGCGCCCAGTTGTAAAGTTCGAAAACGGAGCATTCTTGGACAAAGAAGGAACCACGTAGTCACCAGTCACCCAGATAGGACGGACGAATTCGGAAATGTGATCCCAGAAGCGGACTTAGGGGACCTAGAGCAAGGAAACATGGGTACAGAACCTAGAACCCCTCGAGGCAAATCGGTTCTCACTAGGATTATCACACCAGAGTGGATTCCCCAGGATAATAAGAGCATAGATTTGCTCCTCAATCGAGAAACTAACGAAGCCTTTTGGAGGTATAAATCTGATCAGCCAACTGATATAGGAACAATCATGATCTATGAGTTTAAGGATCCTGATAGCCCAGGCAGAGTGACCTACCTAGATCACGCCTCAGAGAGGATCTTTGTGGTTACAGAAAATGATAGGCATGCTTACACTTGGAAGGGTGAATTCGTTTTCCCCCAACCAAGATCGAATGTATCCTATGGTCACCCTGGAGCTGGAACATCCCAAGCTCATGGAATGCAAAGAGACAGAAATAGAGATAGACCAGAAGTAAGCTTTGCCAACTCAGGGGGCAGAGAAAGAACGAGGACGGAAACAAATAGAGTAGAGCCTGAGGTACTTAGAGCTCACAGGAATCAAAGAAATACGGATGAGTTCCCTCTACCACGACCTAGAGAGCACACAAGGACTTTGAGACCAACTCAACTAGTTAAGTCCATGAAGAACTACTTCGATGGCACAGGAGATCCATACGATCATGTGGCTGAGTTTAGGCAAGTCTTGAGAGCTGAACAAGTGGGGGATCTATTCACACAGTACAATGCCTTTGGTCTAACCCTTAGGAACACTGCCCTGACATGGTTTCAGCCACTAAACGAGAGACAGTTCAGGAGCATAGACCAACTCCTAGAGGCTTTCATTATTGAATTCTCTAAGAGTAGCATAAGACATAATACCTCCTCACTGATTCACAGCTTCAAGCAAACCCCTCAAGAGACCGTGAGACTTGCAGGAAGGAGATTTAGGCAATATCTTGAAAGATGCCCTGTCCCTGAGCTACCCACACCAGCTAAGCAAGTGGCTTTATTCTTGGATGGATTGCTAAGTACCAAATTAAGATCATATGTGTACTTGAAGGACCCTAGGACCATAGAAGAGTGTGTACGCATGTGTATTGACATTGAGGATAACCTAGGGGAGGAGTTAGAGCTTTCCAAGATATACAAAGATTCAGATAGTGCCTCTAGCATCTCTTCCACGCAATCCACATCGATTGAGGAACTTGCCGAGAAAGTTGCTCAAAAACTAGGTGTCTCTAGCAAACAAATTCCGAGATTTGCCCCGGTGAAAAGATGCTATACTTGTGGGGGTGACCATATGGCAAATGTATGTCCCATTTGTTGGTGCATTTTGCCCAAGCCTACATGCTTGATATGCTTGATATTATCCTCATTTGTAAGTCACATGAGTAGTCATGTGAACACCTCTTGTAAAAGAGTACATTTTATCTCTTGTAAATGGAAAAAGAAAAAAGTAAAAGGATGGCTTACCTCATCCATGATGTAAAAGCAAATTCGTGGCTCCAACTACCAAAATCACGAATTTTTGAGCTGAGGGAATCTCTCCTAACTTTGGGGATCACTTTTAGGTGGAGCCATTCGAATTCGAATTCAAAACTCCCTCCAAGAATTGCTATAAAAGGAGCAAGAAGGAAGAGGCGATTAGCAAGCCTTGTACGTGACCACTTGATGTCATTTTGTAGAGATTGAAGAGCTTACTCCATAGCTCTATCATTCTACTCCCATTGTGCAAAGATTCATTGCCAATGTGATTGTAATCATATGTGAATCTATACATTTATTATCATCTACCTCTCTGTTTTGTTCTCTGCTATACTCACTCAGAGCAGTAACTTCAGAAGGTCATATCTCGAGTTTTACTGAACCTTTTTCAGTGTTTTAAAGTGCGTTGGATAGCTCTCACTGTCTAGTTTCTACCTATAAATTTTCAAGGTCATTAGATTTATACTTTTGGAGATATCTGCATTTTACTGCTTACTGGTCTATCTCTGCAGAGCCCCGAGAATTGTGGGAATGTTCCAGAACTTGATGAAATTTTTTCTCAGTGCTCAGTCCATCATTTGAAGTGTTTTAACTTGGAATAGGAAGCTTGCTAAGTCTATTTGCTATGCCCAAAAGGAATGTTTCTAATTCCTTCCAGGTTGAGAGCACTGTTCATTTTTTCCAGCAGGTGTATGTCCAAAAATAGCAAGTTTTGGGAGCTAGTCATTTCGCAACTAGCCTGTCTTGACTTAAACTTTTGGGATACATGTTCCAAAGTACTTGGCTGATATTTTGGTGGATTTAGGAAGCTCAAAGGGTCTACTAATCAACTCTGAAGTCTCAGTTGGCTGGTGTGAAGCTGGTTGTAGCGGAACCTACTCATCTTTGGATTGCATCCACCATCTCTCTTCACAGTTGTATCAGAGCATAGTCAAGCAACATGGGAGATGGATTTCCATCAACAATTGATAAATTGGATCGAAACAACTATCCGGCATGGTCTCTAAGGATGGAGGCTTACCTTCAAGGGAGGAATCTATATGGATTCATATCCGGAGATGAAGCAATGCCAACCATGAGGAACAAAGGGCAACCATCACATGAAGAAGTGGAAGGACTTTCGAATTGGTGTTCGAAGGATGCACTTGCAAGGTCCTATATTCTAAACTCAATCTCTGATTTTCTTTTACCTCATGTCAAGGGATGCAAGACATCAAGAGAAACCTGGAATGCACTTGCTTCTTTCTTCTCTTCCAACACTCGAGCAAGGAAGAACCAATTGTGGATGGAGTTCACAACAATGAAGAAAAGCCCGAAGCAAAATGTGACTGATTATGTCACAAAGATGAAGGAGATTTCCGACCAACTTGGAAGCATTGGAGAGGTAATTGAAGAGGAGCAAATCATAAGACAAATCATGAATGGAATCAAAGCAGACGACAAGTGGGAGTCATTCACAACAGCCATGGATTTATACATGGATATGCATGTACCCGACCTCAACACACTCATGGGCCAACTCTTCACTCATGAAGCAAAGATTAGCAAAGGTGGTGAGTCCTCAAGAGGTAATCAAACTTCTGCCTTATATTTTGATAAAGCTAAGGTCAAGGACAAGTCAAAGAATAGGAAGAATGAAGATGAAGGAAGCTCTTTCCAAGCAAACTTTGCAGGTAGAGGAAGAGCTAGAGGAAGAGGCAGAGGTGGAAAGCAAGGCAGGGGGAGATTCCAATCATCTCAACCTTGCAACATATGTGGCTTATCTAACCATGCTACTGAAGAATGTTTCAGGAACCCGAGGAACTCAAGAGGAAGAGGATTCAATAGAGGTGGCTATGGATCAAATAGAGGCAGGTACAATGGAGGCTACAACAACAACTACTACAACAACAATTACAACAACAACAACAACTATCAAAGTGGCCATAGAGGAAGAAGAGATTACAATAACTATGCAGAGGACCAAAGTCAAGAAGATTCATTATTGATTATGAATCTATCAACGAAGAAGGGTAAGGATGATGATCACATATTTTACATTGATTCGGGATGCTCGAACCATGTAGCAGGAAATGTGGCTTTACTTTCTGATTTGGAAGATCCTCATAACAAGCATGAAGTGCAGACAGGAGATGACACAAAGCACTCAGTGGAGAAGATAGGTAACGTGAAGACATCAGATGGGAATATGAACCTCTTAAGCAAAGTCTTGTATGTCCCTACAATTACCAAAAATTTAATAAGTGTTGGACAGATTGTTGAAAAAGGATTGCAGGTTAGATTCAATCGATTTGGAGCATATGTTGAAGACCCAAGGCAAGGCTTTCGAAGGATTGCCAAAGGAGAAAAGACAGGAAGGCTTTTCACTTTTGAAGTGGAAGATACAAAGAACATAGCTTTGTTTAGCTATGGATCTCAAACTCTAACAGAGTTGGAGATATGGCACAAAAGGCTTGCTCACATTGGTGAGAGGACACTCAAACAGATTTGCAGGGACCAAAGTGTACTTGGTTTGCCTAATATCACAAGGCAACACATGATTTATAAGTGTGAAGCTTGTCAACTCGGCAAGGCTCATAGACAACCTTTCAATAAGAAAGGATATATGTATCAAAATCCTTTGGATCTAGTGCACACGGATGTGTGGGGTCCAAGTAAGGAGCCATCTATATCAGGGTCAAGATATTATGTGTCTTTCATAGATGATTGTAGCAGGTGGACCATTCTGTTTTTCATGAAGCACAAGGATGAAGTGTTTAATTGCTTTAAGAAGTATATTGCTCTTGTTGAAAACCAAACAGGTAGGACTTTGAAACGACTCAGATCAGATGGTGGAGGAGAATACTTCTCTTTTGAATTTGATGCCTTCTTGCATGAAAGAGGCATTAAAAGGGAAGTCACTACAAGGTATACACCCGAACTCAATGGTGTAGCAGAGAGGAGGAACAGAGCTATTGTCGAAGCTGCAAGGTCCATGCTCAATGAAAAGGGATTGCCGAACTACCTATGGGCAGAGGCTGTGTCGACAGCCACATATCTCATAAATAGACTTCCATCTAAGTCACTAGATGGAACCACTCCATATGAAGTGTGGAATGGAAGAAGACCTAGTCTAGAGCATTGTAAAATCTTTGGATGCTTAGCCTATGCTCACATTCCTTCTCAAGTAAGAGGGAAATTGGATCCCAAGGCAGAGAAGTGTGTATTCATTGGTTATGATCAAAACCAAAAAGGATATAGATTGTACAATCCAACCAATAAAGGATTTTCTGTGAGTAGAGATGTAATTTTTGATGAAAACAAATCATGGTTTGATGATGACAGGAAAGTGAAGCTGCCATATGACTTGGATGAAGATTTTCCATCACTTCAACCAAAGGAGCCAAAGCAGATTGAAGAAAGTGATTCGGAGATTGACCTAGAAGACTTGGAAAAACTAAAGCTATGGAAGAACAAAGGTAAAGCAAAGATGCAGGATGCTACATATGGACCCGAGAGCTCACATCAACCACTTAGAAGGTCTTCGAGGGAGAAGAAGAAACCAGAGAGGTTTGGTTATGATACTTCTTTGGTCACCAAGCACTCAATCTACATTGCAAAGGATTCAACCAATGAAGAACCTACCACATTTGAAGAAGCACAAAGCAAGAAACCTTGGAGAGATGCAATGGATGAAGAAATGGAAGCCTTGAAGGAGAATGACACTTGGGAGCTTGTACCTAACAAGCCCTCTATGAAGATAATCGGATCTCGATGGATATACAAAATCAAGAAGAATCCAGATGGAAGTATAAATAGACACAAAGCAAGGTTAGTTGCTAAAGGGTTTGCTCAAACCCATGGTATTGATTATGAGGAGACTTTCTCTCCTGTTGCAAAAATGCCTACAATTAGGGTTCTCATTAGTCTTGCTGCATCTAGAAATTGGAATCTTTATCAACTTGATGTAAAGAATGCTTTCTTGAATGGATGGATTTCTGAGGAAGTGTATATGGCACAACCTCCTGGATATGAGGATGCACATCATCCTAACTATGTATGCAAACTAAAGAAAGCTTTGTATGGATTGAAGCAAGCTCCAAGAGCTTGGAATTTCAGATTGGTTACTTATTTGCAGGACCAAGGATTCAAAGCTAGCAAGGCGGATACCTCTTTGTTCATAAAGAGGAATGGATCTGAAGTGATCTATTTATGTGTGTATGTTGATGATATTATTATCACAGGCAATGATCTTGAAGGAATCAAACAGGTAAAGAGTCAAATGAAGGAGGAGTTCAAAATAAGTGACCTCGGACCACTCACTTATTTTCTTGGATTGGAGTTGATCTACACAGATTCAGGTATATACATCACACAAAGGAAGTATGTCCATGACATGCTCGTCAAGTTCAAGATGGAAAATACCAAGTGTGCAGGTACACCTATGGAGCAAAATCATAAGCTTAGTGCTTATGAAGGAGAGCCAATTGAAGACATCACAAGCTATCAAAGCTTGGTTGGAAGTTTGAACTATGCAACACTCACAAGGGTGGATATATGCTATAGTGTTAGCATATTGAGTCAGTTTATGCATAAGCCGAGAAGACCACATATGGAAGCGGCCAAGCGAGTCCTCAAGTACCTAAAGGGGACCATGAATGAAGGTTTGTTCTATTCATATACTTTAGATATTGAGCTAAAGGTCTACTCAGATGCAGATTGGGCCGGATCTAAAGATGATAGAAGAAGCACATCAGGGTATATATCATTTGCAGGTTCAAAAATCATTTCTTGGTCATCGAAGAAGCAACCAACCGTGGCATTATCTTCTACTGAAGCTGAATATAGAGGTTTGGCTAATGCAACTCAAGAAATCATGTGGTTAAAATCTTTGTACACAGATCTTGGACTTCATTCTTCAACACCTCACATTTTTGGTGACAACACAAGTTCACTACATCTAGCAGCTAATCCGGTATACCATGCTAGAACCAAGCATATTGAAGTCCACTACCATTATGTAAGGGAGAAGCTAATGAGCAAGGATATTCAACTATCCTACGTCTCTACAGATATGCAATGTGCAGACATGTTGACGAAAGCTCTTGATGGTACGAAATTAAGTAGATTCAAGTTGATGATTGGTTTGCAGGAAATCAAGGACAATTGAAGACTTATTTGGAGGCCAAGCATGTTAGGCTTGAGGGGGAGCTGTTGGTGCATTTTGCCCAAGCCTACATGCTTGATATGCTTGATATTATCCTCATTTGTAAGTCACATGAGTAGTCATGTGAACACCTCTTGTAAAAGAGTACATTTTATCTCTTGTAAATGGAAAAAGAAAAAAGTAAAAGGATGGCTTACCTCATCCATGATGTAAAAGCAAATTCGTGGCTCCAACTACCAAAATCACGAATTTTTGAGCTGAGGGAATCTCTCCTAACTTTGGGGATCACTTTTAGGTGGAGCCATTCGAATTCGAATTCAAAACTCCCTCCAAGAATTGCTATAAAAGGAGCAAGAAGGAAGAGGCGATTAGCAAGCCTTGTACGTGACCACTTGATGTCATTTTGTAGAGATTGAAGAGCTTACTCCATAGCTCTATCATTCTACTCCCATTGTGCAAAGATTCATTGCCAATGTGGTTGTAATCATATGTGAATCTATACATTTATTATCATCTACCTCTCTGTTTTGTTCTCTGCTATACTCACTCAGAGCAGTAACTTCAGAAGGTCATATCTCGAGTTTTACTGAACCTTTTTCAGTGTTTTAAAGTGCGTTGGATAGCTTTCACTGTCTAGTTTCTACCTATAAATTTTCAAGGTCATTAGATTTATACTTTTGGAGATATCTGCATTTTACTGCTTACTGGTCTATCTCTGCAGAGCCCCGAGAATTGTGGGAATGTTCCAGAACTTGATGAAACTTGTTCTCAGTGCTCAGTCCATCATTTGAAGTGTTTTAACTTGGAATAGGAAGCTTGCTAAGTCTATTTGCTATGCCCAAAAGGAATTTTTCTAATTCCTTCCAGGTTGAGAGCACTGTTCATTTTTTCCAGCAGGTGTATGTCCAAAAATAGCAAGTTTTGGGAGCTAGTCATTTCGCAACTAGCCTGTCTTGACTTAAACTTTTGGGATACATGTTCCAAAGTACTTGGCTGATATTTTGGTGGATTTAGGAAGCTCAAAGGGTCTACTAATCAACTCTGAAGTCTCAGTTGGCTGGTGTGAAGCTGGTTGTAGCGGCACCTACTCATCTTTGGATTGCATCCACCATCTCTCTTCACACCATTATGGCTCAACCCCAAGTAAATTCTAGTAGCCAGTACTGCACCATAGAACGGAGGTACACCAATCACTCCGCGCAAGATTGCCCATACAACAAGCAAGCGGTTAGGCAACCATACCCTCAGCAGGGAAGATACTAGAACCCGTACCCTCCACAGCCATATGGCAGGCCACAACAACCTTATCAGCAGCCATACCAAAACCACCAAAGGCCTCAACCTATGTTAGCACAACAACCCCCTGCCCCAGCTAATGTGATCCCAGTAAAATATGCAGCAGCAGAAGAAAACCTGAATAGAGCTATAGTCCCTGTAACCCCACTGCTTTCTGAAAGTGACCCTAGTGACCATAGCTTTGATTCTACACATGTCGATAGTCCCCAGGCTTACTACATGCAATCTCCTGAACATGGTGAGTCCTACTACAATGAGGAACCGAGTGAACCTAGTTGGGAGTCAGATTACACAAACGTCATGTATACGAACCCCAATCCTAAGCCGCAACCTAGGCAGGTAAGACCCCCATTCCCTAGAGGACCATGCTACAGATGTCAGGGAGATCACCTCATTCGTGATTGTCCCTTACCTCCACTCACACAACCCCAGTCAATAACAATTCAGGGCTTTTGCCAAGAATGTGGAAAGGAGCATCTTTTACGAGATTGCCCTAATAATCCTAATAATATGCCAAAAATCACTCCTATTAACGTTATTGGGTTGGTGGTAGACTCCATAGGAAGTGTGACATCCACCGCACCAGTACAGGTAGTGACTAGAGCTCAGGCATTGCAACAGAACCAAGGGGTAAACCAGGAAAAGAACCCAGAGGCTAGTGAAACCGAGAGCATGACAAAGAAAAGGACTAGAGCGTGGAAAGACAGTCGGGAAAGAATGAAAAGACAATGGGCTAAAAAGATGAGTGAACTTGAGGAAAGCATAAGAGAAACCAAAGCCAGGATAACTGAACTCACATCTCAAACTCCCTCTCATACTACTCCACCACCACCATTCCCATCGCCATCCGACCCGCCACCTTCCAACCCACCTCATACGATTCCACCACCCCCTAGAGTAGGATCAGTATTAGCTGATCCCACTCCTGAAGACGTAGACATGATGCTCAAAGCATATCAGGCCAGAATCCAAGAAGGGCCAAATGTCACGGATCATGACAAGTGCTACCCTAGAGCTGACCTAGAGATAGAAAGAACCAAGCTTTGTGCAAAAATGGTCGCATTGGCTCAGACTATGTTTGAAGCCAGCCGCCTTTTCAATTACTCGGGCTCAGCCAAGACGCAATTACACTTGGATGGACTTCTAGAGAAGCTAGAGGGCATAATTGCAAGATCCGCCAAGGAAGAAAAAAATCAAGAAAGGGATAAAGTAAGCAAAAACATGACCCATCCCCCATCAGAAGTTTATGTGCCCAATTCCTCTGAACCAGACAACCCCCCCTCCCTAGAAAGAATAGAAAATCTAATGGCACAATCACAAAAGGAACCAGCCTCTCAACACAAGGACAAGGCAAGTGAAAGAGTAAGCATTCCTGCTCAGGAAGCCTATGTGCCTGAAGCCTATGTGCCTAACTCTACGGAGCCAGACACATCATCTTCTATGAATCGGTTCACACCAGAATTCCTACGCGAGATTCAAGAAGACAAATGGGCTAAAGAAAGTGAAGTCCCTCCTCCCGTTGAACTTGTGGATGAGGCACATGAACAATTCCCACAAGACATCCCATCCATTTATGGAGAGCAGGAGAGCACCCAATCTCAAGAAAGATTAGACTTCGAGTTTAATTCTTTACAAGAACTACCCCATTTCACAGGCCCATGGGAAGCAAAGTCCACCTATATGAGAGCACCTACAGTCATGGTAAGAAACGAAGATTCAGTCATACCTAGGAACACAAAGGTAGTGAAGAACACCAAAGTGTAGTGCAATCTCACTTTGGAAGAGCTGCTTAAGGTTAGACCAGAAGTGTGGAAACATGTAGCCAATCAAGTGCCCGAGATAGCAAAATCTCGTTCCCAGGTAGGATCACATAGGACAGTGCCAGAGATACCCTTGGATAAGATAGGAGATATGTGTGAAGGTGAAGAAGGGAACACCTGTCTTCCCATTACCTACCAGGAGTACACCACCAAGGCAATTTTGGACTCAGGTGCAGGAGTTGCAATTGCCACCACTTCCCTATGGAAGTGTTGGGGCAAGCCAGCACTCAGGCCAACGAGAATGAAATTGCAGATGGCCGATGGTCATATTGAAAGGCCCTTAGGATTGCTAGAAGGAATAACTCTCACTACTTGTGGTGTAGAGTTTGAGCACACATTTGCTATCTGTGACTTTAGCAAAAATCAAGCCTATGAGATGATTTTGGGAAGACCATTTATGCGGCAGTTGCAAGTGGTACAGGATTGGGGAACCAATTCCTTGTATTTGCAGCACTTAGGTGTTACAACCAAAGTCAATCTCAAAGACTACTCTCATAGAGATGTTCCTCCTATCCAATGGAATCCCATCCATAGAGCCAAAGATGATACAGAATCAGTGCATTCCATAGGATCAGGGTCCTCATGGATGCATGAAGACACTCACTTATGGATGTGCAAAGTAGCAGTAGAAGAAGAGAAGAGAGAAAAAGCCAGGGAGATAGGTGCAAAAGAAACCCATAGATCCATTCAAGACCCAGCCTATGCACCTGTAGTCTTTCCTGACGAAGAATTTGAACCCCACGGCTGGGTAGAAATCCTAGAAACAATGGATGTAGCCATCAATGAAGAACAAGGGACACCCCACTGTGATGAGGATGGCAATGACATTTCAGTCTTCTCCATAGAGCCAATCATGGGAGAGGCAGTTCTAGAAGAATGAGAACCTAGCCCTGATGCATTTGAGGATGCAAGTGACTCCGATCTAGAGTCAATCATTATGGACCCACCTTTTGCATCAGATGAAGAATACTTCCATGAAGTAGAATTTCAACCCCAGAGGCATGGAGAGCTTACAAATGATGTAAGATTAGCCACACATGTGACCCCAAAGGAAGAAGGAAAGAAACGAAAGAAGAAAGAAGTCTCCCCAAAAGAGGAAGAATCTTTGTTTGAGGTCCCGGAAAATTTTAAGAAGTATGAGATAGACGACAGGAGAGTCATGATAAGAATGCCTAAATGAGAGGCACAATCAGGAGAGGCCTATGATAACAAAGAAACCACCAAGAAAATAGTAGTGGCCCTAGAAGAAGGAGAGGAGAGATGCACATACATAGGCCATGACCTAACAGAGGAAGAAGAGCATGCGTTAATAGCCTTGCTAAGAGAATACAGAGATGTATTCGCTTGGAGTTACAAGGATTTGAAGGGTGTTGACCCAGACATATGCTCACACACCATCCCCATGACTTCAGATGCCAAACCCTCTAAGCAAAAGCCCTATTCATATAACGATAATTACGCTGCTAAGATCAAAGAGGAGATAGATCGACTGGTCGAAGCTGGATTTATCTATGAAATTGAGCATACTGAGTGGGTATCCCCCATCGTAGTGGTGCCCAAAAAGAATGGAAAATTACGTGTATGCATTAACTTAAAGAAGGTCAATGCAGCCACAATCCGAGATAACTATCCACTTCCCATCACAGAACATCTCTTAGAAAGAGTGGCAGGCAAGGAAGTGTACAGCTTCCTTGATGGATTTTCGGGCTACAATCAAGTAGCCATAGCTCCAGAAGATCAGCATAAAACAGCTTTTGCCACAGAGTGGGGTATATTTGCCTTTCGTGTAATGCCATTTGGGCTTACCAATGCACCAGCTACCTTCGAGAGGCTGATGTGCCATGTATTTAAAGAGTTCCTGAGGAAGAACTTAGAAGTCTATGTTGATGATCTTTGTGCTCATTCCAACATTAGGCAAACCCATATTCCTGAACTCAGACAAATCTTTGACAAATGTAGAGAATATCAAGTGTGCCTAAACCCAGAAAAGTGTGTTTTCATGGTCAAGCAAGGCAAGATTCTAGGGCGCATAGTGTCAAAGAATGGCATCTCTACTGACGAAGAGAAAGTGAGAGCCATAGCAGAGCTACCTAGGCCAAGGAATGTCAAGGAAGTACAAGCTTTCATGGGACATTGTGGTTACTACCGCCGGCTCATTCACATGTATGCTGTCATTGCAAAGCCCATGTACGGACTTCTGACAAACTTTGAGTGGACTGAGGAATGTGAGAATTCCTTCAATGAGCTTAAACGAAGATTATGTTCAGCACCAATCTTGACCACACCAGATTGGAATAAGCCATTCCATGTTCACGTGGATGCATCCAATTATGCCATTGGATGTGTGCTTGCACAACCTACTGGTGAAGGTAATATGGATCTCCCAATTGCCTACGCTAGTAGACAATTGAATGCAGCTGAACGAAATTATACCACTACTGAGAGAGAAGGCTTAGGCATGATATATGCAGTTAAAAAGTTTAGACATTATTTGCTTGCAAATAAGTTTAAATTTTTTACTGATCATCAGGCATTGCTATACCTCGTAAACAAGCCATGCAATACAGGAAGATTAGTAAGATGGTTTCTCTTGCTAATGGAATATGATTTTGAGGTTGTGGTAAGGAAAGGGAAGACTCATTTGAGGGCAGATCACCTTTCTAGGCTCACATCGGGAGAAGCCCCACAAGGGGTATCAGATGATCTTCCTGACGCTTACTTGTTTAATTTGGAAGTGGTGCCGCAGTGGGCTAAGTCATTAGTGCCAGTATTGACATACGGACCTAACCATCCAGTAATAAACACGCAGGATAGAGAGGTAGTAAAAGCCCAAAAGTATCACATCATGGCAGGAAGTATGTACAAGCACACAGATCAATGGATTTTGGCTTGTTGTGTGGAAGAGGATGAGTACACTAAATGGTTGCAATTAGCACATGTAGGTGCATTAGAGCAACGCTACTCAAAACAACGAACCCTACAGACACTAAGGAGACTCGGACTGCATTGGCCAACTATGGAAGCTGATGTCCAAAAGTTGTGCAAGGAATGCCCAATCTATTGCACTAAACCACCAGTGGAACATGCCACTCTTTATCAAGTGTCCATAGTGCCAGATTGGAGTGAACCACTAGTATCCTTCCTGAGGACGAAAACATTCCCTCCAGACATGACTCTCGCTAGGAAAAGGAGTTTAGAACAAGAAGCCCAGGATTACTCACTCATTGGCGATAATCTCTACAAGCGTGGTAAGGATGGTTACCTGAGACTTTGCGTTCATGAGAGTGAATATCTAAAGATTTTGGAAACTGCTCACCAAGGTGTAGCAGGAGGACACTTTGGACCAGATCGGGTGATCAAGGCAATATTATTTGCAGGTTTCTGGTGGCCGACCCTTCACATGGATGCACATACCTATGTGAAACGGTGTGATGTCTGTCAGCGAACTCAGTATCCTATACGCAAAGATGAGATGCCACTGAAACCTATGATGGGTGGACGTGCATTCTCTAAGTGGGGAATAGACTTCGTAGGTCCTATTAATCCCCCAGCTAAGGGTTCCCATGCAGAATATATCATTGTTGCAACAGACTATCTAACTAAGTGGGTAGAGGTAAATGCCACAACGAAGAATGATGCTCAAACAACTGCTAAATTCTTGTTTGAAAATGTATTCACAAGATATGGGCTACCTATCGAGCTAGTAAGTGATAGAGGCACTCACTTCTTGAACGAAGTGATTGAAAATCTACTCCAAGAATTCTTGGTAGTTCATAAGAAGTCTGTCCCCTATCACCCTCAAGCTAATGGGCAAGCCGAAAGCACAAACAAAATTCTATGTAATGTGTTGACCAAGTTAGTGAATAATAAACGCTCTGATTGGGACAAACAGCTACACCATGCTGTTTGGGCATACCGAGTTGCCTACAAAACGGTACTCCAAGCCACTCCCTTTCAAATGGTGTTTGGTCAAAATGCTGTGCTACCTTTAGACTTTTTGATACCCACATTGAAAGTGGCACAAGAGCATGAATGGACGGATCATGAACTCTCCTCAAGACTTTTTGACCTTGAGCGATTAGGAGAAACAAGACTGAGAGCAGCTCCAGGGATATATGTAGCTAAGAAACGACAGAAGGCCTACTTTGATGCCCACGTTAAGGATAAAGGTTTAAAGGCAGGCGACTTAGTTTTAGTCTACACATTGAAGCAACATGCGAGGAAACTGGAGAAGAGAGGCTACGGACCCATGATCATTAACAGAATCTCAACAAGTGGAGCAGTGCAACTAGCCACATTAGAAGGCGATGTTCTCCCAAGTTATATCAGCGGATGCAGAGTTAAGTTGTATCAGGAACCTCTCACAGAGGAAATGCTAAGTCGACTCAATACTGCTAAGAAACGCAAAGAGGAAGAAAAGCGAATTTGAGAAGAAGCTCAAGCAGAAGCCCTAGAGCGCATACGGAGAATGAAATTAAGAAGACAAGGTAGAGAGCACCCTAGGCAAGATGCATATGCAGATCAAGGATACGACGTGGCTATGTGTGAAGTTTCAGGTGTTAGCTCTCATAGGATAACTGATCGACGTCCTTTCATAACCTTAGATATAGGACAAGGAAAGAGTGCAAGGACTGTAAGAGCCTTGATTGACACAGGTGCAGCCACTAGTGCTGTTAAATTGTCTTACTGTCAAGAGTTGCAATTAACTGTCAATCCTGTGGAAGCATATCTCATAGGATTGGGAGGTGTGGAAACCCCTTGCATGGGCGAGGTGGAACTTCCCCTCTATATTCATGATGAGGCAATGACAGTTAAAGTACTAGTGTGTCAAGATGAGGACCTCACTGAACCCCTTGTCTTGGGTCAAGACTGGATCTATGACCAAGCCGTCAACTTAAACCTAAGAAGTGGACTTCTTTAGGTTTGGGTGAATCAAACTAGAATTACAATGGAGTTAAATAAGGGAGCACTCAAGGAACTAGAAAAGGCACGGACTCCTGGTCCCTCCAGGGGTACACATGAAGTTGACCATGCTGTTCTTGTCCAAAGCTATGTAATGCAGAGGAATGGAGATCTCAATAGAAAAGTCAAAGCATTGGCGGAACTCCCTTCTTTTCCAAAGGCCAGAAGGAGGCAGCAATTAAGGGCAGATCAATCACTCAAGATTCTCCAGGCGAGAGACCAAAAGAATGCACGAAGCAGAACAACTCAGCCGATGAAACAAATGTGGGTGCGAAAGGGCGAGCTGCCAGCCGTAACTAAGTCGCAACAACGGTCTCAACTTCCTATTAGTAATCAACGACTTGATGCTAATAAGAGGACTCCTAAAACCTCTGTTGAGAAAGTGAAATCCATTTGGGTACCCAAGAAGTCGATGAAGGCAGACCCACAATCAGGACAAATTTGGGTGCCTAAGGCTTGCTTGCGGGCTCAACTAACCCCACACAATCCACATCATACACGACAAGGTTCACGCACTCAAGCAGCCGCCACCCACTCTTATCTGATACACTCGAACACACTGCCACCTAGAAGCACGCACAGACTCACTCGTAAATGGGTCCCAATGACACAACAACTCCTAGCAGAATTACTCATGCAACCCTCCCGAATCTCCATAAAACCAAGACCAAAAGCCATCCATGGTGTTTGGCAACCTAAGACTTGTAATAAACCCCCCGACCCCAATCTGTGAATTCATCTCCACTTACTAACTGCATTAGTCAGACAGTGCATCCTTCCATCTAGCTCCTAGGACGATCCAGGCATTAACTACACGCACTGTCATCGTGCACTCACTAACCACTGACTCATCATCTACCTCTTGTTAATGTTGTAACGGGGACAACAACGGGTTTATTCTGTTAACACCTGGTTATATATTCTCATAGAACCAACAAGCAAGCAGGGCCATGGCAGAAGCCGTAGGTGCCAGTTCTCACACCGGATCCAGCGCACAAATTGTGGATATAGAAACACTCCTCCTCGAACCACATCTCACCGAAAGACCGCAAGAACTTCAAGCTGTGCATGTACTCCCAGTTCAGGATCCTCCCCAGGGGCACACCTCTCAAGTAGGCAAACACGCTCATTGGTTCAGTGATGTTGCAGGACCATTGGGTGATGGAACCTATTTTTGGGAAGCTGAATTGGAGTTTAATGGTAAATGGGGACGCTACCATTTTTTCACGCGCGAATTTGAGAGCTATCAGAATGCCGAAGTCATGCGTTCAGTATGGACCAAAGCTGGCCTGGACAATTATTTCAGGGCCCACTTACCGAAGCCAGATTTCTTATGTTGTTCTTATCTTATCAGTACCATCACTCCTAGCAGGGCCAAGGGAGGCGCTAGCACTTTTGTGTTACCCTCACTATTGCCGGGCCACGAACTTAAAAGATTCAAACTGACCCTCAATCTGGTACGAGAAGCATTGGGCATGTATGGTATGCACATTCCTACTGAAAAGGAAACAATGGTTCCAGGCAGAATGAAACATAAAGATCTCAATAAGCTGAAGGATATGGTAGCAATGACACCGACCATCGCTCTTCACCTACGGACCGTCATGCAGCATTTTGCTTTCCCCGCCCAGGAAAGATTCACCATGCCCCCAAAGAAGATATGGTTTAGCTTGTATTTGGCAGAGACAGAAAGCCTCCCTATCAACGTACCACATTGGATCATAGATCAGATTCACCTAGCCCATCAACGGTGGAACAAGAAGCAGAAAAATGTGCTTCACGGATGTTGTGCTCTAACCAAGATAATCTATCGATGTCTAGCCTATGACGTGCCTATTCAGCGGGCACTCATATGGTCCCGGGCCCAGGAGTTCCAGAGAAGGCTATCAGCGGCAGGTCCTCCATCAAAGAAGATGAGAGAGGGAGTCCAATTACCCTGCGCTCAACCAAGGGGAGCCACCACTACACCAGAAATTACCCCTCCCCAAACACGACGCATTAGACCATTCACCATTCGGCTACCAAGACCAAGTACAGAGGGACCCAATCTGGTGTTTCCACCCGTCCCATCGGACTTTGAATTTCCACAGGGCTTTACTCTCAATGATCTCACTGATGAAGAAGTGGCTAGGCTAATCTACGACTCTAATCTCGAAACGGAAATAGAGCGAGCTCAGGAACCACAAATCCATACAACAACATCAGCCCCCACCCAACCGCAAGTTGTAGAAGTCGACGTCGATGAACAAGAGACCGAACAAGAGGAAGAAGCCTACGAAGAACAAGAGTATGATGAACTTTCAGAGTTAGCAAGTGCCCCCGCATATTCGGCACAAATAAAAAGACTATATTGAACCATGCAGCTAGTTCAAGAACAACATAAAATCTCACTTGAAGCAGGCAAGAAACTCATGAACCAATTGCTGGCGGAGGAAGGAGTGGATGATATGTTCATCGAGTCCATAAACCTACACGCCGATGCAGTAGGATTGGATGAGGCCATTCATGAGGCAATGGCCTACATTCACCGATTTGAGAAAAGAGTTCCCGCCCGTCCCATGAGGTCCGGGAAACAAATTCATATCAACGTATCAGCACCAGGAGATACAACGCAAGCAGACGAACATCAGGAAGCACCACTGTCACCACCCTCCCCACCTCTCACTACACAACTCGCTCCACCACATGACACTATCACCACCACGTCCACTACCACCACAATCGTCATGGGAATTCCACTCTCTCCGGGTATCCAATTCGGGGGAGTCACCATGCCCACTTTCACCACTCTCTTCACTAATGTCACTTCCACCCCACCCATGATCCCCATTTACATGGTCACTCAAACATTTGACACTATGGAAACATCTCCTGCCACTGCATCGCTCCCTCCCCCCATGCAACCTCCGTCTCCCATACCCCCTCCACCCACATCTCCACTTGCATCCACATCATTCACGACTCCCTTTCCCGCCCCCATTCCCCCTGCATCTTCACCTCTCCCTGCATCATTTAATGTAAATAGTATATTTCTAGCATTAAATCAATGTGTATATCAGCTCCAGAATGAGTACAGAGCTCTTGACGACCGGTATCAACAACTGACAACAAATCACCAGAACTTACAAAGGCAACTTACAATTCTTGAAGAGGAAAATGCAGATGTGAATCAACGTTATACAACGCTTGAGCAGGCTCACCAAACACTACTGGAGGCACCCCAACCATCGAAAGAATCAGGCGTCAAACAACTAGAAGCCTTGCTCGAAGTATACCAGGCCGATAACCTACGAGTCAGACGTAACTTGGTGCTACTCAGGAAACATATGGCCACAACACTTGAAGAGAACAAGAGACTGCAGAAACAAAATGAAGAGAATCTGGAAGCGGCAATGGAAGGCTCTCCCCACGAAATTGATCCAGAGCAGTTTAAATCTGTACCTTCAGAGACAATGAAGACCATCTTAGAAAGCTATGCAGATCTATTAGATGCTCATGATGAGTTGGAAAGCGAACGTGATGAGCTGCGTGGCCAGCTCAAGGAACAGGAGGCTCCAACCAAAGTAATAGAGTCGGCCTCGACTTCAGAGGAAGTGAAGGCATTGACAGAGCAAGTGGTTGAACTCCAGAAAAAGTTACTAGAGTATGAAAGGCAACCCTCTCCAGTTATTGAACTTGAGCCAGAAGACTTGGTTCCCATTGAGGTAGATGATTCGTACGAGGAACCATATGTTCCTATGCCAATGCCAGGAGGGCAGCGAACCTCAGAGGGACTAGACACCTTGGAAGTGGAAGCACCCGAGTGGCTTCAGACACTGGAAAAGACAGCGAACACCCACGAAGAACGGGTGGCCATTCAGATCCAATCACTAGCAAACCTAGAAGAAACTGTCATAAAGTCAGAATATTTCAAAAGCATGTCTCATCATAGATGGATCGGCACCAATAATGACCAATATGTGCCATACTGCATACTTTTGGCCGATTACAACGCCGAGATTCAACGACAATGTGGCAAACCTCCCACATTTGCTACACAATTTGGTCCAGACGATATACCGGAAAGTGCTAAGCGTGGGTCCATCCATCAACCCACCTAGAGGATCAGGCTTTTGGAAACATATCCTGAAATGGTCCGAACCTGGAATAATATGCCGTTGTTTATTAAATATAATCCTTGTTACGTTCGAGTTCTTCGAAGACGCACCTGGCCTGAATTCACTATTGCCGTCAGAGACATCAAAGCCTGCGCAAAATGGTTAAATTACGTTTATCTAGCACCTCCACGAGGACCCCCCACGGTGAGCTACATGATTTCTACAATCCGTCACTGGAGCATTCGGCTACACAATAATCCCGATGTGATGGCCTAGATGTGTATGAAAATATTTGAATTAATGCTGATCACTTTCAGGACGTTTAAGAATATTAAGGACCCCCACTTCTCAGGAGCAGGCTTCGTGACAAGAAACCAGGATCTGGTGTACGATATGAGTACCACCCCCTCAATTGAAGTAATATATGCTTGGCACGCCAGAATCAAGTACCTCCCAGCCTGCTTTAAAAAGACATTTGAGGAGATGTTCATCACAGGATTCTGGGAATATCACTCTGAAATCTTTATACCTCGACCATCACATCTCCTCCAATTATTTGCTGTGGAGAGAACTATTCACTCAGAACAATTGAGGGTGCCTCATCCAGATGTTCCCGGACCTGTGAATTGGGATGATTTGCTCACAGATCTAGCACACGGCTTACGACTCGAAGAACACCACCTAGCCTCCGATGTCGTCCAATATTATGTTCAAAAACCCTCTAGACAAGGGTCTGTCAGGGGCGACAGACGCGAGAGTGGGGGGGGTGTTGGCAGCAGTCAGGGAACCGAAGGAGCCACAAGACGAAGAGAGTCAGAGCGAAGGGATAGCACAAGCAGACATGGCAGTCAAAGAAGATCTGGCAAGTAGGCCATCTAATTTTTCAAACATCAAGGAGTTGAGCACACAAGAAGAAAGAGCAAGTAGGGAGCTCAAAGAGGTGTATGACAAATCAACAAAGAAAATCCCTACACAAATAGTGATTTTCATCACTACAAACCATTGTAAATATCATTTCGTATTTTTGTAGCTCCATTTTGTGCAAGCCAAGGAGTCCTTGAGCTTGAGGAGCTTTAGAAGTATCTACCTGCCAATTTTCATATTTTTTAGATCTCGTTTGAGCCCTCTAATAAGCCCTGGAACCTAATTTATAACTAGGCCGGACACTAGGTCTGAACAGGGCCAAAGCTAGTCAAAAACTATAAAAGGAGCTAGAGAGCTCATTTTTGGGGTTAGATTGTAATTGAAACGAACTTGTAAGAGCTTTTTGAAAGTAATCTAAGAACTCCATTGCTTCTCACTCTTTGTCTTGCCGTGTGTGCGCATGTGTGTGTATGTGTGTGCATGCTTGTGTGCTTTTCACTCACGCACTTGTGCCTCCACTTGCTCGAGGTCTTCATACCATCCTCACGTCTTCCCGGATTGACATTAAAGGAGGTGCTACTCATCACTGAGCTACAGCTTGCAAGGATTGGAAGATCCAAGAAGAGTCCAAGGAAGAAAAAGTGAAGTCAAACCAAAATTCAGATTTGGAAGAGTCAAAGCAATAGTAAGAGCAGCCATCAAAGGTAGATTTCAAAGAACTAAGAGGAGCCACCTCTATGGAAGGAGCAACTAGAAGGGAAGGAGCAGCCATGAAGCAAAAGAAGTCATGAAGACAAGTTGAAAGAAAGCATGACAACCATGAAGACATCAAATGGAGATGCAAAGATTGCACCCAAAGACAAAGTCAAAGATGATCTAAAGACAAAGGAGGATCTAAGCAAAGCATGCAATTCTAGAGGACATGAAGCCATGAAGGTGAAGAAGAAGAAGAGAGATTCTATAAGAGAGGAAAACAAAGAGGAAGAGAGTGAAGCAACAAAGATAAGTACAACAAAGGTGATCTCATTTCACTCTATGAGTTTCTATGAAGCATGTTCCTTGATAGGGATTGAAGAAGACTCTCATGAAGAGCCAAAGAAGCAAGGATGAAGCTGAAGAGAAGCCAAAGGAGCTTCAAAGCAAAGAAGGAAGATCACCAACCTATCAAGAAAAGGGCAATAGAAGTTAAAGACGAAGAGGAGAAGAATTGGAGAGTAGCATGGACTCCCAATTATAGCTTGAGGGGGAGTGTTGAAAAATTATGGAACATGTGCAAGCTCCAACTGTGAGGCTTGACACATACTCACCTCTCATTATTTACCTCGTCATCATTTATGTATTTGTTGTAAGCTCAAAATGAAGCTAGACCCTAAAAATATAAAGGGTACACTCATAACCTTAGAGTAGAGTGTTGAATTAAAAAGGGCAAATGTATTTATGGCTTGGATAAAAGCCAAAATATATTTAGAGAGATGGAATGCACAAAAAAGTCGTGACCTTATCCATATGGAGTGATATGGAGCACCAAAATCCATTCAAGGCAATGTAAGGACAAAGGACATGAAGTGAAAGGTCAAGAGGTAAGAGAAGATGCAAGGGTAGGTGAAAAGTCCCATACCCATAGCTCTATATAAAGAGCTCATTTGAACATGAACATATGTGGAGATGACAAGAAGATGGTGTAGAAGCATATTCTGATCATTCTCTCACCAATGGAGATCAGAAGGTACCTCATTTGGATGCTAAAAGGCACAAAGGTATTCCAGCCGCATACCTTGTTTGTACACAACCACCTTGTGAAGGTGATGTCTCTCTATGTACTTATCCAATTAATGCATATGATATCTTGTTGGAGAGCTTATCTTGCATACTCTCTGTATCACAAATATATCTATCAGATAATTCTCCAGTAGTGACTGGAAACATTTCTTGTGAACCTCAGTTTTCTACATAACCTGAGTTGACAAGTAGTCTAACTTTGGACAGTCGGTTGCCTGATCAAATGAACTTCAAATGGAGTGTTCTATAGCTTGTTAGAAAGCTATAAGGGTCTATTATGTGTGGAAAAATTCTTAGAGCCATTGGAGCTCTGAGTTGGACTGAATCAGGTTTTAGTGAGCATGTGGCTTACAGGGCAGATTCTAGAAGAGGTTCTCTAACTTCCGCTGCATGTATTGGAGTGTATTGGAGTGAAATTTCTCCACATAACATGAATTAGGAAGATACAAATAAGGTGTGTGTAGGCATTTTTCCACACAAGTCAGCAAGCATAGAGGATAGCTTTCCCTATTCTTGCTTTCTTGTGGAAAGCCCTTCCTCTATTGTTTTCCCATCATGCAAGCTTCACATGGTTCCTTCATTTCAAGAATCGATGGTAGGTGTGCGACCATACCCTTGCAATACATCTCCTTCTATAGAGGGTATTTAATGTCGCTAATTCTTTCATGCCATAGCTTACATGTGCCCACACTTGTAGTAGCTATAGAGCACAAAACGCATATAGGTTGTTCCTCATTACGCTAGTCCCAACCATGTTGTTGTTACTGTCCAAAATCTTAGCTCCTGTTTTATTGAAAGATACTTGATGACCTTGATCAGTTATAGAAGTTAATGAAAGTAGACTTTGTTTGATTTGTGGAACACACAATACATTTGAAAGATTTCTAACATCCCCATTACAATCTTGCATTATTGCCTACCTTTATTGTGATGGGTTCCTTTAGAGGTTATAAGGAACTGCAAAGGTCTTTTTTGCTTGTCATGTGACAAGATGCACCAGTGTCCAACACCCATGAGTCATTCGTTCTTGAATCTTTAGTCGAGGGAGCATACCTACTCTATCATAACAAACAAATCAAGCTCTGTTTCTAGTATGTTGGCACACTCCTTGCCTTTGCCACCTTTTGAAGATTCATTCTTCTCTTCTGGCTTCTTGATGCAAAAATTTTGGATTTTGTGTCCTTTCTTCTTGCAGACGAAACACTCCCCCTTGAACTTCTTTTTGTGTCTACCTTTTTCTACATTTTTCTCTCAACTCTCTCTACTGGTCTATTCCACTATGCTGTCATTTTCTTACACATTCAACTAGCCTATGTTGTATATTATTCCTCTTAGTGTAGGCATTCATTTTGTGTGAAATTTGATTTTTTGGAAAGATCCATTAGTCTACTTAAATTTTATAGATGTCCACTAGAACTTTATTAAAAAACTCTGAGAAAGATGCATGTTGGATGGAAAAGGTACCAAGAAGTCTAGTTGTGAAGGTCATGGTTGCATAGATGTTGAAGTACCTCCCCCATCACTGATATGAAAGCATCAGGATCATCATTTTCAGTCTAAGTTAAGGAAGGAAAGCTTTTAGAGGTGCTAGAGCAAGAAGAAAGCTACATCGCAGCATTTATCAAATCCAACCATCAAAAGAGAGTTGTTTTTTAAGACATGAAAAGGCTAGATCATTTCATTTGAAGTGCATGGATATGAAAGGTAAAGTTTCAAGACTTACATTACTCATATCATTTCGAAGGTCACTTAGAGAGCATCCAGATGTAGGAGGAGATCACCATGACTAAGTTCAATAAACAAATGGAAAAGCTTCATGAAAACAACTACTGACCATGAAAGTTTAAGATGTCAAGCTTTCTAATGGACAAAGGCTTGTGAGGATTGATAAGTGGATGAGACCTAAGGCTGCATTACCAGGTAACCCCAACAATGTTCCATTGAGGGCATTTAGAGAATGAAATGGAAGGGAAAAGAGAGTAGTTTTCATTCTCTGACAACACATTAGCAATGCAATGATTGGACACATATATGATTTAGATACATTAATGAAAGTATAGGAAAGCTTAGAGCGGCTTTACTCTACATCCACAAATTAAAGAATGAGATCATTGACTTAAAGAAGTCACCAAGTACCAATAAAAGGTAAAAGAATTAACTTATGCATTAGGTTCCATTGTTTCTCATATTGATCATGATGATGATCTAGTAGCTTACACCTCGAATCGATCAAGGGATGATGAAACATTGAAATCATTCACCGCTTTGCTTTATGTAAGAGACAACCTACCATATTTTGAGCAACTTGTGGCTCGAATATTCACAAAGGAGATGAACAATGAAGGTAGCAAATCAGGGACAATGAGGCCCAAGTGTTTTATGTGAGTAAAAAAGCACGAAAAGAGGAAGACAATGTCAAGATAAAAAACAAGAGCAAGGAAGCCATTAATCATCACAAAGATGAAGGGGGAGACATAGAGGAAGAGGAGAAAGACAAAAACAATCTAGATATAGAGGTTGTTGGAAGCAACCAGAGGCACAGATGACGCGGAAGCATGTAACGACGGAGCAGTGAGCCAGTGGAATCTCTTTTCAAAGAATCATGTTCTAAAAATACTTTTCAAAAACCTCCAACAGTGATTTTTATCACTATTGTAACATATGTAACATAGAAAACCCCATTTTGTAACCCATAGCTCCATTTTGTGCAAGCCGAGGAGTCCTCGAGCTTGAGGAGCTTAGGTAGAACAAGCGTATCAATTTTCGTTATTTTTAGACATCGTTTACCCTTCCAAATAGCATCTAGGACCTAATTTTTAACTATGCCGGTCACTAGATGTGAAACCGGTCAAAACTAGTCTAGAAACTATAAAAAGAGCTAGAGAGCTCATTTTTGAGGTTGGTTAGTGTTAGCTAGTGTGAGCTTAGAGCTATTTTTGAGCTTGTAAGAGTGTTCTTGAGTAATAGAGTTGATTTCTCATCTTCCATTGTGTCTTGCTTGTCTCTTCGTAGTGTGTGTGTATGTGTGTGTGCATTTCTATGCTTCTCACCTTCACTCTCACTTCATCTCACATTCACGATCTTCATATCACTCCTATCTCTTCCGCGGATTGACATTAAGGAGGTGGAGCTTCTTAACGTGGTTCTCACCATTGTGCTAGAGCAACACCAAATTTGGCGCCGTTGCCGGGGATCGAGTCTAGGACGAATGTGTGATGGTAAGAGTATAGCAAGAAGTGGCGTTGGAAGGTAAAAATTTCAGTTTTTGTTGTTGTTTTTACTTAGTTTTTAGTGTTTTTCACCTCCCCCACACTCCATCTTCATCACCGCATCATCATCTTCATCTCCAAAAAAATCAAAAAATTCACCATATCCACCCATTCTCCTCATTTCCCCTCATTTGTGCATGCGAGAGAGTGAGAGAGAGCTTTTGTGCTTGCATGTACTTTTGTTTTCTTGAGTTTTCTTGCAGGTACAGTGCTCCAGTGCATCAGGAAAGCTTGGAAAAGGTAAAAACTTCAGTTTCTGTCAGAAATTTCCGACTGTGTCAGACCATCGTGATGGTCTGCAAAGTTCGGATTTTGAGGAAGGCGAGTTCACCACCGTGTAGGCGACCCCTGCGTGTGTAGGAATCCATAGCTGTATCTCAAAAAATCATACTTTGGTGGACCATCGCGACGGTCTCAGACCATCGCGATTGTGTCACACCATCGCGATTGGCTCACGCCATCGCGACGGCTCGGCCGGACCATCGCGACGGTCTCACGCCATCGCGACGGTCTCACGCCATCGCGACGGTTCATTTGGACCATCGCGACTGTTCGGTTGACCCCACACCATCGCGATTGGCTCACGCCATCGCGCCGACGGTGCCACGTGGCAAGCTAGACCATCGCGACGGTTCATTTTTTGGACCATCCCGACGACACCCTCACACCATCGCGACACTTCAAAAATTCGGACCATCGCGATTGGCTCACGCCATCGCATCTGTGACCATCGCGACGGTTCACTTTGGACCATCGCGATTGTTCACGTTGACCGTTGACTGACGCCATCGCGATTGTCCGCCTGATCGAGCCATCGCGACGGTTCACTTTCACGCCATCGCGACTGTTCACTTTCACGCCATCGCGATTGTCCACTTTCACGCCATCGCGATTGTCTCAGACCATCGCGATTGTGCACCCCCATCGCAAATTTTAGGGTTTCATTTTTTGGCCAATTTTGGGGCTATTTTTGGGAAATTTTTGGGTGATTAGACTCATAGGAGACCCCTTAGCTCATATTTGGAGAAACATCGGTTTGTCAGTTTTTACCCCCCAGGGCCTGAACGGCCATAACTTTTTCATCTGAAGTCCGTTTTTTGAGCTTAATAGCTCGTTAGAAAGCTCTTTACGAGTACTACGTGACCTCAACTGTTTTTTTTCTAAAGGATACGTCTATTTTTAGATAAGCTATTTTGAGGTTGACCTAGTTTGGGACTAGAAAGCCAGGGGGCAAACACTGAAAAGTTGGGCAAAAGGGAAGGGACTTAAAAGGTGTGTATACTCAAGTGCTTGATCATCCAACTGTGAATTGGTCTAATATTGGATTTTTCCAGGTCTAGCAAGGGCAATCGAAGGCAACCAAGGCAAGGCAGTGAAGGGCATAAAGCTTGGGAAGCGCGGCTTCTTGGGCATCAGAGTAACCAGAAAAGCTGACTCGAGGTTAGAAGATTACTCAAACCCCTCAGTCAATTCTTAGCTTAGGATAAACGGTAGCTTTTGTGGATTAAAGACGATAGGAACGCCTCAAGTTCAAGAGAATTAAATTTTTCAAGTCCAAGACTAAAGATAAAGGTGTGTGACACAAAAACCTAAAGGAAAGAACATAAGTCTGACGGAACGAGAACTCAAAGTACCACGGAAAGTCGAATTCCTGACGCATACATTAAGACAAGAATCTAAAGAAATCTAAAAAGAATCAAGACAGTAATAACAAAGAATCACTGACGATCTGAGCGTGTACTGAGTGTGCAAGGAACAAAATTAATGAACCTTAGATCGGGCAAACATATAGGTAAGTTAGACCGGCGAAGCCTGAGATCATCAGAGGCAAGTGTAAGAACTACTGCACGATCGTGGGCTCAACAATTGAACACTAGTTATCCCTACGAGAGCTCAGATACTAGTGATTCAGAAATGGCATTTAGCACAGACAGACCAGAAGGAGGGTCGAATGTAGCCTATTTAGAAAAACTAGAAGGACCCTATAGGACTCAACTAGAGTTTCTCCGAACCAACCGCTTAGGTGCTCGCATCTATGAGGATGGTTTGCGAAGGCAAGTGGTGCAAATGCACAACCCCGATCAACCCATTGGATTGGAACATCCAGTGGTGAAATTCGAGAGAGACGTGTACATAGACAAGGAAGGAACAATGTACATCTTAAGTACGTAGCCAAACAATACCAACGAGTTTGGAGTGATTCAGCCAGAGACGGAAACAAAATCTCAAGGAAAAGAACCATTAGAAGAGCCTAGGACACCTAGAGGGAAATATGTACTGACATGAGTACTAATCCCGGATTGGATCCCTCAGGACAACAGAAGCATAGAGTTGTTTGTAAATAAACAAACGGATGAAGCCTTTTGGAGATACAAGACAGAACTACTTAGTGAGGTAGGTATCATCACTATATACGAGTTCAAGGACCCGGATACACCTGGAAAGGTTGTATACCTGGATGAGACTTCAAAAAGAGTCTTTGTGGTACCTGACCGCGCTAAAAACACATACACATGGAGAGGTGAATTGGTATTCCCTCCATCTAGGACGAACATGAATACAAGTCAACAAGGGGCAGGAACATCCTCAGCCCATGGAAATCAAAGAGAGGGAAATAAAGAGAGACCGGAAGTAAGCTTTAATCATCCCATGGGGAGAGATAGAACAACCACGGACACTAATAGAGCAGATAGACAAAGAGATCATGGAATACCAGGTTGTAGAGATGATTTTCCTCTACCCAGACCACGTGAACACGCAAGAATATTGAGACCCACACAGTTAGTAAAATCAATGAAGAATTACTTTGATGGGACAGGAGATCCCTATGACCACGTCGCAGAATTCAAGCAAGTACTAAGAGCCGAACAAGTTGAAGACATGTTCACGCAATACAACGCATTTGGACTAACGTTAAAGAATACCGCTTTAACTTGGTTCCAACCTTTGCAAAAAAGGCAATTTAGAGACATCCATCACTTTTTAGAGTCATTCATCACTGAATTCTCTAAAAGTGGGATTAGACATGACACGTCTTCGTTGATTCATAGCTTTAAACAGACCCCTCAAGAAACAGTAAGACTGGCAAGACGTAGGTTTAGACAATATGTTGAACGATGTCCAATGCAAGAGCTACCCTCACAAGCTAAGCAAGTGTCATTGTTTTTAGATGGCTTGTTGAGCTCTAAACTACGCTCCTATGTGTACCTAAAAGAACCCAGAACGCTAGAGCAATGTGTGAGAATATGCATAGACATTGAGGACAACTTAGGAGACGAGTTGGAACTCTCAAAGGTCTATAAGGACTCAGACTGTTCATCTCTAGCATCCACAAAATTGTCTAGCTCAATAGAAGACCTTGCAGAAAAAGTGGCCCAGAAATTAGGAGTTTCTAGCAAACATAGGGTACTAATGAACAAGCGTTGTTACACCTGTGGTGGTGACCATATGGAAAATGTGTGTCCCAATGCACCACAACCTCAAGCCAACCCTAGTGGCCAATATTGTACAATTGAGAGAAGATACACGAATCATACGGCTCAGGACTGCCCATACAACAAACAGACCGTGAGACAGAACTACCCGCAAGCATACCCGCAGCCAGGTAGGTATCAAGGCCAATACAATGCTCAGCCTTATTACTATAGGCCTCCTTAGAATTACCCATACCAGGCTCAACAGAGACCTCAACCTGTCTTAGCTCAGCAGCCACCCCCACCAGCGAATGTCATCTCAGTCAAATACGCTGCTGCAGAAGAGAATCTAAGTAGGGCCTTAGTGCCTTCTTCACCTTTGATCACGGAAAGTGACCCGAACTCAAACAGTTTTGACTCCACTCATGTAGATAGTCCACCCGCATATTACACAGAGTCACCAGAACACGTAGAAACCTATCATTATGATAGTCCACCAGTGGAACCTAGTTGGGAGCCCGACTATGCTAATGTGATGTACACAAACCCAAATCCACGACCCCAATTGAGACAACAAAGACCACAGGGCCCTAGAGGACCATGCTTTAGGTGCCAAGGAGATCACTTCATAAAGGATTGTCCACATCCCCCGATAGCAGGACAATCACAGTACTATAACATCCAAGGCTTTTGTGCTGATTGTGGCAAAGAGCACATAATCAAAGATTGTCCTAAGAACCCTCTTAACGCTTCGAATGTGACACCGATCAACGTGATAGGTATTGTGAACAACGCAGATGGATCCAACCCTACATACGTGCCTATCCAAGCTATAACAAGAGCCCACGCGCTCTTACAGAACCAAAAGCTTAATCAAGAGAAAGTAGTTGGAAGTAGTGAAGTTGCAGAATCTAGCAGTAAAAAGACAAAATCTTGGAAAGATTCTAGAGAAAGAATAAAGAGAAAGTGGAGTAAAAAGATAACGGAGTTGGAAGGAAGTTTAAAGGAATCTAGAGCCAAAATCCAAGAATTGACTTCACAGGAATTGAATCAAGAGAATCCAGCTCAGAAATCAGGATCAGTTTTAGCGGAACCCATACCAGAAAATCTAGACATGATGTTTCGTGCATATCAGGCTAGATTAAAAGAGGGACCTCAGGTAGCTGAAATGAGCAAAAACTACCCTCGAGCTGATCTAGAAATTGAGAGAACTAAACTTTGCATGAAGATGGTAGAACTAGCACAAGCTTTGTTCGAAGCCTCTAGATATCTTAATTGGAATAACATGGCAAAACCGGAGTTACACTTTCAAGGACTAATGGAGAGGCTATAATATTTGATTGAAAGCAAAGAGAAAAAGGATCAGCCTAGGAACTCTATTGTCCCAGAGACACAGGAAAGGAATGCACCATCCCTTTCTCAAGTACCCAACTCAGAAAGTCAAGACAACCTGTCTTCCATACATAAATATTCACATGAATTTTTGAGAGAGATCCAAGAAGAGAAATGGAGAAAGGAACAAGGAACCCATCCTCCTATTCAAGAAATAGATGACTTGCAAGAACAATTTCCCCAAGACATTCCCTCTATTTACGATGGTGTAGAGGAAGAACAACTGAGTGAAAACACAAGATTTGGATCTAATTCTTTACAAGAATTACCTCAGTTCACAGGACCTTGGGAAGCAAAGTCTATTAGTATGAGAGCACCCACGATAATAGTGAGGAATGAAGAATCAGTAATCCCTGGAAACACAGAAGTGATCAAGAATACCAAAGTACAGTGTAATCTCACTCTAGAGAAGCTGCTGAAGATAAAACCAGAATTGTGGAAACATGTAGCAAATCAATTCCCCGAGCTTGCTACTACTCCCTCACAAATAGGATCACAAAATAAGGTACTAGAGATACCCGTAGAAAAGATTGGAGATGTAAGCGAAGGAGAGGAAGGTAACACTTATCTTCCGATAACCCATCAGGGCTACACCACGAAAGCCATCTTAGATTCAGGAGCCGGAGTAGCCATTGCTACCACCGCTTTATGGAAACGTTGGGGTAAGCTAACATTGAGACCCACCAGGATGAAGCTGCAAATGGCTGACGGACACATAGAAAAACCATTAGGCTTACTAGAAGGCATATCTCTCACCACTTGTGGTGTAGAATTTGAGCATACCTTTGCCATTTGTGACTTTGCAAAAAATCATGCATATGAGATGATATTGGGACGACCATTCATGCGTCAGTTGCAAATTGTACAAGATTGGGGAACTAATTCTTTGTACTTGCAACATTTAGGAGTGACTACCAAAATCAATCTTAAAGACTATTCACATCGAGATGTACCCCCAATACAATGGAATACCATCCATAAGACACCAGTAGAGACGGAATCCGTGCACTCATTAGAATCAGATCCTTCTTGGTTGCATGAGGATACTCATTTATGGATGTGTAAAGTAGCCAAACAAGAGGAAGAAATATTAGAAGCAAGGACCTTAGGTGCAGAACAACATCCACGAACCCTTCAAGATCTAGCCTACGCACCTGTAGTATTCCCAGACGAAGAGTTTGAACCCCATGGTTGGGCAGAAATCCTAGCAACCATGGATGTAGCCATCAATGAAGAACAATGGACACCCCACTGTGACGAGGATGGCTATGATATCTCAGTTTTTATGATAGAGCCAATCATGTGCGATGCAATTTTAGAAGAATGTGAACCTAACACTGATGCATTTGAGGATGCAAGTGATTTTGATTTAGAATCAATTATCATGGACCCACCCTTTGCATCAGAAGAAGAATATTTTTTCGAGGTAGAGACTCACACTCAGAGACACGAGGAAATTACGAATGAGGTGAGGTTAGCCACTCAAGTGACTACTAAGAGCGAAGGCAAGAAAAGAAAGAAGAAAGAAACCATGTCAAAAAAAGAAGAATCTTTGTTGGAAGTACCCGAGAATTTCAAGAAATATGAAATCGAAGATAGAAGAATCATGGTACGAATGCCTAATAGAAAGGCGAATGACGGACAAGTATATGATAACCGAGAGAAAACCAAGAAAATAATAGTAGCCATAGAAGGAGAAGAAGAAAAATGTACATACATAGGGCATGATTTGACAACTGAAGAAGAAGAAGAGCTCGTTGCCCTATTGCGCGAATATAGAGATGTTTTTGCTTGGAGTTACAAAGATTTGAAAGGAGTAGATCCAGATATATGTTCTCATAGAATCCCTATGACTCCAGATGCAAAACCGACAAAACAGAAACCGTACACGTACAATGATAACTACACTGCGAAGATTAAAGAGGAGATAGATCGCTTGATAGAAGCAGGATTCATTTACGAAATTGAGCATACCGAATGGGTATCCCCCATTGTGGTTGTGCCCAAGAAGAATGGAAAATTGCGTGTGTGTATTAACCTTAAAAAAGTTAATGCCGCAACGATTAGAGATAGTTATCCTCTTCCTATCACAGAACATCTATTGGAAAGAGTTGCGGGCAAGGAAGTTTACAGCTTCCTTGATGGTTTTTCAGGCTATAATCAAGTAGCCATTGCTCCAGAAGATCAACACAAGATGGCATTTGCCACTGAATGGGGCATATTTGCATTTCGTGTAATGCCATTTGGCTTAACAAATGCACCCGCCACTTTCCAGCGACTCATGTGTCATGTTTTTAAGGAATTCCTACGCAAGAGTTTGGAAGTATATGTCGATGACTTATGTGCACATTCAAATGTAAGACAGACACATATCCCAGAGTTAAGACAAATATTTGACAAATGTCGAGAATATCAGGTTTGTTTGAGCCCAGAAAAATGTGTTTTCATGGTCAGACAAGGCAAAATTCTAGGACACATTGTGTCAAAAAATGGAATCTCTACGGATGAAGAAAAGGTGAAGGTGATTGCAGATCTACCTAGACCAACTAATGTGAAAGAGGTACAGGCATTTATGGGCCATTGCGGTTATTATAGGAGATTCATACACATGTATGCAATCATAGCCAAGCCTTTGTACTCTCTTTTAACCAATTTCGAATGGACAGATGAATGTGAAAATTCATTCAATGAACTCAAACGACGCTTATGCTCAGCACCTATATTGACTACACCAGATTGGAGTAAGCCATTCCATGTACATGTGGATGCATCCAATTACGCCATAGGATGTGTGTTAGCACAACCCACGAATGAAGGTAACATAGATCTCCCCATAGCTTATGCTAGCAGACAATTGAACGCAGCAGAAAGAAATTACACCACGACGGAACGAGAAGGATTAGGGATGATCTACATGGTAAAGAAGTTTAGGCACTATTTGTTGGCAAACAAATTCAAGTTCTTTATAGATCATCAAGCCCTATTGTACTTAGTCAACAAGCCATGTAACACGGGACGACTAATACGTTGGTTTCTATTACTCATGGAGTATGATTTTGAAGTCGTAGTCAGGAAAGGAAAGACACATCTTAGAGCTGACCACCTTTCAAGATTAACCTCAAGAGAAGCTCCTCAAGGAGTAGAGGATGAATTACCAGATGCTTATTTGTTTAATCTTGAGATAGCACCAGAATGGGCTAAACCAATAGTCCCTATTCTCACATATGGACCAAAGAATCCTAGGATAAAGATCAAAGAAGGAGAGATTACCAAGTCTCAGAGATACCAAATCTTAGCAGGAAGCATATATAAACAGGATAATCAAAAGATCCTTGCTTGTTGTGTAGATGAATCAAAACATGCAAATTGGTTGCAATTAGCACACATAGGTGCATTAAAGCAACATCATTCGAAACATCGAACACTGCAGACTCTGCATAGATTGGGAGTATATTGGCATTCGATGGAAGCAGATGTCTACAAGTTGTGTAAAGAATGCCATGATTGTTGTGAAAGACCACCAGTAGAGCATGCTACATTATATCACGTGTCTCTCACACCAGACTGGAGTGAACAATTAGTGACATACTTGAGGACGAAGACATTCCCTCAAGGAATGACTTTAGCACGACAACGCAGTCTAGAGCAGGAAGCTCAAGACTATTCAATTATTGGCGATAATCTATACAAAAGAGGACGAGATGGATATCTAAGACAATGTGTTCATGAGAGCGATTATCTGAGCATACTAGAGACTGCTCACCAAGGTGTTGCAGGAGGTCATTTTGGACCCGATAGGATAATCAAAGCCATCCTCTTTGCAGGATTATGGTGGCCCACTCTTCACATGGATGCTCATACCTATGTAAAGAGATGTGATGTGTGCCAAAGAACTCAGTTTCCTACTCGCAGAGACGAAATGCCACTGAAACCCATGATGGGTGGACGTGCATTTTCTAAGTGGGGTATAGACTTTGTAGGACCCATTAACCCCCCTGCAAAAGATACACATGCTGAATACATTATTGTTGCCACAGATTATCTTACGAAATGGGTAGAGGCAAAAGCCACAAAAAAGAATGATGCACACACAACTGCAAAATTCTTATTCGAAAATGTCTTCACAAGATATGGATTGCCAATAGAGTTAGTGAGCGATCGAGGCACTCACTTTCTAAACCAAGTCATTGAATATTTGTTACAGGATTTTATGGTGATTCACAAGAAATCCGCACCATATCATCCTCAGGCGAATGGTCAGGCTGAAAGCACTAATAAGATCCTTTGTAACGTACTGACGAAACTCGTGAACAACAAACGTTCAGATTGGGACAAGCAGTTACACCACGCTGTTTGGGCATATCGAGTGGCCTACAAGACCGTACTCAATGCAACTCCCTTTCAGATGGTTTTTGGTCAGAATGCAGTGCTTCCTTTGGACTTCTTGATACCGACCCTTAAGGTTGCAAAAGAACATCAGTGGACCGGCCATGAATTATCAGCAAGAATAATGGACTTGGAACGATTAGGAGAAACCAGGCTAAAGGCAGCAGCAGGAATATATGCAGCGAAGAAGTGACAGAAAGCATATTTTGATGCACATGTGAAAGATAAAGGCTTAAAAGAAGGAGATTTAGTTCTAGTATATACGCTAAAGCAACACGCACGTAAGTTAGAAAAGCGAGGTTATGGACCTATGATCATTAACAGACTCTCAACAAGTGGAGCAGTATAGTTAGCCACCTTAGAAGGAGACATAATGCCTAATTACATTAGTGGCTGTAGAGTCAAGTTATATTAGGAACCTCTTACTGAGGATATGCTTAGACGACTCACGTTGGCAAAGAAGCGTAAGGAGGAAGAAAATAGAATACGAGCGGAAGCTCAGGCAGAAGCAATAGAACGCATTAAACGCATGAAGTTAAGAAGACAAGGACTAGGGAGAGAACATTATAACCATCCGGAAACTACACCCAGATATCCCATGGCCATGTGTCAAGTAAAGTCAACCACTCATCCTAGTATAGTGGACAGGAGACCATTCATTACAATCAGGCTAGAGCACGACAACCCTTGCCAAGAGCTCAGGGCTTTAATTGACTCAGGTGCTGCGACTAGTGCGATTCAATGGTCCCACTAAAAGGATTCAGGAATAGAAATGCGGCCAATTGAGGCATACCTCATAGGGCTAGGAGGCATGGAAACCCCTTGCATGGGTGAGGTGGACCTTCCTATCCTCATTAAGGATGTGACCATGACAGCGAAGCTACTAGTGTGCCATGATGACGACCTGATAGAACCCCTAATCCTTGGCCAAGATTGGCTATACGATCACTCAGTGGACCTAAATCTTAGACAAGGCTATATACAGATTGGAACCTTAGAACAGAAGCGAGTGATACCGCTTGACTTCCCTAATTGCATTCCGATTGAGGTTTGTAACCCTAGACCCTATGAAACGCATGCGACGGAAGACCGGAAGATCTCGGGTCAGATCAGTCACGTTACGTCTACACCAACCCACTCGGGCTTGACTAGGGACAATTGTCAATCAGAAGGACGACAGGAGATCTTCCCTGGGGCTTCCTGCAAACTAGAAGGGGCAGCTACCCAACCGCTAGGGCGGATGGACACAGTCAGCGGTCAGGTGGGTTGCATCAGCGACCAAATGAGCACAACACCCTGCGGTGCTCATCCTTCCAAACTTGCTGCGGACTGGCCTAGATTAAAGATAAAGAACGAATCACTTCCTAATGGGCAGGTCACGCAAGTGTTGGATCTCCCTTCTTTTCCAAAGCAGAGCATCCAATGGACCTCTCAAACCCAACCACGAACGAGTCAACCACAACAGAGGAACCCAGACCGACGACATCACCAGACAAGGCAAAGAAAGCAGCAGTATCAACATCACAGAACAAGTGGCACGAAACAAATATGGGTGCCAAAAGGACAGCAACCACAGGCTATTGGCAACATTGGAGACGAGAACAGGACAAAGTTTCAACAAAAGCAGTGTCAGCATCCAAAGTCCCCTCGATCTTCTTCTATAATTACTCGACAGATTTGGATCGCCAAGAAATACCTTATCCATAGACCCACACCCATGCAGATTTGGGTACCCAAACAATGTATTATAGCCCAACCCTCAAGCCATGTAATATATACCCCTCAGAAATCTTTCCATCCTTCAATACCACCAAACCCGATACCGCTTTTTGTCCCTCAGCAGAAACATACCACCCACTCCAAGACTCTTAGGAAATGGATACCGAAACGTATCCAAACGTCTTCTTGTACCCCATTATCTAACAATTCTCCCACCCCGTTTAAACTCCACCCTTGTAATAATTCACCCTCAACCAAACCTTGTATAAATTCATACACCCAAAACCCCACATCATGCATAATAAAAGCTCATCAAGAAATGTATGCATAATCTGAACCATGTAGGTGTCTAGAGACCTGCATTAGCTCTGCAAAAAGATCATTGCATCAATCACTTCACGACACTTGGCTACAGGGGTTACACATCGGTTATGGAAAGGGATTGCGGTCTCACCTTAATGGGATCATAATTAATTTCCATACTAATGTGTTAATCTTTTGTAGCAGATCTTTTCCATTAGCTCATCAATCATCATGCAAACCGAAGCAGGACCATCAGACGCTGGCCCCAGTGCACCGATGGCCACTATTGGAGAATTACTAGCGGAATCTTATCCGACGATGCAACCACCAAAGTTTCAAGGTTTTCCAGGACCCATGCCAATCGATGATCCTCCTAGAGGATATACTGAGAAGATTCATCGTAATTCTCATTGGTTTCAAGGCCTAGCAGGACCATTAGCAGACGTTGATTTCATATTTGAGGCCAATTTGGCATTTGATCTTCGCACATGGGCCAAGTACCAGTTCTTTTCAAGAGAATTTGAAGGACTACAGAATACGCAAGATCTAACGCACGTTTGGGCACGAGCGGGATTTAAAGAGTATTTTAGTGACCCTCTACCTAAACCCGATTTTTACAGATGTTTTTACTTGGTAACCACCTTAACAGCTTCAGAAAACAAGGATCTACCTGGCACATTCATGTTACCATCCTTGGTAAATGATCCTCCATTCAGAAGGTTTTATTTGTCTAAAGATTTAATTCGCGCAGCTTTGAAAATACATGGAACACACACTCCGACGGAGAGGGAACGGCTAGTCCCAGAGCAGATGAAACGTGGTGACGTAACTAAGTGGGAGGATATTTTTGCTATAACACCTGAGCTCTCCAAGCCATTACGGATATGCATGCAGCACTTTGCTTTCCCAGCTCAGGATCGTTTTACCATGCCTCACAAGAGAATCTGGTTTGGATTGTACTTAGCATGTACTAGACCTCAAACTGTTGATCTAGCCAGCTGGATAATTGATCAGCTCTATTTGGCACAACATAGGTGGGAGCGAAAGAAGGTAATCAATGGATGCTGCGCCCTCACCAGGATCATATATATGTGCTTGGCGTATGACTTACCAATTGAGCGTGCCATGACCAGTGAGGAACTGAAAGCATTTAAAGGCACCACTAGGAAGGCTAGAAAGTCTAGCAAAGGCAGAGCCGGAAAGCGGATGAGAGGTACTATCCCGTGCCTACAAGTTCCAGAATCACCCTCGCCACAACCATCTCCAGAGCAGTCACCAACAGTAGCCACTCCCACGGTACCACCAATTCGTATACGGTTATCAAGACCAGTTACGCCGGAGGGCACCACCAGTACTGTTGCACCCCAAGCAGCCACGACCACAGAACCTATCACCACAGCAGCTGAACTTCCCACCACTATTGGTGCGGAAGCTTTCTCTTTTCCAATACCCCATTTAGAAGCAGGACAAGCAGAGCCACTGGACCAAACTTTTGATTTTGAGATGCCAGATGCATTCTCCAATGAGTTCCAATTTTCAGAAGGACAATTGTTTTCTCAAGAATGAGAAAGGCCTAGCTACCCTACCACACCCAGGGATCAGCCACAAGGACAAATCGTGTCCAGCTCTGATGACGAAACAACAGCAACCGATGACGATGAAGGAGACGACCAAGCTAGCCAGGGAACTCAGGAATCCGAAGAGCATGAACAGACAGATGGCCAAGGCCAACAAACAGACACACATGGTGATACAAGTACCCATGAAGATGAAACTTACGAAGCAGCAGCTTACACACTAGCTATCAAGAAGCTATATAGAACTATGGAAAAAGTTTGGGCACGCAAAAAGCTGACAGAGGAAGAGAGTCAAACATTAATAGAACAAGAACTTGTCACAGGCGGATTTGAAAACGCATACATCAAAGGATTCAGAGAGTTAGTCAAATCAGTAGGCTCCAACGAAGCCCTCAGGTACTTGCAACGAAAGCCACTACCACAGTTTGACCCCCGCAGAGTGCGACTACTTTCAAAGCCCGGCGAATACATTCGTGTACCAACAGGAGCACAGTCTTCTGAACAAGCCAGGGAGGCACGCCTCGTCCTCGAAAGTTTGTTGGCTGTAGAAACCATCTTTGTAGATTCCCCACCCCGCGCTACAGCTGTACAAACCTCAGTAGTCACTGAAGTACCGACCACCCCAACCGCTCCTCTCTCACCGCCCGTCCATCCAGCCTCCCCTCTTCACCCTCCTTCCCCCAGACCAACATCTTCATTCGCCGGTGGTGTTGCAGAAATTGTCTTTACGACCATTAACCCCACAATTCCCGCACCCATTAGCCCTAGTCTACCCCCTCCCACACCCACCTTTCTATCCAACCCATTCCTTCATCAATCTTTTCCATCTTTCCCCACAACTCCACGACCCCTTTTCCCATTCCCACCGCCATTAACCTTCTCCCCCGTCTCACCTCCCCGACCCACTGTAACCCCTCTTTCCCCTTTCTACCAAGCTGCTCCAGCCAGCCCCCCTGTAAATTACCCCTCAACCTTTGTAAATCCCGTATTTACACCAGCACGAGTACCCACGATCACACCCATATTCATGGTCACCGCACTAGATACGTCCACTGACATGGACATCTCACCACCCACTGCACCATCACTCACTTCACTCACGGCACCAACATTTTTAGGCACATCACAATTTTCAACAATCACTACATCATCCACCTTCCCACCCCCATTCCCCATTCCCGTTGCATCTACACCAACTGCATCTTCATTTAGCACCCCATTAATACTATCACCCACTGTAGATAATGCATTCTGACAGATGTTCATGTGTATGACGCAAGTAAGAGATGAGTTCACATCTCTTGGTGATAATTATCAGCAGCTGCAGAGGACAACCAATTACTTACAGTCGCAGCTTAATTTATTGTCTATTGAGAATGCCTCTCTGAACACCCGCTACCAGGAATTACGCGAGGCTTATCACAAATTGGAACTAGAAAGCGAAGAAAAGACCAAAGAAGCCACTGCTGACCTGGATAACTTATTAAGAGCCCAGACAGTCCGCAATGCAACGCTAACACGAAACATGGGCTTACTACGAAGACACCTAGCAGCCACCAAGGAAGAAAACCAGCGCTTACAGGATCAGAACCGAGAAAACTTAGAAGCAACACTCGACCACCCAGACCAACCACTCAGTCCTAGCAGGTTCAAAGCCATTCCTTGAGACTCGATGAGGATGCTGCTAGACGATCATGTAAGATTGCTAGATGAATATGACCGCATGAACGAGGAGTTACAGAAACTCAAAGAAGATCACAAATTACTCCAGTTACGAGAACCGACACACCAAGACATACCAGCACCTGTGGACCCCTCTCCTGACCTCCTAGAGGAACTCAACTCATTACGGGCCCAGGTATCACACGTTGAATCAAGGATCGCAATATATGAAGCACCACCAAGGCCAGATTCCCCACCTGAGCTTCCAGCTGAGGAAGAAACGGTCACCATTCCGGTGGAGGAAACATTTGAAGAGGCATACGAGCCACAACCCATCCCAGGCGGACGCGTCACGGCCGAAGGTCAGATGACGTACGAACTTCTGAGCCCCGCGTGGATGAAGACAATTGAGGAACTTGGAACAACGCACTCAACTAGAGTAGAGGCACAATTACATGCCATGGCGATGATAGAAGAAAGAATATTACAGTCTCCATTCTTTGCTCATTTGGCCCCTCGACGATACATATCTGGGCATGAGCTACAATATAAACCGTATTTCATGTTAATGGCCGAATACCAGTTAGCCATTGAGAAAGAGACAGGTAAGAAACCATCGCATGCAACTCAATTCGAGGAGGCGGATCTACCACTTGATGCACAGCAAGGAAGGATCTATCAACCAGAGTGGCGCAAAGAGTTATTACAGCAGTATCCAGAAATGATGAGTACATGGGTAAAGGCACCTTTGCATTTGAAGTACAACCCGTGTTGGGGACCAGTGCCACGACGCCGCTCCTGGACTTCCTTTGCTATTAAGGTACAAAACAATAAGCAGTGCCAAGACTGGTTGAATTACCCCTATTTTAAGCCACCCATTGAGTTACCAACTGTTGGCTACATGATGGCTACCATTCGCCACTGGCTCCCTAGATTAAAGCATATGGACGATATAGCGGTGCATATGACTGTCAAAATCTGACATGATGTAAATGATTTTTAAAGTCTTCCGATGCGTCAAGGCACCCCATGTCAACACCCCAGGCTTTGAGCATGGCAATTTTGACCTGGTATATGATATGAGTACAACGCCATCGCTACGGGTGTGTTATGCCTGGCACTGCAGAATAAAGTACCTACCTGCGTGCTACAAGCAGACGTTCGAAGAGATGTTCACAACCGGCTTCTGGGAATACCATTCAGAGGTATTCATAAGCAGGCCTACACATTTATTACAATTATTTGCCTGTGAACGAATGGTCTATTCCACACACTATCAGCTCCCGCCACCGGAAGAACCGCAACTAATCGACTGGGAGAAACTCGAGGCAGATCTGGCCCGAGGCATTCGTATCTCCGAGCACACCCTCGCTCAAGACCTCCTACAGAACTATATCCGGCAGACCTCACAACAAGGTTCTGTCAGGGACGACAAAAGCGAGAGGGAGGGGGGTGTTGGAAGCAGCCAGAGGCACAGACGACGCGGAAGCATGTAACGACGGAGCAGTGAGCCAGTGGAATCTCTTTTCAAAGAATCATGTTCTAAAAATACTTTTCAAAAACCTCCAATAGTGATTTTTATCACTATTGTAACATATGTAACATAGAAAACCCCATTTTGTAACCCATAGCTCCATTTTGTGCAAGCCGAGGAGTCCTCGAGCTTGAGGAGCTTAGGTAGAACAAGCGTATCAATTTTCGTTATTTTTAGACATCGTTTACCCTTTTAAATAGCATCTAGGACCTAATTTTTAACTATGCCGGTCACTAGATGTGAAACCGGTCAAAACTAGTCTAGAAACTATAAAAAGAGCTAGAGAGCTCATTTTTGAGGTTGGTTAGTGTTAGCTAGTGTGAGCTTAGAGCTATTTTTGAGCTTGTAAGAGTATTCTTGAGTAATAGAGTTGATTTCTCATCTTCCATTGTGTCTTGCTTGTCTCTTCGTAGTGTGTCTGTATGTGTGTGTGCATTTCTATGCTTCTCACCTTCACTCTCACTTCATCTCACATTCACGATCTTCATATCACTCCTATCTCTTCCGCGGATTGACATCAAGGAGGTGGAGCTTCTTAACGTGGTTCTCACCATTGTGCTAGAGCAACAGAGGTAATCTAGATGGTTTCTACATATATGGAAAGTATGGACATTACACAAGGGATCTCTATCAAGGAGGAGGAAACAATCAACTATACAACTCATATAAGGGACAAGGTAATTATTCATCTACTTCTTCAAACAATGATAATTAAAGCATGCTAGCTATGATGCAAATTTTAGATCATAGAAACATGTGGACAATACATGGTACATAGATAGTGGATGTAGCAATCATTTGAGCTTCAACAAGGACTTCTTCTCCAACATGCAAGTTCCATCAACAAAAGGGCATGTGGGAATAGGTGATGATACATCGCACACTATCACACACATAGGTGATGTTAAGCTAGATGGATCAAAAAAATCAAGGTTCTTGAAAGATGTGTTGCATGTACCCACTATCACAAAGAACCTTGTATCAATGGGAAAAATGGTGGATAAGGGCTATCAAGTGAAATTCAACCAAAAGGGTTTCTTTTTGGAGAACCCCAAGGATGGCCACAAGGTGATTGCAAGAGCAAAGAATTAAGGAAGGCTCTTCACATTCTAGGTAAAACCAAAACCTAATCATACAGTCTATTTCTCATTTTGAAATCAAAGGATTATAGAGATTGATCTTTGGAAAAAGAGGATGGGGCATATCAATGTCCAAAGGATGAAGGATATGGAGAAAAGGAATCTTGTGCAGGGATTACCAAGATTCAACTCACAAATGTTGAAGCACTTGTGTGAAGCATGTCCCCTAGGCAAATCAACAAGACTACCTTTCAAGAAGAGAAACTATCTAAGAGCCAAGACCCCCTCAGCTTGATTCACACTTATGTGTAGAACAAAATTCCATTAGATGTAATAGGTACTTTTTGACATTCATAGATGATTGTACAAGGATGACATGGTAATATTGCATGAAGCATAAGTCCTATGTCTTTTATTTCTTCAAGAGATTCAAAGCACTACTTGAAAGAGAAGTTGAATGTATATCAAATGTCTTAGATCCAATGGAGGGAGAGAGTAATTATTCCATTAATTTTTTTATTTTTTTACAGAAAAATGGCATCAAAAGGCAATTTACATGCATGTATACACCCCAAAAAAATGGGGTTGCAAAAAGAAAAAACAAGTATATCGCAAAATGTGCTAGAGCAATGATGAAAGAGATGAATATTCGTAGAATGTGCTATAGCAATGATGAAAGAGATGAATATTCCAAATGGTATTGATATAGTGTAGCCACTATCACAATTGGCATCATGAATAGAGATCCAACATCAGATATTCACTCATCTAAACCTTATGAACCATGGTATGGAAGAAGCCATGATGTATCCCACATCAAAGATTAGATGCACATGTTATGTCCATACCTAGTGAATTAAGAAGCAAGTTGGATGCTAGAGTACAAAAATGTGCGTTCATAGGGATATAGGTGAGCAAAAGGGATATAGGTGCTACAATCCAAAGATTAAGGAGCTCAAGATATCTAAGGATATGAAGTTTGATGAATTATTACCATGGTATGTACCTTTGTAACATCTGCATGTTGAAGGTGAAATTGTACCTAGGAGCAACCATGAAGAAGAACATACACAAACATACATAGATTTGGGTGGTCCTCAAGTTTAAAATATGGATGACGGCTCATCAAGATCAACATCTTGAAATGGAAACCTCAAAGGTAAAGATAATGTTTTTGAAGGAGATAAGTCTCACATGTGGATGGAAATGGAGAATGTAGATGAAAACTATGCATTCAAAAAGGGAGAATCCTCAAAGGCTACCATCAAAACTCCAAGGCAAAAAAGATTCATCCAAAAAAAGGGAGAAGAAAGGAAATCAGCAAGGCCAAGGTATCCAATAGAGAGGCTTACATATGATTCTTTTATTCCAAAGAATTATAGAGAGGCTTAGATATGATTCTTTTATTCCAAAGCATTATGCATACATGAGCAAAGTCATAGAAAATAAAGAACCTACATGTTATGAAGATGCAAGAAAATGTAGGGAATGGCAGGAAGCTATGGAGGAAATCCAAGCATTGGAAGAAAACAACACATGGAACATATTTCCATGAAATAAAGACATGAAAATAATAGGCAACAAATTGGTGGTCAATATCAAAGTGAATTTAGATGGGAGCATAGCAAGGTGCAAGGTGTTGGAGGAGATGGTGGACACCTTCCAGATATGAGATGGTGCTGCAAATTCCTACTTCACACGATCCAATACTGAGTTGAGGAGTGCAAATCAGACCTCTTGAGCTTTCCAAGAAGCACAAATAAGCACCCAAGTACTTTGGAAGATGATCCTCAAATCATTGGATCAAAACACATTACTTGGACTTTTCACTATGAACCAAAACTTGTTATTTTGGTCACTACACCTGCTCAAAGAAATGGATAGTACTCTTTCTCTGCTAACAATTTAACAACATCCTTTTGGACATATATAATTAATGAGTAGCTAACATTTGCAAGTTATTTCACTAGAAATGTTAGAGATGCATCCTGAGATTTTCGAGTACTAATAGTATGCAGACCAGTGAGCAATGTTTTGCTTGTAACGTGAGAGTTACTAAGCCAATTGACATGCAACTTTGTAGAAAAAAATAAATTGTTCTAATGAATCTATATGAACTCAAATCACTAAAAATGATCAAGTACAAGTTGAGAAATAGATCAAAGAAGTTCACTACTTTGAGTGGTACATAACAAAGTAGAAGGAATAGGATATGAGAAAACTATATGTATTAATGCAGATAAATTACATTGACATTGGCATGAATGATTTCACAATGTAATGGCAATAGTAGAGCTATAATGTGAACTCAATGTGCCACTTGAAGTCCTCTGAAATCTATGCTATATCTAGCTACACCCCATGCGACTAGTTTGTCCTCGTTTTATAGCCTTTTTATTGGAGCCAAGATTCACTTTGAATTTAAATTGTTACCCAATAGTGTTCCAAATTTTTAGGACTTGATTTGCCATAAATCTTCACCAAATAGTTTGTGGAAAGATTCTTCTAGCAACTCGTGATTGAAGAGATTCAACTTATGCACTTTTACAAGGAGTAAAAATCAATCTTTTAGAAGAGATCATTCATGTGCTAATACATGAATGCACATATGAACTTTAGGATACGTGATCAAGCATTTAGCCTTGTAGTAATTGCACCAACAGCTCCCCCTCAAGCCTAATATGCTTGGGCTTCAATTCTCTTTAATCTCCTACAATCCAATCATCATCTTGAATGTGTTCATTTAGTTCCATCCAAAGATTTAGTTAACATATCTGCACATTGCAAGTTTGTTGAAACATAGGACAATTGTATGTCCTAACTAAGTAGCTTCTCTCTCACATAATGATAATGCACTTCAATGTGCTTAGTCCCTGCATGATATACAGGATTAGCAGCCAACTATAATGAGCTAGTATTATCTCCAAAAATCATTGGATTGTATGTATGTAGCCCCAAATCTGAGTAGAGTAGCTTTAACCACATTTCCTCTTGTGTTGCATTTGCTAGGCCCCCTATATTCAACTTCCGTTGATGACAATGCCACAATTGGTTCTTTCTTTGATGACCATGAAATCGACTTAGATCCTACAAAAGATTAGTATCCAGAGGTGCTCCTCCTATCATCTTTTGAGATAGCTGAATCTGCATTAGAGTATAGCTTGTTATCCAAGTCAGATGTAAATAGATAAAATAGGCCTTCATCTATGGTACCCTTCAAGCACTTTAAGATCCTTTTGGTAGCTTCCATGTGAGGTTTTCTTAGTGTATGCTTGAATTGAATCAATGTACTCACCCCATAGCATATATCCACTCTTGTTAGGGTTGCATAATTGAGGCTACCAACAAGACTTTGATAAGTTGTAATGTCTTCAAGTAGTTCTCCTTCATGTGCACTGAGGTTGTGATTCAATTCCATGGGTGTACCTACAATTTTTGCATTCTCCATCTTGAATTTAATTAGCATGTCATGGATCTACTTTGTCTAAGTAACGAAAACACCAAAATCTATATAAAAAATCTATAAACCAAAAAAAATATGTAAACAAACCAAGATCATTGATCTTGGACTCCTCCTTCATCTGGGCTTTGATCTTCTTGATGTCATTGGCATCATTTCCTGTAATGATAATGTCATCCACATAAACACATAAATAAATAACCTCTGTATTAGTCTTCTTAATAAACAATGAAGAATCTTTCTTGCTTACAACAAAGCCTTGGTCCTGCAAGTATGTGACGAGCCTATGGTTCCAAGCTCTAGGAGGTTGCTTTAAACCATACAGAGGCTTCCTTAATTTACATACATAATCAGGTTTGTCTTTGACTTCATATCCTAGTGGTTGAGCCATGTAGACTTCTTCAGAGATTCACCCATTTAAGAATGCATTTTTAACATCTTATTGGTACAAGTTCCAGTTCTTTGAAGCAGCAATACTTACTAAAACTCTAAGTTGACATCTTTGCTACAGGTGAGAAGGTCTTCTCATAATTTACTCCATGGATTTGAGCAAACCCTTTTGCTACTAGCCTTGATTTATACCTTTTTATTGTTCCATCTGAATTCTTTTTCACTTTGTAAATCCATCTGGATCCTATTACCTTCATAAAAGGTTTTTTGGGAACAAAATGCCAAGTGCTATTCTCTTGAAGTGCTTCAATTTCTTCCTGCATAGATTCTCTCCATTCTTCCTTCTTGTTGGCTCTTCAAATGAAGAAGGTTCCTCTTACATACAATCTTTCGCCATGTATATACAATGCTTGGTAACTAATGATGTGTCGTAGCCATACCTCATAGGTTTCTTGCTTATCCTTTGAGATCTTCTAAGTGCTTGATTGGATGACTCTGAAATGTCTTCCAATTGTTTGAAATTTATTTTGCCCTTGGCCTTCCAAGCTTTGAAATCAATTTGTTCATCTTTTGAGTTGACATCCTCTGATGTATGTGGTTCTTCTTTGGTCAGATTTGGAAAATCATTCTCCAAATCATAGGGTAGCTTAATTTTCTTGCAATCATCCTCAAACCAAGAGTCATTTTCATCAAATACCACATCCCTACTAATTTTAAATCCTTTGTTAGTGGGATTATATAACCTATATCATTTCTTATTCTGATCATAGCCAATGAATATGCATCTTTCAACTTTTGGATCAAGCTTTCCTCTAATCTATGAGGGTATGTGTGCATAAGAAATGCACCCAGAGATCTTACAATGGTCTAAAGAAGGTCTCCTGACATTCCATGCCTCATAAGGTGTCATCCCCTCCAGAGACATGGATGGAATTCTATTGATTAGATAAGTGGTTGTGGAAATAGCCTCTGCCCTTAGATAATTAGGGAGTTTTTTCTCATGCAACATTGATCTTGTAGCCTCTACTATTAATTTATTTCTTCTCTCTACCACTCCATTTTGTTCAAGAGTGTACCTTGTTGTAATCTCACTCTTTATGCCTCTGTCCTGTAAGAAGGAGTCAAACTCATGTGACAAACACTCACCACCTCCATCATATCTGAGCCTCTTGAAGATTCTTCCTATTTGATTCTCAACCAATTCCAAATACTTCTTGAAATAAGTGAAGACTTCATCTTTATGCTTCATGAAATAAAGTATCGTCCACCTACTATAGTCATCTATGAATGAAAAATAATACCTTGACCCTGAAATTGATGGCTCTCTACTAGGACCCCACATCTGTGTGTACAAGCTCCATATAGTCTTCATACATGTATCCTCTTTTGTTGAATGGTTGTCTATGTGACTTGCCAAGTTGGCATGCTCCACATTTGTAAATCATGTGTTGCTTGGACACATTTGGGATGCCAAGAACACTCTAATCCCTACATATTGGCTTCAATGTTCTTTCACCTATATGACCTAGTCTTTTTTACCATATCTCCAATTCGAATAGGGTTTGGTCCTTAATATTGAAGAGAGCAATATTTTTTCTATCTTGAACTTCAAAAGTAAAAATTCTACTAGATTTCTCACCTTTTGCAATCCTCTTGAGCCTTGTTGAGGGTCGTCCACATATGCTCCATGCCTTGTGAATCTAACATGTAAACCATTCTCAAATACCTGTCCAACACTGATTAGATTCTTGGTTATTTTTGGCACATATAATACCCTGCTTAGAAGATTCATGTTACCATCAGATGCTTTAACATTTCCAATCTTCTTTATTGAATTCCTAGTGTCATCACTTGTCTGAACCTCATGCTTTCCTTTGGGTTCTTCAAGATCACACAATAATGCCACATTGCCTGCTACATGATTGGAGAAATCACAATCAATATAGAATAGGTAGTCATCATCTTTACCTTGGTTGGATGTCATATTCATGAGTAATAGGGAATCCTCTTGATCATCTGTATAGTTTTGTAGTCTCTCCTTCCTCTAAATTCTCCTTGGTAGTTTTTGCTGTAGCCTTGATTGTAATTGTGATGATAGTTATTTCCTCCATTATTGAATCTGCCTCTTGATTGTCCGCAACATCCTCTATGGAAGCCTCTTCCTCCCTGATTCTTTGTGTTTTTGAAGCATTCATCTGTGGGATGATTGATCAAGCCACAAATGTTGCAAGGTGAAGAATTGTATGGTCTCCCCCTACCTTGCTTTCCTTCTTTAGCCCTTCCTCTAGTACCTCTTCCTCTACCTATGAAATTCACTTGAGAGGTACTTGCATCTTCTTCATTCTTCTTACCTTTGCCTTTATCTTTACTCTTATTTTTGTATGTGCAAATGTCAGAAGATTTATTACCTCTAGAAGTATCTCCATTCTTGTTGAGCTTTGTCTCATGTGTGAAGAGTTGCCCCATCGATGTATTGAGGTCAAGTATTTGCATGTCCATATATAGGTACATTGTTGTGGTAAAAGACTCCCATTTGTCATCAGGCTTGATGCCATTTATGATCTGCTTTACTATCTGCTCCTCTTCTATTTCTTCTTTAATACTCCTATGTTAATCATCTACATCCTTCATCTTGGTCACATAGCCCGCTACACTTTGCTTTGGTTGCTTCTTCAAGGTTGTGAACTCCATCCAAAGTTGGTTCTTTCTGGCCCTTGTATTTGATGACAAGTGTGAAGATAGTACTGCCCAAGTCTCTTGGCAAGTCTTACATTTCCTTATATGAGGTAACAAAAAATCAGATATTGAATTGAGTATGTAAGACATGGCTAGAGCATCCTTTGCACACCATGCAGCTAGTCTCTCTTGCTCCTCTCTTGTAGGTTGGTTTTTCCTTCTAAAGGTTGGCTTTTCTTCATCTCCGAATATGTATCCATACAAGCTTCTTCCTTGGAGGTAAGCCTTCATCCTTAGGGACCAAGTTGAATAATTGCCCCTATTCAATTTGTCAATGAATGATGGAAATCCATCTCCCATTGATGTTGCTCTGATACCACTGCTGGAGGAGATGGTGGACACCTTCCAGAGATGAGATGGTGCTCTAAATTCGTGCTTCACACCAGCCAATACTGAGTTGAGCAGTGCAAACTAGACCTCTTGAGCTTTGCAAGAAGCACAAATAATCACCAAGTACTTTGGAAGATGATCCTCAAATCATTGGATCAAAACAGATTACTTGGACTTTTCACTATGAACCAAAACTTGTTATTTTGGGCACTACACTTGCTCAGAGATGGACACTACTTCTTCTCTGCTAACAATTGAACAACATCCTTTTGGAAATATCTGACTAGCTTGGGTAGCTAACTTTTGCAAGTTCTTTCACTAGAAACGATACACTATACACTGAGAATGAAGATTAGCAAGTCAAAGATGCATCCTGACATTTTTGGGTACTAACAGTATGTAGATGAATGAACAATGTTTTGCTCATAACTTTAGAGTTACTAAGCCAATTGAACTGAAACTTTGTAAGACAAAAATAGACAGTCTAATGAATCTTTGCCAACTTAAATCACTGAAAATGATCAAGTAAAAACTAAGAAATAGATCATAGAAGTTCATTGTTGTGAGTGGTACATGACAGAGTAGAAGAAATGGGATATGAGAAAACTATATGTATTAATGCACATAAATTACATTGACATTGGCAATGAATGATTGCACAATGTAATGTAAATATTACATCTATAATGTGAGCTCAATCTGCCACTTGAAGTCCTCTGAAATATTTGCTATATATGGCTACACTCCATGCAACTAGTTTGTCCTCTTTTTATAGCCTTTTTGTTGGAGCCAAGATTCAATTTGAATTTGAATTGTTAACTAAAAGTGTTCCAAAGTTTTAGGACTTGATTTTCCATAAGTCTTCACCAAATAGTTCGTGGAAAGATTCTTCTAACAAAATCCTCTTTTTTCGTCGCCTATCATGGCATGATGTGTTTTTAGTCTCTGTTAATTAGTTATTCATGGCTTTCTTGTTCTTGATCTCTGAATGGCGACAAGGCCCTCTACTTGTGCATGAAGGCTTTGCCTCCATGTAACACTAGCACACCCTATGGATGATGACCCTTCCCTTGATAGACCTAGCACTAACTATGGTGTACTAACATGTTGCCTAGATGATTCACTATCGTGGCATGTGGTTGGGAAGCTAGCATGTGCGAATCATTGTGAATATGTTCATCAAGTTGTTTGTATGGATGGATTCATCTTTATGCAATGTCGACACACCCACAATGCTCAACCCACATTCTCTTGGTGCCAAGATTCTCCAAGTTGCATGCCCACTTACTTGACTAGATAGATATGGAGCTCTCTTTTGTTGCAACCCATTTACTATTATTTCGTGATGCAGCTCGGTTTATTTTGGAAACATTTTGGGATGCTTTGATTGCTTCTACCCGATGATTTTTGTTCGATATTTCCCTTCCAATTGCTTGGCTTTACTCATATGCCATCGTTCGTCACTGACCATGAATGCAAACATGGTTCAAGGGAAAAATGTGTCTCCATGCTACTATTCCTTGCTGGCGATTTTCTTCCTTCACATATCTTTTGTGTGAATTTCAGATGCCAATCAGTACTGTTGTGGTGTCATGGCATAAATGGATTGCTTTTTACAATTGTTGATACAAATGACATTATAGTATCCTAAGTAATTACTCCTATGATTATTTCCTATTGATTTGCAGATCTCAAAAGGAACCAAGGGCCTGTGGATGAGGATGAAGTAGGTTTCCATGAAGAAAACATTATGTTTTGGCTCCTAGACTCAGAAAAGCCTTGCATACTGACTATATTCCAAGCTTTTGCATTCTACATGTTGCATTTTTCCATGCCTCTTGCTATCTTGGTTTTTGAATTCCTTTTATTTCTATAGAATGGGGGCTCTTCATTTTCACCATTGGATCATCTTTACGACTAATTATGTGGCGGTTTCTCCTTTCTCTACAGTAGCTCGAAGAGTGACTTGTTAAGCCCATTTTTTTAAGGATTTTTGCTATACCTTCAACATGATGTTTATTTAAAAGTGATTTATTTGTAGATTGACCTTCATCTTTTTGTATGAGTTGGCCTTTTTGTGATGTCATTGATGTATGTAACTAAGCTAAGTCCATACAAAGCCTTTTGCAACCTACAAGCATATTTTGGGTGCTTTGAATCCTCATAACCTTATGGTTGCTCCATGTATGTTTCTTCTTGTAATTCACCATGAAAGTAAGCATTCTTCACATCCATCTAATGCAAAATCCATCCTTTTTGTTGTAGCTAATGCAACAAGTGCTCTGACACTAGACATTTTCGTTACATGGCCAAAAGTTTCCTCATAATGAATGTCATATGTCTGTGCATGTCGTTTTGCTAATAGTCATGCTTTATACCTAGTTATTCTACCATCAAGATTGTGCTTTACCTTGTAAACCCACTTGCCTATGGGTTTCTTTCCTTGCAACAATGGAATTAGCTTCCACATTTCATCTCCATAAAGTGTAGCAATCTTCTCATTCATAGCTTTCTCCCAGTCTACATTTCCAATTGCATCTTCAAAAGAAGAAGGTTCAAAATCTTGTATTATCTTGTTCATATATGCACAATGAAAGCCATGTGACTATCATACATCAATTATTGCACTGAATTCTGCATCCTCCTAAATCATCTTGGTCCAAGGTCACTTCTTCTTGTTGTATCATGTGTCTCTGAGAATCTTCATAGAGGGCAATCTAAGTTCCTCATCAAGGCTCTTTTTTGAACCACTTGATTCTCTATCAATGTCTTCAAAACTTTTACAATTTTCATTACCAATAGAAACCTTTTCTTTACCTTTCTTGGACATAGTCGGTGAATTTGATGGACTAAAATTTCCATCTGATCTTCCACTCCAATGGTTTGAGTTAGAACTATTGCTCGGTGACACATCAGATCCACTCAAAACTTGAGATTCTACACTTGAGTTGTAAGCATTTCCTTACATTTGAGTCAAGATTAAGTCCTCATTTGGCATCTGCATAGAAGCTTGATATTTCGTCAAACACCACATCTTTGCTTCCGTTCACCTGTCATGTGAGTGGGTTGTAGCACTTATATCCCTTTCGCTCAAGGGAATACCCAATGAAGATATATTTTTTCTACTTTTGGATCAGGCTTCATCCTCAAATCATGTGGAACATGTAGATATGCAATACAAATAAATACTTTCATATGTGATAAATTTTTCTTTTTACCTTTATACTTCTCTTTAGGTGTAACTTGATCTACAACAACAATGGGAGTTCTATTCATGATGTATATAGAAGTATGACGAGCTTCTACCCAATAACCATGCTTCTGATTCATGAAATATACCATACTCTTTGTGTATGGTCATCAACGAAAGTTACATAAAACTTGTACTTCCCATAGATGTGGTCTTCATAGGACCCCGAACATTTGTATATACTATTTCTAGCACATTCTCACTAGCATGCTTGTCATGCATAAATGATGTCCTTCATTGTTTACTAAAATGACATGCTTCACATACCTTCTGTATCTCTACAAGCTTGAAATTTCGTGGTCCATTGAAGAGCTACTTTGACTACATCAACTTAAACTTTTGCAAATTTGCATGTCCGATTGGCTTGTTCCAACTCTATATGTTAGCACTAACACATGCACCTTTTGCAAACGTGGCTACATTCATTTCAGGAACTTTCACATTCAAGGTGAACATCCTACCCACTTTGTTTCCTTTGGCAATTAATCTTTCATTTTGTTTGTACTCTTCTACATATGACCCATCAGCATTGAACCTGACTTGTAATCCCTCATCAGCCATTTGTCTAACAAATACATGATTCTTTACTATATTCAGAACATGCATTACATCGGCAAGATATTTTACTTTCCCATCCTCCGTGAACAGTCCTATGATTCATGTATGCTAGATAGGATGTGATGTATCATCACTTGTTTCAACAAATCTAAGAACTAGAAATTTCTGCAAACTACTAAATGATTTTCCATGATTGTTCATGTGATTTGAAGCACTTGAATCAACATACCGGACATTAATATTCAATTTTGAAACATCAACAAACATCGTATTCATCATGCAATGTTGGACCATGAAAAACTTCTCTAAATCATCTACACTTGTTGATGAAAAGTTATTTTGTTGCCTTCTACTATTCTAATTCTTCAACCTGCGATAACGTTGAAAGTGACCAAGTTTACCACAATTCAAGCATCTTTTACTATCATTACTTGAATCATTTATTTGGAATTTTTTCCAGTATCTTTGGCTCCCCCTACCTCAAAATTGTCCCATTAGGGGAACAAAGGAACCCTGCATGGGTCTTGTAAGGATCCTTAATTTTTAGGGATTAAAATTAACAAAAAGGGGATTAAGACTAGAGACAAAACCACTAGTGGTTTTTGCAATAAAATATTTGCCCTAAAACTTGTGCTCAATCTAAATCAATTGATGATCATTCATGTCCCTTGGATAAAATCTTACGAATGGACAAAAGTTCCTCCAAAGTATGCATAGTGGTGGGCATTCTTGTCCATTAGATGAAATCTTCGCAAGTAGTCAAGATTGAAGAGAGAGTTTCTGTCATAAAAATCCAAAATAGGAAGCATTCAATGAGGTGAGAGCATGTGTACTATCACAAAAAGACAAAATGTGTGGCACAATTTCATGGCAGGATCAATTTTGCACCGTCTGATGTGTTGTTGATCGAATGGCCTCAAAATAGAAAAGCTTCACAACCACTAGATCAAAAGAGGATCCAATGGATGCAATTCAAAATAACCCAAAGGCAAAAGAATAGATCTCAACCATTCCTTTTTTGTTCCATCCAATGGACAACACATGAAGGAGCATTTTTTATTAAGTTTCAAGGCACACCCTTGGAACTTTGCCACATCCAATGGACAAAATTCTATGCCGACTTTCTTTTTGAAATTCAACATGATCCCTTGGATCTTTGCGTTCATCCAATGGCTCCGGTTGAAAATCTAGGCCTACCAAACCACTTTTGTAGAGGAACTCGTGGTTTTTAGTCATTCATACCACTTTTGACCACAAAGAAAGAAGGGAAGCCTAGACTAGATGATCAAGGGTGTAGAATGTGGCCACCACCCTCTTCTCATTGGTCCATCACTAATCACCTCTTAATCTAAAGGCCCATGCAGGGCTCATTTTTTCCCGAGTGCTCTACCTCTTGCATGATTTTGTTGTTGACCTTGCTCTTGTTATTGTTTCCTTTTCCACTTTTGAAGCCTCTACCTCTACCTCTTCCTCAAACACAATAGAATACCTCCTCAAATATAGTTTTTCCTTGGGATTTTGATTCCTCACCAAGATTCATTTCTTCAATTATGAGCATAAACACCAAATCAACAAAATTCAAAATATCTTCCTTGTTCTAATAGAAGTTATGAACTACTTATGTGTAGTTCCTAAACCATGAAGGCATAATTCCACCTTATCATCATCATCTAAATTGATGCTAATAGATGCAAGTGACTCACACATGCTTTTTATTTTTAGGTTGTAGTCACTTATTGACATGCTCTTTTTCTCCTCCATGTGCCCAATCATGTTGTCTTGTATGCTAGGAAAGAGCCAATACATTACCTTCTGAGCTTTTTGACTCCACTCTTCATATGCTCTTAACTAGTCCATAGTTCGATTCCTCTCTGGTAACTACAGAGAATTTTCATTCTCTCCTTCAATGTACTTCTAGTAGCCTTTTCCCATGAGGAAATTGTGTTGGGAAGATGGATGGATGATCCAAGAGATTGAGTGGGTACTACTAAAACCTGCTTTGTACCAGCCCTCTTTAGCTTCAGACTTGATTAGTAGACTTCCTTAGCCTCCCAATGACACCAAGAAATAGCCTATGTCCTTTGGAAATGATGTGTGCAATGATTGAATCAAAACAGATAACTTAGGAAGTAACAAAGTCAAGATAACCTTCTATTTTGGCCTTGACACCTACTCAATGTTTTGCTCAGTGTGACCATCACAGTAGCAATTGATAAAATTCCTTCTAGGGGTATTCAATTAGCTTAGTAAGCTAAAATTTGAAAGTGGAATGATGTAAAATGACAAACTATACTCAGAGAAATTGATTTAGCAAAATTAGCTATACCCCCGACTTTTTAGGATTGTAGCAGAGATAGACCAGTGAGCACCTCGGCGACGATTTCTCTGAATCTGCTGAATGGAATGTCTTCAAATTTTGCTAGCGTGTAGTAGACTTCACGCTGAATCCAACAAGCTTTGAATTACTGAATTTGGTGGAGTATTGACTGAGATATGCCCTTGACAAGTTGACAGACTTTTGAGTAGACTAGCAGAGAACACAAAGATGAATGATGTAAATGTATCTATTGATTAACACTTGTGTACAATTCCATTGACATGTCTAGCATTGCCAAATGGTGTAGAGAGGTGTAGGCTATGGTATAGTCCTTACACACACTCAAACTCAACAGAATGAGCCTCCGGAATGGAGTGATCTACCAGTGACTTTTTCACATCCAATTTTAGAGGAAATGACTTAGGATTTGAGTTCAAATTCAAATCTTTGGCTTCCTATGATCAAGCATCTAAACGTTTGGAGATATTCTCTCAATCAAGTGATCTACTTTTCCATGAATCACTTAGGTAGGTGATTACAAAAGATTCTAAGTTAAATTAGACTTTAACAATGAGGTAAAGTGGTAATAAACCACTAGCATATGTTCCTATGGTTCTTCATGCATGTGGAGTCTTCATGATGTCTTCCAAGCCAAATGTTAGGCTTATGATTTACACCAACAGCTCCCCCTCAAGCCAAATATTTTGGCTTAAGTCTTCATCTTCAATCTTCAAGTACATCCTGCAATCCAATCATAGATTTGAACCTGCAAAGTTTGGTCCCATCCAAAGCTTTAGTCAGCAAATCTGCACATTGCATGTTGGTTGACACATAGGTCAGCTGAATGTCCTTGCTTAGCAACTTCTCTCTCACATAATGATAATGAACTTCTATGTGTTTGGTCCTAGCATGATAGATAGGATTAGCTGCAAGGTGAAGAGAACTTGTATTATCTCCAAAGATAATTAGAGGCCTAGTATATAAGCCCAATTCTGAATACAAAAGCTTAATCCAAATTGCTTCTTGAGTGGCATTAGCTAGCCCTCTATACTCTGCTTCTGTAGAAGACAATGCAACAATTGGTTTCTTCTTTGCAGACCATGAAATTGGTTTGTCACCTGCAAAGGAAATGTATCCAGAAGTACTTCTCCTATCATCCTTGCATCCTGCCCAATTTGCATCTAAATAAACTTTTATATCAATATCTGAAGTGTAAGGAAAGTACAAACCATGGTTTTGTGTACCCTTGAGGTACTTTAAGATTCTTTTGGCAGCCTCTAAGTGAGGTATCCTTGGCTTGTGCATAAATTGACTTAGCACACTAACTCCATATGCAATGTCAATTCTAGTTAAGGTAGCATAGTTCAAGCTACCTACCATACTTTGATAACCTGTAATGTCTTGGACTTCATCACCTTCATGGGCACGTAGCTTTAAGTTCACTTCCATTGGAGTGCTTGCTGCTTTAGCATCCTGCAAGTGAAATTTCTTCAACATGTCCTGCACATACTTCTTCTGAGTAATGTATATTCCTGAATTAGTGTAAACTAATTCAAGTCCCAAAAAATACTTCAATAATCCAAGATCATTGATCTTGAATTCCTTCATCATCTGGCTTTTGATGCTTCTGATTCCATTTACATCATTGCTCATGACAAACCCTTGGTCTTGGAGGTATGTAGTTAGCCTGTAATTCCATGCCCTAGGTGCCTGCTTCAATCCATATAAAGCCTTCTTTAATTTGCAAACATAAGTTACCTTCTTAGGGTCTTCATAGCTAGGAGGTTGTGACATATAAACCTCTTCTGAAATCCATCCATTCAAGAAAGCATTCTTGACATCCAATTGGTACATGTTCCAATTCTTTGATGCAGCCACACTCACCAACATTGTGATTGTTGGCATCTCGGCCACAGGAGAAAATGTTTCTTCATAGTCAATGCCTTGGGTTTGTGCAAAACCCTTGGCTACTAATCTGGCCTTGTACCTATTAATTGTGCCATCAGAATTTCTTTTCAATTTATAGATCCATCTGGATCCTATTACCTTCATGGAGTCCTTCTTGGGTACTAACTCCCATGTATCACTCTCCTTGAGTGCTTCAATCTCCTCATCCATAGCTTCCTTCCATTCTGATTTTGTGATTGCTTCTTCATATGATCCTGGCTCTTCATTTAGCAAATCCTTTGCAAGATAAATTGAATGTTTAGTAACAAGAGATGTATCATACCCATATCTGATAGGTTTTTTGCTCTCTCTTTGAGACCTTCTGATTGATTGAGTTGAAGATATCATCATCTGAACTTGTCTCTCCATCCTGAGTAGGTTCCTCCTTTGTAAGTTTTGGAAATTCTTCTTCCAAATCATAGGGTAGTTTGACCTTCCTGCATTCATTCTCATACCAAGAATCATTCTCATCAAAGATCACATCTCTGCTTACCATAAATCCCTTATTGGTAGGGTTATAAAACCTGTAACCTTTTTTATTTAAATCATATCCAATGAAAATACATTTTTCAGCCTTTGGATCTAGCTTTCCTCTTACTTGTGAAGGAATGTGTACAAATGCTACACATCCAAAAATTTTGCAGTTATCCAATGATGGTCTCTTACCATGCCATGCTTCATATGGTGTCATACCATCAAGTGACTTTGATGGTAACCTGTTTATGAGATAGGTGGCAGTAGAAACACTCTCTGCCCATAGATAGTTAGGTAATTTCTTCTCATTAAGCATAGATCTAGCTGTCTCAACTATTAACCTATTTCTTCTTTCAACTACCCCATTCTGTTCAGGAGAGTACCTTGTGGTTATTTCCCTTTTGATGCCTCTGTCCTGCAAGAAGTCCTCAAATTCATTGGAGAAGTACTCACCTCCTCCATCTGACCTTAGCCTCTTTTAATTCCTTCCTGTCTGATTTTCAATTAATGCAAGATATTTCTTAAAACAATTAAATACTTCATCCTTGTGCTTCATAAAGTATAATACAGTTCATCTGCTATAGTCATCAATCAAAGACACATAGTACCTTGAACCTGAGACTGAGGGGTCTTTGCTAGGTCCCCATACATCTGTGTGTACAAGCTCTAGATAGTCTTCATGCATATATCCTTTCTTGGAGAAGGGTAATCTGTGAGACTTACCAAATTGACAAGCACCACACTTGTAAATCATATGTTGGTTGGATACATTAGGTATCCCAAGCACACATTGGTCCCTGCACATTTGCTTCAAGGTCCTTTCTCCTATGTGCCCTAATCTCTTGTGCCAAATCTCAAGCTCTGAAAGTGTTTGATCTTTATAACTGTATAATGCAATGTTCTTTGTATCTTCCAACTCAAAAGTGAAAAGTCTACCTGATTTTTCTCCTTTAGCTATCCTTTTGAATCCATGTCTTGGGTCCTCGACAAATGCTCCATACTGATTGAATCTGACCTGCAACCCTTTATCTACAATCTGACCAACACTCATTAAGTTCTTTGTAATTGTAGCTACATAAAGTACTCTGCTCAACAAATTCTTATTACCATCACAAGTTTTCACATTTCCAACTTTAACTACAGAATGCTTTGTATCATCACCTGTTTGGACTTGGTGTTTACCTTTTGGTTCCTCAAGATCAGAGAGTAGTGCCACATTACCAACCACATGATTTGAACACCCTGAATCAATATAAAATAAGTGATCATCATTTGTACCTGACTTTGAAGTCATGTTCATGATCAAGAGAGAGTCATCCTGCTCCTCTATGTAGTTGTTGTAGTCCTTTCTGTTTCTGAATCCTCCTTGGTAGTTGCCATTGTAATTGTTGTTGTAGTTGTTGTTATAATTGTTGTTATGGCCTTGGTGATGGTTGAAAATTCCTCTAGACTGAGAGTATCCACCTCTTTGGTAGCCTCTTCCTCTCTGATTTTTGTAATTCCTGTAACACTCATCTGTGGTGTGGTTTGACAAACCACAAATGTTACATGGTGATGAGTTATAGGGTCTCCCCCTACCTTGCTTACCTCCTCTGCCCCTACCTCTTGAAGATCTACCTCTCCCTCCATAGTTGGCTTGGGAGGTAGAGCATTCATCTTCCACCTTCTTACTCTTGCCTTTATCCTTAGATTTCTTATCAGTGTATAGGGCACAAGAGTTGTTACCTTTGGTAGTATCTCCACTCTTGGTAAGCTTTGCTTCATGTGTGAATAGTTGACCCATGAGAGTTGTAAGATCTGGAGTGTGCATGTCCATGTAGAGATCCATTGCAGTGGTGAAGCTTTCCCACTTGTCATCAGCCTTGATTCTATTAATTACCTTCCTTACAATTTGTTCTTCTTCAATTTCTTCTCCTATGCTTGCTAGCTGATCTGCAACATCTTTGATCTTGGTCACAAATTCTGAAACAGCTTGCTTAGGTTGCTTAGTGTTGTGAATTCAATCCACAACTGATTTTTCCTAGCCCTTGTATTAGAGGAAAAATATGATGACAAGGTTTCCCAAGTCTCTTGGGAAGTCTTACAATTTTTGATATGAGGTAAAAGAAAATCAGATATAGAGTTGAGTAAATAGGACCTTGCCAATGCATCCCTTGCACACCATGTGTTGAGTTTTTCTTGCTCCTCCTTGGTTGGCAAACCTCTTGCTTTGAATGAGGGCAATTCCTCATCTCCTAAGATGTATCCATAGAGACTCCTTCCTTGTAAGTAGGTCTTCATCCTTAGAGACCATGCTTGATAGTTGTTCCTGTCCAATTTGTCAATAAATGAAGGAAAACCATCTCCCATTTTACCTTATTTGCTCTGATACCACTGTTGGGAAGATGGATGGATGATCCAAGAGATTGAGTGGGTACTGCTAAAACCTGCTTTGTACCAGCCCTCTTTAGTTTCAGACTTGATTATTAGACTTCCTTAGCTTCCCAATGACACCAAGAAATAGCCTATGTCCTTTGGAAATGATTTGTGCAATGATTGAATCAAAACAGATAACTTAGGAAGTAACAAAGTCAAGAAAACCTTCTATTTTGGTCTTGACACCTGCTCAATCTTTTGCTCAGTGTGACTAGCACAGTAGCAATTGATAAAATTCCTTCTAGGGGTATTCAATTAGCTTAGTAAGCTAACATTTGAAAGTGGAATGATGTAAAATGAAAAACTATACCCAGAGAAATTGATTTAGCAAAATTAGCTATACCCCCGACTTTTTAGGACTGTAGCAGAGATAGACCAGTGAGCACCTCGACGACGATTTCTCTGAATTTGCTGAATGGAATGTCTTCAATTTCTGATAGCATGTAGTAGACTTCCAGCTGATTGTAACAAGCTTTGGATCACTGAATTTGGTGGAGTATTGACTGAGATATGCCCTTGACAAGTTGACAGACTTTTGAGTAGACTAGCAGAGAACACAAAGATGAATGATTTAAATGTATCTATTGATTAACACTTGTGTACAATTCCATTGGCATGTCTAGAATTGCCAAATGGTGTAGAGAGGTGTAGGCTATGGTATAGTCCTTACAAACACTCAAACTCAACAGAATGAGCCTCGGGAATGGAGTGATCTACCCGCGACTTTTTCACATCCAATTTTATAGGAAATGACTTAGGATTTGAATTCAAATTCAAATCTTTGGCTTCCTATGATCAAGCATCTAAAAGTTTGGAGATATTCTCTCAATCAAGTGATCTACTTTTCCACAAATCACTTAGGTAGGTGATTACAAAAGATTGTAAGTTAAATTAGACTTTTACAATGAGGTAAAGTGGTAATAAACCACTAGCATATGTTCCTATGGTTCTTCATGCATGTGGAGTCTTCATGATGTCTTCCAAGCCAAATGTGTAGGCTTGTGATTTACACCAACAAATTGGACATTCTAAATCTCCAAGCATGAAATTTTTTCTTATCCAACTTACTCCTCATAATTTGATTCCTTCCATCAACATTTTCCATTTGTATAGCAATTCACAACAGTGCAAAAACATAGAAGTAGTACCTTTGCATGAACACTCTCACATTGTGATGTGATAGTTCAATCTCAAAAACACACAATTTTTGTGTATCAACAATACACAAAATCTCTTGAAATTCTCGATTTGGAATATTTGAGTATTGTCAAATAGAATGCAAGTTAGAGTTTTGCAAATTGACTTGGTTTTTTGTGGGCCCCACATTGCAGACTTGAGATGGAGGTTGAGATGGCTCCAAAATTGAAATATGAACATGCACTCTTCACTATAGACTTTCTCCATGAGCTCTCTATAGGCACATTGTCTCTAATACCATGTCAAGAGATAGGAGATAAGGAAGAGAGCTCTCACACACTCTCACACACAAAGAAAGGAGCATACAAAGATTAAGGCAAGGAAGAATAATCTTCTTCTTCTATTACATAACGAGAATATACAAGAATGACCTAATACAACAATACGACCAGTGCAATATATAAAGAATAATGTATAAGGAAACTCCTCATTTTTGTGAATGAATGAGGTGGCAAGAAACAAATTTTCCATCAATCTCGATAGATAGATCTATTAAATCTCATGTAAGTATCCCTAACATATATGAGTGTAACCACTAAAAATGATAGAGAATTGAAAATGTTATACATGTCATCCTCCATCATCACATTTTGAGCTTGATATCTCAACATGTTCGTCATCTCTCAGGTCATGTCCAAGACTATGGTTGGACATATACAAAAGTTTGATAATGCCAAGGATGTATGGGATGCTTTGGAAAATGTTTATGCAAAATCCACAAGAGCTAGGAAGATGCGGCTCAAGCATGAGAACAACACCATGAATAAAGGAAGTAACCAAAGTGTGGTTGAGTACACACTCGAAATAAAAAACCTAAGGTATCAATTAGCATCAATGTTATGCAAATTTATTGATGATGAAGACATAGTCTAGTTCACCCTCAATAGATTGAGAGGAGAAGACAAGTGCAAGCCTCTCATAACCATATCCTCTATAGAGATCCACTTACATGATTTGAATACCTCATTCCTCACTTGGTGGCAGAGGAGGCATCATGTGGAGATTCATCGAAAAGCAATGATATTCATGGGTACGTCTTAAACTCCTCAAGAGCCAAAGGGAGAGGTAGAAGACAAGGAAGAGGGAGAGACTAAAACAATCAAGGCTACAACAATGAAGGCAGCCACTAAAGCAAAGAAAAAAGAGAAAGCTCAAGCGATTCTACATTCCAACCAAAGGGAAGAGGTAGAGGCAAAAGAAGAGATGGTTAAAAACCCCACAAAGTTATGATTTGCTATAATTGTGGTAAGAAAAATGATATAGCTTTATATTGTGGATATAAGGATGGTAAATCCACTCAAAGAAGACATGGGAACTATGCAAATGCTTCTAACAAGGACACAAGTAATGATCAATTACTTGCTATGAGACATGGTTATTCAAAGGAGGCTAATGGTGATATGAAATGGTAAATAGACTTAGGGTGCAACAATCATGTGACTTGAGGGTGATGTATTCACTCATTTGTAGGTTAGAAAGACCAAAGGGTTTGTGAAGATAGGTTACAACATTGAGCATACTATAGAGCATATTGATGATGTGAGATTTGCAACTGACAAATCCTCCAAGGTTCTTTAGAAGGTATTTCATGTTCCAAGAACCCTAAAGGTGGAAATAGATTGGTTGCTCAAGGAAGAAAGGAGGGAAGAATGTTCACCTTGGATGTGTCTCCAATTGCAAACAAGGTATGCTATGTTATGATAGGTAAATCATAACCTTTGGCACAAAAGAATCCGAAATTTCGAAATTCCTAAGTAAGGAATATGAGCAAAGAAGATCTTGTAAGAGGGCTACCCAAGTTTTAGAACAAAGAACTCCATGAGTTCTATGATGCTTGTCAACTAGGGAAACAAGCTAGACAATCATTCCCAAGGAAAGTTAAGTATGATGCATGGTAAAAGGCTTGAAGATTTAACATTGTATAAAATCTTGATTGGTGGTTTGATATACACAATAATGACTAGACCTTACCTATCTTATGTAGTAGGAGTACTTGCTCAATTTATTCATGCAACCACTCACAAGCACTTAAATGCAAAGAAGAGATTGCTTAGATACGTGAAGTATACAATCAATCATGGATTGTTTTATCCATATGGAGAAGATCTAATACTAAGGGGTTGGAGTGATGTTGATTGGGAAGGTTCTATTGATGATAGAAGATCAACATGAGGTTATGAATCCATTTAAGGAACAAAGACTATCTCATTAATGTCAAAATTGATGGAATTTAATCCCTCATATTTGCACATTACAAGTGAAATGAACCCAATACCTAGGTCCCTTCATACACCTTTGCTACCCTGCAAAAAAACTATAAATTACCTATCTTAAACTAACCCAAATCACCTAAGATTTTATTCACACTCGGTATGGTTCATAAAAGCTTTCAAAAATGCTATATAAGACCTCAAATGTATGTGTCTAGGTCAGTCCTAAAAATTAGGGTTATAGAGATACACCAATTTCTCTACACATAAAACGGATTTCAAGAAGCCCTCTTAGGGAAAGTAAGAGAGCTATATAAGGTATACAATCCAATTTAAATATCTTGAATTGGATATGTATATAAATAATTACAATTGTTATAATTAGACTATGTCTATACCTACAAGAGACTAGAGGGGGTATGGGCTTGATAGCTCCTCCTGTGTGCATGTAACACGCTCCTCTACATTTTTCCTAGCTTGGACTGCTACATTTTAGCTCCTTAAGGCTTGGATGACTCACTCCTTGAGCCTCCTTGAGCCTCCTTGAGTATATGTCTCTTAGTATTCAATGACCTACAAGACTTCCATGCATTTGGTGTCTCTTGACCCCCATTTATATGTTGGAGGATAAACACTCCAATGTGCACAACAAAAGCAAATGAACCCTCCTAGGATCCTGAAATGTTTCAGACATAGGCTCTATATTTTCTGGGTTTCTCTGATTATATGCAGAGACTGAAAATGAAATTTTGCAGGCTTAAACTAAACTTTAAGAGCTTTCAAATGAGAGTAAAATCACTCCATTTGGATACTGGATGATGCCTCAACCAGCTGCAACAAAACAGATAACTTGATCTCTTCACAAAGTATGAGCTAACTAGACACACACTGTTCTGGACATTTCTCTGCACATGTGCAGGCACTGAACCCGAGACTTGTACCAAACAAAGTATAACTTATAAGCTTTCCAACAAGACACAAATCATTACAAATGGATTCTGGATGAAGGAGAAACAACAATTACAAGATAGGGGGGTCTGCCAAGATTATCTAGGGAGAAAGAGTATGAAAAAGTGAAATCTCTGCAAAATATGTAGAGAACAGCTAGTAGGGGTTGTGCTTAAGCAAGGGGGAAGCTTGGGCACGTATTTCCACGACTCTAAGTCATAATACAATTCATTAGAGGTTTTAAAGACCACATACTAACCTCTTTAACCAATCAAAAGCACATACATGTCAAAAGTGACGTCCAATCACATCAAGAGGTGAGCTAAATCTTCTCTAATCAGCTTCTTTCCATTATGGGCATAATTGGATGCCTCCAACTCGTGGAAATCAGCCTCCTTTGATTGTGGATGATGGAAGGTTCAATTTGGGGCATGTTCCCACACTCTTGAGCTTGAAAAACTTTCAACACTCCCCCTCAAGCTCAAGTCTTTTCCTTTGTTGCTTCAGCCTATGTCTCTTATGTTGATAGCTTCCTTGAATCCTCCAAGTTTTGTACCTTCAAGAAACTTTGTCATCATGTCTGCAACCTGCATTTTAGTGTTCACATACCTTATATCTAGCTCTTTTGCCATCACCTTTTCTCTAACAAAGTGGTAATGAACCTCTATGTGCTTGCTCCTTGCATGAAACATGGGATTGTTAGCTAGATAGATGCTTGAAATGTTGTCTCCATAAAGAGGAAACTCCTCCACTTCTACTTCCAAGTCCTTAAGTAGCTTCTTAAGCCATAATAGCTCACATGTAGCCAATGCTAAACCTCTGTACTCAGCCTCTGTGGATGAAAGAGCAACAGTGGGTTGCTTCTTAGAGCTCCAAGAGATCACTTTTGTACCTATCATGAAAACATAACCCGATGTACTCCTTCGATCATCCTTGCTACCTGCCCAATCAGCATCACTATATCCTTTGACACTTAGATCAGCATCATATGAGTAAAATAGACCTTGGTTGATGGTGTGCTTGATGTAACGAAGCACCTTTCTTACCGCCATAAGATGATCATGAGTAGGTGCATGCAAAAATTGAGAGAGAACACCTACTACATATGCAAGATCAGGTCTAGTGAATGTAGCATAAATTAGTGAACAAATTATGCTTCTATATAGTGTAATATCTTGTATAGCCTCTCCTTGACCTGCAACCAACTTTGTATTGGGCTCCATGGGCTGAGAAAGTGGCTGTTGGCAGTAGCCTTGGTACACCAGGACTTACAAGACGTGAAAGTCAAAGAAGGGAGTCAGAGCGAAGGGACAGCACAAGCAAACAGAGCAGTCAAAGAAGATCTGGCAAGTAGGCCAATATTTTTTCAAGACATTAATGCAAATCAAGAGATGGACATGCAGGGAGGAAGAGCAAGTAGGGAGCTCGAAGATATGTATGGCAAATCACTAGAAGAAATCCCTACAACAATAGTGATTTTTATCACTAACAATCATTTGTAAATATCATTTCACATTTTTGTAGCTCCATTTTGTGCAAGCCAAGGAGTCCTTGAGCTTGAGGAGCCTTAGAAGTAGTTGCATACCAATTTTCGTATTTTTTAGATCTCGTTTGAGCCCCCAAATAAGCCCTGGAACCTAATTTTTAACTAGGCCGGACACTAGGTCTGGACAGGGCCAAAAGCTAGTCAAAAACTATAAAAAGAGCTAGAGAGCTCATTTTTGAGGGTAGATTGTAATTGAAACGAACTTGTAAGAGCATTTTGAATGTAATCTAAAAACTCCATTGATTCTCACTCTTTGTCTTGTCGTGTGTGCGTGTGTGTGTGTATGTGTGTGCATGCTAGTGTGCTTCTCACTCACGCACTTGTGCCGCCACTTGCTCGAGGTCTTCATACCATCCTCACGTCTTCCCGGATTGACATTAAAGGAGGTGCTACTCATCATTGAGCTACACCAAATTTTGGCGCTGTTGCCGGGGATCGAGCTTTGAGGACGAGCGTGTGATGGTAAGACGTAGAGTTGACGCGTTGGAGTTGTAGGTATTTTCTTCACTCTCATCGATTTTCTTTTACTTTCTTCACCATCTTCATCATCATCATCTCCCACGTCCATCTCCATCATCGCGAAAATTTCAGTTTTTTGACTATATTCCCATCTCCACCTCGTTTCCCTCATTTCACTTGTGAGAGAGAGCGAGAGAGCGAATTTGCATGTGCTATTTTTTGCATGTTTTGTGAGCATTCTGCAGGTACAGGCCGCATCATCATCCCCAGCACTCTGCGCAGGTACGGAAATCTGAGTAACTGTCTGTGTGTCGCCGAGCTCTATCAATCACGACCGACAGAAAAATTGCTCTAATTGCTAAACAAAGTGCATATCCATGACCTACAGGCCTAGAGCTTCCCAAAAATGTGTTTAGTTTTTTGAAATTCCACAGATTTCTGTCAATCGCGATCGCTCTGTCAATCGCGATCGACAAACGACGACGGACAGACCTGTCAATCGCGATCGACACGTCAATCGCGACCGACAGCCCACGACGGACCTGTCAATCGCGACCGACACGGTCAACGACTGATTGACCACGACCGACTGACCATACGCGTGACACGTGTCAATCGCGATCGAGTCATCAATCGCGATTGACACAGTCAACGACTGTTTGACCACGACGGAAAGACCACGACGGCTCTGTCAATCGCGACCGACACGGTCAACGACTGTTTGACCACGATCGACAGACCCTCGCAACCGACCTGTCAATCGCGATCGACTCATCAATCGTGACCGACAGAGTCAACGACCCTTTGACCACGACTGATTGACTTTTCGTAACCCCTGTCAATCGTGACTGACCAGTCAATCGCGACTGACAGCCACGACGGACCTGTCAATCGCGATCGACACGTCGATCGCGACTGACCTGTCAATCGCGACCGACAGACTTTGCAAACGCGTTAGAAGGGCAAATTAGGTCAAATTTTCAAGGCAAAATTATTGGTCTAAATTTTGATTGAGTGTGGGACAAACACTAGGGTGTAGTAGTGCATCGCGAGGCCGTGCCACAAGCTACTCGAGTATTCCTGTTTGACTGTTAGCTTGTGTTGAATTCTGATTTAACTCCCTAAACCCTGAACAGTCCTAACTTTTTCATACGAAATCCAATTTTTGAGCTCTTGGGCTTGTCGGAAAGCTCGTGGCATATACTACACGCCCTCAACTGTTTTTTATAAAGATAATGCATTGATTTTCAGAGAGGGTATTTTGAAGTTGGCCATACCCAGGGGGATCAAAGTCAGGGGTCTTTAGAATTATTTTCCTAAAAGTCACAATGCAAATGTGTGTTTGTGTCACATGAATGAAAGTGGTTGGTTTTGTCCTTTGAATATAAGCATTGAGCTAACCGTGGGTCTTTTATAGGTCCATTGAGAGCAACTGAGAGCGTACAAAGCAAGGTTTCTTTGCAAGCTTGAGAACCGGGTTCTTGAGCACCTCAAAGCAAGGGATCAACAAGTAAGGTTGGAATATTCTCAACTCCCTCTGTCATTTCCTAGCTCAAGCTAAGAACGAGTAGAGATAGGAGTAAGCCAGGGCGACGATAGGCAGTTATCAAGTTGAAGACTACCTAAAAACTCAAGTTCAAGTTAAAAACATAATCTCTGTACTGTCGATAACCTAAAGGAAAAGAACCTAACGTGGAACGATCAACCTAAAGTACGAAGAACATTCAAGTGTTCCTGACGACGTGATATCAGACAAGACCATAAACACAATAATTAACTAAAAAGAATCAAGTAACTGATACCAATTGATCGGCAACGAGGTTGTACTCTGGAAAAAATTGGGATAATCAGTTAGGCATATGAACCTTCGATCAGGACGACACCTAGCAAGGGAGAGACAAAGGTCTTCAGAAGCTAGTGTCAATCACACTGCAAGGTCTTGGGCCCAGCAGTTGAGCCACCACTCATACTACCCTAGCTCTGAGACCAGTGAGTCAGAAATGTCTCAAGGCATGGACAGACCTACGGGAAGTTCAGGAGTGCCTTATTTGTACAGGGTAGAAGGCCCTTACAAAACACAGCTAGAATATCTTAGGACCAACCGATTAGGTGCTAGCATCTATGAGGACGGCTTAGGAAGATCTGTGGTCCAGATTAAAAACCCTGATCAATCCATTGGACTAGAGCACCCAGCTGTCAAGTTTGAAAATGGTGCATACCTGGACAAAGAAGGAACTATATATGTAGTCACTAGTCACCCTGATAGGACCGATGACTTTGGGAATGTAATATCAGAAGCAGACTTAGGTGACCTGGAACAAGGGAACATGGGTGCGGAACCTAGAACCCCTCGAGGTAAATCAATTCTCACTAGGATTATCACGCTTGAATGGGTCCCCCAAGACAACAAGAGCATAGAGTTACTCCTCAATCGAGAAACTGATGAAGCCTTTTGGAGGTATAAGTCTAATCAGCCAACAGACATAGGAAATATCATGATCTATGAGTTTAAGGATCCGGATAGCCCAAGCAGAGTGACTTACTTAGATCATGCTTCAGAACGGATCTTTGTGGTGACAGAAAATGATAGGCATGCCTACACTTGGAAGGGTGAATTTATTTTCCCCCAACCAAGATCAAATGTATCCTATGGTCACCCTGGGGCTGGAACTTCCCAAGCTCATGGTACGCAAAGAGACAGAAGTAGGGATAGACCAGAAGTAAGTTTCGCCAACCCTGTAAGCAGAGAAAGAACGAGAACGGAGACGAATAGGGTAGAACCTCCTGAGATACATAGAGCCCACAGGAACCAAAGAAATGTAGATGGATTCCCTCTGCCAAGGCCTAGAGAGCACGCAAGAACTTTGAGACCCACCCAGCTAGTTAAGTCCATGAAGAATTACTTTGATGGCACAGGAGATCCCTATGATCATGTGGCGGAGTTCAAGCAAGTCTTGAGAGCTGAACAGGTTGAGGATCTGTTCACGCAGTACAATGCCTTCGGTCTAACCCTTAGGAACACAGCACTTACATGGTTTCAACCATTGGATGAGCGTCAGTTCAGGAGCATAGACCAACTCCTAGAGGCTTTCATTGTAGAGTTCTCTAAGAGCGGCATAAGACACAATACCTCCTCATTGATCCACAGCTTCAAACAGACCCCCCAAGAGACTGTCAGATTGGCTGGAAGAAGATTTAGACAATATCTGGAAAGGTGCCCTATTTCGGAGTTACCCACATCTGCTAAACAAGTAGCCTTATTCCTTGATGGATTGCTGAGTACGAAATTGAGATCCTATGTGTATCTGAAGGACCCTAGAACTATAGAAGAGTGTGTACGCATGTGCATTGACATTGAAGATAACCTAGGGGAAGAACTAGAGCTTTCCAAAATCTACAAAGATTCAGATAGTGCATCTAGTCACTCTTCCACGCAGTCCACATCAATTGAGGAACTTGCCGAAAAGGTAGCTCAGAAATTAGGTGTATCTAGCAAACAAATCCCAAGGTTTGCCCCTGTGAAAAGATGCTATACATGCGGTGGTGACCATATGGCGAATGTCTGCCCTATTATGGCTCAACCCCAAGTAAACCCTAGTAGCCAGTACTGCACCATAGAACGGAGATACACCAATCACACCGCACAAGATTGCCCATACAACAAACAGGCAGTTAGGCAACCCTATCCGCAGCCCTACCAACAAGGCCGATATCAGAACCAAAATCCACCACCACAATATGCTAGACCCCAACAAACCTATCAGCAACCATATCAGGCCCAACAGAGACCCCAACCGGTACTAGCTCAACAGCCCCCAAACCCCGCTAACGTGATTCCAGTAAAGTATGCTGTTGCAGAAGAAAACTTGAATAGGGCCATAGTACCAGTAACCCCATTGATCTCGGAAAGTGACCCAAGTGACCATAGCTTTGATTCTACACATGTCGATAGTCCCCAGGCTTACTACATGCAGTCTCCAGAACATGATGAGTCTTACTATAGTGAGGAACCAAGTGAACCTAGTTGGGAGTCAGATTACACGAACGTCATGTATGCAAACCCCAACCCCAGGCCTCAACCTAGGCAAGTAAGACCTCCATTCCCAAGAGGACCGTGCTACAGATGCCAAGGAGATCATCTCATCCGTGATTGTCCCTTACCCCCATCTACACAACCCCAGTCAGTGACTATCCAAGGTTTTTGCCAAGATTGTGGAAAAGAGCATCTTTTACGAGATTGCCCAAAGAACCCCAATAATATGCCAAAAATCACTCCGATCAATGTGATTGGTTTGGTTGTAGATTCCTCAGGAAGCGTCACTTCCACTGCACCAGTGCAGGTAGTCACTAGAGCTCAGGCATTGCAGCAAAACCAAGAGACAAACCAGGATAAGAACTCAGAGGCTAGTGAAACCGAGAGCATAACAAAGAAAAGGACTAGAGCATGGAAAGATAGTCGGGAAAGAATGAAAAGACAATGGGCTAAAAAGATGAGTGAACTTGAGGAAAGCATAAGAGAAACCAAAGCTAGGATAACTGAAATCACCTCTCAAATCCCCTCTCACAATACCCCGCCGCCACCCCTACCATCTCCATCTGACCCACCACCTTCCCCACCACGTCATACGATTCCACCACCTCCTAGGGTAGGATCAGTGTTAGCTGATCCCACTCCTGAAGACATAGACATGATGCTCAAAGCATATCAGGCCAGAATACAAGAAGGGCCAAACGTCACGGATCATGCCAAGTGCTATCCTAGAGCTGACCTAGAGATAGAAAGAACCAAACTGTGCGCGAAAATGGTCGCATTGGCTCAGACTATGTTTGAAGCCAGTCGCCTTTTCAATTACTCGGGCTCAGCCAAAACGCAATTACACTTGGATGGATTCCTAGAGAAGTTAGAGGAAATAATTGCAAGATCTGCCAAGGAAGAAAAAAATCAAGAAAAAGATAAAGCAAGCAGAAACATGAAGCATTCCCTGTCAGAAGTGTATGTGGCCAATTCCACTAAACCAGACTCCTTTCCCTCCTTAGAAAGATTAGAGAGGCTAATTGCACAGCCAGAAAAGGAGCCTACCCCTCAAAGAAAGGAAAGGGCAAGAGAACGGATAAGCCAGCCTCTTCAGGAAGCCCATGTGCCTCCTCAAGGAGCCTATCTTCCTCCCCAAAGGTCACAGGAGCCTCCCTCGAAAGCATATGTACCTCCACAGGTAACCCACATTCCTTCCCAGAGAGCGTATGAGCCTGTTCGGAAAAGTAATAGCATAAGTAACCCTCCCCAAGAAGCTTGTGCTTCAGCTATCTATGACAACGAGGAAAGAGCCAACGATAGAATAAGCCCTCCTTCCCAGGTAGCATATGTACCTAATTCTACGGAGCCAGACCCTTCTTCTTCTATGAATCGGTTTGCACCAGACTTCCTACGAGAGATTCAAGAAGACAAATGGGATAACGAAAGTGAGGTCGCCCCTCCTTTTGAACTTGTGGACGATGCACACGACCAATTCCCACAAGACATCCCATCAATTTACGGGGAACATGAGAGTGCTCAATCTCATGAGAGATTGGACTTTGAGTCTAATTCCATACAGGAGCTACCCCACTTCACAGGCCCATGGGAAGCAAAGTCCACATGTATGAGAGCACCCACAGTCATGGTAAGGAACGACGACTCAGTCATACCGAGGAACACGGAGGTAGTAACGAACACCAAGGTGCAACGCGATCTCACTTTGGAAGAGCTGCCTGAGGATGGACCAAACGCGCGGAAATATGTAGCTAGTCAAGTAACTGAAACTGCAAAACCTCGTTCCCGGGTAGGATCCCATAGGACAGTACCGGAAATTCCCTTGGATAAGATAGGAGATATGTGTGAAGGTGAAGAAGGGAACACCTACCTTCCCATCACCTACCAGGACTACACCACGAAGGCAATTTTGGACTCAGGTGCAGGAGTTGCAATTGCAACTACCTCCTTATGGAAGCGTTGGGGCAAGCCGGCACTCAGGCCGACGAGAATGAAATTGCAAATGGCCGATGGTCACATAGAGAGACCCCTAGGATTGCTAGAAGGAATAACTCTCACCACTTGTGGTGTCGAGTTTGAACATACCTTTGCCATATGTGACTTCAGCAAAAATCATGCCTATGAGATGATTTTGGGAAGACCATTCATGCGACAGTTGCAAGTGGTACAGGATTGGGGAACCAATTCTTTGTACCTGCAGCACTTAGGTGTTACAACCAAAGTCAATCTCAAGGATTATTCTCATAGAGATGTCCCTCCTATCCAATGGAATCCCATCCATAGAGCCAAAGATGACACAGAATCTGTGCATTCCATAGGATCAGGATCCTCCTGGATGCATGAAGACACTCACTTATGGATGTGCAAAGTAGTAGTGGAGGAAGAGAAGAGAGAAAAGGCCAGAGAAATAGGTGCAAACAAAACCCATAGACCCATTCAAGACCCAGCCTATGCACCTGTAGTTTTTCCAGACGAGGAATTTGAACCCCATGGCTGGGCAGAAATTTTAGCAACAATGGACGTAGCCATCAATGAAGAACAATGGACACCTCACTGTGATGAGGATGGCTATGATATTTCAGTCTTCTCCATAGAGCCAATCATGGGAGAGGCAGTTCTAGAAGAATGCGAACCTAGCCCTGATGCATTTGGGGATGCAAGTGACTCCGATCTAGAGTCAATCATTATGGACCCACCATTTGCATCAGATGAAGAATATCTCCAGGAAGTGGAATTTCAACCTCAGAAGCATGGAGAAGTTACAAATGATGTAAGATTAGCAACGCATATGACCCCTAAGGAAGAAGGAAAGAAACGAAAGAAGAGAGAAGCCTTACCAGAAGAGGAAGAATCTTTGTTTGAGGTCCCAGAAAATTTTAAGAAGTACGAGATAGATGACAGGAGAGTCATGATAAGAATGCCTAAACGAGAGGCACAATCAGGAGAGGCCTATGATAACAAAGAAACCACCAAGAAAATAGTAGTGGCCATAGAAGAAGGAGAGGAGAGATGCACGTATATAGGCCATGACCTGACAGAAGAAGAAGAGTACGAATTGATTACCTTGCTAAGAGAATACAGAGATGTATTCGCTTGGAGTTACAAGGATTTGAAAGGTGTTGACCCTGACATATGCTCACACACCATCCCCATGACCTCAGATGCCAAACCCTCTAAGCAAAAGCCTTATACATATAACGATAACTATGCTGCTAAGATCAAGGAAGAGATAGATAGACTGGTCGAAGCTGGATTTATCTATGAAATTGAGCACACTGAATGGGTATCCCCCATCGTAGTGGTGCCCAAGAAGAATGGCAAGCTGCGTGTGTGCATTAACTTGAAAAAGGTTAATGCCGCCACTATTCGAGATAACTATCCGCTTCCCATCACAGAACATCTCTTAGAAAGAGTGGCAGGCAAGGAAGTGTACAGCTTCCTCGATGGATTTTCGGGTTACAATCAAGTAGCCATAGCTCCAGAGGATCAGCATAAGACAGCCTTTGCCACAGAATGGGGCATCTTTGCTTTTAGAGTAATGCCATTTGGGCTTACCAATGCACCAGCTACCTTCCAAAGGCTGATGTGCCACGTGTTTAAGGAGTTTCTGAGGAAGAGTTTAGAAGTCTACGTTGATGATCTCTGTGCCCATTCCAATGTTAGACAAACCCATATTCCTGAACTCAGACAAATCTTTGACAAATGTAGAGAATACCAAGTCTGCCTGAACCCAGAAAAGTGCGTTTTTATGGTCAGGCAAGGCAAGATCCTAGGACACATAGTGTCAAAGAATGGCATATCTACCGACAAAGAAAAGGTGAGAGCCATAGCAGAGCTACCTAGGCCAAAGAATGTCAAGGAAGTACAAGCTTTCATGGGGCATTGTGGTTATTATCGACGATTTATACACATGTATGCAGTCATTGCAAAGCCCATGTACGGACTTCTGACAAACTTTGAGTGGACGGATGAATGTGAGAATTCCTTCCAGGAGCTTAAACGAAGATTATGTTCAGCACCAATCTTGACCACACCAGATTGGAATAAGCCATTCCATGTTCACGTGGATGCATCCAATTATGCTATTGGATGTGTACTTGCACAACCTACTGGTGAAGGTAATATGGATCTTCCAATTGCCTATGCCAGTAGACAATTGAATGCGGCTGAACGAAATTATACCACTACTGAACGAGAAGGATTAGGCATGGTATATGCAGTTAAAAAGTTTAGACATTATTTGCTTGCAAATAAGTTTAAATTTTTTACGGACCATCAGGCATTGTTGTACTTAGTAAACAAGCCATGCAATACAGGTAGATTAGTAAGATGGTTTCTCTTACTAATGGAATATGACTTTGAGGTTGTGGTAAGAAAAGGTAGGACTCACTTGAGATCAGATCATCTCTCTAGGCTCACATCTGGAGAAGCCCCACAAGGAGTGTCAGATGACCTTCCTGATGCTTACTTGTTTAATTTGGAAGTGGTACCGCAGTGGGCTAAGCCATTGGTACCAGTATTGACATACGGGCCCAACCATCCAGTGGTAAACACACGGAATAGAGAGATCGTAAAAGCCCAAAAGTATCACATCATGGCAGGAAGCATGTACAAGCACACAGATCAAGGGATCTTGGCTTGCTGCGTAGAAGAGGATGAGTACTCTAAATGGTTGCAATTAGCACATGTAGGTGCACTAGAGCAACACCATTCAAAGCAACGAACTTTACAGACCCTAAAGAGATTCGGAGTGCATTGGCCAACTATGGAAGCGGAGGTCCAAAAGTTGTGCAAGGAATGCCCAATCTGTTGCACTAAGCCACCTGTGGAACACGCCACTCTTTATCAAGTATCTATTGTGCCAGAATGGAGTGAACCACTAGTATCCTTCCTAAAGACGAAAGCGTTCCCTCCAGACATGACTCTGGCAAGGAAAAGGAGTTTAGAACAGGAAGCCTTGGATTACTCACTCATTGGTGATAATCTATACAAACGCGGTAAGGATGGTTACCTGAGACTGTGTGTCCATGAGAGTGAATATCTTAAGATCTTGGAAACTGCTCACCAAGGTGTAGCAGGAGGACACTTTGGACCAGATCGGGTGATCAAGGCGATACTATTTGCGGGCTTCTGGTGGCCTACCCTTCACATGGATGCACATACCTATGTGAAACGGTGTGATGTCTGTCAGAGGACTCAGTATCCTATACGCAAAGATGAGATGCCACTGAAACCTATGATGGGTGGACGTGCATTCTCTAAGTGGGGAATAGACTTCGTAGGTCCTATTAATCCCCCAGCTAAGGGTTCTCATGCGGAATACATCATTGTGGCAACAGATTATCTCACCAAGTGGGTAGAGGTAAAGGCTACAACCAAGAACGATGCTCAAACAACTGCCAAATTCTTGTTTGAGAATGTATTCACGAGATATGGACTACCTATAGAGCTTGTAAGTGATAGAGGCACTCATTTCTTGAATGAAGTAATTGAAAATCTACTCCAAGAATTCTTGGTAATACACAAGAAGTCTGCCCCTTATCACCCTCAAGCTAATGGACAAGCTGAGAGCACTAATAAGATTTTATGCAATGTATTGACGAAATTAGTGAACACTAAACGCTCTGATTGGGACAAACAGCTACACCATGCTGTTTGGGCATACCGAGTTGCCTACAAAACGGTACTCCAAGCCACTCCCTTTCAGATGGTATTCGGTCAAAATGCTGTGCTACCCTTGGATTTCCTGATTCCTACGTTGAAAGTAGCACAAGAGCACGAATGGACAGGTCACGAACTCTCCTCTAGGATCTTTGACCTTGAACGATTAAGGGAAACAAGACTAAGAGCCGCTGTAGGAATATATGCAGCCAAGAAGAGACAGAAGGCATATTTCGATGCCCATGTGAAGGATAAAGGCTTGAAAGCAGGCGATCTAGTCCTAGTCTATACACTCAAACAACACGCGAGGAAGCTAGAAAAGAGAGGCTACGGACCTATGATCATCAATAGGATCTCCACAAGTGGAGCAGTACAATTGGCCACATTAGAGGGTGATGTTCTCCCAAATTATATTAGCAGTTGCAGAGTCAAGTTGTATCAGGAACCCCTCACGGAGGAAATGCTTAGCCGACTCAACACTGCTAAGAAACGCAAAGAGGAAGAAAAGCGAGTGCGAGAAGAAGCTCAAGCAGAAGCTTTAGAACGCATTAGAAGGATGAAATTACGTAGGCAAGGTAGAGAGCAGCCTAGGACAAATGACTATGCAGATCAAGGATATCATATGGCAATGTGTGCAGTCGCAGGAACCAGCTCACCTAGGATAACTGATCGACGTCCTTTCGTAACCCTAGATATAGGACAAGGAAAAAGTGCAAGGACTGTAAGAGCCTTGATTGACTCAGGTGCAGCCACTAGTGCTGTTAGAATGTCTTACTGTCAAGAGTTACAGTTAACTGTCAATCCTGTGGAAGCATATCTTATAGGATTGGGAGGCGTGGAGACCCCTTGTATGGGCGAGGTGGAACTTCCCCTCTACATTCATGATGAGGCAATGACAGTTAAAGTGCTAGTGTGTCAAGATGAGGATCTCACTGAACCTCTTGTCTTGGGTCAAGACTGGATCTATGACCAAGCAGTCAACTTAAACCTAAGAAGTGGACTTCTTCAGGTATGGGTCAATCATAGTCGAATTACAATAGAGTTGGATAAGGGAGCACTCAAGGAACTAGAAAAGGCACAGACTCCTGGTCCCTCCAGGGGTGCACATGAAGTTGACCATGCTGTTCTTGTCCAAAACTATGTGTTGCAGAGGAAGGATATTCGCAAAAAAGGAGTCCGGGATGCAAAGGAACTCCCTTCTTTTCCAAAGGCCAGAAGAAGGCAACAACCCAAGGTGGATCACAGGCTGAAGAAGCAGAGTACTACCTATGTCAGGGATCCAAAGTACCTGCGCAGCAAAATGTCCCAGCAAGTGAAACAAGTGTGGGTGCGGAAAGGCGAACACCCGGTTGCACTCAAGCCAACCACACGAGCAAAGCCTCTTATTAGTAACCAACAACACGACACTAATAAGAAGTCTTTCGAAAATTCTTCTACTAACGTGAAATCTATTTGGGTGCCCAAGAAGTCGATGAAGGCAAGCCCACAATCAAGACAAATTTGGGTGCCTAAGGCTTGCTTGATGGCACAAGTAGCTACGCTGAGGCCACAACCTAAACAGCATAACGCAGCTACGCATACTGCCAGTATTCACTCGTTCTCAACTCTCAAGAACACACCAAGACCCAAGAGCGTGCATGTAATCACTTGTAAATGGGTCCCAAAAAGGCCTTGTTTTCAAACCACGACACCGAGAAAGCTCTGTAGAGACTCTCCGAAACCGAAGGCAAAGCCCACTCACTGCATTTGGCGGCCTAGGGCCTGTAATAAACCCCCGACCCCAATTTGTAAATTCATACCCACTTACTAACTGCAGTAGTCTCCTAGGACAACACAAACACTAACTACACACACTGTCTTCATGCACTTACTAACCACTAACTCACCATTCACCTCATGTTAATGTTGTAACGGGGACAACAACGGATTTATTCTGTCCATTACGATGTTAACACTTGGTTCTATATTCTCACAGAACCAACCAGCGAACAGGGCCATGGCAGAAGCAGGTACCAGTTCTCAAGCCGGATCTGGTGCCCAGATTGTGGACATAGAAACACTTCTCCTTGAGCCACGTCTCACCGCAAGACCGCAAGAGCTTCAAGCCGTGCATGTGCTCCCCATTCAGGATCCTCCTCAAGGGCACACTTCTCAAGTAGGTAAGCATGCACATTGGTTCAGTGATGTTGCTGGACCACTGGGCGATGGGACCTATTTCTGGGAAGCAGAATTGGAATTCAATGGCAAATGGGGTCGATACCACTTTTTCACACGCGAGTTTGAAAGATATCAAAATGCCGAAGTAATGAGATCAGTTTGGATCAAAGCGGGGGTGGACAGTTATTTCAGGACTCACTTACCAAAGCCGGATTTTTTACGATGTTCATATCTGATCAGTACCATCACGCCAAGCAGGGCCAAAGGAGGCGACAGCACCTTTGTGTTGCCATCACTGCTGCCGGGTAATGAGCTTAAAAGATTCAAGTTGACCCTCAATCTGGTAAGAGAAGCATTGGGCATGTATGGCATGCACATCCCAACAGAAAAGGAAACCATGGTTCCAGGTCGAATGAAGCACAAAGATCTTAATAAGTTGAAGGACATGGTAGCGATGACACCTACCATTGCGCTTCACCTGCGAACCATCATGCAACATTTTGCTTTTCCTGCCCAAGAACGATTCACAATGCCTCCGAAGAAAATATGGTTCAGCTTGTATCTAGCAGAGACAGAAAGCCTGCCCATCAATGTGCCACACTGGATCATAGATCAGATCCACCTAGCCCATCAAAGGTGGAACAAGAAACAGAAGAATGTGCTCCACGGGTGTTGTGCTCTGACCAGAATAATCTATAGATGCTTGGCTTATGACGTGCCTGTTCAGCGGGCACTCGTATGGTCCCGAGTCCAAGAATTCCAGAGAAGACTATCAGCAGCAGGTCCCCCATCAAAGAAGATGAGGGGGGGAGTCCAACTACCCTGTGCTCAACCAAGGGGAGCTACCACTACACCAGAAATCACCCCTCCCCAGACACGACGAGTTAGGCCATTCACAATCCGGCTACCAAGACCAAGCACAGAGGGGCCTAATCTGGTGTTTCCACCCATTCCATCAGATTTGGAATTTCCACAGGGATTTACTCTTGAGGACCTCACGGATGAAGAAATTGCCAGATTAATCTATGACTCTAACCTCGAAGCTGAAGCAGCGCGAGCTCAGGAACCACAACCCCAAACAACATCGGCCCCCACCCAACCACAAGTTGTAGAAGTCGATGTAGATGAACAAGAGGCAAGAGGAGACGAAGAAGAATCCGACGAAGAACAACATCAAGAATATGACGAACTCTCCGAGTTAGCAAGTGCCCCAGCATATTCGGCACAAATCAAGAGACTATATCGAACCATGCGACTGGTTCAGGAACAGCATCAGATGTCTCTAGAACAGGGCAAAAGACTCATGAACGACTTGCTAGCTGAGGAAGGTGTGGACGAGTTGTTCATTGAGTCCATGAACCTTCATGCCGACACCGTAGGACTGGACGAGGCCATTCATGAGGCAGTGGCCTACATTCACAGGTTTGAGAAAAGGGTTCCCGTTCGTCCCAGGAGGTCCGGGAAGCAAATTCACATCAATACATCAGCACCAGGCGAGGCAGCGCAAGCAGAAGAATATCAGGAAGCACCGTTGTCCCCACCATCCCCACCTCACACTACACAATTCACTCCACCACAGGACACTGGCACTACCACATCCACTACCACTACCATTGTCATGGGCATCCCACTCTCCCCGGGAATCCAATTCGGGGGAGTCACCATGCCCACCTTCACCACCCTGTTCACCGATGTCACATCCACTCCACCCACGATTCCCATCTACACCGCCACTCAAACAGTTGACACGATGGAAACATCACCTGCCACAGCACCACTCCCTCCCCCCATGCCACCTTCACCACCCATACCCCCTCCCCCCACATCTCCACGTACATCCACATCATTCACCTCTCCCATTCCCGCCCCCATTCCCCCTGCATCTTCACCCCTCCCAGCATTATTTAATGTAAATAACATATTTTTAGCATTAAACCAATGTGTATACCAGCTCCAGAATGAGTACAAAGCTCTGGACAACCGGTATCAGCAACTGGAAACGCACCATCAAAACTTACAAAGACAATTTCACATTCTACAAACAGAAAATGCAGAACTGAATCAACGCTACACGACGCTTGAGCAGGCTCACCAAACATTATTGGAAGCACCTCAACCATCGACAGAATCAGGTGTCAAACAACTAGAAGCTTTGCTCGAGGTATACCAAGCCGATAATCTCAAAGTCCGGCGTAACCTGGCACTTCTCAGAAAACACATGGCGGCCGCCCTTGAGGAAAACAAGAGACTGCAGCAGCAAAATGAAGCAAATCTAGAAGCAGCAATGGAAGGCTCTCCACACGAAATTGATCCAGAGCAGTTTAAAGCTATGCCCTCAGAGACAATGAAGACCATCTTGGACAGCTATGCAGATCTATTAGAAGCTCATGATGACTTGGAAAGGGAACGTGATGCGCTGCGCAATCAACTCCAAGAGCAACAGACAACACCCAAAGTCACAGAAACGACCACGACTTCAGAGGAAGTCAAGGCATTGAAAGAGCAGGTGGCCGAATTACAGGCAAGATTACTCACACATGAAAGGCAACCCTCTCCAGTTGTCGAACCAGAACCCGAGGATTTGGTACCCATCGAGGTAGATGAGACGTATGAGGAACCTTACGTTCCTATGCCAATGCCAGGTGGTGAGCAAACCGCAGAAGGAATGGATACATTAGAAATCGAAGTACCTGAGTGGCTCCAAACACTAGAGAAAACGGCATCAACTCATGAAGATCGAGTGGCAGTTCAAATCCAATCTATGGCAAAGATAGAGGACACCATTATTAAATCAGAATACTTCCGCAGCATGTCCCACCATAGATGGATCGGAACCAATGATGATCAATACGTGCCATATTGTATACTCCTGGCGGACTACAATGCAGAAATCCAACATAGATGTGGCAAACCTCCAACGTTTGCTACACAATTTGGGCCAGATGATATCCCAGAGAGCGCCAAAAAAGGATCCATTCATCAACCCACTTGGAGGATCCGACTCCTCGAAACCTACCCGGAGATGGTTCGCACCTGGACGAATATGCCTCTTTTTATTAAATATAACCCTTGTTATGTTCCAGTACTCCGCAGACGCACATGGCCAGAGTTTACCATTGCAGTCAAGAATATCAAGGGATGCGCCAAATGGTTAAACTACGTCTATCTAGCACCCCCTCAAGGGCCTCCCACTGTCAATTACATGATTTCCACTATACGGCACTGGAGCATCCGATTAAGGAATACCCCTGATGTAATGGCCCAGATGTGCATGAAAATTTTTGAGTTAATGCTCATTACATTCAGGACATTCAAGAATATCAAGGACCCACACTTCTCAGGCGTCGAATTCCTTACAGGAAACCAAGATTTAGTTTATGACATGAGCACCACTCCTTCCATAGAGGTGATATACGCTTGGCACGCCAGAATAAAATACCTCCCAGCCTGCTTTAAACAAACATTCGAAGAGATGTTCATAACAGGGTTCTGGGAATACCACTCAGAAATATTTGTACCCAGACCCTCACATCTCCTCCATTTATTTGCTGTGGAGCGAACCATTCACTCAGAGCAGTTACGGGTGCCACATCCAGATGTCCCAGGGCCAGTCAATTGGGATGCATTGCTGACAGATCTAGCAAGGGGACTCAGATTAGAAGAACACCACCTCGCCGCCGATGTTGTACAATACTACGTCCAAAAAGCAGCTAGACAAGGGTCTGTCAGGGGCGACAGACGCGAGAGTGGGGGGGGTGTTGGCAGTAGCCTTGGTACACCAGGACTTACAAGACGTGAAAGTCAAAGAAGGGAGTCAGAGCGAAGGGACAGCACAAGCAAACAGAGCAGTCAAAGAAGATCTGGCAAGTAGGCCAATATTTTTTCAAGACATTAATGCAAATCAAGAGATGGACATGCAGGGAGGAAGAGCAAGTAGGGAGCTCGAAGATATGTATGGCAGATCACTAGAAGAAATCCCTACAACAATAGTGATTTTTATCACTAACAATCATTTGTAAATATCATTTCACATTTTTGTAGCTCCATTTTGTGCAAGCCAAGGAGTCCTTGAGCTTGAGGAGCCTTAGAAGTAGTTGCATACCAATTTTCGTATTTTTTAGATCTCGTTTGAGCCCCCAAATAAGCCCTGGAACCTAATTTTTAACTAGGCCGGACACTAGGTCTGGACAGGGCCAAAAGCTAGTCAAAAACTATAAAAAGAGCTAGAGAGCTCATTTTTGAGGGTAGATTGTAATTGAAACGAACTTGTAAGAGCATTTTGAATGTAATCTAAAAACTCCATTGATTCTCACTCTTTGTCTTGCCGTGTGTGCGCGTGTGTGTGTATGTGTGTGCATGCTAGTGTGCTTCTCACTCACGCACTTGTGCCGCCACTTGCTCGAGGTCTTCATACCATCCTCACGTCTTCCCGGATTGACATTAAAGGAGGTGCTACTCATCATTGAGCTACAGTGGCTTACAACCACTCATACCAAACCTGTATAGCACATCCAACAAGTATTTTCTTTGAATCCAGAAGATGCCATTGTGTGCATAGATTACCTCTATTCCCAAGAAGTACTTTAGTGTTCCAAGATCAGATATCTTAACTCCTTTCCTAGCTTTGATTTTATATCTTTAATACCTACAATATCACTTCTTGTGATGATCAAATCGTCCACATAGATGCATATGTATACCGTCTTGTCTCCTTGCTTCTTCATGTAAAAAGATGGATCTGCAACACTTTCTTTGTATCCACAACTTGATAAATAATCCACTAACCTTTGATTCTAGGCCCTTGGGGCTTGCTTTAGTCCATATAATGCTTTCCTTAGCTTGCAAACATGATTTGGGTACCTCATACTAGCAAATCCTTGAGGTTGGCTCATGTAGACTACTTCTTCAAGCTTTCCATTGAGGAAGGCATTCTTCACATCCAACTGATATAAGCTCCATTTCCTTGATGTGGCCACTGCAATCAAAGTCCTAATTGTTGGCATCTTGGCTACGGGGCTGAAAGATTCATCATTATCTATCCCGTAGCTTTGGGAGAAGCCTTTCGCCACCAACCTTGCTTTGTACCTAGCAATGGAACCATCTGAATTTCTTTTAATTTTGTAAACCCACTTATTACCTATCACCTTCATGCCTTCTTGAGCTGGTACCAAGCTCCAAGTATGGTTCTCATCAAGTGCTTTGAGCTCTTCCTTCATTGCCTCTTGCCATTCCTTGCAATCCTTAGCTTCTTCATAACTAGTTGGTTCTTTGTCCTTGATTACCTGAGTCATGTATGCATAATGCTTTGCAATGAAATTATCATATGTTAACCTTTGTACTGGATATCTTACTCTTGAAGACCTTCTTTCACTTCCTTTGGGTGTGGTTGCCATCTTCTTTCTTTGTTTTGCCACTCCTGGAGTTTGAATTTCTTCTATCTCTTCATCTTCCAACATGCTCTCGTCCACATAGCTTCCTTCTTCAACTGAAATCTTCTCTTTGCCTTTGACTTTGCTTTCTTCAGAGCTGTTCTCTCTTTCCCTAAGCCTTCCACTCCATGGTGAGGGTGTCCTTGTGTTGCATGAGTTGCTTGGACCACTTAAATCCCTGCTTTCTTGAACTCTATCATCATTCTTCAAGTCTGTCTCACCTATGTCTTCAACCTGCAATGGACTCGTGCATGCATACCAAGGCTTCAACTCATCAAAGACAACATCCCTACTTACCTTTGTTGGAGAAACAATCACTAATTAGACATATATTTAAAGGTCAAATCTTAGAAAGAAAACCCCATGCCTATGTGAAGGGACAAATTCACAAGTGTATCATACTTGTAAAGTTAGTTCACTTTAGTTCTAGAAGTTTTTTAAAAATCACGGGAATGAGAAAACCTATATAAGTTAGTTAGTATTAACTGACGCGGAGAGAAGAAGAAGGAGGAAGACAATGAGAAAGTGAGAAGAACTCATTTTTGTATGACTGTGTATAGTCGGGATTCTCTGAGTGAGAAAGCATCTGTAAAACTTCTGAGTTTTTTATAGTTATGAGAAGAACTGAGTAAAGTTTTGTGTATGAGCCTCTCTCCATCATCTTCATGATTACCTACTGTGTGATGAGTTACAAAGATCAAGTTTTCCAAGCAACTCGATGCCTGGCATCGAATCTCTGTTGATAAGTCATATTTTCATTTATATTTTTCATCCAGTACTGAAGTGTTTGAAAACATGATGTTGTTGGAGCAACTTGATGCCTGGCATCGAATTCCAGTTGATAAGTCATGTTCTAAGTGTGCATGAAATCACCTATAGTTTTGGTGTCCAAAAGGTCAAGACTTTATGCGGGAAGTCGATGCCCGGCATCGAATCCCTGCTGAAAAGTGGCCAAAAACATCCCAAGTCGATGCCCGGCATCGAATTCTCGTTGCAAGTCGATGCTAGGCATCGAATTCTAATTTTAAACAGGCGCTCTTACTAAAACAGGCAAGTTTTCCAGTTTTGGAAGGTCATACATGGTCATCTTGTGAGGGCCATAACTTGAGTTCTAGAGCTCCGTTTGATGCATATGATAGCTTGTTGGAAAGCTCTACTCTTCTAGTTTCAGCCTATAAAGTTTCATCAAGAAATAATACTTGAGCTAGGAGAAATTAGCAAAATACTGAAGGTATGTCATTTCAGTGACTAGGAATTTCTGTAGAAGCAAAGTTCTCACTTTAGGCTATCATTTCTCAAAGTTTGGAGTGGCAATGAGTTAATGGTGACCATAGAGGTGTTCTAGTGTCACCTTAATTCATTTCTTGTGGTGTTTCATACATCAACAAGTGGTATCAGAGCAGAAAGATTCTCGAGAGCAGAAGATGACAAAGGTACGAGAAGTTTTGTAAAGTTTTCTGTAAAGTTTGAAAGGTGAAGCATTTGAAGACACAAGGCATCAAAAGGCTACTTCAAAAGTATCCTCATACACAAAGAACTTCAAAAGGTATTATCTTTTATCCTTTAAGCTCAAAGGTTGCAACAGAAGGAAAGAACTATGGCAGATCATATCTCCATTGACAAACTGGACAGAGATAATTACCCCGCATGGGTAATGAGAATGGAAGCCTTACTTATGAGTAAGGATCTCATGATATATGTTACAGGTGAAGAAGAGAAGCCAGTATTTGAAGATGAAAGCCGACCAAAGAAAGAGGAACTTGATGCTTTAAAGCATTGGCAGAAGAAGGATGCAAGTGCAAAAGCCTACATCTACAATACAATCTCAGATCATTTGCTACCACACATCAGAGGATTGGAATCATCAGAAGATATATGGAATGCATTGGAATATCATTTCCAAAGCACTACTAAAGCACGGAAAGCAAGTCTATGGTCAGAGTTTACAACATTCAAGAAGAAGCCAAGTCAAACCATTAGTGATTATGTCACTAAGATGAAGGATCTAGCAGATAGTCTTGGATCCATAGATGAAGATGTTGAAGATCACAGATTGATTGCTCAACTACTTGCAGGCTTGAGAGGGGATGAAAGGTGGAAACCTTTTGTCTTATCAACAGAACTTTCATTAAATCATTATGTTCCAGATTTGAACCAGTTGCTTGGTTTGATGCTCACATATGAGCAAGACTTGAAGGGAGATGGAGATAAAGGTCAAAGTTCTGCAATGTACATGAAGAATAAGAAGAAAGGAGATAAAGGTAAAGCAAAGGATGAAGAGGAGTCTAATTCTCAAGCTTATTATGCAAGAGGTAAAGGCACTGGCAGAGGAAGAGCAAGAGGTTTTGGAAGAGGAAGAGGTAATCAAAATAACAACAAAAAGGCTTGCTGGATCTGTGGATTGAGTAATCATTTGGCTCATGACTGTTGGCACAACCAACAAGGATCAAACCAGAATCAAAACAACAATAGCAGAGGTCGAGGTGGAAGATATCAAAGTAATTTTCAAAGAGGTAGACAAAGTCAAAGAGGAGGCTATGGTAGAGGTGGAGGAAGAAGTTGGGGACAGAATCAATCCTACAACACCACCTACTACAACTATGCAAATGACACACAGAATGAAAGTCATACATCATTGATGATGAATTCAATCAGCACATCAGACAAAGAAGATCTAAAGGTATTTTACATTGACTCTGGATGTTCTAATCATTTGTCAGGAAACATAGAATTGATGTCAGATTTGGAAAAAGGCATTTCTAGTCACACAGTTCAAACTGGTGATAATACAAGACATAGTGTACATTCAATTGGAAAAGTGAAATGCAAGAGTGGAGCAGATTTGCTAACCAATGTTTTGTATGTTCCTACAATACCTAAAAACTTGATTAGTGTGGGACAGATAGTTGAAAAAGGTTTTCAAGTCAGGTTTACAAATGAAGGAGTATTTGTGGAAGATCCAGAGAATGGATATAATCAGATTGTCTCTGGTAAGAAAGAAGGTAGAATCTTTACTTTAAGAGTGCAAGGGAACATTGGTCAAGCTTTGCTCACACATGGTGAAGCAGTGATTACAGAACTTGATCTCTGGCATAAGAGATTAGGTCATTTCAATGAAAGAGGAATTAAAGCTATGGTTGCTAATCAGTCTGTACTAGGATTACCAAATGTGCAAAGTCAACATATGGTTTATAAATGTGAAGCATGTCAAATGGGTAAAGCACACAGGTTACCATTTCAAAAGAAAGGATTCAAACATGATGGAGTACTTGAGCTCATTCATACAGATGTATGGGGACCAACAAAAGAAGGATCTATCAGTGGCTCAAGGTATTATGTTCTTTTTATTGATGATGCTACAAGATGGATAACATTATATGTTTTGAAGGAAAGATTAGAAGTGTTTGGAGCTTTCAAGCATTTTCATGCATATGCAGAGAGAGTCACAGGTCAAAAGCTTAAGAGACTGAGGTCTGATGGAGGGGGAGAATACTTCTCCCAAGAGTTCAATGATTATCTTTGGAATGCAGGTATTAAGAGAGAAATAACTTGCAGGTATACACCACAACAAAATGGTGTAGCAGAAAGAAGGAACAGGACTTTGGTTGAGTTTGCTAGAGCTATGCTAAAGGAGAAGAACTGTCCAAATTATCTTTGGGCTGAGGCTGTAAATACAGCTACATATCTTGTGAATAGATTACCATGTGCAGCTCTGAATGGAATGACTCCATATGAAGCTTGGTGGGGTAAGAAACCAACACTAGATCATTGTAGAGTGTTTGGATCAATTGCATATGCTTATGTGCCATCACAACTTAGGCATAAACTTGAACCAAAGGCAGAAAAATATGTGTTCATTAGTTATGATGAAAAGCAGATGGGTTACAGATTGTGGAATCCTCTAACCAAACAATTTATTGTTTCTAGAGATGTTACATTTGATGAACAGAAAAGTTGGTATGCAGATCAAAGTCATAGAGCTGAAGAATTTGAAGAAGAGGTAAGAAGATGTGAGAAAGGAAAATCAATTGTGCAGGTGAATAGAGATGAAGACTATATGCAAGCAAGTACATCCAGAAGTGGATTAACAAGAATGAATGAAGAAGCTCCTATATTTGATGAAGAGGTGTATCCAGAAACTTATGAAGAATGTGAACCAAGAAGGTCAAGCAGGACAAGGAGACAACCAGAAAGGTATTCTTATGATACTTCTTACATAACTCAGAAGAACTATGCATATATGGTCAAAGATGATGAAGAACCTCAGAACTATGATGAAGCTAAAGGTAAAAAGCAATGGGAAGAAGCAATGAAGGAAGAGTTCAATGCACTGGAGGAGAACAAGACATGGGAACTTGTTCCTAAACCAAATGGTAAGAAAGTAATTGGAAATAAATGGGTTTATAAAGTGAAGAAGCTTGCAGATGGAAGTATAGCCAGATACAAAGCTAGATTGGTGGTGAAAGGCTATGCCCAGACCTATGGCATAGATTATGATGAGACATTCAGTCCCGTAGCTAAGATGTCAACTATAAGGACAATCATTGCTATTGCAGCTTCAAAAGGATGGACTCTAAGTCAATTGGATATAAAAAATGCATTCTTGAATGGATACATATCAGATGAGGTATACATGGAACAACCTCAAGGGTTTATAGATTCCAGGTATCCAAATTTTGTTTGCAGGTTGAGAAGAGCATTGTATGGATTGAAGCAAGCTCCAAGAGCTTGGAACTATAGACTGGTGAAGTATCTCAATGATCTTGGATATCAAAGTTCAAAAGCAGATTCAAGTCTACTTATCAAAAGAACAGAGGAAGGTACAATCTACATTTGTATTTATGTAGATGACATTATAATCACAGGTACTTCAGATGAAGGAATCAAGGAGGTAAAGAGATTACTTGAGAAAGAGTTTAAGATCAGTGACCTAGGAAAGTTATCATACTTTCTTGGAATGGAAGTTACCTATACAGATCATGGCATATATGTATCACAAGAAAGGTATCTTCTGAACTTGTTGAAGAAGTTTGATATGGAAAATTGCAGAGAAGCTTCAACTCCACTTGAAGTTAATCACAAGCTCAGTAAATATGATGGTGCAGACTACAAAGATATGAGGAAGTATCAATCTCTTGTGGGTAGTTTGATTTATGCTACACTAACAAGACCTGACCTTAGTTATGCAGTGGGAGTTTTGTCACAATTCATGCATTGTCCAAAGGACCCACATTGGATTGCAGGTCAAAGAGTTCTCAGATATATCAAAGGAACTATAAAGGAAGGATTATATTATCCTTTTACATCAGATTTGAAGTTGAGAGCCTATAGTGATTCAGATTGGGCAGGTAACCAGGATGACAGAAGATCAACTCATGGTTACATGATATACATTGGTGATAAGCTTGTAAGTTGGTGTTCAAAGAAACAACATACAGTAGCATTATCATCAACTGAAGCAGAGTACAAAGGACTTGTGGAAGCAGCTAAGGAAATCATATGGATGCAGACATTGTTCAAGAGCTTAGGCATTGATCAAGGTACACCTACAATACATGGAGATAATATGAGTTCACTTTCTCTTGCAGCAAATCCAGTATTTCATGCAAGGACAAAGCACATAGAGATACAGTATCATTTTCTCAGAGAAAAGGTAATGGAGAAGGAGATTGAAGTGGAATACATTTCTACTAAAGATCAGTTAGCAGACATAATGACAAAGAGCTTGGATGGTGTGAAGACCAGCGAATTCAAAAGCATGGCAGGAGTAAAAGAAAAGAAGATGATATGAAGAAACAGGGAATGTCAATTAGTGATTGAGGGGGAGCTGTTGGAGAAACAATCACTAATTAGACATATATTTGAAGGTCAAATCTTAGAAAGAAAACCCCATGCCTATGTGAAGGGACAAATTCACAAGTGTATCATACTTGTAAAGTTAGTTCACTTTAGTTCTAGAAGTTTTTTAAAAATCACGGGAATGAGAAAACCTATATAAGTTAGTTAGTATTAACTGACGCGGAGAGAAGAAGAAGGAGGAAGACAATGAGAAAGTGAGAAGAACTCATTTTTGTATGACTGTGTATAGTCGGGATTCTCTGAGTGAGAAAGCATCTGTAAAACTTCTGAGTTTTTTATAGTTATGAGAAGAACTGAGTAAAGTTCTGTGTATGAGCCTCTCTCCATCATCTTCATGATTACCTACTGTGTGATGAGTTACAAAGATCAAGTTTTCCAAGCAACTCGATGCCTGGCATCGAATCTCTGTTGATAAGTCATATTTTCATTTATATTTTTCATCCAGTACTGAAGTGTTTGAAAACATGATGTTGTTGGAGCAACTCGATGCCTGGCATCGAATTCCAGTTGATAAGTCATGTTCTAAGTGTGCATGAAATCACCTATAGTTTTGGTGTCCAAAAGGTCAAGACTTTATGCGGAAAGTCGATGCCCGGCATCGAATCCCTGCTGAAAAGTGGCCAAAAACATCCCAAGTCGATGCCCGGCATCGAATTCTCGTTGCAAGTCGATGCTAGGCATCGAATTCTAATTTTAAACAGGCGCTCTTACTAAAACAGGCAAGTTTTCCAGTTTTGGAAGGTCATACATGGTCATCTTGTGAGGGCCATAACTTGAGTTCTAGAGCTCCGTTTGATGCATATGATAGCTTGTTGGAAAGCTCTACTCTTCTAGTTTCAGCCTATAAAGTTTCATCAAGAAATAATACTTGAGCTAGGAGAAATTAGCAAAATACTGAAGGTATGTCATTTCAGTGACTAGGAATTTCTGTAGAAGCAAAGTTCTCACTTTAGGCTATCATTTCTCAAAGTTTGGAGTGGCAATGAGTTAATGGTGACCATAGAGGTGTTCTAGTGTCACCTTAATTCATTTCTTGTGGTGTTTCATACATCAACAACCTTCAGCTCCTTGGTGATGGGATTATAGCATTTATACCCCTTTTGTTCCATAGAATATCCCAAAAAAATACATCTTTCAGATTTGGCATCTAACTTTGACCTCAACTCTTGAGGTACATGTACATAGCATATACAACCAAAGACTCTAAGATGTGAAATGCAAGGTTTTCTTCCACTCCATGCTTCCTCAGGGGTTAGATGATGTATACCTGATGTAGGACATCTATTCATGATGTATGTGGCTGTATATGTAGCCTCTCCCCAATAACAATGCGGCATATTCATTTCGTTGAGCATACACCTTGCTACCTCTACTATGTGTGTGTTCTTTCTCTCTACTACCCCATTTTGTTGAGGGGTATACCTGCATGTAAATTGTCTTTTGATGCCATTGACCTACAAAAATTCAGAAAATTCATGGCAAAAATACTCTTCCCCCTCCATCGGATCTCAAAGTTCTGATAAACTTGCCAGATTCCTTCTCCACCTGTGCTTTGAATTTCTTGAAGTAGTGGAACACATCTGATTTGTTTCTAATGCAATACAACCACACTTTCCTTGAAAAGTCATCAATAAAGGTTACAAAATACCTATTTGCAGCAAGGGATGCTTCTCTTGTTGGACCCCAAACATCCGTGTGAATGAGGTCTAAAACATTTGCACTTACATAGGTACTCTTCTTGAAGGGTAGCCTTGATTGTTTTCCTTGTTGGCAAGCTACACAAATTTCATGCAACATTTTAGATGTAAAATTTGGTAGGCCTCTTACCAAGCTCCTCCTTTGCATGTCCCTGAGCTTTTGTAGGTTGATGTGACCTATTCGTTTGTTCCATAGATCCAAATCTGCTATCCTCTTATCTCCATATGTGACATACATTGAATGGTGTGGCTGATTTATGTCCATTGTGAACATTCTCCCTTGCTTCTTTCCTTTTGCTATGAGCTTGAAACCTGCCCTTGGATCCTCAACAAAACATCCTCTTCCATTGAACCTAACTTGACAGCCTTTTTCTACCATTTGGCCTACCGAAATCAAGTTTTTGGTAATAGTAGGGACATGTAATACCTCTGATAAGCACTTTGCTCTTTGATTTCCTTCCAAACTGATATCTCCCACATGTTGAATGGTATGCTCTGAGTGATCACCTGTTTCCACATGCCCATGATGCTTTGGGACCTGCAAATTACTAAAAAGATCCTTTCGACATGACATATGATTGCTACATCCACTGTCTACATACCATACATCTTCACTAGCTTGAGTTGTTTCTTCACCATACCTCATGGCAAGTAAATAATCATTCCCTTGGCTGGATGATGTGTTTGCATAATTACCTTGCCCTCTATAATTGTTGTTTTTTCTTTCATTCCCTTGTCTTTGAGCTCTATGATAGCATTCATTTGCAAAATGACCGGGCTTACCACATACAAAGCATCCATTTGAAGTGGCTTGTCCTCTCCCACCAAATCTTGCACCTCTTCCTCTATTTGTGGCTCTTCCACCTCTTTGACCTGCATTTTCTTGTTGTCCTTGACCTCCTTGGTTGGTTTGATATCTTCCTCTTCCTCTTGTAGCACCGGTGTCTTCCTCTTCCTCTACCTGCATACAACAATTGCCCTTGGCTATCCTTGGCATTATGACCACCAAGGTTCATCTCCTCTGTCACCATGAGAGTGATTAGTTGATCAAAATCAGGAAGAGAGTCCCTTACATACACTGAAGTTGTGAAAGCCCTCCATTTTTCATCATCCCTAAGTCCATTTAGGGTGTGGGCGACAAGATCGTCATCATCTAGGGCACAACCGATTGACCCTAGTGCATCTGCAAGTTCTTTAACCTTTAATATGTAATAATTAGCACCTTGAGAGGGGCTTTTCCTAAGATTATTTAGCTCATTCTTGAGCTGAATTTTTCTAGCTTTTTTGGAGGTTGAGTACAATCTCTCCAAGCACTCCCACACCTTCTTCGATGTATCCAAATCTTGAAATTGCCCTACCATAGAGTTGCTAATATGCTGAGATAAAATGAAAATGACCCTTTTGTCCCTTTCATCCCACTCTCTTACTGTTATTCTCTGCTCATTGGTTGGATTTACCTCATCTATGTAGGGTTTTGGCTCTCCACCACTCACAAGTCCCCACAAACCTTTCCCCATCAAAAAATTGCTTATTCTAAATCGCCACGGTTGGTAGTTTCCTTTTTCGAGCTTCTCAATCTGAGCATTGAGATCCGCCATGGTGCCTCCTATCTCTTTTGAACCTCCCCCTTGATGCAATGAAGTTGAAAAGGATGGCTTTTACCTCAAAAAATAGAGCTACTCCTCTTGATGAAGCTTCGTCTTTGATTTTATGATGTATTTTCTTCCCCTTGTTGTTGACGTGCCCGTTCTTTGCTTCCTTCCTTCAAACTTTGATGAAGTCTTCACTTCACTTCAGTAGCTCCTTCTTCTCTCTTTGATACTCCTATTAGTCGGCCGCCGGATTGGGAAGATGTAACCGAATCTTGTTCGCATGAGTGAAAAAAGTAGTTACAAACAGTTTGTAAAAAGTTATATAAATCAAGAAGACGCGTAGAGACAAAAACGTGACGGATCACCAAACTGTCTGTGAAGGTGACTGAGCGGATCGTAGCTGTAGTGTCTGTTGCATAATCTCCAGTGTTTTGAGTTTCTGATTCGTCTCTTGTTTGTCTGTCGCTCTTGTTTGTCTGCCGTCGACATCTGTTCTGTTGTTAACTAGTGAGACGATTCGTGGAATCACCAGACTGTTCGTCTAGGGATTGCCTGAACACTACTGTAGCGCTATTGCCTAACTTCTGCGTACTTCACTTGTACTGTGTGTATCTGTGTTTGTCACCTATAATCTCTGTTGAGGTTGCCAGTTCCATTCACAACTAAGAGATCGTGGACTGTTGTCTGAGTAAGTTGTTTGTGAATCTCTATTGAGTTGTTGTATTAGTCCGCGCATTGTGTGTGTGCTTGGTGAAATCTGAGCAACTGTAGTAGCATTCTGGTATTCAGATCTGTACTGTGTTGTCTGTAATGTTGGAATCTATCTTCATACGGTAAAGTTAAGTGCAGTAGGGATCTTTCTAAGTTGTGCACTGAGCCTACAGTACGGTGTGGTTGAACTCTCAAGTTCTCTATGTCTACAGTGTGTCTGACTGATTAGATCCAGTCGGTAAAGGTTAACGATTACTCTTGTTCCGGCATTCCCAGTAACTTTATGTGTAGATGCAACACAACATTTTAGTGTATTCGGTACACGTGGTTGAGCTAAGACTGTGATGGTAATAGCTAAGTACGACAATCTTTGATAGATCTCTCAACATTAGTATAGTGCTGAGTGTGAGCAGCAAGTTTGGGAACTAAGTACAGGGCCTCTATCTAACAGAACCCTACCACTCCCAAGAACCCACTTAGGTGCTTAAATGTGTTTCTGACAGTTAGTCTCGCATTTAAGAAGCGTTTAACACTGGCGTCGTCTGTGGGAAGGTGGCAACAATATTGCCGTTTATCTGTCGAAAGTGTTATCAAGATTTCCATTTATCTGTGGGAAGGCGGCAACAGATCAAATTGTTGCAAACCTGTTATGGAAACGTGACTGTAAATTTTTTCGACAGTAATCGTACGTGATTAGTACAAAAGATGATACATGCCGGTTACTCGATCCGGTGAAACATATCCAAAGAACTACCAGCTTGGGGTACTTAAGTTGCTAAAAACGACTCCGGGAGGTAGAAGTACAACTAGGTCTAACTCAGTTGTCAAGAAATTAAAGAACGATAGTAGTGATTCTGGTCATATTCCGGTGGAACATGTTACGCCTCTGGTATTTCCGGTACTATTTCGGCACAGTCTGTCGAAGATATAGTAACTCCAGAATCTACCAGGACGCAGCCTGAAGTTAGTTTAACAACATTGGGTAAAGATTCAATTTTGTTTATGACTAGAAACACTTTAGCCAAAGAAATTAGCGAAGGCAAAAAAACACCTGGTTTGTGCGAAAACTCGACACATTCCGGTGATATTTCGGTAACAAGGTCACAGTTTTCCGATGACGGTTTACCATTTCTTGGTGAATCTTCAGCCCAGTCACCGCTATTGGGAGTAAGCTTCCCTACATTTGACATCAAGAAGGAAGGTAGCTTGTTTGAAACCGAGATTCGAAGCATAGTGAACAAGATTATCGAACCGAAAAGTGCACAGTCCGACGATACAGATTCCGATAGTTCAGATATTCAGCCTCGGGATACAGAAGATAATCACAATACACTCGTCATGAACGGGCAACAACAACAATAGCAGCAACAACAACAACTATGCCCACCAAGGCGGACTCCGACAGGAGTAACGTACACCAAATTTGGTGGATTCCCAGGAGATGACCCGGATGCTCATGTACGCACATTTGAGATAAGCTACGCAGTACTCAACCATCCACCTGATCCGGCGTATAAGGCTATTGTTTTCCAATTGACATTAATCAACGAAGCAGCAAGATGGCTTACAGAATATGATATTAACCATTTCAGCACCTATGAAGCAGTAAGGGATGCCTTTTTGCAGAGATTTAGGCTAAAGAAGAATCCAGCCGAAATTTTCGATTACCTGCAAAACAATAGACAGAAGATAAATCAAACTGTACAGGAGTACGCCACTCTATTCAGGACTCATTTGAGGCAGTTACCACCAACACATGCCAACCTACTGGATGACGTTATTACTCAGTGGTTTATCAATGGATTGACCCCGCAACTTAAACAAATTATGATCATACGCTGTGTAGGAGCTATGACGCTAGATGCAGTGATTGCAATGGCTCTACAGCTGGAAAACAAGGTTGGAGGATTTACAGAAGATCTGGAGTGGTTAAAAGCAAATAGAAATGTCACCGAAGACCCGACCAGACAGATGTACTGCACTACCTGCAAGAATTCAGGCCATACTAGTGCCACTTGTGCACTTAATCAGTTGTTTTGTGCTATCTGCAACACTACTGGACACACCACCAAAAACTGCGCATATAACGCCAAAGTGCAGGGAACAGCGACTGTCAATGCAATTATACAGGAACCAGGTGTTGGCATCATGTAAGAAGAAGCAAGTACGGCCATGCATGCGGATCTAGCACTAAGGCAACCTATTAAAATTTTTCCAAACCTTACATCATTATAAAAGTGATTCTCATCACTAGAAACCCTTGTAAATACCGTTTCATCTTTTTGTAGCTCCATTTTGTGCAAGCCGAGGAGTCCTCGAGCTTGGGGAGCCTTAGAAGTAGTGGCTTGCCAATTTTCATATCTTTTAGATCTCGTTTGAGCCCTCAAATAAGCCCTGGAACCTAATTTTTAACTAGGCCGGACACTAGGTCTGGACAGGGCCAAAGCTAGTCAAAAATCATAAATAGAGCTAGAAAGCTCATTTTTGGGCTAGCTTCTTGTAGTTTTGAGCTTGTATGAGAACTTGGTTATAATAGAAGTGATTCCATTGTCTTACTCTCTTTGTTCTTGCCGTGTGTGCACGTGTGTGTGTATGTGTGTGCATGTTTGTGTGCTTTTCACTCACATATTTGTGCCTTCACTTGCTCGAGGTCTTCATACCATCCTCATGTCTTCCCGGATTGACATTAAAGGAGGTGCTACTCATCACTGAGCTACACCAAATTTTGGCGCCGTTGCCGGGGATTGAGCTTTGAGGACGAGCGTGTGATGGTAAGACGTAGAGGGGACGCGTTGGAATGGTAAGTAGTAGGTAAATTTCTGATTTTTTTCCATCTCCATCTCCATCTTCATCTCCATCTTCATCCTCTTCACCACCTTATATTCCCACTTCCAAATCATTTCCCTCATTTGCTTTGTGCGAGTTTGAGAGAGAGCAAGTGTGTGTCCTTGTTTGTGTGTGTTTTTGTATGTTTCTTGCAGGTTTCAGCTCCATCATCATCTCCAGCAAGCTCAAGAGGTACGGATTTTTGTCTGCGCAAGCCCGGAGGCGTCGAGCTCGAGCTATCGCGACACTCCGAAAACTTCACCCGATCACGATTCTGAGTGCACCATGACACTGCGCATGCCTAGAGCTCCTAGGATCCCTAGACAGAACAGCAAAATTCACCATAACCCGACCTATCGCGACACCTCGAAGTATCGCGATATCCACGACTTATCGCGACACCTCGAAGTATCGCGACACACCGGAGTATCGCGACACTCCCGACCTATCGCGACACCTCAGAGTATCGTGACACACCAAACCCACTGTTGCTCAGAAGTGTTGCTCTAAGGGTGGCCCATAATTTTCCTCATGCTTTGGCATCCTTGAGCCCTCATGTAAATACCATCTTTTTGTAAATTAGGAGAGGTCCATATGAACACTCTCCTAAAACCACTTTTTGATAAATCCCTAAGCCTATGGTATTGAAGCCTTTCCTTTTTGAACAACTCCTTTTTAGGAACAAACTAAAATGCCCACATAGAATTCTCCACGCGCCCACTCTCTCTCTAGGTGGGTATCTTTTGAAATTCCCAAATCTCATGAAGATCCTCTTTTTGATTTAGCACATGTGGTCTTTTGACCACATGTTTTTATTCACATATGCCTCTCTTCTCTATATAAAGAAGAGCCTCATTTGTAAAAGGGGAGGTCCCTTGGCCATGGCCTTGGCCTCCATTTTGGTAATGGAAGAAGGTGTCATTTGGCTTCCACATTTCTCCTTGTGTGCTAGGCGATGATCCATGTGTGTGGGTTTGGCATTTGGGGTTGGCTTGTGTGTGAGCATTGCCCTCCCTTGTTCCTTTTGACGTTGGCCATGGTGCCATTGTTCATGGACGTGGGTGTGTGTGCGTTGCTTGCACTTCTTGCAACTCCTCTTGGAAGAGCCCCTCACTTCCATGTGAGGCAGTTTGGGTTGGTTACTCCCCATACTTCAACAACAATTTTGGCGCCGTTGCCGGGGATGATCGACCTTCAACCGTTGGGTTTTTCCAAGTTTGCCGTACCTACACTTGGTGGATGCACCTCATGCTTGGATTGAGTTGTGGATCCGTGTGGCCTTCGGTTGGCCTTGGGTACCTCTTCCCTTTTAATTTTTGGAGTAATTTAGATCTTTATTTCTGTTGTTTCACAAGAACATCCCCTAACCCCCTCTTCTCTCTCTCACACTTCCACATACACTCACTCAGGCATCACTCTCCCTCTCTCCTCCATTTCTTGATTTTAGTGATGACCTTGAAGAGGAGGATGGGTAATGCCCTCTCTACTCCCTTCTCTCTCTTCAGCTACAAAGACCACAAAAAAAAAAAAAAAAAAAAAAAAAAAAACAGGAGGGTTGAACTTCTAATAGATGTAAATTTCAAATTTCCACGACTCCTCTTCCTAAATTTGCAAAGAACCTTGGTCGCTCTTCCTTTCTTTTGCTTGCATTTGGAATTTTGTTGTGAGGGCGATGGGGCATCGGAGACCCTTGGTTTCTGTTTGCCCTCTCTCTCATCCTTAATGGTGGGCAGGTGGAGTCTCACAAAAGGACGCAGATGTGAGTTGTGGGCAATGGTACTGTAGGCGCCCCTATCGACGGAGGAAGCTCTTCCTTGTCTGTCCCTCTGACTCTTGCAATTCGGGGTTGAGCTCTTCGTGAGCTCCCCCTCCATGTCTCCGAACCATCTGCGTGGTAGTCAAGAACTTGGGCCTTGATCTTCCTCTTGTTTGCATTTCACCACGGATATGTTGTGCGACAGCAGGACCGCTCTTAGATCTCCATTTGAGCGCTTTATCTCCTTTTGTGGCTTTGAACTTGGGCTTCACCTGCTCCATAGCTTACGAGCATGAAATCAGGCTTGATACTTCCTCCATCCCTTGCAGCTGTGCAGACGAGCTAACTGTGGGCATCTTGCCTCGAGGTCTCTACTCATGCAGGCTCAACTTCACACCACTGAACCAACTCTGACATTCGGTTTCCATTGTTTGGCGCAGTCCAAAGACATTGACTGTTTGGCAAAGTTTTGGAGCCCTCTTACTACAATGTGGTATTATATCAGAGAACTTAACAGGAATGCGTTCAAGTTCTTATGAGGAGACATTGGAATCCCTCTGCTCATCTGCCATCGCACTACCAAAGGGAATTTGGAAACACAGAACAGTCCCGTCAGTACCACTAACGTCTTGATTTTCTGTAAAGAATGATATCTTCAAGATGTAAATGTGTTGTATGGTGCATGATTTGGAGGCTGGTGCAAGGTCCTTTGTGATGCATCCTCTAGAGGCATACTAAATCCCTTGGAGGTCTCACGGCCCGTGTTGAATTTCATGCTCCACTCTTTCCCATTGTTTCTCAGCTCCATGCTTCCCTTCTCGATGGAGCATTGGAGCTCTCGATGAATGTTGCTGCCTCCCTTCTCATTGGAGCTCTCAATGAATGTTGCTGCCTCCCTTCTCATTTAAGCTCTCAGGTCTAGATGGCCAGTTATTGCTTCCCACTCAAGGTGCTTACAATTGGTGCTTCCTTTGAGATGAAGAAATGTCTGAACGGTGAATCTCTGTGCGCATCTGCTTCATGCTGCTCATTTCATATGAATATTGTACTCTACTCTCTGCTGGGCCTGAGCATAGACCTTGGGGATGCATGTGGACGCGTGAGAAGCTCCACTTACCCCTCTTTTTGTATAAGCATTTCTTTGGCCTAATCTCCTTTATTGCATGGGTCGAGCCTTCTGACTCCCCTGTCGAGCTTGATGTTCAAGTGCTGTAGCGCGGAAACGATCAACCTGTCAGCCTTACATTGGGGGATGGAGCCCGAGCTTGAAGAATGCTCCTGAAGAAGGATAGCTTCATGCATGTGCCATCAACAAAACTCATGGAAGCACAACATGGAATCAACAGCCTACAGCAAGGTTGAGATTTGACTCTCCCAACTATCCAACTTTTGACTCAGTCTACACATGGGGTGATCCAAGTGTTGTGGAAGAAATTCAAGGGGCATCTTTTTCATCGACTGAATATGATTCATTCGAACAAATGTCAAATGGAAGTACGAAGAGGTATGTGACAGCTACCACATAAAATGATAGGGAATGATTGTTCATCAGGTAAGATACTGATGCTTCACAACAAGGGTGATGAGGTTGGGATGATGATGCTTCAAAAGCAGCTATGTCCAAAAAAAATGGCAACCGATTCTCAACAAAAGTGAGGAGTTGGGAGTGATTAGGAATTTCGAGGACATTTACAACAAGCCGGTGGATACTCAGCTGGCAGATACTCAGTTTGTAGCATGTTTTGGTGCAAGGCCATCTCAACAGACCCATCTCTGCATACCTCAAGTGCCACGGTTTTGCACATATCTAAGGAACGGGAGACAACAGGGTCATGCATCTGCTCAGCTGAATCTGTTGTGGAGTTATGATTTTCCGTCCTACCTACCTTTTGAGGCTGCCTGGTTCTAGAAGTTTCATTTTTTGTGAATATGAGCTTTGTGTTCCTTATGCATGCTGCCAGCCTGAAGAAGCTCGTGATGGCTAAGTTGCACCCTTCTTAGGAAGACTTGGACAGGGAAATGAGGTGGTAGCACACCCTGGCCATCTACCCCATGTGTTTCGAGCTCCCAAAGACTTTGAGAGGCTAGACCACAACAAAGTTGAGCTCAACGATGCCACATACAAATTGTTGACAACTGGTACCACGACCTCTATGGAATCACAGCCCAAGGATTTGTGTGACACTTGCCCGATGAAGATAAGGTCTGTGCAGCTGCTCGACAAAGTTGGGGATTATGCAGATTTAGCTCAAGCTATTTGGGGGCAAAACAACACTAAAAGCTAACAAGAATTGATGAATATCACTTGAAAATCTTCAAGCAAACTCACATATAGAAAGAAGGATGCTGCTAAGAACCTTGACCATGCGAATCTACTCAGGAAGATAACCACTCTAGTCTTTAAGGTCTCTAAAACATGGTGTGCTGCTGACAAAGGCTGAGGGTTGGAGATTCTTTCGATGCTCTGTTGCCAAAGGGGTAAGATCAGTGCTCCCCCTTGAATGTTTGCTGAAGTATTATGCTCCAATTTCCTATGTGCAGATGAGTGCAGAAATGAAGTTGCTGCCCTGGGCCGATTAAGATGTTGGAAGATGTGGAGGAGATGCTTGCTATATCTGATGTATTGTGGTTGGTCCTCTATGCCTGAAGAAGGCACTGCTGGTTGCATTAGAATCTCAGGTCTCATTTGTCCAGAGGATGTCAATACAACTATGGCTACCCTCACGGATGGAGGTGCCTAATGTTGCAACATGGTATTGGAAGATTTTCTGCATGTTTGTGCTTGTCTGGAAGAATTAGGATTCACATTCTGATGCTAACAGTCATTATCAAGTTCCATCATGTGCTTATCATTAAGAGAAATGTGCTGGTGTTAGATGTACTTGTATTATCTGTACGGGGAAGGGTTCATGGACTGGCATGCTTAAACAACAAAATTTTGTCAATAAAATCAAACTCAAGGTTTGATCTGTGTGCCATGGGAATGCTTGAACCTACACATCGAAACGATGGTTTACATATTACTATAAGTATCTGTCAAGGATAACACCCATGTGCTCCTATCAGTCAAGGAAGGTGGATGATCAGTATGAGCAGATGATTGAAGGATCTCAGTGGTCTATGGAAAGCACTATCAAGAGAACCCAAAACCAGAGCAAAGATGGTCTCAAGACTAGGAACCAAATGATCTAATTTCATTAGATCTGGAAACACCATTATGATCGGGCCCACATTCAAATTCAGAGTGGAATGCAAGAATGGTCATCATCTTGTTATTGGACAGTCAAGCATCCGGTTGATTCTTTTCTAAGCAGGTTCTTTATGGAAGATTAGTGTTCAAGCATTTCATGATGATCAGTAGGATTGCTCCTTCAAGAAGTGCAAGTCATTTCTAGGTGCTGCTTCAAAACAGGAACTTTTTGGAAGCTGGATGTCTTAAGCCCAGTGCTTCCACATTCTGAGGAACAGGTGTATATGTGCTACATCGGCCTACGGGCTGTCACACAAACCATTGTCTTTTTCTGGGATGTGTTTAAAGAAAAGCATGGTTCACTCTACTGATGTTTTGATCTTGGGATAAATGTGACTAGGCTGCTTAAAAATTTCATCGAGCAGGTTCTGCTCAAATATCTCAACCCCCGAGCAATTATTTAGCACACCACAGTTCTACTGGTGTTTTACCTAGGGTTCTGATGCTTCTCCACATGATATGCTCCTCCACATGGTTTTGTGGAACAATTGCAGACAAAAAGTTTTTCGATTACTGTTGTGATTCTCTTATGCAGGGGATGATATTGTTTAAAGCACCAATTGTATGAACCTGCCTGTGCATGACTGGGCAGACATCTGTGAATGGCAATTATTGTTGCTCTTATCTTTCACTTCTCATGATTGAAGGTTCAAGCAGGTTGGGCTGAATACTCTCAGCTGAAGGTGGTTGACGAGTTTCAATACTCATGGACTGCCACAATTTGGGTACTTACAGGAGCAGGCCCCATTAGAAATCTAGAGAAGCTGATGAGTTTTTCTTTGATGACTTCTTTCTCTCATAAAAGCCCCTGGTCTGACATATGAATGTGCAAAACAAGTGTGAATTCGCAGTTTGCAGGTTGGGCTGCTGCCACCAACGAGCTTTTGGAAGCTATGACGCACACATTGATTTATGGTTGGTTTGATATGATTGTCCTATCAGGGACATATCCACTGCTCCTGCAAACACTTTGCACCTATGATCGACATTTTAGGTTATTTGAACCTTGTTGTAGAGCTAAATGCATTCACTGTGGGATCCGAAATGCTCCAGCAGCTGGTCCCTGGCTTGCTCTATCCTATTCTCAATGGTTATGTATGCCTCATGGTGTTTTACAATTACAGGCTGATTCACCATTGCTTGGAGCTTTTGACTGTCCTACCCAGGGATGGTGTCCAAAACTCATGAAAGTCTTCATGCCAATTTTGGTGATTGCCCTTAGAGGACTATGTCTTAAGACAAAAATATTATGACAGTCCACTCGCTTTTCTAGTTCAATAAAGAGTTATTTTTCAGGACTTCCAACATTGCAATACATGTCTCTTCAACACCATGATGGCTAGGCTGATTGCCTCCTAGGAGATTGTGTCGCCTAGCACCTAAAGACTCCACCACTTGGAAGCATTTGCAAGACTCAACACTTAAACAGGATATGGACCTCTTCTCCAACATTTGTCTTCTTTGGGCTGGGCTGACTGCCCCCCAAGGGGATTGTGTCGCTCAGCTCTAAAGATTGAAGATTTGCAGCTTGAAGTAAAGACTGAAGACTTGCAGCTTGAAGCTTGGCAGATTGAAGAATTGCAGACTTGAAGATTTTCAGACTTGAAAGACTCTACCTTGAGTCAGTGCAGCTATGTATGCTCTTCTCTTAGCTTTGTCGAGGACGACAAAGTCTAGGAGGGGGAGAAGTGTTGCTCTAAGGGTGGCCCATAATTTTCCTCATGCTTTGGCATCCTTGAGCCCTCATGTAAATACCATCTTTTTGTAAATTAGGAGAGGTCCATATGAACACTCTCCTAAAACCACTTTTTGATAAATCCCTAAGCCTATGGTATTGAAGCCTTTCCTTTTTGAACAACTCCTTTTTAGGAACAAACTAAAATGCCCACATAGAATTCTCCACGCGCCCACTCTCTCTCTAGGTGGGTATCTTTTGAAATTCCCAAATCTCATGAAGATCCTCTTTTTGATTTAGCACATGTGGTCTTTTGACCACATGTTTTTATTCACATATGCCTCTCTTCTCTATATAAAGAAGAGCCTCATTTGTAAAAGGGGAGGTCCCTTGGCCATGGCCTTGGCCTCCATTTTGGTAATGGAAGAAGGTGTCATTTGGCTTCCACATTTCTCCTTGTGTGCTAGGCGATGATCCATGTGTGTGGGTTTGGCATTTGGGGTTGGCTTGTGTGTGAGCATTGCCCTCCCTTGTTCCTTTTGACGTTGGCCATGGTGCCATTGTTCATGGACGTGGGTGTGTGTGCGTTGCTTGCACTTCTTGCAACTCCTCTTGGAAGAGCCCCTCACTTCCATGTGAGGCGGTTTGGGTTGGTTACTCCCCATACTTCAACACCCACCTATCGTGACACACCGGAGTATTGCGACACTCCCGACCTATCGCGACACCTCGGAGTATCGCGACACACCGACCCCACCTATCGCGACACACCGGAGTATCGCGACACTCCCGACCTATCGCGACACTCCCGACCTATCGTGACACCTCGGAGTATCGCGACACACCGACACCACCTATCGCGACACCCCGACCTATCGCGACACCCCGACCTATCGTGACACCCCGACCTATCGCTACACCCCGACCTATCGCGACATCTCCGCCTATCGCGACACTTCGACCCGACCTACCGCGACATCTCCGCTTAACGCATGAAATTTTAGAGTGAATTAGTTGAGTGAATTGAGGTATATTTGGGCTTAATTTTGGACACATTAGGATAACATTAGAGCCTTAGGAGTGGGCAAAAGACCTAGAAACCAGGGAGAAATCTCCTGGACCCTGAGAGTCTATTTTGACCCCTAAGTGCCTGAGTGGTCATAACTTCACCATACGAACTCCGATTGATGAGATTTTGGTCTCATTGGAAAGATTTTGGTCTCATACGTGGAGTTTTAGAACATGTATTTTTAAGTTGGCCATTAGGTGGAACTAGGTGGTCATAAGATTTTGGGGGATCAGTGAGTTACTCCAAAGGGGGTCCATAATTGCTAATGTGTGTCTTTCAATTCATTGTGGTAAATGAGCTATATTAACTTGTGAAATTTTGCAGGAACATTGCATGCACTCAAGGTATTCCAAGGCAGGCTAGCAAGGGTGAGTAACAAGCTTGGGAGAAGGCTTCCTAGGCTGGTGTAGAAGTCTGAGCAACAAGAGAATTGAGGTTGGGAGTTCTATCAACCCTCCTTTGTCAATTCCTAGCCTAGGCTAAGTACGACTTAGGTGTGGTAATTAATTAGGTCAGCATCAGGCACGAAATAAGTCTAAGAGAACTAATCAACCAAGTGCAAGCATTAAGCAGGACTTAAGTGCGAAAACCCTAAGGGAAAAAAGTAAACTTGAATCGATCAATTATCAAGTGCAAAATTCACTTAAGTATTCCTAACGACGTGATATCAGACAAGATCGTAAACATAATAATCAACTAAAAAGAACAAAGTGATTGGTGCCAATTAACCTGCAACGAGAGTGTACTTGGGACCAAGGGGGTAGAGAAACCAGGCATATGAACCTTAGGTCAGACAGACACTTAGGTCGAGACAGACAAAGCCTCAGATCTTCTGAAGCTAGTGTCAATCACACTGCTAGGTCTTGGGCCCAACAGTTGAGTGATTACCCATACACTCCCCGATCAGAAACAAGTGATTCTGAGATGTCCTATAACATGGAGAGACCTGTAGGCAGTTCAGGGGTGGCTTATCTAGAAAAGCCAGAAGGACCTCACAAGACTCAATTGGAATACATCAGGACTAATCGTCTAGGTGCTTGCATCTATGAAGACGGCTTGAGAAGATCTGTGGTCCAGGTTAAGAACCCCGATCAACCCCAAGAACACCCGGTAGTCAAGTTTGAGAATGGAGTATACCTAGATAAAGAGGGGACTATATATGTAGTCACCACTCTTCCTGATAGAACAGATGAGTTTGGAAATGTGATTGTGAAGACCGACATGGGTGATATAGAGCAAGGGAATTTAGAGAGAGAGCCAAGAACTCCCCGTGGTAAATCCGTCTTGACGAGAATCATGACTCTAGAGTGGATTCCACAGGATAATAAAAGCATAGATTTGCTTTTAAACCAAGAAATTGATGAGGCTTTTTGGAGGTATAAACCTGCCCAGCCTCAGGAAGTAAGTGCTCACAATCTACGAGTTTAAACACCCTGATAGCCCATGCAAACTAACCTACCTAGACAATACATCAGAGAGGATCTTCGTGGTCACCGGGCATGGCAGACATGCCTACACATGGAAGGGTGAATTTGTTTTTCCCCAACCACGGTCCCATATGTCCTACAGTCACCAAGGAGCTGGCACCTCCCAGGCTCATGGAGCTCAAGGAGATAGAAGTAGAGATAGACCTGAAGTAAGCTTTGCCAACCCCTAGGGAAGAGAAAGAAGGAGAACAGGGACGGATAGAGAAGAAACCGAGAGATTTAGAGACCCAAGGAACCAAAGAAATGCAGATGATTTTCCTTTGCCAAGGCCGAGAGAACACACTAGGACCCTGAGGCCAACTCAACTGGTGAAGTCCATGAAGAATTACTTCGATGGCACTGGAGACCCTTATGACCATGTGGCAGAATCTAGGCAAGTCTTGAAAGCTGAACAGGTAGAGGACCTATTCACACAATATAATGCTTTTGGTCTAACCCTTAGGAACACTGCCCTTACGTGGTTTCAAGCACTGAACGAGAGGCATTTCAGAAACATAGACCAGCTCCTAGAGGCATTTATCATTGAGTTTTCTAAGAGTGGCATAAGGCACAACACTTCCTCACTAATTCATAGCCTCAAGCAAACACCTCAAGAGACGGTCAGACTAGCAGGAAGACGGTTTAGGCAATACCTAGAGAGGTGCCCAATGCCTGAGTTACCCACACCAGCCAAGCAAGTGGCTTTGTTCTTAGATGGATTGTTGAGCACCAAGCTCAGGTCATATGTGTATCTGAAGGACCCCAGAACTATAGAAGAGTGTGTGCGCATGTGCATAGACATTGAGGATAATCTAGGCGAGGAGTCAGAACAGTCAAAAATCTATAAGGATTCGGATAGCTCTAGTAGCCTCACATCCGGTCAATCCACATCCATTGAGGAACTTGCAGAGAAGGTAGCTCAAAAATTAGGTGTCTCTAGCAAACAAATTCCAAGATTTGCCCCAGTTAAGCGGTGCTACACTTGTGAAGGTGACCATATGGCAAATGTATGTCCCATTATGGCCCAACCCCAGGTGAATCCTAGTACCTAGTACTGCACCATAGAGCGAAGGTACACCAACCACACTGTACAGGATTGCCCATATAACAAACAAACTGTTAGGCAAAATTACCCTCAGCCATATCCACAACAGGGTAGATACCAGAATCAATACCCACCACAATAATACAACAGACCGCAGCAACCTTATCAGCCACCTTATCAAGGGCAGCAGAGACCTCAACCAGTCCTAGTGCAGCAACCCCCTGCTCCAACCAATGTGATCCCAGTGAAATATGCATCTTCTGAAGAAAATCCAAACAGAGCCATAGTCCCAGTCACCCCATTGCTATCAGATAGTGATCCAAGTGACCATAGTTTTGACTCCACACATATTGATAGCCCACAGGCTTACTACATGCAGTCACCCGAGCATAACGAGTCATACTATTATGAGGACCCAAGTGAAAATAGTGGGGAGCCTGAGTATGCTAATGTCATGTACACAAACCCCAACTCTAGACCTCAACCTAGGCAGGTACGACCCCCATTTCCTAGAGGACCATGCTTCAGATGTCAGGGAGATCACCTTATACGTGGTTGGCCACTACCTGCCCCTACACAATCCCAACCAATGACAATTCAGGGTTTCTGTCAAGACTGCGAAAAAGAGCATCTCCTACGAGATTGCCCAAAGAACCCTAATAACATGCCTAAAATCACTCCTATCAATGTCATTGGGTTAGTGGTAGAATCTACGGGAAGTATAACCTCCACAGCCCCAGTGCATGTGGTCACTAGAGCCCAAGCCTTGCAGCAAACTCAAGGAGTAGGGCAGGAAAAGAGTTCTGAGGTTAGTGAGACAGAGAGTATAACCATGAAAAGGACAAGAGCATGGAGAGATAGCCGAGAGAGAATGAAAAGACAATGGTCACAGAAAATGAGCGAACTTGAAGAAAGCTTGAGAGAAACCAAAGCAAAGATAAGTGAACTCGCATCTCAAAACCACTCTCACACCACCCCTCCACCACCTTTCCCTTTACCCGCCAATCCATCTTCTTCCATTCCCCAACCTTTCAATGCACCACCCTTAACCCACCCACCACCCAGAGTAGGATCAGTCCTAGCCGATCCCACTCCTGAAGATCTAGACATGATGCTTAAAGCATATCAGGCCAGAATCCAAGAAGGGCCCAATGTAACAGATCATGAGAAATGTTACCCTAGAGCCGATCTAGAGATAGAGCGAACAAAGCTTTGTGCTAAAATGGTCGAATTGGCGCAAGCCATGTTTGAAGCCAGTTGCTTGTTCAATGGCTCTAACCCCATCAGAACACCATTGCACTTTGATGGTCTATTGGATAGATTGGAGAGGTTACTGGCAAAGTCTGGAAAAGGAACCACCTCCCAGGCTAAGGAGAGGGCAAGTGATAGAATAAGCATTCCTCCCCAGGGAGCTTATGTGCCTAACTCCACTGAACCAGACACCTCTTCTTCTATGAATAGGTATTCACTAGAGTTCCTGAGAGAGATTCAAGAAGAGAAGTGGGCAAAGGAGAGTGAAGTCCCTCCTCCCATTGAACTTGTGGATGACGCACATGATCAGTTCCCACAGGACATCCCTTCTATTTATGAAGAATAGGAAAGTGCCCACTCTCATGAGAGGTTAGACTTTGAGTCTAATTCCTTGCAAGAGTTACCACATTTCACAGGCCCATGGGAAACCAAGTCTACTTGCCTGAGAGCACCCACAGTCATGATAAGAAACGAAGATTCAATCATACCTAGGAATACAGAGGTAGTAAAGAACACTAAAGTGCAGTGCAATCTCACTTTAGAAGAGCTACTCAAAGTTAAGCCAGAAGTGTGGAAACATGTAGCCAAACAAGTGCCAGACATAGCCAAATCGCGTTCCCAGGTAGGATCTCATAGAACAGTGCCTGAAATACCATTGGATAAGATAGGAGACATGAGTGAAGGAGAAGAAGGAAATACCTATCTCCCAGTTACCCATCAGGGATACACAACCAAGGCAATTTTGGACTCAGGTGCAGGAGTTGCAATTGCTACAACTTCCCTATGGAAGCGTTGGGGCAAGCCAGCACTCCGACCGACGAGAATGAAATTGCATATGGCCGATGGCCATACTGAGAGGCCCTTGGGATTGCTAGAAGGCATAACTCTCACTACATGTGGTGTTGAGTTCGAACATACTTTTGCTATATGCGACTTTAGCAGAAACCAAGCCTACGAGATGATTTTGGGAAGGCCATTTATGTGGAAATTGCAAGTAGTACAGGACTGGGGAACCAGTTCCTTATATTTGCAACACTTAGGAGTTACAACCAAAGTCAATCTCAAGGATTACTCTCATAGAGACGTACCGCCTATTCAATGGAATCCCATCCATAGAGCCAAAGATGAGACTGAGTCTGTGCATTCCATAGGATCAAGATCCTCATGGATGCATGAAGACACCCACTTATGGATGTGCAAAGTGGCAGTAGAAGAAGAGAAAAGAGAAAAAGCCAGAGAGGTAGGTGCGAAAGAGACACATAGATCAATTCAAGATCCAGCCTATGCACCTGTAGTATTTCCCGATGAAGAGTTTGAACCTCACGGCTGGGCTGAAATTTTAGCAACAATGGATGTAGCCATCAATCAAGAGCAGTGGACACCCCACTGTGATGAGGATGGCTATGAAATTTCAGTCTTCTCAATAGAGCCAATCATGGGAGATGCAGTTTTAGAAGAATGCGAACCTAGCCCCGATACATTTGAGGATGCAAGTGACTCCGACTTAGAGTCAATCATTATGGACCCACCTTTTGCATCAGATGAAGAATACTTCTATGAAGTTGAAGCTTACCCCCAGAGACATGGAGAAATCACGAATGAGGTGAGGTTAGCCACACAAGTAGCCACTAAGAGTGGAGGAAAGAAAAGAAAGAAGAAGGAAGTCACTCCGGAGGCAAAAGAATCCTTGTTTGAGGTCCCTGAAAACTTTAAAAAATATGAGATAGACGATAGGAGAGTCATGATAAGAATGCCTAAACGTGAGGCACAAGCAGGAGAGGCCTATGATAGCAAGGAAACTACCAAGAAAATAGTTGTCGCCATAGAAGAGGGAGAAGAAAGATGCACCTACATAGGGCATGACCTGACGGAAGAAGAAGAGCAAGAGTTGGTAGCTTTGCTAAGAGAGTACAGAGATGTATTCGCTTGGAGCTACAGGGACCTGAAAGGTGTCGACCCAGACATATGCTCACACATGATTCCCATGACCTCAGATGCCAGACCATCTAAGCAGAAGCCCTATACATACAATGATAACTACGCTGCTAAGATCAAGGAGGAGATAGATAGACTGGTAGAAGCCGGATTTATCTATGAAATTGAGCACACTGAATGGGTATCCCCCATTGTAGTGCTGCCCAAGAAGAACGGCAAATTACGAGTATGCATTAACTTGAAGAAGGTTACGCAGCCACTATCAGAGATAGTTATCCGCTTCCTATCACTGAGCATCTATTAGAAAGGGTAGCAGGCAAGGAATTGTACAGCTTCCTAGATGGGTTTTCGGGCTACAATCAAGTAGCCATTGCTCCAGAGGATCAGCATAAGACGGCTTTTGCCACAGAGTGGGGCATATTTGCCTTTCGGGTAATGCCATTCGGGCTTACCAATGCACCTGCTACCTTTCAAAGATTGATGTGTCACGTGTTTAAAGAGTTCTTGAGGAAGAATTTGGAAGTCTATGTTGATGATCTATGCGCTCATTCCAACATTAGACAGACCCATATACCTGAACTCAGACAAACCTTTGATAAATGCAGAGAATATCAAGTCTGTCTGAACCCAGAAAAGTGTGTTTTCATGGTCAGGCAAGGCAAAATTCTAGGACACATAGTGTCTAAGAACGGCATATCCACTGATGAAGAGAAAGTGAGAGCCATCGCAGAACTACCTAGGCCAAAGAACGTCAAGGAAGTACAGGCTTTCATGGGGCATTGTGGTTACTACCGCCGGTTCATCCACATGTATGTTGTCATTGCAAAGCCCATGTACGGACTTCTGACTAACTTTGAGTGGACTGATGAATGTGAGAATTCCTTCCAAGAGCTTAAACGAAGATTATGTTCAGCACCAATCTTGACCACACCAGATTGGAACAAGCCATTCCATGTTCATGTGGATGCCTCCAATTATGCTATTGGATGTGTACTTGCACAACCTACGGGTGAAGGTAATATGGATCTCCCTATTGCCTATGCCTGTAGACAATTGAATGCTCCTGAACGAAACTATACAACCACCGAACGAGAAGGATTAGGCATGGTGTACGCGGTTTAAAAGTTTAGACAGTATTTGCTTGCAAATAAGTTCAAATTTTTTACTGATCACCAAGCTCTACTGTACCTGGTAAACAAGCCATGTAATACAGGCAGATTAGTAAGATGGTTTCTCTTACTAATGGAATATGACTTTGAGGTAGTAGTGAGGAAAGGCAGGACTCATTTGAGAGCAGACCATCTCTCTAGGCTCACATCTAGAGAGGCCCCACAAGGAGTATCAGATGACTTGCCTGATGCTTACTTGTTTAATTTGGAAGTTGTACCTCAGTGGGCTAAGCCATTAGTGCCAGTATTGACATATGTTCCTAATCACCCGATAATGCACATAGAAGATAGAGAGGTAGTAAGAGCTCAAAAGTATCATATCTTGGCAGGAAGTATGTACAAGCATACCGATCAGGGAATATTATCCTGTTGCGTAGAGGAGAACGAGTACGCTAAGTGGTTGCAATTAGAACATGTATGTGCATTAGAGCAACACTACTCAAAACAACGGACCCTACAGACCCTGAGGAGACTAGGAGTGCATTGGCCAACCATGGAAGTTGATGTCCATAGAATGTGCAAAGAATGCCCAATCTGCTGCACTAAAGCACCAGTGGAACACGCCACTCTTTATCGAGTGTCTTTAGTGCCAGATTGGAGTGAACCATTAGTAGCCTTCTTGAGGACAAAAACATTCCCTCAAGATATGACCCTGACTAGACAAAGAAGTCTAGAACAAGAAGCCCTAGATTACTCACTCATTGGTGATAATTTATACAAGCGTGGTAAAGATGGTTACCTGAGACTATGTGTCCATGAGAGTGAATATCTCAAGATCTTGGAAACTGCTCACCAAGGTGTAGCAGGAGGACACTTTGGACTAGATCAGGTGATCAAGACAATACTATTTGCGGGCTTTTGGTGGCCGACCCTTCACATGGATGCACATACCTATGTGAAACAGTGTGATGTCTGTCAGAGAACTCAGTACCCTATACGCAAGGATGAGATGCCATTGAAACCCATGATGGGTGGACGTGCATTCTCTAAGTGAGGAATAGACTTTGTAGGTCCTATTAATCCCCCAGCTAAGGGTTCACATGCTGAATACATCATTGTTGCCACAGACTATCTAACAAAGTGGGTAGAGGTAAAAGTTACGACAAAGAATGATGCTCAGACAACTGCTAAGTTCCTATTTGAGAATGTGTTCACAAGGTACGGGCTACCTATAGAGCTAGTCAGTGATAGAGGGACTCACTTCTTGAATGAAGTTATTGAAAATCTGCTCCAAGAGTTCTTGGTAGTACATAAAAAGTCTGCCCCCTATCACCCACAAGCTAATGGCCAAGCTGAGAGCACAAATAAGATCCTATGCAATGTGTTGACTAAATCATTCCCACTAAGTTTATGTGTAGATGCAACACAACATTTTAGTGTATTCCGTACACGTGGTTGAGCTAAGATTGTGATGGTAATAGCTAAGTATGGCAATCTTTGATAGATCTCTCAGCATTAGTATAGTGTTGAGTGTGAGCAGCAAGTTTGGGAACTAAGTACAGGGCCTCTATCTAACAGACCCCTACCACTCCCAAGAACCCACTTAGGTGCTTAAATGCATTTTTGACAGTTAGTCTCGCGTTTAAGAAGCATTTAACACTCCACTTATAGCTCTGATACCACTGTTGGAGGATAAACACTCCTATGTGCACAACAAAATCAAATGAACCCTCCTAGGATCCTGAAATTTTTCAGACATAGGCTCTGTATTTTCTGAGTTTCTTTGAGTGTATACAGAGACTGAAAATGAAATTTTGCAGGCTTAAACTAGACTTTGAGAGCTTTCAAATGAGAGTACAATCACTCCATTTGGATACTGGATGATGCCTCAACCAGCTGCAACAAAATAGATAACTTGATCTCTTCATAGAGTATGAGCTAACTAGACAGACACTGTTCTAGACATTTCTCTGCACATGTGCAGGCACTGAACCCGAGACTTATACCAGACAAAGTAGAACTTATAAACTTTCCAACAAGACAAAACTCATTGCAAATGGATTCCAGATGAAGGAGAAACAACAATTACAAGATAGGGGGGTCTACCAAGATTATCTAGGGAGAAAGAGTATGAAAAAGTGAAATCTCTGCAAAATATGCAGAGAACAACTAGTAGGGGATGTGCTTAAGCAAGGGGGCAGCTTGGGCACATATTTCCACGACTCTAAGTCATAATATAACTCATTAGAGGTTTTAAAGACCATACTAACCTCTTTAACCAATCAAAAGCATATACATGTCAAAAGTGAGGTCCAATCACATCAAGACATGAGCTAAATCTTCTCTAATTAACTTCTTTCCATTACGGGCATACTTGGATGCCTCCAACGTGTGGAAATCAGCCTCCTTTGATTGTGGATGATGTGGAAGGTTCAATTTAGGGCATGTTCCCACACTCTTGAGCTTGAAAAACTTTCAACATTATAGACTTTGGATGCCTCTCCCAACTTTTCTACAACCTTAGGATTGCCTTGCACAACCTTGAGTGAGCTTGAGACAACCCTAAGTGATTTGAGTCGTGAATTTTTTCCAAATTAAGGTGCTTTGACCCCTTTATCCACCTAAAGCTTGCATAGTTCACATTTTCAACACTCCCCCTCAAGCTTAACGTGGTAATGTCCATATCAAGCAAGCTCATAGCCATTGAAAACTTTGTTAGCTTGGTCACATCCAAGATTTTGGTGAAGATATCTGCAACTTGGTCCTTTATTCCTACAAGATGGACATTAATGTCCCCCACTTGCAACTTCTCCCTCACATAATGGTAATGCACCTCAATGTGCTTGATCCTTGCATGATACATGGGATTGTGAGAAATATGTAGGCTTGAAAAGTTATCTCCATAGACTGGAATTGGTCCAAGTTGTATACCAAAGTCTTTGACGAGCTTCTTAAGCCAAATTTCTTCACATGTAGTGAGGGCTAAAGCTCTTTATTCAGCCCCTGTTCAACTCAATGCAACTGTGGGCTGCTTTTTGCCCATCCATGAAATTGCTTTTGTATCTAGCATGAAAACATAGGGAGAAGTTGAGCATGCTCTTACTTGAAATTCTTGATCATACTTGTATAGCAACCCATAATTAATTTTACTCTTCACATACCTTAACACTCTCTTTGCATGATTGAGATGTGTATATGTGGTTGCATGCATGAACTGAGATAGAACTCCAACTATGTAGCACAAGTTAGGTCTTGTGAGTGTAGCATGGATCAATGATCCCACAATGCTCCTGTATAATGTAAGGTCTTCTAGCTTCTTACCATCTTCCTTGGTTAAGTTGACATTTGAAACCATAGGTTGAGCTTTTGGTTTTCAATCTGTCATGCCAAACCTAAACAACACATCTAGAAGATACTTCTTTGGAGAGAGATAGATACCTTCTTTCCCATAGATCACCTCAATGCCAAGAAATTACTTTGGTACGCCTAAATCTAAGATTTTGAACTCTCTTCCAAGATTCTCTTTGATGGTCCTTATCCCTGCATCATCATCAATTTTCACAAGGAGATCATCTACATATATGCATATCAAACGTATCCTATCATTTGTTTTTTTCATATACATGGATGAATCTGCATCACTTGTAGAGAAACCACATCTCTTCAAGAAGTCCACTAGCCTCTGATTCCAAGCCCTTGGAGTTTGCTTTAGGCCATATAAGGCCTTCTTCAACCTGCAAACATAGGTAGAATGTTGTGGATCTAAATACCCTTGAGGTTGTTACATGAACACCTCTCCTTGTAACTCACCATTCAAGAAAGCATTCTTTATGTCCATCTCGTAGATAAGCTATCTCCTTGTTGCACATAGAGCTATGAGAGCTCTAATGGTAGCCTTGTTTGCCATAGGGCTAAAATTCTCCTCATAATCCACCCCTTGTTTCTGTATGAAGCCTTTGGCTACTACTATAGCCTTCCACCTTGCCAAGCTACCATCTATATTCCTCTTGGTCTTGTAGACCCACCTGTTTTCAACTAACTTCATGCCTTCCTTCTTGGGTACTAGTTCCCAATTTTTTTCTCTTTAAGAGCTTTGAACTCTTCATACATATCCTTCCTCCACTTTGGTTTGGTCTTTTCCTCTTCATAAGAATCTCGCTCTTGATCTGCAATGACATTCATCATGTATGCATAGTGCTTTGCCATGAAAGAACCATATGTATATCTTTGTGGTGGTACCTTCTTCCTTGTAGACCTCCTCTCTTGACCTTTGGGTAATTTCTTCTTGAGTCTATTTAGCTACTTCAGAGTTGAGTTGTAGGCCCCTTTAGCTTCTCAATGACACTAAATAAGTGCCTAATTACTTTGGAGATGATGCTTCAAACACTTTTATCAAAACATATAACTTTGGAAATCACAAGTTATACAAAACTTGTTATTTTGGTTCACACACCTGCTAGTTCTTAAGCTAAGTGCTCCCAGCACAGTAGCAATTAGAAAAATTCCTTTTGAAGGTATCTAATTAGCTTAGAGAGCTAATGATTCCAAGTGGAATCACTTAAAATGATAGACTATACTCTAAGCAATCACTTTAACAAGAAGAAGCTTACCCTTGACTTTTTAGGAACTCTGTAGAGAATGACCAGTGACCACTTCGAAGCGATTTTCTCCAAATTGGCTGAATGAAAACTCTTTAACTTTGTGAGCTTGTAATAGACTTTGATCTTGTTCCAATGAGCTATAGAACATTGAAAATGGTGGAGAGATCACTTAGATATGAGAAAGACAAGTTCACTGTTCTGAGTGACAATGATAGAGATGAAGGTAGATGTAATCATAAATGTAATGTATTATGTAACAATGTTGTACATGATCATTGGCATGAATATGATGCCCAATGATGGTGATAGGAGTAGGCTATAATGTGAGCCTCTCAATTACATCAAATGATCAACTCTAAGCTCAGTAATGTGGGCACTAATGGCCGCGAGATTACAATCCATTTTATAGATGCTTTGCCTCCAAATTTGAATTCAAATTCAAACTTGGCTTTTCCTAAAAGTTCTCCTCTAAATTAGGAGATATTCCACCAAAATGATTCATAGCTTTATCTCTTCCAAACTCCATGAGTTTGTAGGCTTTACAAGATTCTTCGAATTTTAAATGACTTTTACAAAGATTAATGGTAAAAAACCATAAGAAATGGTTCATGTGGATCCTCAAGGAGTTGCACATAATGCTTCCAATGCCTAGCCAGGTGGGAAGGCTTGGCATTTGCACCAACAGACCATCCTCTACTTCAAAGAATAGAAGGCTGCAAGAGAGACACTATGACACTAGGGAAGTTCAAGAGGAATCAAAGGAGGAAGAGCTTGAGGAGATCATTATTGCAAATGTAAAATAGGGTTGGTACAAAGCACGGATTAGCAATACCAACTCATTTCTTGAGGTGTCCATCCATCTTTCCAACAGTGCTATCAGAGCAAGTTGAGATAAAATGGGAGATGGTTTTCCTTCTTTTATTGATAAATTGGATAGGAACATCTACCAAGCAAAGTCCTTGAGGATGAAGACATACTTACAAGGATGAATTCTCTATGGATACATATCAGGAGATGAGAAGATGCCCATTTTCATAGGCAAAGGACAACCTACAAGAGAGGAGCTTGAAAGACTCAACTCATGGTGTGCCAAAGATGAAATATCAAGGTCATACTTACTTAACTCTATCTCTGAATTTCTTCTTCCACACACTAGGAACTATAAGACATCCCAAGAGACTTGGGAAACATTGTCTTCATATTTTTCTTCGAGCACAAGGGCTATGAAGAACCAATTGTGGATTGAGTTTACCACTCAAAGAAAGCAACCTAAGCAAAGTATTTCAAAATATGTGACCAAAGTCAAGGATGTGGCTGACCAATTGGCGAGCATAGGAGAGGAGATTGAAGAGGAGCAGATTGTGAGACAAGTAATCAATGTCATCAAGGAAAATGACAAATGGGAAAGCTTCACAACTGCCATGGACTTGTACATGGACATGCATATTCCAAATCTTACCATACTCATGGGGCAACTCTTTACCCATGAAGCCAAGCTCAAGAAAAATGGAGATTCATCAAGTGGTAACAACTCTTCTGCCCCATATATAGAGAAAGGCAAGTCTAAAGAGAAAGGGAAAAATAAAAAGAGTGAAGATGAAGCTACTAATTCTCAAGCCAATTATGGAGGTAGAGGTAGAACTCGAGAGGTAGGGGCAGAGGAAGTAAGCTATGAAGAGATGGATAGGTATGTGCTTGAAGATGAAGAGGTGTTGCAACATCCTTGATCTACAACAGCCAAATGAACTCCAAGAGTATGTGGTGGGCCCTTTTAGCTTTCCAACAGATGTATTAGACACCCTATGTACCTTGGAAGATGACTCTCAAAAAGATAGATCAAAACAGATAAGTTGGAGTTAGCTCAGAGGCAAAGAACTTGCTATTTTGGTTCATACACTTGTCTGGTGTTTTGCATAATTCTCTAACCACAGCAATAATTAGCTTAATTTCTTTTGGGGAAGTCTATTTAACTTAAAGATCTAACTTTAAAGAGTAATCTCATAAAAAATAATGAACCACACACTGAGAATGATGTTTAACAAATGATGATATCATCCTGATTTTCACGGGCTACTATAGTAATGAGACCAGTGAGCAAAAAAATGAACATAAATCACGATTTAAGACTCCAATGATTGTGAAAATGTGTATGCTTATCCTAGACAGTATGATGAATCCAACAAGCTTTAAATTATTGAATTTGAATATGTACACACTGAGAAAGAGCTCTGACAAGATGAGTAGAAAAGTCGGGTACCTGATAGAGAAGTGAAAATGAAGAGATAGGGTTTACTTCAACTGATCATAACTGAAGATTGAAACACCCAAATGAAATGAAAATTGGTGAGCATATATTAAACTTATAGAGATAACTTTACCAAGTTAAATCACTAAAAATGATGCACCAAGCTTAGAGAAACCATCTCTGCAATCTGATTGAGAAAATTGATAGATATGGTAGTGAGTAGTACACTTCACAAGAACATGGAAATATGAACTCAAATGATCATGAAAATGAACGTATATTGATTGTACAATACAATGGAATTACTGATACATATGTGTGCCTTAGAATCACACTTTAATATGGCATAAATCTCAGCTCTTTGAGGTCTTCTCTGAGGTCTCTCTAACCATGACTAAAGCTGCCATCTATTTATAGTTGAGCTTGGGAGGCTAACGTCCCTCAATCACTCTCTAATCAATTAGTGATTGATTTGATTCTCTATCTACCACAAATCACAAATTCGTGGCTCCTCTTTCCCTTTTTGATCAAGTGGACTCAACCACTTAAGATTCTTTCACTTTTACATCAAGTAAGACTTCAAAAAGTTACAAGAGGTAGTTCACAAGTGAACTTTATATAGTCTTCATTTTAAAGCTTCTTCTATGACTTTGTGGGACTCAAGCCAATACTTAGGCTTGTCATAGACTTGCTCCAACAGCTCCCCCTCAAGCCAAGTATGCTTGGGGTCTTCAATCTTCCAAGATTACCTGCAAACCAATCATGGCTTTGAATTTGCAAAGCTTTGTACCATCCAATGCTTTGGTTAGAATATCTACACATTGTTGATGAGTGGACACATATGATATTTGAATCTCTTTGCTTAGAACCTTCTCTCGTACATAGTGATAATGACCTTCAATATGTTTAGTCCTTGCATGAAAAATTGGATTAGCAGCTAAGTGAATAGAACTCATATTGTCACCAAAAATAGTTGGAGTTCCAAACTCCAATCCAAGATCTTTGAATAATGTCTTCATCCACATAGCTTCTTGTGTAGCTATGGCAAGACCTCTGTATTCAGCTTCAATGGAAGAGAGAGCAACTATGGGTTGCTTCTTGGATGACCATGAAATAAGCTTTGAACCTGCAAAGGTAAGATAACCTGAAGTGCTCCTTCTATCTTCCTTGGAGCCAGCCCAATCTGCATCAGAAAATAGCTTCAAACCTAAATCAGATACATAAGGATAATAAAGTCCTTCATTTATGGTTCCTTTGAAATACTTGAGAATCCTTTTGGTAGCATCCATATGTGGTTTCCTTGGTGTGTGCATAAATTGACTTAGCACACTCACACTGTAACATATATCTACTCTTGTCAATGTGGCATAGTTGAGACTACCCACTAGACTTTGATATGATGTGAGTAGCAGGATACTATAGAAAATTTGTACCCAACTTTGCAAAAATCTCAACCCCTTTATTTGAGAAATTAAAGGGTAAACCCAAAAGCCTCACTTGGGAGAAGGAACAGGCTGAATGTATGGAAATACTTAAAAGAGCCTTAGCTTCGGCCCCGGTTCTATAGATAGTAGATCCTTTGTAGTTGAAACAGATGCTAGTGATCTAGCAAGAAAAGCTCTGTTGATTCAAAATGGTCGACCAATTGCTTTTGAAAGCCAAAAGCTAAATTCAGCTCAAAGAAATTATTCTACCTATGAAAAAGAGCTTTATGCAATTGTGCATGCTCTGAAAAAATGGAGACATTACTTGTTTGGCGCCAAAGAAACTATAGTTTTTGATCAAGCAAGTATTAAATGGTTTGCAAACCAATCCGAATTATCAGGTAGAAAAGCTAGATGGGCCAAATTACTCCAAGAATTTGATTATGAACTCAGATATAGAAAGGGAAAATTTAATATTGTGGCAGATGCATTAAGCAGGATGCCCATGTTAAATTCTTTGAGTTTCATACAAATTTCTAATGAGTTAGTAACACTCATGAAGGGCAAGTATCAAGAAGATACTAGTTTTAGCAAAGCCTGGAAGAAGGTTTCTACTCCAAGTACAAACTTATCAAATGAAGATAAGTTTAAACATTAGAGTATTCAAGATGAATATCTGTTGTACAAAGGAAAGATCTGTGTTCCTTGTAATTCCGAACTTAGAAAAAAAGTTTTGTTTGAATGTCATGATGCCCCAAGTGCAAGACATCCTGGAATCAACAAAACTTGTGAATTAGTAAAAAGGCAGTTTTACTGGCCTAGTATACATAAGGATGTACATAATTATGTACTTAGATGCACTAAGTGCCAAGTTAACAAAGCTAAAAAGTTTAAGATAGGGGGTTTGTTGCATCCCTTAGAAATTCCAAATGGAAAATGGGAAAGTGTTTCCATGGATTTCATTACAGGCTTGCCACGTACCCCTAAAGGTCATGATGTTGTTTGGGTCATAGTTGACCGATTGACCAAAATGGCTCGTTTCTTACCTACTCGAAATACAGTAAAAACTCCAGAATTGGCTAAATTATTCATAGAACAACTGTATAGACTCTATGGATTACCTCAAGACATAGTGTCTGATAGAGATAGAAAATTCACTAGTCATTTTTAGAGAGCTGTATTTAATTGGTTAGAAACTAAGCTTAATTTGAGTGCTGTTGAACATCCTCAAACGGATGGTCAAACTGAAAGAGTCAATCGAATACTTGAAGATATGTTACAAGCATATGTATCTTCTACTCAAACTAACTGGGAAGACTATCTACCGATAGTAGAATTTGCTTACAATAGTTCAAAGCATTCTGCAACGGAATATAGTCCTTTTATGTTAATGTATGGGTTTCAACCTAGAGCACCTTATGCAGTTGGACTTCAAAACGAAAAATTCCAAGCACCAAAAGATTTCTTAGAAGATATGAACTTTAAGCTAAAACCAGCCAAGGAAAACCCGAGGAAAGCCCAGGATAGAGCTAAATCTTTTAGCGACCCTAAAAGGCGAGATATTTCCTTTGAGGTTGGTGAATTAGTATATCTTAAAGTTCCTGAGAAATCTGAAACATTAAAAACAAGACCTTGTCCTAAACTCTCTTCAAGATACTGTGGCCCTTTTAAGGTTCTTAAAAGAATAGGGACTTTGGCTTACGAGTTAGAACTCCCAAAAGATTGTTTACTTCATCCAGTATTCCATGTAAGTCGACTAAAAAGAAAATTAGCTGAACAAGACAATCTTGTATCTTCAGATACAATCATTTAACCAATCTCCCTTCTTAACATCCCTCATGAACCGAAAAGAATACTTCGCACTCGAGATAAGAAGACAAGAAATCATCTATATAAAGAGTGCCTAGTTAAATGGAGGGATGGAACTGAAGAAAGTGCCACTTGGGAATGAGTAAGTTCCATAAATAAAAGATTTCCCTCTTTTTTAACTATGAGTTAAAAATGAGGAAAGTATCTTTTGAGAGTGAGTCCATGATCAAAAGAAGTGAATCATGGTGCACGGGGGAATACTCCACATAATATACGAAAGCACATTTTCGAGGACGAAAATGATTAAGGGGGGAAGAATGTTGTATAAATCATGGGTTAGACCCTTCAAAAAGAATCTATGTTTCTTGGATTTAACCCTTGAGGTTTTATTTCATAGAAGTCTCAAATTGAAGGGTTTGTTACCTTAGGAAATTAACCTAAGAGAATAAAACCTTAGTCTTGGGAGAAGCTTCTCCTAAGTGACACCTTGACTCCTACGTGACTTCAATTGAAATAGAAGCCATGTGATTCTCTTTTGGAAAGTATCCACATGAAGGAAACTTGGAAGGACACATGGCTAAAAATTAAGGCATGCAACTCTTGGACCTTTGCTATATATATGGGTGGAGTTGGATGGGTGGATACGTAATCACTCACTCTCTTGTGGATGCTATACTCTATGAAGAAGTTTTCACAACAGAGACCATTCATCACAGTTAGGTTAGAGCACGACAACCCTTGCCATGAGCTCAGGGCTTTAATTGATTTAGGTGTTGCAACTAGTGCAATTAGATGATCCCACTATAAAGACTCAGGAATAGAAATGCGTCCAATTGAGGCATACCTCATAGGGCTAGGAGGCATGGAAACCCCTTGCATGGGTGAGGTGGACCTTCCTATCCTTATACATGACTTGACCATGACAGGGAAGCTACTAGTGTGCCATGATGACAACTTGATAGAATCCCCCCAATCCTTGGCCAAGATTGGCTATACGATCACTCAGTGGACCTAAATCTTAGACAAGGCTCCTTGCAGATTGGAACCTTAGACTAGCAGTGAGTGATACCGCTTGACTTCCCTAACAACACTCCACCTGAGGTATGTAACCCTAAACCATATGAACTGCATGCAAAGGAGGACCGGAAGATCTTTGGTCATATAAGTCACGATACGTCTACACCAACCCACACAGGCTTGGTGTTAAACACGGGTCTTGCCGTCAGAGACGCGTTTAAACATATATTCAGGTTCTTGGGAGTGGAAGAGGTCTGTTAAACAGAGGCCCTATACTTGATTTTCCCAAATCAACTCACTCACATAACCGTCTATTCAATAACTTTACTGATCCAACTTACTAATCGAAAACTCGAACTTTGTCTGAGTCATCTACTCACAAAATGTCGATTCATACATAGATTAAGACTTCCTCAGTGACCAACGCACAATGCAAAGATGACCGTAACACAAACTCACAGTAATAAACTTAGCGGAACCGTGATTCAGTACTTAACTTAAGATAACCTTGCTGTAACTTAATCTTTACCGGATAGGTACAGATAATCAACAACACATGATCGTAATCTAACATTAAGAATCTCTGTCAATACAACTTACTTATCAAGACTCTAGTTACACTCTTACAATCTTACTATCGATTACAATCCAGTGGATGCGTTCTTAACAGACAGCGGCGAAACTATCATTACCGTAATACAGAATCACTTTGTCTAACTTAAGAGCTGATCCAAACACAATTATTGTAAACAACAGAGACAATAACAGTAACTCAATCTGTACCGTACAGGTGTAGATAATCATACAGAACAGAAAGACACAGAATAACTCAGAGTTCTCAAACACACCACGGAAACTACACAAACATCATCAACCAGACGAACAGTCTGGCGACTCCTCTGGTCGTCACCGAAGTGTCTTTTTTCATTGATTTATATAAAGGTTATAACATCAATCAAGGTTACAACATCTACGCAACGACCTTTCGTTCGTTAAGAGTCTGATTTTACAATTGCCAATCTGGCGGCTTACACTAGCACGCACGGTGGACTTGAACCCGTAGGTATACAAAAATATTACGGCTCATCAACTATACCTTCTAGATACATAGTTCTAGCTAACCTAAAAGTCCGGGCAATTTTGTTCTTCAATGACTCTAACATCTGCTTCAAAATTTCTGGTTCTACGAGCTGAGCATTTGTCCGTACTGAACTTAAAGAAATAACTTGGCTTACTAAACTCTTTGCCTGGGTCTGCAAAAAAGCTTCCTGTAAATAAAATTCATTTGACAGAGCTGCATCACGACTGACCTTCATATCTGCAATCTGCTTATCAACTCTGGATAGTCTTTCTTTTTTAGCATCCAGTTGATTCTCTCTTCTCTCCAACTCTTGATTCTGAAATTGTATGGTTTTGTAATACGCATCACGCTCTCTTTTTATTGCTGGTATCTCCTTCTGTAGTTGAGCGACTAAATTCATCTGTATTTTAAGATCTGTATTCGATTCAGATAAATATACTTCTGTCCGCTGGAGTTCTTCATTAGTCTTTTTAGCCAAATCGACCATCTCTTGTCCTTTCCGTACTGCTTCATTCAGTTGTGCTCTAGTCTCTTCTAAAAGATTGTCCACAGCTATGCGTGCATCCTCTTTATCTTGGACTAACTACTTCAACTGGACTAGTTCTGCATCACCAACACTTAATAACTCATCTTTTTCTCGAACTTCAGCCACTGCCGCATCTCGTTGACTAGTTACTGTTTCTTGTTCGGTAAGTTTAGCCTGTAATTCCTTAATCTGTTCGTTTAAAGCTTGATTTGCTGCTTTGACGACAACTAGTTCTTCCTGAAGTGGGCTAATGTCTGCTTCCAGAACATCAACCTTGTGCTGGAAATCATCTCTGATATTATCAGTTACCTCTTTTATTTGTTCTGGTAGTTGCCGTGATAATTGGATCAATATTTGACCCATGGATGCTAGTTCATTAAATACAGGGAGCGAAGGAAAGAGAAGGGAAGGACGTGGTTGAGATGAAGAAGTGGTGAGGAGCTGATGGGAATTTTGTGGAGAATAGTTCTGTGAAGAAGATGAGGAATCAGGTGCGTCAGGTACAATGGGTGGAATGGGAATATGGGGTTTAATTGGAGGCACGGGTGGAGGAGTGAGAAGAACAGTGTTAGTTTCTAATACCTTTTCGGTGGTTTGTTGCGTAGTGTCATCAGGGTTGGCAACTGCAGACTCCACTGCTTTAATCAGTTCTTCAAAAATTTCTTTAATATTAGGTTGGCCATCTTCTTGCTTTTCCTATTCGGATTGTTGTTGGGATTCTTCTTTAGAGGAGCTAACTGCAGAATCGGCGGTATCATCATGCTCTTGTTGCTGATTTGGAGAGGACTGCGCTGATGAATCCTGGTGCATTGATGTTGCTGTGTCATGGAAAGTCTCTTCTTCATGTTCCTCTTCTTGATTGTTGTGTGCTTCTTTACCTGCGGCCAAACCCTGTACTTGACTGTCAGACAAACTGATTCTGATGCGTTTTTGGCGGAGTAGCTGGAATATTTCTTTGTCATCTTCTTCATCATCTTCCAATATCTGTGTAGATTCTTCATGATAGAGAATTGGACCTCTGGAAGGCGGTTGTGCTGCTTGTATTGCTGGAAACAGGAAACTTAGTATGTGGGGGAGACGGGAACGCGGCATATCTCCTTTGTTGACCTGTTTAATTACCGAAATGCATTCTCTGTGAATGCGACGGAAATAGTATGAGGCAAAGTTTACAGGCTCTCTGGCAGCCAAATCTATTGCTGAATAGAATGGGCGAGATATCCCATATGTACGTTTTTGTAGGTTCAAGATGGCGACTAAGAACTGTAAGGTTGTTCTTTCAGGCTCAGGACAACAAAGGATAGCATATTCATTAGAAGAATATCCGGGAAACAATTGGAACATTGTGGCTAGTGGCAAATTAGGACCATTCTCTCGACCTCTCAAAGAGAGTCGGAAAGCATCAGCAAAGGTCTGTAGAGTTATTACTACCCTAGAAGGTAATGAGGTTATTGGCCAACTCTGCTTTGTAGCAGGTGTGGCAGCGATGGTGGCAATGTTTTGGGCGTAGAACGGGTGACATTCCACTAAATGCCAAGGCAATTCAGTGAAATTAGCCAATCCACGGACACGCAAGAACTCAGCTACATCTGCGGGGAGTCCATCACGGAACGCAGTAAAGTTTGCTAACGCTTCCATGGTGCGCACACAAATAGCAAGCACAAGAACACAATTGCATAGGATATACAGAGAGCACAAGAACGCAAAATACACAGTCACAATAGCGATTAACAGTGGAATGAAAAAGGTTAAGTAGATACTTGGCAGCCGGAAGCAATTGAAATTGTTAATCATCACGCGATGTTGAGATGATAACCTTCATAACTTCGGTGTGCATGCATGAGCAGAACGATAATGCAAGGCGGCTGTTGATCATAATTAGGTATGAAATGAGGGTATTTATAGACTTATTTTATTAATCATGCAAAACTAAAAAGGAAAAGAAAAGAAAAAAAAGAAAAAAATATGCGGGCAACCGTAGAACACTTCAGTGCGAATCAGGCGCTTGATGATACGGCCGCAACTTTGAACCATTTATCACTTTCGAAAGAGGAATTCTGGTCAAAGTAGCCAACCGAAAAGTTGCTGGGCCCACTTTTCAGTAATCCGGTAAGGACCAAACCAGCGTAACTTGAATTTTCCAGCAGAGCGATTTGATTTTGCATTATAAAACAGCACAAGTTGCCCTACTGTAAAAACTGGAGTTTTTAGATACCGATCATGTGTATGAGCTTGCCGCAACTGCACTTCTTGAAGAGTCAGAAAACTTTCGCAGCGATGCTCATCTAGTTCTCTAAGTGTGTCCAACCGAAACGGCAAAGAATCTTCAGGTAACAGTTTCTGAGAGATGGCCACACGTAAGCTTGGTACTACAAGCTCCATTGGTGCAATTGCCTCCATTCCATATGCAAGTTTGAAAGGAGTAAGTCCGGTGGCAACTTTGTAAGTAGTCCGGTATGCCCATAATACTGTAGGTAGTAACTGATCCCATCTTTATGGTGATTTGATAATCAATTTACGAAGCATACTCAGCAAAGTCTTGTTTGTACTTTCAGCCAAGCCATTAGCACGAGGATAGTAAGGAGAACTGAATTTATGCAGAATCACTAGTTCTAGAGGTAACCCAAATCGTGGAAATACGTCTTTCATTAAACATTTTGCTACCGAAATAGCTGTAGCGGACCGTAAAGCCCAAGCTTCTGCCCATCTTGTAGCATAATCTGTGCATGTCAAAATATATCTGTTGTTGCTAAGGATTGCTGGAGGTGTGATTGGTCCAATAAAGTCAAGACCCCATTTCTGAAAAGGCTCCAAGGGTAATACAGGTTGGAGAGGGAAAAAATGTTGTTGTAAAGGTTGTCCAGACCGTTGACAATTGTCACACTGTTTGACAAACTGAGATACATCTCTGTACATGGTAGGCCACCAAAGCTCACTTTGCAGAATTTTTCGGTGTGTTAAATCTGCTGCAAAATGTCCACCGGAAGGTATGGAATGTGCCAGAGTGATTACTGAGTTTACTTCGTGTGGAGGAATACAACGAAGTAAGACTCCAGTGTGATCCATATAATACAATTCTCCAGCAATCAACCGGAATCTGCGACTGTAAGCTGCAATTTTCCTATGCATTGCAGGAGAAGTCTGAGCAGGAAGATATCCATCAGTAAGAAAGGCTAATAACTGATCATAGTAAGTAGATGTCATAGGAGGTTCTGCAGATTCATCATTAGCTGGGTCAGTAACATAAATTGCAGGTGTGGTGTCATCAACACCGACCGGAGCTTCACCCGGATCCAACCGAGAAAGGAAATCTGCTAACGCATGTGCAGTTCCAGGTCGATGAATCACTTCGTAATCAAACTCTTGTAATAGTAGAACCCAACGCGCTAAACGACCACCTAAATGCTGCTAGCGAACCAGATATACTAGCACAGCATGATCTACATGAAAGACGAATTTTCGGCCTAACAAATAATGCCAAAATTTCTTTACAGAATATACTAAACCAAGGCATTCTCTTTCAGTTACAAAATAATTCTTTTCAGCAGGAGCAAGCCTTCTACTTGCATAATAAACAGGCGGAAACCACTTATCAGTTTGTTGCATTAAGACACTCCCAATGGCTATATCTGATGTGTCTACAAAAACATGAAATGGACATTCCCAATCAGGAGGTTGTAGAATTGGAACCTACATTAATAAGCCTTTTAGACGATCAAATGCTGTTTGACATTCCTGAGTCCAAGCAAACTGTCGAGGAGTACTGGTTATTAATCTATTGAGGGGTATTGCCAAATGAGCAAGCCACTGTAAATGTCAACCATGCCATCTGACTTGACCCATGAATCTCATCACTTCTTTTGGTGTAGTAGGCACAGATGCTTCTAACACAGCTGCAATTTTATCTGGATCAACTTGTATGCCTTGTGCAGACACAATATGGCCAAACAACTTACCACATGAAACCGCAAACACAGACTTGTTTGGGTTTAGGCAGAGTCTATATTCATGACACTTCTCAAAGCAACACCGTAAATGATACAGGTGTGCTACCATCTTACCAAATAAAGAGAAATCATCTAGATATACTTGCATGAAAGAAGTAAGATAGGGGGAGAAGATTTCCTGCATACATTGTTGAAAAGTACTAGGAGCATTTCTTAATCCAAACCACATGACTGTACAAGCAAAAACACCCTAGTTGGTAATGAAAGTTGTTTTCGGTATGTCTTGTTCAGCCATTCTGACTTGATTATACCCACTTGACGAACAGTCTGGCGACTCCTCTGGTCGTCACCGAAGCGTCTTTTTTCATTGATTTATGTAAAGGTTACAACATCTACACAACGACCTTTCGGTTCGTTAAGAGTCAGATTTTACACTTGGTGATGGACAATTTCCATTCAGAAGAATGTCAACAGATTTTCCCTTGGTCTTCCTGCAAACTAGAAGGGGTCACCACCCAACAACTGGGGCAAATGGGGACCATCAGCGGTCAGGTGGGTTGCACCAGCAGTCAGGTGGATGACATCAACGGACACATGGGCACAACACCCTGCAGTGCCCATCCTTCCACACTTACTATGGACTGGTCTAGATTTATGGTACCAAATGTTGCACCTCCTATTGGGCAAGTTTCGCAAGTGTTGGACCTCCCTTCTTTTCCAAAGCAAAGCGTCAACCAGACCTCTCACCCACGACCACGGACTCAACCACGATTGAGGAATCCAAACCAATGAACCTACCAGACTATGCAAAGAAAGCAACAGTATCAACAGCACACAACAAGTGGCACAAGACAAATATGGGTGCCAAAAGGACAAAAAGCATCGACAACTTTCAACAATGCAAACAATGACAAGAAGAAGTTAAGGCAAAAGCAAAGGCAGTATTCTACATCTCCTCGATCTTCTTCTTCAAGTACAAACACTAGATAGATTTGGATTGCCAAGAAGTTCTTAACCAACCGACCCACACCCATGCAGATTTGGGTACCCAAGTAGTGTATTATAGCTCAACACTCAAGCCATGTAACATATACCCCTCATAAATCTCTTCACCCATCGATACCACCACATCTAATATCACCTTTTGTCCCTCAACAGAAACATACCACCCACTCAACCACCATTAGGAGATGGATACCGAAATGTATCCAGAAGTCTTTGCATGACCAATTGTATAACATTAATCCCATCCCGAATAACCATATCCCTTGTAATAATTCACTCACATTTGAACCTTGTATAAACTCAACCACACTAACCCAACATCACTTGTAATAACATCTCATAAAGCAATGTATACACTATCGAAAGCATATAGGTGTCTAGAGACATGTAGTAGTTTTGCAAAACATCATTGCATAAACCATCTCACAACACTTGGCTACACGGGTTACACATCGGTTATGGAAAGGGATTGCACTCTCACTTTAATGGGATCATGATTAATTTCCATATGAATGTGCTAATCTTTTGTAGTAGATCTTCTCTGCATTTGCATCCATCATCATGCAGATAGAAAGACCGTCTGAGGCTGGCCCCAGTGTACTTGTGGTCAATTTTGGCAAATTACTAGCTGAGCCACATCCTATGTCACAACCACCTAAATTTCAAGGATTCCCAGGACCAATGCCGATTGATGATCCTCCTAGGGGATACATCGAGAAAGTTCACCGTAATTCCCATTGGTTTCAATGTTTAGCAGGACCTTTAGCGGGCGTAGATTTTATTTTTGATGCCACATTGACTTTTGACAGTATTAAGTGGGACAAGTATCAATTTTTATCTAGAGAATTTGAAGCGCTCCAAAATATAGAAGAGTTAAAGCACATTCGGTCTAGAGCAGGTTTCATGGAATACTTCATTGACCCATTACCCAAACCGGATTCTTATAGATGCTACTACTTGGTGACCACACTTACAACCTCCGAGAACAAGGATTTGCCGGGTACTTTCATTCTGTCGACTTTGGTAAATGAACCCCCATTCAAGAGGTTCTATCTTTCAAAAGACTTCATTCGAGCAGCAATTAAGATCCATGGAACTCGCAACAGAGCGCAAAAGGCTTATTCTAGAGTCGATGAAGCATGGTGATTTTGTGAAATGGGAAGACATTTCGGCCATTACACCTGAATTATCTAAGCCATTACGTATATGTATGCAAAATTTTGCATTCTTGGCTCAGGATCGTTTCACTATGCCTCACAAGCGCATTTGATTCGGATTATATTTAGCATGTATTGGGCCCCAAACCATAGGTCTTGCAGGTTGGATCATTGATTAATTGTATTTAGCTCATTAGAGATGGGAAAGGAAAAAAGTCATCCATGGATGTTGCGCTCTCACTCAAATTATTTATATGTGTTTGGAATATGACTTGCCTATAGAATGCGCAATGACGACGATGAAGAATTGAAGGTATTCAAAGGAACTGCCAAGAAAGCCAGAAAGCTAGCAAGGGATGGGCAAGCAAGCGCATGCGCGGATCTATCCCATGTTTGCAAGTTCTAGAGTCTCTGTCACCTTAGCCGTCTTCAGAATAATCACCTACGGAACCCCTTGCACCTATACAACCCATTCGTATATGCCTATCATGACCGGTTATCACAGAAGGTACTACCAGCATTGTTACCTCTCAAGCAACCACAGTTCAAGAACCCACCACTACAACAGCAGAAATTCCCACCTCCATCGGTGCAGAAGCAGTTACTTTTCCTATACCCAACTTGGAAACAGAACCAACAAATACCACTTTTGATTTTGAAATGCCTGATTCTTTTTTAAGCGAATTCCAAGTAGTCTCCAACTCAAAAGAAGAGAGGAAAGAAACTGACAATGATGATGGAGATGATGAAGCTAGTCAGGACAACCACGAATCTCAAGCAGATGTGCAACATGATGAACAAGAATAACAAGCTGAGACACAAGGTGACACAAGTATGCATGAAGACGACACGTTTGAGGCAGTTGCTTACACGTTAGCAATCAACTTCAAACTATACTGCACCATGCGAGCAGTTTGGGCATGCAGAAAACTCTCAAAAGAAGAAAGTGAAGCGATTGTAGAATAGGAACTCTCCACAGGAGGATTCGAAGAAGCTTACATTCAAGGTTTCAGAGAGTTAATTAAATCGGTCGGAACCAATGAAGCACTTCGCTATTTGCAGAGGAAACCACTACCCAAGTTTGACCCCTGACGAGTCCATATGCTATCAAAACCGGGTCAGTATATTCGCGTACCAACGGATGCCCAATTCTGACACCAGGTTAGCGAAGCACGACTCCTCCCAGAAAACCCTATTGAAGAAGCAACCATTGTGATTGATCCCCTGCCTCACCCTTCTACTATAAATATAACTACTGTTGTCGAAGTACCCACTGTTACATCTTCTCCTGTTTCACCTCCTGCCCCTCCAGTCTCTCCTGTACACCCTACCCTTCCAAGACCATCCACATTTCTCGATGGTGCTGTAGCAGAAGCCCTAGTTTCCTTGACCCCACCAACTCTTCCCACAACCCTCCCACCTATCCTCCCTTCCCTAGCTCCCACCATTCCACCCAACCCATTCCCCACTCCATCCTTTCCTTAGTTCCCCACTCTTCCTAGACCCCTTCTTTCCCCCTCCCATGACCTTCTCACCCGTCTCACTCCCCCCCCCCCACAGTATTCCCTCTATCCTCCCCTCTACACCAAGCAATACGAGAAGCCCACCTGTAAATTATTCGTTAGCCTTTTTAAATCCTGTATTCACACCCACTCATGCACCCATTGTCACTCCACTATTCACGGTCACTGCACTCAACACCACATCCAGTCACATGGACATTTCACCACCCACCGCACCATCACTCACCTCATATATTTCACCACCCCATTTAGGCACATTACATTTCTCCACAGTCACCACTGCATCCACTTTCCCATCCCTATTTCCCCTTCCCCTTGCATCAACACCCACGCCCACCGCATCTTCACTCACTCCACCATTAATATTGTCACCCACGATTGACACCGCATTCCATCAAATGTTTTCTTGCATGACACAAGCTAGAGATGAATTCACATCTCTAGGGACCTGCTACCAGACGCTCCAACAGACAACTCCAGAATTACAGGTGCAACTTAACTCATTATCAATTGAGACCACCTCCCTTAACACATGCTATCAAGAGCTATGTGATGCCTATCACACCCTCGAATTAGAAAGTGAACAGAAGACAAAGGAAGCCATTACGGATATCGACAACTTGTTAAGGGCTCAAACCATTCAAAATGCAACTCTCACTCGAAACATGGGACTACTAAGATGCCACTTCACATCGGCTAAAGAAGAAAATCAATGCTTGCAGGAATAGAATAGAGAAAACCTCAACCGGATGAACCTCTAAGTCCCAACCGCTTTAAAGTAGTGCCCTCCGAATCTATGAAGATACTATTGGAAGACCATGTCAGACTATTAGAAGATTATGACTGTATGAATGAGGCATATTAGAAGTTGAAGGAAGACCACAAAATGCTACAGTTGTGAGCACTTGCACAACAAGCACCACCAGCTCTTGAGGCAACACCTCCACAGATCATAGAGGAGCTAAATGCTTTACGCGCTCAGGTACTTACCCTTCAAGCGCAAATTACTACCTTTTCTGAACCCCCTAGGCCACATTCCCCTAGGCAACACCTCCACAGATCATAGAGGAACTAAATGCTTTACGTGCTCAGGTACTTACCCTTCAAGCATAAATTACTACCTTTTCTGAACCCCCTAGCGCAAACTCCCAATGGAGGAAGAAACTATGTCTATCCCAGTGGAGGAAACGTATGAAGAAGCCTACGAACCACAACCCATCCCCGATGCACGTATGAAGAAGCCTACGAACCACAACCCATCCCCGATGCACGTATCACAGCTGAAGGCCAGACCACCTTTGAACTCCCTACCCCCGCATGGATGAAGACCGTAGAAGAACTTGGACAGACCCACTCAGCACGTGTGGAGGCTCAATTACACGCCATGGCTATGATAGAGGAATGCATTTTACAATCCCCTTACTTTGCTCACTTGGCCCCTCGCAGGTATATATCTGGCCATGAGCTTCAATATAAGCTGTATTTCATGCTAATGGCAGAATACCAATTGGCGATCGAAAAGGAGACAGGCAAGAAACCCTCACATGCAACTCAATTTGAGCCTGATGACTTGCCACCGGAAGCGCAGAGCAGAGAAATCTTTCAACCAACTTGGCGTGAGGAATTACTACAAAAATATCTAGAAATGATGAGCACATGGGTCAAGGCACCCTTGCATTTTAAATATAACCCATGTTGGGTACCAATACCAAGATGCCGCTCCTGGAAGGCCTTCGCAATCAAAGTGCAAAATAATAAGTAGTGCCAGGAATGGCTTAATTACCCCTATTTCACGCCACCTTGTGGACCGCCCACAGTAGGATACATGATGGCAATGATTCGCCACTAGCTCCCCCGCTTACGCCGCATGGATGATGTTGTCGTGCATATGACTCTCAAAGTATTTGACATGATGGAAACTGTTTTTAAAATCTTCCATCGCGTCAAGGCACCACACGTTAACACCCCGGGATTCGAGCATGGTAATCAGGATTCGGTGTATGATATGAGCACAACACCATTGCTTCGGGTGTGTTATGACTGGCACTGTTGAATCAAGTATCTATCAGCATGCTATAAAATGACATTTGAAGAGATGTTTACTACCGGCTTTTGGGAGTACCATTCCGAGGTGTTCATAAGCAGGCACACACCTACTCCAATTATTTGCCTTTGAACAATTGGTGTACTCCATGCACCATAGACTCCCGCCACCAGATGAACCTCAACCCATAGATTGGGAAAAACTTGAAGCCGATTTAGCAAGAGGCATTCGCATCTCAGAGCACACCCTCGCTCATGACCTCCTACAAAACTATATCCGACAGACCCCGCAACAAGGTGCTATCGAGGATGACAGAAGCGAGAGGGACGGGGGTGTTGGCAGTAGCCAAAGGCATAGATGACGAGGAAGTATGTGAAGGCGGATTACAACAAAGCAGTGGGGAGCCAAGTGAATTATTTTTTCAAAAGAAATATGTTCTTTATTACTTTTTCAAAAACCCTCAATACTGATATTCATCACTCTTGTATCATATGTAACATAGAACAACCACTTTTGTAATTATATGCTCCATTTTGTGCAAGTTGAGGATTCCCCGAGCTTGAGGAGCTTAGGTAGAATGAGGCTACCAGTTTTGGTTATTTTTAGACCTCGTTTAGACCTCCTATGTTTTAACTATGCCAAACACTAGATGTGAAACAGGTCAAAACTAGTCTAAAAACTATAAATAGAGCTAGAGAGCTCATTTTTGAGGTTAGATAGTGTAAGCCAGTGTAGACTTGTAAGAGCTAGTGTGAGCTTGAGCTTGTAAGAGTGATCTTGAGTAATAGAATCTACTTTCAACCTTCCATTGTATCTTGCTTGTCTCTTCATTGTGTGTGTATGTGTGTGTGCATCTGTTTTGTTTTGGACTCCAAGTTGTCCTCTCCAATCATGAAGTAACAAAGAATCAACAAATCATCTTTATTTTGTCAATCCTAGGAATATCCATAAGACCACAGCCCCTTCAAGATAATAGATTCAAGGAAATAAGAGATTAATGGCTGGATTGCTGAGAAAAATTGAAGATGAAGAGAAAATCTAGGGTTTACCATATCTAAGGCAAATCTCCATCATTTTCTATGATCTTTGTGTCAAAACCATGCTATTTTATCAGCAGAATACAAATATGAACTCAACATTGAAAAATATCACCTGTATCACAGAGACGAGACAATCGCGATTCTGTACATTCAGACGATTTTCACAATTCTGGAACTTTCTTCAATCCTTTTCCACTCATTATATCAGTAAACCTCTTCCTTCATACAACTTGCTCAGTAATACACAAATGTAACTCACAAATCTCCATGATTAAGCAAGAAACAAGCTCTCACATCAAAGAAAATACACTCAACAGGAGAAAACACGATTTTTGCAGAAACTCTCTCTTCTCTATTGATAGCATGAGCAAATGACTAACCAACCTCTCCAAATTAGAGAAAATTGACTTATATACATTTTCAAGTGTCCCTTTTCACACTTGAAATTAGGTCTTTTTCTCTAATTTTCTAAAAATATGCTATCTAAGAGTTTCTAAAAATTCTACAAAAATTACATGAGGTCCTTAACTACATAAGGAAGACTCTTCCTTATTTTTACAACCATTGCATAAATATTTTACAAGTTTTTTGGCTTTTTACTAATTTTTTACATCAAAAATACTTTCCAAAAATACACCTTCCAACATTCTTCCCCTCCTAGAGCTTTTGGCTCCTGACAAAAGACTTCCTTATGTGAGCTCAGCTTTATTTCTTCTTCCTTTGGTACACTTGTGACACCAAATCATGGCTCTTCCTTTCTGTGACATTCAAGTTATTGACCATTTCAAACAAAGCTTTCCTCCATTGTACTGCAGCTTCAGGCTTATCTATGACATCCTTCTTCAAGTATTCTGCGTAAGCAGCTTCATAGGCAGTAAGTCTTGCTTTTGTAACAACAAATAAGTTTCCAAAAATTTCCGAGTCCCTTTCAAAGAATCCATAATCAAAAGCATCTTCAAATATTTGCAAAAAATGACTGCACAAAAATATTATTCTACTGTAGTAGGCCATCAAACAAATCCTGTCTGGTGTCTCACTTAGATCAAACAATAGAGCATCTGTTGGCGAATTAAAACCTATGTAGTTCAAAATTTTGACATCTGTATCAGTGTAGGTCTCTATACAGACTAGAATTAACCTCATTATTCTGACAAGTAGTATACAAGCAGGGTCATTGACATCTTTATAATTTGATATGACAGACTCAGCAGTATTCACCATGTAACTTTTAGTAGGCCAAGTTCCTGCCTTTGGACCTGCTATTTTTGGAAAGTTCAGCCATTTTGCTGGAATCTGCCCTGTTTTTCTTCTTTCCCAAGAAACAGTCCACTCCCTTCTTCTGGCCACAGGACAATAAGCTGGGTTAATCTTTAAGTGTAAAGGTGCCTCCTTCCAGATTCTCCTACACTCTTTGTTAGCATCCAACCATTTATTCCTCCATTTTGGGTTAGCTCTTTCAAATAATTCCTTTGTAACATTAATATCCTCTTCATATTCAAAATATTGATTTGGAGCTAATCCCACTCTGGCCAACTGATAATTTTTTATGCTTTTCAATACCATACAAAAAGGAATTCCTAATCCATCTGCAGCCCAATGGTGCTGATCTGGATTGATGCCTTTATTTAAAGCAAATGTGACAATTTGGTTCTCATAATCATCATGCATTTTTCTCATAAACTCCATTCTTGATTCTCTGCTAGTCAGCAACTTCTGAACAAATTCCTCAGTGTACTCTTCCTCAGATCTTTTGGCTACTGCTTCATAGTTTTCCTGTTCTCTATCAGCATCTCCTGTTTCATACTCTCTTGTATTGGTATCTTCTGCATGTACCTGATTCTGAACCTCTTCCTGAGCTTTTGATTTCTCCAGTTGTTTCTGTAAGTCTTCTAAGGTCATCATTAAACTTTTATTCTGAGTTATCAAATCTTCTCTTTCTTTCATCCAGTCCATTCTTTCTCTTTCCAACTTGTCCTGCCAATCCTTCCTCTCTTGCTCTGTATTCAAAAACAACTTGTTATACCCTCTCATAGCTGTAGCAGCATGTGTACTTGCCTGCTTTTCTAGTTCTTTAGCTTCCTTTAATTCTTCTTGGAGTTTCTGAATTTCTTTATGCATTTCATCTTTTTCTTCCTCTGTCAATTGGGCAGGTTTACTTCCATCTTTTACTAGACCTTCTTCTAGCAGCAACTTATTAATATCTTCATGGGCCCTAGTCAAAATTTGATATGAGGTTTGTAATGTTCTGTATCTTCCTCCTATGGTTTTTAGTTCCATTTCCATCTTGGCATTCTGTTCTGATAACTTCACACTCTTATCCTCCAAATATTGTATTTTGTTCTGCTTCTGAACTTCAATTTCTTCCAAAGCAATTATTCTATTGACATACTCTTCATTTTTCTTCTGAATTGACCTTAGTTGTTCTGACATCTGCTCCTTTTCCTTTTTTTGTTCTTTGATAATCATACTCCCTTTCTCAAATTCAGATTCAGCCACCATACCTGATATAATCATATTCCTGCTAGATGGTCTGAACTGTTCAATATTATTCATGATTATTTGACAGGCTGACCTTATATTCTTGGGTATCCTTTCCAAACCAACTTCCACTTCTGCCTGTCTGATTTCAATTTGCTTATCTCTTTTACCTTCCTCATCTTCATCTGCTTTTGTTTCATCCTCTATATCCTTTGTATCTTGTTCTTCATTACTGGAAGCATCATTCTCTGTTTCTTGATTAATATCATCTTCTTCAAGCTCCAATACTCTGTCCTTTGCACTTTTCTGATATGAGAAGTTTGAAATTCTACTCTCTTCCAATGAATTCCTTCCTTCTTGACCTTGCATTTCTTCTCCCTGTCCTAGGGTTTGCTGATTGTTTTCTAGCTCTTTTTCATCCTGGCCTGATTGATCCTCCCTAAGTTGCTCTCCCTGTACCAATTTTTCTTGAACTACTATTGATTCAATATCCTCCACATGGATAACCTGATCATCATTTTTCTGCATCTCCTGTCTTCCCGTTTCTTGAGCTGTATCTGATACATTTGCATGAAAAGCTTTTATTTGATCATCACTCCTCTGATTTGTATATTCATGATCTTGCTCATCCATATCCATAGAATCTATTCCTTCTTCCTGTTCCTGCTCACCATTGTATGTAGATTCCTTATTACTGTTTATCTCCTGCAGTACATCTTTTATACTTTGAATAATTCCTTCTTCTATCACCTGTCCTAAGACCTCTTGAGCACTCTTTTCTGGTTCTATCTTCTTGATTTCCTGTTCTTTAGGTGCATCCTTCTGCTGAATATATGAACTGCTGAATACCTTCTTTGCTAGTTCCTCTAAACTTGCATTCATTTGGAAATGTGTCTGTGAAGGCTTGGTCCATATTGAATTTATACCAACATTCACTATTCCAAAGCTATCTTCATCTCTCCTTTGGTTTTCCTCTTCTGTCATTCTTGCCTTTCCTTTTAACAGTCTTCTTTCTTCTTCAGCACTCATCTGTTGTACAGTTTCTTCATGAGTCTGCCTTTCTTTAGACTTCTTATTTGTATCCTCAGGTGTCTTCATTTTTTCTACAGCCTGTATAGCTACATTAGGAGTGTTGGGTATTGACAAGTTTAAACTTTTCAACAAAAAACTCTCAATGTCACTATCTGAATCGGATGAGAATCGTGAGGATCCTCCTACTTCTTGCTCTGTAGACTTTAATACTTCCTTCACTGTGGTAGACTTCTGAGTTGCTTCAATGACTGTTGCTTCTGTGTCTTCAACTGTTGTAACTTCAGCTACTGCTTTTTCTTTTCCCTTCTTGACTAGTTTCTTCTTTTGGACTTGCTTTTTTGGCACTTTCTTTTTTACCACAACAGTAGTCCTGGCCTCTGGAGGTCCTTGCAACTCTTTGAAGTATGCCAGCAACTCTACTTCTTTTCTCACAAATATTTCTTCGGTCTCGGCTGCCATCATTTCCTCATGTAAAACTTCATAATGCTCCACCTCCTCCTGTATCCAATCTGTAGCCTTGCAGGAATAGTCTTCCAGCATTTTCTGATATTGGGCTTCGTACATTGCTCTTTTATTGTTTCCCTGAGTTAAATAAGTAAATAATTGCTCTTTGCTGGTCTGTGGGGGGTGAGGTTCACTAGAGGATTGTACTCCTTTTTGGGCTGCCAAATGTTCTTCTTTTGTTGCTTCAATCTGCTCCATTTCTATTTTTCTTGGATCCACTTTCCTCTTCTTAAAAGGCACTACTTCTTCAGAGATAATTTTCCTCTTCATCCCAGCTCCCCTCATACTGGTTTGTCCCACTGTGTCTTTAGCCTGCATCCTTTTGGGAGGACTTTTTACTCCTGACATCAAAATTCTAAAGTATTGTGCCTCTAGAGCTAATTTCAAATGTTCTTCCATACCCAAGATATGATAAATAATTCTTGTCAAAAACTGGGCTCCATTCATAAATTTCTTCTGCTCCCAATGTTTGGCTGCTTCCTTTAACTGTTCATGGATGTATGGTGAGACATCCATAACTCCAAATGGTTTGGTTTTGTCTTTATTATTGAACATCAACAGAGTTACTGATTTGTGAGGCATGGTGTATCTAGGCAGCTTGGGAAAACAAAAATATTGCAAAAACATTTTGATTGCATATTCTTCATTCTCTTTTCCTTTAAAATCCGTGAACTTTCCATATCCTGTATAAGTATCCTTATTCTTTTTTACAAAGCTTTGATCCAGTTTGGTGCCCATTGGAAAAAATTGTAAAGCAGCTCTAATATGTTCTGCCTTAATGGTAATACGCACCTCCTGATCATCTTTGTTCTTCACTTTGCACCTGAAATAAGCATCATTCTTTGTTCCAACTTCTTCCAAACTGTTCATTACCTGTGCTACCCTTTCAAAGTCAATGAAGAAGATTGGTTCCTCCAATAGTTTATGCAATCCCACAGCTTTCCATCTTTTTAAGTTGACAGTAGTTCTTTGAAACCTATAAAACTCCTAGCACAACATGGTGTATTTATAACCTCCCACTGCTACTGTGAAGATGTGCTGACCTATTACTCCTAGAATTTCCTTCAGTTCTTTTACTGCTCCTTCTACCTCTGGAATTCCTGTATCTTCATCTGATTCCAGGTCCACCTGCTCCACTGTGGTCTCACTGTCCAAGAACCAATGTCCTCTTGACAAGGTTACTGAGTCAGCTTTGAAGTCATGAATGGTCAATTCTTTTGTATTCACCATCCTGTGTTTATATATCAAAGAAAAGAAAAAACACTCCACCCACATGAGTCACAAGAATTCACAAAAAATACTGTCTCATTCTGGTATGTCACTGATATAAACAAATAAAAGAGACAAGTTCCAAACAATTTTTTCTTTTTCCAAAGGACTCAATTTTTAAGTGAGCAATACAGGTGTAGCAAGATATCTAATGTGCTCTCTTCAATTGTCAATTCCTTACTCAAAAAAGAAAACAATTCTTAAATAGAAAGAAGATGATGGAAAAGATGATTAATGTAAAGACTTCAAAAAAAAAATAGAAATAAAAAAGATGGTCACAAAATTTTGAACAAAATAATACAGATTTTCCATGATAAGTTAATTTCTTCCTCCCTAAATCTTGCTTTTGTGCTTTTTAATTTTAGATAGAAATTAAAATACATTTTTCCTTTTCTTCTTCTTTTTTTTTTTTTTAATAATAATGACATTTTTTTTTCTGCTTTCCTTCCCCTCCTAATTCCCTTTTAAGGAAAAAGAATTTAGAAGAACATGTTGCTTTTGTCATTCCTTCTCCCTCCTTTTCTTTTTTCTTTCTCTCTTTTTTTTTTTTTTTTTTTTTTTAATAGTATTTCGTTCCAGAGATCTGAAAATAGGTTAAGTGTGGATGATCTCTCTTCCATTGACTCAATTCTGATTTTTTTACCCAACAATGTTTCACTCTCACTGTCTTTGTATCATACAAGTATCCATGTTTCATAAACAAACTTCTTGTAGCCTCTTTTGGTTTCCATACCCATTTTATTCCCTCTTCCTGTTTTGGTGGATAACATCTGTGCATGCCCTTTTTCCATGTGTTTGTAGTTCTGTTTTGTTGATGTGTCCATAACTGTCTTCTTATTTTTGTCTCACCAGTTGTTTTTACTCCCGAGATCTCTTGTGTGGTTTGATTGTATGAAGCTTGAGCACTCGGTATTGGTAATATGTTCCTGTCCTTCATTGAGAAAGTAAACCCTTCCATATCTGGGTCAAGAACATCTAGATAAACCTCCTGTCCTTCATTACTCAGAAAAAACATTAAAAACTTTTTGTCATTTATGGTCAAATTAAGCTTCATTTTCTCAAAGTTCAAAACAACTTTACCTTGTTTGAGCCAAGGTTGTCCCAAAATCAATTTTTCAGTCATGAATTGGTCTGGCCACTCTTCACAATCTATATCCATATATTCATCATTAAATTTAACTTTAATAGGAAGTGAAGATATGCTCTGAATTATTTTTCCTTCTAGGGTTTTGATCAAAATTCTGCTTTCAGCCCTCTTTAAGTTAAATTTGTTTACCAGAGCTGAGCTAATCAGATTCACTTGAGCTCCTGAATCTACTAAAACCCTAATATTTTCATTTTGATAATTCATCATGATCACAGGCAAATGTTCTTTTTGCTTTAGGGTGTTTTCACATAAACACACTTCTTTCAATTTCCTTATTCTCTCCTTGGCTTCTTGTTGAGCCTCTTTTCTGATGTTCTTCTCTTCTTTTTTTCTATTTTGGGCCTTTTGCAGTCTTCTCCATTCATCAGAAGTTAATGGACAATCATACCTCTTAACTCTGCATCCACTTATGAAATTTGGCATGATTTCTCCATCAATATTAGCTAATTGAATGGCTCCACTTTTACTTATCTGATGTATAATGTATGGCCCATGACCTTTTTTCTGAAATTTTCTCTGATGTTCCTTAACTGTGTATGCTAAGACCAGGTCTCCTTCTTGTAGATCTTTGTCTTTTATATGAACATCATGATAAGCTTTCTGTCTTTTCTTGTCTGTGTATATACTCATCACTGCTTGGAGTCTAGAAGCTCCCAGTTTTTCCAAATCTAAGACTCTCTCAGATAATTCATGTCCTGTCCAATTATATTGATTACCCACTTTTAATGTTGGAATAAGAAATTCCATGGGTAAAACTGCATTTTGGCCATATACTAAATTAAATGGGGTAGTTCCTATTGCAGTTTTGTATGCCACTCTGTAAGCCCAGAGAACATGATTAAGTTGAGAATCCCAGTCATTTCTATTTGTGTTGACTAGTTTGGACAATACTGCACAAAGTACTTTATTAGTACTTTCTGCTAAGCCATTAGCTTGTGGGTGATATGGGGCTGATTTTCTATGACTGATCAAAAAGTGGTTGGTCATGTTTTCTATGATCTGATTTAAAAAATGAGTTCCCCTATCACTTACCAGTTCAATTGGTAGTCCAAATCTAGTGATAATGTTTTCATACAAAAATCTGGCAGTAGTGTGAGCATCATTTCTTTTAGTAGCTTTGGCCTCAGCCCATTTTGTCAAATAATCTGTAGCTACTATTATGTATTCTGCATGGGTTTGTCTGGCTGGAGGATGTATCGGTCCAATAAAATCCAATCCCCATTTGCTAAAAGCTCTGGCTGAAATTAAAGGAATTAATGGCATATTATCTCTTTTGTTTGGTTGACTCACCCTTTGACAGACATCACATCTTTTTACATAAATTCTTGCATCAGCAAATAGGGTTGGCCACCAAAAGCCAGAGTACAATATGAGCTTGGCTGTTCTATCACTTGAAAAATGTCCTCCTGCCACTCCTGAGTGTGCCATTTCCAACATTTCTAAATACTTTCCTTCAGGAACACAAATTCTCAAATATCCATCCATTCCTCTCTTATATAGTTGTTCTCCTATGAGTTGATATTCTTCCGAGATCACTTGTAAGTTTCTTGAGTCAGCACCAGCTATTACGTGTTTCCCTTTCTTCTTTCTCTTTAATTCCTCTACAATATGTTCACTCCATTCAGGGTTTTTTTGAAACCAATATAAAGTTATCAATTCTGATTCCTTCAATGTTTGACATTTTTTACAATTATCAACATATCTCTCCACATATTGAATCTTGTTTGGCCAATGTACTCCCATCCTATTAAGGTTGCTTAAAGTGACTATCTTGGAAGCATGAGTACATGGGTTCCAGTAATGAGCTCTTCTTACATATTCATATTGCTCCTCCTCTGGAGTACAAAATTCCAGTATGCCTGACTGACTAAGGTGATACAAATGTCCAGCTAACAACATGAAATTTCTGCTTTGTAACACCAGATGTGTGTTATTCCCTAATGTGCTACACGGTCCCATGGTTAGCAAAGGAACTAATGACATAGACCATTCAGGAACACTTTCCACCTTGAATAAGTATGTATCTGGCAAATCATCATCTATAGGTGAACTAGGTTCTTTTGACTGGATTCTTGACAAATGATCTGCTCTCAAGTGTGTTTTTCCTTGTCTAACCACCACCTCAAATTCAAATTCCATTAGTAAAAGAAACCATCTTACTATTCTTCCTGTATGACATGGTTTATTTACTAAATAGAGTAGAGCTTGATGATCCACAAAGAATTTAAACTTGTTGGCCAATAGATAATGTCTGTACTTTTTGACAGCAAATATCATTCCCAATCCTTCTCTCTCAGTGGTTGTGTAATTTTTTTCTGCAATGTTTAATTGTCTACTTGCATATGCTACTGGGAAATCTAACTTGCTTCCTTCTATAGGTTGTGCTAACACACATCCCAGAGCATAATTTGAAGCATCAACATGTACATGAAAAATTTTATCCCACTGAGGTGTTTTTAAAATTGGTGCTGTCACCAAACAAGTTTTTAATGTTTCAAAGGCTTGGTCACATTCTTCAGTCCACTCAAACTTTGTGATTAAGGCATATAAGGGTTTAGCTATATCAGCAAATTTGTGTACAAATTTTCTATAGTACCCACAATGTCCCATAAAAGTTTGGAGTTCCTTCATATTTGTAGGTCTTGGAAGTTCTATTATTGCTTTTATCTTCTTCTCATCTGTAGAAATTCCATTTTTTGAAACTATGTGACCCAACATTCTACCTTGTCTCACAAAGAATACACACTTTTCAGGATTTAAGCATACTCTGTATGTCCTGCATTTCCTGAATATTTTTTCTAAATCTTGTAAATGATCTTGTCTTTTTAAAGAAAAAGTGCACAGATCATCCACATAGATTTCCATTACATTTCTCAGGAATTCTTTGAAAATATGACACATCAATCTTTGAAAGGTTGCTGGAGCATTGGTTAGTCCAAAGGGCATAACCCTAAAGGCATAAACCCCCCATTCTGTAGAAAAGGCAGTCTTGTGTTGGTCCTCTAAGGCTATTGGCACTTGATTGTAGCCTGAGAAACCATCTAGGAAACTGTAAACCTCCTTTCCTGCAACTCTCTCAAGAAGATGATCTGTTATTGGCAGTGGATAACTATCCCTTATAGTTGCTGCATTCACTTTTTTCAAGTTGATGCAAACCCTAAGTTTTCCATTCTTCTTTGGCACCACAACTATAGGTGATATCCATTCAGTGTACTCTATTTCATAAATGAAATTAGCCGCCAACAACTTGTCAATTTCTTCCTTTATTTTGGCAGAGTATTTATCATTAAATGTGTAGTGTCTCTGTTTGCTTGGTTTTGCATCAGGTGTCATAGGAATCTTATGCTCACAGATTTTTGGATCAATCCCTTTTAAATCTTTATAACTGTAAGCAAATACATCCCTATAGTTCTTTGCCAGGCTCCTTAAGGCTTCTTCTTCTTGTGTGGTCATATCATCAGCTATCACTATCTGTCTCTCTTCTCCTTCTTCCTGAGTAATCACAAACTTTTTTGTTTGTTCTTCATTGTCATATACTTCTCCTTTTTTCTTCTCTCTTTTTGGTTTCATTTTCAGGAGTAGTCTGTCTTCTACCTCATAAGTTTTAAAATTTGCTGGTACATCAAAATATTGATCCTTATTGATCTCTTTCTCTTTCTTCTCCTTTGTCTGATCTCTTTCTATTTCCTTGTGTTTATGTTCCTTGTATTTGCCTGAGATTTTGTCTTTGATTGCATCCTCGGCTTTTACTGTTTCCAAATACTGTGTTTTTCCTTTTTGTAATATTATTTCTTTATTTTGCTCCTCTTCTGTTTTTAGTACACTTATCATGTGTATGCTAATGTGGAAAACATCAAAGCCTTCTTCATTTTGAAATTTCACTCCTACATATTCTTCACTGGCCAGATCCATAGTAGCCAAGATTTGATTCCACCCATAAGGCTCAAACTCTTCATCTTTAAATTGTTGTGGCTCATAGCTTTCATCCTGTACTTTTCTTTCTTTCACACATTCCTCTCTTTTCAGTCTTCTCTTTCTATTGGTGAGATTTCTTATCATGTTGCACTTCCATATTGCTGATTCACTCTCTTCCTGATCCTCCATGTCTGATTCCTCACTTTCTTCTTGATTTTGATGTATTTTATACCATTCTTGAGGAGATACATCACAGTAGTGCCCATTTCTCAAGTTCACTCTTGTTATTCTTCCTTTGCTTTGGAGATATAAACAATCATTACCCCAATCTTGTACAATTTGCATTTGTCTCATAAAAGGTCTTCCTAGGATAATTTCATATGAAGTGGATTGTGGAAATTCTACTATGGCAAAGGTATGCTCTATTTCTATACCGCATATGTCCACAATCACTTTCTCCCAAATTCCTAGGGGTTTTTCTATATGCCCATCTGCAAGTTGTAACCTCATCTTAGTGGGTAGTAATTCATTTCTTCCCCATTTCTCCCAAGTTTGTTTAGTCATTATGGCCACTCCTGATCCACTATCCAAAATGGCTTTAGCTGAATTTTTTCCATATTGTAATTTTAGGGTTGAATTCCCTTCTTCTCCTTCACAATATCCTCCTATTTTATCAATAGGAATATACCATAATTCCTCTAATTCTTGTGTTGGTGAATGAAGGTTTCCAGGTATTGTTTCCCCTTTATTCATTTTGTTTTGTAGGTGAGGATTTTGTTTTAACAAGTTTTCCCATGTTGTATGACATGTAATGCTACATTGTTCATTTATGATCATTTGGAATGTTAATTGTGAATTTTCCTCTTTGTTAACACTTTTCTATGTTCTTGTTTTCTCAATTTGTTCAATTGTTCTCTGAGAACTGTCTTCTTCCCCTAATCTGAGTTGTGCTTCCTGGATAATTTGTTTGCACTTTAGCATTCTTTCTTGCTCTAACTCTGGTATAGGATAAGCCACTGCATGATCTGCAGGACTTGGTCCTTCTTGGATTCTTCCCTTATATGCTTTGATTAGGGTTTCTAGACTCTGAGAGTGTCCTATTTCAGACTGATTTTGAGTGTTTTGGGGAGGAGTACTTTTTGATTGTTCCTTATTGTCTTCTTCCAAGTTTTTGCCCATTCTTTTTTTCTTTTCCCACTTCCCTTTTTGTTTATTCCTTTTCACCTTTGAGGCTGAACCTTCACTTTGTTCCTTATTTGTTTCCTGTTGCTTAGCTTGTGCCCTTGTTATTACATTCATTCCAACTTGATCATTGTCACTCAATTCCTCTTGTTCCATAATATTGACTGTTTTTAGTGGTATGCTATTGGGTGTGTTCTGTTGTTTTTGGGGATTTTTTGGACAGTCTTTGATCAGGTGTTCTCTGCCACAATCCTTGCAGTATGCTCCCTCTATCCTGAATGTTGGAGGTTGTGGACAGTCTCTGATGAAATGCTCTCCCCCACACCTATAACATGTTATCTTTGGTCCCCCTTTGAATTGAGGTTTTTGATTGGACATGTAGTTGTTGGTAATGTACATGAATGTTGCTGTGTCCATTTCAATTTTTCCATTTCCCAAATCTAGGGCTTTAAGCTCAGGTTCTCTTATTTCATAATCTTCCCATTCTTCCTGATGTCCCTCACTCCATTGATACTCTTCCTTATAAGGTGATCTGAATCTTGAATTTCCTTCGTCTATGGGTGTATATTTGACTGGTACCACATTAGTTGGAATAGGAGGCTGTTGTCCCAACACTGGTCTTGGTTGCTCAGTATAACCTGATTCCCTCTGAGCCATGTAGTCTCTTTCCTTGACGGGTTGTTTGTTATAGAAGCATTCCTCCCTGGTATGGTTTGTCCATTTTCTCTCTAGTGTGCAGTATTTGAGTGTCTTCCTATCTTGCAAGTGTGGAGGCTTCTGATATGGGCATTGTTGTGCCAGATGATTTTCTCCACAAATGTAACATTTTTTGTTTGTGTTTATCCTAGAGTTAATCAGATTAGCTTTAGTGTTTACCTCTAGGGCTTTAGCAATGGCCTGAGCCAATTCCTCTGCTGGAGGAATTTTGTCTTCATATGATCTAGGTTGATCAAATGCCAACAGATCTTGACCTCTGTTGTCCTCCAAGTCTATTGCCTCCTTCACACAGGCTGCTAAGTCAGGACATCTCCTATAGTACACTAGGGTTCTTAGTTGAGCACTTCTCAAACCTTCAATGAATAGGGATACTTGTTTTGCCATGGAAGGTACTTCCTCTCTTGGGCATCTATCAATGTATTGTTTAAATCTTCTGGCTGCTTCTCTAACATTTTCCTCCTTTTGTTGTTTGAAACTATGTATTAATGTGGTTGTACTATGTTTTATCCCAGTCTTAGAAAATTCTCCAATGAAAGCTTCTAAAAAAGATTCAATGTCCAGATACATTTCCTTTCTCAGGGGAATGAACCAGGATAAGGCTGGTCCTGTTAGGGTTAATCCAAATGCTTCAAATTGCACCTTGTAATCCTCTACTTCCTCAGCTCTAATTAGTTGTCTAAATTCTGCTGCATGAGCATGAGGATCTGAATACCCTTCATATTGGTTCTTCATGCATTTGGCTACTTGGTATGGTCTAAGCATTCTACCCTGAGGCTGCCAATGAGGTCTTCTTCTAAGTGGGAAGTCATTGTATCCATCTGGTTCCTTGTCAAAGGGATTTGGGGAAATATGTGTCCTCCTCCCATGTTGTTGTTCATTGCTAGTGTGGTTTTCATTTGGCCTGGGCAAATTTGTTTGTTCTATGTTATGCTCCCAAGGTCCCTTATCAGCACATTGCCCTAGGTCATTTGAATTTTCTGGGTCTTGAGAGAGGATGTATACACATCCTTGCCTATCTTCATATCTTCCATCCTTGAATTGTGCTACTGGGGTTATATTCAGGGGAACTTCTAAATTTCTCAATCTAATGAGGAATTTATGCATTCCATCCTGATATACATAGGCTCCAAACCTATTTGTATACATGTATTTGAGGATGTTTCTAAAATCCCCAGTTTCTATTGACTCATTTGTTTCATTTAGGTTTTCCATGTTATTTTCTTGCCCTAAACTTCTTTCTGATCTTTTACTACTTCCTGGCTCTTTTCCCTTCCTTGCTAGGTCTTGTTTAGAAAGTGTATTTATTTTATTTCCAGACCTAAGTATCATTCACCTATTTTCACAATTTTCTGCTTAGTTTATGGATTTTCACGATTTTCTGAATAAATCGTGTTTTTTCACGATTTTCTGCTTAGGTTATGTATTTTCACGATTTTCTGAATAAAATCGCGTTTTTTCACGATTTTCTGCTTAGGTTATGTATTTTCACGATTTTCTGAATAAAATCGTGTTTTTTCACGATTTTCTACTTAGGTTATGTATTTTCACGATTTTCTGAATAAAATCATGTTTTTTCACGATTTTCTGCTTAGGTTATGTATTTTCACGATTTTCTGAATAAAATCGTGTTTTTTCACGATTTTCTGCTTAGGTTATGTATTTTCACGATTTTCTGAATAAAATCGTGTTTTTTCACGATTTTCTGCTTAGGTTATGTATTTTCACGATTTTCTGAATAAAATCGTGTTTTTTCACGATTTTCTGCTTAGGTTATGTATTTTCACGATTTTCTGAATAAAATCGTGTTTTTTCATGATTTTTTGCTTAGGTTATGTATTTTCACGATTTTCTGAATAAAATCGTGTTTTTCCACGATTTTCTGTGGAATTTATGATTTTCACGATTTTCTGTTGAAAATCGTGTTTTTCACGATTTTGAGTGAAAATCGTGATTTTCACGATTCTTTGTTGAAAATCGTGTTTTTCACGATTTTCTGTTGAAAATCGTGTTTTTCACGATTTTGTGTGAAAATCGTGTTTTTCACGATTTTGTTCTCAAGATCGTGTTTTTCACGATTTCGTGTGACAATCGTGATTTTCACGATTTTGTTCACAAGATCGTGTTTTTCACGATTTCGTGTGAAAATCGTGATTTTCACGATTTTGTTCACAAGATCGTGTTTTTCACGATTTCGTGTGACAATCGTGATTTTCACGATTTTGTTCACAAGATCGTGTTTTTCACGATTTCGTGTGAAAATCGTGATTTTCACGATTTTGTTCACAAGATCGTGTTTTTCACGATTTCGTGTGAAAATCGTGTTTTTCACGATTTTGTTCACAAGATCGTGTTTTTCACGATTTCGTGTGAAAATCGTGATTTTCACGATTTTGTTCACAAGATCGTGTTTTTCACGATTTCGTGTGAAAATCGTGATTTTCACGATTTTGTTCACAAGATCGTGTTTTCCACGATTTTGTTCCCAGACAATCGTGATTGCTCACAGATTGTTAAACACGATTTTCTAATGAAAATCGCGTTCTGGGAATCGCGATGTTGATGGCACCTTTCACAGAATCGCGATTTTGATTTAAAACTCAGAATCGCGATTTTGTCGAGTCTTTGACAAAATTTCAAAATATTGATTTTTCAATATTTTTTCACCTATAGAATCGCCTTATTAAAATTTTAACATGCAATAAAGCAACTAAAGCAAAAATTAATGATTTCTTAGTAAAAACTCAAGAAATCAGAAAATCGTGATTCTGTTCTCCTCTTATTTTTTCTATTTTTTGGTGTGTTTTTCACTCAAAACCAAAAATATGTACTCAAGAATGATGTTAGGATTCTTACCTTTCTTGCTTGGGTGAAAATTGTTCCAAAGGCCACTGTTTGCTGAAAATCGCGATTCCGGCAGCTCTGCTCACTCTCTCTCTCCCTCACTCTCACTCTCAAATGAATTTTTTCTTCAATTTTCTGTTTATATAGTGCTCAAAAAATCGCGATTTTGTGTGATTTTCAATTTTCCACACTCTTCCCCTTGTTCCAATTCACTTACTCAATCTTACTGGTCTCCTTTACACTTTCTTATCTCAATGTACTCAAATTTGCTAGATATTCACAAAAAACATTTTCTTTACAAAAAATCGCGATTTTGTGTAGAGAATCGTGTTTTTTCTGTAGATCTTTTCTTGTGCAATTTGAGTATTCTATGTCCTTGCCTTCTCTCAATACCCTTCACAACTTCAATACATGAGTCACCTGAAATGTTATTCCAGAAACAACACTTTTTACAGAAAATCGCGATTTTGTTCAGAGAATCGTGTTTTCTAATTTTCTGGGTTTTTTGGAATTTTTTTTTTTTTTTTTTTGATCTCTATTTTTTAAAACTTTCTTTCTCTTTGTTTTGCTTCAATTCCTTCTTTCCTTTGTAATTCACTCCACTCCTGAACTTTTGCACCAAAATCACAATCTTCCTCAGAAAATTGCGACTTTGTGCAGAAAATCGTGTTTTCTATTTTTTTGATTTCTTATTCCTTTTTTGGTTTCTTTTCTCACTTCTCCACAATCACTCTTATCCACAACACCTTACTCCATCTTTCTAACCAGAAAAGAAATTTGTTTGATAATTTTTGATAGGTTTTGTGAATTTGTTTGGTATTTTTGCCCTAAAAATAAAGGAGAACACTTTACTTAGGGTTTCTGGTTTTGGAGATCAGCTGATCCCATGGTTCTTGATTGGTTATGAGTTTCTATGTCCTTAGCTATCACTAAAGTACCAAAGAAAGTTTCTCAAATGAAAAAGTGTTATGAAAGGCAATCAATTTTTGTAAACATAAACTCAATCATATATTTTTTCAAAATGCAGAACAACTCAAGATTAATGCTCAGATTTGGTCAACAACTGAATCCCTCATTCTTACATCTAGCTACTTTAACTGTCCTTTCCTTAATATCACCATGTTATCTTCCCAAGATCACCCATGGTGTCTAGTACTTGGGCAAAAAGAAATCTAGAAATGCAAGAATAGATTCAAGTTACCTCCATCTTCAGCTTCTTGGCTCAAATCCTCCACACACCTGCACTTTTACTTCACCAATATGATGAGCAACTATCAATTTACAAAGATTTCAGCACTTCCACTTCTACAAGACATCCATTGCTTTCTTCTTCCCTAAAGACAAACAATGATATCTACCTATTCATGTGCACTTTTCCTAATTGATGAGCTTTACCTTGTTCTTGTGTTGGTTACCATCATCAACTGAAGATCCAGCAAAGGTCCAACTTCAAAGAAGTTCTTGGAATGTTCCCCGGCAACGGCGCCAAAAAATGTTTTGTTTTGGACTCCAAGTTGTCCTCTCCAATCATGAAGTAACAAAGAATCAACAAATCATCTTTATTTTGTCAATCCTAGGAATATCCATAAGACCACAGCCCCTTCAAGATAATAGATTCAAGGAAATAAGAGATTAATGGCTGGATTGCTGAGAAAAATTGAAGATGAAGAGAAAATCTAGGGTTTACCATATCTAAGGCAAATCTCCATCATTTTCTATGATCTTTGTGTCAAAACCATGCTATTTTATCAGCAGAATACAAATATGAACTCAAAATTGAAAAATATCACCTGTATCACAGAGACGAGACAATCGCGATTCTGTACATTCAGACGATTTTCACAATTCTGGAACTTTCTTCAATCCTTTTCCACTCATTATATCAGTAAACCTCTTCCTTCATACAACTTGCTCAGTAATACACAAATGTAACTCACAAATCTCCATGATTAAGCAAGAAACAAGCTCTCACATCAAAGAAAATACACTCAACAGGAGAAAACACGATTTTTGCAGAAACTCTCTCTTCTCTATTGATAGCATGAGCAAATGACTAACCAACCTCTCCAAATTAGAGAAAATTGACTTATATACATTTTCAAGTGTCCCTTTTCACACTTGAAATTAGGTCTTTTTCTCTAATTTTCTAAAAATATGCTATCTAAGAGTTTCTAAAAATTCTACAAAAATTACATGAGGTCCTTAATTACATAAGGAAGACTCTTCCTTATTTTTACAACCATTGCATAAATATTTTACAAGTTTTTTGGCTTTTTACTAATTTTTTACATCAAAAATACTTTCCAAAAATACACCTTCCAACAGCATCTCTATGCTTCTCACCTTCCCTCTCACTACATCTCACGTTCATGATCTTCATATCACTCCTATCTCTTCCGCAGATTGACATTAAGGAGGTGAAGCTTCTTAACGTGGTACCTACCATTGTGCTAGAACAACAGAGAGCGACATTCTTTTTTTACCACGACTGAGACTACCCAAATACAATGCATGGAGGATATTTTTAAATAACCAGAAAACTTAAATGAAACAGGTGAAAGCTACTTTCAAACAAAATAGAGTTCAGTATTTAGCAACCCTTCAGAATGATTTTTACCTTCATGAAGCATTTTTGGAAGCACAAAGTTGGCAGTTGCTTATGCAAGCCCTAAAAGATAATAGTTAAAGTGCTGAAGTGTAGCTGATGGATGCAAATATAGTCAAGAAGTTATTAAAGACATTACAAAATAAAATTAAGTAGAGTTTTGAAGAATCCCGTGCTCTGTACTTACAAGGAATAAATGATGAAGATTGTTTTACTTAGGGTTCGAGTCCACATTGCATGCCAATGTTAGGCAGCATGATGAGACAATGATTATTTTTTGCAATTCTTTAGTTTTCAATGAAATGATTTACCAAATCAATGAAACCCTTCATATATATATATATATATATTAATGAAACAAGCATTTCAATGAGAGAAGAAGAGAGGCAACAAATCAGTGTGACTTGGTCGGCCTACAGATTCTCGGCACAATGATGTTATTAATCAATTTGGTGCATTCCTTATGTTTCATGTTACTTGTTACTGTAATCTTTGTGATATAAGTGAAGTTAATGTTATGATTAAGTTAGTTTGCAGGTGATTTTTTACACTTAGTGAGGTTGTGAGTGATTCTATTGTTTGTAACATTGTAAGAAGTGACAGATTTCTTGATAGTATTCAGTTAATTGTAGGTAAATTCTGCAAGTATATCATTATTATCATTCAATCATAATATGAAGTTGTATTGGAAAATAACTAAGTTTTCATTTATTTCTATAACTACCACCCAAGAACCCCTTCTGTAGTCCCTATTTTCTTGTTCTAAGTTGTCAGTAGAGACAATGCGATTAACAAGATCCCTTGTGAGTCCTTTGCTGTTGCATTTCTCTTCTAATGGATAAGGAGTAATGGAATTTGCATTATCCAAGCCTTTTTTCACTTTCTTGGATATCCAAATAATCATCTAAGCTTGATCTTTCATTTTCAACTCTAGCCCTCGCTTTCGTAGAAAGTGTCTATGTCCATGAAGCTCATCATGTTCTTGAAATTACTTAGCTTTGGTGCATCCAATCTTTGTTGATATATTTAGCTAGTGATGTGTGTGAACACACTAGGATCGTCGGGGCACTTTTTTCCCTCTTTAGGAGGTTTTTTCCCCCGGCTTGTATATATCCCTATTGTTTAATGGGCTACTTATCTTTGTACATTCTCTAATAATACATTCAGCATTGTGTGTTGTGCTCCAAGCTTCTTCTTCTTCCTTGTGATGTTTGCGTGCTTCCACTGACATCGAACTCCCACAATTGGTATCAGAGCAGGTCGCCACTTCATCCACGGCATCGTCGACACTCCTCCGATTGCAGTCTCAGAATCGCATAAATTTTGGTGAGCATACTCAAGGTGTTTTAAGATCAAAACCGCTTCACTCTGTCATGACGAAATCACGATCTGAGCTTGTTTCAGCCTACTATCGCACTGCTTGTGTAGGCTATTTCATCTTTTTGTGCCAAAGGTATATACCAATTTCGTTCGCCAGTATAAGCATCTCAAAGTCTACTATAGGTCTAGCAGAATTATTCAACTTTTTGAGATACAGTCAATTTTCTACATCAAGGTATTTTAGTCACTAGCCATGGTTGAAGGCAGTGATGTATTCCGTATGTTGGATGTTGAGGATAAGTTGGATGGTACCAACTACCCATTATGGGCTTATATGATGCAACATTAAATTGTGCAGGGTGTTGAAAAACGTCCTATCACACCTGCAACTATTACAACTGCAGGTACTGAAGCTGATGCAGAAGGTGTCCAAGATGATGATATTCTGCATATTCTTGTTTGTGCTGCGGTTTTTGCTGCACCTACTGTAGAGAAAATTCGTTGGGATGGTAGAGATGCCCAAGCACATGCATTGATAGCTTTGTCTGTCAAACGTGCCATTATTCCTCACATTCGCTCTTGCAGAACAACTAAGGATGCTTGGGATACACTTACCACATTGTACCAAGCTAGGAATGAGGCTCGTATTGCTTACCTCCGAAAACAGTTGGAGAGTGAGCACATGAATGAAGGTGAATCCATGGACATTTTTCTAACAAAGATCAAAGAGTTGAAGGAAGAGTTGATTTTCGCTGATGAATTTATACCAGATAGCTCACTTGTGCAGACCATTTTGAATGGTCTTCCTGATAATTTGTATCAGAGTTTTGCTTCTACTCTTCGGTTGATGATGAAATGCAATCCAAATGTCTTGTCATTTGAGGAGTTAGTCTCTGTCCTATTGCACAAAGATCAGTCGAGGTAGTCCATTATGCGTGTTGTAGATCAAGCTTTCTTGGCTAGTCAAAAGGGCAAAGGAAAATGGAGCTCTTCAACTAGTAAGCAGAAATTTGCTTATTCTGCACATTCAAAGAAGGAAGACAAAGATGAGAAGAGATAAAAAAACGCAAAAATTGTTTTGCAAGTACTGTAAAGGAAATGATCATATCATAAAGAACTGTCCTAAACTGGCTGCAAAAGAGGCAAAGAAAAAAGAGGTTGGACTGGTTGTTGTAGAGGCCTCTACTCCAAAAACAAAGTCTGCTAACCTTATGCAGGATGAAGAATGGGTGTTTACTATTGTTTGTAGTTTTGACCCATCTTTTCATGAGCAGTGCATGTGCGCAGTAGACTCATATGTTTGGTACTTTGATAGTGGGGTGACCAAACATATTACATCGCAGTGTTTCTTCTCTTCACTCGAGCCTTCCCCTACAGGGAATACTGTCACATGCACCAACAACTTCTCTTATCCTGTCATGGGAGTTGGTAAGATCATTCTGACTACTTTTGCTGGTAGTACTTTCACTTTGTTAGATGCTTTATTTGTGCCAAGGATCAAGAAGAATCTATTATCAGTTTTAGCTTTAGCCAAGATTGGCTTGGTTGTGAAATTTGTTGATGACATGTGTATAGTTCATGATCTGTCAAATGGCAATGTGATTATTGCTTTTGGCATTTTACGTCCTGGGCTCTATAAGCTCATAGACTATGAAAGATCTCTAAATGATTTGGCATGTGTAGTACATGATTCCTAGGCTATGTCAGATGCAAAGCTTTGGCATGCATGCTTTGGTCATCTGAATATTGCCAGTTTGCTATGTCTGCAGAAATCTGAAATGGCATCCTCTTTGCCCAAACTTGAGGCACCTGGAAAACATGTTTATGAAGGCTGTATTTTGGGCAAAATGAAGTGTTCCTCATTTCCAAAAGATGGTTTAGTTCGGGCTACTCAAAAATTGTAGCTTGTACATAGTGATGTCTGTGGTCCTATGCAGACACCTTCTTTTGGAAATTATCTTTACTTTGTGACTTTCATTGATGATTTTTCTAGGCATGCATGGGTATATCCATTGAAAGAAAAGTGTTTGTGCTTCAAACAGTTTTTGGTTTTGGCTGAAAATCTATCAGCATGTAAAATGGGCACCCTCCATTGTGATCGAGGGGGGGAACATATGTCTTCTGATTTTAATGCATTTTTGCTGAACATGGGATAAAACACCAATGTAGAATGCCGTATACACCTCAACAGGATGGAGTTGTTGAACGCAAGAACAGTTCACTCATGGAGATGGCGAGGTGTATGGTCAAGAGTCAAGCTTTACCACATAGTTTCTAGCTTGAGGCTGTCATGTGTGTAGCATATGTACTTAACATGTGTTCCACTAAAGCACTGCAGTCTACCACTCCATATGAGGCTTGGCATGATCACATGCCATTTGTTGCTCATCTGCATGTTTTTGGTTGTTTGGCATATGCATTAGTGACTGAACAACATCATAGAAAATTGGATGATAAAGTAGTAAAATGTATTTTGTTGGGCATAATTTTGAAAAGTAAAGTCTATCATCTGTATCATCCACAGACTAAATGCACTCAGGTTAGCCGTGCAATAGAATGGGTGTACATTGGCCTACCAAGATTCAAGATGTGAAAAAATATGTTTCCAATTGCTTTAAATGCCAATCTTTGCAAAATTCAGAAGTTACAACTTTGTACGGGTTTCAAAAAAATCCAGATTGGAGTGGAAACATAGTTGAGGAGTTAAGAAGTATTAAATCATCAGAACCAGTAAAAGTTAGTGTAGACTTTAGAAATTTACAGGCAATTTCTGAAGAATATCAATTGATAGGCGACCAATTGTACAAGAATGGGATGGATGGATATCTAAGAATATGTGTTCCTGAAGATAAGTATATGGAAATGCTAGAGATGGCACATTCTGGAGTGGCATGGAAATTTTGTCGTGGAATATCGTGTATCGTGTATCGTAGATTTTTGATCGCGATACCGATCAAGTATCGAGTATCGCTGATTAACTCGTGATCTTTGGTCAAGTATCGTGTATCGTATTCGCCAAGTATCGAGTATCGTGGAAATTTTATCGTGGAATATCGTGTATCGTGTATCGTGTATCGTAGATTTTTTATCGCGATACCGATCAAGTATCGAGTATCATTGATTAACTCGCGATCTTTGGTCAAGTATTGTGTATCATATTCGCCAAGTATCCAGTATCGTGGGCATCAAGTATCGTGTATCGTGCCCATTCAAGTGGTCGAATATTGTGTATCGTCTTGCTCAAATATCATGTATCATGGTACCTTTCTAGTGTGTCAAATATCGAGTATCGTGACATACTCTTTTTGGATGAAATATCGTGTATCGTGGACTTTTTTAAGTCAAGTATCGTGAGTTGTGGATTCACTGTTAGTCTTTTTCCAACCAAATTTTCTCTAGAATTCTCACCCTTTGTAAAGAACTCTAGGAGCTGGAGGTTGGCTAAGGTTGATTAGAGCTTTTGAGTGAATGAACCTAAGGTCTAGAAGAACCCTAGGAAGCCGAAGAAGTGTAATCTCTTCAGTGGGAAGTGTAGCCGAACAAAGTAGTCGTTCACATTACTCTAAAACTTCGAGTGATTCTGAAGAAGAAATTCCCATGGCTTCCGAGGATATGCAGAGTTTTGTACCAATAATTGGCATGATGTCAATTATTGAGGGTGAATATCGGACATCTTTAGAATATGTGAACACCAACCAACATGGGATACCTATCTACTTAGATGGGCTAAACCGATCAGTGGCCAGACTAAAGAAAGCTTCAGATGCTTCCATAGTACCTAGGCCAGCAGTTAAATATGCAGGAGGGTTCTATATGGACAAAAGAGATATTCAGTATATTGTTACGGAACACCCTGAAAACATCAATGAACAAGGAGAATAAGACAATGCTCACAACCCTAATGAAGAGGGACATGAAGAGTAGGTAACCACCCCTAGAGGGAGGTCTACTGTTGTTAGGGTTTGGAGAGGAGACCTAGTTCCCCAAGATGATTCCCTAATGGATGTGTATTTGATCAATGGGATGGAACATCTCCTCAGAGCCCACTCTTCATTATGGGAAGTAGCCCCTAACCCAGTTACTGTCTACGAGTTACACGATCTTGAATTCCCCACCATCATCACATATTTGGACAAAAACCAAAGGAGGTACTAGCCCCTAACTGAGTTAGAAAGAGCAGGGTTGAAATATCAGAACATTCCAGTGTTCCTAGGGATCATGCCACTACTTCACAAAACCCCCAAGGAATTTTTCAAGATAACTCATATCAACAGTCTTGACAAACACAACAGACTCATATTCCTGTCAGACCACATGTGCAGTTTGCCATGCCGGCCAATAACCCCAACTATCGGCCTCAACCACCTGTAGAACCAATGAATGGAATTCCTGTCCCAAATAGACCACATGCAGTAAGAGGACCTGGTATACCGATAGGAAGACTAGTTTTTCCAGTGATGCATAGACCACCTGAGGCAGGACGAAGATTAAGACCTATTCAAGTTGCCAAATGCATGAGAAACCACTATGATGGCTCTAGCGAACCTTACAATCATATAGGCAAATTCAAGCAGGTGATCAGAGTCGAACAAGTGGAAGATTTCTTGATCCAATATGAATCCTTTGGTCTAACTTTGACAGACACAGCTTTAGCTTGGTTCCAGCCATTAGATCCTAATAATTTTCAAAACATGGAACAAGTCTATCAAGAATTAATTGAAGAATTCACCAAATCAGGGATTAAATCCATAGTTTTAAGCAAGCTCCTACAGAGTCAGTAAGATTGGCAGCAAGAAGATTCAAGCAGTATGTGGATAGATGTCCAGTGGAAGAGAGACACACTCAAAACAAAATGGTGTCGTTATTTTTGGAAGGATTGGTGAATGGATCATTAAGATCTCTAGTATATGTGAAAAGAGTTCAAACTTTGCAAGAATGTATGAAAGAATGTATCGATCTAGAGGACAACCTAGCAGAAGATCTGAAAATACCTCAAGGTAGTGTAAGAAGTGAAGATTCCACCAGCAATACATCAAACCCTAAGAGCAATGTAGATGAAATAGCCGACTTAGTAGCGAAGAAACTGAATGTTCAAGGATAGAGGAACTACCCCAATAACCGAATGAGGGTACCCATGCTTAGATGATGTATGCATTGTGGAGGTGATCATCCCTCTCATTTGTGCACTAGGGGAGTAGTCCCACCACCTGCTTATGCTTATACTAGACCACCCGTACCGGGCCCTCTACAATATTGTAGCATAGAACAAAAATATACAAATCACAGCACAGAAAATTGTCCTTACAATAGACAATCAAAACCGATACAACCTCTCATGAGACCTTATGGGTACCCTCAGAGAGATCAAGGGGGAGAAGCCTTCAGATATCCCACATATCAACAGCAGGCACCATTACCACGACCTTATGCTTATCAAAGTTACACTCAGCCACAACCGGTGTTAGGGCAACAACCACCCCATCCTCAGAATGTTGTCCCAGTAAAAATGGCTCAACCTGAAGAAAACTTAGAGAGAGCAATGGTTCCAGCCACGCCTTTGACTAGTAACGAACCATATGACTCATCTTATGACCATAGTCAAGGAGATCACTCCGCTTATGAGGGCACTATAATTGAATATGGACAAGTGTATGAGCCATATGCCTATGGCATGGGAGGACCAGATATTTCTTATGGATATGAGGAGGATTATGTGTCATTAATGTATACCGCTCCTAGAGCACCTATTCCCTCCCGACCGATGAATAGACCACCTGTACCTAGAGGACCATGTTACAGATGCGGAGGTGACCATTTTATCAGAGAATGTACCTTACCAAACCCACCACCACCACAGCGAGTCTAGGAAGGATACTGTAGTGATTGTGGAAAAGAACACCTTTTTAGAGATTGCCCCAAGAACCCCAACAAAGTTAAATCAAGTGTGCAGATCAACGTGATAGAAGCGATAGAGTCGTCAGGAAGTGATAAGGAGTACACCGTACCATTGAAAGCAATAACAAGAGCCAAAGCTAGAGAGACCCTAGAAAAAACTGGAGAGAATGATCAAGTTGACAAAGGAATGAATATACCTAAAACCCAATTAGTTGAAGATTCGGAAGAAGCTGGAAAAAGTGTTACAAGTAAGCGAACACGGAGGTGGAAGAATCGTAGAGATAGGATAAAGGAAAAGAAACTACAACAGATGGAGAAGGAAAAAAATGAACAAGATCAAAAGGAGAAGCAGAAACTTGAAGAAGAACATAAAAAAGGAAAGCACAAAAAAGAAGCGGTAGGATCAGTTTTAGCAGATCCCATGCCGGAAGAGTTAGCCATGTGGATTCAGGCGTACCAGGCACAAATAAGAGCAGGACCAACCATTGAACAACATGAAAAAGATTATCGTAGAGGTGACCTAGAGAAAGAGAGGTTGGAGATATGCAAAAAATTAATCGAAGTAGCTCAACAAACCCTAGAAAAACATGTTCTTTGACTACCTAATTCATGAATTCCCGAAAAAGAATTCCAAGAGTGTGTCATCCCTAATGACCTCGAGAAACCCAAAGAAGGTGAGACACATAATGGAAATCAATGCGAGGATAAAAGGGAAGGATCCATTGTCCCCGAAGTAGATGGAGAATGGCCTAAAGATTTGTGGGCAAGAGTCCAAGAAGACAGATGGAAGAAAGTGGAAGGAATTGAACCATCCTTTGAAGAACTAGAAGTAGAAGGTGAAATAGAAGATTTGATACCTGAGCTGAATTCAGAAGGAGTATTACAAATTGATCAAAACGACAAGGAAAATGACAGTGTAAAAGCTTTACCAAATTATACAGGAGAATACGAACATAATTCCGAATCATACTGCATTCCCTCCATAATAAAAAAAGAGCAAAACCCATCAATCCAAACATCGGACATCATTCAGCACCTTAGAAAAGTAAAAATCCCTTGTACTCTGACATTGGAGGAACTTTTGAAGGTCAAACCACATTTGAAGGAGAAATTAACCAGTCAATTGGAGACCAAATATGAAGAGAAGGAGAAGCATGATGAAGTGACCACAGTCAAAATCCCAGTAGATAAGGTTGGAGATTTCAGCGAGGGAGATGAAGGAAACACATGCCTCCCAATTACCTATAGGGGTTACATCACTAAAGGTATCTTAGATTCTAGAGCTGGAGTAGGAATCACAACTAAGGAAATATGGAAGCAATGGGGAAAACCAGCTTTAAGACCCACACGCATGAAGATACAAATGGCAGATGGACACATTGAACGACCCGTGGGATTATTAGAAAGAGTAACTTTTACTACCTGCGGAGTTGAATTCGAGCACACCTTAGCAATCTGTCAATTTGAAAGGGCTAGCAATTATGAGACGATACTTGGAAGACCCTTCATGAGACAGCTAAAGGTAGTGCAAGATTGGGGAAAAGATGCGGTATACTTACAGCATGAAGGAACCACGACAAGAATAAATCTCCACACGTACACATACCAAGATGTTCCCCCCTTGTAATGGAATCTGATTCATAAGGAGGAAGACAATCAGTCGATTCATAGTATAGGTTCAAGCAACCAATCGTGGATGAATGAAGACACTCATCTATGGATATGCCAAACTGCGAAAAAGGAAGAGGATAGAAGGAAAGGATGGCAACAAAGGCAAGGAGTAGCTACGTCTGTACAAGATCCAGCTTACATGCCTCAAATATTCCTAGATGAAGAATTCAAACCTCATGGTTGGATGGAAATTTTAGCTACTCTAGATGTGTGTGTAAAGAAGAAGTGATAACCATGAATGAATGTATTGACGAGGAAGGATATGATGTTAGTCTATACGTGGTAGTTCTTCAAGAGGCTGAAAAAGGAGAAGTAATTGAAAAGGAATGGAAAGAGGACTACGAGAGCATTGAAATGGAGCAAGAGCAAATGGAAACAGAAAGTGAAAATCAAGGAGTAAGTGTCATAACTAATGAAATAAATCAAGAAATAACACAAGAAGAAGAGCTTGGAATAGATAAAGAAAAAGATGATGGAGAAAACAAGCCTCAAGATCAATTCGAAGTGCCCGCTCACTTCAAAAAATATGAAGTAGAAGAAAGGAAAATTGCTATTCAAATGCCAAAACGAGAAGCACGACCAGGAATAGCATATGACAACAAGGAACAAACCAAGAAAATAGTAGTAACCTTAGAGGAAGGAGAAGAACGATGTACTTTTATAGGAAAAGATGTCTCAATGGAGGAAGAACAAGAGTTGATACGACTCATTCGGGAATACAGGGATGTCTTTTCCTAGACATATAAGGATTTGAAAGGAGTAGATCCTTCTAGTTGTGCCCATAGAATCCCTATGACATCTGAAGCCAAACCTTCAAAACAAAGACCATACACTTATAACGATGTTTACTCATCAAAAATTAAGGAAGAGATAGATAAGTTGCTAGGTGTTGGGTTCATTTATGAGATCGAACACACAGAATGGGTGTCACCATTGGTGGTCGTACCGAAAAAGAATGGTAAGTTAAGGGTATGCATTAATTTGAAAAAAGTAAATGTTGCCACCATAAGAGATAGTTACCCATTACCCATCACTGACCATCTTTTGGAAAGAGTGGCAGGAAAGGAAGTTTATAGTTTTCTTGACGGCTTTTCAGGATATAATCAGGTAGCCATTGCTCCTGAAGACCAACATAAAACAGCCTTTGCAACTGAATGGGGAGCGTACGCCTTTCGGGTTATGCCTTTTGGCCTAACCAATGCCCCAGACACATTCCAAAGATTGATGTGCCATGTATTTAAGGAGTTCCTAAGAAAGAGCATGGAGGTATACGTGGATGATTTATGCACTTATTCAGCTCTAAGATCAGAACATATCCCTGAACTAGCAAAGATCTTCGTCAAATGTCGACAATATAGAGTATGTCTCAATCCAGAAAAGTGTGTCTTCATGGTTCGACAAGGAAAGATATTAGGACACATTGTCTCTAAAAATGGAATTGTTGGAGCAAGTCTATGACAAGCCTAAGTATTGGCTTGAGTCCCACAAAGTCATAGAAGAATCTTTAAAATGAAGACAATGTAAAGTTCACTTGTGAACTACCTCTTGTAACTTTTGAAGAGTTTACTTAATGTAAAAGTGAAAGAATCTTAAGTGGTTGAGTCCACTTGATTAAAAAGGGAAAGAGGAGCCATGAATTTGTGATTTGTGGTAGATAGAGAATCAAATCAATCACTGATTGATTGGAGAGTGATTGAGGGAAGTTAGCCTCCCAAACTCAACTATAAATAAATGGCAGTTTTAGTCGTGGTTAGAGAGACCTATGTGAAGACCTCCAAGACCTGAGATTTATGCCATATCAAGGTGTGATTCCAAGGCACACATATGTATCAGTAAGCCCATTGTATTGTACAAGCAATATACTTTCATTTTCATTATCATTTGAGTTCATATTTCCATGTTCTTGTGAAGTGTACTACTCACTGCCATATCCCTCAGTTTTCTCAGTCAGATTGCAGAGATGGTTTCTCTGAGCTTGGTGCATTATTTTCAGTGATTTAACTTGGTAAAGTTATCTCTATAATTCTACTATATGCTCACAAATTTTCATTTCATTTGGGTGTTTCAATCTTCAGTTATGTTCAGTTGAAGTCAACCCTGTCTGTTCATTTTCACTTCTCTGTCAGGTACCCGACTTTTTTACTCATCTTGTCAGAGCTGTTTCTTAGTGTGTACTTATCCAAATTCAATAATTTAAAGCTTGTTGGATTCCACTTACTGTCTAGTATACGATAAAAATCTTCATAATCATTGGATTCCTAAATCTTGAGTTATGTTTATTTTTCTTCTCACTGGTCTCATTACTGTAGCAACCCATGAAAATCGGGATGATGTCATCACTTGTTAAACATCATTCTCAGTGTCTGGTTCATTATTTTTTATGAGATTACTCTTAAAAGTTAGATCTTTAAGTAAACTAGACTTCCCCAAGAGGAATTAAGCTAATTGCTGCTGTGCTCAGAGAATTATGCAAAACACTAGACAGGTGTTTGAACCAAAATAGCAAGTTTTTCACCTCTGAGCTAACTCCAACTTATCTGTTTTGATCTATCTTTTTGAGAGTGATCTTCCAAGGTACATAGGGTGTCTAATACATCCATTGGAAAGCTAAAAGGGCTCACCACATACTCCTGGAGTTCATTTGGCTGGTGTAGATCAAGGATTTTGCAACACCTCTTCATCTTCAAGCACATACCTATCCATCTCTTCACAGGAATTTCAACGGATGAAGACAAAATCAAAGTAATTCTAGATTTGTCGAGACCAAAGACTGCGAAAGAAGTACAAGCATTTCTGGGACATTGCGGATACTACCGAAGGTTTATACATATGTACGCCATAATTGCTAGACCTCTTTATGCATTATTGTCTCAGTTTAATTGGACAAAAGAATGTGAAAAAGCCTTTAACGAATTAAAGAGTCACTTGAGTTCAGCACCAATCCTTCGAGTACCTAATTGGAAAAAACCATTTCACATTCACGTGGATGCTTCCAAGTTTGCTATTGGTTGCATCTTAGCTCAACCCACAGATATAGGAAAGTTAGACCACCCTATAGCCTATGCCAGTAGACAATTGAATCATGCGGAGCGCAATTATACCATGACTGAGAGAGAAGGCTTAGGAATGGTGTACGCAATGAAGAAGTTTCGACACTACCTTTTGGCAAACAAATTCAAATTCTTCATTGATCATCAAGCCTTACTGTACTTAGTCAATAAGCCTTGTAATACAGGACGACTAGTACGATGGTTCCTATTGCTGATGGAATTTGATTTTGAAGTAGTAGTCAAGAAAGGGAATACGCACATTAGAGCAGATCACTTATCAAGAATGACACATGGAGAACCCCCCACAGGAGTACCTGATGATCTGCCAGATACTTTTCTGTTTAATCTTGAAGTACGTCCCCAATGGGCAGAAAAGTTGATCCCTATACTCACATATGGACCTAAACAGGGGATCACACCAAACAGAAACCAAGACCTATGGAAGACTAAAAATCTTCATATCATTGCTGGAAGTTTATATCACCAAGATTCGAATGGATTACTCATGAGATGCGTGGAAGAAGAGGAACAAGAAATGTGGCTTCAAAAAGCACATGTAAATCAATGGAAAACCCATTTGAATGCGAACGGGACATGGCAAACACTAAAAAGATTAGGTATATATTGGCCAACCATGCAGAGGGATACACATAACTATGTATCAGCTTGCCCAACATGTCAAGAACGGAATCCAAAAGAGAACTCCACATTATGCTATTCCACAGTAGCACCAAGATGGAGCATGCCTCTGGTAAAGTTCTTAAAGACCCAAGGGTACCCTGAAGGAGCTGCTCTAGCTACAACATGTGCACTCACGGAACAAAGCAAGGACTATGTTCTCATAGGAAAACAACTTTTCAAGTGAGGTAGAGACAATCATTTATGAATGTGCATTCATGAAGATGAATATCTTGTTGTTTTAGAGATGGCACATACAAGAGCTACAGGAGGACATTTTTCTGCAGATAAAACTGCAAAAATGATTCTCTTTGCAGGAATATGGTGGCCAACTCTATAGCAAGATGCAGCCACATATGTGCAACGATGTGATACCTGTCAACGAACGAAATATCCAATTAGAAGAGATGAAATGCCACTGAAACCCATGATGAGTGCAAGAGCCTTCACTAAATGGGGAATAGACTTCATAGGACCTATTTGTTGGAACAAACCAATCACAAATTAGTGATTATGAAGATCTTGAAGAAGGCTTATAGTCAGAATGAAGTGAAAGAAAACGCTTGAGAAAGTGAAGGAGATTTCAGAATGATAGCTTGTACACATATGTACATATAAGTGGAAATCCTTGTAATCTGAGTAGAGCTAAATCCTTAGGATGATAAGGAGTAGTATCATAGACGCGGGATGAGTCTAAAATCATGTATATATAAGTTAATGATGATAAGAAATGTATGTGAGAGTCATTTGTATATGACAAATGTCTTAGAGATGTGTAGAGAGTTTTTTCCCAGAAAATAGCGACGGGTTTTTCTCTGAGTGCTCTCTGTCTGATCATGTGAATCAAGATTCCTTTTGTACACATCTAATTGAGAAGCTAATGCAGCTATGTCTAGAATTTCATGATCTAATTCCTCTTCTGCTATGAGAATGAGCAATACGAACATTTGTATGTAGAAGTGAAAACTGAAGTCTGAGAGTAGCGCACTTTTCCGTCTCAGTGTTTTCCTTAGATCTCAGTGTATACTGTAAAGGTTTTTATGACTGAGCACTTAAAATCTAAGTTAGGAGATAAGGAAGCTATGGCTAAAAGCATTTAGCAAAACGGGTTTTGTATTGGGAGAAATCAACTTGAGAAGTTGACTATGTCGAAGGCGCTACTTCTGAGAGACAGTTATGACATACCTTTGATCTTAAGGATCAAATTAAACTTTTGGTGATTAGTTTTGAGAACTAATGATTAGTATGATTGCGCAAAGGTATTGCAAATACTTGTGCATCATTTACTTGAAGAAATTTGAAGTTATGTGCAGGTAATGAAGTTGATTTCTGAAGCAGACTTTCTGAAGTAGACATTTCTTCACTCAGAGAAGTGTTGATGGAAGTTTTGGTAAAGAAGAAAAATATTTGTGTAAAGTTTGGTTTATAACTGACATAGAAGTGTTCTTAAGTCAGTATAGATCAAACCTTTGGAGATTAAGAGGTCTCCAACAGTGGTATCAGAGCTTAAGGTTCAATACAAGAGAAGAAAAGACAATTGAAGTTCCGATTGGTGCAGATATTGGAGTTCTTCCAAATCAAAGGAAGACAAGGACAAATTATTAAAGATAACCTGTAGAAGTTCAAAGCACGAGTTCGAAAAGAATCAAGAAGGAAAAAGCTCATATCAAAGGTACACTTTATCCTCATAAATCATAGTAATTGCAGATACAGAAGGTCAAGGATGGGAGAAAGCTTGCAGATTGATAAGCTAGATAGGGAGAACTATCCAGCTTGGTCCATGAGGATGGAGGCACACCTCATGAGTAAAGATTTGATGGCATTCATTACAGGAGAAGAAGAAAAGCCTGAATTTGCAGATCCTAGTATTCCAACTAGGGAAGAACTTGCAATTTTGAAGACTTGGATGAGAAAGGATGCTCAGGCAAGGAGTATCATTTACATGGCTGTAAATGATTATCTTCTACCTCACATTAGAGGATTGGAAAGTGCAACAGATGTTTGGAATGCTTTGGAAGAGAATTTTCAAAATACAACCAAGTCAAGGAAGTCCTCACTATGGGCTGAGTTCACAACCTTCAAGAAGAAGAGCTCACAATCAATTTCTAATTATGTGGCAAGGATGAAGGATATTGCAGATAGCTTGGGAGCAGTGGATGAAGACATTGAAGAGGACAAGTTGGTAAGGCAAATACTTACAGGTCTGAGAGGAGATGAGAAGTGGAAGCCTTTCATATTGTCCATAGAGTTGTCACTTGATCACTTTACTCCTGATCTTAATCAATTGCTAGGACACATGCTAACTTTTGAGCAGGACATTAAAGGAGACAATGATAGAAGTGCAAGTCAAGCTATGTACTCCAAGGACAAGAAAAAGAATTGCAATCGACTGATGATGAAGGGACTTCAAGTCAAGCTAACTTCACAAAAGGAAAGATGAATTTCAGAGGTAAAGGAAGAGGAGGTAAGAACAAAGATAATGCTAAAGCTTGTTGGATTTGTGGCAGAACAAATCATTTGGCAAATGATTGTTGGTATAACAATCAAAATGGTGGAAGCAATACTCAGAATTTTAATCAAAGAGGTAGAGGAGGCAGAAACCAAAGAGGCAACTTCAGAGGAAGAGGTGGTAGGACATCATATGCTAGAGGAGGTGGAAGAAACTTCCAATCTCAGTCCTACAACAACAATTATTATAATTATGCATCAGATCAGAAGGATGATATGACTCTTATCTTGAATGCAACTCATGAATCAGTGGGAGAAGATCAAAGAGTGTTTTATATTGACTCAGGATGTAGTAACCATCTGAGTGGGAATCTATCCTTGATGACTGATATGGAAGCAAAGGTGAATGGACATACAGTTCAAACAGGTGACAATACCAAACATAAAGTGGAGAGCATTGGATCAGTGAAGACAAAGAGTGGAAGTACACTTTTGAGTAAGGTACTTTATGTTCCTACTATTCCTAAAAATTTGATAAGTGGAGGGAAAATTGTGGAGAAAGGATATGAGGTAAGATTCACAAATGATGGTGTTTATGTGCAAGATCCAAATCAGGGATATAGAAACATAATTGCAGGGAAAAAGGAAGGAAGATTGTTCACCCTCAAAGTCCAAGGTAATGTGGGACATGCATTATTTACTTATGGAAGTCAAAAGGTGTCTGAATTAGACCTATGGCATAAAAGGCTAGGTCATTTCAATGAGAGAGCTATAAAGGAAATGTCAAAGAATCAGGTGGTGCTTGGATTGCCAAATGTTGAAGGGCAACATATGGTGTACAAGTGTGAAGCTTGTCAATTAGGTAAAGCACATAAAGGTTCCTACAACAAATCAGGGTACAAGCATTCAAATATGCTTGAATTGGTTCATACAGATGTATGGGGTCCCTCAAGGGACTATAGCATAAATGGATCCAGATATTATGTGTTGTTTGTTGATGATGCAACCAGATGGATTACTTTGTATGTAATCAAGGATAAATCAGAAGTTTTCAAGACATTCAAACATTTTCATGCCTATGCAGAAAGGATCACAGGGCAAAAGCTTAAGAGGTTAAGGTCAGATGGAGGGGGAGAGTATTTCTCTAAAGAGTTTGATGATTATTTGTGGAATGCAGGTATCAAAAGAGAAGTAACTTGTAGGTACTCCCCTCAACAGAATGGAGTAGCAGAAAGGAGAAATAGGACTCTTGTAGAATTTGCAAGAGCAATGATGAAGGAGAAGAATTGTCCAAATTACTTATGGGCAGAAGCCATTAATACTGCAACATACCTTGTGAATAGGTTACCTTGTAAAGCTTTGGATGGAGGAACCCCTTATGAAGCATGGTGGGGTAAGAAACCTACTCTTGATCATTGTAAGGTATTTGGATGTGTAGTATATGCTTATGTTCCTTCACAATTAAGACATAAGCTAGAACCAAAAGCAGAGAAGTATGTGTTCATTGGTTATGATGATAGACAGATGGGTTACAGATTGTGGAGTCCATCCACAAAGCAATTTCTTGTTACCAAAGATGTGACATTTGATGAGCAAAATACATGGTATAAAAGATCAACAAATGATTATGCAGGTGTTGAAGAGATACAAAGGAAAGGGAAGGAAAAAGTAAAAGTGTATGAAGAAAGTATTGATGATGTTGACTCTAAAAGTAAATTGTAGGATCATGTAGAAGAAGGGCCAAGATTTGATCCAGAATCAAATGAGGCTAAAACTTCGAGAAGTGCAGAAATTAGAAGATCTACAAGAGAAAGGAAAGAACCTATAAGGTATAGTTATGATACATCTTTTCTAACAACAAAAGATTATGCTTATATTGTGAAGACAGAAGAAGATCCAATCACTTATGAAGAAGCCAAAGGTAAACAGAATTGGGAGAAGGCAATGCAGGAAGAGTATGATGCTCTACTTGAAAATGAAACTTGGGAATTAGTACCAAGACCAAAGAATCAGAAAGTCATTGGATGTAAGTGGGTATATAAAACAAAAAGGTTTGCAGATGATAAGGTGTCTAGATACAAGGCTAGACTTGTGGTCAAAGGTTATGCTCAAACTTATGGGGTAGATTATGATGAAACCTTTAGTCCTGTTGCTAAGATGTCTACAATTAGAACATGGATTGCTATTGCTGCTTGTAAAGGATGGAAGTTATCACAATTGGATGTGAAAAATGCATTTCTAAATGGATACATTGCAGATGAAGTATACATGGAGCAACCAGAAGGTTTTATGAATTCAATTGGATCAGATTATGTGTGTAAGCTCAAGAGAGCTTTGTATGGGTTGAAGCAGGCCCCAAGAGCTTGGAATTACAGACTTGTCAAGTTCTTGAATGAATGTGGATTTCAAGCATCAAAGGCAGATAGTAGCTTGCTAGTGAAGGCAAGTGAAAATGGATACATTTACATGTGCATTTATGTTGATGATATTATTGTCACAGGAACAGATGCTCAAGGAATCAATGAACTTAAAAGGCAAATAGAGAAGGAGTTTAAGATAAGTGATTTAGGAAACTTATCTTATTTCTTAGGAATGCAGATTGTGTATACTCAACATGGAGTATATGTTTCACAAGAAAGGTATTTGAAGAATCTTCTAGTCAAGTTTAACATGGAAGATTGCAAGACTTCAACTACACCATTGGAGGTAAATCATAAATTGAGCAGGTATGGAGGTGAAGAATTCAATGATATGAAGAAATATCAGAGTTTGGTAGGTAGTTTAATCTATGCTACCTTGACAAGGCCAGATTTATCATATGCAGTAGGTGTGTTGTCACAATTTATGCATTGTCCAAAGAAGGCTCATTGGATTGCAGCTCAAAGGGTACTCAGATATATCAAAGGAACCCTAAGTGAAGGTTTGTACTATGGATTCACTTCTGACACAAGAATTAAAGTGTTTAGTGATGCAGATTGGGCAGGTGACTCAGATGATAGAAGGTCAACTCATGGGTATCTTTGTTATGTTGGAGATAAATTAGTTTCTTGGTGTTCAAAGAAGCAACATACAGTTGCTTTATCATCCACAGAAGCTGAGTATAAAGGAATGGTAGAAGCTGCAAAGGAAGTGATATGGTTGAAGACCTTGATGAAGAGTTTTGAAATTGATCATAGTACTCCAATTATTTTTGGAGATAATATGAGTTCTTTGTATTTGGCAGCTAACCCTGTTTTTCATGCCAGGACTAAACACATAGAGATTCAGTATCATTTCTTGAGGGAAAAGGTACTTGATAAAGAGATTGAAGTGATGTATACTCCAACAAAAGAACAAGTGGCAGATATGATGACAAAAAGCTTGGATGGACCTAAGCTACAAAGATTCAAAGAGATGGCAGGAGTGAAGAAGAATGGAATAATCACAATTAGTGATTGAGCGGGAGCTGTTGGAACAAACCAATCACAAATTAGTGATTATGAAGATCTTGAAGAAGGCTTATAGTCAGAATGAAGTGAAAGAAAACACTTGAGAAAGTGAAGGAGATTTCAGAATGATAGCTTGTACACATATGTACATATAAGTGGAAATCCTTGTAATCTGAGTAGAGCTAAATCCTTAGGATGATAAGGAGTAGTATCATAGATGCAGGATGAGTCTAAAATCATGTATATATAAGTTAATGATGATAATAAATGTATGTGAGAGTCATTTGTATATGACAAATGTCTTAGAGATGTGTAGAGAGTTTTTTCCCAGAAAATAGCGACGGGTTTTTCTCTGAGTGCTCTCTGTCTGATCATGTGAATCAAGATTCCTTTTGTACACATCTAATTGAGAAGCTAATGCAGCTATGTCTAGAATTTCATGATCTAATTCCTCTTCTGCTGTGAGAATGATCAATAGGAACATTTGTATGTAGAAGTGAAAACTGAAGTCTAAGAGTAGTGCACTTTTCCGTCTCAGTGTTTTGCTTAGATCTCAGTGTATACTGTAAAGTTTTTTATGAGTGAGCACTTAAAATCTAAGTTAGGAGATAAGGAAGCTATGGCTAAAAGCATTTAGCAAAACGGGCTTTGTATTGGGAAAAATCAACTTGAGAAGTTGACTATGTCGAAGGTGCTACTTCTGAGAGACAGTTATGACATACCTTTAATCTTAAGGATCAAATTAAACTTTTGGTGATTAGTTTTGAGAACTAATGATTAGTATGATTGTGCAAAGGTATTGCAAATACTTGTGCATCATTTACTTGAAGAAATTTGAAGTTATGTGCAGGTAATGAAGTTGATTTCTGAAGCAGACTTTCTAAAGTAGACATTTCTTCACTCAGAGAAGTGTTGATGGAAGTTTTGGTAAAGAAGAACAATATTTGTGTAAAGTTTGGTTTATAACTGACATAGAAGTGTTCTTAAGTTAGTATAGATCAAACCTTTGGAGATTAAGAGGTCTCCAACACTATTAGCCCACCAGCTAAAGGATCCCATTTTGAGTACATAATTGTAGCCACAGATTATTTGACCAAATGGGTGGAAGCTAGAGCCACCAAGAAAAACGATGCGAGGACTACGGCCAAGTTTCTCTTTGAGAACGTATTCACTAGATTTGGATTGCCTATAGAAATCATGAGTGATAGAGGCACCCACTTTGTGAATGAAGTGATAGAAGCCCTACTGAATGAATTCTTAGTAATTCATAAGAAGTCAGCCCCATATCACCCACAAGCCAATGGACAGGCCGAAAGTTCAAATAAAATTTTGTGCACAATTCTCACTAAAATTGTTAACAATGGAAGATCTAATTGGGATAAACAATTACATCATGCTTTATGGGCATTCCGAGTATCCTACAAAACAGCCATAGGTACTACTCCTTTTAACTTAGTGTATGGAGAGAATGCTATTTTGCCAATTGATTTCCTAATACCCACTCTCAGAATAGCAACAACTTACGAATGGACTGGACATGAATCGTCAGCACAATTGGATCAAATAGAAAAGTTACACAAAACTAGATTACAAGCGGTAGCAGGGATTTATGCTGCTAAAAGGTGACAGAAGGCATATTTTGATGCTCATATTAAAGATAAAAATTTGAAGGAAGGAGATCTAGTTTTGGTCTACACTTTGAAGCAACATGCAAAAAAATTGCAAAAAAGAGGATATGGCCCGTTAATCATCAATCACATATCCACCAGCAGAGCCATCAGTTTAGCAACCCTAGATGGAGAAGTATTGCCAAACTATATCAGTGGTTGCCGAGTAAAAAAATATTTAGAGCCATTGACTGAAGAAATAATGTCACGACTAATAATGGGTAAAAATAGGCATATAGAGGAAGAAAGAATACAAGAAGAAGCTAGACAAGAAGCACTAGGGCGAATCAGGAAACCAAAAGAGTGGATGAGAGAGAGAGAGATGAGAGATATCGACAAGGAGAAGAACTCGTCCCAATGGCTAATTTTAGAGCCATTGAAAACCTAGGTCAGCAAATGACGCAACCTTATTTGAATTTGGGTGTTGGAACAAAAGAGTACCACTTGGTGGATGCTCTCATTGACACTGGAGCCGCCATAAGCTGTATCACATTCTCGTTGACCCAAAGACTCAAGGAAGAATTACGCCCTTCTAAGGCACAACTGATTGGAATAGGAGGAAAAATTACCAAATGTATAGGCGAGATTACCTTACCTCTACACCTAGGACACAACACAATGGAACAGAAACTCTTAGTGTCTCAAGATGAGGACTTATTAGAAGAGCTCGTGTTAGGTCAAGATTGGATATATGAATATGAAGTGACTATCCAATTGGCCCTAGGATACATCTCAGCCAAGATAGGACATCGTGAGGTGTTCTACATGCTAGATGAACGACCAATCAAAGCCAATCGTATAGAACCAAGAACTCACTTAAATGAACACAATGTTGAATGCATGTTCACTCACACCGTGGAAACCCTTTCATCAAATACTTCATGTGAGGATACACCAAATCTCGATTGCACACAATCTTCTAATCCAGTAAAACACATGACTAGTGTTCTATCCAAATAACAGCCTTAGTGAGGAACCAAGCACAAGAGGGACTAATCAGCACGACTGTCAAACAACTGCACACATTAGAATATACCCTATTCCTTACGCTAGAAAGGCTTGGATCAAAAAAGATCAAGTGACAGCACATCTTCAACAACAGAACCGCTCTCGACATCGGAAACAACAACAGAATGAGAATGCAAATCACTTTGGACATCCACTTCCACAAAGAATTGCTAGAGTATGGATTCTGAAGAAGGTAATAGCCGTCGAGCCGGCCCGAACGCGGATATGGATTCCCAAGTCTTGTGCCCAAGTGACAATCATCAAAAAGGACGAGCCAAGACACAAGGAAAATCAATATGATCTAAAGGCAAAATGACAGAAGATAAACCACTACAAAACAAAGCAAGAACCCCGCCATGCACTAAAAATCACTCAAAAATTCGAACAGCAGACGAAGCAAAAGCACTACATGAAAAGCACTACATTCTCCAGGAATGCATCATCCAATTCTGAGGCTACGCGAGAGGAAGAGATCCAGCTTCTTCCCTTGGAGTCAATCACGAAAGCAAGAGGTCATTGGTTTCTCGACGATCAACCAGTGTCCGAGCTTTTCTTTATGGCCACAATCAAGGTCATGGATAGGGATCACTACTTTCGTATCATGTCACAAGATTTCAAGACTATCATACAAGGATTACCTCGCATGACAAATGTCTAGACATAAGCACGAATCGATGCATTCCTAAGAATGCCAATCTATCTGCCTGATCTTCAGAGATGTACAGAAGTTATGAATACACTCTAGTCACACCGAATAAGCCATCAGTCCTAGAGGCCAGAGTACTTGACAAAGTTGGTACATGGGAAACAATTCAATTCACTAATGAGTTAATCAACAGAGCTTTTGGATGGAATCAAGATGGACTGACCAACGTCAAGGATGAATGTCACGATCCAAAAAAGAGAACCTTTTTGGAAATCAACAGAACAGATATTGAAGACTCGGTTCGCTTAGTGCACCAACATTTTTGTTTCCCGAGTATGCATAGATACACAGCACCTCAAAAAATTGTTGTGCAATTACAATTACATGCTATGAGACAAGTCGGAAATAAGGTAAATATGACTCCATACATTTAGGATCGCCTATTTGAAGCAAAGAAAAAGTGGGATCAGAAAAAGTTTCTGAATGGGAGTTCGGCCTTGACCTACTCATTTATGAGGCACTTGACATGAAGAACTACTTACGTTTGACGCCTACCTCAACAGAGATCAGAAAATATGCAAAGTCAGCAACAGTTCCGAAGAAGGAAAAAACAGTCATCTCTGTTGAAGAAGTGGGAACCAGTTCACAGAAACCAATGAGAGGAACTAAACGCATTCGAGAGGAAGGAGCTCAAGAGACACCACAATCAAAGAGGACCCATACCTTGCCAAAAATTCCGATGATACACCAACCAATCACAAAAAGGGACCTCTCGACAGCTCTAGAAGAGACCCACATGTATATGCGAGGGCAAGTAAATTTAAATGTTCAAGGTCATCATTACAGATAGGCCAGCCAGGAAAAGAAACAAAAAGATAAAGAAAAGATCCCAGAACAAGCTGCCAGGTATAAAGCACTGGGATTAGATGATTCAAGCTCTAATGAAGAATCTAGTCCCGAGAAAGACACATTGGATACTGCCATAAGAACCGAAATGCACAATGAAGAATGGACAGAGATCAATCAAGTCGAAGTTACACCGGACAACCAATAAGAAAAGGACATATAAGAATCCACCGAACCAGTGCACGTTATTCAATTGAATGAACGTCCAAGATCAGCATCAAGGAAGCTCCAATCACAAATAAAGATGCAGTGCCACCTATAACAGAGGAAATACAAACACCGGTGTACCAGGAAGCAGGCCTACAACAAAATAAGGAGCCAATCGTGATTGAAGTACCTGATGATACACCTCAAGGTAAGATTGATCACAAGGAGGCTGAGCCAAGGATACAACTCCATATTTGTCAGCCCCATGGTACGACGTTGCATGTGGTACAAGGGAAAGATGTTACAACAGGTGAAGAACCTAGCATCCCTACCACTTGGTTAAACGTTGATGTTACTCAATTAAAACCTATGGTCAATCAAATGATACAAACGGCCATGGACACACAACAACAAATGATGGAAACGGATGTGGATTACGACAAGGCCATGAGGGAAAAGAATCAGTTTCAAGTAATGAGTGAGCAATTGTCAACACAACTCATTCAGGCCCAACAAGAAATTTCAACCAAGGATACAGAGATAATAGCAGTCAAAGAACAATGTAATACATTGATGAAGCAGCATCATCAGCTCCAAGCACAACTGATAGAATTACAAAGACAACATGAAGCTAGTGAAGCCGACAAGGAGAGAATGAAAGCTAGAAGCAATCTGCTTGAAACACAACTTAAGGTATATATGGAAGAGAATGATAACTTACGAAGCAGAAACAAAGAAATGATGAAGGCATTATTATATGATCAACCCATAGAGAAGCCAGAAACATCAGTCACGGACCAGAAGGAGCTAAGAGATCAGATTAAGAAATATGCAAATCTGCTGAAACAAGAGCAAGCCCGAACAGAAGAATGGGAAAGAAAGTACATCAATGAAACAAATGAACTTAAAACACAATTGCAAAATGTGAATACCAAACTTGTAAAGAGTTATAGCGAAAATGTAGATCAAGTAGCAGAGATCGGTGATGAGCTACTTGCGACAAAAGAGGCACTCAGGACAGCCATGCAAGAAGTCAAAGAGACGACTCAGCGCCTTGCACGACTAGAAAATAAAGCAAAAGAGAAAGTACCCATCGGGACACCAGTAGAGCCAAGACAAGAGAATCCTACTGACGAGGTAGAGGTACGTCCTCTATCTCCCCCGATTTATAATTCTCCAATAATAGAGCAGATGGCAGAACCATGTGATGATCATCCAATGCCATATACTGCAGAAATAGGTCAGAAGGAACGGGCACTATTGGTGTCCCGGTTGATAGAGAATTTTGAAAATGAAGTGATCAAAGTAATGAAGGAAGCAAAAATCAAAGGAAAAGACTTGGATACTATAATGAAGCCTTTCAACATTCCGTATGGACTATTGAAAGAGAAAACAAAACAATACATAAAGAAAATCACACAGAAAGATCCAGATGAGCAGCTACACTTCAAAGATGACACATTCAATTATACTCAAGAAGAATTTGAAGTAGCACAGCCTATATGGAGATGAAAATTTTTGGAGAAAAATCCTACATTGCAGGTGCACTGGCAAGCAGCACCGTATTTATTACAAGTAAACCCTTCATTTTGTCCAACACCCGGTCGTAGAGAAGCAAGAGAATTTTTGGACATGCAGAAGACTGGTGTGATCAATAAACACTGGCTGAATTATCCGCTACTTCCAACTCCACCTCAGAACTATCTACCAACCGAAGATTATATGGTAAAAACCATTGAATTTTGGCTGCATTGTTATGCAATAGTACGGGATTTAACTATCAAGATGACGAATAAAATTCTCAACATGATCCTTACAGTTTTGAAGGTGTTCAAGCACGCGGTGTATACATTTTTAAATCTCATTGGCATTAATTAGGGAACAGATATTCTCGTTTTATATTTGTCTGTTATGCTTAGCCGACCCACAATAATGGCATATTATTCTAGACTGATGTTTTTACCGAGTACATACATGCAAACATTCAAAGAAGCCTTTTTCACAGGGTTTTTTGAAATTGATTCAGAAGTCTTCTTGAAGATGTCAACGAACTTGAATGCCAGATTAGTGGCATATGAGCTAAGCTTCTTCGATAATCATAGACAGCCACCGCATGATGGTGTGAAAGCAGAACAGTGGAAGCAACTCATGATATATGAAGCTAATATGCTTAATGAAACAGAGCAAAAAGTGTACAGAACATACTCCCAGCGACTTCCAAAGCCTGTCGGGGACAACAGAGTTCAGGAGGGGGCTAGTGTTGAGGGAGAGTCAAGCAAAAAGAAGAAAAGAAGAAGACAAAGAAAGAATCTTCACTAAAGTATCATATTTGAAGATATATCTCTACAAGAAGCCCCGCAAGGGCGCAACACCCATCTCTACATAGAGCCCCGCAGGGGCACACATCAAGGAAAAAGCACGTAGGTGAGAAAGGAGGAACCAAGGCCAGGAAGTATCCATGAAGTGCAAGAAGATATTCGGCGGTTCCAGAACCACAAGAAGGTGCTTCAACCTCTTGATCTTTGGAAGGTCCAGATCGAAGGCTGAAGATCCACACCTTCATACCTTCCACTGGTGGCGTGCGTGGTAGCCCGACTTAATAGGCAACACGAATGCATCAGGCCCAGAGGATGTAAAAGAAGAATCAAGAAGAGGCCATCAAAACTGAACACCTGTACAACAAGCAGGCAGAATTGACCAAGAGATGCATGCAGACAACAAGTGACAGACAAGAAGTAAAGTCTATCAAGGGACGACAGAGACAAAGAGGGGGAGAGTGTTGCAGAGCGAAGAAGAGCAAAAGGCAGAGAAAAAGACGGGCCCCAAAATTTTTCCGATTTGGACACTCTATTTTTGTATTATAACCATTTTTGTAACATATTTTTCATTGTAAATGCACTAGACGAGTCCTCTAGATGCATACCCATGGAGATTAGTAGTTTACCCATGTAAATTAGTAGGAAATTAGCCTTTTAGTGAATAAAGTGCCGGTCTCTTGTGTGAAAGGACCATTTTTAGGGCACATGTATATAAGTCAATTTGTGACTCTTTGTAAAGACTTTTTGCCATTGTGAAGATCAAGAGCACAGAATTTCGAATTTGTGTCTTCTCCTCTCTGTATCATCTTCTTTGTGAGGTTGTGTGCATTTGTGTTGCTTGAAAAGAGTGTTAGGAAGTGTTGTCTATCCATGAAAGTGTTTGTTTGTTGTTGATAAGGTGTGTGTGAAGCGTAGGAAGTGTTGAAGTGTAGGAAGGTCATTCCTATGACTCAGTATTTTGTTCATAACTTGAAGCAAAAGTGTCAAAATTGAGTGAAAATACCACCATTGGATGCGTCTTCTCGAGAGCTTTGAAAGACATATGCTATTTGCTATATTCAGAGTTTTGAGCTGAGAGAAAAGCTCAATTTACTGTTGGTTGCTGCTCCAAGTATCGTGACACCATGACTGACAGTTGAAGCTTGTTTGGAATAGTCTTAGCCTTGTTTGCACTCTTTGGGAAGCATATTTGCATTGACCATCATTTGAATGCATGTCTTCATACACTCGGCTAGGTTTAGATACTCATCGGATTGATAAATAAAGCATGAATTCCCACTATATGCACTTGAGGGGGATCGAGGTATAGTCTCCTTCTCAACAAGTCCCTAAGTTGGATCTTAGCTACACATTGTGGCAAAAGCCGTCTTATGTTGATCTTTTGGAGCAAGGGCTACTTGATTATAGCGTGAGAAACCATCAAGAAAGTTGTAAACTTCCTTGCCTGCAACTCTTTCCAATAAATGTTCTGTGGTAGGAAGAGGATAACTATCTCAGATTGTTGCAGCATTAACTTTTTTTAGGTTAATACACAAACGCAATTTTCCATTCTTCTTGGGCACAACCACAATTGGGGATACCCATTCAGTATGCTCAATTTCGTAAATGAATCTTGCTTCTATCAATCGATCTATTTCTTCTTTAATCTTAGCAGCATAGTTCTCATTGTACGTGTATGGTTTCTGTTTTGTAGGCTTTGCATCTGGAGTCATAGGGATTCTATGGGAGCATATATCTCGATCTACTCCTTTCAAATCTTTATAACTCCAAGCGAACACATCTCGATATTCTTGCAAGAGGGCAACTAACTCTTCTTCTTCTTCATTCTTCACATCATGCCCTATGTATGTACATTTTTCTTCTTCTCCTTCTATGGTAACTATGATTTTTTTGGTTTTCTCTCGATTATCATATGCTTTTCCAACGTCAGCTTTCCTTTTATGCATTTGTACCATGATTTGTCTATCGTCTATTTCATACTTCTTGAAATTCTTCGATAATTCCATGAGTGGTTCTTCTTCTTCTTCTATCTTAGGTGATTTCTTTCTCTTCTTTGGTTTGCTATCCGTATCTTTTAGGGATGGCTCGAGTTGTTCCATTTGACTTTCCTTTTCTTCTTCAGGGGTTTTGGCTTCTACAAAGTAAAGATATTCCTCTTCTGTGGAATAGAAGGGTTCCATGATGATGGATTCTAGGTCCTCATCATCACTCTCGTCTGGTTCTTGGGTCTCTTCCGTGCATTCTTCTAGGATAAAGTCTTCCTCAATAGGTTCAATCAAAAAAATGGAAATGTCGTACCCGTCTTCATCACAGTGAGGGGTCCATTGTTCTTCATTCACCACTATGTCCATCGTGGCTAAGATTTCTACCCAACCAGCTCGAATTCCTTGTCTAGAAATACTATAGGTGCATAAGTTGGGTCTTGAAGGGTTCGTTGATCTTGTTCTAAACCAAAAGTCCTAGCTTCTTATTGTTCTTTCTCTTGTTTTGCTACTTTAGACATCCATAGATGAGTATCCTCGTGCAACCATGATGGGTCTGACTCCAATGAGAGTATCGACTCTATTTCTTCTTGTGTTTTACGGATGGTATTCCATTGTATGGGGGGTACATCTCAATGGGAATAGTCTTTAAGATTGACTTTAGTACTCCCTCCTAAATGTTGCAACTACAAGGAATTAGTTCCCCAATCTTGTACAATTTGCAACTGATGCATGAATGGTCACCCTAAAATCATCTCGTAAGCATGATTTTTCCCAAAATCACAAATGGAAAAAGTATGCTCAAACTCTACACCACAAGTGGTGAGAGATATGCCTTCTAGTAAGCCCAATGGCCTCTCGATATGTCCATCAGCCATTTGTAGATTCATCCTGGTAGGTCTTAATGCTGGCTTACCCCAACATTTCCATAAAGTAGTGGTAGTGATGGCTACTCTGGCTCCTGAATCTAGGATGGCTTTGGTGGTGTAGCCCTGATGGGTTATTGGAAGATAAGTTTTACCTTCCTCTCCCTTGCTTACATCTCCAATTCTTTCTACAGGTATCTCGGGTACCTTCTTGTGTGGTCCTATCTGGGAGGGGGTAGTAGCAAGCTCAGGGAATTGATTTGCTACGTGCCTCCACAATTCCAATTTAACCTTCAACAATTCCTCTAGAGTGAGATGACAGTATACTTTAGTGTTCTTGATCACTTCCGTGTTTCTAGGGATTACTGATTCTTCATTCCTTACTATTATAGTGGGTGCTCTCATACTAATAGACTTGGCTTCCCAAGATCCTGTGAACTGAGGTAATTCTTGCAAAGAATTGGATTCAAAATCTGTGTGTTCACTCAGTTGCTCTTTCTCTACCTCATCATATATAGAGGGGATGTCTTGGGGAAATTGCTCTTGCAAGTCGTCTATTTCTTGAATAGGAGGATGGGTTCCTTGTTCTTTTCTCCACTTCTCTTCTTGGATTTCTCTTAGAAATTCGTGTGAGTACTTATGTATGGAAGACAGGTTGTCTTCAACCTCTGTTTTTGGCACTTGAGACGGGGATGGTGCATTCCTTTCCTGTGTCTCATAAATAATAGGGTTCCTATGCGGATTCTTTTTCTTGTTGTTGTTGATCAAGTATTCTAACCTCTCCAGTAGTCCTTGAGAATGTAATTTGGGTTTCGCCATGTTACTCCAATTAAGATAACGAGAAGCTTCGAACATAGTTTGTGCTAATTCTACCATCTTCATGCAAAGCTTAGTCCTCTCAATTTCTAAGTCTGCTCTTGGATAGTTCTTACTCATTTCAGCTATCTAGGGTCCTTCTTTCAATCTAGTCTGATATGCAGGAAACATCATGTCTAGGTTTTCTGGTATAGGTTCCGCTAGAATTGATCCTGATCTCTGAGCTAGATTCTCTTGAATAGATAGGATTTTAGCTCTGGATTCCTTGAGACTTCCTTCCAACTCAGTTATCTTTTTACGCCATTTCCTTTTAATTCTTTCTATGGAATCCTTCCAAGAGTTTGTCTTTTCATTACTAGATACTCCGACTTCGCTAGTTTTGGCTACTTTTTCAATATTAATCTCTTGATTCTGTAAGAGTGTTTGGGCTTTTGTTATAGCTTGGATAGGCATGTAAGTAGGATTGGATCCATGTGCATTATGAACAATACCTATCACGTTGATCGGTGTCACTTTTGAAGCATTAGCGGGGTTCTTGGGACAATCTTTTATAACATGCTCTTTACCACACTTGGCACAAAAGCCTTGTATGTTAGAGAGTCCGCCTATTGGAGGATGTGGACAATCCTTTATGAAATGATTGCCTTGGAACCTAAAGCATGGTCCTCTAGGGCCCTATGGTCTTTGCTATCTTAATTGGGGCTCTGGATTAGGGTTGGTATACATCACATTAGCATAATCAAGCTCCCAATTGGGTTCCAATGGTGGACTATCGTATTGATATGTTTCTACATGTTTTTGTGACTCCGTGTAATATGCGGGTGGACTATCTACATGGGTGGAGTCAAAACTATTAGAATTAGGGTCAATTTTTGTGATCAGGGGTGAAGCACTAAAGCCCTATTGAGGTTTTCTTCTATAGTAGCGTATTTGACTGAGATGACATTAGCTAGTGGGGGTGGCTGATGAGCTAAAACAAGTTGTGGTCTTTGTTGAGCCTGATAAGGATAGCTCTGAGGAGACCTATAGTAATGAGGTTGATCATTATATTGACCTTGATACCTCCCTGGTTGGGGGTATGCTTGTGGGTAGTTCTGTCATACTACTTGTTTGTTGTATGGGCAGACCTAGCCATGTGATTCGTGTATCATCTCTCAATGGTACAATATTGGCCACTAGGGTTGGCTTATGGTTGTGTTGCATTGGGACACGCATTTGCCATATGATCACCACCAGAGGTGTAACAACGCTTGTTTTTTGTCAACCTAGGCATCTGTTTACTATAAACTCCTAGTTTCAAGGCCACTTTTTCTACTAGGTCCTCTATCGAGTTAGACAGTTTTGAGGATGCTAGAGATGAACAATCTGAGTCCTTATAGACTTTTGTGAGTTCCAACGCATCTCCTAGATTGTCCTCAATGTCTGTACAAATTCTTACACACTGCTCTAATGTTCTGGGTTCCTTCAAGTATACATAGGAGCATAGTTTACAGCTCAAGAGGCCATCTAAAAACAATGACACTTGCTTGGCCAATGAGGGTAACTCTTGCATTCGGCATCTCCCAACATATTGTCTAAACCTGCGTCCTGCAAGTCTGACTGTTTCCTGAGGGGTTTGTTTGAAGCTATGAATTAACAAAGACGTATCATGCCTGATTCCACTTTTAGAGAATTCTGTGATGAAAGACTCTAACAGGTGATGGATATCCCTAAATTTCCTATGTTGCAATGGTTGGAACCAAGTTAAAGCCGTGTTCTTTAACGTTAGTCCAAATGCATTGTATTGTGTAAACATGTCTTCTACTTGCTCTGCTCTTAATACCTGCTTAAATTCTGCAACATGGTCATAGGGATCTCCTGTCCCATCGAAGGAATTTTTCGTTGACTTTACTAATTGAGTGGGTCTTAATATCTTGGGGTGTTCACGTCGTCTAGGTAGAGGAAAATCAACCCTACCACCTGGTATTCTAGGTTCCCCTTGTCTTTCCACTCTATCGGTGTCCATGATTGGTCTATCTCTCCCTATGGGATGAGTGAAACTTACTTTTGGTCTCTCTTTGTTCTTCTCTCTTTGAGTGCCATGGGCTGATGACGTTCCAGCACCTTGAAGGCTCACGTTTACATTTGTTCGTGATGGAGGAAATACTAACTCGCCGCTCCATGTGTAGATATTTCTTGCATGGTCTGGTACTACAAATACGAGTTATGAAGTATCATCCAGGTATACAACTTTTCCCGGTGTATCTGGGTCCTTGAATTCGTAAATCATGATAGAGCATACCTCACTAGGTTGTTCCATTCTGTACCTCTAAAATGCTTCATCAGTTTCCTTATTCAGAAACAATTCTATGCTTCTATTATCCTGAAGGATCCATTCTGGGGTTAATGTTGGTGTAAATTGCAAGCCTACACATTTGGCTCAAAAGATGCATTAAAATCCACACATACATGAAGAAGCATAGGAACATATGCTAGTGGTTAATTACCACTTTATCTCATTGTAAAAGTCAAATTGACTTAGAATCTTTTTGTAATCACCTACCAAAGTGAGTCGTGGAAAAAGTAGTTCATTTGATTGAAGGAATATCTCCAAGCATTTAGGAGCTTGATCATAGGGAGCCAAAATTTGAATTTGAATTCAAATCTTTGCTCATTACATATAAAAAGAGAACATGAAAAGTCGGGGGTAAGAGAGATCATTCCCGAGCCTCATTCTACTGAGCTTGAGTGTGTGTGAGGACTATACTATAGCCTACACCTCTCTACACCATTATGAAATGTTATCCATGCCAATGTGATTGTATACAATTGTTCATTAATAGATACATTTATATCATTAATCTTTGAGTTCTCTGTTAGTCTACTCAAAAGTCTGTCAACTTGTCTAGGGCATATCTCAGTAAATTCTTCACCAAATCAAGTGATTCAAAGCTTGTTGGATTCACCTCAAAGCCATCTACATGCTGTCAAAGTTTGAAGTAATTCTACTGAGCCGTTTCAGAGAAATCTGCTTCGAGGTGAACTCTGGTCATTTTTTGCTACAGTCCTAAAAAATCGGGGGTATAGCTAAACTTGCTAAATTGATTTCTCTTAGCATAGTTTATCTTTTTACATCATTCCACTTGCAAATGGTAGCTTACTTAGCTAATTAAATACCCCTAGAAGTAATTTTATCAATTTCTACTGTGCTGGTCACACTGAGTAAAACATCCAGCAGGTGTCAAGACAAAAATAGAAGGTTTTCTTGAGTTTGTGAACTTCAAAGTTATCTGTTTTGGTTCAATCATTACACACATCACTTCCAAAGTACATAGGCCATTTTTTGGTGTTAGTGGAAAGCTAAGAAGGTCTACTTATCAACTCTGAAGCAAAAGAGGGCTGGTACAAAGCAAGTTTAGCAATACCTACTCAGTCTCTTGGAGCATCCATCCATCTATCCCAACAGTGGTATCAGAGCAATAGAGGTAAAATGGGAGATGGATTTCCTTAATTTATTGATAAATTGGACAGGAACAACTATCAAGCAGGGGAGACCCTATAACCCATCACCATGCAACATTTGTGGTTTATCAAATCATGCTACAGATGAGTGTTTCAAGAATTACAAAAATCAGAGAGGAAGAGGCTACCAAAGAGGTGGATATTTACAGTCAAGAGGAAGGTTCAACCATCACCAAGGCCACAACAACAATTACAACAACAATTACAATGGCAACTACCAAGGAGGATTCAAAACCAGAAAGGACTACAACAACTACACAGAGGAGCAGGATGACTCTCTTCTGATCATGAACATGACTTCAAAGTCAAGTACAAATGATGATCACCTATTCTACATTGACTCAGGGTGCTCAAATCATGTGGCTGGCAATGTGGCACTACTCTCTGATCTTAAGGAACCAAAAGGTAAACATCAAGTCCAAACAGGTGATGATACAAAGCATTCAGTAGTTAAAGTTGGAAATGTTAAGACTTGTGATGGTAATCACAATTTATTGAGCAGGGTACTCTATGTACCAACCATTACCAAAAATTTGATGAGTGTTGGTCAGATTGTGGAGAAAGGTTTGCAGGTTAGATTCAATCAATATGGAGCATATGTGGAGGACCCAAGACATGGGTTTAAGAGGATTGCGAAAGGAGAAAAATCAGGTAGACTTTTCACTTTTGAGTTGGAAAATACAAAGAATATTGCACTATACAGTTATAAAGATCAAACACTTTTAGAGCTTGAGATTTGGCACAAAAGGTTAGGGCACATAGGAGAAAGAACCTTGAAACAAATGTGCAGGGACCAATGTGTGCTTGGGATACCTAATGTATCCAAGAAACATATGATTTACAAGTGTGGTGCTTGTCAATTTGGTAAGTCTCACAGGTTACCCTTCTCCAAGAAAGGATATATGCATGAAGACTATCTAGAGCTTGTACACACAGATGTTTGGGGACTTAGCAAAGACCCCTCAGTCTCAGGATCAAGTTACTATGTGTCTTTCATTGATGATTATAGCAGATGGACTGTATTATACTTCATGAAGCATAAGGATGAGGTATTTAATTGTTTTAAGAAATATCTTGCATTAGTTGAAAACCAGACAGGAAGGAATTTGAAGAGGCTAAGGTCAGATGGAGGAGGTGAGTATTTCTCCAATGAATTTGAAGACTTCTTGCAGGACAGAGGCATCAAAAGAGAGATAACCACAAGGTATTCTATTGAACAGAATGGGGTAGCTGAGAGAAGAAATAGGTTAATTGTTGAGATAGCTAGATCTATGCTTAATGAGAAGAAGTTACCTAACTATCTATGTGCAGAGAGTGTTTCTATTTCCACTTACCTCATAAACAGGTTACCATCTAAGTCACTTGATGGTATGACACCCTATGAAGCATGGCATGGTAAGAGACCATCATTAGATCACTGCAAAATATTTGGATGTGTAGCATATGTGCACATTCCTTTTCAGATAAGAGGTAAGCTAGACCCAAAGGCTGAAAAATGCATTTTTATTGGGTATGATTTAAATAAAAAAGGTTACAGGTATTATAATCCTACCAATAAGGGATTTATGGTAAGCAGAGATGTGATCTTTGATGAAAATGATTCTTGGTATGAGAATGAATGCAGGAAGGTTAAACTACCCTATGATTTGGAAGAGGAATTTCCAAAACTTGCAAAGGAGGAACCTATTCATAATGAATCCTCAAGTTCAGATGGTGAAGATACTATCAACCTTGAAGAATTCAAGGCATGGAAGTCCAAGGGCAAAATGAAGATGAAGAAGCTTGAAGACATACCTGAATCTTCAACTCAATCAATCAGAAGATCTCGCAGAGAAAGCAATAAACCTATCAGATATGGGTATGATACATCTCTTGTTACTAAACATTCAGTTTATCTTGCCAAAGATTTGTCAAATGAAGAACCAGGTTCATATGAAGAAGCAATAACCAAATCAGAATGGAAAGAAGCTATGGATGAGGAGATTGAAGCACTCAAGGAGAGTGACACATGGGAGTTAGTACCCAAGAAGGATTCTATGAAGGTAATAGGATCCAGATGGATCTATAAGTTGAAAAGAAATTCTGATGGAACAATTAATAGGTACAAAGCCAGATTGGTAGCCAAGGGTTTTGCACAAACCCAAGGCATTGACTATGAAGAAACATTTTCTCCTATGGCCAAGATGCCAACAATCAGAGTATTGGTAAGTGTGGCTGCATCAAAGAATTGGAACATGTACCAATTGGATGTCAAGAGTGCTTTCTTGAATGGATGGATTTCAGAAGAAGTTTATATGTCACAACCTCCTGGCTATGAGGATCCTAAGAAGGTAACTTATGTTCGCAAATTAAAAAAGGCATTATATGGATTGAAGCAGGCACCTAGGGCATGGAATTACAGGTTAACTACATACCTCCAAGACCAAGGTTTTGTCATGAGCAAGACTGACACCTCTCTGTTCATTAAGAGAAGTATTTCAGAGGTAATATATCTCTGTGTTTATGTTGATGACATCATTGTTGGTGCAGACCAATCACCAATTGAAGACTTGGAAGGTTAAAGAGTGAAGGAAGGATCAACCATTGAAGCTTGGAAGAAAGACATATTCAGAGGATAAGAGAAGTGTACACATATGTACATTAGTATAGTCATAGGTGACTCAGATCTTTGTTTAAGTGAGAACCTTGTACAAATTGTCTATAAATACTTTGAGAAAAGTCGGGGCATTTATGAGAGCTTATGAGAGCATATGTAGAAGCCAAGATTGAGGAAGTTAGGAGTAAAAGAGATAGAGAAAAGTTAGTTTGAGTTAGCTCTCATCACTCAGTTGTAAATTTCTGAGTTAATGAAGAAAGTTTGCGCCCGATCTTTTCGTGTCTGCTCCTTCTGTGTTTGATCATTTGTGAAATCCTTTTGAGGATATCTAAGTTGTTAGTTAATGAGCGTGTGACCTGAATTTCAGAGTCTAATTGTAATCAGGCTAGGAGAATTGTTAGTAGGAACATTCATATGTGTTGAGTGTCTACAGTTCTCTGAAACAGGTGCAAATTTCGAGTTTAATCTTTTGGTCAGTGCTCACTCCATAGTTTAAAGTTTTGTGCAAGTAAGCACTTAATCTTTAAGTTGGAAGGTGATCTACTCGTGGCTAAAAGCATTTGGCAAAACGGGTTAGATATTGTGAGAACCAAAGTTAAGAAGTTAGGGGTGTCTAAATCGACTTCTCAGAAGTGCAGATTCAGACATAGGTAACTTGTGAAGACAATTTCTCAAGTTATACTAAAGCTTTTCAAGTGATTCAACTTGGAGGTGATGCGCAATCCCTAGGAGATGATTCGTACAAAGTTTCATCAAAAACTTTACACGTTTGATAAGTTAATGTGAAGAAATTCTGCAGCAGACTTTTATGTGTTTCACTTTCTTCACAGATTTTCTTAATTTTGATAATTTGGAGATTGGACCTCTAATTAAGTGAAGGTTTTGACTTACTCTTGATATAGAGGTGTTCTAAATTCAAGAGTAGGTTGTTCTTTTGGAGATTAACACTCTCCATCAGTGGTATCAGAGCAGGAGACATCAAATCAAGGAAAGGAAGGTCCCGACTGCTGCAGATTCAAGAAGTTCAACATTTGAAGAACTAAGAAGTGAAAGCTTGGAGTCAAAAGGCTGAGGAGAAGTCTACTCGACATCAAGAAAGGCAAAAGGAGTCTAACTCGAAGTAAAGGTACATACATTGCTTGTAAAGCTTGAAGTTTTCAATACACAGGTGGACACAAGATGGGAGATGCTCTACAGATAGAGAAATTGGATAGAGAAAACTATCCTGCATGGTCAATGAGGATGGAAGCTCATCTTATGAGCAAAGATTTAATTGCTTACATCACAGGAGAAGAAGAGAAGCCACAGTTCAGAGATCCTAGTGTTCCAACTAGGGAAGAGTTAGCAGATCTTAAAAATTGGATGAAGAAAGATGCTCAAGCTAGGAGCATTATCTATATGGGAGTCAATGATTACTTGTTACCTCACATTAGAGGTCTTGAAAGTGCAACTGACATATGGAATGCTTTGGAGGAGCGTTTTCAGAACACTACAAAGTCAAGGAAGGCATCCTTATGGGCAGAGTTTACTACCTTCAAGAAGAAGGCCTCTCAATCTATTTCAGACTATGTAACAAGGATGAAAGATATTGCAGATGCTTTAGGAGCTGTTGATGAAGACATTGAGGAAGATAAATTGGTAAGGCAAATCCTTACAGGGTTGAGAGGTGATGACAAATGGAAGCCATTTATTTTGTCTACAGAACTATCACTTGACCATTTCACTCCTGATTTAAATCAATTGTTAGGTCATATGCTAACATTTGAGCAGGATGTTAAAGGAGATGGTGACAAGAGTACAGGACATGCAATGTACTCAAAGGACAAGAAGAAGAATAGCAAAGGAAAACAACAAGCAGGTGAAGATGAAGGAACAACTACTCAAGCCAACTTCCTAAGAGGAAGAGGAGGTGGCAAAGGTAGAGGAAGAGGCAGGAATAATAAAGATGGAGGCAAAGCTTGCTGTATTTGTGGTAAGACAAATCACTTAGCTAATGATTGTTGGCATAATACTCAGAATAATAATGGATATAGTCAAAATTATAATGCAAGAGGAAGAGGTGGCAGAAATCAAAGAGGTAATTACAGAGGTAGAGGTGGAAGGAATTACTTTGGAAGAAATGCAGGTAGAGGATTCCAAAGTCAACAATACAACAACACCTACTACAATTATGCTTCAGATCAAAAGGAAGATTCAACACTGATAATGAATGCAACTTGTGAAAGGCAGAGTGAAGATCAAAGAGTCTTCTACATTGACTCAGGGTGTAGCAATCACCTGAGTGGTAACATATCTTTGATGAGTGATTTGGAAAGTAAAGTTTTTAATCATGTTGTTCAAACAGGTGACAACACAAAGCACAATGTGAAGTCAATAGGATCAGTGAAGGCCAAGGATGGAAGCACCTTATTGAGTAAGGTCTTGTATGTTCCTACAATCCCTAAGAATTTGATAAGTGTAGGTCAAATTGTTGAAAAGGGATATGAAGTAAGGTTCACTAATGATGGAGTATATGTGGAAGACCCTAGCCAAGGGTATAAACAGATTGTTTCAGGGAAAAAGGAAGGAAGACTATTTACATTGAAGATTCAAGGCAACATTGGTCATGCTATGTTCACATATGGAGGACATAAGATCTCTGAGTTAGATCTTTGGCACAAGAGGCTTGGACATTTCAATGAAAGAGGTATTAAAGATATGGTTAACAATGGTTCAGTGCTTGGATTGCCTAATGTTGCAGGTCAACATATGACATACAAATGTGAGGCATGTCAATTAGGTAAGGCTCATAAACATTCATATTCCAAGCATGGTTTTATGCACTCAGAGAAGCTTGAGTTGGTACACACAGATGTGTGGGGACCATCAAAAGATTTCAGTATAAATGGATCAAGGTATTATGTGATTTATGTTGATGATGCTACTAGGTGGATCACTATCTATGTGATCAAAGATAAGTCAGAAGTGTTTAATACATTTAAACACTATCATGCATATGCAGAAAGAATTACAGGTCAGAAGTTGAAGAGACTAAGGTCAGATGGAGGGGGAGAGTATTTCTCAAATGAGTTCAGTGATTACTTATGGAATGCAGGTATAAAAAGGGAAATTACTTGCAGGTACTCTCCTCAACAAAATGGTGTTGCAGAAAGGAGAAATAGAACAATTGTTGAGTTTGCAAGATCCATGATGAAGGAGAAAAATTGTCCTAATTATTTGTGGGCTGAGGCTGTAAATACAGCCACTTATTTGGTCAATAGGCTACCATGTAAAGCCTTGCAGGGTATGACACCATATGAGGCTTGGTGGGGTAAGAGACCTACCTTGGATCATTGCAGAGTTTTTGGGTGTGTGGCATATGCATATGTGCCATCACAATTAAGACACAAATTGGAACCCAAAGCTGAAAAGTATGTTTTCATTGGCTATGATGACAAGCAGATGGGCTATAGATTGTGGAGTCCATCAACAAAACAATTTATGGTTTCTAAAGATGTTACATTTGATGAACAAAGCACTTGGTATGCAGGTACAATCAAAATCAATACAGATGATGAAGAAGAAGTGAGTCAAAGAAAAGGTAAATCAAAAGTTCAAATATTTGATGAGCAAGAGAATAATGAAGTGCAGGTTGAGGTGGAAGAGACACCAAGATTTGATCCTGAATGTGAAGAGCCAGAAACCTCAAGGAGTGGAGAACTCAGAAGGTCAACAAGAAATAGGTGGCAACCTACAAGGTATAGTTATGATACTTCATTTCTAGCCACAAAAGATTATGCTTATATGGTGAATACAGATGAAGACCCTTCTACATATGAAGAGGCAAAAGGTAAGGAAAAATGGGAAAGTGCTATGCAGGAGGAATATGATGCACTATTGGAGAATCAAACTTGGGATTTGGTCCCTAAACCAAATAGTCAGAAGATTATTGGATGCAAGTGGGTCTATAAGACAAAAAGGTTTGCAGATGGAAGTGTGTCTAGATACAAAGCTAGACTTGTTGTCAAAGGCTTTGCTCAGACATATGGTATTGATTATGATGAGACCTATAGTCCTGTGGCAAAGATGACAACCATAAGGACACTTATTGCTATTGCTGCATGTAAAGGTTGGAAGTTATGTCAACTTGATGTGAAAAATGCTTTTTTGAATGGTTATATTTCAGATGATGTATTCATGGAGCAACCTCAAGGGTTCAAAGATAAAAGGTATCCAGATTATGTGTGCAAGCTCAAGAGAGCTTTGTATGGCTTGAAGCAGGCCCCAAGGGCATGGAACTATAGACTTGTGAAGTTCCTAAAAGAACTTGGTTTTCAGGTGTCTAAAGCAGATAGTAGCTTGCTTGTCAAGGCAAGTGAAAATGGTTTCATATACATGTGCATATATGTTGATGATATAATTCTTACAGGTACAGATGAAGAAGGAATACAAAAGCTCAAGAGGCAAATGGAAAAGGAGTTCAAGATAAGTGACTTGGGAGACTTGTCATACTTCTTGGGCATGGAGATAACATATACTCAACATGGAGTATTTGTGACCCAAGAAAGGTATTTGAAGAACTTGTTAATCAAGTTTAAAATGGATGATTGCAGGGTAGCACCTACACCAATGGAGGTGAATCACAAATTGAGTAAGTATGGAGGTGAAGAATTCAAAGACATGAGACAATATCAGAGTTTGGTTGGTAGCCTTATCTATGCTACTCTAACTAGACCTGATTTATCATATGCAGTAGGAGTTTTGTCTCAATTTATGCATTGCCCAAGGAAAGAACATTGGTTTGCAGGACAAAGGGTGTTGAGGTACATTAAGGGTACACTCAATGAAGGTTTGTATTATGGGTTTACCTCAGATACAAATATCAAAATTTATAGTGATGCAGATTGGGCAGGTAATCCAGATGATAGAAGATCTACATTTGGGTACATGTGTTATGTGGGAGATAAACTTATCTCATGGTGTTCCAAGAAGCAACATACAGTTGCTTTATCTTCTACAGAAGCAGAGTATAAAGGCATGGTTGAAGCTGCAAAAGAAGTAATTTGGGTTAAGACCTTGATGAAGAGTCTTGACATTGTGCATGGAGTACCAATCATATATGGAGATAACATGAGTTCATTGTATTTAGCTGCTAATCCTGTTTTTCATGCCAGGACCAAACACATTGAGATTCAGTATCACTTTCTAAGAGAGAAAGTGATGGATAAGGAGATTGAAGTCATACATACTTCAACAAAGGATCAGATAGCTGATATGCTTACAAAGAGCTTGGATGGACCAAAGCTACAGAAGTTTAAGGACATGGCAGGTATAAAGAAGAAAGAAGAAGACCTCAATTGATGATTGAGGGGGAGCTGTTGGTGCAGACCAATCACCAATTGAAGACTTGGAAGGTTAAAGAGTGAAGGAAGGATCAACCATTGAAGCTTGGAAGAAAGACATATTCAGAGGATAAGAGAAGTGTACACATATGTACATTAGTATAGTCATAGGTGACTCAGATCTTTGTTTAAGTGAGAACCTTGTACAAATTGTCTATAAATACTTTGAGAAAAGTCGGGGCATTTATGAGAGCTTATGAGAGCATATGTAGAAGCCAAGATTGAGGAAGTTAGGAGTAAAAGAGATAGAGAAAAGTTAGTTTGAGTTAGCTCTCATCACTCAGTTGTAAATTTCTGAGTTAATGAAGAAAGTTTGCGCCCGATCTTTTCGTGTCTGCTCCTTCTGTGTTTGATCATTTGTGAAATCCTTTTGAGGATATCTAAGTTGTTAGTTAATGAGCGTGTGACCTGAATTTCAGAGTCTAATTGTAATCAGGCTAGGAGAATTGTTAGTAGGAACATTCATATGTGTTGAGTGTCTACAGTTCTCTGAAACAGGCGCAAATTTCGAGTTTAATCTTTTGGTCAGTGCTCACTCCATAGTTTAAAGTTTTGTGCAAGTAAGCACTTAATCTTTAAGTTGGAAGGTGATCTACTCGTGGCTAAAAGCATTTGGCAAAACGGGTTAGATATTGTGAGAACCAAAGTTAAGAAGTTAGGGGTGTCTAAATCGACTTCTCAGAAGTGCAGATTCAGACATAGGTAACTTGTGAAGACAATTTCTCAAGTTATACTAAAGCTTTTCAAGTGATTCAACTTGGAGGTGATGCGCAATCCCTAGGAGATGATTCGTACAAAGTTTCATCAAAAACTTTACACGTTTGATAAGTTAATGTGAAGAAATTCTGCAGCAGACTTTTATGTGTTTCACTTTCTTCACAGATTTTCTTAATTTTGATAATTTGGAGATTGGACCTCTAATTAAGTGAAGGTTTTGACTTACTCTTGATATAGAGGTGTTCTAAATTCAAGAGTAGGTTGTTCTTTTGGAGATTAACACTCTCCATCAATCATCATTACAGGTAATGATGTCAATGGAATCAGGTATATCAAAAGCCAGATGGTGAAGGAGTTCAAGATCAATGATCTTGGTTTATTGAAGTATTTTCTAGGGCTTGAATTAGTTTACACTAATTCAGGGATATACATTACTCTGAAAAAGTATGTACAGGATATGTTGAAGAAGTTTCACTTGCAGGATGCTAAAGTAGCAAACACTCCAATGGAGGTAAACCTAAAGCTAAGTGCCCATGAAGGTGATGAAGTCAAAGACATTACAGGTTATCAAAGTATGGTGGGTAGCTTGAACTATGCTACTCTTATAAGAATTGATATTGCATATGGAGTAAGTGCGCTAAGTGAATTTATGCACAAGCCAAGGATACCTCACTTAGAGGCTACCAAGAGAATCTTGAAGTATCTCAAGGGTACACAGAACCATGGTTTGTATTTCCCTTACACTTCAGATATTGATATCAAAATTTATTCAGATGCAGATGGGCAGGATGCAAGGATGATAGGAGGAGCACTTCTGGATATATTTCTTTTGCAGGTGACAAATCAATTTCATGGTCTTCAAAGAAGCAACCTACTGTTGCTTTGTCTTCCACAGAGGCAGAGTATAGAGGACTAGCTAATGCCACACAAGAAGCAATTTGGATTAAGCTTTTGTATACAGAATTGGGATTGTATACTAGGTCACCAATTATCTTTGGAGATAATACAAGTTCTCTTCACCTTGCAGCTAATCCTATCTATCATGCTAGGACCAAACACATAGAGGTTCATTATCATTATGTGAGAGAGAAGTTGATAAGCAAGGACATTCAACTTGTATCAACCAACATGCAATGTGCAGATTTGTTGACTAAAGCTTTGGATGGAACAAAACTTTGCAGGTTCAAATCCATGATTGGATTGCAGGATATACTTGAAGATTAAAGATGAAGACTTAAGCCAAAATGTTTGGCATGAGGGGGAGCTATTGGTGTAAATTGCAAGCCTACACATTTGGCTCAAAGGATGCATTAAAGTCCACACATACATGAAGAAGCATAGGAACATATGCTAGTGGTTAATTACCACTGTATCTCATTGTAAAAGTCAAATAGACTTAGAATCTTTTTGTCATCACCTACCAAAGTGAGTCGTGAAAAAGTAGTTCATTTGATTGAAGGAATATCTCCAAGCATTTAGGAGCTTGATCATAGGGAGCCAAAATTTGAATTTGAATTCAAATCTTTGCTCATTACATATAAAAAGATAACATGAAAAATCGCGGGTAAGAGAGATCATTCTCGAGCCTCATTCTACTCAGCTTGAGTATGTGTGAGGACTATACTATAGCGTACACCTCTCTACACCATTAGGCAATGTTATCCATGCCAATGGGATTGTATACAAGTGTTCATTAATAGATACATTTATATCATTAATCTCTGAGTTCTATGTTAGTCTACTCAAAAGTCTGTCAACTTGTCTAGGGCATATCTCGGTCAATTCTTCACCAAATCAAGTGATTCAAAGCTTGTTGGATTCAGCTCAAAGTCATCTACATGCTGCCAAAGTTTGAAGTAATTTTATTCAGCCAGTTCAGAGAAATCTGCGTCGAGGTGAACTCTGGTCATTTTTTGCTACAGTCCTAAAAAGTCGGGGGTATAGCTAAACTTGCTAAATTGATTTCTCTTAGCATAGTTTATCTTTTTACATCATTCCACTTGCAAATGGTAGCTTACTTAGCTAATTAAATACCCCTAGAAGGAAGATTATCAATTTCTATTGTAATGGTCACATTGAGTAAAACATCCAGCAAGTGTCAAGACAAAAATAGAAGGTTTTCTTGAGTTTGTGAACTTCAAAGTTATCTGTTTTGGTTCAATCATTACACACGTCACTTCCAAAGTACATAGGCCAATTTTTGGTGTTATTGGAAAGCTAAGAAGGTCTACTTATTAACTCTGAAGCAAAAGAGGGCTGGTACAAAGCAGGTTTAGCAGTACCTACTCAGTCTCTCGGAGCATCCATCCATCTATCCCAACAATTAATACTCTTGTCAGTACAGAGTTCCCTCTAGGTGTCTTGGGTTTGTCTCCTAGTGGTTCTTTTCCTTGGGTTCTCGCTTCTGTTTCTAGCTGAACTACACCAAACTTGTTTGTAGCTCAGTGATGAGTAGCATCTCCTTTAATGTCAATCCGGGAAGACGTGAGGATGGTATGAAGACCTCGAACAAGTGATGGCACAAGTGTGTGAGTGAGAAGCACACAAACATGCACACACATACACACACACCTGCACACAAGGTAAGAACAAAGAGAGAGACAATCGAGTTCTTTAGATTACTCAAAAGTGCTCTTGCAAGCTCAATTCTACCACAAGCTAGCCTCAAAAATGAGCTCTGTAGCTCATTTTATAGTTTTTGACTAATTTTTGGCCCTGTCCAGATTTTGACCTAGTGTCTGACCTAGTTATAAATTAGGTTCTAGGGCCTATTTGAGGGCTCAAATGGAGTCTAAAAAATATGAAAATTGATAGGTAGGTACTTCTAATGCTCCTCAAGCTCAAGGACTCCTTGGCTTGCACAAAATGGAGTCAAAACTATCCAAAAACGGTATTTACAAGGTTAAGGTAGTGATGAAAATCACTGTTCAAATGAGGTTTGGTTGGAAAATTTGGATGGCCTATTTGCCAGATCTTCGTTGACTACTTTGTCTGCTTGTGCCTTCTCTCCGCTTTGGCTCCCTTCTTTGGCTTTCTTGTCTTGTTAATCCTTGGGTGCTTTGACTGCTTCCAACATCCCCCCTCTCTCGCGTCTGTCGTCTCTGACAGACCCTTGTTTGGCTGAGCGTTTGACATAGAATTCAACCACGTCTGAAGCTAGGTGGTCTTCTTCCAACCGCAGCCCTCAGGCTAGATCAGTTAGGAGGGCATCCCAATCCACTGGACCTGGAATGTCGGGATGTGGCACATGTAGTTGTTCTGAATGTAATGTTTGCTCCATTGCAAAGAGGTGGAGTAGATGGGAGGGTCTCGGAACAAAGACTTCAGAGTGGTATTCCCAGAACCCCGTGATGAACATCTCTTCAAATGTTTGCTTGTAGCAAGCGGGGAGGTATTTAATTCGTGCGTGCCATGCATATATCACCTGGATGGAGGGGGTTGTACTCATATTGTAGACCAAGTCAAGGTTACCTGCTGTGAATCCGACACCTGAGAAATGTGGATCTTGAATATTTTTGAAGGTTTTGAAGGTAACTAGCATCAACTCCAATATCTTTATGCACATCTGAGCCATTACACCTGAGATGTTTCGTATTCTGACCCCCCAGTGGCGGATGGTGGAGATCATGTAGCCCACTGTAGCGTGTCCCCATGGCGGTGCCAAGTATACATAATTGAGCCACTTTGCGTAGCCTTTAACATTTTTCACAGTGATGGCAAACTCCAGCCATGTGCGTCTTTTGAGTATGGGAGCATAATAGGGATTATACTTAATGAATAGTGGCATGTTATTCCAAGTTCGAACCATCTCAGGGTAAGCTTCTAAGAGTCATAGCCGCCAGGTAGGTTGATGAATTGATCCTTGTTTAGCGCTCTTCGGGATATCATCAGGGCCGAATTGAGTGGCAAAGGTTGGAGCCTTGCCACATCGTCGTTGAATTTCTGCATTGTAATCTGCCAAGAGCACACAATATGGCACATATTGATCGTCATTGGTGCATATCCATCTGTGATGAGACATACTTCGGAAATATTCTCATTTGATAATGGCGTCCTCAATCTTGGTCATGGACTCAATTTGGACCGCTACTCGATCATCATGTGTATTGGCCGTTTTTTCGAGTTTTTGCATCCATTCTGGGGCTTCTACCTCTAGTGTGTCCAATCCCTCAGAGGTTTGTTGGCCACCAGGCATTGGCATAGGAACATATGGCTCTTCATATGACTCATCCACTTCTATGGGTACCAATTCTTCTGGTTCTGGCTCAATGACTGGGGAGGGTTGTCTTTCATATTTGAGTAAGTTGCTTTGCAACTCCACGACATGTTCTCTCAATGCATTGACCTCTCCTGTAGTGGTGGTAGAATCTGTGATCTTGGGTTGGGCTTCCTGCATCATTAGCTGTTGACGGAGAGTATCCCGCTCTTTGCCCAACTCATCATGCGCTTCAAGTAGATCCGCATAGCTTTTGAGGATTGTCTTCATAGTCTCGGATGGAACAGCTTTAAATCTTTCAGGGTCGATCTCCTGGGGGGAACCCTCCATGGCTGCTTCTAAATTTTCTTCATTCTGCCTTTGCAAGCGCTTGTTCTCTTCGAGGGCAGTGGCCATGTGCTTTCTGAGTAAGGTCAGGTTGCGACGGCTTTTAACATGTTCTGACTGATAAAGTTCTAGTAGAGCTGTTAGTTTTTTAACTTCATTGGAATCGGATGGCTGGGGAGCTTCCAAAAGGGTCTGGTGAGCATGCTCGAGCGTAGTGTATCGTTGATTTAGGTCAATATTTTTTGCTTCCAAAGCTGCAAGCCTCTTTTGTAGTTTCTCATGATCCGTAGTTATTTAGCGATGACGATCTTCCAAGGTTTGGTATTCTGTCTACAACTGATGTACACATTGATGTAATGTGGAAAACACGTTATTTACATTTATGAATACAGGGATGGTGGAGGATGCAAGGGGAATGGGGAGGGGGAAAGGGATAGTGAATGAAGTGGGCACAAGAGGTGATGTGGGTGGAGCGGGTATGGGAGATGGTGATAGAGAGGGGGGAGGGAGTGGTGTTGTGGGTGGTGATGTTTCCATGGTGACAAAAGTGTGTGTGAATGTGTAGATGGGGACCATGGGTGGGGTGGATGTGATGTTCATGAATATTGTTGTAAATGTGGGCAATGTGATCCCTCCAAATTGGGTGCCTGGTGAGATAGACAGGAATCCCCAGAACATGTGGTGAGTGTTGAAGTTGGGGTGGTAGTGTCATGTGGTGAGGTGAAATGTGTAGTGAGAGGTGGTGAGGCTGGTGATGGTGGTGCCTCGTGGTGTTCCTATGTTTGTGTAGTGTCTCCTGGTGCCGATACTTCTATGTGGATTTGCTTGCCAGAGCAAAGAGGACGGGCTGGCACTCGTTTCTCGAAGCGATGAACGTAAGCCATAGCCGAATGAATGGCCTCATCCAGGCCTAGGGCGTCCACGTGCAGGTTCATGGACTCAATGAATTGTTCATCAACGCCTTCCTCTCCTAACATTTGGCTCATTAGCACCTTCCCTGTTTCGAGCGACAATTTGTGATGTTCCTGGACTCGCTTCATGGTTTCATACTGTTGGGGGATTCTTAGACAAGAAGGAGTTTGAGGGTTTGTAGGAGAAAAGGAAAAGACCAGAAGAGAAAATACACCTTGGAAGCTTCTGCCGATTGATTACAGTAAGACAATTACAATGTTTGAAGCACAATACAAGCCAATACTTCTGTGCACAAACACACAGAGTGCTCAATTACAAAATACCAAATATCCCAAAGTCTTCTTGCCACCGGCCTTCTCTGCACCAGACCTCCACCTGCTTCAAGCTTATCCTTGTGCACACCTTGCACCAAGCTTCCACAAAGGGGGAGGAGTGAATACCTTCTGTCAGCACGCGCACACTGCAATGAGAGCTTGAGATCCTTGGGGGAGTATAGCTTAGCACTCTCTGCACAAATCCTTAGTCACTCTCCATGCACCTTGCATTTCCACTTCTCTGCGTCGCACACACTAGTGACTCTTGCACTTCTCTCTCTTGCTTCACTTAGACTATGCCTCCCTTGCTTACTCTAAGATTGATCCAAGAATAGTCTTTGCCTTGATTTGAGTGTGTCGATCACGTACGCTCCTAACTGCAATAGTATCTTGGTGCTCACTTTGATGTGCCAAGATTGTCTTCACAAGTGGCAGCCAACGACTCACTGTTTTGTCCTGTAGTGACTTTAGACTAAAACCAAAAATTGTAATGGGGGGCCATACTTTCACCTGTGCGTACGTTGCCGCTTCACATACCTTCACAATTCCTTTTAAGTCTTCACTTTTGCACATAAAAGGGGTTGACCTGAACCTTCCAAACCACTTTAAAACACACTTTGAACCTTAGGGAAATTAGAGAAAATACCTCTGCAACCTGCAACCCACTTTCTCCAATTTACCCTTTGTAGACAATTAATTGTGCACTACCTATGCACTTTGACGCCTGCACTTTGACTTTGCACCTGTTGACTTTGACCTTGACCTTGTTGACTTTGACCTTTTGACTTTGACTGCAATTGACTTTGACCTCATGACTTTTATGGGCTCAACAGTTGCCCACCACCTAATGTGCTCTCCGTCCCGGAGAGCTATAACCAAAGCTCTGAGCATAGAGGACATCATGAATTGTGAGCTGCAAAACCTGGAAAGGACACCTGAGCAGCAAACAACTCCACCAAAGGCAGGATAGAACAAGCACCAGAGAAGAACCAGAAGTGGGATGTTTTTATGGAAAAGCAAAAAGGATGGCAATGGGAGGGTGGAAAGGAATGGGAAGGGAGGGCTGAGGGTGCGGAGATGGATGGGGCAGGGAGGGGTGATGATGTGGCTGGGCAGGAATGGGAAGGGAGGGGTGATGATGTGGCTGGGCAGATTGGGAAAGGAAGGGATTGGGAGTAGGAATCAAGGGTCTGGAGGGGGTTAAAATGATGAAACTGGAGGGCCATAAAGGGTACATATGGGAAATATAAAAACCAAATGTAAGATGAGGTGAGAATATACCATGTGGACAATGTGGTGAAATAAAAACATGTGATAAATGTGCTTAAAACTTGAGGGTTTTGACCAAAACTCATAGAAAATGTGGGAATCTAGAAAAATAAAGCCAAAAACTGATTCCAGAGTGCCAAAAAACATGAAAATGACTCCATTTTTGTAAAAAACGGCCAACCAAGGCATGATCCAGAGCCAAAAGCTTTGAGCCATGAAAATTAAAAAAATAAAAAAATTTTGTCTTTTTTTTTCACGCCTAGACAAAATAATAAAAAGAAAATAAAATAAATAATAAAACAAACAAATAAATAAAATAAAATAAAAAATAATAAAATAAACTAAAATGAAAAATAAATTGGGGGGGGGGGGGGGGGGGGCGGGGGGGTGTGTGTCAGAACGCGGGGGGGGGAGGGGGGGGGGGGGATTTTTTTTTTGCAAAAAAAAAAGAAAACGCCCTGGGGGGCCTTTTTTTTTAACAAAGAAAAATACATTAAAAATCCAAAAAAAATTGCAAAAAAATTTCAAAAAATCTTTTAAAAATTTTGAAAAAATTTCCTAGAGTGTGGGGCCAGTTTCTTCACTCAAAAACCATAGAGAGCTTCCTTTATTCCCCAAATGTGGCAAGAAAAAGACACGTGAAAAGGAGAAAAATGCTAGAAAAAAATCTAAAAAATGCTTGAAAAATTCTGAAAAAGTTCCTAAAAATTCCAAAAATTGTACCTTTGCAAAGTTGATGAAATGGCTGCTAAATTTGCTAAAAACACCAGAAACAAGCATGAAATGGATAAAGAAAACTACTAAAACTTAAGTCAAAATGATGAGAAAAGACTATGTACAACCTGGACAAATTTTGCAAGTTCCAGGTGATCCATAATCCTTCATGTGGCTTGATGATAGGCCTTTAGCCATGATCTTTATATGTTGACCCCGAAAAACTCCTCCATAACCTTCAATTGTGTTGCACTTCATTTGTTTTATCTTCTTTTTGGGCATGCTGACGCTTTGATAGACCCACCTTAAATCCTTCAATACAATATTATCTCCTCCATACTGCATCTTTTGTTTCCAAAGCCTTGCAGGTACTCCGTCCACATCATTGTAAAGCCTTGCACTTACTATCATAAAAATTGACACAATAGATGATATCCATACCAGTATCCATAAAACAATGGCCATTGACATATGATTTGAAGCATCTTCATCACGGCTGCACTTAAGGACTTTGCTTTTCTTCTCTTTTCCATGGCCTTTGACTAAGACTGTTTCAACCTGAGTGATTTCCTCTTTTTCTTCATATGCTTCTTCTCTACTTGAGTTTGGGAAAATTCCATAGCAGGAAGATCGGTCTTCTGCATGGAGCCAAGCCAACATGTTTTCATCTTCATATAAATATGCTCCTTCAAATAGATCTGCTTCTAGGTAGTCCACCACTTCTTCCATACAAATACCAATTGTCTGCATCATACTAGTATTTCTCTGATTGTCTGGTCCTTCTTCTAAAATTAACTGCTGCAACTCTTTTCCCTCCTGCTTTACCCACATTGTGTCCTTGCCCCAATCATGCAACACATTGGCATGCCTTAACCAAGGTCTCCCAATTAACAGGGGGAAACTTCCTTCTACCTATGGCAGCCTTAAAACAACAGTCCAAGTTAAAGATGGTACCTTGTATTTTGACTGGAACTCCAGGAACCACACCCATAGGCCTTACTATGCTTTGGGCTGCCATTGTTACAGTGAAGTTGGTAGGTCGTGAAGGGTATAGTCCAATCTCTTTCATGGTATATTCAGGCATCAAGTTAATGCCAGAACCACCATCCACAATAACTCCTTGAAACTCATGACCTTTAATAGAGACTATTAGCTGAGGGCTCTTGTAATCTGTGAGGGGTGCTTCCCCTAAAAATTTATCTTTATGCATAACAGCATCCTTTGCCACTAAACTTGTTGTGGACATTTCATCAATTATCTGCAAGAGTTCTGACCTGAACTTCCCATCCATCTTTATTAAATCAAAAATACTAACCTCCTTTTTCATGGACTTGAGCAATCTGGAAGCTTCTGATTCCTTAAGAGCATGGGCTGCATTTGACTTATCAAACTCCTCATGAGCCCTGTTGAATGCATATTCAATGGCATCACTGGTACCTGTGAAATTTTCTTTTTGCCTTGTATTTGCACTTGTGGTGGCTTTGTCTTCAGACACACCTTTGTCTCTGTTTAATCCATTAATCATTGATTCTTGACCTATTTCCACTTGAGCCTTCCCCTTGCTTCTTGTCTGCACCGTAAAAGATTCAATTTCTTCTAAATGCACCACCCTAGTAGATGGAGGTGGCAGATTGACCTGATCTAACACTTCTTCTTTGTGTATAGAAATCATTTGAATATGGGGCCCGGATGAAGAGGCTTGATTCTTAGGACAACAATTTGTATAGTGGTCTCTGGCCTTTGGGCAGTTTCTGCAAGGAGGGGCATTTTCTAGGAGAGTGCACCTACTTTGATAGTGCCCACAGTCTCCACATCTGAAACAAATAATTGGCCTTCTAGGCCCATTTCCAAAATTATCCCTCTGTCTAGGGTTATAAGTGTTACCTTGATTGGGTGCAGCTGCCATCACATTTGCTGGTGGTAGGGGTCCTCCTTGTGTCCAGTATGTTGTTGCAGGCATTCCCCTTGATTAGCATTCATGGGCCTCATGACCAACCTTCCTGCATAATTGGCAAGTCACACTCAACATAGGACATTCACTTACTATATGCCCTTGCTTGTTGCACATGGAACACCAAAGTCCACTCTTGATGCCATTCCCTTTGAGTTCCTGCAGCTCCTGTCGTAGCTGAGCCAATTCCTCTGCTTGGGCCTTGCAATAGCGTAACGACTGCAAATGCTCATGAATGAATGACTCTCCTCCCAACCTTATGCCTGTATATATAGCTGCTTGAACTAATGAGGACCACAAACCTAACTAGAGTCCACAAGTGCATGTGCCTCCTTTCATATCCACCACTAGAGTCTATTAGTGGCTGGAGTGATCTCGACCACTACTTTAGTACCTTCCACTAGAGTCCACTAGTGGTTGTTGTACTCACCTCTTGAGTTAAGTCCACTGGACTCAAGTTAACTCACGTTAACTTGAGTTAGAAGGCTCTAGAGCTCTTTGGGCAAAACTCTCTTCCCATGCTCCCCATGGGAGTTGAACCCAAGACCACTTCCTTCACAACCATGAGACTTAACCACTAGGCTAAGTAGATTACTTGAATATGAGAGCACATGACTTATGCTTGAGTCTACTCTTGAGATCTTTGGTCCTACAGACGAGTGACCAAAGGGTATCCGATTTCAGATCTGTCTGAAGCCATCGGATCCCTAGATCATAGACTTACTTTATTACATTCTTCCCCCCTTGGGAAAGATTTTCGTCCTCAAAAATAAAGCTATATATATAACTGTAGGCAACCCCCGAGCTTCATGTTCTAAAACTTGAAGAACATGCATTCATTCAATTAGGTTATTTACTTAGAAACTTGAAAATAAAAAACCTTCTTGATTTGGGACCAACTTAAAACTTGAAAACTGGAAAACGTCGTTGGATTGTGGAAACTTTTTCCCATGTTGAATTTTCTTCAGTTCCATCCTTCCATTTTACTAAGCACTCTTCATAAAAGTGGCTTCTTGTACGTTTATCTCGGGTGCGAAGTATCCTTTCAGGTTCATGAGGAACTGTTTCATTTACGGGAATAGGAAGTATAACCTGTTGTCCAACTAGATTGTCTGAATCTGTTAGACTCTTCCTAAGCCGACTAACATGGAACACTGGATGAATCCAACTATCGTCTGGAAGTTGTAGTTCATAAGCCCACAAACCAACTTTCTTGGTGATTGGAAAAGGACCGCAATATCTAGGCGACAACTTGGTGCATTGACCAGTCTTGAACTTTTCCGATCTTTCAGGAATACGAAGATAAACTTGATTGCCAACCTGAAAAGTAACATTTCTTCGCTTCGGATCGGCATAAGCCTTTGCACGATCTTGAGCTTTCTTTAGGTTTTCTTTAGCTAACTTGAGCTTAAAGTTCATGTCTTGAAGGAACTCTTGAGCTGCTTGAACTCGTTCATTTTGTAGTCCTACTGCATAAGGAGACCTAGGCTGGAAACCATACATCAACATGAATGGACTAAATTCAGTTGATGAATTCTTGGCACTGTTATAGGCAAACTCAGCTAATGGAAGATAATCTTCCCAGTCAGTCTGTTTGGAAGTAACATAAGCTCTGAGTATGTCTTCCAAAATCTGATTGACTTTCTCTCTCTGTCCATCCGTCTGGGGATGTTCAGCTGTACTTAAACTTAGTTTAGTTTCAAGTCTACTAAAGACTTCTCGCCAAAAATGACTTGTAAATCGAGCATCTCTATCAGAAACTATGTCTACTGGAAGACCATAGAGTCTATAAAGTTGATTTACAAATATTTTTGCAAGTTCTAGAGTCTTATAAGTAGTCTTGACTCGTATAAACTGAGCAAGTTTAGTCAATCGATCAACTAGAACCCAGACTGAATCAAAGCCCTTCTGAGTGTGGGGTAATCCAGAAATGAAATCCATGGAAATGCTTTCCCACTTTCCTTTGGGAATTTCCAAAGGATGCAGCAATCCTCCAACTTTAAGTCGTTCAAACTTATTTACTTGACATTTATGGCACTTAGATACATAGTTTTGCACATCTCGATGCAAACTAGGCCAATAAAAATGTCTTTTCACAAACTCATAGGTTCGGTTAATACCAGGATGTCCTGCACTTGGAGCATCATGGCATTCGAAAAGTACTTGATTTCGTATGTCCAAGGTACTTGGAACACAAACCTTACCTTTATAAAGCAAATATTCATCTTGGAGAGAATAGTGTTTAAACTTTCTTTTAGAAGTACTTGCTCCATTTTGTTTATCTTGTTCAGTTGCTTTCCATGCTTGACTGAAGCTTGGATCCTCTTTGCAGCTTCCTTTCAAAGTTGAAATAAATTCACTTTGAATTTGTACAAAACTTAGATTATTCAGCATAGGCATCTGACTTAAGGCGTCTGCCACTGCGTTGAACTTTCCTTTTCTATACCTGAGTTCATAATCAAACTCTTGCAACTGCTCGGCCCACCTCGCTTTTCTACCTCTTAGATCAGGTTGGTTTGCAAACCACTTTATGCTCTCTTGATCAAAAACTATGGTCAACTTTGATCCATATAGATAATGGCGCCATTTCTTTAGAGCATTTATAATAGCGAACATCTCTCGCTCATAGGTAGAGTAATTTTGCTGAGCAGGACTTAGCTTTCTACTCTCGAAAGCTATCGGTCGACCATCTTGGCTTAGTACTGCTCCTACTGCAGATGAACTTGCATCTGTCTCTAATTGGAAAGGCTTGTTTGGATCTATAATCTGTAGAACCGGGGCCGATGCTAAAGCAAGTTTAAGATCTTGAAAACTCTTTGCTTGATCTTCTTTCCAATTTAACTTTTGATGCTTCCCTTTGAGTTGATCCGTCAAAGGTACTGCAATCTTGGCATATCCAGCCACAAACTTCCGATAATATCCTGCCAATCCGAGAAAACTTTGTAGTTCTCGAACCGTCTTGGGCTCAGGCCATTCAAGAATCGCTTGGACCTTTTTAGGGTCAACTTTGATTCCTTCCGCGGAAATAATATGACCTAAATACTTTACTTCTGGGGTAAAGAATTCACATTTTGACTCTTTACCATAAAGTTTATTATCGCGAAGAAGTTGAAAAACTTTTTCCAAGTGCTCTAAGTGATTTTCATGATCTTTACTGTAGATCAGAATATCATCGAGAAAATCTACAACAAATTTTCCCAAATACGGCTTAAGCACTTGATTCATCAAAGTCATAAATGTTGCGGGTGCATTTGTCAACCTGAACGGCATCACTAAAAACTCGTAGTGACCAAACTTTGTTCGAAAGGCTGTTTTAGGAATATCATCATCTTTGATCCTGATCTGATGATAACCTTGGCGTAAATCAATCTTAGAAAAGACTGTAGCCCCCTTTAAACTATCGAAAAGATCTTCGACTAGTGGCATGGGATACTTGTTCTTTATCGTAAGATTGTTTAACGCCCTATAATCTACGCACAGCCTCATAGTTCCATCTTTCTTTTTCACTAGAAGGATGGGTGCTGCCCATGGAGACAAGCTTGGGCGGATAAATCCTTTATCCAAATACTCTTGGATTTGATTTTCTACTTCTTGATTCTGGACATAGGGGAGGCGGTATGGGTTTTGAGATTTTGGCTTGGTACCCGGAAACAGATCTATACTGTGATCGATGTTTCCACGAGAGGGTGGCAAGCCGTAGGGGAGTTCCTTAGGGAACACATCTTTAAATTCCTTCATTAAATTGTTAAATTTAACATAAACTTCTCGAGGAATAAAGGACGAGACATAAGAAACTTGATTTATATTATCAGAATCTATTACATCGGTGCCAAGGACAAGAAAAGCTTGAGTCCTAGCTTCTTTATTGACAAGTTTCTGAAGTTCAGTGTATGATATCAAAGGGATACTTGGAACATCATGCTCACCCTTGATTTTATACACTACACCGTCACGCTGGAATTCCAAAGTATTTGTAAAATAACACCTGGTCAATGAAGGTCCTAGACTCCATAGCCACTCTCTCCCTAAAACAAGATCTACCCGATCCATGTTCATTATTTGGAAGTCCAAGGTGTCTTTAAATCCTTGGATTTCTAGTTCCAAATTACATATCATTGTGTCCCAAACACGGGTGTCTTGACCGTGCATCATGGAGACAATGTATTTATGAGGAGATGGTTCCTGAGGAAGAGCCAGTTTTTTTACTAACGCATAATTGATAAAATTATGCGTAGCAGAGTCATCCACCATTATCCGGATGGTGTGCCCTTTTACTGATCCATGCAACTTGACCAAATCATGTGGACCAAACTCTTGAGGTTGCCACATGTTTTTGGAAATTTGGCATGAATGGGTACTGTCGCAATGCATAATCTGAACCTTCTTTGCACTTGAACTTGCATCCAAGTTCAAAGAGTGAATCAGATTGATTTGCTGCTTACCCTTTCCCTTACTTTCTCTTCCGACTGGACAGGCACGGCTTCGATGTCCAGGCTTGAGACATTTAAAGCACAAGTTTTCTTTTTGCGCTTTATCATGATCTTCTGGAGAAAGGATGTGTCTAAAAACACGAGGTTTTTTAGACACTCTTTCATTAGATCTAGTCCCTTTGCCCTTACGCTTAAAGTTATTCTTCTGGGAATAACTGCTTTCCTACGGGACATCCAAACGTGAATTGTCCTCATAAATCTGTGCGACCTTAATCGCCTCTTCAAGGGATTTAGGCGCATGCCTCTTAACTTCATTACGAATTCGCTGGTTAAGTCCTCTGACAAAACCGCGAAGTCGATGGAAGTCATCTAAATTCTTTAACTTTAGAATTACATCTCTGTATTCTGAAATATACACTAATAGCGGTCTACCCTTCTGCTGAATTTTATCCCAAGCTTCCCAATTGCGTTCCTCCTCATTCTCGGGGAGAAACTCTTTCTTGAAAAGGTGGGAAAATTCATTCCAAGTGGTAGGTTTCTTATGAGTCTCAGAGAGACTCATCCACCATGTATAAGCTTTTGGTCCTAGCGATAAACTAGCTTCTACTACCCTCACATGATCGGGGGTATGTTTGAGTTCATGGACATCTTGCCATTTCTCTAAGAAATTCAAAACCGCATCCTTATTCCTATCCTTATCCTCTCCAGAGAAATAAGGAGGACGGATCTCTTTTCCCAAGGAAAGATCCACGGGGCGGTTATGGCTTTCTAACATCCCTACCGAAGCAACACACAAGGGAGTAGAAGACACTAGGCTAAGACGGCTCATACTTCTCGCTAGCGGAAACATATCTATTTGGGGAGAGGATAATCCCTTATCCTTTTCCATCCTAACAGACATTGGTGAAGTTGCGATCGTACCTGTGTGACTACCTAAAATAGTCTTACTGATATCCCTAGGCGTCTGAAGTAAGTTCAGAATGGCCTTAAGGTGATCCTGGATTCCATCAACAGATTGACGGAGGACTGCAACCTCATCCGGAATACTGGACAACCGTCCAAGCTTTTGCTCAAATAGCAACATCCTACTCTCCATATCTTTCCCCTCGTTTAGAGTAGTGATTGTTTCCCCTTTTCTCGCAGAATCCTTAACGTCTAATGCTACAATCGTCGCTTCTCTATTAAATGCATCAGACGCATGACTTGTATTTGAAACCATAGGTGCAGATGGATGCAATGCATGTGCAGCTATTGGTGGTCTAGGCATGAATGAGGATGTTACTAAAATAGGAACAGAAACAAACACTGACGTACTAGTAGTACTCGTAAGCAAGACGTGGCTAGAAGTCCCCTCCATCGCACACAAAGCGTTATTAAACTTACTAAGTATTCCTAACGCAAGTGGTGTGTGCAACAAAATCAAAAGAGCTATGCAAGAATACCACAAGAAATAGTCCCTGATGATTTGGTCCGTTGAGGTCGACTTGATTCTAGCCGAGAGTGCTAGAATTATGACGAAGATAGGCCTCCAGATCTTCACTCCACGGCTCCTCTTCCTTCAAGCTTTGGTCAATCTTTGATTCTCCTTGGTTGTTTCTTTGGCTAAAAGCAGAATACTTCTCGGGTTCGGCCTGCAACAACTGATTTGGCTCCTTGGATGGATGAGAGTTGGGCTTGCACTTCAACTCTGTCTACTGGTTTAGCAGACTTTGCTCTGTACTCATAGGCAAGGAACACTCGTGGGCGATGTGGCTACGTGAGAATGCTTCCAAGGAGCCCGTCTGGTTTCGATCCCTAGTAAGCACAGCGGGCAGAGAAAGCTACTTTTTGTTTTGTTCCTTTCCGAGATCTTCTGCAACGCTGGGTTTGAAAACAAGACGAATCTCTGCACACTTCTTAGCGTGAACGCCCGTTGACGTTATGGATAGGTGAGTGTCTTCTAGTTGGGGGGGCGGAGGTTCGAATCCCCTGCCAAACACAGGAGCGATTACTTCTTTTTAGTACTCTTTTGCTCTAAGCTAAAGCATAAGAATGATGGCGACACGCATCTCAATGCGGGCGGGAGCAGAATTCGCACGCCAAAAGTCACGAGCAAGAAGATGAAGAAGAAAACTATGGAGTGAAAGCTCTGATACCAATGCAACAGCGTAACGACTGCAAATGCTCATGAATGAATGACTCTCCTCCCAACCTTATGCCTGTATATATAGCTGCTTGAACTAATGAGGACCACAAACGTAACTAGAGTCCACAAGTGCATGTGCAATCTCCTCCACTCCTTTCATATCCACCACTAGAGTATATTAGTGGCTGGAGTGATCTTGACCACTACTTTAGTACCTTCCACTAGAGTCCACTAGTGGTTGTTGTACTCACCTCTTGAGTTAAGTCCACTGGACTCAAGTTAACTCACGTTAACTTGAGTTAGAAGGCTCTAGAGCTCTTTGGGCAAAACTCTCTTCCCATGCTCCCCATGGGAGTTGAACCCAAGACCACTTCCTTCACAACCATGAGACTTAACCACTAGGCTAAGTAGATTACTTGAATATGAGAGCACATGACTTATGCTTGAGTCTACTCTTGAGATCTTTGGTCCTACAGACGAGTGACCAAACGGTATCCGATTTCATATCTGTCTGAAGCCATCGGATCCCTAGATCATAGACTTACTTCATTACAGGCCTCCTCCTCCTTTTGGAGCTTTAGTGCTTCAATCTCCCTCCTCAACTGAGCCACAGCAGTCTTCTCCTCTTTGTAGGGCTTATTCCTTTTTAAGCCCTCTAGCTCCTTCCTTAGCTGGATCACTGGATCCTCCATTTCTCTACCATATGTTGGTTGGGAAGAAGTTGCTCCATACCGGTGCCTTATCTGCTCCAAGCGTGTGGCTGTGTTGATGAACTCCTCTATGGAGGCTGTAGGTAACACTAATTCCTTTATTTTGCATTGGGTGGCCACTGGTAGGGGCTTAGCCAACCATTTCTTAACAAAAAAATTGTGTGGTGGATCTTGCAATTTAGCCATTAGTGCTTTGGCCCTAGTCACAAACTCTGGGAACTTTTCTCCTGGACCCAATCTCAAATTTTCTAGTTCTTCTATGATAATCTCCGCAGTGTTGCCATGCTGGAACTGATTTTTAAATGCATCTTTCATCATATCCCAAGTGGTAAAATGGTTTTCAGCAAACTGGTTGAACCACTTATCAGCTAATCCCTCTAATGTGGCAGGGAAGAGAATCAAAAAGGCATCCTCCCTACCCATTAGGCCTCTAGTCTTACATAGTGCCAAAAACCTTCTAATGTGTTCATCCGGATCCTCCTAAGCTAGGCCTTTGAAAGAAGGGAACTTTATATTTAATCTAGAGAGTAAAGTTTCCAAGTCTACCTGACCCGCCATGCTCTTTACTGATGAGGTTGAAGAGAGTGGACTTGAGGACCTTCTAACAACCTTCCTTCTTGTCTGCTTGCAGGTGACCCTCAATGTTTGGGACCGGGTTGCGGTCATGAGCAGCTCATAGCCCACTTAATATGAGACACTTGATAAGAATATTTACCTTCTGTTTGATGAAGTAGCACTGTAGACACGTGACCTCTGCTATACTTTGCACTTGGTTTCTCCTAAGCTCAAATCTCCTTGGAAGTCCCACCGGGCGTGCAAAATTTTGTTGGGGGATTCGTAGACAAGAAGGAGTTTGAGGGTTTGTAGGAGAAAAGGAAAAGACCAGAAGAGAAAATACACCTTGGAAGCTTCTGCCGATTGATTACAGTAAGACAATTACAATGTTTGAAGCACAATACAAGCCAATACTTCTGTGCACAAACACACAGAGTGCTCAATTACAAAATACCAAATATCCCAAAGTCTTCTTGCCGCCGGCCTTCTCTGCACCAGACCTCCACCTGCTTCAAGCTTATCCTTGTGCACACCTTGCACCAAGCTTCCACAAAGGGGGAGGAGTGAATACCTTCTGTCAGCATGCGCACACTGCAATGAGAGCTTGAGATCCTTGGGGGAGTATAGCTTAGCACTCTCCGCACAAATCCTTAGTCACTCTCCATGCACCTTGCATTTCCACTTCTCTGCGTCGCACACACTAGTGACTCTTGCACTTCTCTCTCTTGCTTCACTTAGACTATGCCTCCCTTGCTTACTCTAAGATTGATCCAAGAATAGTCTTTGCCTTGATTTGAGTGTGTCGATCACGTACGCTCCTAACTGCAATAGTATCTTGGTGCTCACTTTGATGTGCGAAGATTGTCTTCACAAATGGCAGCCAACGACTCACTGTTTTGTCCTGTAGTGACTTTAGACTAAAACCAAAAATTGTAATGGGGGGCCATACTTTCACCTGTGCGTACGTTGCCGTTTCACATACCTTCACAATTCCTTTTAAGTCTTCACTTTTGCACATAAAAGGGGTTCACCTGAACCTTCCAAACCACTTTAAAACACACTTTGAACCTTAGGGAAATTAGAGAAAATACCTCTGCAACCTGCAACCCACTTTCTCCAATTTGCCCTTTGTGGACAATTAATTGTGCACTACCTGTGCACTTTGACGCCTGCACTTTAGCACTTTGACTTTGCACCTGTTTACTTTGACCTTGACCTTGTTGACTTTGACCTTTTGACTTTGATTGCAATTGACTTTGACCTCATGACTTTTATGGGCTCAACACATACAATCTTTTTATTTGTGGCAAAAAGGCTGGGGCACTCGCTATTTCTGAAGTTTCTTCATATTCTTGATCATGTTCCTCGTCTGCTTCCTCTTCAGTCTCTTCTTCATCTTCCTCTACTTCTACTACTTCTAGTTGGGTCGGGGCTGAAGTTGTTGTAGTGGGTTGTGGTCCTTGGGTATGCTCTGCTTCCATCTCGAGGTTAGATTCATTGATCATCCTAGCGATTTCTTCATCAGTGAGATCATCCAGGGTGTAGCCCTGTGGAAACTCCGGGTCAGAGGGAATCAGAGGGAAAACTAGATTGGGTCCTTCTGCAATCTGTCTCGGTAAGCGTATCGTAAATTGACGGACATGTCCTGTTTGTGGAGGTGTCACCTCTGGTGTGGTGGTGGCTCCCCTTGCTTGGGCACACGGTAATTGGACAGAGCCTCTCATTTTCTTAGATAGAGGTCCTGTTGTTGATAGCCATCTCTGGAATTCCTGAGCTCTGGGCCACACTAGTGCTCTTTGAATACGCACGTCATAAGCCAAGCATCTATAAATTATTTTTGTCAGTGCACAACACCCATGAAGCACGTTTTTCTGTTTCTTATTCCATCGTTGATGTGCTAGGTGGATTTGGTCTATGATCTAGTGTGGTAAATTGATTGTGAGATCCTCTGTTTCCACCAAGTACAAGCTGAACCAAATTCTTTTTGGTGGCATAGTGAAGCGTTCTTGGGCAGGGAAGGCGAAGTGTTGCATGATCGTTCGTAGGTGGAGGGCGATGTTTGGTGTCAGTGATACCATGTCCTTCAATTCTTTTTAGCTCGTGGCCTGACGTTAGTGAGGGTAGCACGAAGATACTATCGCCTCCCTTGGCTCTGCTAGGGGTGATGGTACTGATAAGGTAGGAGCAATGCAGGAAATCTGGCTTAGGTAGATGTGCCCGGAAATAGCTATCCAAGCCCGGTTTGGTCCATACCGATCGCATTACTTCTACATTCTGGTACTTCTCAAATTCATGGGTGAAGAAATGGTATCGTCCCCATTTGCCATTAAACTCAATTTTTGCCTCCCAAAAGTAGGTGTTGTCTCTGAATGGTCCTGCGACATCACTGAACCAATGTGCATGTTTGCCCACTTGAGAAGTGTGTCCCTGTGGAGGGTCCTGAATTGGAAGTACATGCACAAATCTAAGTTCTTGAGGCCTCTCGGTGAGTTGTGGTTCAAGGAGGAGGGTTTCAATGTCCACTATCTGGGCATTGGACCCTGCCTGGGAACTGGTGCCTCCTGCTTCTGCCATGTTACTGCTTGCTTGCTGGTTTTGTGAGAATATAGAATCATGCGTTAACATTGTAATGGACAAGCTAGAACAATTTTTGTCCCCGTTACAACATTAACATGAGGTCAGTGATGGGTTAGTAGGTCCGTGAGTGTTTGATGATTGTGTGTGTTGTTAGTGAACAAGTAGTCGTGTGAGCTAAGTGAAAAGATGCAGTGTGAGAATGATGCAGTTAGTAGGTGGAGATGAATTTACAAATGGGGGTCGGGGGGTTTATTACAAGCTTTGGGTTGCCAAACACAGTGGATGGCTTTCGGTTTTGGTTTTGTGGAGACTCTGGAGGGCTTTATGAGAGTGTGTGCTTGGAAATGAGGATTTTTAGGGACCCATTTCGAGTGATTATGCTCGTGCTCATGGGTAAATATGTGTTCCTACGTGTTGAATAAGAGTGGGTATCAGCTGTCCGAGTGACTGAACTATGTTGTATAAGGTGTGGTCTGTGTGTGACTATTTGAGCCCGCAAGCAAGCCTTAGGCACCCAAATTTGTCTTGATTGTGGGTCAGCCTTCATCGACTTCTTGGGTACCCAGATATACTTCACTTTTGCAGAATTTTTGAAAGACTTCTTATTAGTGTCGTATCGTTGATCACTAATAAGAAGTTTAGCCCGTGTTTGTGGCTTGATCACAACAGGATGCTCGCCTTTCCGTACCCACACTTGTTTCAATGGCTGAGACACCTTGCTTCGTACTTTCTTTTGGCTTCCTGCATAGGTCATCTGCTTCTTCTACTTTTGATCCACCTTTGGTTTCCACATCTCCATGGCCTTTGGAAAAGAAGGGAGTTCCATCGTATCCTTGACTTCTTTGTTGAGACAATCATCCCTCTACATCACATAGTTTTGGACAAGAACAGCATCATCATCTTCATGTGTACTCTTGGAAGGACCAGGAGTTTGTGCCTTTCCTAGTTCCTTGAGTGCTTCTTTTTCTAACTCGATTGTAATGCGGTTCGGATTTACCCAGACTTGAAGAAGTCCACTTCTTAGGTTTAGGTTGACTGTGTGATCATAGATCCAATCTTGACCCAAGACAAGAGGCTCAATGAGGTCCTCGTCTTGACACACTAGTACCTTGACTGTCATAAGAACATCTTGAATGTAGAGGGGAAGTTCCACCTCACCCATGCAAGGGGTTTCCACACCTCCCAATCCTATGAGATATGCTTTTATAGGATTGACACTTAATTTCAACTTTTGACAGTAAGAAAGTTTAACTGCACTAGTGGTTGCAGCTGAGTCAATCAAGGCCCTTACAGTCCTTGCACTCTTTCCTTGTCCTATCTCTAAGGTTACAAAAGGACGTCGATCAATTATTCTATGAGAGCTAATACCTGAAACTTCACACATAGCCATATCATATCCTTGTGCATATGCATCTGTCCTAGGCTGATCTCTACCCTGTCTTCTCAACTTCATCCTTTGGATGCGTTCCAATGCTTTTCTGCCTGTGCCTCTTCTCGAATTCGCTTTTCCTCTTCTTTACGTTTCTTGGCAGTGTTGAGTCAATTGAGCATTTCCTCAGTGAGGGGTTCTTGATATAGTTTGACTCTGCATCCGCTAATGTAACTAGGGAGAACATCTCCTTCTAGAGTGGCTAATTGAATTGCTCCACTAGTTGAGATCCTATTTATAATCATAGGTCCATAGCCTCTCTTCTCTAATTTTCATGCATGTTGTCTCAAAGTGTAAACTAGGACTAGGTCTCCCACTTTCAAGCCTTTATCCTTCACATGTGCATTAAAATATGATTTTTGTCTTTTCTTGGCTGCATAAATTCCTGCTGCCGCTCTTAATCTTGTTTCACCTAATCGTTCCAAGTCAAATATTCTAGATGAGAGCTCATGGCATGTCCACTCGTGCACCTGTGCTACTCTCAATGTAGGTATCAGGAAGTCCAATGGTAGCACTGCATTTTGGCGGAACACCATCTGAAAGGGTGTGGCTTGGAGTATCGTTTTATAGGCAACTCTATATGCCCAAACAGCATGGTGCAATAGTTTGTCCCAATCAGAGCGTTTATTATTCACTAGTTTCATCAATACATTGCATAGAATCTTATTTGTGCTTTCGGCTTGTCCATTCACTTGTGGATGATAGGGGGAAAACTTCTTATGTACTACCAAGAATTCTTGAAGAAGGTTTTCAATAACTTCATTCAAGAAGTGAGAGTCCCTATATCACTTACTAGCTCTATAGGTAGCCCGTATCTAGTGAACACATTCTCAAGTAAGAACTTAGCTGTAGTTTGAGCATCGTTCTTCATTGTGGCTTTCACTTCTATCCACTTGGTTAAATAGTCAGTGGCCACAATGATATATTCAGATGTGAACCCTTAGCTCGGGGATTAATAGGACCTACAAAGTCTATTCCCCACTTAGAGAATGCACGTCCACCCATCATAGGTTTCAGTGGCATCTCATCTTTGAGTATAGGATACTGAGTTCGCTGACAAACATCAAACCTCTTCACATAGGTATGTGCATCCATGTGAAGGGTTGGCCACCAAAGACCTACAAATAGTATAGCCTTGATCACCCAATCTGGACCGAAGTGTCCTCTTGCTACACCTTGGTGAGAAGTTTACAAGATCTTAAGATACTCACTCTCATGGACACATAACCTGAGGTAACCATATTTGCCACGCTTGTATAGATTATCACCAATGAGTAAGTAATCTAGGGCTTCTTGTTCTAAACTTCTTTTCCTAGCCAAAGTCATGTCTTGTGGGAATGTTTTTGTCCTCAGGAAGGCTACTAATGGTTCGCTCTAATTTGGCACTATGGACACTTGATAAAGAGTGGCATGCTCCATGGGTGGTTTAGTGCAACAGATCGGGCATTCCTTGCACCATTTATCGACATCAGCTTCCATAGTTGGCAAATGCACTCCGAGTATCCTTAATGTCTGTAGGGTTTGTTGCCTTGAGTAATGTTGCTCTAATGCACCCACATGTGCTAATTGCAACCATTTTGCGTAGTCATCCTCTTCCCCACAACAGGCTAATATCCCTTGATCTGTATGCTTGTACATACTTCTTGCCATGATATGGTACTTTTGGGCTTTCACTACCTCTCTATCTTGAGTGTTTATGACTGGGTGGTTAGGCCCGTATGTCAATACTGGCACTAATGTCTTAGCCCACTGAGGTACAACTTCCAAATTAAATAAATAAGCATCAGGAAGGTCATCTAATACTCCTTGTGGGGTCTCTCTTGATGTGAGCCTAGAGAGATGATCTGCTCTCAAATGAGTCTTCCCTTTCCTCACCACAACCTCAAAGTCATATTCCATCAGTAAGAGGAACCATCTTACTAATTTGTCTGTATTGCATGGCTTTTTTACCAAGTATAATAGTGTTTGATGATCAGTAAAAAATTTAAACTTATTTGCAAGCAAATAGTGTCTAAACTTTTTAACTGCATATACCATGCCTAATCCTTCTCGTTCAGTGGTGGTATAATTTCGTTTAGCTGCATTCAACTGTCTAGTAGCATACAGATCCATATTACCTTCGCCAGTAGGTTGTGCGAGTACACATCCAATAGCATAATTGTTGGTGCAGACCAATCACCAATTGAAGACTTGGAAGGTTAAAGAGTGAAGGAAGGATCAACCATTGAAGCTTGGAAGAAAGACATATTCAGAGGATAAGAGAAGTGTACACATATGTACATTAGTATAGTCATAGGTGACTCAGATCTTTGTTTAAGTGAGAACCTTGTACAAATTGTCTATAAATACTTTGAGAAAAGTCGGGGCATTTATGAGAGCTTATGAGAGCATATGTAGAAGCCAAGATTGAGGAAGTTAGGAGAAAAAGAGATAGAGAAAAGTTAGTTTGAGTTAGCTCTCATCACTCAGTTGTAAATTTCTGAGTTAATGAAGAAAGTTTGCGCCCGATCTTTTCGTGTCTGCTCCTTCTGTGTTTGATCATTTGTGAAATCCTTTTGAGGATATCTAAGTTGTTAGTTAATGAGCGTGTGACCTGAATTTCAGAGTCTAATTGTAATCAGGCTAGGAGAATTGTTAGTAGGAACATTCATATGTGTTGAGTGTCTACAGTTCTCTGAAACAGGCGCAAATTTCGAGTTTAATCTTTTGGTCAGTGCTCACTCCATAGTTTAAAGTTTTGTGCAAGTAAGCACTTAATCTTTAAGTTGGAAGGTGATCTACTCGTGGCTAAAAGCATTTGGCAAAACGGGTTAGATATTGTGAGAACCAAAGTTAAGAAGTTAGGGGTGTCTAAATCGACTTCTCAGAAGTGCAGATTCAGACATAGGTAACTTGTGAAGACAATTTCTCAAGTTATACTAAAGCTTTTCAAGTGATTCAACTTGGAGGTGATGCGCAATCCCTAGGAGATGATTCGTACAAAGTTTCATCAAAAACTTTACACGTTTGATAAGTCAATGTGAAGAAATTCTGCAGCAGACTTTTATGTGTTTCACTTTCTTCACAGATTTTCTTAATTTTGATAATTTGGAGATTGGACCTCTAATTAAGTGAAGGTTTTGACTTACTCTTGATATAGAGGTGTTCTAAATTCAAGAGTAGGTTGTTCTTTTGGAGATTAACACTCTCCATCAGTGGTATCAGAGCAGGAGACATCAAATCAAGGAAAGGAAGGTCCCGACTGCTGCAGATTCAAGAAGTTCAACATTTGAAGAACTAAGAAGTGAAAGCTTGGAGTCAAAAGGCTGAGGAGAAGTCTACTCGACATCAAGAAAGGCAAAAGGAGTCTAACTCGAAGTAAAGGTACATACATTGCTTGTAAAGCTTGAAGTTTTCAATACACAGGTGGACACAAGATGGGAGATGCTCTACAGATAGAGAAATTGGATAGAGAAAACTATCCTGCATGGTCAATGAGGATGGAAGCTCATCTTATGAGCAAAGATTTAATTGCTTACATCACAGGAGAAGAAGAGAAGCCACAGTTCAGAGATCCTAGTGTTCCAACTAGGGAAGAGTTAGCAGATCTTAAAAATTGGATGAAGAAAGATGCTCAAGCTAGGAGCATTATCTATATGGGAGTCAATGATTACTTGTTACCTCACATTAGAGGTCTTGAAAGTGCAACTGACATATGGAATGCTTTGGAGGAGCATTTTCAGAACACTACAAAGTCAAGGAAGGCATCCTTATGGGCAGAGTTTACTACCTTCAAGAAGAAGGCCTCTCAATCTATTTCAGACTATGTAACAAGGATGAAAGATATTGCAGATGCTTTAGGAGCTGTTGATGAAGACATTGAGGAAGATAAATTGGTAAGGCAAATCCTTACAGGGTTGAGAGGTGATGACAAATGGAAGCCATTTATTTTGTCTACAGAACTATCACTTGACCATTTCACTCCTGATTTAAATCAATTGTTAGGTCATATGCTAACATTTGAGCAGGATGTTAAAGGAGATGGTGACAAGAGTACAGGACATGCAATGTACTCAAAGGACAAGAAGAAGAATAGCAAAGGAAAACAACAAGCAGGTGAAGATGAAGGAACAACTACTCAAGCCAACTTCCTAAGAGGAAGAGGAGGTGGCAAAGGTAGAGGAAGAGGCAGGAATAATAAAGATGGAGGCAAAGCTTGCTGGATTTGTGGTAAGACAAATCACTTAGCTAATGATTGTTGGCATAATACTCAGAATAATAATGGATATAGTCAAAATTATAATGCAAGAGGAAGAGGTGGCAGAAATCAAAGAGGTAATTACAGAGGTAGAGGTGGAAGGAATTACTTTGGAAGAAATGCAGGTAGAGGATTCCAAAGTCAACAATACAACAACACCTACTACAATTATGCTTCAGATCAAAAGGAAGATTCAACACTGATAATGAATGCAACTTGTGAAAGGCAGAGTGAAGATCAAAGAGTCTTCTACATTGACTCAGGGTGTAGCAATCACCTGAGTGGTAACATATCTTTGATGACTGATTTGGAAAGTAAAGTTTTTAATCATGTTGTTCAAACAGGTGACAACACAAAGCACAATGTGAAGTCAATAGGATCAGTGAAGGCCAAGGATGGAAGCACCTTATTGAGTAAGGTCTTGTATGTTCCTACAATCCCTAAGAATTTGATAAGTGTAGGTCAAATTGTTGAAAAGGGATATGAAGTAAGGTTCACTAATGATGGAGTATATGTGGAAGACCCTAGCCAAGGGTATAAACAGATTGTTTCAGGGAAAAAGGAAGGAAGACTATTTACATTGAAGATTCAAGGCAACATTGGTCATGCTATGTTCACATATGGAGGACATAAGATCTCTGAGTTAGATCTTTGGCACAAGAGGCTTGGACATTTCAATGAAAGAGGTATTAAAGATATGGTTAACAATGGTTCAGTGCTTGGATTGCCTAATGTTGCAGGTCAACATATGACATACAAATGTGAGGCATGTCAATTAGGTAAGGCTCATAAACATTCATATTCCAAGCATGGTTTTATGCACTCAGAGAAGCTTGAGTTGGTACACACAGATGTGTGGGGACCATCAAAAGATTTCAGTATAAATGGATCAAGGTATTATGTGATTTATGTTGATGATGCTACTAGGTGGATCACTATCTATGTGATCAAAGATAAGTCAGAAGTGTTTAATACATTTAAACACTATCATGCATATGCAGAAAGAATTACAGGTCAGAAGTTGAAGAGACTAAGGTCAGATGGAGGGGGAGAGTATTTCTCAAATGAGTTCAGTGATTACTTATGGAATGCAGGTATAAAAAGGGAAATTACTTGCAGGTACTCTCCTCAACAAAATGGTGTTGCAGAAAGGAGAAATAGAACAATTGTTGAGTTTGCAAGATCCATGATGAAGGAGAAAAATTGTCCTAATTATTTGTGGGCTGAGGCTGTAAATACAGCCACTTATTTGGTCAATAGGCTACCATGTAAAGCCTTGCAGGGTATGACACCATATGAGGCTTGGTGGGGTAAGAGACCTACCTTGGATCATTGCAGAGTTTTTGGGTGTGTGGCATATGCATATGTGCCATCACAATTAAGACACAAATTGGAACCCAAAGCTGAAAAGTATGTTTTCATTGGCTATGATGACAAGCAGATGGGCTATAGATTGTGGAGTCCATCAACAAAACAATTTATGGTTTCTAAAGATGTTACATTTGATGAACAAAGCACTTGGTATGCAAGTACAATCAAAATCAATACAGATGATGAAGAAGAAGTGAGTCAAAGAAAAGGTAAATCAAAAGTTCAAATATTTGATGAGCAAGAGAATAATGAAGTGCAGGTTGAGGTGGAAGAGACACCAAGATTTGATCCTGAATGTGAAGAGCCAGAAACCTCAAGGAGTGGAGAACTCAGAAGGTCAACAAGAAATAGGTGGCAACCTACAAGGTATAGTTATGATACTTCATTTCTAGCCACAAAAGATTATGCTTATATGGTGAATACAGATGAAGACCCTTCTACATATGAAGAGGCAAAAGGTAAGGAAAAATGGGAAAGTGCTATGCAGGAGGAATATGATGCACTATTGGAGAATCAAACTTGGGATTTGGTCCCTAAACCAAATAGTCAGAAGATTATTGGATGCAAGTGGGTCTATAAGACAAAAAGGTTTGCAGATGGAAGTGTGTCTAGATACAAAGCTAGACTTGTTGTCAAAGGCTTTGCTCAGACATATGGTATTGATTATGATGAGACCTATAGTCCTGTGGCAAAGATGACAACCATAAGGACACTTATTGCTATTGCTGCATGTAAAGGTTGGAAGTTATGTCAACTTGATGTGAAAAATGCTTTTTTGAATGGTTATATTTCAGATGATGTATTCATGGAGCAACCTCAAGGGTTCAAAGATAAAAGGTATCCAGATCATGTGTGCAAGCTCAAGAGAGCTTTGTATGGCTTGAAGCAGGCCCCAAGGGCATGGAACTATAGACTTGTGAAGTTCCTAAAAGAACTTGGTTTTCAGGTGTCTAAAGCAGATAGTAGCTTGCTTGTCAAGGCAAGTGAAAATGGTTTCATATACATGTGCATATATGTTGATGATATAATTCTTACAGGTACAGATGAAGAAGGAATACAAAAGCTCAAGAGGCAAATGGAAAAGGAGTTCAAGATAAGTGACTTGGGAGACTTGTCATACTTCTTGGGCATGGAGATAACATATACTCAACATGGAGTATTTGTGACCCAAGAAAGGTATTTGAAGAACTTGTTAATCAAGTTTAAAATGGATGATTGCACGGTAGCACCTACACCAATGGAGGTGAATCACAAATTGAGTAAGTATGGAGGTGAAGAATTCAAAGACATGAGACAATATCAGAGTTTGGTTGGTAGCCTTATCTATGCTACTCTAACTAGACCTGATTTATCATATGCAGTAGGAGTTTTGTCTCAATTTATGCATTGCCCAAGGAAAGAACATTGGTTTGCAGGACAAAGGGTGTTGAGGTACATTAAGGGTACACTCAATGAAGGTTTGTATTATGGGTTTACCTCAGATACAAATATCAAAATTTATAGTGATGCAGATTGGGCAGGTAATCCAGATGATAGAAGATCTACATTTGGGTACATGTGTTATGTGGGAGATAAACTTATCTCATGGTGTTCCAAGAAGCAACATACAGTTGCTTTATCTTCTACAGAAGCAGAGTATAAAGGCATGGTTGAAGCTGCAAAAGAAGTAATTTGGGTTAAGACCTTGATGAAGAGTCTTGACATTGTGCATGGAGTACCAATCATATATGGAGATAACATGAGTTCATTGTATTTAGCTGCTAATCCTGTTTTTCATGCCAGGACCAAACACATTGAGATTCAGTATCACTTTCTAAGAGAGAAAGTGATGGATAAGGAGATTGAAGTCATACATACTTCAACAAAGGATCAGATAGCTGATATGCTTACAAAGAGCTTGGATGGACCAAAGCTACAGAAGTTTAAGGACATGGCAGGTATAAAGAAGAAAGAAGAAGACCTCAATTGATGATTGAGGGGGAGCTGTTGGTGCAGACCAATCACCAATTGAAGACTTGGAAGGTTAAAGAGTGAAGGAAGGATCAACCATTGAAGCTTGGAAGAAAGACATATTCAGAGGATAAGAGAAGTGTACACATATGTACATTAGTATAGTCATAGGTGACTCAGATCTTTGTTTAAGTGAGAACCTTGTACAAATTGTCTATAAATACTTTGAGAAAAGTCGGGGCATTTATGAGAGCTTATGAGAGCATATGTAGAAGCCAAGATTGAGGAAGTTAGGAGAAAAAGAGATAGAGAAAAGTTAGTTTGAGTTAGCTCTCATCACTCAGTTGTAAATTTCTGAGTTAATGAAGAAAGTTTGCGCCCGATCTTTTCGTGTCTGCTCCTTCTGTGTTTGATCATTTGTGAAATCCTTTTGAGGATATCTAAGTTGTTAGTTAATGAGCGTGTGACCTGAATTTCAGAGTCTAATTGTAATCAGGCTAGGAGAATTGTTAGTAGGAACATTCATATGTGTTGAGTGTCTACAGTTCTCTGAAACAGGCGCAAATTTCGAGTTTAATCTTTTGGTCAGTGCTCACTCCATAGTTTAAAGTTTTGTGCAAGTAAGCACTTAATCTTTAAGTTGGAAGGTGATCTACTCGTGGCTAAAAGCATTTGGCAAAACGGGTTAGATATTGTGAGAACCAAAGTTAAGAAGTTAGGGGTGTCTAAATCGACTTCTCAGAAGTGCAGATTCAGACATAGGTAACTTGTGAAGACAATTTCTCAAGTTATACTAAAGCTTTTCAAGTGATTCAACTTGGAGGTGATGCGCAATCCCTAGGAGATGATTCGTACAAAGTTTCATCAAAAACTTTACACGTTTGATAAGTCAATGTGAAGAAATTCTGCAGCAGACTTTTATGTGTTTCACTTTCTTCACAGATTTTCTTAATTTTGATAATTTGGAGATTGGACCTCTAATTAAGTGAAGGTTTTGACTTACTCTTGATATAGAGGTGTTCTAAATTCAAGAGTAGGTTGTTCTTTTGGAGATTAACACTCTCCATCAATAATTGGATGCATCCACGTGAACATGAAAGGGCTTATTCCAATATGGTGTGGTCAAGATTGGTGCTGAACATAATCGCCGTTTAAGCTCATTGAAGGAGTTCTCACATTCATCCATCCACTCAAAATTAGTCAAAAGTCCGTACAGAGGCTTTGCAATGATGGCATACATGTGTATGAAACGTCGATAATATCCACAATGCCCCATGAAAGCTTGCACTTCCTTGACATTCTTTGGCCTTGGGAGCTCTACGATAGCTCTCACTTTCTCTTCGTCTGTGGGTATGCCATTCTTTGACACTATGTGTCCTAGAATCTTGCCTTGCCTAACCATGAAAACACACTTTTCTGGGTTCAGGCAGACTTGATATTCTCTACATTTTTCAAAGATTTGCTTGAGTTCAGGTATATGTATCTGTCTGATGTTGGAATGAGCACAGAGATCATCAACATAGACTTCCAAATTCTTCCTCAAGAACTCTTTAAACATGTGACACATCAATCTTTGAAAGGTATCGAGTGCATTGGTAAGCCCAAAAGGCATTACCCGAAAAGCAAATATGCACCAATCTGTGGCAAAAGCCATCTTATGCTGATCTTCTAGAGCTATGGCCACTTGATTATAGCCAGAAAATCAATCAAGGAAGTTGTACACTTCCTTGCCTGCAACTCTTTCTAATAGATGCTCAGTGATAGGTAGCGGATAGTTATCTCGAATGGTGGCTGCATTAACCTTCTTCAAATTAATGCATACATGTAGTTTTCCATTCTTCTTGGGCACAACTACGATGGGGGATACCCAGTCAGTGTGCTCAATTTCATAGATGAATCCAGCTTCCACTAAGCGATCTATATCTTCCTTTATTTTAGCGGCATAATTATCATTATATGTGTATGGCTTCTGCTTAGAGGGTTTGGCATCTCAGGTCATGGGGATAGTGTGTGAGCATATGTCAGGGTCCACACCTTTCAAGTCCTTGTAACTCCAAGTGAATGCGTCTCTGTATTCTCTTAGCAAGGCTACCAACTCTTGCTCTTCTTCTTCCATCAGGTCATGTCCTATGTAAGTGCATCTTTCTTCTCCTTCTTCTATGGCTACAACTATCTTCTTAGTGGTTTCTTTGTTATCATAGGCCTCTCCTGACTGCGCCTCCCATTTAGGCATTCTTATCGTCACTCTCCTATCATCTATCTCGTACTTTTTAAAGTTTTCAGGGACCTCAAACAAAGATTCTTCCTCTTCTGGTGTGACTTCTCTCTTCTTCCTTTTCTTGACTTCACTCTTGGTGGTCACTTGCATGGTTAACCTTACATCATTTGCGAGTTCTTCATGTCTCTGAGAGTGAACTTCTACCTCATAGAAGTATTCTTCATCTAATGCAAAAGGCGGGTCCATAATGATTGACTCTAGATCGGAGTCACTTGCATCCTCGAATGCATCAGTGCTAGGTTCACATTCTTCAAAAACCGAATCACCCATGATTGGCTCTATTGAGAAAACTGAAATGTCATAGCCATCCTCATCATAGTGGGGTGTCCATTGTTCTTCATTGATGGCTACATCCATTGTTGCTAAAATTTCCGCCCAACCATGAGGTTCAAAATCTTTGTCAGGAAATACTATAGGTGCATAGGCTGGGTCTTGAATTGATCTATGTGTTTCCTTTGCACCTACCTCTCTGGCTTTTTCTCTCTTCTCTTCCTCTATTGCCACTTTGCACATCCATAAGTGGGTGTCTTCATGCATCCATGAGGATCCTGATCCTATGGAATGCACTGATTCTGTATCATCTTTGGCTCTATGGATGGGATTCCATTGGATGGGGGTTACGTCCCTATGAGAGTAATCCTTGAGATTGACTTTGGTCGTGACACCTAAGTGTTGCAAGTACAAGGAATTGGTTCCCCAATCCTGTACCACTTGCAACTGTCACATAAATTGTCTTCCCAAAATCATCTCATAGGCCTGGTTCTTGCTAAAGTCACAGATAGCAAATGTGTGCTCAAACTCTACACCACAAGTAGTGAGAGTTATTCCTTTTAACAGCCGTAAGGGTCTCTCAATGTGACGATCCGCCATCTGCAATTTCATTGTCATTGGCTTGAGTGCTGGCTTGCCCCAACGCTTCCATAGGGAAGTGGTAGCAATTGCAACTCCTGCACCTGAGTCCAAAATTGCCTTGGTTGTGTACCCCTGATGGGTAATGGGAAGATAGGTGTTTCCTTCTTCTCCTTCACTCATGTCTCCTATCTTGTCCAAGGGTATTTCTAGCACTATGCGATGAGATCCTACCTAGGAACGAGGTTTTGCTACTTCTGGCACTTGATTGGCTACATGCTTCCATAGTTCTGGCCTAACTTCGAGTAGCTCTTCCAAGGTGAGATTGCACTGCACTTTAGTGTTTTTCACTACCTCTATATTCCTAGGTATGACTGAGTCTTCATTTCTTACCATGATCGTGGGTGTTCTCATATATGTAGACTTAGATTCCCATGGGCCTGTGAAATGGGGTAGTTCTTGCAAGGAATTAGACTCAAAGTCTAATCTCTCTTGAGATTGGGTGCTCTCCTGCTCTCCATAAATGGAAGGAATGTCTTGCGGGAATTGATCATGCGCATCATCCACAAGTTCAATGGGAGGAGGGACTTCACTTTCTTTAGCCCATTTCTCTTCTTGAATCTCTCGCAAGAACTCTGGTGAATACCTATTCATAGAAAAAGAGGTGTCTGGCTCAGTGGAATTGTTGGAGTTAGACGTCTGCGGAAGCACGCGAACAGCACAAGGAAGAAGAAGAAGCTTGGAGCACAACACACAAGACTGAATGTATTACTAGAGAATGTACAAAGATAAGTAGCCCATTAGGGCAATAGGCGTATATACAAGCCGGGGGAAAAAAACCTCCTAAAGAGGGAAAAAGGTGCCCCGGCGGTCCTAGAGTGTTCACACACATCACTACCTAAATATATCAACAAATCCCCCCTGGGAGTGATGCAGTGAACAAGGAGCTGGCACTCATGTATAAGGAAGTGCTGAGCTATGTGGAAATCACTCCACAAAAGGAAGTAAGCCCAAAGCTTTGCGGAAAGCTTCAAACTTCTCCCTAGGCAGAGTCTTCGTGAAAAGGTCTGCAATGTTCTCCTGCGTGGGCACATATGCCAAGCTGATCTCCCCAGCAGAGAACCTCTCCCTGACATAGTGATAATGCACCTCAATGTGCTTAGTGCGAGCATGGAACACAGGGTTCCTCGCAACTGCCAATGCGCTCTGACTGTCAGTGAAGATGGTGGTGGCAGAAGACTGGCCAACACCCAAATCAGCCATAAGGCATCTGAGCCACACACACTCAACAGTCGCTATGAAAGCTGCCCTATACTCAGCCTCACAACTAGAAGTGGCCATAGTAGGCTGCTTCTTGCTCAACCAAGATATACATGAGCTACCAAGCATGAAGCAAAAACCACTGGTTGACACACGAGTATCATAGCAACCAGCCCAATCTGAGTCAGAAAAAGCATGCAAATCTGGCGGTAGTGATCCCCCCTTGGGATAAAACAACCCAAGTAGCCGAGTACCACTCAAGTAGCGAAAGATGCGCTTAACCGCTTTCCAATGCGTGACTCCTGGGCAATGCATAAACCTGCTCATCTGTGAGACAGCAAACTGAATATCTGGCCGAGTAATGCATAAGTAAATCAAGCATCTAACAGCCTGCTGATAGAGAACAGCATCAAATGCATCTCCAGCATCATGAAGACTCAATCGTAAACCTGTCTCCATAGGAGTGGCAATAGGCTTACAGTCTTCAAGGCCAAAACGCTGCAATAATGTGTCAATATATTTCGTTCGACACAAAGCCATTCCACCATCAACTTGCATAAACTGAATGCCCAAATAGTGATGCAAATGCCCCAAATTAGACATCTCAAATGAGGCATGCAAATCAGCCTTGAAATCAGCAATATGCTTCTCAAGAGGACCAGTGAGCAGCATGTCGTCTACATAGACAACAATGATCAGAAGCACATCATTAGCACGCTTAACATATAAGGTGCTTTCAGTTGGACTGTTCTCAAAACCATGTGCAATCAGATAGGCATGTATTTTCTCATACCAAGCACGTGGTGCTTGCTTTAAACCATATAACGCCTTCTTTAACCTGCACACCTGGTTTTCATGCCCTTTCTGCACAAAGCCACGGGGCTGAAAAACATACACTTCTTCATGCAAGTCACCATTCAGAAATGCTGTTTTAATGTCCAACTGATGTACATTCCAACCATGATGGGCTGCAAGTGCACAAATGCTCCGAACAGTAGTCATAAGGCATGTAGGTGCAAAGGTCTCATCAAAATCAATGCCTCTTTCCTGCGCATAACCCTTTGCAACAAGCCTAGCCTTATACCTATCAACTGTACCATCAGGTTTACGCTTCAACTTGTATACCCACTTAGTGCCAATGGCCTTCTTGCCAGGAGGCAAGTCACATAAAGACCATGTACCATTCTTCATTATAGCATCATATTCAGATTGCATAGCAGCCATCCAATTTTCTAAATTTTGTGCTTCATCAAAAGAAACAGGCTCATTCTCATCACAGAGACTAGATGCAGCCATAGCATAGCAATCTGATGCAAACGAGGTACTATGAGAGCCTGAACGAGTACGATATGACAAAGGTGCATCTAATTTGCTGTCACGCAAAGTCTGCACCAGCCATTTTGGCATAGTTTTTGCCTGTTCAATATCAGCTCTCTCATCAACAAGTGCATCATGTAAATCTGCATCAGAAATGGAATGATCTGCATCATCATATGAAACCTGCAAAGGCTGAGAAGTTGCCTCATTAGGACCAGCGCTAGCTTGTCCACCTGTAAAAAGAGGCATCAAAGTATCATACATGTCTTTGGAGCTAACAGATGTCTCCTTAGTACATGAAAGTAATGGCTGAATAGCATCTTCCACAAAGACAACATCACGGCTAACCAGAATGCGTTTAGTATGTGGATGATACAGACGATAGCCTTTACTTTCAGAACTGTACCCAACAAAAATACATTTTACTGCCTTATCATCCAATTTTCTGCGATGTTGTTCAGGCACTAATGCATATGCCAAACAACCAAAAACACGCAGATGAGTAACAGATGGCTTGCGGTCATGCCAAGCCTCATATGGAGTGATAGACTGCAACGCTTTGGTGGGACACCTGTTCAGTACATATGCTGCACACATGACAGCCTCAAGCCAGAAACTATGTGGTAAAGCCTGACTTTTGACCATGCACCTCGCCATCTCCATGAGTGACCTATTCTTTCGTTCAGCAACTCCATTCTGTTGAGGTGTATACGGCACTGTACACTGGTGTTTTATCCCACGTTCAGCCAGAAATGCATTAAAATCTGAAGACATATATTCCCCCCCTCGATCAGAACGGAGGGTGCCCATTTTACATGCTGACAGATTTTCAGCCAAAACCAAAAACTGTTTGAAGCACATGAACACTTCGGACTTTGCTTTGAGTGGATATACCCATGCATGCCTGGAAAAATCATCAATGAAAGTCACGAAGTAAAGGTAATTTCCAAAAGAGGGTGTCTGCATAGGACCACAGACATCACTATGTACAAGCTGCAATTTCTACATAGCTCGAACTGAACCATCTTTTGGAAAGGAAGAACGCTGCATTTTGCCCAAAATACAGCCTTCACAAACATGTTTTCTAGGTGCCTCAAGTTTGAGCAAAGAGGACACCATTTCATATTTCTGCAGGCGTAACAAACTAGCAAAATTCAGATGACCAAAGCGTGCATGCCAAAGCTTTGCATCTGACATAGCCTGAGAATCATGAACTGCACATGCCGAATCATTCACAGATCTTTCATAGTCTATGAGCTTATACAGCCCACGACATAAAATGCCAGAAGCAATAATCACATCGCCATTTGAGAGATCATGGACTATACACCTGTCATCAACGAATTTCACAACCAAGCCAATCTTGGCTAATGCAGAAACTGATAACAGGTTCTTTTTGATCCCTGGCACAAATAAAGCATCTGACAAAGTGAAAGAACTACCATCAGCAGTAGTCAGAATTATCTTACCAACTCCCATAACAGGATAAGAGGAGTTATTGGCGCATGTGACAGTATTCCCTGTAGGGGTAGGCTCGAGTGAAGAGAAGAAACTGCGCTGCGAGGTAATATGTTTGGTCGCCCCACTGTCAAAGTACCAAACATCTGAGTCTACTGCAGACATGCACTGATCATGAGAAGATGGGTCAAAACTGAAGACAGTAGTAAACGCCCATTCTTCTTCCTGCACAAGATTTGCAGACTCTGTTTTTGGTGTAGAGGCCTCTGCAACAACCATTCCAGCCTCTTTCTTCTTTGCCTCTTTAGCAGCCAGTTTTGGACAGTTCTTTATAATATGATCATTTCCTTTACAGTACTTGCAGAACAATTTCTGCTTTTCTGATTTCTTCTCATCTTTATCCTGGTTCTTGGATTGTGCAGCATTTGCAGATTTCTGCTTACTAGTAGAAGAGCTCTATTTTCCTTTGCTCTTCTGACTAGCCAGGAAAGCTTGATCTGCAACACACATAATGGACCTGTTCTACCTAGACTGATCTTCCTGCAACAGAACAGAGACTAATTCCTCAAATGACAAGGCATTCGGATTGCCTTTCATCATCAATCGAAGAGTAGAGGCAAAACTCTGATATGAATCAGGAAGGCCATTCAGAACGGTCTGCACAAGTGAGCTATCTGGTATAACCTCATCAGCAGAAATCAATTGTTCCTTCAGGTCTTTGATCTTTGTAAGAAAACTGTCCATCGAATCACCTTCATTCATGTGCTCACTCTCCAACTGTTTTCGGAGGTAAGCAACACGAGCCTCATTCCTAGCCTGGTACAAAGTGGTAAGTGTATCCCAAGCATCCTTTGTTGTTCTGCAAGAGCGAATGTGAGGAATAATGGCACGTTTGACAGACAAAGCTATCAATCCATGTGCCTGGGCATCTCTGCCATCCCAACGAATCTGCTCTGCAGTAGGTGCAACAGAAACAGCAGCACGAACAGGAATCTACGGAATATCATCTTCGACACCATCTTCATCAGCTCCAACACTTGTATTTGCAGTACCTGTCGTTACAGGTGTAACAGGACGTCTTTCAACACCCTGCACAATGTTCCACAATCCTTTTGCAACCAGTACATGTCGCATCATATAAGCCCATAATGGGTAGTTGGTACCATCCAACTTATCCTCAACAGCCAACATACGGAATACATCACTGCTTTCAGCTATGGCCGGTGACTAAAATACCTTGATGCAGAAAATTGACTGTATCTCAAAAAGTTGAACAGAACTGCCCAGACGAGTTCTGCTAGACCTGTAGCAGACTTCGAGACGCTTAAACTGGCGAACAGAAACTGGTATATACCTTTGGCACAAAAGGACGAAATAGCCTGCACAAGCACTGCGATAGTGCGTTCGGAGGCCGAAACGAGCTCAGATCGCGATTTCGGAACCACAAAGCGAAGCAGTTTTGATCTCGGAAACACCTTGAGTATGCTCACCAAATTTTGTGCAAATCTGAGACTGCAAATGGAGGAGTGTCGACGGCGCCCTAGAAGAAGCAACGACCTGCTCTGATACCAATTGTTGGAGTTAGACGTCTGCGGAAGCACGCGAACAACACAAGGAAGAAGAAGAAGCTTGGAGCACAACACACAAGACTGAATGTATTACTAGAGAATGTACAAAGATGAGTAGCCCATTAGGGCAATAGGCGTATATACAAGCCGGGGGAAAAAAACCTCCTAAAGAGGGAAAAAAGTGCCCCGGCGGTCCTAGAGTGTTCACACACATCACTACCTAAATATATCAACAGGAATTAGGCACATAAGCTTCCTGGGGGGGAATGCTTATTCTTCTACTTGCCTCATCTCTCCCTTGAGAGTTTTCTTCCTTGGCAGATCTTGCAATTATGCTCTCTAATTTCTCTAATAGTCCATCCAAGTGCAATTGTGCCTTAGCTGAGCAAGAGTAGTTGAAGAGGTGACTGGCTTCAAACATGGTCTGAGCCAATGCTACCATTTTCGCGCAAAGCTTGGTTCTTTCTATCTCTAGTTCAGCTCTAGGGTAGCACTTGTCATGATCCGTCACATTTGGCCCTTCTTGGATTCTGGCTTCATATGCCTTAAGCATCATGTCTATGTCCTCAGGAGTGGGGTCGGCTAACACTGATCCTACTCTAGGGGGTGGTGGAATTGTCTGAGGTGGGTTGAAAGATGGTGGATTAGATGGTGATAAGGATGATGGTGGTGGTGGTGATATGTGAGAGTGTGTTTGAGAGGTGAGTTCAACAATTTTGGCTTTTGTTTCTCTTATGCTTTCTTCTAATTTGCTCATCTTCTTAGACCATTGTCTTTCATCCTTTCTCGACTATCTTTCCAGGCTCTAGTCCTCTTCTTGGTTATACTCTCAGTTTCACTAGCCTCAGCACTCTTTTCTTGGCTTAAACCTTGGTTCTGCTGCAAATCCTGAGCTCTGGTGACCACTTGCATAGGTGCACTGGAAGTTACACTTCCCGTAGAGTCTACGACTAACCCAATAACGTTAATAGGAGTGATTTTTGGCATATTATTGGGATTCTTTGGGCAATCTCGTAAGGGATGCTCCTTTCTGCAAGCTTGACAAAAGCCCTGGATTATTACTGACTGGGGTTGTGTGGGTGCAGGCATGGGGCAATCACCAATGAGATGATCTCCCTGACATCTATAGCATGGTCCTCTAGGGAATGGGGGTCTTACTTGCATAGGTTGAGGTCTAGGATTGGGATTTGTGTACATGATGTTGGCATACTCTGGATCCCAACTAGGTTCAATCGGTTCTTCACTATAGTAGTGTTGAGCTCTAACTACTTCTTGACGTCTAATGGCTTATCATCAACTGTTGAGCTCCTGTACTTCTTGTTGACACGGCGAGTGAGCTTAACTAACTAAAGCTCAACTCCGGAATTCACCACGCCACAAGAACTAAGCTAGAGTGATATTAGAACACCTCTATAATCATCAATAGCTTAGCAACCTTCCTGAAAATGAAAACTTTATAAGTGTGTTTTAAATCCATTGGAATATCACCAGAACTTCACCGGACTATTATCGGACTGTCACCGTAATTGCACCGTAATTTTACTGGAATGTCACCGGAATCAACTGCAATTCTGTTTGTAATTACTTCAAATGATTATAGATGAAGTAAAGGAGTAATACCTGAGCTTCCTTCAGTGAATGAACTCTATCTGAAGTTTGAGGAAAAACTTCACCAGTTCAGGATGCCTTTTACGGTCAGACATTGTACCATGTGTACATGTCTCATTTCACAAAATTCTTTGATCAGTTTATAGTTGAGACTCCTAGCTTCAAGATGAGCTATCACTCATGAAAAACTTTACATTGTACTGCGAGATCTAACTTACAGAAGTACCGTAAAATGTGTACTGAGAAAACTCTAACTGTTAACTAATTTTCACAGTAACATGAAATCAGTTAGATTTCTTCACACAAGGAGAATGCGCTCTGATCTTTCCACATGAACATGTGTTTTCTATTAGAGAAGATGTGTACAAAATAGCTTGGCCTCACTTTGCTCATAGCTATGGAAAACTCTCCTACTCTGAGTAGTTATTCCTTACCATCTCTCTCAGATGAATACCCGATAGTTCAGGTTCTATTATTCATCTCTACATATGCAATCTCTGGCGTTTTCTATATCACTCTTATCTATATTCTATCCTGATCTCTCTCTCATTTTACTACACTGGTCAACTCTCTTATATATATTTTTGATCCAAGATTCGTAATTCTGGAAGTTTCTGTGAACTATATCACAGTCGTGAATTTGTCCCTTCACTAAGGCTTTGATTTTTCTGAATGCTTTGTTTCTTCTTCTCTTCGTCTTTCTTTATCTTCATGTCTTTATGTCTAATTAGTGAGTGAATCTCCAACAGCTCCCCCTCAATCACTAATTAGCGTCTTCTGGTATTTCATATATTCTTCTTTTCTTTTATTCCTACCATTTCTTTGAATCTGCTTGTCTTTATTCCATCCAAGCTCTTTGTCAGAATATCTGCAATCTGATCTTTTGTAGGAGTGAATACTATTTCAATCTCCTTCTCCATTACCTTTTCCTTCAGGAAATGATATTGAATCTCTATGTGTTTTGTTCTTGCATGAAATACTGGATTTGCTGCAAGATACAACGAACTCATATTATCTCCACGTATGATAGGTGTACCTTGATCAATACCCATGCTTTTGAACAAGGTTTGCATCCATATCACTTCTTTAGTTGCTTGCACAAGTCCTTTGTACTCAGCTTCAGTTGACGATAAAGCCACTGTATGCTGCTTCTTTGAACACCAGCTGACAAGCTTATCTCCCAGCTATATCATATACCCTGTGTTGACCTTCTGTCATCTTGACTTCCTGCCCAATCTGAGTCACTGTATGCTCTCAACTTTATATCTGATGTAAAAGGATAATATAATCCTTCTTTTATAGTTCTTTTTATATATCTAAGAACTCTTTGTCCTGCAACCCAATGTTGATCCTTTGGACAATGCATAAACTGTGAAAGAACTCCCACTGCATAACTGAGATCAGGTCTTGTTAGTGTAGCATAAATTAAGCTTCCCACTAACGACTGATACTTCCTCATATCTTTAAACTCTGCACCATCATATTTGCTGAGTTTATGATTTACTTCAAGCGGTGTTGAAGCTTCTCTGCAATTCTCCATGTTAAACTTCTTCAGTAAGTTTAGGAGATACCTTTCTTGCGAAACATATACACCATGATCTGTATATGTAACTTCCATTCCAAGAAAGTATGATAACTTTCCTAGGTCACTAATCTTGAACTCTTTTTCAAGTAATCTTTTTACCTCCTTGATTCCTTCATCTGAGGTACATGTGATTATAATGTCATCTACATAAATACAAATGTAGATCATACCTTCATCTGTTCTCTTGATGAGTAGACTTGCATCTGCCTTTGAACTTTGGTATCCAAGTTCATTTAGATACTTCACAAGTCTGTAATTCCAAGCTCTTGGAGCTTGCTTCAATCCATAGAGAGCTCTTCTTAATCTGCAAACATGATCTGGGTAACTAGAACTTACAAATCCTTCAGGTTGTTCCATGTAAACTTCATTTGATATATATCCATTTAAAAATCCATTCTTTATATCTAGCTGACTTAGCTTCCATCCTTTTGATGTTGCTATAGCAATTGAGCATAACCTTTGACTACCAGTCTAGCTTTGTATCTCGCTATCCTTCCATCTGCAAGTTTCTTAACTTTGTAAACCCATTTATTTCCAATCACTTTCTTAACATTTGGTTTTGAAACAAGATCCCAAGTCTTGTTCTCTTCAAGAGCATTGAACTCCTCCTTCATTACATCTTCCCATTGTTTCTTACCTTTTGCTTCACTGTAATTCTGAGGTTCTTCATGATCCTTTACTAAGTAAGCATAGTTTTTCTGAGTCAAATAAGAAGTGTCATAGGAATACCTTGTGGTTGTTTCCTTACTCTGTTTGACCTTCTTAGCTCATATTCTTCATGTGTATCTGAATACACATCTTCATCAAATCTCGATCCATCTTCGTTTCTCATACTTGATCTGATCCTAGACGTACTTGCCTGCATATGATCTTCATCTCCATTTACCTGCATATGTGATTTACCTTTTTCAATTCTTCTCATCTCTTCTTCAAGTGTTTCAACACTATGCTCTTTATCTGTATACCAGCTCTTTCCTTCATCAAATGTCACATCTCTGGAAACAATAAACTGTTTGGTTAGAGGACTCCATAGTCTATAACCCATTTGCTTTTCATCATATTTGATGAACACGTATTTTTCATCTATTGGTTCAAGCTTATGTCTCAGTTGTGATGGTACATAAGCATAAGCAACTGATCCAAACACTTTGCAATGATCAAGTGTTGGTTTCTTACCCCACCAAGCTTCATAAGGGGTCATCCCATTTAAAGCTGTACATGGTAATCTATTTACCAGATATGTTGCTGTATTTACAACCTCAGCCCAAAGATAATTTGGACAATTCTTCTCCTGTAGCATTGCTCTTGCAAACTCAACTAGAGTTCAGTTTCTCCTTTCTGCTACTCCATTTTGTTGCGGTGTATACCTACAAGTTATTTCTCTTTTTGATACCTGCATTCCGTAGATAATCATTGAACTCTCGAGAAAAATATTCTCCTCCTCCATCAGACCTTAGTCTTTTGAGTTTCTATCCTGTAAGTCTTTCAACATATGCATGAAAATGCTTGAAAGCTTCAAATACTTCTGACTTCTCTTTCAAAACATAAAGAGTTATCCATCTTGTTGCATCATCAATAAAAAGAACGTAATACCTTGAGCCGCTGATAGATCCTTCTTTTGTTGGTCCCCATACATCTGTGTGTATGAGTTCTAACACATCATCGTGTTTGTACCCTTTCTTCTGAAATGGTAACCTGTGGGCTTTTCCCATCTGACAGGCTTCACACTTGTGAATCATATGTTGATTCTTCATATTTGGTAATCCTCTCACAGATTGTTTCTCCACCATAGTTTTGATTCTTGTTTCATTAAAATGTCCTAACCTCTTATGCCAGAGGTCTAACTCTGTAAATACTTTATCACCATGTGTGATTAAAGCTTGACCAACATTGCCTTGTACTTTAAGAGTAAAAAGTCTTCCTTCCTTTTTACCATGATCAAGTTGATTGTATCCATTCTCTGGATCTTTAACAAATACTCCTTCATTTGTAAACCTGACTTGAAAACCTTTTTCTACTATCTATCCCACACTAATCAGATTCTTTGGGATTGTTGGAACATACAAAACATTTGTTAGTAGGTCAGCTCCATTCTTACACTTTACTTTTCCAATTGACCTTACATTATGTTTTGTGTTTGATTTGAAATACCTCCTTCAAGTTCTGATAACAATTCTATATTTCCTGACAAATGATTTGAACAACCAGAGTCGATATAGAATACCTTGAGGTCTTCATTCTCTCACATACTTATGGAATTCATCATCAATGTTGTGTGACTGTCATTTTGCGTATCATTCGCATAGTTGTAGTAGGTAGTGTTGTGAGACTGATTCTATCCCCAACTTCTTGATCCACCTCTACCATATCCGCCTCTTTGGCTTTGTCTTCCTCTTTGATATCTTCCGCTTCTGCCTCTACTGTTATTGTTCTGATTCTGACTTGATCCTTGAGAATTATGCCAGCAATCATGAGCCAAATGATTGCTTAATCCACAGATCCAACAAGTCTTCTTGTTGTTAGTCTGATTACCTCTTCCTTTACCTCTTTTTCTGACGTTACCTCTTCCTCTTGCAAAATTTGCTTGAGTAGTCATCTCTTCTTCATCTTTTTATTTACCTTTGTCACCTTTCTTCTTATTCTTTGCATACATAGCCGAACTATGTCCTTTATCTTTGTCTGACTTCTAATCTTGCTCAAATGTTAACATTAGTCCAAGCAACTCATTTAAATCTGGTACAAAATGATTTAAAGAAAGTTCAATTGAGAGTACGAAAGGTTTCCACCTTTCATCTCCTCTCAGTCCTGCAAGCACTTGTGCTATCAACCTGTGATCTTCGATATCTTCATCAATAGATCCAAGACTGTCCGCCAAATCTTTCATCTTAGTGACATAATCACTAATGCTTTGACTTTGCTTTTTCTTGAACGTTGTAAACTCTGACCATAAGCTAGCCTTCCTAGCTTTCATCGTATTTTGGAAATGATCTTCCAATGCACTCCATATGTCCTCCGCTTTCTCCAGACCTCTAATGTGCGGTAGTAGATGATCTCTAATGGTATTGTAGATATAAACTCTTGCCGTTGCATCTTTCTTCTACCACAGCTTCAAGGCTTCTAGCTCTTCTTTCTTTGGTTGACTGGCGTCTCCAAAAGTCGGCTTCTTTTCTTCTCCTGTCACATATATCATTAAGTCCTTACTCATAAGTAAGGCTTCCATGCGCATTACCCATGCGGGATAATTATCTCTATCCAATTTGTCAATAGAAATGTGATCTGCCATAATCTTCTTGTTTCTGTTACTTTCGGTGAGTGTAATGTTAAAAGGTTTTACCTTTTACAAACCTTTACCCTTGAGAATTATTTCGGAATGTTTCTTGATGCCGTTTATTGTTGATCATCTCAGCTTTCACCTTTCTTGTGAAAGTTCTTCGAATTCTCTTGTATCTTCACTTTTGTTTACTCTTGAGGATCTTTCTGCTCTTCACAACCTTTCTGCTCTAATACCATTTGTTGAGCTCTAACTATTTGTTGACGTCTAACGGCTTATCATCAACTGTTGAGCTCTTGTAATTCTTGTTGACACGGTGAGTGAGCTTAACTAACTAAAGCTCAACTGCAGAATTCACCACGCCACAAGAACTAAGCTAAAGTGATATTAGAACACCTCTATAATCATCAGTAGCTTAGAAAACTTCCTGAAACTGAAAACTTTATAAGTGTGTTTTAAATTCATTGGAATATCACCAGGACTTCACCGGACTGTCACCGTAATTGCACTGTAATCTTATCGGAATGTCACCGGAATCAACTCCAATTCTGTTTGTAATTACTTCAAATGATTATAGATGAAGTAAAGGAGTAATACCTGAGCTTCCTTTAGTGAATGAACTCTATTTGAAGTTTGAGGAAAAACTTCACCAGTTCAGGATGCCTTTTACGGTCAGACATTGTACCATGTGTACATGTCTCGTTTCACAAAATTCTTTGATCAGTTTATAGTTGAGACTACTAGCTTCAAGATGAGCTATCACTCATGAAAAACTTTACATTGTACTACGAGATCTAACTTACAAAAGTACCGAAAAATGTGTACTGAGAAAACTCTAACTGTTAACTAACTTTCACAGTAACATGAAATCATTTAGATTTCTTCACACAAGGAGAATGTGCTCTGATCTTTTCACATGAACATGCATTTTCTATTAGAGAAGATGTGTACAAAATAGCTTGGCCTCACTTTGCTCATAGCTATGGAAATCAAGTTCTATTATTCATCTCTCATAGCTATGGAATTAGTGTATCTCCATTCTATGGTGTAGTATTGGCTACTGGGATTAACTTGGGGTTGAGCCATGATGGGACATACGTTCGCCATATGGTCACCTCCACAAGTATAGCACCGCTTAACTGGGGCAAATCTTGGGATTTGGTTGCAAGAGACACCTAGTTTTTGAGCCACCTTCTCTGCAAGTTCCTCGATAGATGTGGATTGACTAGAAGTGAGGCTACTAGAGCTATCTGAATCCTTGTAGATTTTGGAAAGTTTTAACTCCTCCCCTAGGTTATCCACAATGTCAATGCACATGCGTACACACTCTTCTATGGTCCCAGGATTTTTCAAGTACACATATGATCTCAACTTTGTACTCAGCAATCCATCTAGGAATAAAGCCACTTGTTTGGCTGGTGTGGGTAACTCAGGAATAGGACATCTCTCTAGATATTCCCTAAACCTTCTTCCTGCAAGTATAACCATCTCTTGAGGTGTCTGCTTGAAGCTGTGAATCAGTGAGGAAGTGTTATGTCGTATGCCACTCTTAGAGAATTCAGTGATGAAAGCCTCGAGAAGTTGGTCTCTGCTTCTGAACTGTCTCTCATTTAGAGGTTGAAACCATGTAAGGGCTGTGTTCCTAAGGGTGAGACCGAAAGCATTGTACTCGAAGTAATTCTTCATGGGCTTAACTAGCTGTGTAGGTCTCAAAGTTCTCGTGTGCTCTCTAGGTCTTGGCATTTCTTCTCTATCCGTCTCTGTTCTCATCCTTTCTCTCCCTAATGGGTTAGCAAAACTTACCTCTGGTCTTTCTCTATTCCTCTCTCTTTGAGCTCCATGAGCTTGGGACGTTCCAGCTCCTAGATGGCCATAAGAAACATTTGATCTTGGTTGGGGGAAAATAAATTCTCCCTTCCAAGTGTAGGCATGCCTACCATGTTCTAACACCACAAAGATCCTCTCCGAAGTATTGTCTAAGTAGGTCACTTTGCCTAGGCAATCAGGATCTGTGAACTCATAGATTGTGATCGTTCCTATCTCATTAGGCTGATTAGGCTTATACCTCCAAAAGGCTTTGTCAGTCTCTCGATTCAATAGTAGATCTATGCTCTTGTTGTCCTGGGGAATCCACTCTGGTGTGATAATTCTAGTAAGGACAGATTTGCCTCGAGGGGTTTTAGGCTCTCCACCTATGTTCCCTTGCTCTAGGTCACCTATGTCCATTTCTGGGATCACATTACCAAATTCATCTGTCCTATCTGGGTGGCTAGTGACTACGTATATGGTTCCTTCTTTGTCCAAGTATGCTCCATTTTCAAACTTGACAGCTGGATGTTCAATTCTAATGGGTTGGTCAGGGTTTTAAATTTGGACCACAGATCTTCCTAGGCCGTCCTCATAGATGCAAGCACCTAATCGGTTGGTCCTAAGGTATTTGAGTTGCGTCTTGTAAGGACCTTCGACCCTTTGTAAGTATGGCACACCTGAACTTCCTGTGGGTCTCTCCATACCATGAGACATCTCGAACTCGCTAGTTTCAGAGCTAGGGTAGTGCGAATAATGGCTCAAGTGCTAGACCCAAGACCTAGCAGTATGATTGACACTAGCCTCTGAAGACCTAAGACTCTGTCTATCTCTTCCTAGGTGTCATCCTGATCTAAGGTTCATATGCCCAATTGAATACTCCCAAATTTCCCAAGTACAATTTCATTGCTGAGTTCTTTTGTATTAGTCACTTGTTCTTTTTAATTTTTCTTGGAATGTCACTTCTTGTCCAATCAATCGTCGTTACAAGGAACACTTAAGTTTTCTCATACTTGAGTTTGGTTGCTTTAGTTGAATTCCTTTCCCTTACGTTGTTTCACAAATGGAATTTCTTTGTACTTGCACTTGAGTGATTAGAGTTCTTGGACTTGATCATGCTTAACGTATCCCTAATTGATCAAAACCTCTATCCGTACTTAGCCTAAGCTAGGGATTGACAGAGGGTGTTGAGAATTTCCAACCTTTAGTTTCTCTCCTTGGTTGCCCTTGTGTGCCCAGGAAGTGTGTTCCCAAGCTTGCACTTACTCTTGCTTGAATGGTCTTCAATGCTCTCAATGGACCTGTAACAGTCCCAAAGTTAGCTCAAGATTTAAATTCAATTGACACAACAAACCATTTTCATTCATGCAATTCAGAGATCAAATTGTTCTTTGACTCCATGAGAAACAATCCTAAAGACCCCTCAGTTTTCTTCCCCCTGGGTATGGCCAACTTAAAAATACTATATCTAATAATCCTTAAAAACTACTCCCCACGAGCTTCCCAACGAGCCTAAGATCACCTCGAACGGATTTCGTATGAGGAAGTTATGACAATTCAGGGCTCTAGGCTAAAACAGGGTTCAAACAGGCTGATCAGGCAAGCAAGATTTCTCGAATTACTTGTGTAGCGACCTCACAATATCCTAATATACTTTAATGTTTCCCAAATAATTGCCAAAAATTGACCAAATATCTTTGCCCTAAAAAATGGCCAAAATTGCTCGTCAATCGCAATCGAGTGGTCTGTCAATCGCCATTGATATGTCAGTCACAATCGACGTGTCGGTCGTGATTGACAGGTCTGTCGTGGCTGTCATTCGCGATTGATGGGTCAATCGCGATTGACACGTGGCCCGAAATTTTAGTCAGTCGTGTTCAAAGGATCGTTGACTCTATCGATCACGATCGATGGATCGATCGCGATTGACATGTGGCACACGGGCTCTGTCGCTCGTGGTCAAATAGTCGTTGACTGGATCAGTCACTGGAATATGCATAATCCAAGTGAAGATGGACCAACTTGTCAATGATTCGTGACTCTACATGCAGTATACATATATGTACATTAATCAATTTTATTGGAAATATGGATCCCAAATCATGGTAGAAGAGGAGTAATTATGTAGATTAAGATTTTATTTAGAAGGAGCTTCCTCAAGCCTCAGTTCTAGCAATCCATCCTCTTATACCAAGACTTTGCATGCAGTACAAATAAGGGTACTTGCAACTTGCATCCCCGCTTATACCAAACATGCATTTTAGAGTCTTCAAGTCTCCACTCAAATGCCACTCAATTTTTAAGCTTCCGCAGTGATTCACATTCAACAATTCTCTTGAATGATGCCTTTGGATAACATTTGCAATATCTATTAGTAAGAATAACCACTTAAGTGTTTTATGATTCTCCGATGGAACTTCAGCACACCCAACCCACCATAACTCCATTTCTGATTGTACTTTGAGAGATGGAGTATCCAATTTTCCAAGATTATAGTCCAAAGCTCTATTCATTAGTGCAATACTTATTCTCTCCATCTTTTGATGTTTTTTTAATTTTAGCTTCATCAAGTTTTATTAGAAATTGCAAAAGGTGAGGACATTCATGTCTTTTATATCATATAACTAAACCATGTATGTCTCAAGTCTTAATATATCTATCCATATATTGTTAAATGCATTGTAAGTGAAATGTAAATTTTTTCTTCCTACCTCATAAGGCATGTTACCATGAATGTGTTTATAGTCACAAAGGATACTCTTATTCAAGCAAAGCCGATACTCTTCTACATGATAAGGTCTAGGCAATCCAAAGCATTTTACTTTATTAAACTTAAAAAATTCACAGCGAACTTTTGAAATTTCTTGATAACCCTTTCTACTCACTCCAACGCCATCAGAAACCTTCTGAATTTGAGATGGTTCTAGCAACAAATTCATTTCTTTCATGAGTTTTTGAAAAATAAACCATTTCAAGCATACATTTTATTTTAGTTTCAATATGTTCAAAATGCCATTCTGACTCATACTTTCATTACAAAAAATGAACACGCTCAAAACTGCTCATGTTTAAAGCTAGCACATTTGTTACATGATCTCTTACAATTTTCATTCTCTTTTTCTTCTGGCCAAATTCTTTAGTCAAATCTAAAAAAGGTTTTACTCAGTTTGATTGCATTCTCAATCCTATAGGAGTTTTTTTCATGTTTTGGAAAGCTTTTAACTGAGAAGACAAATGCGACAACTTTTTTTCTACACCGCTCTGATGTAAGTCTCTCTAATGTAGTACATTTTGCAGATAGTGTGTGTTCCATATAGTTTTTTGAAATCTCACAAAGCTTTGAATAATAGCCACCTAAACTATCATCACCATCTCCTATGAATCTAATCAAATCATGAAGATTATGAAAATGTGGATACTTTCTAGTTTTTGGATCAATCAAATAAACAGTTGCATTTGCCCATATGTCGATATGGTTTTTGCCTTCTTTGTGCAATCCATCAACTTCACAAGATTGAAGAGCTCTTCAGAATACCTTTCTTATTGTTGCATACTCTTGACTGATTGCAATGTTGATATGAAACTTATCACACAAACTTTGGCTATATGAAAGTTCAGTGAGAGTGTTTGGATTGAGGTTCTCCATGGTAGAATAGTCCAGATTCACGAGAAAGAAAGAAGTAGGTCTACTATGGAGAGTAGAGTAAAAAAGTGCAAAACATCCTAAACGCACATTATATAAGTCGAAGAACAAGAGGGAAACTTGAAATTCAGTGAATGTCCGATGAGCACAAACTTTGAGGCATATCACTTTTCATGATTATCACACAAAATTTCTCTCTCTATATGAAAATAATACATTTGCATAAGATACATTTTAAATGAATGGAGACAGATTTTTTGAAATGATTTGGCAAAATTAATCCAGATAAGTAAAGAGCTTTCTAATGAGCTATAAAGCTCAAAAAACGGACTTCAAATGAAAAAGATATGAACATTCAGGCCCTTGGGGGTAAAAATTGACAAACAGGTTTTTCTTCAATTATGAGCTAAGGGGTCTCCAATGAGCTTAGTCACCCAAAATTTCTCTCAAAATTGCCCAAAAAATCAAACCCTAATTTTGCCATTTTGGGTGGACAATCGTGATGGTCTGACGTAATCACGATGGTCTCGGACTGTAGCGATGGTCCGATCATGCGAGGCGTCACGATGGTCCGATCGTGCAAGGCATCACGATGGTCTAAGTGCAGTGTCATGATGGTCTATCTAGCGAGCAATCATGATGGTCAACGTTCAACACAACCGTCACGATGGCATGAGCCCGTCACGATGGTCACGAGGCACAATGGCTTGAGCCAATCGTGATGGTCCGAATTTAAAGCGTTGCGATGGCGTACCTGGTATCGTCGTGATGGTCTATTTTGACACGTGGCAGGTGAGTAGTCACGATGGCATGGGCCAATCGCAATGGGGCGGGGTCGACGGGATCATCGCCATGGTTCAAATGAACTGTCGTGATGGTGTGAGACCATCGCGATGGTCCAATGCGATGGTGTGAGCCCATCACGATGGTCCACCAAAATGATAATTTTCAAAATTCAACTTTGGATTCGTGATCGTCTATGCCGTGGTGGACTCGCTTACCAAACATTCGGACTTTCTCAGACCATCACGATGGTCTGACACCTACAGCACATTCTGACAAAAAGTGGATTTCCACCTTTTGGAAGCTTTCCTGCTGCTCTAAAGAACTGTACCTGCAAGAAAACTCAAAAAAACACATGCACATACAAGCACAAAAGCTCTCTCTCTCTCTCCCATGCACAAATGAGGGGAAATGAGGAGGATGGGTGGATGGTGAATTTTTTGATTTTTTCGGAGTGGGAGAAGATGATGTGGTGGTGAAGGAGTGTAGGGGAGATGAAAAGCACAAAAAACTAATTAAAAACAATAACAAAAACTGAAATTTTTACCTTCCAACGCCACTTCTTGCTATACTTTTACCATCACACATTCGTCCTAGACTCGATCCCTGGCAATGGCCCCAAATTTCGTGTTGTTCTAGCACAATGGTAGGAACCATGTTAAGAAGCTTCACCTCCTTAATGTCAATCCGCATAAGAGATAGGAGTGATATGAAGATCATGAATGCGAGATGTAGTGAGAGTGAAGGTGAGAAGCATAGAGATGCACACAGACATACACACACACAATGAAGAGACAAGCAAGACACAATGGAAGGTTGAAAGTAGATTCTATTACTCAAGATCACTCTTACAAGCTCAAGCTCACACTATCTCTTACAAATCTACACTAGCTAACACTATCTAACCTCAAAAATGAGCTCTCTAGCTCTATTTATAGTTTTTAGACTAGTTTTGACCAGTCTAGTGTTCAGCATAGTTAAAAATAGGTTCTAGGCACTATTTGGAGGTCTAAACGAGGTCTAAAAATAACCAAAATTGGTAGGCTCATTCTACCTAAGCTTCTCAAGCTCAAGGACTCCTTGGCTTGCACAAAATGGAGCATATAATTACAAAAGTGGTTGTTCTATGTTACATATGATACAAGAGTGATGAAAATCACTTGGGTTTTTGAAAAAGTAATAAAAAACATATTTCTTTTGAAAAAATAATCCGCTTGGCTCCCCACTGCTTTGTTGTAATCCGCCTTCACATACTTCCTCGTTGTCTGTGCCTCTGGCCACTGCCTAAAGTAATGATCTATCTGATGGTGTTGTGCAATTAATTGTCATGGTCAAATAGCTTAGCCTTTACTTGCTCAAGCTCTTCATCCATTTGTTGCGCAGTAGTGGTAAGTACGGTGCAAGTCTCCTCCAACACATCAGCATTTTCAATTTGTTCTTCCAGCACGGAACTTACTTTGGCTATAGCCTCCTATTTTTTGACCAACTCCTTTCATAGAGCCTTTATTTCACTTTCTTTACATGTAAGCTTTTGATATAGTCCTAACTCTTGAGCCTGATATCTTATCATATCACCTTGCAAGTGTGAGAGATCATCCTTTATCGTGTCCAATTTCTCTTGGAAAGCCTTCTGAACTTTTGCTTTCGCAGACTCAAAACTACTCTAAATGTAACCGGCAACCTGAACTACATATTACCCGACTTTTGCTAAATCTTCCATGGCAAAGTGTGATCCGATACCCAACTGGATAGAGGGACCATTGGAAATTGCCGGGACTTCATGTTGCAGGACCGAGAGGTCTTCATGGATATGGTGATCGAGAGTGAGAGTAGGGGGGAGTAATTAGGTGATTCCAATGGGGTGATCTCCTGGCTGCATGGATGGGGTCAACCTCTGGGGATTCAATGGGGGAAGAAGGAATAGTGGGGATTGCGGAAAGAAGAATGGAGTGTTCCTAGGTTTGTTGATCCTCCTTAGGAATCTCGGAAGCACTCATCTCCATAATGTAATCTAAAAGATTATTCAAAATAGAAGAAATTACCAAGGTGATGGAAGTACAGGCAATCAAAATAGTTGTCTCGTCGATATCCAAGGGTGTTGGGCTCTTTGGACTCACGGAAGCTAGAGGAATGGGTTATGTGGCCATTACGATGGAGGAGAGAACTTCTACAGCCACAATCTCCTTAGAAGTGACTATGATGTCAATGTCTTCCATCTTTGAAGAAGAGCTATGAGCAACAATCGTGTCATTATTTAATCAATGACATTTGGCACAAGTGAAACAAAGCATGATTGATTCCTCGTCATCATCCACCATTGAAGAAGGTGTAGTAGAGGGTGGTGGAGGAAGAGCGAGAACTAGTGATGCAGCAATGTCGAAAAGATGGGAATGCTCAGTTGGTGACTTTAGGGTGACTTTAACAACACATTAGAGTAAAAAGCACCCAAAAAAGGATCGTTTGCTAACGACAGATTAAGAAAATTGACAAATAGGGTCTTTCCATGTGTACAAGAATATAACATTCCTGTCTCTTTTAATTGTATGAAGAAATGCTTTTTTTAAGAAAATATGCTTTAAAGCACTGCTAAAGTGATGGATTTTCTTGTATTCAGTGTACAATTTTGTGATTAAATACGAAAAAAGATATTTTTTGCATAGCACACAATGCAAATCCTTAAATTTCGAATAGAGAAATGATTTTTGAAGATACAAAATATTAAATTCAATGATGTTTGATCACAATTGATCCATCAAATCAAAACATTGCATTTCACTTCCACGTGTACAAAGTTTTTTTGTCTATAAATACTTGCAAAGTTTGTGAATCTCGGTTTCCCACTTTGAGCATTCTCTACTATTTCTCTAAGTGTTTGAATGGATTCTACTTCTTGTCATCTTTCCAATCGTGTAACCTCACGCGAGGTTTACAACAAAAAAGAGGATTCTTTATGGAAACCTCTTTCTATGAAGCTAAATGATTGGGTGACTATGCTTCCTAGTTGTAGAGGTGCCCATAAAGTCAAGCATACTAAAAGAGACAACACAAAACACCATTGGAAAGGTCGTATTCTTGGAAGGTCGTATTCTTAGTTTCAAATTGAAGAGAGACAGTTGGTTTGCAAAAGTTCAATATGTGTACAACACCAAGGATCTCGTGCTAGACAATCATTTGCAATTCCCATCATATTATAAGTGAAGTTTAACAATGCTCTTTTATCAATTTCAATTGTTTTTGTACTACAAGATATATGTTTTTGTATTGCAGATATTTTTCCTTCCAATATTCTAGAGTGGCAACTTGTTGAATGTTTAACAGGAACATTCAAAGTGCTTTATAAGGATTATGCAGAACTTATGTATGCAAATAAATTTTTTCAATTTTTCAATAGCATTCAATTATTTGTCTATTTAGTAGATTATCAAATGCCATGAGAGAGGAGTGCTTATGGAAATCTTGTACATCTGCCTGCTCCTTCCATCTCTTCACTAGATTGGGATGCTCCTGATCATTCACTAGTTTCAAGATTTCTATGCAAAATGAAAGATGACATCCAAAGGGCAATGTTAGTAAGCCGAATTTCTTGAAGGATAAAGATTCAATGGTCTTTTTCTCTTCACGTTTTTGTAGCATGTTTTGAAAACAGGTTATTATAGAAAATAAAAACAATGTGGTTGAATAGGAGAGTTTCAATTTCAGAGATTGATGATGTTTTAGGTAGGCAATGGGAAAGCAAAGAAGCTCAAAAGCTAGCAAACATCATTTTATGTAAAGTTAGTCCAAATTCTCCTTCAATTTCATATCAGATATCTTGAAAATCACTTGTTTTAGGATATGATTATAGAAAGTGGAAAAAAAAGCTTGGATTCAGGATACTTTTGGATTCAAAGGAGATCTGTCCAAAAATTGAGTTAAAATTATTGATTCATCTAGATTTTCAATCTAGGAAAATAATTGTCACTATAAATTGGAAACTCAAAAATGAGTTCCTTGATGAGGTTTCATCGCAATTCAGATTCTCAATTGATGGTCCAATGGTAAACATTACAACAGAGAAAACACTATCTTGCATTGCTTGTCTGCCACCCAAGGTGATCAAGTTCCAACCCTTAAGAATGTAATGAGCCTTGCCCTTTTTCTTCTACTGAATACATCTCTTTTTTTATGTAAACTCATCATATTCATATTGGCATTGCTTTGGTTCATATCATCACTCTTTTAAGATTTCTATTATGGAAAGACTTTTATAGGTTGAAGAATATCTCCATTGAGCAAAAACCTTTATCATTGTCTCAAACATGCAATCGTTGTGCAAGGTTACATCTCTTTTTTATGTGAACTCATCAAATTGAGAATGGCATTGTTTTGGTTTATATCATCACTCTTTTAAGGTCTCTATTGTGCAAAGATTTTAATAGGTTAAAGAAAATCATTGTCTCAAACATGCAGCTATTGTGCACGGTTTCTATTGCTCAAGATAAGGATAAGTTCTCCATGTTACTTGTCCAAACAAATTCTATTGGTCAAGATAAGGATAAGAACTTCTCCATGTTACGGCTAAGTTATATAGAGCGATAAGGCAGGAATATTGCAAAGGGGGAAGCTTGGAGGACAGGACCAATTCAAGTGATAAGAGGCAATGAAGGTTCTCCGAAGGCCCTTATCACTTGAATTGGTCATCTTTCTTTTTCTATGTTAATGGGTGATGTATGAAAAGGCACGACTGATTCAAGCAATAAGGGCCATTTGAATTTCCCAGATTGCTCTCCTCACTTGAATCGTTCATACCTTTTGTATGAGGATAAACATAGTTTAAGAGCATCAAGGATTACAATATGGAGAAGATAGGAGGATATGACCAATTCAAGCGATTAGGGGCAATGAAGGTTCTCCGAGTGTCCTAAACGCTTGAATTGGTCATGTCCTCCAATCTTCTCCATTTTCCTTCACAAGCCCAAATTTCCAATTCGATAGCATCAAATCATGATATAGCATAACATTGAAGAAATTAATGATAAACCACTTATTATCTTAGTTTATGTCATGAATAAAATGTAGACCATAGTTTATATTTTAGAAAAATTGCTACCAACATTAATACGTTGAAACCATTTCTTTGTTGAAACATGAGTTACAATGACAATCTTCCAGATAAAGATCGAATGGCATCATTTACTAATACATTCAATGCTCTGAAGGTTATTTTATGTATAAATATGTATTTACAATGAAGAGCATATAAATATCTTCCAACGTATGTTGGAAGTAATGGGCTAAGTATCAAGATATATACAAAACTCTATACATTTTCGGAGCCTTCACCTTTGTGCTTATTTTTCTTCTTTTTGGAGCCTTCACATCTTTGCTTATTCTTCGGGACATGCTTTAGTGGAGAGTGAATAGGAGGTCCTTTCTTCTTATCTTTATTATTCTTATGTCTTGGTAGTGGAGGTGGTCGAGGAGAGTCTGGATCATAAGGACAGATAGCATCATTTAAGATGAGAGGAGTTGCTTTTTCTCTTACCAAAAGGATCCATGCATCTAGATAGTCATATAGATTTAGACTAGGATTGTAGAATCTGCACTCTAAGAACCTTATTGCATTAGCAATTACTCTCCATCCACATGATGTAGTTTCTTTTTGTAGTGGCACATGAATTTGAATATAACCAAACTTGTTTTCTTCATTCACTTTGCTTGGATATTTCTGATCAATGTGCATTATCACAATTTTTGTAGCACTCCAAGGCTAAATAAATATCAAAATGTGTGGCAATGGAAGTATTAAAGAGCAATGGAAGTGTGAACTTATAGTTTGCAGTTCCCATGTTGTGATTGGAGAGAGCTCATGAGTAAGGCTTGGTATTCAACAAAATCAATAATTATAAGACCCTAGTGACCCATGAAAATGTGACATATACTTATTTATAAAACCACCATTAATAAAGGAATAACCTTTTAAGAAATATAGAAATGAAAACTTACTTATCAATATATGGATAAACTATATATTCTATCTCCTCAGTGAAATTCTTGAGAAAATGATCAATTTCTCCATGCTTGTATAATATACATTGAGTCACAAGGGAATCCAAAATAAAGACCTTCCTTGAGACTGACTCCTCACATTGTTGGAGTAGGACCCTACAATATAAAACTAGTTGCATCAAAGAGATAAACTACTAACAAAATGTAGCATATTATGGTCTGAAAAATACCGAGAGCCATATTGACAATGTTGTTAGAGATCTCAACATTGAAGTCTCTCAACATTTTGTTGTCTTCAAACCTAATGTCAAGCATGAAGTCTTCCTACCATGGCATTGAAGCATATACAATCACATGGCCATCTCCTTTCTTTAAAAGCTTTGAATTTGCGTTCTTCACCATTTGAATGTCCTCAAGGATAACAAATTCTTCTAACATAAGATTCATCCCTTCTTCTCCTCCTCACTCTCTATTGCATTTCTTGTTGAATGGTCATGAGAAGGGACCTCTTCAATTTTGATTGTAGATGTCTTAGGCTTTCTTGGTAGAGGTATATTAAGAATATAAAAAAAAAAGTTATCATGCTTGTCAAGAGGGACAATGGCTTTCTCAAACTTGTATCTTAGCCTGGACACAACAACATAGTCCTTGGCCATAAGTGTCACCCTATGATAATGTGTTGCACATAGATAATCATTATTCATAAAATCAATTGCAAAATCTTCTACTACTTCTTGCCATCATAGAAGAGTCTGCGTCTTGCATTTGATGTTCACAAATGAAGTAGTCTTCATCATAGAGAAAAGATTGGTAGAGATCTCCTTAACCACTCTCATGAAAGGAAGTCTTGGGATGAGAGTACTCTCTTTTTAGTGTAGGCCTTCTATGGATCAACCTTATCTTGGTTATTTGTGGTCTCTCGAGCAGGTCACTACCCCTCTAGAGCAGGTGCTTGCCCCTTTGGAATAGGTCCCCCATGTGAAGCGATTGGGCAAATCCAGAAATCTCTGATTGGATCCACTATTTGCTTGAATCGTCGCGTAGAAGACCAAGCTCAGGGATATTACGTTGCACACCAAGAGAGCTCAAGGAGAAGATGAATACGAGAAATTCGCAAATGACGGTTGGAGCATGGAAACTACTAGAAGTTGGGAGAGCACATAGGTCACAAAAAAATGGGACAAATGAAGGGAGGAGCTTAAATAGGTCTCCAAGTTGATTTGATTGTTAGTGCCACATGGAAATGTCTAATTGGTCCACACCATCTACCCATTGGGAATCCCAACGTACATTTCCATATGTCAAGTTTTTAGTGGTCCACATCATTTGACCATTGAAGTTTTTTAATTCAATTTTTCCATGTGTCACACGTTTATTTGTCCACATCATGTAACCATTTCTTCCTCTCTTCGCCTATAAATTTCAGTTGCCTTGGTCTTTTTTTTATTTTCAACCTTCAAGAAATTTTTGTCTTCAAGTTTAAGCACTCTAATCTCGAATCCTGTACAGGATCGATTCAAGCGATTACGAATGTTTGGCCCTCTTTGACTGCTTCTATTCACTCGTATCGGTCGTCTACTGAGATGGAAGAGAAGAATGTGATTCTAAGTGTTTCTTCATTTGAGAAACTTCTAGGTTTTATGGTTCAAGATGGATTGAAGGTGAATCATTTTTTAGATGCAATGAGAATCTTCAATCCCACCTTTGATTTTGAAGCACTTGTGGAGAAAAGCAAAGCATTTCTTATGGATGAATGGGAGACCTTCATTAGGATAGTTGATGGTCAAGAAGTTATCATATCTAGCAAAACTTATATCCACCCAATCATTTTTCGGAAGGATGCTTTGGATAGGTTCAGAATCACTAGAAAACATAGGAAGATTTCCGCCTTGAGAGGTAGGATAGAACTTTTCCTAGAACATCAAAATAATTCTTGTTTACTACCCTTGAGCATAGGGTATCTGATTTATCTTGATTACATTTCGATTGGGAAGAATGAAGAAAAGGAACATGATGAAGAAAAAGGGGCATCCCTAGATGTTTCTCTTGAGAAACTTTTAGAAATTAAAGTCAAAGAGATAGTTGAAGAGATTAACCTCCAAGGAGAAGAAGAAGAGGTTAGAAACTTTGATGTCGCTACTTTCAAAGCAGAGACTACCATAATAGAGCTAGAAGAAAATATAAAAATATTAGAGAAATCACTCCTCCCAAATCTCCCATATTACTTTATCTCTGGGAAGGATTTTGTTCCTCTGTATTGCATTCAAGGGCTCTTCAATATAACAGAAGACTATTGCCTTGCTGCTATAGTTAAATCAAAAGAAGTTGCAAGGAGGTTTATAAATGAGAAAGATGAAAGTAAAGAGGAATTTCTAAGCCTAGACCTATGTTTGTCGAATAAATATATCACAGACTCGTCCAAATCTCTCTCATGTTGCTATGAAACAGTGATCTCATAGAAGCCAACCCTTGCAGATGAAGATTTTGACCAGTGGCTAAAAGATTTGGGGATTTGCTCATTTGGAAGAGAATATTCATATGTGGAGGTAGCTGAGGACAACGAAACAATAAAGATTGATGAGAAAGAACTGATCCAGGAGGAAGATGAGGTCAAGGTAGGTCTAGATACGAAAAATATGAGATACGACCAATTCAAGCGATTAGGCCCATCGAAAAATTTCTAATGAGCCTAGTGGCTTAGATTGGTCGTGTCTAGAGTTCCTCATTTTTATGGAATTTTTAGCTTGTCCCTTATGTAATTTAACCCAACAAACATCTATTTGTGATCATTTGGAAGACACAACCAATTCAAGAGATTAGGCCCGTCCGAGACTTTCTCATGAGCGTATTCTCTTGAATCGGTAATCTCATCTATTTCTCTACTTCATGATTAATATATTATGGCACTTGATGGAATATTTGTAATCATTTTGATGAACAATCGATTCAAGAAATTAGGCCCATCCAAGATTTCTTGATGATCCTACTTGCTTGAATTGGTCATCTCCTACATTTGTTTCAATGATTATTCTTCTTTACAACTTTTGTCTTGTCTCAAGTCATTCAAAGTTATTTTTCTCTCTCTTATCTTGCTCTGTCATTATTTCCACAATTATCTATATTGGATGGGGACAATTATCTTGGCAGGGGCAAGGGCACAAGAAAGGCTATAGAGAGTAAAGAAAAGCAAAAGTGGATATACATTCAGTCATTCACTATCTTCCAACGTTGAATCCATATTTATTTTGTGTTGTACATAAGTAGTATAGTGAGGACCCTAATTTTGTATTATTTTCTCTTAAGATTCTTTCAAAGTACATGGGCTTTTCCTCACTTCCCTTTAATGCATATAGGATTTTTCTTCTTGAGAGAACAAGAGCATTCAAGATTTTTGGCTATGCCCCAAGGCTCAATGCTTCTAGAGCTGGATATTTCCTTTGTTATTCAAGATGTGCAGTGGCTGCAGAGGTCTCAGATGTACAAAGTATTATTGGCTACAGAAGAAAGGAGTTCCTTAGATACAGAGGAGATTTGCTAGAGTCAAGCTCATTCAAAAGACTGAAGAAGAATAAATATTTCAAAAATTTCATGAGTTCAAAAATTGTATATACATCCATATGAAGTTTTTGGCCAGAAGAATTATAAAAGATATTCCAAATATTATAGCTTCAAATTGGAATGAAATCTCATTCTTTTTTGTAAATCCATATATCCTCTAAGAGAGGACATCTGGTGGTAGTCCTTATTGACATGATCTATATAGATTATCTACTGATGATATCTGGCATGTGCTCCTTTGTAATTGTCTTCTAAAGAACCAATCAAAAAGCTCTTTGAAAGCATTACATTTCGTGACTCCTCCTTTTCTTGTGCATCTGAAGAAGCTTGTTCTTGCTTGATCATGAGATTTTTCCATGCCATGGGTGTTCCATGTGGCAAGTGTTTCCTTTTTTGCAAAGAATGGACCATGCAGAAGAAGAATATGTTGTAAAAACATGAAGCTAAATATGATGAGATGTTTATTTCAAAACACACCAAGTATAGTGGTGGAGTAAATTTGTTTGAAACTCACCAAATATTAAGTTATGTCTTTGACACTCCATGCCTCTCTGAGGGTTTCAATAAGTTCTGTGATTGCCCTTTTGAATTCAATCGCATAGGTATTAAATGTTACTTGTTGCCTCATGGTCTTCAAAAGTTTATCTAGTCTGACCAAAACCTCCATTCTTTTTTTTCTATTTCTAGATTGCTTTTTACATTTGTCATAAACTTGCACAATTGTTTCCAACAATTCCACATTGCATTTTGTTGTTTTCCATCAGTGTTGCTAAAGAATCTTCTTGCTTTTGCACCTCCCATTGACACATCATGTAATACATCACTTGTATTTTGTGAAAGCTTTGATCTTTTCTAAGATGAACATCACCACCATGAAATCCCATTTCTGAAATCAGAGATTCACATTTTTTATGCATTCATCTGCAAGAGCTGTAGGCTTGATAGAATATGCATAATCCAAGTGAAGATGGACCAACTTGTCAATGATCTGTGACTCTGCATGCAGTATACATATATGTACATTAATCAATTTTATTGGAAATATGGATCCCAAATCATGGCAGAAGAGGAGTAATTATGTAGATTAACATTTTGTCTGGAAGGAGCTTCCTCAGCCTCAGTTCTAGCAATCCATCCTCTTATACCAGGACTTTGCATGCAGTACAAATAAGGGTACTTGCAACTTGCATCCCCACTTATACCAAACATGCATTTTGGAGTCTTTAAGTCTCCACTCAAATGCCACTCAATTTTTAAGCTTCGGGAGTGGTTCACATTCAACAATTCTCTTGAATGATATCTTTGGATAACATTTGGAATATCTATTAGTAAGAATAACCACTTAAGTGTTTTATGATTCTCAGATGGAACTTTAGCACACCCAACCCACCATAACTCCATTTTTTATTGTACTTTGAGAGATGGAGTATCCAATTTCCCAAGGTTATAGTACAAAGCTCTATTCATTAGTGCAATACTTATTCTCTCCATCTTTTGATGTTTTTTAAATTTCAGCTTCATCAAGTTTTATTAGAAATTTCAAAAGGCTAGAACATTCATGTCCTTTTATATCATATAACTAAACCATGTATGTCTCAAGTTTTATTATATATATCCATATATTGTTAAATGCATTGTAAGTGAAATGTAAATTTTTTCTTCCTACCTCATAAGGCATGTTACCATGAATGTGTTTATAGTCACAAAATAATGATGTGATACTCTTATTCAAGCAAACCCGATACTCTTCTACATGATAAGGTCTACGCAATCCAAAGCATTTTACTTTATTAAATTTAAAAAATTCAAAGCAAACTTTTGAAATTTCTCGATAACCCTTTCTATTCACTCCAACGCCATCAGAAACCTCTTGAATTTGAGATGGTTCTAGCAACAAATTCATTTCTTTCATGAGTTTTTGAAAAATAAACCATTTCAAGCATACATTTTATTTTAGTTTCAATATGTTCAAAATGCCATTCTGACTCATAATTTCATTACAAAAAATGAACACGCTCAAAATTGCTCATGTTTAAAGCTAGCACATTTTTTACATGATCTCTTACAATTTTCATTCTCTTTTTCTTCTGGCCAAATTCTTTAGTCAAATCTAAAAAATGTTTTACTCGTTTTGACTGCATTCTCAATCCTATAGGAGTTTCTTTGATTTTTTTGAAAGCTTTTAACTGAGAAGACATATGCGACAACTTCATTTCTAGATCCCTCTGATGTAAGTCTCTCTAATGTAGTACATTTTGCAAATAGTGTGTGTTGCATATAGTTTTTTGAAATCTCACAAAGCTTTGAATAATAGCCACCTAAACAATTTATCTTTGCTTATCGATGCTATGTTATAATCTTTGACAATATCTTCAAAGAACATCAAGATCTGCGCTTCTTTGAGAATTTGCCAGTAGCTTTGACAATATTAATCTAGATAAGTAAAGAGTTTTCTAATGAGCTATAAAGCTCAAAAAACGGACTTCGAATGAAAAAGATATGAACGTTCAAGCACTCGGGGGTAAAAATTGACAAACACGTTTTTCTTCAATTATGAGCTAAGGGGTCTCCATTGAGCTTACTCACCCAAAATTTCTCTCAAAATAGCCTCAAAATTGCCCAAAAATCAAACCCTAATTTTGCCATTTTGGGTGGACAATCCCGATGGTCTGAGGTAATCGTGATGGTCTGGGACCGTCGCGATGGTCTGATCGTGTGAGGCGTCATGATGGTCCGATCGTGTGAGGCATCACAATGGTCTAAGTGCAGCGTCGCAATGGTCTATCTAGCGAGCAATCGTGATGGTCACCATTCAACGCAACTGTCGCGATGGTCACGAGGCACGATGGCTTGAGCCAATCGTGATGGTCCGAACTTGAAGCATCGTGATGGCATACCTGGTATTGTCATGATGGTCTATTTTGACACGTGGCAGGTGAGTAGTCATGATGGCATGGGCCAATCACGATGGCGTGGGGTCGATGAGATCGTCGCGATCAAAATAGAGCATCAAAATAGATCAACAAGTATAGGAGTGTGACAATAAAATCGACTTCAGACTTGTCGCAAGAACCTAGATAACTACACAATTTATCTTTGTTTATCCATGCTATGTTATAATCTTTGACAATATCTTCAAAGAACATCAAGATCTGCGCTTCTTCGAGAATTTGCCAGTAGCTCCAATTATCGATTTTGTAAACTTTTGGAAATAGTCGCACAGTAATGTCCACCTCCAAGTGCCCAATGTTTCAATGATAGATCGAACTCCAGAGTGTAAGGCTCTGTCTGATGAACTTCCGTATGTCAGAGATGAATTGATCTTTTGTTATTATTTGCTTGTTTCATCAGCATTTGGTCCCGGAATCCTGAAGCATTTGCGGCATCCTTCTTTCTCTGCATTCTAGTCGATCATTTCCACCGATCAGACAGCATATAATTCAATCAAAAATTTGCCTCCCTTTTTCGCTATCGATTGCTCTTTTTACTTAATTTAGCCAAATCAAACAACACTATTAATAATTCCGTCGATTTTGATTTTGATAACTCTAAATTAAGAGTTTCATCAATATTTGCTAGAAAAATTTGGTAAATAAAGTTTAGATATATTCACAAGGCTGGTGATTACATATCACCTTAGTTTTCTTAAGCTTGATCAGCTGGAGATGGAACAAGGTTAACCAATTTGAATGCAATATTTAATTGCCATAATGCCCCTATTATATTGATGTAGGGCAACATTAAGACTGAATGTGAATAAAGATAAGCCATAACTCAAAAACGACTAGCATTGCAGCCATTTGTAAAAAGGAACTCGAGAACCAATCTTCTGGTTTTTGATAAGGCATCAATTGCTTGTGCTATTTCATCTCCTCTTATTTGATCTCCATTGCATATGATGATCTTCATGCCATCGATTCGTATGAAACGTCTCCTTGAGGGTAAAACATCCATCTCGCAAGAATTGAGAAAATATATGATCCAGAAACAAAGCAAAGTCTAAACACCATAGTGTTTATACCAAAGTCCCTAAGTCCATAGAACTTCTAAAATAATTGAGATGCTCAATATCATAAAAAACCCCAATACAATGATTACCTTGACCCCATTGATAGCCACAAATACATCACATATTTGACTTGATCAATCAAGTGGTTCACGTTGTGGTCTCCTTGAATCCAATATTAAACCCTTTTAGGGGAAGCGAATCGCTCCGACATCCACCCCTACCAAACTTGCACAGCATCTTGATGGGTAGACCTGAAAATAAATCATTAAGTAACATCAAAGTTCTTTTAAGGGAATCAAATAATTTCAAATTTTTATTCAATTTTTATTTAATCTTTATGGAAGATGCAAATTATTTCGTTCATATCAAAATTCACTTGATGAAAATATCAAATCTAAAGCTCTATTAATAATTGTTTTAGCCAATAATACTTGAGTTTAGGTTCAAAAACATTCATAAATCTAGTAGAGATGGTCAAGAAACAAATTCCATCATCCATTCTTTCGAAATCAGATTTCCTCTTATATGAATACTCATATATATACATTCATTCATATCAAAGAAATTCAACTAACTCTACTCATACAGACATCTGTCTTGTTTGCCCACTTTTAATACTAGAAGTGTTTTCCACAACTAGTCTTCATATTAGCTTCATAATTCTGTTACATCATTAACTTCATCAGCATCAGCTTCATGTAGGTGTAAATCATAATTTACTTTTTTAGGGAGGAAGAAAGTATAAACTTCTGTTCATAATAAGTTTTTACATTTGTAACTTTTTTGTTTTAAGAGGAAAGGCTTAACCCATTAATCCGAGCTAAGGATCTAGATGCATGTAGAAGCAAGAATTAGGATTTCGCATAGACATGAGCCATGCATCTATATGCTCTTATTTATACAAGTTTACTTTCTGCTTTTGAATTGAATTTCAAAAATCCATTCGTTCAATCATATCATAGTCGAATTTATAAAGTTTTGAAACAAAATCAAATATTTGTTTTCCTACTTCGGCCAAATATTTTTACTTCATAAGTTGACAATCCATAATCCAGATTTCATAATTTTAGTAATTCATAAATGCAAATGATATGCATAATATAAAGCAAGAAATAAATATCAAATAAAAATACTATCTGAACTATAGCTTCAATTTCAATCTTCGAACTCCAAATTTATCTTCAAATCATCTTCAAGTTATTAACGATTCATATTAGAAAATCAAAAAGATCTAGAAACTCAAGTATAATTAGCTTTTTTCATTCAACATTCACATGTGGTATCATAAAATCAAAAAAGATCTTATTACATATCTTGTATGAAAAATTATCATCTTAATAGTCAATATGCATCATGAAAGGAATCAAGATGCTAAATATAAGTCATTTCATGTGGTTCCATTGGTGGTATTAAAAACTCAAAAATGAAGCTATCAAAAGTCTCCTCATCAAGCGAAATATTAGTAACTTTAGGGAACAAATACATTGAAAGAAAAATATAAATTAAAGATTGGTCCAATGGAATGTTCCTAGCCTTGCTCAAAGCTTTGTTCCTAGATCCATCTGAAATTCTTCTTAAAGATTTTCTTGAAGATTTTTGAGCATCCATGAATAGCAATTTCCTTTTGAGAACCACATTAAGAAGCTCCACCTCCTTAATGTCAATCCGCGGAAGAGATAGGAGTGATATGAAGATCGTGAATGTGAGATGAAGTGAGAGTGAAGGTGAGAAGCATAGAGATGCACACACACATACACACACAATGAAGAGAATAAGCAAGACACAATGGAAGGTAGGAAATAAACTCTATTACTCAAGAACACTCTTACAAGCTCAAAATAGCTCTAAGCTCTTCTCTACTCAAACAAGCTAACACTGAGTAACCTCAAAAATGAGCTCTCTAGCTCTTTTTATAGATTCTAGACTACTTTTGACCAGTTTCACATCTAGTGGCCGGCATAGTAAAAAAATAGGTTCTAGGTGCTATTTGGAGGGGTAAACAGTGTCTAAAAATAGCCAAAATTGGTAGGCTCGTTCTAGGTGCTATTTGGAGGGGTAAACAGTGTCTAAAAATAGCCAAAATTTGGTAGGCTCCTCAAGCTCGAGGACTCCTCAGCTTGCACAAAATGGAGCTATGAATTACAAAAAGGGTTTTTCTATGTTACATATGGTACAAAAGTGATGAAAATCACTATTGATGGTTTTTTGAAAAGTATTTATAAAACATATTTGTTTGAAAAATGATCCGACTGACTCCCTGCTTCTTCGTTATGCTCTGTCTTCACATGCTTCCGTGTCTTCTATGCCTCTGGCTACTGCCAACACCCCCCTCCCTCTCGCTTTTCTCGTCCTCGACAGAACCTTGTTGTGAGGTCTGTCGGATATAATTCTATAGTAGTTCCTAAGCGACGGTGTGCTCTGATATGCGAATGCCTCGGGCCAGATCTGCCTCGAGTTTCTCCCAATCTATTGGTTGCGGTTCCTCTGATGGCGGGAGTCTCTAGTGTGTGGAATATACCATCTGTTCATAGGCAAATAATTGAAGCAAGTGCGTGGGCCTGCTGAGGAACACTTTTGAGTGATATTCCGAGAAACGGATTGTGAACATTTCTTTGAAGGTCTACTTATAGCATGCCGGTAGGTATTTGATTCGACAGTGCCAGGCATAACACACCCGGAGCGATGGTGTCGTACTCATGTCATAAGCTAAATCTAGATTGTCATGCTCGAAACCCGGGGTGTTTACATGTGGTGCCTTGATGCGACGAAAGACTTTGAAGACCATCTGCATCATGTCAAACATTTTGACAGTCATATGCGCTGCTACATCGTCCATTCGTTTTAAGCGAGGGAGTCAGTGGCGAATCGTTGCCATCATGTATCCAACTGTTGGTGGTCATGTGGGTGGCCTGAAATATGGGTAATTGAGCCAATCCGGGCATTGCTTGTTGTTCTATACTTTAATTGCAAATGCCTTCTAGGAGCGGCGTCATGGCACTGGTTCCCAACATGGTTATACTTTAAGTGTAGAGGTGCCTTGACTCAAGTACTCATCATCTCTGGATATTGTTGTAATAAATCATTGCGCCAATCTGGTTGATAGATTTCTCCTCGTTGCGCATCTAGTGGCAAATCTTCAGGCTCAAACTGGGTCGCATGGGAGGGTTTCTTGCCTGTTTCTTTTTCTACGGCCAGCTGATATTCTGCCATTAACATAAAATATGGTTTGTATTGTAGCTCATGCCCAGATATGTATCTGCGAGGGGCCAAATGAGCAAAGTATGGGGATTGTAGAATTCGTTCTTCAAGCATTGCCATTGCATGTAACTGTGCTTCTACGCGGGTTGAGTGGGTTTGGCCAAGTTCTTCAATTGTCTTCATCCATGCGGGAGTGGGAAGTTCGAAATTTGTCTGGCCTTCGACCGTGACTCATCCGCCTGGGATGGGTTGGGGTTCAAATGCTTCTTCAAAAGTTTCCTCCACCAGAATAGTCACTCTTTCTTCCTCTGTTGGTAGTTCCGGTGGGGAGTCTGGCCTTGGGGGTGCTTCATATACTGCTATCTGTGATTGAAGAGTTAATACCTGGGCCCGTAGAGCATTGAGTTCGTCTATGATCTCAGGAGAAGGGTCCACAAGAGCTGGTAATCCTAGTTGTACAGGTGCTCTTAGTTGGAGCAGTTTGTGATCTTCTTTCAGCTTCTGATATTCCTCGTTCATGTTGTCGTATTCATCAAGCAATCTGACATGATCATCTAGTAACATTTTCATCGATTCGAAAGGAACTGCCTTGAAACGGTTGGGACTTAACTGTTGGTTTGGTTGATCTAGAGGAGCTTCCAAATTCTCTCTGTTCTGTTCCTGTAGACGTTGATTTTCTTCTTTAGCTGCTGGCAAGTGACGTCTGAGCAGTCCCATGTTCCTAGTAAGTGTCGCATTGCGAATAGTCTGGGCCCTTAACAAGTTATCGATGTCAGTGACGGCCTCTTTTGTCTTTTCTGCACTTTCTAGTTCAAGTTTATGATATGCCTCACGTAGCTCTTGGTAGCGGGTGTTTAGTGAGGCATTCTCGATGGATAGTGAATCGAGCTGTGGCTGTAAATCATTTGTTGGACTCTTTTGCAGCGTCTGGTAACTGGTTCCAAGAGATGCAAACTCATCTCTTACTTGAGTCATGCATGTAAACATCTGACGGAATGCGGTGTCTATAGTGGGTGATAATATTGATGACGGAGTGAATGCAGTTGCGGTGTGTGTGGGTGTCGATGCAAAGGGAAAGGGAAATGGGGGTGGGAGGGTGGATGCTGTGGTGACTGTGGAAAATTTTGATATGCCTATTTGTGGTGGTGAAACAAATGAAGTGAGTGGTGGTGCGGTGGGTGGTGATATATCCATGTCACTTGATGTGGTGTCCAGTGTGGTGACTGTGAATAATGGAGTGATAGTGGGTGCGTGCATGGGTGTAAATAGAGGGTTTTCAAAGGTCGAAGAGTAATTTACCAAGGGGGTCTCTTGTATTGCTTGGTGAAAAGGGAAAAGAGGAATTACGGTGGGTCAGGGAGGTGAAACTGGGGAAAAAGTCATTGGAGGTGGAAATGGAAATAGGTGTCTTGGAGGTGTAGGGAAGGAAGGGAAGGATGGATGGAGAAATGGATTGGATAGAAAGGTGGATGTCCGAGGAGGAAAACTAGGTTGGGTAGGTGTGGGAAGTGTGGGAGGAATGGAGGTGAGGAAGGCTTCTGCTACTTCGTCGTAGAAAGAGGTGGATGTTCTGGGAGAAGGAGGGTGTATGGGGGAGACTGGATGGATGGGAGGTGATAGAGGAGCAGTTGGGGTGGTGGGTACTTCGGTCACAATGGTGGTAAGTACAGTAGTGGTGTGGGGTGGTGAGTCGATGACAATGGTGTCTTCTGCCAATGAGCCTTTAGGGATGAGACGCGCTTCCCTAGCCTGTTCTGAAGATTGGGCACCCGTCGGTACGCAAATGTATTGACCAAGTCTGGTTAGTAAGCAAACTCTGTGAGGGTCAAACTGCGGTAACGACTTCCTCTGCAAATATATTAATGCTTCATTAGATCCCACTGATTTAACAAGTTCCCAAAAGCCTCTGATGTATACTTCTTCGAAACCGCCTGCGACGAGTTCCTGTTCTATAAGTGCCTGGCTTTCTTCCTCAGATAACTTCTTACGTGCCCAAACTTTTTCCATGGTGTGATATAACTTTTTGATTGCCAAGGTGTATGTCGCGACTTCAAATGTTTCGTCTTCGCGCGTGCTGGTGTCACCTTGGGTGTCGGTTTGCTGTCCTTGTTCATCTGTCTGCACATTCTCTTGGGAGTCATGAGTGCCCTCGCTGGCTTCATCATCACCCTCGTCGTCATCTATTTCTGTTCTTTCTTCTTCCGAGTTGGATATGACTTGTCCTTGTTATTGATCCGGGAGAGTGGTCGAGTAGCTTGGATGTTCATATTCTTGAAAAAAGAGTTGTCCTTCTAAAAACTAAAATTCACTTGAAAACACATCCTGCATCTCGAAATCGAATGTTGTGTCCCTTGGTTCTACTTCCAAGTTGGGTATCGGAAAAGAAAATGCTTCCGCACCAATAGTGGTGGGAGCTTCTACTACAGTGGTGGTAGGTTCGTGGAGGGTGGTAGCTTGAGGAGCAACTGTGTTGGTAGTGCCCTCTATAATCACTGGTCTTGATAGGTGTATGTGGATGGGTTGTACAGTTACAGGGGCTTCCGTCGGAGACTGTTCGGGAGAGGGTTGCGGTGACGGTGATTCTGGAACTTGTAGGCATGGAATGGTTTCTCTCATGAGCTTTCCTACTCGTCCTTTGCTAGCCTTCCTAGCTTTCTTTGCTATCCCTTTAAATGCTTTCAACTCCTCGCTTGTCATTGCACGCTCGATTGGCAAGTCATATGCCAAACACATATATACAATTCTCATAAGAGCGCAACATCCATGGATTACCTTCTTTCGTTCCCATCTATGTTGTGCTAGGTACAACTTATCAATGATCCAGCTGGCGAGGTCTACTGTTTGTGGTCCCATAAAAACTAAATACAAACCAAACCAGATGCGTTTGTGGGGCATGGTGAATCTATCCTGAGCTGGGAATGCGAAATGTTGCATACATATCCTCAACGGTTTAGAGAGCTAAGGTGTGATCGCCGAAATATCTTCCCACTTGATGACATCTCCATGTTTCATTGGCTCTGGAATCAGCCTTTCTCGCTCTGTTGGAGTGTGCATTCCATGTATCTTGATTGCAGCTCTAATCAAATCTTTTGTCAAATAAAACCTTTTGAATGGGGGGTCATTCACCAAGGACGGCAAAATGAATGTGCCTGGTAGATCCTTGTTCTCAGAAGTTGTCAAAGTGGTTACTAGATAATAGCATCTGTAGAAATCTGGTTTTTCATATATCGCACACACCGAAAAGGTGTAGCGAATAGTTGTAACCTTTTATCCATTAATGAAAGGGCATTACGGTGTTCTCGTGAGAGAGAGACGAGTTCGCTAGACTATCTGTCTGGGCGACCGTGCGGGGACACTGTGTTGTAGATTACAGATATCTGGAGTACTGTCATTTTGTTCTTGGTGAAGTGTAGTAATTCCTTATTAATTCAGTAACGTTGTCTTAATATTAAGAGTCTGTATGACTGTGTGGTTGTTAATTCGCGTGATAAGTTTACTGTGTAAGATAATCGTAACCAGGAGAATAGTAATTGCGCTATGGAAGTTATTGCCTTGACGTATAGTTACTGTTTAGTTGAATAATTAAATTGAGAAAATCAAATAAAGGGCCTCTGCACTGTCAGACCCCTAACCATCCCCAAGAACCCGAAACAAGATTAAAAGCGACTTGACAAAAGTGCTTTTTAACACTAGTGCCGTCTGTGGGAAGATGGAAACAGATTGGGAATAATCAGTAAGGGAAGAGCAGTACGTAAGGCAAGCAGTGGAGAATAGTGACCATTAGTTGAAGAAGTGATATATGCCGCTTACTCGTTCCGATGAGTCCTATCCAAAGTATAGGAGAGATCAACATCCTTGGACAGTTCCAAATTTATTAGGGACACCCTCGGGTGGTAGAAGTGCAGGCCAATTAAGTCCAGTTGCAAAAGGATCGCAGCCAGTCAGTAGCGATTCTAGTGCTAGTTCGGTGACACATGAGAGATTCCGGTGAATTTCGGTGTGAATCCGGTGCCTTTTGGAGAAGGTACAGAGACTTTTGGGTGTACAGAGATGTAGTGCGGGGTTAGTTCGACAGTGTCTGGTCAGAATTCGACTATTTTCGGTGATAAAGTTGTGTTACCAAGTGAGACCATTTCCGGTGAAAGGGTAACCTGGTTCGGTGAAGGTTCGACAAGTTCCAGGGGAAGTTTGGTACCATTTGGTGGGAATTTGAAATTTTTCGGTGACAGTGTGGTGCTTCCTGGCCCTTATTACGTTCACCACTTTTTGGGGCAACCTTACCTAATTTCGATACCAAAGCTGAGGACATGCTATTTGATTTGGAGATAAGTAAGAGATTCAACGACCTTTTTGAACCGGCAGGAGAGCAGGCTGATAATACAGATTCTGAAGGACAAGAGACACCCCCTCAACATACAGATAATAACAATACTATGCATAATAGCACCATGAGTGGTTCACAGTCATAGCAGCAAACACCCCCACAGCCGCAACCGCAGTTTTAGCAGCAGCAACAGCAGCAGCCACAGCCAATCATCCCACCTCGACCGATTCCAACCGAAGTGACATATACAAAATTCGATGGATTTCTGGGAGATGACCCCGACGCACATGTTCGCACATTCGAGATCAGTTATGCAGTGTTGAATCATCCACTGGATCCGACGTACAAGGCCATTGTATTTCAGGCCACATTGGTTAATGAAGCAGCAAGGTGGTTGACTGAATATGATATTAAACATTTCGATAATTATGATGATGTGAGAGACGCGTTCTTACAAAGGTTTCGTTTGAAGAAGAACCCTGCAGAAATCTTTGACTATTTGCAGAACAATCGACAGAAAGCACACCAGAGTGTTCAGGAGTATGCGACATTGTTCAGAACTCATTTGCGGCGGCTGCCTCTAGCACACGCCAATCTGCCCGATGATGTCATAACACAATGGTTCATTAATGAACTGAATCCACAGTTAAGACAAATCATGATCATTCGCTGTGTGAGCGGAATGACATTGGACACAGTAATTGCGATGGCCTTATAGTTGGAGCACAAAGTTGGAGGTTTTACGGAGGACCTAGATTGGTTAAAAGCAAGTAAGAACGTAGCTGATGATTCGTCCAAACAGGTGTATTGTACTAAGTGCAAGAATCCAGGTCACACTAGTTCTAGATGTGCCCTCAACCAGATGTATTGTGCCATCTCTAACACAACAGGACATTCAACAGAAACTTTTGCATATAATGCAAAGGTGCAGGGTAGAGCGGCCGTAAATGCTATAATATAGGAACCAAGTCAGCCAGCAACCCATTATGTGGCGCCACAGTTGCGAAATAACCAGCAGCAAGGATATAGGAACTACCAAGGTTAGCGTAACAATCATTTCAATCCAAACTGATGGAAGGCAGTTACATCGGAGGAAGGTACTTCCCTCCCACCCCCTCGGTGCCATTTTTGTGGCGAGGTTGGCCATATCCATAGATTCTACAAGGAAGCAATAGAGTACGACAAAAGGAAGAAGGAGCGACAAAATCTGATGACTAATATGGTTTATATTTCCCCAATTGAGTCACAAGCAGCTGTAGTTCAGACAAGATCAGGTAAACAGTTGCAACCAGCAGCTGAAGTTTTCAAGCCTGGAATTCATGAGCAACAGCGGATGTTTGCAAAGGCTAGTCAATGGACAGCTAAGGAGCCGACTGTGCTTCCTGATCCCATTCCAGTAACACAAGTCCCTCTGCCACAGGCAAGATCAAATGAACAAAATTCTGCCCCAACAACATTAGCATCACCACCAAAATCGGTGATAACCACAGCCCAAACAGATCAGGAATGGGACACCCTATCGAAGGCTTCAATCACACTCCCTTTGGGACATTTGCTTGCTTTAGTTCTAGGAGTAAGACAGCAATTTCAACAGCAGCTTAGTCACAGATCTTCATGTACTCCGACGACCGTGACCATACAACCGGAGATGGATTCTACGGTGGATCATTCAGTTCCATTGATCACCATCTGGTATAAAAACCAGAAGATTACCCAAGTTTTAATTGATGGCGGGTCTGGTGTGAATATTGCAACAGTCGCACTCTGCAAGAAATTGGGTTGGACCCAAATTGAACCCGTACAATTTTTTCTACGAATGGCAGATCAATCCCGAGTCCATCCGGTGGGATTAGTACGTAATATTCATGTCACCTTGCAGGGAACCACATTTAAAATGACTTTTGTAGTCCTAGACTTACCAGAATCCAGCCTCGACTACAACTTACTCTTCGCACGACCATGGTTAAAGCAAGCCAAAGTTGTACAGGATTGGTCAGCTCAAGAGTTAATTTTCAAAGATAATCACCGGAATTACATAGTTGCACTGGATGCTATGCAACCCTGTGATTTACACGCACGGCCATATGTAGCAGAGCCAGTACATATGTTGGATGGGCTATCAGATGATGAGGAGGAGGCTTTTCTTAAGACCAATAAGGACCTTATCCCATTAGGTACTGTAGATTTACAGGCGGTAGCAGATAACTGGAGTCCGGCAGCTTGTACGGTCATCCCAATGACCAGAGAAGCAGAAGTAGATGATGATATAACTATGGATGAAGCGACTTTACAACAATTGTTGCAGCCAGCTGATGATTTGGTAAAGCCTCGATAGTTCTACGTACAGGAAGATCAATTGGTAACTTACAACTTGGGAGACACAGTCAACCCAAGGCCTATCAAAATTAAAGCAAGATTAGCAAAGAAATTCTAAGAGGATTTGGCACAACTCCTGTGTGAATTCTCAGATGTTTTTGCTTGGGACTACAGAGATATGAAGGGCCTTGACCCACGGATTTACCAACATAGAGTAGTACTAAAACCCGATGCGAGGCCTATCAAACAACCTAGTTATAGGATGAACCCTAATTATGTAGCGCAGGTTAAGGCTGAACTTGATCGGTTATTGAAGGTGGGATTTATTGTGCCAATTGAGCATGCTGAGTGGATATCTCCAATAGTAATCGTCCCGAAGAAAAATAAACAGTTGCATATATGTGTTGACTACCGGAAACTCAATGCCGCCACTCTACCGGATTCGTTCCCTCTCCTTTTTCTAGACACAATGCTCGATAGGGTAGCAGGTCACGAAGTGTATTCTTTTCTGGCTGGCTACAGTGGATATAATCAAGTGAGGATGGCCGAACAGGACATACCAAAGACAGCTTTTATCACGAACTGGGGTGTCTATGCTTGTATCGTAATGTGGTTCGGTTTACGGAATGCCCCGAGTACATTCCAAAGATGTATGCAGGAAGTCTTTTCACCCTACTTGACCACGTTTATGCAAGTATATTTGGATGATTTTTCCTTATTTGGAGTCACTTCAGTGCACCTGTATCATTTACGGTGCTGCTTTGAAAAATGCCGAGAGTACCGATTATGTTTGAATCCTACCAAATCATTTTTTGTGGTCTCCTGTGGCAAACTGCTTGGTCATATCATTTCTAAGCAAGGAATATAGGTAGATCCGGATAAAGTAGCAGCCGTGTTGGACGCACCAGTCCCAAAGACACCGAAAGAAGTTATGCGCTTTCTTGGCCAAATTCGGTGGCATGGAAGACATTTACGGTGGTTAGCTCATTTAGCGACACCACTTAATCGGCTTATGACCAGCGCTCCGCAGAAGTACGAATGGACTCTAGAGTGCCAAAGTGCATTTGATCGGTTGAAGGTCTTATTGACGCAGGCCCCGATCCTGCAACCACCTGATTGGGAATGATCGTTCCATGTTTTCGTGGACGCGTCAGATATTGCGATTGGTAGTGTCCTCATGCAACAAATTGACAAATGGTTTCGGCCTGTGTACTATGCGAGCCGCCGATTAGCTCCTGCGGAGAGAAATTACTCTGTGAAAGAACGAGAATGTCTTGGATTGGTATACTCTTTTAAGAAATTTCGGCATTACTTACTGGGCCGTAAATTTACTTTCCATGTGGATCATGCTGCACTGGTGTACTTGCTTCGGCAGCAGCATTTAGGTGGTAGATTGGCCAGATGGGTTTTACTATTACAAGAGTTCGATTATGAAGTTATTCATCGACCCGACACAGCACATGCCTTGGCAGATTTCCTATCTCGATTGGATTCCGGTGAGTCTCCGGTAGGGGTTGATGACACTACACCGGCAATTTACATTATTGAGACAACTTCTAAAGACTCTGCAGAACCTCCTATTGCTACTACATACTATGATACGTTACTAACTTTCCTCACCGACGGCTGTCTTCCTTCTAATACTCCCCCTGCTCTATGCCGGAAAATTGCAGTCTATAGTCGCCGATTCCGGTTGATTGTGGGTCAATTGTATTATATAGATCATACTTGTGTTTTACTTAGATGCATTCCTCCACATGAAGCGGAATCAGTTATTACTATGGCTCATTCATTACCCTCTGGAGGGCACTTCGCATCTGATCTTACTCACTGGAAAATTCTGCAAAGTGGGCTATGGTGGCCTACAATGTACAGAGATGTGGTTCAGTTTGTGCAACAGTGTGATGCATGTCAATGGTCTGGACAGCCCTTACAGCGACATTTCTTTCCTCTTCAACATGTCTTACCTTTGGAACCCTTCCAAAAGTGGGGTCTAGATTTTATTGGCCCAATAACGCCACCAGCGACCCTCACCAACAATCGATACATATTGACGTGTACAGATTATGCCACTAGATGGGCAGAAGCTTGGTCTTTATGTTCTACCACAGCAGTGTCGATGGCCAAATGTTTGATGAAGGATGTCTTCCCGCAATATGGGTTACCTTTGGAGCTAGTGACGGACCAAGGAACACATTTTGCCAACAACTTAATGCAAGTGCTGACTCAAACTTTTCAGATTATGCATAAATTCAGCTCACCGTACTATCCACATGCTAATGGTTTGGCTGAAAGTACCAATAAGACTCTTTTGAATATGCTTTGCAAATTGATCTTGGAATGTCCGGAATGTTGGGACCAGCTCTTACCTACAGTTTTGTGGGCTTATCGGACCACGTACAAAGTGGCTACCGGAATGACTCCCTTTAAACTCGCTTATGGCCTCGAAGCTATTGCGCCATTGGAAGTAGTGATACCGAGTCTACGTGTTGCCTTAGCTAAGAAATTGCTGCCGGAAGAATCTTTGCCATTTCGGTTGGATACGCTCAGATCATTGGATAAACACCGCTGGGAAAGATTCATGACTCTCCAAGAAGTTCAGCTTTGTCAAGCCCGTACTCATGACCGCTTCCTAAAAACCCCTGTCTTTATGGTTGATCAACTTGTTTTATTCTATAATGTGAAAGCAAACAGATCTACTAGAAAATTGAAGTTACGGTGGTTCGTTCCATACCGGATTGCTGAACAAGTGGGACCAGCAACTTTTTTATTAGCGACCTTAACACGTGTTCTCTTGCCAAAAGTGATTAATGGCTCTAAGCTTCGCCCATACCACCAATCGTCTGATAACCTCTGACGTGTACTTACTCTTTTTCGCGTGTCACTTGTTTTTCTTTTTATTCCCGTATTTCGGTTGACCACTTACCGTAATCTCCTTGTTTTGGTATCTAACTATGATTCAACACCGCCCTGTATTACTATTTATGAGCATGCATGCATGCCATAATCATGAAGGCTATCTCCCCAATACTGTGCGATGATTAGGGTTTTTGCCACCTAATGTTGTCCATGTTCTTACTTAATCTTGTTCTTTCCACTGATAATCGCTATTGTGTTTGTGTGATTGTGTGCTCTGTGTATTCTGTATTCTCGTGATTACTTATGGGCCATGGAAGCACTCGTGAATGTTGCAACCTTCCGTGCAAGCTTCACTCTAGAAGTGAGTGAGTATTTGCGCACTCGTGGTATGTTGGCCTTCGCTGAATTGCCTTGGCATTCAGTGGAGTGTCATCCATTCCATGCACAGATCATTTCTGCCATCGCCGTCACACCTGCTACAGAGCAGTGTTGGCCTATTGCTTGTTTACCATCTCATGTCGTCATTACTTTAGCTACGTTTGTTGAAGCTTTTCGACTCCCTCGGGAAGGATTGGAGAATGGTCCACTTCTTTCCGTGGCCACCATGCAAGAATTGTTCCCTCGGCACTCATCTAATGAGTATGCCATTTTGTGTAGACCTGAACTAGAGCGTACAGCTCTACAATTTTTGGTCGCCACCCTGAATTTACAGAAACACACATATGGTATTGCTAGCCCATTCTATTCGATGATAGATACCGCTTCCCGTGAATGTGTAAATTTCACCTCCTATTTCCGGTGCATTCACCGTGAATGTGTAGCGGTTATCAAACAAGTCACTAAGGGTGATCTTACTTGTTCCCGGCTACCCCATATTATCACCTTCCTCTTTCCGGTGGTCCAAGCCGTGTAACCTCCTCCAACCGTTCCCTTCTTGTTACATGAAGAATCTACTCAAATGCTCGAGGACGAGGATGATGACGATGCGGGTCTGCTTCAACTTCTTCGCCAAAAATGCAGATGCATAAGCCCTTCTGAAAGACAGGTGCAGGGATCAACTGTCGGTCACGATAATGAAGTCTTCCACGACACTGCCACTTCCCACCATGTAGAATCCTCCATTCCCTCTTCTCCACTTCACCAACAGGAACATGGGGTGCACCTAGAAGAATCCGAAGAAGTCTCTTCTCGGGCAGATTCTCATCAACAGGATGAGGAAACTATGAACAAAATTGTTGCTGAAAACATCACCGAAGTGGTTGCCATTGCTGAGGCCGTGATCGACAAGGTTGAAGCGTCAAGTCACAATGTGACCGGAATAATCTTGATGCCGAATACCCTTATCCCCCTTCCTCCACCAATTAACCCTATTGAGCCCGTTGTTCTCGATGCATCCACTTCTCCATCCTCTTCTCTTGACTACTCTCCACCACCCTCCCCTCATATGTTCTCAGCCTCTTCATCCCAACCACTTCCCGCTCTTCCTCCTCGGACTCCGATGTTTAATGAAGTAGAATATATGGGTCGCCTCTTGATCCAGTTTTCCCACCAATTACCTCTTCAAATGAAGCTGGCAACCAAAAATATCCAGCAGGAATTGCAAGCCAAAGAAGACTTGCTGGAAGCCGACATTGCTCTGTTGCAGGAAGAAGCAAATGCGGTCAAGGCAGAGAACCATGCCCTGTAGGTTCAACTTCAACAACTTCAAGCTAAATTAAAGGAAAAGGATAACCAACTTGTTCAGTGCAACACCAAAATCATTACTCTGAAGCAAGAACTTACAGACAAGACAGATGCCATGACTGCTTTAGGAAATGAGCTTCATAGTACAAGGGATACCCTCAGTGTGTTAGAAGAAGCTTCACAATCACTTGCGGCCAATGTACTTAAAGCAGAAGCCGAGTTACATAATGTCACTGAAAGATTGTTTCAGAGAGATCAAGAGTTCGTGGAGGAGATCGTTAGGTATCTACAATTAAAGAAGGAGATGGAAGGAATAATGAAAGAAAGGGATGCATATTATAAAACCATCCAATATCAAGCTCAGGAGTTAGAACGCAGAGAAAAGCAATTGGGATTTCAAGCAGAAAGATTGTCCCGAGTTGATGGTCAAATTGCTGATATGAAGGTCAGAAGAGATGCGGCCATTGCCAACGAGTTCTATTTACAAGAAGCCTTTTTGCAGACGCAGACCGATGCACTGATGAGTCAAGTTATTGCGGCAAGTTCAGTTAGATTAGACGCACAACTGGTGGAGCCAGACACGTTGAAGGTTATGCTAGATTCCCTGAAACAAAAGACCACTCGCACATTCAAATTAGCCAGAACATTGTACATACAAGGCATAGTTGATGAGCCTTAGTTTTATTTTTCTTTGCGGGTTCGAGTCCACCGTGCGTGCCAGTGTTAGGCAGCCGGATTGGCATATGTAATCTTATTTTTCATATATCACACGCACCGAAAAGGGGTAGCGAATAGTTGTAAACTTTTATCCATTAATGAAAGGACATTACGGTGTTCTCGTGAGAGAGAGACGGGTTCGCCAAACTGTCTGTCTGGGCGACTGTGCGGGGACACTGTGTTGCAGATTACAGATATCTGGAGTACTGTCATTTTGTTCTTGGTGAAGTGCAGTAATTCCTCATTAATTCAGTAACGTTGTCTTAACATTAAGAGTATGTATGACTGTGTGGTTGTTAATTCACATGATAAGTTTACTGTGTAAGATAATCGTAACCGAGAGAATAGTAATTGTGCTACGGAAGTTATTGCCTTGACGTATAGTTACTGTTTAGTTGAATAATTAAATTGGGAAAATCAAATAAAGGGTCTGTGCACTGTCAGACCCCTAACCATCCCCAAGAACCTGAAAGGAGATTAAAAGCGACTTGATAGAAGTGCTTTTTAGCATTTAGGCAATGGATCACTGAAATATTCTGTGAAGCCGGCTCTTGCCCAAACATGCTTTAAGTCTTCTGTGTTCTGTAATGCTTCAAACTCTCTTGAGAAAAACTGGTACTTGCCCCATGTACGGTTATCAAAAGTCAAATTGGCCTCAAAAAGGAAATCTACGTCTACCAACGGTCCTGCTAGCCCTTGAAACCAATGAGAGTTGCGATGAATTTTTTCAGTATATCCCCTAGGAGGATCGTCAATTGGCATAGGTCCAAGAAATCCCTGAAATTCTGGTGGTTGAGCTGTAGGATGTGGTTCAGCTAGTAATTCACCAATATTTGCCATGGGTACACTGGTGCCAGCTTCAGATGGTCCTTCTGCCTGCATGATGAATGATGCGAGTGTGTAGCGGATCTGCTACAAAAGATTAACACATTAGTATGGAAATTAATCATGATCCCATTAAAGTGAGACCGCAATCCCTTTCCATAACCGATGTGTAACCTGTGTAGCCGAGTGTTGTGATGTGGTTTATGGAATGATTGTTGCAAAACTAATGCAGGTCTCTAGACACCTACATGCTTCAGATGATGCATACATTTCTTGATGAGATGTTATTACAAGTGATATTGGGTTATAGTGTGTGGATTTGTACAAGGTTCAATCGTGAATGAGTTATTACAAGGGTAGTGTTTAGTCGGGATGGGAGTAATGTTAGATAAGGGGTTCGGAGAAATCGTCTGGATACATTTCGGTATCCACTTCCTAAGAGTTTCCAAGCAAGTGATATGTTTCTACTGAGGGACAAAAGGTGATATTAGATATGATGGTGGTGAGGGGTGAATAGGTTTCTGAGGGATATATAATACATGGCTTGAGGATTGAGTTATGATACACAGTTTGGGTACCCAAATCGTGTGGGTGTGGGTCAATTCATAAGGTACTTCTTGGCGATCCAAATTTTTCGAATGTTCGTACTTGTAGAAGAAGGTCGAAAAGGCTCTGGATACTGCCTCTGATTCTTCTGAAACTTCGTCTTATCCTTGTCTGCGTTGCTGCAAACTATCAATGGTTTCTATCCTTTCGGCCTCCATATTTGGCTCGTGCCTCTTGCTTTGTGATGTTGATACTGCTTTCCTCCTTGTGTCATCTGATATGGTGGTTTGTCTGGGTTTCTCCCTTGTGGATGACTCCTTTGTGGTTGAGGTTGAGAGGTCGGATGGACACTCTGCTTTGGAAAACAAGGGAGGTCCAACACTTGCGAAACCTACCCATTAGGAAGTGCTCCATTTTGTACTATTAATCTAGGCCAGTCTGCAGTAAGTGTGGAAGGATGGGCACTGTAGGGTATCTTGCCCATGTGGCTGCTAATGCAGTCCACCTGACAGCTGATGTCCCCATTTGTCCGTTAATGATCCCCATTTGTCCTGTAATCATCCCCATTTGTCCGCTGCTGGAAGACCGAGGGAAAATCCCCTGACAATCTTTTATTTGGCAACGATCCATTGCCAAGCTCTCATGGGTTGACTTTGGAAGGAGTGTGTTTGGCCAAATATCTTTTGGTCCTCCGTCACGAGCATTTCATAGTCCTCCGTCACGAGCATTTCATCGGGTCCAGGGTTACACACCTCAGGCGGAGGGTTGTTAGGGAAGTCAAGCGATATTATTCGCTTCTGATCTACGGTTCCAATCTGTAAGGAGCCTTGTCTAAGATTCAGGTCCACTGAGTGATCGTATAGCCAATCTTGGCCAAGGATTAGGGGTTCTATTAGGTCGTCATCATGGCATACTAGTAGTTTCGTTGTCATGTTCACTTCGTTTATGAGGATAGGAAGGTCCACCTCACCCATGCAAGGGGTTTCCATGCCTCCTAGCCCTATGAGGTAAGCCTCAACTGGCCGCATTTCTATTCCTGAGTCCTTATAGTGGGACCATCTAATTGCACTAGTCGCAACACCTGAGTCAATTAAAGCTCTGAGCTCATGGCAAGGGTTGCCATGCTCTAGCCTCACTGTAATGAATGGTCTCCTATCCACTATGCTAGGATGAGTGGTTGACTTTACTTGACACATGGCCATGGGGTATCTAGGTGTTATTTCCAGATGGTTATAATGTTCTCTCCCTAGTCTTTGTCTTCTTAACTTCATGCGCTTAATGCGTTCTATAGCTTTTGCCTGAGCTTCGGCCTGTACTCTATTTTCTTCCTCCTTACGCTTCTTTGCCAACGTGAGTCATCTAAGCATATCCTCAGTAAGAGGTTCCTGATATAACTTGACTCTACAACCACTAGTGTAATTAGGCATTATGTCTCCTTCTAAGGTGGCTAATTGTATTGTTCCACTTGTTGAGAGTCTCTTAATGATCATAGGTCCATAACCTTGCTTTTCTAACTTCCGTACATGTTGTTTCAGCATATATACTAGGACTAAATCTCCTTCTTTTAAGCCTTTGTCTTTCACATGCGCATCAAAATAGGCTTTCTGTCGCTTCTTTGTTGCATATATTCCTGCTGCTGCTTTTAACCTAATTTCTCCTAATCGTTACAAGTCCATTATTCTTGCTAATAATTCATGGCTGGTCCACTGATGTTCTTGTGCAACCTTAAGGGTCGGTATTAAGAAGTCCAAAGGAAGCACAGCATTCTGACCAAAAACCATCTGAAAGGGAGTTGCATTGAGTACGGTCTTGTAGGCCACTCGATATGCCCAAACAGCGTGGTGTAACTGTTTGTCCCAATCTGAACGTTTGTTGTTCACGAGTTTTGTCAGTACGTTACAAAGGATCTTGTTAGTGCTTTCTGCTTGACCATTGGCCTGAGGATGATATGGTGCAGATTTCTTGTGAATCACCATAAAATCCTATAACAAATATTCAATGACTTGGTTTAGAAAGTGAGTTCCTCGATCACTCACTAACTCTATAGGCAGTCCATATCTTGTAAAGACATTTTCAAATAATAATTTTGCAGTTGTGTGTGCATCATTCTTTTTTGTGGCTTTTGCCTCTACCCATTTGGTAAGATAATCTGTCACAACAATAATGTATTCCGCATGAGTTCCTTTTGCAGGGGGGTTAATGGGTCCTACAAAGTCTATACCCCACTTAGAAAATGCACGTCCTCCCATCATGGGTTTCAATGGCATTTCATCTCTACGAGTAGGAAACTGAGTTCTCTGGCACACATCACATCTCTTAACATAGGTATGTGCATCCATGTGAAGAGTGGGCCACCATAATCCTGCAAAGAGGATGGCTTTGATTATCCTATCGGGTCCAAAATGACCTCCTGCAACACCTTGGTGTGTAGTCTCTAATATGCTCAAATAATCGTTTTCATGAACACACTGTCTTAGGTATCCATCTCTTCCTTGTTTGTATAGATTATCGCCAATAAGTGAATAGTCTTGAGCTTCTTGCTCTAGAATTCGTTGTCGTGGTAAGGTCATTCCTTGAGGGAATGTTTTCGTCCTCAAGTATGTCACTAAGGGTTCACTCCATTCTGTGTGAGAGACACATGATATAATGTAGCATGTTCTACTGGTGGTCTTTCACAACAAACAGGGCATTCTTTACACAACTTGTAGACATCTGCTTCCATAGAAGGCCAATATACTCTTAGTCTATGCAGAGTCTGCAATGTACGATGTTTTGAACGATGTTGCTTTAATGCACCTATGTGTGCTAATTGCAATCAATTCACATGTTCTGATTCATGTACACAAGAGGCAAGAATCTTTTGATTATCCTGTTTATATATACTTCCTGCTATGATTTGATATCTTTGAGACTTGGTAATCTCTCTTTCCTTGATCCTTATCCTAGGATTCTTGGGTCCATATGTGAGAATAGAAACAATATGCTTAGCCCATTTTGGTGCTATCTCAAGGTTAAACAAATATGCATCCGGTAATTCATCTGCTATCCCTTGAGGAGCTTCTCCTGTGGTTAATCTTGAAAGGTGGTCAGCTCTGAGATGTGTCTTTCCTTTCCTGACTACTACTTCAAAATCATATTCCATGAGCAATAGAAACCAACGTATTAATTGTCCCGTGTTACATGGCTTATTGACTAAGTACAATAATGCTTGATGATCTGTAAAGAACTTGAACCTGTTTGCCAATAAATAGTGTCCGAATTTCTTGACTGTGTAGATCATTCCTAATCCTTCTCCTTCCGTCATGGTGTAATTTCTTTCTGCTGCATTCAACTGCCTGCTCGCATAAGCTATGGGGAGATCGATATTACCTTCATTCGTGGGTTGTGCTAACACACATCCTATGGCATAGTTGGATGCATCCACATGTAGATGGAATGGCTTACTCCAATTTCGGGTTGTCAATATAGGTGTTGAGCACAAACGTCGTTTAAGTTCATTCAATGAATTCTCGCACTCATCTGTCCATTCAAACTTAGTCAAAAGAGAGTACAGAGGCTTGGCTATGATTGCATACATGTGTATGAATCGTCTGTAATAACCACAATGACCCATAAAAGCCTGTACCTCTTTTACATTGCTTGGTCTAGGTAGATCGGCAGTTACTTTCACCTTCTCTTCATCCGTAGAAATTTCGTTCTTTGACACAATGTGTCCTAGAATTTTGCCTTGTCTGACCATGAAAACGCACTTTTCTGGGTTCAGACAAACCTGATATTCTCGACATTTGTCAAATACTTGCCTTAATTATGGGATGTGAGTCTGTCTTACATTTGAATGAGCACATAAGTCATCAACATAAACTTCCAAATTCTTGCATAAGAATTCCTTAAACACATGACACATGAGTCGCTGGAAAGTGGCGGGTGCATTAGTTAGCCGAAATGGCATTACACGAAACGCAAATATGCCCCATTCTGTGGCAAAAGCCATCTTGTGTTGATCTTCTGGAGCTATGGCTACTTGGTTATAGCCTGAAAAACCATCAAGAAAGCTATAAACTTCCTTGCTCGCAACTCTTTCCAATAAATGTTCCGTGATAGGAAGAGGATAACTGTCTATAATCGTAGCGGCATTAACTTTTTCAAGGTTAATACACACACGTAATTTTCCATTCTTCTTGGGCACTACCACAATGGGGGATACCCATTCGGTATGCTCAATTTTGTAAATGAATCGTGCTTCTATCAATCGATCTATTTCTTCTTTAATCTTAGCAGCATAGTTATCATTATATGTGTATGGTTTTTGTTTTGTGGGTTTTGCATCTAGAGTCATAGGGATTCTATGAGAACATATATCTAGGTCTACTCCTTTCAAATCTTTGTAACTCCAAGCAAACACATCTATATATTCTCACAATAGGGCAACTAATTCTTCTTCTTCTTTAGTCGTCAAATCATGCCCTATGTATGTACATTTTTCTTCTTCTCCTTCTATGGCAACTATTATTTTTTTGGTTTTCTCTCAATTATCATATACTTCTCCAACATTAGCCTTTCTATTAGGCATTCGTACCATGATTCGTCTATCTTCTATTTCATACTTCTTGAAATTCTGGTACATCAAACATGGGTTCTTCTTGCTCTGACATGGTTTCTTTCTTCTTTCTTTTCTTACCTTCACTCTTGTCAGTCACTTGAGTGGCTAATCTCACCTCATTCATAATTTCTTCATGTCTCTGAAGGTGAGTTTCTACCTCGTAGAAATATTCTTCTTCTGATGCAAAGGGAGGGTCCATAATGATTGACTCTAGATCGAAATCACTCGCATCCTCAAATGGATCAGTGCTAGGTTCACATTCATCTATAATTGAATCACACATGATTGGCTCTATTGTGAAGATTGAAATGCCATAGCCATCCTCATCATAGTGGGGTGTCCATTGTTCTTCATTGATGGATACATCCATGGTTGCTAGGATTTCTGCCCAACCATGAGGCTCAAATTCCTCGTCTGGAAATACTATAGGTGTGTACGTTGGGTCTTGAAGGGTTCGTGGATGTTGTTTCTAACCTAAAGTCTTGGCTTCTAACCGTTCTTCCTCTTGTTTTGCTACTTTACACATCCATAGATGGGTATCTTTGTGTAACCATGAGGGGTCTGATTCCAATGAGTGTACTGATTCTGTTTCTTCTTGTGTCTTATGGATGGTATTCCATTGTATTGGGGGTACATCTCGATGTGAATAGTCTTTAAGATTGACTTTAGTAGTCACTCCTAAATGTTGCAAGTACAAAGAATTAGTTCCCCAATCTTGTACGATTTTCAACTGGCGCATGAATGGTCGTCCTGAGATCATCTCGTAAGCATGATTTTTTGCAAAATTACAAATGGCAAAGGTATGTTCAAACTCTACACCACAAGTGGTGAGAGATATGCCTTCTCGTAAGCCTAATGGTTTTTCTATATGTCCATCAGCCATTTGTAGCTACATTCTAGTAGGTCTTAATGTTGGCTTACCCCAACGTTTCCCTAAAGCGGTGGTAGCGATGGCTACTCCGGCTCCTGAATCTAAGATGGCTTTGGTGGTATAGCCCTGATGGATTATTGGAAGATAAGTGTTACCTTCCTCTCCTTCACTTACATCTCCGATCCTTTCTACGAGTATCTCTGGTACCTTCTTATGTGATCCTATTTGAGAGGGAGTAGTAGCAACCTCAGGGAATTGATTTGCTACATGTTTCCACAATTCTGGTTTAACCTTCAACAACTCCTCTAGAGTGAGGTGACATTGTACTTTGGTGTTCTTGATCACTTCCGTGTTTCTTGGGATTACTGATTCTTCATTCCTCACTATTATTGTGGGTGCTCTCATACTAATAGACTTAGCTTCCCAACGTCCTGCGAACTGAGGTAATTCTTGCAAAGAATTGGATTCAAAACCCGTGTGTTCACTCAGTTGCTCCTCCTCTACATCATTGTAAATAGAGGGGATGTCTTGGGGAAATTGCTCCTGCAAGTCATCTATTTCTTGAATAGGAGGATGGGTTCCTTGCTCTTTTCTCCACTTCTCTTCTTGGATTTCCCTTAGAAATTCATGTGAGTACTTATGTATGGAAGACAGATTGTCTTGACTTTATGTATTGGGTACTTGAGACAAGGATGGTGCATTCCTTTCCTGTGTCTCCGAGGAAATAGGATTTCTTTGCTGATTCTTTTTCTCTTTGATATCGATCAAGTATTCTAACCTCTCCATCAATCCTTGAAAGTGTAATTCCGGTTTTGCCATGTTATTCCAGCTCGAGGGTAGTTCTTACTCATTTCAGCTATCTCGGGTCCTTCTTTTAGTCTAGCCTGATATGCACGAAACATCATGTCTAGGTTTTCTGGTATGGGTTCCGCTAGAACTGATCCTGATCTCTGAGCTAGATTCTCCTGATTCGGTTCTTGAGAAGTCAATTCTAGGATTTTGGCTCTCGATTCCTTCAAACTTCCTTCCAACTCGGTTATCTTTTTACTCCACTTTCTCTTAATTATTTCTTTGGAATCTTTCCAAGATTTTGTTTTTTTATTAGTGCTAGATTCTCCAACTTCACTGGTTCCGGCTATTTTCTCTTGACTAAGTTGTTGTTTCTGTAAGAGTGCCTGGGCTCTTGTTATAGCTTGGATAGGCACATATGTAGGGTTGGGTCCATCTGTGTTGTGTACAATACCTATCACGTTGATGGGTGTCACATTTGAAGCATTAGCAGGGTTCTTAGAACAGTCTTTTATGACATGCTCTTTGCCACAGTCGACACAAAAACCTTGTATGTTATAGTATTGTGACTGTCCTGCTATAAGAGGATGTGGACAATCCTTTATGAAATGATCTCTTTGGCACCTAAAGCATGGTCCTCTAGGGCCCTGTGGTTTTTGATGTCTCAATTGGGGCCGTGGATTCGGGTTTGTGTACATCACATTAGCGTAGTCGGGCTCCCAACTAGGTTCCAATGGTGGACTATCATATTGATATGTTGCCACGTGTTCTGGTGACTCTGAATAATATGTGGGTGGACTATCTACATGAGTAGAGTCAAAACTGTTTGAGTTCGGATCACTATCAGTAATTAGGGGTGAAGCGGGAACTAAATCCCGATTGAGGTTTTCCTTTGCAGCAGTGTATTTAACTGAGATGACATTAGCTGGTGGGGGTGGCTACTGAGCTAAAACAGGTTGAGGCCTTTGTTGAGCCTGATAAGGATAATTCTGAGGAGGCCTATAATAATGAGGTTGAGCATTATACTGACCTTGATACCTACCTGGCTTTTGGTATGTTTGCGGGTAGTTCTGTCTCACTGCTTGTTTGTTGTATGCACATTCTTGAGCCGTATGATTCGTGTACCGTCTCTCAATTGTACAGTATTGGCCACTAGCATTGGCTTGTTGTTGTGTTACATTGGGACACACATTTGCCATATGATCACCACCACAGGTGTAACAACGTTTGTTTGTTGTTAACCTAGGCATCTGTTTACTAGAAACTCCTAGTTTCTGGGCCACTTTTTCTGCTAGGTCCTCTATTGAGCTAGACAGTTTTGAAGATGCTAGAGAAGAACAATCTGAGTCCTTGTAGACCTTTGAGAGTTCCAACTCGTCTCCAAGGTTGTCCTCAATGTCTATACAAATTCTTACACACTGCTCGAGCATTCTAGGTTCCTTCAAGTATACATAGGAGCATAGTTTAGAGCTCAACAGACCATCTAGAAACAATGACACTTGCTTGGCCTGTGAGGGTAACTCTTGCATTGGACATCTCTCAACATACTGTCTAAACCTACATCCTACCAATCTAACTGTTTCCTGAGGGGTTTGTTTGAAACTATGAATCAACGAAGACGTATCATGTCTGATTCCACTTTTAGAGAATTCCATGATGAATGACTCTAAAAAGTGATGGATATCTCTAAATTGCCTCTGTTGCAATGGTTGGAACCAAGTTAAAGTTGTGTTCTTTAATGTTAGTCCAAATGCATTATATTGCATAAACATGTCTTCTACTTGTTCTGCTTGTAGCACTTGCTTAAACTCCGCAACATGATCATAGGGATCTCTTGTCCCATCAAAGTAGTTTTTCATGGACTTTACTAGCTGGGTGGGTCTCAGTATTCTTGCGTGTTCACGTGGTCTAGGTAGAGGAAAATCATCTCTACCACCTGGTATTCTAGGTTCTCTTTGTCTATCCACTCTGTCCGTGTCTATGGTGGTTCTATCTCTCCCTAAGGGATGATTGAAACTTACCTCAGGTCTCTCTTTGTTCTTCTTCCTTTAATTAGCATGGGTTGAGGATGTTCCTGCCCCTTGATGACTTGTGTTTACGTTTGCTTGGGATGGAGGGAAAACTAACTCACCTCTCCATGTGTATGTATTTCTAGCGTGGTCTGGTGCCACAAATACTCTTTCTGAAGTTTCATCCAGGTATACCACCTTTCCAGGTGTATCTGGGTCCTTGAACTCGTAAATTATGATGGAGCCTACCTCACTAGGTTGTTCCATTATGTACCTCCAAAATGCTTCATCAGTTTCTTTATTCACAAACAACTCTATGCTTCAGTTATCCTGAGAGGTCCAATCTGGAACTAGTACTCGTGTCAGTACAGATTTCCCTCTAGGTGTCCTAGGTTCTTCTAATGGTTCTTTTCCTTGGGTTCTCGCTTCCGTCTCTGGCTGAACTACACCAAACTCATTGGTATTATTTGGCTGAGTACTTAAGGTGTACATCGTTCCTTCCTTGTCTATGTACGCATCTCTCTTGAATTTCAGCACTGGACGTTCCAATCCAATGGGTTGATCAGGATTGTGCATTTGCACCACTTGTCTTTGCAAACCATCCTCATAGATGTGAGCACCTAAGCGGTTGGTTCGGAGGAATTCTAATTGAGTCCTATAGGGTCCTTCGGGTCTTTCTAAGTATGCTACGTTTGACCCGCCTTCTGGTCTCTCTGTGCTAAAAGCCATTTTTGATTCACTCGTATCTGAGCTCAAATCGTAGGGATAATTACTATTCAATTGTTGTGCCCACGAACGTGGAGTAGTTCCTATGCTTGCTTCTGATGATCTCAGGCTTCGTCGATCTAACTTACCTATATGCTTGCCCGATCTAAGGTTCATGAATTTACTTCCTTGCACACTCAGTACACGTTCAGATTGTCAATGGTTCTTTGTTCTTTTTTACTTGATTCCTTTTAAATTTCTTTAGATTCTTGTCTTGTCTAACTGTATGCATCAGGAATCGACTTTCCGTGGTACTTTTGAATTCTCGTTCTGTCAGACTTTAATTCTTTCCTTTAGGTTTTCGTATCGCACACTCTTATCCTTAGTCTTAGACTTGAAAATTTAAGTTTCTTGATCTTGGTCGTTCCTATTGTCTTACTTTAATCCACAATGCTAACGTTTAGCCTAAGCTAATAATTGACTGAGGGGTTGAGAGTTCTTCCAACCTCAAGTCAGCTTTTTTGGTTGTTTCGATGCCCAAAAAGTTGCATTCCCAAGCTTTGCGTCCTTTACTGCCTTGCTTTGATTGCCCTTGATTGCATTTGCTAGACCTGTAAAAATTCAATATTTAGACCAATTCACAATTGGAAGATCAAGCACTTCGATATATACACTTTTAAGATCCTTGTCCTTTGCTCAAAAATTATATGCCCCCTGGCTTTCTAGTCCCACACTAGCTCAAAAAACGGACTTCGGATGAAAAAGATATGAGCGTTCAAGCCCTCGGGGGTAAAAACTGACTAATAGGTTTTTCCTTAAATATGAGCTAAGGGCTCTCCTATGAGTTTAATTACCCAAAAATTTGCTTAAAATAGCCCCAAATTTGCCCAAAAAATCAAACCCTAAAAATTGTGTTTAGGGTGGACAATCGTGATGGTCTGCAACAATCGCGATGGTCTGAGACCGTTGCGATGGTCTAGGTGAACCCTCGCGATGGCCTGGCACAATCGCGATGGTCCAAAGGTGCGAACTGTCGTGATGGTCTGAAGTGAGCAATCGCGATGGTGTGAATGAACCGTCGCGATGGTCTAATCGATGAGCAATTGCGATGGCATGGGTCAATGGTCAACACGACAATCACGATGGTGTGAGCCGGTCGCGATGGTCATGAGGTACGATGGCTTGAGCCAATCGTGATGGTTTGAATTTTGAGGCATCGCGATGGTCTGAGGGTATCGTCACGATGGTCTAGCTTGTCATGTGGCAGCATCGGTGCGATGGCATGAGCCAATCGCAATGGCGTGGGGTCGATGGGATCGTCGCGATGGTCAAGGACCTTCGCGATGGTTCAAGTGAACCATCACGATGGCGTGAGACCATCGTGATGGTCCGGCCGAGCCATCATGATGGCGTGAGGCAATCGCGATGGTGTGACACAATCCGATGGCGTGAGCCAATCGCGATGGTCCACCAAAATGCAAACTTTTGAAATGCAAGTGTGGATTCCTATGTGCGCAAGGATGCTCTACAGCGTGGTGAACTCGCTTATCTCAAATTCCAAACTTGGCAGACCATCGCGATGGTCTAACACAGTCGGCATTTTCTGACAGAAAGTGATTTTCTTACCTTTTTGCATCTTTCCTGATGCTCTGGAGCACTGTACCTGCAAGAAAACTCAAAAACACAAAAGCACATACAAGCACAAAGGCTCTCTCTCTCTCCCGCATGCACAAATGAGGGGAAATGAGGAGAATGGGTGGATATGGTGAATTTTTCTGATTTTTTTGGAGTTGAACATGATGATGTGTTGGTGAAGGAGGAGTGTAGGGGAGATGAAAAACACTAAAAACTAAGTAAAAACAACAACAAAAACTGAAATTTTTACCTTCCAACGCCACTTCTTGCTATACTCTTACCATCACACATTCGTCCTAGACTCGATCCCCGGCAACGGCGCCAAATTTGATGTTGCTCTAGCACAATGGCGAGAACCACGTTAAGAAGCTCCACCTCCTTAATGTCAATCCGCGGAAGAGATAGGAGTGATATGAAGATCGTGAATGTGAGATGAAGTGAGAGTGAAGGTGGGAAGCATAGAGATGCACACACACATACACACACACAATGAAGAGACAAGTAAGACACAATGGAAGGTAGGAAATCAACTCTATTACTCAAGAACACTCTTACAAGTTCAAAATAGCTCTAAGCTCTTCTCTACTCAAACAAGCTAACACTCAGTAACCTCAAAAATGAGCTCTCTAGCTCTTTTTATAGATTCTAGACTAGTTTTGACCGGTTTCATATCTAGTGGCCGACATAGTTAAACAATAGGTTCTAGGTGCTATTTGGAGGGGTAAACAATGTCTAAAAATAGCTAAAATTGGTAGGCCCTTTCTACCTAAGCTCCTCAAGCTCGAGGACTCCTCGACTTGCACAAAATGGAGCTATGAATTACAAAAAGGGTTTTTCTATGTTACATATGGTACAAAAGTGATGAAAAACACTATTGATGGTTTTTTTAAAAGTATTTATAAAACATATTTGTTTGAAAAATGATCCGACTGACTCCCTACTTCTTCGTTATGCTCTGTCTTCACATGCTTCCGCATCTTCTATGCCTCTTGCTACTGCCAACACTATGCCTATTGGACTCGTATCAATCATCAAGTTAATATGGAACCCATACGAATGGATATGTACTTGTATGTGTGTGTGTGTATGTGTGTGTGTGTGTGTGTATATATATATATATATATATATGTATATATATATATATATATATATATATATATATATATATATATATATATATATATATATATATATATATATATATATATATATATATATATATATATATATATATATAGCTTGGAGAGCGCATACATTTTGGAGCAACTTTGTTGTATGCCGGGTATATTCTTCTCTCTACACTTTTGTTATTATTATGTTGCTCTACATACATAGGTAGTTGGATGTGTTTGAGTGTAGTATTATGTACCTGTTAGGGGTGAGCCCGCCACCCTCTAACATTGGGATCCTCTGTGGGCAAACCCAGAATCTCTTAGAAATTGACATGTTGCCTTCTCCACGATGCATGGGCCAAGCACTGTGCTCATTTGATTAGCATGGTAAGCCCTATTTCGGGAAGGGACGCCCAATGTTGGACCTGATTAACCCACTAAATTTCATGTTGCCCATACGGCACTGACATAACTCATGTTAGATGACAAGTTAGCCCATTCTTTGAGCTAGTATGTGATCCCAATTCGTGGAACACTCATCATTGGTTGTCTTTCATGGTTTTGCCACCTGTGGCCCAAATACCCGAGGCTTCTCTCATGGAGTCAATGGCTCATCATCACCACTAGTGGTGCACTTATTATCTGCACTTTTAGCACTAGGCACATGGCCTCTCTATCATCTCAGGAGTCAGGAGTCACAACCCGCCTATTAGAATGTCGGCTCATGCTAGTGGATGGGCCACCCTTTGCGCTCTACTTGGCATTTTTTGATGCGCACAATAACCATATCCCGTTGCCTCTCCCGCATTCTCAATGTGGCCCACATTGAGCCTTTTGGTGCTTGCCAATCTCCCTATAAGGGTCTGGCCTCACACGTACATCACCCTTTCCATGTGGCAACCCTTAAGCATGCCAGAGACCATAATCATTGCGCATGCATTTTTCACTATGCTCTGAGTCTAGCCGACAACCCGCTGCTCATTTTGATGATGTTGTTACTCCATTGATTTTTTTGTCACTCCGATGAATAGTTTGTCCAGTGATTTCTAAGCTCAGTGATAAGCGGGTTGATTTCGATGCTCGATCGCATCTCCTTGCTTCTGTCGGCATACTTTTGGCTCATTCCTAGTTGAATTTTGCTCGCTAATGTCATCATTCCATCACTCGAGTGTGATCATTGAGGGAATCCGGTTCTAACATGGCCATGGAGGGCCCTTAGTAGCACCACCACTCCACATCGAGTTGAGCATTGTGGAATTTTTGGCGTGCATAGCACTGCCACTTTTTTGGTGTATTGGCAGGACCATACCCCCATTGGATGAGCCTGTTGATGTAGAATTTTCAACACTCTTGGCACCACTCTAGCTTGTCATCTTGCTAGAAGCTTGCCAATCATTGGGTACGTATTCTGCAGTTGCACCCTACACATTCTGGTGCTCCCAGCTTATCCAGTGATTCTTCACTCCAATGGAATTAGCAAGGGGATATGGTGGTCAATCGATTGAGTCGAATAGTCAAATGGGCCAGCCACCAGAGACGATGGTTGTGCCAACAAATTTGGCCTAGGAACCGCATGACTTCTTTAGGTGTTTTGGGGGGTGGAGCATTCAAAATAACATGTACCTTATCAAAATCCACCTAGATTCCTTGTTTAGAAATAATATGTCCTAAGAGTTTACCACAAGCAGCTGCAAAGATGGGCTTATGAGGATTCAAACAAAGGTGGTATTCCCAACTTTTAAGGAAGCAACAGCGCAAATGCTATAGATGAGCATTAGTGTCTCCAAACAATGAAAAGTCATCAAGGTAGACTCTCATGAAACTGGTCAAATATGGAGAAAATATTTCTTGCATGCAATGTTGGAAGGTGCTTGGTGCATTACGCAAACCAAACCACATCACCATGCATGCATAAATCCCCCAAGTAGTAATAAAGACCATTTTAGGTATGTCTACCTCAGCCATCCAGACTTGGTTGTAGCCACTATAGCCATCTAAGAATGAATACATCTTTCTTACGGCAACATCATGCTATCCAAAAATGGCAATAGGAATGGATTAGGAACAGTGGTTGCATTCAATTTGAAATAGCATGCTATCCAGCATGCTATCCAAAAATGGCAATAGGAATGGATTCGGAACAGTGGTTGCATTCAATTTGAGATAGTCCACATAGATTTGGAGTTGTTAATTCTTCTTAGGCACTATAACAATGGGTGAGATCCATTCTATATGTTCGACAGGGACAATAAATCCAATGTGAAGTAGTCTATCTATCTTGTCCTTTAATTGTTGGGCATAATTGGGATTCATCGAGTAACTTTGTTGTTTTATCGGACGAGCATCCGGTTTCAATATGAGCTAGTGCTTGTAAATTTAAGGGTTTAGACCTTTCATATCTCTATAGTCCCACACAAACACGTTCATAAAGTCCTTTAACTATATTAGACGGTCACATTCTATAAGGTAGACTACAAGTCCACCTTTATTTTAACTGGTCGTGGATTAGTTTCATCAACCAGATGACAGGTTACCAGTTGATCTTCTGGTACATAAAATTGTCATGCAATCGAGGGATCACTCTCAAACTGAAATAGATGCTGGTAGTCCATAGGGTCCTCTAGTTCCTTAGCTTCATTTATAGTTTCCTCAAGTGGTTGTACTGTACAAGTTGTCGGAGACCAATTGTCTAGCACCTATTGTAAACCTATTATCCCAAGGGAAAGTAGATCTCAATTAGCAGTCCAAAAAGCCTCTTCTTCATCATCACATAGGCCATCTAGCATGTGAACGGGTTCAATTACATAAGGCCATGCATGAATTTTGCATGGTTTAATGTCATCTAATGGAATGACATATTTACGGTGGTTACATTTAAGTTCATATGAGGACCAGTCTTGTAGAACTTTGGCTTGCTTGAGCCAAGATCAACCGAACAACAAGTTATAGTCAAGGCTTGATTCAGCAAGGTCCATAACGATAAAGGTCATTTTAAACACTTTACCCTGCAATGTAATAGGGATATTGTGTACAAACCCTATTGGATGGATCCTAGATTGGTCGGCCATTCATACAAAGGAGTTAACCGATTCAATATTAGTCCATCCTAGCTTTTTACATATCATCTTAGTAGCAATATTTACTCCAAAACCACCATCAATGAGAACTTGCGATATTTTATGATTTTGAAACCATACCATAATTAATGGTACTGCATGATTGACTGTTGCATCAGGTTCAGGCTGAACAGTGGTAGTAACGGGTGCTCAAACCGGACTTGATCAACTTGCTACCAAAATTGTTGATAGATTCAAGGAACAAGCGTGTGGATAGCGGCCCTAATGGGATAGTAATGGGTGCCTTTGCCAAAATATCCTTTGCATGCTCAGATTGGGCAATTTGGGTGTGGTGTCTAGTGAAGTGACTAACACTAGTTCTATCGGTTCTCCTACAGTCTTCAATAACTACTGCACCTTTTGCTTGGTCACTAGTATAGGATCTGGAAAAATTGGAGGCTCCACTTGGGCCCACTTTCATGCTTTAACAAATGTATGGTGTTGTTCCTTAAGACCAGGTTCGAATATTTTTGCAGTTGGATGCAGAGTTTTGTCGGATCATGTCTGGATGGCTACTATCTAAGTATCCACTACAATAATGTAAACCATATTCGCCATAGGAGTTTGCATATCCTTTTTACATTTATCGTATACCTGAGCCTCCTTGTAATGTCGATGGATATGACCAACTTCTCTGCATAAATGACATCATGGTAGGGGTATGATTGTACTGTTGTCGACTTGTCCTTGGTTCCATCGAGACTGATTGAAGCTTCCTATTTGCAGTGCCCTGTAATTGGTATAGGCAGAATATGATGTGTTTTGTAAGTGAGGTGGTACATAACTTACACGTGGTTCTCCCTATTCTTGAATTACTTCATTAATAGCCAAATGATTTTGCATTTTGGCATTATAGGGATAGGACTCTATAGAGTGACTAGTTGTGTCACAAATGGCACAATAGATTTGATTAAGTGTGCAATTACTTGCCACATGGCTGGGGTTTTTACATTTAGTATAGTATATTTGCTTCAAGGGGTCATCATTTCTGTTTTTATTGGAATTCAGCCATTCTAAATCTTGTGTAAATCCTCTGACTTTAGGTTCCAATTGTAATGCCATGGCAAAAATAGAATCCAAGATCATGCCACCAATACAATGAATAATCATGGTCTGTCTTAATTGTGGGTTAAGGCCATCAATTAACCATTGAGTGATGACATCATTAGAGAGATTTGAATTTTCTTGTGGCAACTGCCATAAATAAAGGGTAGCATAATCCTGCACACTCTGGTTCACCTTTTGTCTATTGGTTTGAAAATGATCAAATATCTTGAATGCATTCTTCTTTAACCAAAAGCATTGTAGAAATTCATTCTTAATATCTTCGTACCACCAGAAATGATTAAGGTCGAACTCGGTGAGCCATCTTGCTACTTCACTGACTAAGGTGGACTGAAATACTATGGCTTTATATTATGGGTCCTCTAGATTAGTCAACAGTATGTAACTGACTTCAAAGGTGCGCACATGTGCATCCACCAAATTTGGTCTAAGTTACTCCCGCAATTGGTTGTCTCGGATAACCGCCCTGTTGTCGTCCTTGCTGCTCATTTTGTGTATCTCCCATGGGTTCTATACTTGGGTCTATTTGTTTTTCTATCCACATGTTCAGCTCATCTCTTGGAAATCCACCAAATTTGGTGTAAGTTACTCCCATAGTTGGTTGTCTTGGATAACCTCCCCGTTGTCATCCTTGCTGCTCATTTTGTGTATTTGCCATGGGTTTTATACTTGGGTCTATTTGTTTTTCTAATTCATGGGTATCTACTAGCTTTGATTTGTGGTTAGAAAACAGGTTTTCTAGAAGTTTAAGGTTTAATTTCTAAACTTCTCAATTTAAAATGTAAGACCAACTTCTTCAAATCTTTGACAAATATTGATATATTTAGGTAGCGATGTGTGTGAACACACTATGACCATCGGGGTACTTTTTTCCATCTTTATGAGATTCTTTTCCCCCATCTTGTATGTATGTCTATAACCCTAATGGATCACTTATCTTTGTACATTTTAGTGGTAATACAATCACTATTGTGTGTTGTGCTCCAAGCTTCTTCTTCTTCCTTATATTGTTTGCATGCTTCTACAGACCTCAAACTCCAACAATTGGTATCAAAGCAAGTCATTGCTTCATCTAGGGTGTCATCGACATCCCTCCAGTCACAGTCTCAAAATTGCATGAAATTTGGTGAGAATACACAGGGCCATTAGGAGTTCAAAATAGCTTCACTATTTGGTGTCAAAATCATGATCTGAGCTCGTTTCAGCCTCCAAATACAATATTGTAGTGCTTGTGCAAGCTATTTCATCTTTTTGTGCCAAAGATATATACCAGATTTAGTTCACCAGTATAAGCGTCTCAAATTCTACTACAGGTTTAACAAAACTAGTTAGGATAGTTTTGTTCAACTTTTTCAGATACAGTCACTCTTTTGCATCAAGGTATTTTAGTCAGTGGCCATGGCTGAAAGTAGTGATGTATTCCGTATGTTGGTTGTGAGGATAAGTTGGATGGTACCAATTATCCATTGTGGGCTTATATGATGCATCATGTATTGGTTGCAAAAGGACTATGGAATATTGTGCAGGGTGTTGAAAGACGTACTATTCCACCTGTGAATACATGTACTGCAAATATAGGTACTGAAGCTGGTGTAGATGGCATGGAGGATGGTGATATTCTACAGATTCCTATTTGTGTTGTTGTTCCTCTTGCACCTACTGCAGAGAAAATTCATTCGGATGGTAGAGATGCTCATGCACATGCATTGATAGCTTTGTCTATCAAACGTGCCATTATTCCTCACATTGGCTCTTGCATAATAGGTAAGGATGCTTGGGATACACTTACCACATTGTACCAGGCTAGGAATCAGGCTCATGTTTCTTACCTCTGAAAATAAGACAACGATTATTTTGCAAATACTGTAAAGCAAATGATCATGTCATTAAGAGTTGTCCAAAACTGGTTGCTAAAGAGGCAAAGAAGAAAGAGGCTAGAATGGTTGTTGCAGAGGCCTCTACACCAAAAACAGAGTCTACTAATCTTGTGCAGAATGAAGAATGGGCATTTACTGCTGTTTGCAATTTTGACCCATCCTCTCATGAGTAGTGCATGTCTACAGTAGACTCAAATGTTTGGTACTTTGATAGTGGGGTGACCAAACATATTAACTCGTAGCGTAGTTTCTTCTCTTCACTCGAGCTTGCCCCTATATTGAATATTGTCACATGCCCCAACAACTCCTTTTATCATGTCATGGGAGTTGGTAAGATCATTTTGACTATTACTAATGATAGTTCTTTCACTTTGTCATTACTTTTGGCATTTTATGTCATGGGCTGTATAAGCTCATAGACTATGAAAGACCTATGAATGATTCAGCATGTGCCATACATGATTCTCAAGCTATGTCAGATGCAAAGCTTTGGCATGCATGCTTTGTTCATCTGAATGTTGCTAGTTTCCTATGCCTGCAGAAATCTAAAAGCACCCAATAAACATGTCTGTGAAGGTTTTATCTTGGGCAAAATGTAGCATTACTCATTCCTCTATCATAACGTACTCATTCAGGCTCTCATAGTGCCTCGTTTGCATCATATTGCTATAATATGGCTCCCTCTAGTCTCTATGATGAGCATGAGCCTATTTTGTTTGATGAAGCACAAAATTCTGAACAAAATGGTGTAGCAGAAAGAAGAAACAAGACTTTGGTTGAGTTTTCTAGCACTCTATGGATTGAAACAAGCTCCAAGAGGATGGAACTATAGATTAGTGAACTATCTCAATGATCTTGGATATCAAAGTTCAAAAGCACATCCAAGTCTACTCATCAAAAGAATAGAGGAAGGTACAATCTACATTTGTGTTTATGTAGATGACATTATAATCACAAGTACTTCAGATGAATGAATTAAGGAGGTAAAAAGATTACTTGAGAAAGAATTCAAGATCAATGATGTTGGAGTTAGACATCTGCGAAAGCACACGAACAGCACAAGGAAGACGGAGAAGATTGGATCACAACACAAAATACTGAATGTGTTACCACTAGAATGTACAAAGATAAGCAACCCATTAGGGCAATAGGCATATATACAAGCCGAGGGAAAAAAACCTCCTAAAGAGGGAAAAAAGTGCCCCGGTGGTCCTAGTGTCTTCACACACATCATTACCTAAATATATCAACAAATCCCCCCTAGCAGTGATGCGGTGAACAAGGAGCTGGCACTTATGTATAAGGAAGTGCCAACAATGTGGAATCAATCCACAAAAGGAAGTAAGCCCAAAGCTTTGGGGAAAGCTTCAAACTTCTCCCTAGGGAGAGCTTTTATGAAAAGGTCTGCAATGTTCTCCTACGTGGGCACATATGCCAAGCTGATCTCTCCGACAGAGAACCTCTCCCTGACATAATGACAATGCACCTCAATGTGCTTAGTGCAAGCATGGAACACAGGGTTCCTTACAACTGCGAATGTGCTCTGACTATGAGTGAAGATGGTGGTGGGAGAAGACTGACCAACACGCAAATCAGCCATAGGGTGTCTGAGCCACACACACTCAACAATCGTTGTGAAAGTTGCCTACTTAGCCTCACAACCAAAAGTGACCATAGTAGACTGCTTCTTGCTTAACCAAGATATACATGAGCTACCAAGCATGAAGAAAAAGCCACTAGTGGACACACGAGTGTCATAGAAACTAGCCCAGTCACTGTCAGAAAAAGCATGCAAATCTGGCAGTAGTGATCCCCCCTTGGGATAAAACAATCCAAGTAGACAAGTACCACTCAAATAGCGAAAGATGCACTTAACTGCCTGCCAATGCTTGACACCTAGGCAATGCATAAGCCTGCTCATCTGCAACAAACTAAATATCAGGCCGCGTAATGTTAATTAAATCAAGGATCCAGCAGCCTACTGATAGTGAACAGCATCAAATGCATCTCCAGCATCATGAAGACTCAATCATAAACCTATCTCCATAGGAGTGGCAATAGGCTTACAGTCTTCAAGGCCAAAACGCTACAATAATGTGTCAATATATTTCATTTGACACAAAGCTATTCCACCATCAACTTGCATAAACTCAATGCCCAAATAATGATGCGAATGCCCCAAATTAGACATCTCAAATGAGGCATGCAAATCATCCTTAAAGTTAGCAATATGCTTCTCAATAGGACTAGTGAGCAGCATGTCATCGACATAGACAATAATTATCAAAAGCACATCATTAGCACGCTTAACATATAAGGTGCTTTTAGTTGGACTGCTCTCAAAACCATGTGCTTCTGATCGTATAATGCCTTCTTTAAACCTGCAAACCTGGTTTTCATGCCCTTTTTGCACAAAGCCACCGGGCTAAAAAACATACACCTTCATGCAACTCACCGTTCAGAAATGCAATTTTAATGTCCAACTGATGTATATTCCAACCATGATGGGCTGCAAGTGCACAGATGCTACGAACAGTAGTCATATGGCATGTAGGTGCAAAGGTCTCATCAAAATCAATGCCTCTTTCCTGCGCATAACCCTTTGCAACAAGCCTAGCCTTATGCATGCCAACTATTCCATCAAGTTTAGGGTTCATCTTGTAAATCCACTTAGTGCCAATGGCCTTCTTGCCATGACGCAAGTCACATAAAGACAAGGTACCATTCTTCATTATAACATCATATTCAAATTGCATAGCAGCCATCCAATTTTCATAATTTTGTGCTTCATCAAATGAAATAGGCTCATGCTCATCATAGAGACCAGAGGCAGCCATAGCATAGCAATCTGATGCAAAAGAGGCATTATGAGAGCTTGAACAAGTACCGTATGATAGAGGTGCATCTAATTTGTTGTCATGCAAAGTCTGCACCAGCCATTTTGGCATAGTTCTTGCCTGCTCAATATCAGCTCTCTCATCAACAAGTGCATCATTTAAATCTGCATCAGAAATGGAATGATCTACATCATCACATGAAACCTGCAAAGGCTAAGAAGTTGCTTCATTAGGACCAGCACTAGACTATCCACCTGTAAAAAGAGGCAACAAAGTATCATACATGTCTTTGGAGCTAACAGATGTCTCCTTAGTACATGAAAGTAATGGCTGAATAGCATCTTCCACAAAAATTACATCACGGCTAACCAAAATGTGTTTAGTCTGTGGACAGTACAGACGATAGCCTTTACTTTCAAAACTATACCCAACAAAATTACATTTTACTGCTTTATCATCCAATTTTCTATGATGTTGTTCAAGCACTAATGCATATGCCAAACCACCAAAAACATGCAGATAAGCAACAGATGGCTTGTGACCATGCCAAGCCTCATATGGAGTGATAGATTGTAGCACATTAGTGGGACACCTATTAAATACATATGTTGCACACATAATAGCCTCAAGCTAGAAACTATGTGGTAAGGCCTGACTCTTGACCATACACCTTGCCATCTCCATGAGTGACTTGTTCTTCTGTTCAGCAACTCCATTCTACTGAGGTGTATATGGCACTATGCACCGATGTTTTATCCCAAGTTCAGCCAAAAATGCATTAAAGTTAGAAGACATATATTCCCCCCTTCGATTAGAACAGAGGGTCGCAATTTTACATGCTGACAGATTTTCAACCAAAACCAAAAATTGTTTGAAGCACATAAACACTGTGGACTTTGCCTTCAATGTATATACCCATGCATGCATAGGACCATAGACATCACTGTGAACAAGCAGCCATTCTGAGTAAAGATAGTAAAGATAGTTTCCAAAGATAGTAAAGATAGTTTCCAAAGAGGGTGTCTGCATAGGACCATAGACATCACTGTGAACAAGCAGCCATTCTGAGTAGCTTGAACTGAACCATCTTTTGGAAATGAGGAATGTTGCATTTTGCCCAAGATATAGCCTTCACAGGCATGTTTATCAAGTGCCTCAAGTTTGGGCAAAGAGGACACCATTTCATATTTTTGCATGCGTAGAAAACTAGCAAAATTGAGATGACCAAAGTGTGCATGCCAAAGTTTTGCATCTGACATAGCCTGAGAATCATGTACTCCACATGCTAGATCATTCACAAATTTTTCATAATCTATGAGCTTATACAGCCCACGACATAAAATGCTAGAAGCAATAATCACGTCGCCATTTGATAGATCATGAACTGTAGATCTATCATCAACAAATTTCACAACCAAGCCAATCTTGGCTAAAGTTGAAACTGATAATAGATTCTTCTTGATCTGTGGCACAAATAAAGCATCCAAAAAGGTGAAAGAACTACCATCAGCAGTAGTCAAAATTATCTTACCAACTCCCATGACAGGATAAGAGGAGTTGTTGGTGCATGTGAAAGTATTCCCTATAGGGGCAGGCTCGATTGAAGTGAAAAAACTATGCTGTAAGCTAATATGTTTGGTCACCCCACTATCAAAGTACCAAACATCTAAGTCTACTATAGACATGCACTGCTCATGAGAAGATGGGTCAAAACCGCAAACAGTAGTAAACTCCCATTCTTCATCCTCCACAAGATAAGCAGACTCTGTTCTCGGTCTATAGGCCTCTACAACAACCATTTCGGCCTCTTTCTTCTTTGCCCCTTTAGCAACCATTTTTGGACAGCTCTTAATGATACGATCATTTGCTTTACAATATTTGCAAAACAATTTCTTCTTTTCTGATTTCTTCTCATCTTTGTCTTCCTTCTTCAATTATGCAGAATTAGAAGATTTCTACTTACTAGTAGAACAGCTCCATTTTCCTTTGCCCTTTTGACTAGCCAGGAAAGCTTGATCTACAACCTACATAATAGACCTGTTCTACCTTGAGTGATCTTCCTGCAACAGAACAGAAACTAACTCTTCAAATGTTATGGCATTTGGATTGCCTTTCATCATCAAAGGAAGAGTATAAGCAAAATTCTGATATGATTAGGGATGACCATTCAAAACAGTTCGCACAAGTCAATTGTTAGGAAGGACTTCATCAATAGAAATCAATTGTTCCTTCAAATCCTTGATCTTTGTCAGAAAATTGTCCATAGTATCACCTTCATTCATGTGCTCACTCTCCAACTGTTTTCGGAGGTAAGCAACATGAGCCTCATTCCTAGCTTGGTATAATGTGGTAAGCATATCCCAAGCATCCTTAGTTGTTCTGCAAGAGCGAATGTGAGGAATAATGGCACGTTTGAGAGACAAAGCTATCAATGCATGTGCTTAAGCATCTTTATCATCCCAATGAATTTTCTCTATAGTAGGTGCAAACTGCAGCACGAATAGGAATCTATAGAATATCACCATCGTTTATGCCATCTGCATCAGCTTGAGTACCTATATTTGCAGTACCTGTATTCGCAAGTGTAATAGGACGTCTTTCAACACCCTGAAAAATATTCCATAGTCCTTTTGCGACCAATACATGATGCATCATATAAGCCCACAATGGGTAATTCGTACCATCCAACTTATCCTCAACAACCAACATATGAAATACATCATTGCTTTCATTCATGGCCATCGACTAAAATACCTTGATGCAAAAAAATGACTATATCTGAAAGAGTTGAACAGAACTACCCAAATGAGTTTTGCTAGACATGTACCAAACTTTGAAATGCTTATACTAGCGAACCGAAACTTGTACATATCTTTGGCAAAAAAAGACGAAATAGCCTACACAAGTGCTATGATAGTGCGAGGATTGAAACGAGCTTAGATCGCGATTTCGGCACCACATAGTGAAGTTGTTTTGATCTCCAATTCACCCTGAGTATGCACATCAAATTTCATGCGATTCTGAGACTGTGATCGGAGGAGTGTCAATGATGCCCTAGATGAAGCAACGACCTGCTCTAATACCAAATGTTGGAGTTAGATCTCTGCGGAAGCACAGAAACACCACAAGGAAGAAGAAGAAGCCTGGAGCATAACACACAGTACTGAATGTATTATCACTAGAATGTACAAAGATAAGTAACACGTTAGGGCAATAGGAATATATACAAGCCGGGGAAAAGAACTTCCTAAAGAGGTAAAAAAGTGTTCGGGTGGTCCTAGTGTGTTCACACACATCACTACCTAAATATATCAACAAGCGACCTAGGAAAGTTATCATATCTTCTTGGAATGGAAGTCACTTATACAGATAATGGAATATATGTATCACAAGAAAGGTATCTTTTGAACCTGTTGAAGAAGTTTGGTATGGAAAATTGCAGAGAAGCTTCAACTCCACTTGAAGTCAATCACAAGCTCAGTAAATATGATGGTGTCGAATACAAAGATATGATGAAGTATTAATCTCTTGTGGGTAGTTTGATTTATGATGCACTAACAAGACCTAATCTTAGTTATGCAGTGGGAGTTCTGCCACAATTCATGCATTGTCCAAAGGATCCACACTAGATTGCAGGTCAAAGAGTTCTCAGATATATCAAAGGAACCATAAAGGAAGGATTATATTATCCTTTTACTTCAGATTTGAAGTTGATAGCCTATAGTGACTCAGACTCGGTAGGTAATCAAGATGAAAGACGATCAACTTATGGCTACATGATATACATTGGTGATAAGCTTGTAAGTTGGTGTTCAATGAAACAAAATATAGTAGCATTATCATCAACTGAAGCTGAGTACAAAGGACTTGTAGAACCAGCTAAGAAGGTCATATGGATCATACATTATTCAAAAGCTTGGGCATTAATCAAGGTATACCTACAATACATGGAGATAACATGAGTTCACTTTATCTTGCAGCAAATCCATTATTTCATGCAAGAACAAAACATATAGAGATACAGTATCATTTCCTAAGAGAAAAGGTAATGGAGAAAGAAATTGAAGTGGAGTACATTTCTACAAAGTGATCAGATAGCATATATAATGACAAAGATCTTGGATGGTGTGAAGAACAACAGATTCAAAAGCATGGCAGGAGTAAAAAAAAAAGAAGATGATATGAAGAAACAGAGAATGTCAGTTAGTGATTTAGGGGGAGCTATTGAAGAATCAATCACAAATTGGACATAAAGTTGAAGGTCAAAGTCTAAGAAGAAAAGCACATGCCTATGTGAAAGCACAATTTCACACATGTACTATATTTGTAAAGTTAGACTTAACTTTAGTTCTAGAATTTTCAAAAGCCATGAGATTGAGAAAATCTATATAAGTTAGTTTGTATCAACAGACATGGTGAAAATGTGAGAATGAGGATAACGGAGTTGATGCATCGCGAATGGCAGAGGAAGGTGCAGCGAGAAGAACTGCAACAGAATCAGGAGTGGAAGTTGGAGGAGGAAGAGGGATAATGGTCGTAGGAGCCAAAACTATTCCTTTCTCAAGCTGGGATTCCACCAAAGTGATATCAGTCACTACCTCTGCATTTCCAGTCATTTGCTTGATTGCATCTGCTTGGACCGTGAGTGCATCTCCTTGGACGTCAGCGGTTGGTGGCGAAAGAGATTGGCAGTCTGTACCCCTAGTAGCTTCTGCTATCTGCTTCATCGCCTCAGCATCCGGTTGATGAGATTCCTCTCGTGATGAGACTTCAGCTACCTCTTCCATGATGGCATCTTGATCTTGCTGCTTGAGAGAAGAAGACGGGATGGAGGACTCTACCTGTAATGAGGTGGCGGTGTCATGGAAGACTTCAACTTCTTGGCCCACATTGGAGCCCTGTACATGGCTTTCAGATGGACTAACGCGTCTGCGTTTGCGGTGGAAAAAATGAAGCAAGTCTTCATCATCGTCCTCTTTGACCATCCGTGTAGATTCTTCATGTAACAGAATAGTATTGGGTGGAGGTTGCGCGGCTTGTATCACCGGAAGAAGAAGGGTAAGGAGATAGGGTAAACGAGTGCAAGGAATGTCCTGCTTGGCTAACTGTTTTGTGATCACTACGCATTCACGGTGAATGCGCTTAAAGAAAAAGGAGGTAAAATTGACGGGTTCACGAGAGGTAGTATCAATCATCGAGTAAAAAGGTCGAGAAATACCATATGTGCATTTTTGCAAGTTTAACGTTGCGACAAGGAATTGCAGAGCGGTACGCTCTGGTTCGGGTCAGCAAAGAATGGCAAACTCATTAGATGAGTGCCGTGGAAACAGTTCCTTCATAGTGGCGAGAGGAAGGAGCGGTCCATTCTCCAACCCTTCCTGAGGGAGGCGGAATCCCTCAGCCACCGTGTTTAGAGTAATGATGACACGGGGGTTTAAACACATCACTGGCCAACACTGCTCTATAGCAGGCATGGCGGCAATGGCAGAAATGATATGCGCATGGAAAGGGTGACACTCCATTGAATGCCAAGGCAATTCAACGAAGGCCAACAGTCCCCGAGTACGCAAGTACTCACTCACCTCTGGAGTGAGACCCGCACGGAAGGTTGCTATGTTAGCCAGAGCTTCCATGGCGCACGTAGCGGTAAACGAAGACACAGAGTACACAATGGTCACAAACACACAAACACAATAGCGATTAACAGCGAAAGAAACAAGATTAAGTAAGAGCACGGGGAAAATTAGGCGGCAAGAACCCTAATCATAATGCAGTATAGGAAAGATATCCTTCATCATGGTGACATGCATGCCTTAAGAGAAGCAGCGACACAGAGGCGGCTATTAATCATGATTAGATCAACAAAAAGAAAGGATTACGACAGTTGTTCAACCGAAACACGGGGGAGTAGAAAAGAAAATCAAGTGACAAGCGACAAAAAGAGTAAAAAGACCGAAGGCACCTCATGAGTTGGTAGACGGTGGTTGATAGGGACGAAGCTTCGAACCATTAATCGCTTTAGGGAGAAGGTGACCAGCCAAGGTAGATAACCGAAAAGTTGCAGGTCCCACTTGTTCAGTAATCCGGTATGGGCCGAACCACCATAGCTTAAATTTTTCGGCATACCTATTGGCTTTAGCATTATAGAATAAAATGAGTTGGCCAATTATAAATACAGGGGGTTTTTAAAAAACGATCATGAGTACGGGCTTGACGTAGCTGAACTTCTTGAAGAATCATGAAGCTTTCCAAGTGTTGTTCATCCAATGATCTGAGAACATCCAACCGGAATGGAAAAGATTCTTCCGGCAGCAATTTCTGGAATAAGGCTACACGCAGGCTTGGCACCACCACTTCCATTGGCGCAATAGCTTCGAGTCCATAAGCAAGTTTAAATGGAGTCATTCCGGTAGCCACTTTATACGTGGTCTGATAAGCCCACAAGACGGCAGGTAAGAGCTGGTCCCATCGTTTCGGACACTCCAAGATCAGTTTCCAGAGAATATTCAGCAGAGTCTTATTAGTGCTCTCAACAAGACCATTCACGCGGGGATAGTAAGGTGAGCTGAACTTATGCACAATCTGGAAAGTTTGAGTCAACACTTGCATTAAGGTATTTGCAAAGTGTGTACCTTGGTCTGTCACTATCTCCATAGGTAATCCATAGCGAGGGAAGACATCCTTCATCAAACATTTGGCCACTGAAACAGCTGTGGTAGAACGTAAAACCCAAGCTTCCACCCACTTAGTGGCATAGTCTGTACAAGTCAAAATATATCGGTTGTTGGTGAGGGTAGTTGGGGGTGTAATTGGGCCAATGAAATCTAACCCCCACTTCTGAAAGGGTTCAAGAGGTAGGACAGGTTGGAGAGGAAAGAAATGTTGCTACAAGGGCTGGCCAGACCGTTGACAGACATCACACTACTCCACAAATTTAACAACATCTATGTACATTGTACGCCACCATACCCCACTTTGCAGGATTTTGTGATGAGTAAGATCAGCTGCGAAGTTTCTTCCAGTGAGTGATGAGTGAGCCATGGCAATAACTGATGCCGATTCATGTGGAGGGATACATCTGAGCAGGACACCAGTCTGATCTATGTAATACAGTTGACCCACAATCAACCGGAATCGTCGACTGTAGACTGCAATTTTCTGACGCATAGTAACGGGAGTATTAGGAGGGAGACAACCATCAGTAAAAAAATTCATTATTGTATCATAGTATGCAGGGGCAACAGGAAGTTCTACAGATTCTTCAAGAGTTGCCTCGGTCACATAAATAGCCGGTGTCGTGTCATCGACACCTACCGGAGTCTCACCGGAATCCAGATGAGATAAAAAGTCCGCCAAGACATGTGCCGTACCGGGTCGGTGAATAACTTCATAATCAAACTCCTATAATAGTAAAACCCATCTTGCCAGTCTGCCGCCTAAGTGTTGTTGGCAAACCAAATACACCAATGCATCATGATCCACGTGGAAAGTGAATCTGCATCCCAGCAAGTAATGTCGGAACTTCTTAACAGAGTATACCAGACCAAGACACTCTCGTTCTGTCACGGAGTAATTTCTCTTTGCAGGAGCTAATCTGCGGCTTGCATAGTACACTGGTCGAAACCATTTGTCAGTTTGTTGCATCAGCACACTGCCAATCGCTATGTCTGATGCATCCACAAATACATGGAATGGACGTTCCCAATCAGGTGGTTGCAGGATCAGAGCCTGCGTTAGTAGGACCTTCAAATGATCAAATGCGCTTTGACACTCATTAGTCCATTCGTACTTACGGGGGGTGCTGGTCATAAGTCGGTTGAGTGGCGTCGTGAGATGAGCCAACCACCGTAAGTGTCTACCATGCCACCTGATCTGGCCAAGAAACCGCATAACTTCTTTAGGTGTCTTTGGGACAGGTGCCTCCAACACTGCTGCTACCTTATCAGGGTCTACCTGTATTCCTTGTTTGGAGATGATATGACCGAGCAGCTTCCCACAGGAGACCACAAAGACCGATTTGGTAGGATTCAAACATAATCGATACTCCCGCCACTTTTCGAAATAGCACCATAAATTATACAGGTGCGCCGAAGTATCGCCAAATAATGAAAAATCATCCAAATAGACTTGCATAAACGTTGTCAGGTAAGGGGAGAACACTTCCTGTATACATCTTTGGAATGTACTCGAGGCGTTCCGCAAATCAAACCACATTACGGTGCATGCATAGACGCCCCAGTTGGTGATGAATGTCGTCTTCAGTATATCCTATTCTGCCATCCTCACTTGATTGTATCCACTGTAGCCATCCAGGAAAGAATACATTTCGTGACCTGCTACCTCATCGAACATCGTATCTAGAAAAGGAAGAGGGAACGGATCCGGTACGGTGACTGCGTTAAGCTTCCGGTAGTTGACACAAATGCGTAACTGTTTATTTTTCTTAGGCACTATCACTATTGGCGAGATCCACTCTACATGTTTGATAGGGACAATGAATCCAACCTTCAGCATCGATCTAGTTCTGCTTTTACCAGCGGGTTCACCCCGTAGCTGGATTGCTTGAAGGGCCTCACATCTGGCTTCAGCACCACCCTGTTTTGATAAATTCGTGGGTCAAGACCCTTCATGTCTCTGTAATCCCAAGCGAAGACATCTGAGAATTCGCGTAGGAGTTGCACCAAATCATCTTGGAATTTGTCTATTAATCCTGCCTTAATTTTTACTGGTGTTGGGTTGACCGTGTCACCCAAATTGTACGTTACCAGCTGATCCTCCGGTGCATAGAACTGCCGAGGCTTTGCCAAATCATCAGCTGGCTGCAACAGTTGTTGGAATGTCGATTCATCCATAGTTATGTCGACATCTGCTTCTGCTTTTCCGGTCAGTGGTACGACCGTACAAGCTGTCGGACTCCAATTATCTGCTACCGACTATAAGTCTACAGTACCTAATGCAATGAGGTCCTTATTTGACTTGAGGAAAGCCTCCTCATCATCATCAGATAGCCCATCCAACATATGGACTGACTCTGCTACATATGGGCGTGCGTGTAGATCACAAGGTTGCATAGCATCCAATGTAACGCCATATTTCTGGTGAGTATTTTTAAAAATTAACTCTTGAGCTAACCAATCCTGCACGACCTTGGCTTGCTTTAGCCATGATCGACCGAAGAGTAAGTTGTAGTCAAGGCTAGATTCGGGTAACTCCAAGACTACAAAAGTCATTTTAAATGTAGTTCCTTGCAGGGTTATTGGAATATTACGCACTAGTCCAACCGGATGGACTCTGGATTGGTCTGCCATTCGCACAAAGAACTGCACTGGTCCAATTTGAGTCCAACCTAGTTTCCTACAGAGTGAAGCTGTTGCAATATTCACTCTAGACCCTCCATCAATTAAAACTTGTGTGATCCTCTGGTTTTTATACCAAACAGTGATCAGCGGTACCGTATGATCCATCGTAGGATCCATCTTGGGTTGTATGGTCACAGTTGCCGGAGTGCATGAAGAGCCGGGGCTAACCTACTGTTGGAATTGTTGTCTTACACTAGGAACTAGGGCGAGCAACTGTCCCAGAGGAAGTGTGATTGAGGCCTTAGATATAACGTCCTATACTTGGTCTGTTTGTGTTGTGGTCAGCACCGACTCTGATTGTGATTCTGATGTTGCCGAGGCGGAATTCTGTGCATCAGGTCTTGCATTTGCCAGAGGAAGTTTAGTTACCGGAACTGGGTCAGGGAACACCGTTGGCTCCTTAGTTGTCCATTGACTGGACTTTGTAAAAATCCGCTGTTGCTCACGAATTTCGGGCTTGAAAACTTCAGCTGCTGGTTGCAACTGTTTTCCCGATCTTGTCTGTACTGCGACTGCTTGTGAATCAACCGGGGAAATATAAACCATATTTGTCATAGGATTTTGCCTTTCCTTTTTTCTTTTGTCATACTCTACGACTTCTTTACAAAATCTACAAATATGCCCAACCTCGCCACACAAATGACAACGAGGGGGTAGGAGAGAGGTACCTTCAGCCGATGTACCCGCATGCCATCAATTTTGATTGAAATTGTTACTTCACGGACCCTGTACGCAACTGTGGCAGTACGTAATGGTTGGCTGGCTACCCCTGCTCCTGTATTTTGGCATTTACTGCCGCTCTACCCTGCATATTTGCATTGTATGCATAGGTTTTTGTTGAGTGCCCTGACGTGTTACAAATGGCACAATACATTTGATTGAGAGCATATGTGGAACTAGTGTGCCCGAGATTCTTACACTTAGTACAATACACTTGTTTGGACAAATCCTCAGTCACGTTCTTACTTGCCTTCAACCATTCCAGATCCTCTGTAAACCCTCCAACCTTGTGCTTCAACTGTAAGTCCATCGCAATGACTACGTCCAATGTCATTCCACCCACACATCGAATGATCATGATTTGTTTTAACTGTGGATTCAATCCGTTGATGAACCATTGTGTTATGACATCGTCTGGGAGGTTGACATGCACGGATGGAAGCTGTCGCAAGTGAATTCTGAACAGTGTCGCATACTCCTGGACACTTTGGTGTGGTTTCTGTCGATTGTTTTGCAAATAGTCAAAAATTTCTGCAGGGTTCTTCTTCAAGCGAAACCTCTGCAGGAACGCGTCCTTCACATCGTCATAATTACCAAAATCATTAATATCGTATTCTGCCAGCCACCTTGCTGCTTCATTAACCAGTGTGGCCTGAAACACTATGGCCTTATACACCGGATCTAGAGGGTGGTTCAACACTGCATAACTGATTTCGAATGTGCGAACGTGTGCATCGGGGTCATCCCCCAGAAATCCACTGAATTTCGTATACGTGACCCCTGCTGGTGCCGGACGTGGTGGGATAACCTGTTGCTGCTGAAATTGCGGTTGCGGATGTGGTGGTGTTTGTTGTTGTTGCTGTGAACCACTCATGGTGCTGTTGTTGGTGGTGTTGTTGCTACCTAAATTTTGAGGAGGTGTCTCTTGATCTTCCGAGTCTAAATGGTCAACCTACTCACTTTCCCGTCCTAAAATGTCGTTGAACTACTTGCTCAACTCCAAGCCTAGCAGCCTTTCCTCAACTTTGGTATCGAAATTAGGTAGACTTGCACCAAAAAGTGGTGAACGCAATAAGTGTCCACCAGGCTGCATCGCAGTATCATCGAAAAACTTCAAATTGCCACCAAGTGATACCGAACTTTCATCGAAACGTGCCGAAGTCTCACTGGACTGGGCTACACTATCACCAAAATCATTCTCACCCGATAACACAAATATGTCACCAGAAATGGCCGAATTCTGACCAGATCGTGCGGAACTGATTCCGCATTGCATCTCTGTACAACCAAAAATCACCGTACTTTCTCCAAAAGGTACCAAACTCGCACCGGAATTCACCGGAATCTCGTCATGTACTACCGAACTACCACTGGAATCACTTCTGACTGGCTCCATCGAATCTTCTGCAACTGGACTTAAATGTCCTGTACTTCTACCACTAGGGGGTGTTCCTAATAAGTTTGGAACTGCCCAAGGATGTTGGTCTCTACAGTATTTAGGGTATGATTCGTCAAAACGTGTTACAGGCATATATCTAAGAATTCTTCCTCAATCTCTAATATTTACTGCAAACGGCTACTCCAATTCCCACAGACGGCGCCAGTGTTAAAAGTGCTTTCTGTTAAGCCCTTTTAATCTCGTTTCTGGGTTCTTGGGATGGACAGGGGTTTGATAGTACAGAGGCCCTTTTTATTTTTCCCAATTCAACATTCAGTTAATAGCTAACTACTTCCGATTCAACAATTATCATTACGCAACTACCATGCGTAAGAAACATTTACGAATTTGCACAGAACTATTAAGGTTAATTGCAATGGTACTGTAATTAACGATCATATATTACTGAAACTTAATAATCAAACACAGTACTCAGAATTCTATAAAATCTGCAACACAGCATCTCCAGTGCTATCGCCCAGACAGATAGTCTGGCGATTCCTCTTTACCCGAAGAATGCCATGCTTGCCTTTTCATTACTCAAAAGAGGGTTACATCTTTTCACCACGCCTTTTTGGTGCGTGCGAATATAGAAAATAAAATTACATAGAGATCCAATCCGGTGGCTAAGAGAGCGAATAGAGGATTATGAAAGCATAGAAATGGAATCTGAGACTCAAGAAGAAGGACTTCAGTTAAAGGAAGAACATAGAGAAACTAGTTTCAAAAACACCTCCTCCCAAGCACAAATAGGAAGTCATGAAAATATGAATTTAGAAAGGACTAGTGGAGAAGAGAATATACCGCAGGAACAGTTCGAAGTCCCCAAAAATTTTAAAAAGTATGAAGTAGAAGATGAAAATTGCCATCCAAATGCCTAAACGACAAGCACAAGAAGGAGTAGCATATGATAATAAAGAATAGACTAAAAAAGTCACGGTTACCATAGAAGGAGAAGAGGAAAGATGTACCTACATAGGGAAAGATCTATCAGAAAGCGAAGAATGAGAGCTTATGGAATTGATTCAAAACTATAGGGACATATTTGCTTGGACATACAAGGATTTAAAAGGAGTGGATCCCTCTATTTGTTCCCACCGTATTCCCATGACTCTTGAGACTAAACCATCCAAACAATGACCATGCTGATGTGTACTCAACCAAAATTAAGGAAGAAATAGATAAATTATTGGCAGCAAGATTCATTTACGAAATCGAACACAGCAATGGCTATCGCCTTTGGTAGTAGCACCAAAGAAAAATGGGAAACTTAGGATGTGCATCAACCTTAAGAAAGTTAATGCAGCCACCATTCGAGATAGTTACCCTTTACCCATTACAGATCACTTCTTGGAGAGGGTGGTAGGCAAGGAAGTTTATAGCTTCCTTGATGGATTCTTTGGCTACAACCAAGTTGTGATTGCCCCAGAGGATCAATACAAAACTGCATTTGCCACAGAATGGGGAGTGTATGCTTTTAGGGTTATGCCGTTTGGACTAATCAATGCACCAGCTACCTTCCAGAGATTAATTTGATGTATTTAAAGAATTTCTTAGGAAGAGCATGGAAGTATATGTAGATGATTTGTGCACGTATTCCTCACAATGAGTGGATCACATACCCGAGTTGAGGATTTTTGAGAATTATAGACAATACCGAGTTTGTTTAAACCCAGAAAAATGTGTCTTCATGGTAAGACAAGGAAAAATCTTAGGGCATATAGTGTCTAAGTACGGAATATCCACAGATGAAGACAAAATCAAAGTCATTCTAGAACTACCCCGACCAAAAAATGCGAAGGAAGTACAAGCATTTATGGGACACTATGTGTAATACGAGAAGATACATGTATCCAATAGTTAGAAGTTATTTGTTGAATTGAGTCACTAGTAGATGGATTAAGATAATTGTGAAGTGGGAGAAACATAGGAATCTAGTCCATCTAGATTCTACCACCCAAGAACCCCCGAACCTGCTCCTTCCTCAAATGGATTGGATAGAGGTTAACACTGGCAATCCCACTGGCAAGTGTTTGTTATAGCCTACATGTGTGTAACATGATCCGATGAATCTTACCCAAAGTATAAGAATGAAAAGCATCTCGTGCGAGTTAGCAATACTTTAGGAACACCACAGCGTAAATTAGGTGAAGTCACAACATACGATGAGAAGATTGCAACAAGTCGTAGCACCCACCCAACACCATTCTTAGTTTCCGATTTGCATGACATACCGAAAACTCGGTTTGCATGACATACCAAAAAATTCTTTAATGGTGTCTGATGAAACTCTAGTGTTTGGCCACGCTTTGGTGTCTGGTGAAACATTGGATACTCCAAGGATTTTGGGTGGGAGTGAAAAGACACAGAATACTAAATATGTGCAAACTAAATCTCCACCAAAAGTTGTAGTAGATATCACGAAAACTTCAAAAGTCCCATTGGTGAAAGCAATCAGTATCAAAGAAGGGTGAAGAATGCATATAGAGTGATGAATTGCAATTACCTTCCTGAGATTTTGGAGTAGCAAAAAAGCACCTCCAACAAAAGAACTAGAACCCATCCAACAACTAAACTTGGAAATTCCAAGGAGACTAGAACAACTTACTGGTCAAGCATCACTTACCAGTTTTGATTCTGTAGAAATTGTGGATGCACTTGAGTATTTCAGCCCTAGATCGATGGCAAACCCACAAGTTGGACAAAGAGGGTAGCATCCAAATCAAGTAACTTACACCAAATTTGATGGATTTTCAAGTGACAACCTAGATGCATATGTTTGCACATTTGAAATCAATTATAGTGTATTAAATAACCCAAAATTATGATGATGAGTATAAGGCTCAACTATTGCAATCCACACTAGTAAATGAAGTTGTGCAATGGTTAATGGAGTTCAAATTAAATCACTTTTAACAGTATAATGGTCAAAGAAGCTTTCTTGCAAAGATTTTGGTTTAAGAAAAATCTAGCACAAATTTTTTACTTCTTAAAAAATAATAGACAAAAGCCAAATCAGGGTGTGCAAGAGTATGCAACAATTTTTTGCACTCATCTCAGATAGCTTCCTATGGCAAATGTTAATTTACCGATAGATGTTATCACCCAGTGGTTCATCAACAGTGTCAACTCACGATTATGTCAAATTATGATTATTCAGTGTATTGGTGGTATGACTTTGGATGTCGTTATTGAAATGGCTTTGCAACTTGAACATAAACTTGGTGGTTTTGCAGAAGATTTAGAGTGGCTGAAGACTGAATAAAATAAATTAGAGGACATTTTGAAATAAGTTTTTTGTATAAAGTGTAAACATCTCGACCATGTTGCAACTAACTGTGCATTGAATCAAGTATACTGTGTGATCTGTGAAAATGGAAGTCATTCCATTGATTAATGCCAAAACTCAAAATCGCCTAGCAGTGAATGTTGTCATACAAGAACCAAGAGAACCCACAACTAGTTATGTTCTACCTCATCTTCGCAATACAGCCTATTTGCCATATATAAACTTTTGCACACAATAACTAGGGAATTTTACTCAAACACAGTGGAACCAAGGTACTTTCAACACTCCTACTAGAGCATTTTGGTTGTGTTGTCATTTCTATGGAGAGATGGGCCATATCTGCTTTCACTACAAAGACGCTCAAGAGTATGATAAATGGAAGAAGGATAGGCAGAACCCAATGACAAATATGGTCATCATCACACCTATAGAAGCATAAGATGCTACGATCCGGATGCAATATGGGAAAGTGTTGCAACTAGAAATAGAAGTATTTGAACCTGGCTTTAAAGAACCATAGAAAATGCTAGCTAAAGTAGCAAAATGGGCTCAAGTAGAAGCCCCAGTTTTGCCCACTCCTACACCGGTGAATTCCTAGGCAGTAGAATCGTCATCGCCAACTACACTGAACCTATCAACCCAATCAGATAAACCACCGAAAGAATCGTCCCATAGTAAGGCATGGGATGTTTTATCAAAAGCACCTATCACTCTACCCTTGGGACACCTCTTAACCCTAGTACTTGGCATTCGACAACAGTTTCAACAACAGGTTATCATAACTGTGGCTCTTGCCACAATTATGATACATCCGAAACCAAACATGAAATTTGATCATGTGGTTCCCTTGATTATGGATTGGTACAAAAACCATGAAATTACAAAGGTTTTGATAGATTGCGGCTCTGGAGCCAACATCGCTACTACGGCCCTGTGCGAGAAATTAGAATGGAATCAAATTGAGCTAGTGAAATCTTTGACTGAATAGCTGACCAATATAGATTACACCATGTTGGGTTAATTCATAATGACACACTCCAAGTTGTTGTCTTCCATATGCCTTTCATCATTCTCGACCTTCCAAAGTCTATTTTGGATTATAAATTACTATTTGGACAACTTTCGCGGAAACAAGCCAAAGTGTTGCACAACCGGTCATCTCATGAGTTCATTTTTAAATGTAATCACCGAACATATATTGTTCCTCTCGATGAATTCAAACCTTGTGAGATACATGTTAGACCCTATGTTGCAGAACCTATCCATATGTTGGACGGACTCTTTGACGATGAGGAAACAACATTCCTCTCTACTAACCAAGATCTACTCTCTTTAGGAACTGTGGATTTACAACATGTACTAGATCACTGGTCTCCGGTGTCTTGTACAGTCCAACCCAATTCGATAGAGATGGGCAAGTGTCTAGAGAATATACTGGAGTTAGCAAAGTTATACCATCACATGAGCCACGGGGGATAACCTTCTTGGCCACCAATCATGGTACATATGTGTGCCTTGAGACCACACTCTGAATTGGCATGAAGCCCTACTCATGGAGGTACTAAAAACCATGACTAAAAGCCATGTATGTATAGTGATGTTTGGAGCCTAATTTTGAATTTGAATCTCTCCTAAAATCATTGTCCACTCTTTTAGTGATTGATTCTCCTACTCACTCAATCAAAAATTTGTGGTTGTCTCCTTCCTACTCATCAAGTGGACTCAACCACTTTAGATCCTTTCACTTTTACATCAAGTAGAAGTTCAAAAAATTACAAGAGAGAGTTCACAAGTGAACCCTACAAAGGTTTGACATCTCCTTCAAATTTCTAAGCCTTTTGATGACTCAAGCCACCACTTAGACTTTCCATGGATTTGTTCCAATAGCTCCCCCTCAAGTCAAGTGAGCTTGAGGTCTTCAATCTTCCAAGATTACTTGCAAGCCAATCATACCTTTAAGTTTGGTTCCACCTAGTGCCTTGGTTAAGATATATGCACATTGTTGATGGGTTGACACATAAGTTAACTGAATTTCCTTGCTCACAATCTTCTCTCTTACATAGTGCTAATGTACTTCAATATGTTTAGTCCTTGTATGAAGAATTGGATTGGCAGCCAAGTGAACGGAGCTCATGTTGTCACCAAAGATATTTGGAGTTCCAATCTCCAATCCAAGATTTGTGAATAGCATCTCCATCCACATTGCTTCTTGAGTAGCTATGGCAAGACCTCTGTATTCAACTTCAGTATAAGAGAGCGCAATTGTGGGTTGCTTCTTGGATGACCATGAGACAAGTTTTGAACCTGCAAAGGTAAGATATCCTGAGGTGCTCCTTCTGTCTTCCTTGGAGCCAGCCCAATCTGCATCAGAGAACAATTTCAAACTTAAATTAGAGACATAAGGGTAGTATAACCCTTCATCCATGGTCACTTTGAGATATATGAGTATCCTCTTGGCAACCTCCATGTGAGGTTTCCTAGGTGTGTGCATAAATTGACTTAGCACACACACTATAACATATATCTACCCTTGTCAATGTGGCATAGTTCAAACTACCCACAAGGCTTAACATGTCACATCTTCTATGAGTTCACCTTCATGTGAGCTCAACTTATGATTAACCTCCATTGGAGTACCTGCAATCCTGCAATCTTTCATTTTGAACTTTGTCAACAAGTCTTTGATGTACTTCCTTTGAGTAAGATATAGACCATGATCCTTGTAAACCACTTCCAATCCTAGGAAGTATGTGAGTGACCCTAAGTCACTTATCTTAAACTCTCCTTTCATCTGCTCTTTGACTTTCTTGATTCCATCTGCATCATTTCCTGTTAGTATAATATCATCCACGTACACACATAAATAGATGACTTCAAAATTACTCCTTTTTATGAATAATGATAGATTTGCCTTGTAGGTTGAAATCCTTTGTCCTACAAGAATGAGACAAGCCTGTGATTCCAAGCCCTTGGGGCTTGTTTGAGTCCATATAAAGCTTTATTAAGTTTACACACATAATCAGGATATATGTGACTCTCAAAACTAGTTGGTTGTGATAATGCAAAAAGTGGTTGGGTGATTCCTCATCATCATGTACAATCTTTGTAAAGGGTGAAATGCATCATGTATGAATACATTTTGAGATACATCGAGATCCATCTCATAGGATAAAAAATATGAATTTGACTCCATAAGAGTGATTCATACAATCTGATAAAATTTATATGCTTTGTGTAGCATCTTCAATCTTCACTTTTGAAAGAACTTGGAGAAGCTTGTAGAAGGTAGAAAAGTGCGTTTCGAAGCGACGAAGTTTGGTCAAGCCAACCGGCACAAGACCAGCCCTTGAGCTTATGGAGACTCAAATAGACCTTATAGGCATGTGATAAGTGCAAAGAAACACACTATGTACTTTGGGGCATCAAGGAGAATGAGTCGATACAAAACAGATAGGTTCGCGGGTCGACTAGCTCAAAAAACTTACTATCTATGGAAGAGACAATGAACTTCAAATGCCCATAGCGACCAGCATGATTACAATTAGAAAAAATCCCTTTATGGGAGTGATACACATAGATTTGAGTGTATGGAATGCACAAAATTATAAGGAATAATCAAAATATGCTATAGGAATGAATGTGACATTCACCGGTGGTACTTCCTATTTTTTAGGAATATGCAGAGATTGACCCCGAGATAGAAAAACTCAGATTTCTCCCAATTTACTGAACCAAATGCTATGAAACTTTATAAGCATAAACTAGACACTTATACCTTTCCCAATGAGATATCTTAGACTCAATTTGGAGCTCTGGAGAGAGAGCAGCAGCCTCTGCAAGATTACTGTTGGCGAAGAAGATGATGCAGAGAATTGAAGGAGCAAGACAATGATGGTCACAAGTGTATGTATATTGCTTCCATGTAATGTACAAGTGATTTCAAGTCCTTATATAGCCTCTAGGAGTGTTCCACAACTTTTACAAGTTGAATTTGAATTCAAATGAAGGTGGGAATGTTTGTTGGAGGGAATCAATTCACTTTCCTACAATCTAAGAAAAGTGAAGATCTACTTTGATCTACTTTTAGGTGATTGATTGCTTGATTGAATGCAACTTCAACACCACAAATTCGTGGGGTTTTGGCTCTATATTTCTCCCTTTACATGTGTAAAGCTCAAGGCTTTTACAACAGTAAATGAACCAACAAAAATCTCTCAAAAAAATACAATGAATGAGCATATGAAAAAAAACTCTCCAACGGATAATCTTTCGACGCGATAGCCTTTGATGTAGATCAAATCCACCTCAAGAATAGTGTAAGCTTGATGTTCCAACAACTCACCCTCAAGCTAAAGTATGCTTGAGTCTTCATTCTTTGATAGGTTGAATACCTACCATGGCTTTGAATCTACAAAGCTTTATTCCCTCAAGTGCCTTCGTCATCATATATGCTACTTGCTTTTCAGATGGAACAAAAGAAATTTCAATCTTCTTTTCCATGAGCTTCTCCCTGATGAAGTGGTAATGGACTTCTATGTGCTTGGTTCTCGCATGGAAAATAGGATTTGCCGCTAGATGCATGGAACTTACATTATCTCCAAATATGTGAGGTTTGGAACTCACAAGTCCCAAATCTGTATACCATGCTTTTAACCATATTGCCTCTTGAGTTGCTATGGTCAAGCCTCTGTACTCTACTTCAGTTGAGGATAAAGCAACTGTTGGTTGCTTCTTGGAACTCCATGACACTAGCTTTGAACCTGCAAATGCTAAGTAACCAGATGTACTTTTTCTGTCATCCTTAGCTCTTGCCCAATCTGCATCCGAATAGATTTTGATATCCAAATCTGAAGAATAAGGATAGAATATACCTTCGTTGATTGTACCTTTGAGATACTTAAGTACTCTCTTAGCCGCATCCATGTGTGGTCTTCTCGGTGAGTGCATGAACTGACTAAGCACTCCCACACTATATGAAATGTCTGCCCTTGTATGAGTAGCATATATCAAGCTACCTACCAAGCTTTGATATTCTTTAATGTCTTCAATTTTCTCACCTTCATAAACACTAAGTTTATGATTCATCTCCAAAGGTGTACCTGCAGGTTTAGTGTTCTCCATTTTGAACTTGAGAAGAAGATCTTGAATGTATCTTCTTTGAGTCAAATACATTCCTTCATCTGTATATATCACCTGCATACCTAGGAAATATGTGAGCTCACCTAGGTCACTGATTTTGAACTCCTCTTGCATGTGTCTCTTGATCCTTTGAATGCCATTTAGATCATCACCTGTCACAGTAATATCATCTACATATACACATAGATAGATAACCTCATTGTGATCCCGTTTGATGAATAGAGAAGGATCTGAGCTGCTAGCTTTGAACCCTTGATCTTGAAGATATGTAACCAACCTATAATTCCAAGCTCTAGGAGCTTGTTTCAATCCATACAATGCTTTCTTAAGTCTGCAAACATAAGATGGATGATTAGGGTCTTCAAAACCTGGTGGTTGTGACATGTATACCTCTTCACTTATCCAACCATTTAAGAATGCATTTTTCACATCAAGTTGGAGGAGTCTCCAATTCCTTGCAGCAGCTACACTTATTAAAGTCCTGATTGTAGTCATCTTTGCAACTGGTGAAATGTTTCCTCATAGTCTATACCATGAGTTTGTGAGCATCCTTTGGCAACTAATCTTGCCTTGTACCTGCAAACTGATCCATCTGAATTTCTTTTAACTTTATATATCCATCTACAACCAATTACCTTTTGATTTGGCGACATTGGAACCAAATCCCAAGTGTCCATCTCCTTCAATGCATCTATCTCTTCATTCATGGCCTTTTCCCAATTAGGGTTTCCCTTTGCCTTTTCATAGGTTGAGGGTTCCTCTGAAATAGAGTCTTTTGCCAAGTATGTTGAATCCTTCGTAACAAATGTGGAATCATATCCATACCTTTCTGGTTGTTTCTTCTCTCTTGCTGATCTTGTAGGTGCTTGTTTGGAGCATTCTCCAACCTCTTGCATCTTTGCTTTGCCTCTTGACTTCCATAGCTTGTAATCCTTTTCTCTTTCATCTTGGTCATCGTCTGTATCACTTCTTGGATCTTGGACCTATGTATCATGCTTGCTTCCTAATTGATGAGAGTCAGAATCAAGATCATATGGTAGTGTTACCTTTTGTTTGTCTTCATCATACCAAGACCTGTGTTCTTCAAACACAACATCTCTACTTGTAGTGAATTGCTTGGCTGAAGGATTGAAGAACCTGTAACCCTTCTCAGTCGAATCATATCCAATAAACATTGCCTTTGTTGCCCTTTCATCTAGCTTACCTCTTATTTGTGATGGTACATGAACATAAGCTAAACAACCAGAAACCTTGCAATGTCCAAGACTAGGTTTTCTTCCATGCCATGCTTCATAAGGAGTCATACCTTGAAGTGATTTGGATGGTAGTCGATTGACAAGGTACACAGCAGTTGAAATAGCTTCTGCCCATAGATAATGTGGCAACTTCTTCTCTTCAAGCATTGTTCGGGCTGATCCAACCAATATCTTGTTTCTCCTCTCTGCAATTCAATTTAGTTGAGGAGAGTACCTAGTAGTCACTTCCCTTTTGATACCTTTGTCCTGCAAGAACTCATCAAACTCTTTGGAGAAGTATTCTCCCCCTCCATCAAACCTGAGCTTCTTTAGTGATCTACCTGTATGATTCTCCACATGTGCAAGATACTTCTTGAAGCATTCAAACACTTCATTCTTTCTCTTGATAAAGTATAAAACAGTCCATCTACTATGGTCGTCAATAAATGAGACATAATACCTTGATCCTGCCAATGAAGGTTCTTGACTTGGTCCCCATACATCTGTATGTACTAAGTCCAATAAGTTGTTGTGGATGTAGCCTTTGTGGTTGAATGGTTGTCTTTGTGCCTTCCTAATCTGACATGCATCACACCTGTTGATCATGTGTTGCTTTGATATGTTCGGCAGTCCTAGAACACTTTGATCCCTGCATATATCCTTCAAGGTTCTTTCATTCACATGAGCAAGTCTCTTATGCCACACTTCAAGCTCACTTAGGGTTTGAGACCCAAAATTGAATAGAGCTATGTTCTTGGTTTCTCCTACCTCAAAAGTAAAGACCCTACCATGCTTCTCACCTCGGGCTATCTTCTTGAAGCCTTGACATGGATCTTCCACAAAAGCTCCATGTTGGGTGAACCTAACTTGCAAGCCTTTTTCAACTATTTGGCCTACACTTATTAGGTTTTTAGTGATAGTGGGTACATAGAGAACCTTACTTAGAATGTTTGTCGTGCCATTGGAAGCTTTGATATTACCAATCTTCTCCACATTGTGCTTTGTGTCATCCCCTGTTTGCACTTCATGTCTATGCTTTGGACTTTCCAAATCAGATAGAAGAGCAATGTTGCCTGCAACATGATTCGAACATCCTGAATCTATGTAGAAAAAATGATCATCTTGTTTACCTTCTTTATGGCTTAGATTCATAAGAAGCAATGGGTCTTCATGTGGTTGATCTTCTGAATAATTGTTGTAGTCCCTTCTATTATAGCTTCTATTGTTATTGTTGAAGTTGTGTCCACCTCTGCCTCTATTGCTACCATATCCACCTCTTCCACTTCCTTTCTGGGTTTGAACCAGCAATTCTGAGTGGTGTGGTTGGTCTTATCGCATATGGCACAAGGTTGAACATTTTGACCTTTGGCTTTGTCTTGCTTTGGTCCTTTCTTCTTCCCTTTCCACTTGCTCTTGCTTGCAAAGTTGGCTTGAGAAGTCTCTTCTTCATCTTCTTCCTTCTTCTTGCCTTTCTGCTTCTTATCCTTCTTATATGCATATAGAGCACTAGTTGAATTACCATGATAAGAGTTACCTTACTTTATTCTATTGTTGGCTTCTTGATTGAAGAGTTGTCAAAGAAAAATGTTGAAGTCTGGAGTCTACACATCCATGATGAGATCATAAGCCGTCGTGAAGGATTGCCATTGCTTATCACTTCAAATGCCGTTGAGAATTTGCCTCATGATGACCTCTTCTTCAATCAGCTCTCGAATGGATGCTAACTAATCCGCAACCTCCTTGACCTTTGTAACAAACTCTGTGATGGTTTGTTTATGTGTCTTCTTCATTTGGTTGAACTCGTTCCAAAGATGATTCTTTCTTGCTTTGGTACTAGTAGAAAAGAACGTCTCGAGGGCATCCCAAGTCTCTTGAGATGTCTTGCATCCTCTAATATGTGGTAATAGAAAGTCAGATAAGCTCACACCAAAGTGTGAGCTTATCTGTCTCCTCTTGTGTAGGTCCTCCTTTGGATCTTGGAATAGGCATTGCTTCATCACCTGCTACAATTCCATAAAGATTTCTACCTTGCAAATAGGCCTCCATTCTGATTTGCCAAGCCGCATAGTTGTGTCGATCAAGCTTCTCGATCATTGAGGGAAAGCCGTCACCCATCTTGATCTAGCTCTGATACCACTGAAAGAACTTGGAGAAGCTTGTAGAAGGTAGAAAAGTGCGTTTCGAAGCGACGAAGTTTGGTCAAGCCAACCGGCACAAGACCAGCCTTTGAGCTTATGGAGACTCAAATAGACCTTATAGGCATGTGATAAGTGCAAAGAAACACACTATGTACTTTGGAGCATCAAGGAGAATGAGTTGATACAAAATAGATAGGTTCGCGGGTCGACTAGCTCAAAAAACTTACTATCTATGGAAGAGACAATAAACTTCAAATGCCCATAGCAACCAGCGTGATTACAATTAGAAAAAGTCCTTTTATGGAAGTGATACACATAGGTTTGAGTGTATGGAATGCACAAAATTATAAGGAATAAGCAAAATATGCTACAGAAATGAATGCGACATTCACCGGTGGTACTTCCTATTTTTCAGGAATACGTAGAGATTGACTCCGAGACAGAAAAACTCAGATTTGTCCCAATCTACTGAATCAAATGCTATGAAAATTTATAAGCATAAACTAGACACTTACACCTTTCCAATGAGATATCTTGCACTCAATTTGGAGCTCTGGAGAGAGAGCAGCAGCCTCTGCAAGATTACTGTTGGCGAAGAAGATGATGCAGAGAATTGAAGGAGCAAGACAATGATGGTCAAAAGTGTATGTATATTGCTTCCATGTAATGTACAACTGATTTCAAGTCCTTATATAGCCTCTAGGAGTGTTCCACGACTTTTACAAGTTGAATTTGAATTCAAATGAAGGTGGGAATGGTTGTTGGAGGGAATCAATTCACTTTCCTACAATCTAGGAAAAGTGAAGATCTACTTTGATCTACTTTTAGGTGATTGATTGCTTGATTGAATGCAACTTCAACACCACAAATTTGTGGGATTTTGGCTCTATATTTCTACCTTTACATGTGTAAAGTTCAAGGCTTTTACAACGGTAAATGAACCAACAAAAATCCATCAAAAAAATACAATAAATGAGCATATGAAAAAAAACTCTCCAACGGATAATCTTTCGACGCGATAGCCTTTGATGTAGATCAAATCCACCTCAAGCATAGTGTAAGCTTGATGTTCCAACAACTTTAGCATGCTTAACATGCTTCATATCTTCATGCTCCATGTATACTTCACTTTGCTTCAAAATTTGCAATAGCACATGAATTTGCTCAACATCATCAATCAAAATACTCCATATCAATGCATCTTTGTGGCTACCTAGAATATGCACAAATAAGCAAACACTTCCACCAAACGTAAACATCATTAGTACATGACGGAATGAACCAATCACAAAACTCCATATCATAACAATGAGACAATACTCACATAAAGAATGAGAAAATGGATTACTATCCATCATCTCCATCCCATATGCTATACCCAATCAAGAATCACATAAAGAGTGGCACACTTCAAAGCTACCTTTTGTGTGATATGTCTTGCAAACCTACTCATGCTTTCCTTATGAGGTAATTTTCCTTCATAAGTGAAATGAAACTCAAACATAAAGTGAATTGGGTGGCTAGGATGTTACATGAATGATAAATAATGTTTTCCATGAATGATAAATAATGTTAGCAGCCAATGTGAACGACCACATTTCTTGTAAAAAAAATACTTTGTAATAGGAAAAGGGGATTTTCGATATGGAGATTTCAATAGTTACCTACCTGGAAAATCTGGGATTTTCTCTTAAATTTTGAAGTGCAGAATGGTGTGAAGGTAACAAAGATTATGGAGAGAAGAATGGTGTGGTACATTATGGTGCAGTATTCGGAAGTATCTCTGTGTGCGGAGCGGTGAATTCTGGAAAGTTTGTAAGATGAAGCTCTGTATTTGGAACTAATGTATGCTATGTAACATTCTGATGTAAGGGATGGGAGTGTAAGCAGAATCCATTGATAATCAATAAGTATTTAGTGTTTCGTAGAAGTGTTTTCTATGAACATTATCTTATTCTGAATAATTCTAATATCTGTGTGCTGTGAATGCTTTGAATAGTCAAATTTGTGATTAAATAGTAAGGAACATAAATGCATGTTATGATTGTAGTAGTACAATCATAATCCCCATTCCCGTACCCTACCTTTGGAGAATGTGCTATCATGTTTGTCAAGGACATTTCAACCAATAAAATCCTCACTATGCCAAACATGTGAAGGAAGATCTTGATTGCCTATTACATGTTGGGATTGTCCCTATTGAACATGCCCAATGGATCTCCCCCATATTGAATGTACCTAAGAAAAATAAACAAATACGAATCTGTGTGGATTACCGAAAGCTTAATGTTGTCATCATTCTCGATCCTTTCCCCTTACCTTTTTTGGATAGTATGCCTGATGAAGTAGCAAGCCAAGAAATATATTCATTTATGGATGGGTATAATGGTTATAACCAAGTCCGCATGGCTGAATAAGACATTCCTAAAACTGCTTTCATTATGAATTGGGGAGTCTATGCTTATACAGTTATGTGGTTTGATCTCCGTAATGCTCCTAGCACCTTCCTATGCTATATGCAAGACATTTTTTTCCCCCTATCTGACCAATTTTATGTAGGTGTTTCTTGATGATTTTTTAGTTTTGGGTGCCAAACTGGATCATTTGCAACATCTCGGCCTCTATTTTTCAAACTGTAGAGAATATCGGCTTTGTTTTAATCCTATCAAATCCATCTTTGTTGTGATATGTGGTAAATCGCTTGGACATATTATTTCATGCCAAGGTATTCAAGTTGACCCAGATAAGGTGCAGGCTATACTTCAAGCCCCACCACTGAAATCATCAAAGGAAGTTCTCCACTTTTTGGGACAAATCCATTGGCACAGTCATCATCTTTGGTGGCTTGTGCATCTCACTATCCCACTTACTCGGTTGACGAAACTCCCTCCTCGCAATCTTCACTAGACTAATAATGTAACACAAGTTTTCTTTGCCTTAATCAGTTACTCATGCAGGCTCCTATTCTCTATGCATGGGACTTACCATTCCATGTATTTGTCGATGCATATGATATCGTTATTGGAAGTGTTTTAATGCAAATCCATGAAAAATGGTATTGTCAAGTATATTATGCTAGCAAATGATACCCCTTATGGAACGAAACTATTCAATCATAGAACGCAAGTGTCCTGACCTTATTTATTCCATTAAAAAGTTCCACCATTATCTACTTGGCCGTAAATTTACTTTCCATGTGGATGATTCCACCTTAACTTATTTAGTACGGTAACAAAACATGGGTGGCCAACTAGCATGTTGTCCTCCTATTGCAAGAATTTGATTATGATGTTATTCATCGGCTCGATTCATCACATGCTATTGTTGACTTCCTTTCCCATCTGGATTTGAGTGAACCTCCGATTAGGGTGGATGATTTGTCTCCGACCATCTACAATGTTCATCCTAGAACTTCTTTGGTTCGTTGGGATTCAATCTACTCCTATTATGATACTCTAATGACTTTCATGACTACTGGTTGTCCTCCAAATTCTCTTCTCATTCTTGCTTGGAAAAAGTTTGCATTGTATAGCCGTCGATTTCATATTATTGTAGGTCAATTGTACTACTCTGATCCTTAGCTTGGCTTCACTATGTCCTCACTCATGAGGTTCCCTTGGTCTTGGCCTTAGAAAAGTCGGCTCCCATGGGTGGTCATTTTTTGGTGGATTTAACATATAAAAAGATCTTCTGGAGTTGCCTTTGGTGGCCCATGATGTAGTGTGATGTTCATGTCATGAGGAAGGAGATAAGGAAGACAACTCACTCATACACTCTCACACTCAAAGAGGAACACACACACAGATTGAGGCAAGGAAGAATGATCTTCTTCTCCTTCTTCTGTTACATAAAAGGAATGTATAAGAATGACCTAAAAACAACAATACAACGAGTGCAATATATAAAGAACGGTACATAAGTAAAATCCTAATGTCCGTGAATGAGTGAGTTGGCAAGAAACAAATGTGCCATCACTCTAGATAGATAAATCTAGTAAATCTCAATGAAGTATCCCTCACATATACCGACGTGACCACTATACATGTCAGAGAAATGAAAGAGTGATACGTGTCATCCCGGATCATCACATGTTGAGCTTGATATATCAACACTCCCCCTCAAGCTCAACGTCATGTCTTATAATTCAAGCATCTTCCAAAACTTCTTCAACTTCTTAGCTCCAAGTGCTTTAGTGAAAATATCAGTAACGTGTTCATCTCTCCTCACATAAATAAGGTCAATGTCACCTGCTAATACCTTCTCCCTGATGAAGTGATAATGCATCTCAATATGCTTTGTTCTAGCATGAAAAATAGGATTTTGTGCTAACTGAATGCTGGTAACATTATCACAATAAATGATGATCAACTTTTGCACTTCCACACCTAAATCTACAAGGAGCATCTCTAACCATGTTGCTTCACATGCTAGCATTGCAACACCTCTATACTCAACCTTTGTGCTTGACAAAGCAATAGTGAATTGCTTCTTATTGCTCCATGTAATAGTTGCACCTCCAAGTAAGAATAGAAAGCCACTAGTAGATCTTCTATCTAGAATACTACCAGCCCAATCTGCATCGGTGTATCCATGAACCTACAAATCTACACCAGCTTCATAAAACAATGCATAATCCAAAATAGCACTCACATAATGTAGAGTGTGCCTCAGAGCATCTAAATCCATCTCGTTGGGAACCTGCATATATTGACTTTCAAGTCCAATAGTGTAGCTAAGATCAGACCTTGTAATTGTGAGATATATCAAACTTCCCACAATTTTCCTATACATGGTAGCATTTTCCAATGCTTCACCTGATGTAGTATCTAACTTCAAATTCTAATCTAATGGCATAGATGTTGGCTTGCAATCAGCCATACCATACTTTTGGAGCATACTCGAGGCATATTGCCTTTGTGACATCCATATACATGTTTTTGTATGTATAAACTCAATGACCAAAAAGCAGTGTAGCACACCAAGATCTTTCATGTCGAATTCTTGCATAAGGAGTTGCTTTACCTCTTTAATGCTTGCTTCATTATAACCGCCTACAATCAAGTCATCAACATAAATAGCCACAATCATGATGCCATCATCACCCTTCCTTGCATATAATGAATGATCTGCATCACACATAGAAAATCCAATGGTTGTCAAATAATCAGGAATCCTTGCATGCCAAGCACGAGGGGATTATTTAAGTCCGTGCAAAGCCTTTTGCAACCTGCAAACATATTCATCCTTGTGGTTGTTCCATGTATATTTCTTCCTATTACTCACCATGTAGGAATGCATTCTTCACATCCATCTGATGTAAATCCCATCCTTTTGTTGTAGCTAATGCAACAAGTGCTCTGACAATAGATATTTTAGCTATATGGTTGAACATTTCCTCATAATCAATGTCATATGTTTGCACATATCCTTTTGCTACCAGTCATGCTTTGTACCTGCTTATGCTACCATCAGCATTGTGCTTTACCTTCTAAACCCACTTGCACATGGGTTTCTTTCTTTGTGACAATGAAACCAGCTTCCATGTATCATTTCCATAAAGTGCAGCCATCTTCTCATCCATACATTTCTCCCAATCTGCATTTCCAATTGCATCTTTAAAACAAGAAGGTTCAGCATCTTGTATTACCTTGTTCATGTAGGCAGAATGATGAGCCATGTAACTGTCATATGTCAATCATTGCACTGAATTCCGCATCCTTCTAGATCTTCTTGGTCCAGGGTCACTTCTCCTTGTATCATTTGCATGTGCCTTTCTTACTCTTGGAGACTTCATAGATGGAAATCCAAGTTCCTGATTAAGACTCTTTTTTGAACCGCTTGAATCTCCATCAATGTCTTCGAAACATGTAGATGTTTTACTACTAGTAGATAGCTTTTCTTTACCCTTCTTGGATGCATTTGATGATTTTTTTGGACTAAAATTTCCATGCAATCTTCCACTCCATGGATTTGAGTTGGAACTATTGCTTGGTGACACATTCGGTCCACTCAAAACTTAAGATTCTACACTTAATTTTTCAGTATTTTCTTTGTCATTTGGTTCAAGATTCAGTCCTTCTTTGGGATCTGCATAGAAGCTTGACATTTCATCAAATACCACATCTCTGCTTACCTTCACCTATGGTGTGAGTGGCTTGTAACATTTATATCCCTTTTGCTTAAGGGAGTACCCAATGAAGATACATTTTTCTGCTTTTGAATCAAGCTTCATCCTCAACTCATCTCGAATATGCACATATGCAATACAACCAAAATTTTTCATATGTGATAAGTTTGGCTTTTTACTTGTAAACTTCTCTTCGGGTGTAACTTGATGTACAACAAAAGTCAGAGTTTTGTTCATGATGTATACAACAGTAAGCACAGCTTCTACCCAATAACAATGAGGCATATTCTTCTAAGCCATCAAGGCTCTTGCTACTTCTGCAATATGTTTATTTTTGCATTCAGTAGCGCCATTTTGTTGTGTTGTGTACCTGCATGGAAATTGACATTGAATTCCATGACTTTTAAGAAAGTTGCTAAACTCATTTGACATGTATTCACCTCCTCCATCAGACCTTAATGTCTGAATATACTTCCATATCTACTTTTCCACCATACCTTTAAAATTCTGGAATTGAGTGAACACCTCACTCTTCTCTTTCATGAAATGTACCCATACTTTCCGTGTATGATCATCAATGAAAGTAACATAAAACCTGCAACCACCCATAGATGTGGTCTTTGCAGGATCCCAAACATATGTATGCACTATTTCTAGCACATTCTCACTAACATGCTTGTCATGTGGAAAGATGTCTTGACTGTTTAGCAAATTGACGTGCTACACATACATTTTACATTTCTGCAACTAATCCCAAGTATCATTTGCATGCAAGGCCTTTATCTCTTCCTGCATGGCTAACTCCCACTTCTTCTTGTGCTCACATAGCTTTGCCTCTTTATAAGTAAGAGGCTCACCCTCATCTGATAACACAATATAATGTATAGAGGGATCATATCTATTCACTGGCCTCCTAGGCCGTGTAGATCTTCTTACCCAATGATCCACATTACCAGGCAGTGGATCTACAACAGGAGGTACATTAACTTCTTCATTGTTAATGGGCTGTTGTACATTATTTCTAGCCTTGTTTTCAGCATGAATAGGTGGCTGCATATGCCCTTCAAGAGTCTCTTCTTGCTGTCCAACATCATCTGGCTCAAAAACCACTGGATTTTCTATATTTTCAGCCATATGTGGTGCATCCTGAGGGTCTAAAATGGGCCTAACATGTGGTTGGTCTTGCTAAAATGTGACCTTTTTATGGTCATGTTTCGAGGCAACATTGTTTTGTAGCAGCCTTGCCTCATTAAAAACAACATCCCGGCTACGTATGACCCTCTTGAGCTAAGGTAACCATATCCTATAACACATTTCACCTTCTTCACCATAACCCATGAAGAGGCCTTTAATGTATTTAGCATCAAGTTTACTCCTCAACTCAGGTCTTATGTGTACAAAAGCTTCACAGCCAAAGACGCGTAAGTGATCATATGAAGCAGGTTTGCCAGACCAAACCTCTTCAGATATATCACCTTTCAAGGACATGTGAGGGGATCGATTGCATATATGTACTACAGTTTTAAGAGCCTCCCCCCAAAAAACATGAGGGAGATTAGCTATGGACAACATGCATCTCACGCTCTCACAAAGAGTCCGATTATACCTTTCAGCTACACCATTAGAAGAGGGGTTGTATGGAACAATAAGCTCCCTCTTTATGCCTAAATTTTCACAAAACATTTTGAATTCAACACTTATGAACTCACCCCCATTATCCGTATGTAAGCATTTCAACTTTTTACCTGTTTGGGTAGTCACAAATGCATGAAATCTTTTAAACGCAGCAAATGCTTCATCTTTTGATTTGAGCAGTTGTACCCAAATTTTCCTAGAAAAATCATCAACAAAAGAAATAAAATATAAAGCACCCCCCATAGATTCAGTGGGCATGCTACATACATCAAAAAGGACAAGATCTAATATACAAGACTTATGAGACACACCAGAATAATAGGAACTTTTCACTTGCTTCCTATATTGATAATCATTACAAAAGTCTAGCTTGGTGCCTTTAACATCAAGCTTCTTCAAGTTACAAAGTTTGGATAGACCCTTTTGGTTCATATGGCCAAGTCTTTTATGCCACAATTCCATATGAGAGTTAATCTCAGCCAATGCAATGAATTTTCTAGACAATGCCTTTCCATGCAAGCAATACAAAGTTCCCCTTTTTGTGCCTTTAACAATCAGCCGTGACCCTTTGATCATCTTCCATGAGCCTCTTTCAAATAAAACACTGTAACCATGCATATCCATCTGCCCAATAGAGAGCAAACTCTTCTTGATTCATGGTACATATCTCACATTATGCAGGACCAGCTCATTTGTGCCATCTGTTGAAAGATGCATAGTGCTAATACCTTCAATGGGACATGCATGATTATTCCCTAGGTATACATGGCCATGGCTGCCCGCATGAAAAGTAACAAAACACTCCTTGACAAGAGTCACATGAAATGAACCACCAGAATCAACAATCCATGTCTGGGATAATGCATCATTCACAGTCAATAAAGCATCAATTAGACCACTTTTAGTGATCGACATGTCCTGTACATGAACATCACAAGAGGCATCATGTGCATAAGCATCATCAGCTGATATAATAGCACATAGAATATCTTCCATATTTGAAAGCTCCTCAATAGCAACACTAGAGGCCACATTGGCCTTCTCTTTTTCTTTCTGGATCTTCTTTCTTGTCCTTTCTTTTATCTCTACCATTGTTCTTCCTCTCAAGCTCTGCCTTATAGAATCGACAGTCCGGTTTATTATGGCCTTGCCTACCACACAGATAACATGTCACATCAGTACCCTAACTTCTTACTGGATCTGCCCCTTTCTTTGCTTTTGCTCTTACTCCTCTGTGAATAAGAGCCTTTCTTCTTTGATCTGCCTCTGACCATGTTTGCAAAAGTGCCTCCTTCACCACTTGCTTTTCTCCTGATTTCTTCATTCAATATAGAACCCCTCACACCATCAAAAGTAAGGTTGGGTTTATTTGATAGTGAGAGCACCAAGTTCTCCCAAGAATCAAGAAGTTTCATAAGCAAAAAAATAGCTTTCAACTTATCATCAAAGGGAGGCATCCCTGAATCCTACAACTATGAGAGAGTACCTGTAAAATGAGACAAGTGTTTTGCAGCACTCTTGGACTCATCCAACTGCATGCCAACTAATTTCCTCATCAAGTGTACCTGATTAACAGGTGTGGTGTTCTCATAAGTGGCCTTAAGCTTGGCCCACAACTCTGAAGCTGTAGTAATACCCTTGAGATCTACAAGAACCTCATCTAATACGACCATTTTTATGTAAGTGACGACCTTTGTATTTAGATTATGCCACGCATCATCTGACACGTCTTCTGGCTTTCTTGCTTCCAATGCCCTGTCACAATCTTTGAGGAAGAGGATTCCTTGAATTCTGTCCTTCCAAAGATCAAATCATGTACCCTCAAATCGGCGAATCTCAAAGAGATTCTTCATATTTGAGGACGACGATGCCATGGCTACACAAATAAGAGGTTAATGTGCTGAAATTTTGGGCAAAATGCACCAAAATTAGGGTAACACCTCTAAAAATAGTGCACAATAGCTTCAAACACCTCTAGGAGCAAAATGGAGCAAAATCGAGCCGATTGGAGCACAAAATCAAAATCTAAAATTTTTTGAAACTTTTTTGCAAAAAATTACAGCAAGCTAATTTGTGCTTGAAATCAACAAATTTGACTTCTTTTGACCTCAATATGTGTACACAAGTCTATAACACAGCCTTTAGAACCAAATAGGAGCAAAAGCCCTAAATTTTGCTTCAAAAATTTTTGAAACTCTCATAAAAATGCCACAATTTGTTCTACATAAGAGCACACACACATATTGAGGCAAGGAAGAATGATCTTCTCCTTCTTCTTCTATTACATAAAAGGAATGTACAAGAATGACCTAAAGACAACAATACAATGAGTGCAATATATAAAGAACATTACATAAGGAAAATCATAATTTCTTCGAATGAGTGAGCTGGCAAGAAACAAATGTGCCATCACTCTCGGTAGATAAATCTAGTAAATCTTAATGAAGTATCCCTAACATATACCAACAAGGCCACTATACATGTCACAGAAATGAAAAAGTGATATGTGTTATCCCGGATCATCACATGTTGAGCTTGATATGTCAATAGTTCATGCATATGTGTGGACTTGTGATCCTTGTCAATGTACTAGCCAGCCCCTTCTTTGGCATAATTTTCCTCTTCAACCCATCCTCCCTCTTAAACCCTTTTAGAAGTCGGGATTGGATTTCATCGGTCTCATCACTCCCCCTACTATTCTTACTAGTAATTGGTACACTCTTACCTCTACAGACTATGTCACTTGCTGCGCTGAAGCCTGGGCTATCAAGTCAGCGACAACTTCGGTAGTTGCGAAATGTTTAACTCGAGATCTCTTCCCGCGGTTTGGTCTTCCTTTGGAAATTGTATCTAACTATGGCACACACTTTGCCAATGACTTGATTCAGGCCCTTACACAATCTTTCTATATTACCCATAAATTCAATACCTCTTATTATATGAGAGCTAATGGTTTAGGCAAAAGTAACTAACAAGAGCTTGTTGACCCTCTTAAAGAAACTCATTCTTGACTGTCTCGAACACTGGGACCAATTATTGCATGTTGTATTATGGGCGTATCAGACTAATTATAAAGTCACTAATTACCTTTTAAATTGGCTTATGGGATTGAGGCCACTACAAGAAGACCAATTGGTCCTATTTTACGATTCGAAGGTGGACTAGGCTGCTAGCAAGTTCAAAGTCTGGTGGTTCAGCTCCTATCAAATTTTTGTGAAGCTGGTTCCGATAACTTTTCGATTACAGACTCTTGTTGAAGAATCGATTTAAAACATGGTCAATGGATCAAAGCTCAGTCCTTTTTGGTCGTCCTCCTTGTCTGCAATCATTTCTTCGCTGCCCATGATTGCATGATTTTGCATGTTAGTTTATTTGCCTCGACTCGCACTCATCATTCCCCTCATCCTTTTACCATAATGCATGTGTTTCTCTTTCTTGTTTAGATGTTCTTCGCTTGGCCATTCCCCTCTATTGTTTTAGCTTTGTGCACTCACATTGTAGTCATGCTCTCAGCCCAATCCGCTATGGATACCCTTGCGCTCTTTGAGCCGCTTTTGGATGTCTTCTCAAACAAGATCGTGTAATTTCTTTGTCTCTACAGGTTATCATGATTTGCTCTTGTGTAGTGGGATGCTGTTGCCAAAAACCCTACTGTGGAGAGTATTATTCGGTCCATTGCCATTGAACCTATTTCCGTGGCACTCTGGACTGTCCCCTTGAGTGGCACAAAAATGCACATAACACCAACCAAGGTAGGGCAACATTTTTTTCTTGCCCATCGACGACATCTCTTTGGTTACATCGATTTCCCATGTTGACATGGAGTGCTTGTTTCCATGTCATAGCTTGAATGAATACACCATTACTTGTTGCCCTGAACCGAAGCATTCTATCCTCTAGTTCATGGTGATTGCCATGAATCTCCAACACCACCCCTATGGCATTAGTTGACAGTTTTGTTCCCTCATTGCCACCACCCATGGTCCCATTAATTGGTTGATTGTTTCGTTTCCCCCCTCCATAGGGAATGCTAATTGGTTGTTCGGTAGTTAGACCAAGGCCATAACCCAAAAGCCCCCCTTCCCTATTTGCTTTCCATACTATATCCTGAAGAATTCCCCATCGTTGTCCATGTCTTTCCCATCCCACATTCACTCACCCCTCCATCCTCACCCACCGAAGAAGAAGATGAGAGTGTAAACCTCATCTTTCAATGAGAAAAAAGGCCCCATTAGGTCCAAAGCTCTTCTTCTTTTGACATTCGTGGTGCTACTTTGGGACCGGTTGCAGAACCATCTGCCGCTATTATTCATGCCTCTCATGTCACCTCTTCCATCAATTCTTTCCATTCTCTCGGTGGTGCTCTCCCACCCTCCCCACTCCCTCTCTCGTCGATCGACCCTGTTGTTCCTGTGGATCAGGCCATGCAAGATGTCGTACTCTCTGCACCTCTATCACCCCCACCAGCACCAGCATCTCCTGTTCCCACTGTGTCATCGTCTGTTTCTTCCATCTCATCTCCAAATTATTCTCCACCATGAAATCCTCCTAGTTTGGGATGGTCATCACCTTCGCCAACCAATTCTCCTTTGCAAAATTCAGTACCCGATGAGCCTACTGAAGAAGCTATCCTTGATCTTCCACCTCTCTCGGCATCCCATGAGCAATTTTGGCAATTTGGGATCAATGACCAATGCGTCCTTCCTGAATTTGGTCGTCTCAGTACTTATCTTCTACATATGCAAACTTCGATTGCCCGAGACATGAATTATTCCCTCCAGACCTACACAACATTGAGAATATGTGGGTTGCAACAACCTATTCAATAGTTCTAGGATGAAGTAGCCACAGAAGAATTCGATAACCACCAACTTTTTGGGGCATTATATAGAGAATCAAAACAAGTTTCCTATTACAAAGGTTTTTATGAGGAGGCTATGCGTGACACTAAAGCTTATAAGAAGAAGGCTCAGAATTTTCAAGAAGCCAATGACCATCATCTGCTGCGAATACAAGAACTCAAAAAAGAAACGATGGTGCAAAATGCTGCTATTAACGAAGTCAGATTTCAATTGCAGTAGCAAGTCCAAGATTAAGAATGCAAACTACAGTCACTTTGCAGGAGACAAATGAGCAACTCTTCCAAATCTGTTCAATAGGAGGAAGCTACAACTCAGTTCCAGAATTGTCTTGACACTCTACGGACTCAACTAGAGCAAGAAATGGCTTTGAAGATGCAAGCTATTCAAATTGTGCAGACTAAATGCCGTTGTCGCAAACATATTTTGAATTAGGACTTCTATTTGCAAGAAGAATTCAGCTTGCAACTGCAGAGGCACAAAGCAAAGCTATCATCACATCGACATCCACCTCCAATGTTGCAGCTGATGCTACCATTAGTGTCCATGTGAAAGGCCAAATGGCCATTGGACACTTCTTTGTATATGTTCTTCAATAAAACATATAGTGGCTTGGTCAGTCACAAACTGTAAGTTCGACTGCATTTGTAAGACCTAAAGTCTGTCTTTGTGCTCCCTATGTACTGTGTTTTTTTGCGTATTCAACAATCTTTGTGCGGAGCATCGTGTGTGGCCTTAGGAGCTCGGTTTTCTACTCTGATGATATCTTCATGGAGCTCTCGAGAAGGAGAACGCATTCATCACCATCGAATTACTTCAACTAACGGGGCAATGACACTGCAACCTACCAAAGTTCAAAGATTCTTAAAAACAATGGTTAAGAAAATTCAATCTACATTCCAGGATGCCAAGGCCTTTTTCTGGACATATCTTCATACTCCTCCCGATGGTGAGCAAGAAGATGTTGAATAAATGACTATATACATCTATTTTTTGGCTTTAGGTCCTCCATGTGTGCCAATGTTAGGCCATCAGAAGGTAGTTTGTATAAATTATATTTTTTCTTCGATGAAGAGTCCTAAGCAAATCAACGGATTGACTTGTAACCCTTTGCAGTAGTAATAGAATCGATTCTCTCTCGGTGTAGAGAGAGAGACAGGTATTGGACCTACCAGATTGTTGATCAATCACATTGCGGGAGAAGTGTTTTGCTATATGCTGAGTCTTGTCTAATTATATTCTCCTCTTTCTAGTCTTTTTATGATTTTTCCATTGTAATTTGATTCTATACCGAAGTGTGTAACGATTCTATCTCAGAAGTTTGGAGTACTCGATGTTTGCACCCAAGTCCTTTCTGACAAAACTTGTGTAATACGGGAAGATACCTATATATGGTAGTTAGCAGTTATTTGCTTAATTGAGTCACTAAAAAATGGATTAAGGTAATTGTGAAGTGGGAGAAACACAAGAATCTAGTCCATCTAGATTTTGCCACCCAAGAACCCCCCGAACCTGCTCCTTGCTTAAACGGATTGGATAGAGGTTAACACTTCTAGTTTTGCTAGATTTTTGGAATATTTTCTCCTCACTCTTTGTCTAGAATCATTCCATGATTTGGTTTTCCTTTTACTAGGCTATCCACTTTATCTGGATTTCGATTCCTTCTCTTGATCTCCCTAGTTGGCTTGCTGCAAAGCTTTTGCTCGAGTCACTTCCTGAATGGGAATTAACTTGGGTGGGGTTCCATTGGAGTTTTGCACTATGCCTATTACATTAATCGGGATGCATTAGTGGGTTATTGGGGCACTCATGGATGATATGTCCCTTACCATGCTCAAAACAAAATCCTTGAATCGTAAGATATTGTAACTCTCTTGTAGGGGTGGATGAGGACATTCATGTATCAAAAGATCTCCTTGGCATCTATAGCAAGGTCCTCTAGGAACCTATGCCTATATTTGCCTCATCTTGGGTCTAGCGTTGGGATTCACATACATGAATTCACATCATTGGGTTCCCAACTATAATCCTCTGATGGGGTCTCATATTGATATACCTTAAAATGTTTTGGAGATTCTATGTAGTAGGTAGGGATATTCTTGTTGTGTGAAGACTCAAAGCTATTCGTGTTTGAATAATTCTCTATGATCAATGAGGAAAATAATATCACGACCCTATTTGGGTTTTCTTTTACTGCCACATACTTGATAGAGACTACATTGGCTAGGGATGACAATCATTGACCTAACATAGGTTGTGGCCTAGGTTGTGCTTGATAAGGCTGTTGGTATGCCTACTTATTTTTGAAACAAGGTTGAGCCTCATATTGCGATTGATACCTATATGGCTTGATAATTTTGTTTGACTGCTTGCTTGTTACAAGGGAAATCTTGTGCCATGTGGTTAGAGTACTTCCTCCCTATTGTACAATGGTAAGAGTTTGGGGCTAATGTGTTCTAGGTTTGCATAGGGAATGCACTTTCCATGTGATCACCATTACATGTATTGCAACACTTGATTGCGGTCACCTTCCGGTTTTGTCTATTCTAAAAAATTCCTCCTAGCTTTTGTGAAACTAACTCTGCTAGTTCCTCTAGTAACAATGAGGGTTTAGATGTGATACTAGCTAAGCATTGTGAACCTGTATATAGTTTTAACATTTCTATTTCCTCTCCTACGTTTATCTCTATGCACATTCTCACACACTATTCTAGAGTGTGTAGCTCTTTTAGGTACACATTGTATTTTTCCACTCAAGAGACGATCTAAGGACAATGAAACTTATTTGGATTGTGTTGATAGATTTGGGACTATACATCCTTTATGTATTGCTTGAATCTTCATCCCGCTAGTCTTACCATCTCTTGGGGGTCTACTTAAAACTATGGATCAAATATGAGGTGTTATGCCTGATTCCATTCTTAGAGAACTCATTGATGAATGCTTCCATCAATTTGTGATATATATTGGTAGTTTCCTTAATGTAATGGTTGAAACCATGCTAGGGTTTTTAACCTTCAAGGTTAACCAAAAAGCCTTGTATTGAGTGAGAAAATCCTCCACTTGTTCCGCTCTCAACGCCTTCTTGAATCCACCCACATGATCGTAAGGATCTCTTGTGCCATTGAAGTAATTCTTCATGGTTTTGACTACCTATGAGGGTTTTAAATGTTCTCGAGTGTTCTCTCTGTCTTGGTAGAGGGAAATCACTGTCCTCTTTATGTGACCTATGCCCTCTAGTTCTCTCTCTCTCTCTCATTTGCTTCTTCCTTGCTCTGATCTATTTCTTTCTATGTTGTGTAAAAGGTTTAGTTTTGGGGTCTTTCGATCCTTTTATCATTGAACTCATGAGTTGCTAGCATGTCTTGCTTGTTCGTGTGACATTGACATTGTGTGTAGAGGGAAAATCTTTTGGCCTTGCCAAAGATGAGTTTGTTTACTATATTATGAGACTATGTACATTTGTTATGCGTCATGGCTCAAATATGTTTCTTTTCCTGGATTATCTAGGTCCTTGGACTCATACACAAGAAAAACCACTCTTAGTGTAGTCCTTATTCGACCTAAGCTTCCAAAAAGCCTCCTCAATAGCTTCATTAACATAAACATCTATGGCTGCATTATCTTGAGGTGCCTTGGTTGTGGCTTCTATCATCATTAGCATGGACTTTCTCTTAGGATTATTTGGTACCTCCTCGTGAGCTTCTTCATCAGAATATATAACTTATGACTTGAGAAGAACATTGTTAAAGTCCTTTGTTCTATCAGGGTGACTTGTAACAATGTACATAGTTCCCTACTTGTTTGTGTATGATCCATTCTCAAATTTAACTATAGGATGATCTAATCCATAGGGTTGCTCTGGATTTCTCAATTGGACCATTGATCTCCTCAAACCATCTTCATATATGCAAGAACCTAAATGATTGGTTCGGATGTATTCTAATTGCATTTTATAGGGTCCTTCTGTTCCCACTAGGTAGGTTGTTTTGGTATTAGTAGTAGGTCTCTCCATGCTATATAAACTATTTGAATCACTAGTTTCTGAGCTTAAATTGGATTGATGGCCACCTAATTTCTTTGACAATGACTTGCTAGTGCGATTGAAATAGCTTCAAATGATTTCAAGCTTTTTTGATCGACCTTGCCAATATGATTTCCTAATTTCAAGCTCATTAATGTACTCTTATCCCTGGACTTTATGGTGCTCCTTTTACCTCAATCACTTGTTTGTTGGTTATCCAATAATTTTATTTATTCTTGCATTGTAACTTTATTGTCTCATCCTCGAGAATACTTTAACTGTCTTGACTTTCACGTTCTTTCTGCACATTTATGTTATTTTCCCTTTAGACATTTGAGTATCACAATCATACTTATCAGTCTTAAATTTGATGTTCTTTAATGTGCCTTGAGCTTTCATGTTCCTAAAGTTTCTCTAAATCACTTATCCTAGGCTAAAATTGATGAGGGGTTAATTTTTTTTTACCTTGTGTTCGAGCTTTGCGATAAGCCCCAATACTCAAGATGATGAACCAAGCGAGCTCTACAAGTAAAGCACTGCTTCAGGATGCCACTGACACACTAGAATCCTTGGAGAATATATAATACCGTGAAAAACCACCAAAAAATCAATATATTTGACCAAAAGCTCACCCAAAATTAACCATAAAATTTTGCAGAATAGGTGGTCTGTCATGAGAAAGGAGGGGTATGACACAATAGGCCGATCTGTCATGACAGACAAGGTCTACTACGATAGGGTACTCTATTGCGATACATGGGGTCTATTGCGATAGATGGGATCTATCTTCTTTTGGTCTGTCATGACAAAGGGGGGTTTGTTATGATAAAGAAGTCTATCATGACAAAGATAGATGGGTATCTATTGTGAGGGGGAGTTTTTCTACAATAGAGTGGTCTATCATAAAATGGGTCTATTGCATAATCGATCTATCATGATAGAGGGATCTGTGGTGACAAAGAGTCCTTCTCGCTATAAGGCTGGCTCTATCACGACAGAGGTGGTCTGATACTGTGTCCCCCCTTTTTTTTTTGGAAAAGTTTCAATCCTAATTACTCTTCCACTATTTTACCCCTTACATAGGAGGATGTCTCCTTCACTCCTAGTCTCTGCTGAAAGGGTATTCATTATGCATAATGTAAACCCTTCTAGTGTGTGTGTGTGTGTGTGTGTGAGAGAGAGAGAGAGAGAGAGAGAGAGAGAGAGAGAGAGAGAGAGAGAGAGAGAGAGAGAGAGAGAGAGAGAGAGAGAGAGAGAGAGAATGAAGATAGAGTGAGGAGGACGACTTTGTGAAGATTGAATGAGTAGAAGGGCGACTTTGTTGGGTATTCAATGTGTTTTGTTGCGATTGAGTTTACAAAATGTGGTGTATTCGATATAATGACGTATTGCATCAAGTTACTTAGACAACTTTTGTGGTGAATTTTGGTGAAGTAGTGAAAGAAGGTGTTTCCATTTTCGACTCTATCTACAACCCATAAGTAAGGTATTTAGGAACTCGATAGGAATGGCTCTTAGACAAAAAGACTTATTTGAATTTAAGTTGACGTTGTCGTAAAGAACACATCTCTTACCATGGTTGACATTGTCCATCGAGAATGTTCGAAGGCCAACGATTACATGAAGGAAGCTAATCTTAACATTTCATCATATCATATGATAAGAGATGTCAAAACAATGTAGACAAGGGGACTTGAAGCCACACCTCCTCTCATCAATGTTTGTGGTGGGTTTGGGACAAAGGTTCTCCTCTCATCATTCATACCTCACGAGTTGGTGCTACCATGATAGCCAAGGTTCTCCTCTCTCATCATTCATACCTCACGAGTTGATGACAACATGGTAGCCAATGTGTTGCCACCACTCCATTTGAACCCAACCTAACATAAATTTAGGACCATTTTGAATGACCCTCATATCCTAAACACTTCATATGTACAATTACTCATTGTCACTCGGCATGGACTCTTGTGTCTTCATAAGATTTCGAGGTTGTGAGAAAAATGGTGCTATTGGGGGGAGAGACATTTCACCAGCCACGATAGCTTTTCCTCGTAAATGTTGATAACATACGGGAACCATCCCAAGTCCCGTGTGTTCATGCTTCATGCTGGAGTCCTCAGTTTTTTGTGCCTCCTCTTCCGAGCACCAGTATCCATATCAGTTGTACCGTTGAAGGATAAGGACACGGAGAGGCAGGATCGCCGAAGGCCGATATATTCCTGAGGCAGGGCTATGGCAGCAGCCTTTATAGCCTCAGCGGGCCCTCTCGGACGTTCTACAGCATGTCCTGGCCTTTCATGTTGCTGCTCTCCGGCGATTGAATCCACCTTGCAGGCGAGCGTGATATCTCGAGGTTCTGTGAGCTCCTCACAGTTTTCTGTCAGAAATCATGCTCACTCGCGTATATCAGTCTGCAAGCTTTTTCCAAGCTCCAGCGCCGGCTTTTGGCACATATCTCAGGACCGCAGCAATAGAAGAAGTGGACTTTTGAAGATCGTCGCCAGAGCCGGTGGTTCGCGCCCTCCTCCAGGCGCTCGAAGGCCTAGACCACAATCGGCTAGACCGCAACCTTCCGATGATCAGACGCGTGATGGACTCCCAGTAAATGAGGAGATATTGTAATGATTTCTTAACTCGTGTTCAATTCTAGAACTCGTTTGCTCTCTCCTCGCTTGCTGTTTACAAGACTTTGCAATGCTTAATCCCACATTCCTATCGTACAGCATCCATGCATGCAATTGCAAATGCGGAGATGCGACTCCCACGTTGGCATGCCAATATATTGGGCAAACCTGTCTGTGTGTGTGTGGGTGTGTGTGTGTGTGTGTTTTTTTTTTTTTTTTTTTGTTTGTTTGGAGTTCTTGACTTCTCTACGTCACCAACGAGTCCTTAGGATAGCTGATGATTGGATAATTTGTTTTTTTCAACATATTTTATGGATTATCCACATCATATTTGATATTTGCTTCTGGCTCTCATCGTCTTATTCATAAATATGGCCTAATCTAGCACCAGTCATAGCTCTTTTGCATTCATACTTTCCTTATAAACTCAAGGCTTTCTGATGTGAAAATAATTGTTAAGAACATCTCGAACTTGTCCCGTCTAGAAAGAAGGGGAATATTTTTTTTTCTTTTTCCTGCTGTTAATCAGAAGGTCCTTAAATTTCTCAGATTTTTTTACTGTCACTCGTTTTACACGAAGCTTTCGGTGTACAACTATGTGTACTTTATTATAGTAGGTGTATCCCATATGTGTGATCCTCTATAAAGAGGGTTTTTGCTTACTGAAGTTGAACGCTTTAACTTTGTTGGTCATGATTTGTCTTGGTCCCTCTCTAGATGCATGAGTGGGAGCACTCTCCCAAGCCCAAGGGATCATCCATGGATGACAACAATGATGTATTATGCATGTTGGGTGTGGAGAATAAGTTTGATGATTTGAGCTACCAATTGTGGGCATATATGATTCCCATTTATAGGTAGCAGAGGGATTGTGAAACATTTTGTACGGTGTAGAAATACGTCTTGTTGTTGTCGCAAATTATGAAAATGGAACTTATGTGGAAGGTATTGAGGTTGCTTGAAGATCTACTTTTGTTGTAGTTCTTATTTCAATTATGTCAAGTGCACCATTAACACTTTGACCACATTATAGAGAAACTTAGATTGGATGTTAGAGATGCACAAATAAATGTTATTGTTGGATTTTGAAGGATCTCCATTGGGGAGGGACTTTCGAGAAGGTCACTCATCCCATTTATGTTCTAACATGGGCTGGCTTAACCACGAGGTTTTCACAAGCTGACCTAGCCACCCCACCACTCAAAACCATTGTAAGAGGCTTGTGAACTAGGAAGCTTATGCAATCCTCATAGCCAAGCATCAGTTCTATACACAAAGCTGGGCTTATCCCAACCATAAATGCCTTGATTGCTTTGTATGTCAATTGTATCATTATTATCCTTCATATTCACTTGTTTAAAATAGTAAGTTTATTTTCCTCGTCATATCTAGCAAGAAATGAGGTTCTTTTTGGTGAGTTTTAGAAATATTTGGAAAGAGCACATGAACCGAGGTGATTCCAAGATTAGGCCTTTGTTAAAGATCAAGGAATCATCGCTTGAAAGAGCAATTTTGTTGCACATGAAATTGGTGGACATTCATGATTCACTTGTATAGAGTCTAGAGTGGGTTGCCCAATTTATATGAGAGTTTTACTTTTACTCCTTTTTTTTTGATGATGAAAGGCAATCTCACAATGCCTTAATATTTGAAGAGTTAGTTCTTTTTATCATGTTGCAATATGATGAGTCCGGGTAGAATGGGTCCATTATGCATGTTGCGAATCAGGCTTTTGTTTCTAGTTAGAGGGGAAAGGGCAAATCTAGCTTTTCCTCTAGCAAAACAAAATTATTTCCAATGCTCCCTATCAAAGGGGAAGAAAAATGAGAAGAAATTAGAAAAGTAAAAACATGTTTGCAAGTACTATGAGGCTAATTATTGAGCTTTCCTAAATTGGCTTCCAAAGAGATGAAGTAGAAAGAGGTTGGAATTGCTATTGGATATGCCTAAGCTCTAAGATCGAGTTTCTTTCTAATCTTCGACAAAATGAAGAGTGGGTTTTACACTTTAGTGGAGTTATGACCCATCCTTTGATGATAATTTCTTTTGCATTAGACTCCGAACTTTAAAAATGATGACACATTATCTCACAACCTTGAGTTGAGCTTTTGCCTTTGTGGATTACTATCACATATGCAATTAACTTCTCTAATCTTAGTATGAAGTTGAAAAGATTATCCTTATTGTTGCTAAGGGAAGTATCTCCACATTGTAAGAGGCACTATATATGAAAGGGATAACAAAGAACTTATTATTAGTTTCATGTCTCGAGTCGACATTGAGTAAGATTGGCATGATGGTCAAATCTATTGATCAAAGTATGATATCCTTGATGGTCGAATCTACCAAAGTATGATATCTTTGACAAAATTATTGCTCCTAAAATGCTATGCCATGAGTTGTATAAGCTTACAAATTATGGGAAATTCATGGATGATTTACCATTTGTTGATCAAGATTCATTGGTTATTTCATATCCTAAACTTTGGCATGCACATTTGGCTACTTGAAAATCAAAATTTTTGTTATGCCTGCAAACATTTGTTATTGTTCCTTCTTTGTTTAACTTGAGGAGCCTCGTGAACATGTGAGTGTTGTATTTTTGGGTGAAATGTAGTGCTCGTCCTTTCTTAGAGATGGCATAGTCAGAGCTTGGTGTAAGTTGTAGCTTGTTCATAGTGATTTGTTGTAGTTATTTGTTTTTATTTGTTGTAGTTATTTGTTTTTATTTTAGGTGCCTTTTTCACATATCATGCAGAACTCACACATCCCTCACTCTTCTCAACCAAGTACTACTTGGAAGCATAAAGACAATGTTTTGAGCATGAAGATTAAAATGTGAAATCCGACTTCTATTAAAAAAAGAAGTCAATGTGTTGAGCACATACTTTCAACATGAAATGGCTCTTGAAATTAAAATTATTGCTTGTATATTAAAAGCTAAAATTTATGGAAATATTTGACTAAGCTCTCATTTCTTTGTGAATCCTTCTAGGTCAAATATTTGACCAAAGAAAGGAGAATCTTAAGTATATGGTAGCCATGAGATTACCTTGGCTTGGTCAAAACAGATGCGAGCGGGTCTCTACAAAATCCTAATTTTTTGCATAGAATTGAATTTTTCCAACATTTTCCTCTCAAAAATCTATTTTGATAAGATATCCTTGATGTTGAGCTCATGATGATGTGGATCAAACTTATCTTTGTAGAGCCTTTGTTGATTTATCTACATTGTTGTCTTTAGTTGGAACATGAAAATTTGAAAGATATGTTGGCGATTGCATATGTGTGTCTTTTTGTGCTGGCATAACACACTCTCTCTCTCTCTCACACACACACACATACATACACACACACACATATATATATATGTATATATCTATATATATATCTATCTCTCTCTCTCTCTCTCTCTATATATATATATATATATATATATATATATATATATATATATATATATATATATATATATATATATATATATATATATATATATATATATATATATATATATATATATATATTCATGCATGTTGATACATACACTTATATATGTGTGTGTGTATTTTTTTATAAAAAAACCAAAAAAAGCTTTTCAGCTAAATTTTCTCACCAAAGTTTTGCTATAAATAAGGGGTGGATCTAGTGCCTTTGTATGGTAGTACTTGTTTGAATCAACAGCTGTGAGGTTGGCATATTGATGCCTGTTTGAGTCAGAATGTAAATAGCTACAAACATGCATGCATGCATGTTGCATTATGTTTCTATTGGATTGGATTTTTTGTTCGATGATCTGCAACTAATTGTTATATGAATTTTGAAGATTGCCATGCATCTCTATTGGGGATAGCATATATTTGGTGGTAACTTTATATCTACTGCTAGAGTTTTGTTCAGAAATCTATAGTCTACTCATCTGCATACATCTACATATTGTTTATCTTTGCTCGGGATATCTTCTATTATCTGCATCAATATATATGGTGTCTATTTGGAGATCTTCAATATATATGGGTGTATATATAAATTTGCTGTTTTTGTCATTACTGGAGATCTTCTCTTATCTTCTCCATTCAATGGGAGAATCTATACATTTGCTCCACAATGGGAGAATCTATACCCTCTTCATTTAAGAAACAATATCTTTGTTATTTGGACATCCTTTTCTTTATGGCCATAAATTTGAGTACCTATTTTTCACAATGGTAATCGTCAAGACTTCCCTCTATCTCCTGTTATCAAAGGTTTTGGGTACAAAAATCCAACAATTTGGGATCAAGAGAAAATGCAAGTGAAGAAGAGATAAATTATCTATCTTCCGTGTATGAAGTGCCAACTGTCAGATATAGGAGAGGCAATCTGATCATGAAGCTACTTTTGGAGTTGTTTCTATCAACAAATACAAAGGAATTGGTTTTTATGCTTGATAGAAAAAGCTGAAGTATCTTCTTATGAATAAAAACCTGGATGATATCAATGTAGACATGAGCTGCATAGAACCAAGTGAAAGTCTTTGACAACTTCTGGTCTGAGCTTGAGCAATGAGTACATACATTATATTTTTAATGTTGCTTTTGTAGTGAAGGCTTGGATTAAGCTCGATACACATTTTGCGTAACTTATCTTTTATGTAGAGTTCTTTGAACTTAAAGTTTTTGAAGCTTAGACTATCTCAACATTTGATTACTTTTAAAAGTCATTCGTCACAACAATTGGCTTTCGTTCAGGTCATTTATAGAATATTATATTGCTATGGCCTATGGCTGCTTTGTCTGTGTAGTTTTTTACTCTTCACATTGTGTTTGGGTCATTATGTTGCAAACACTTTCAGAGCCAAGTTTGAAAGGTGTCATATCAATGCTACAAAAACAGGAGAGCCAAAAACTTAATATTGTGGAAAGACTTACCATGAAGAGTCAAAATGTTTCACGCGTAATGCATGCAAGATATGTGGAGGCAAAGACTGCAGGGAGAAATTTTGCCACAAAAAGAAACAGCTTGCAAATGTTGCCAAAAGAAAAGAGAGAAGCGGTAACAGAGAGAACTGGGAAAAGAATACAGCTAGGTGTTGCTCGTGCTGGTCTACTTATCAAACAAGCTGGAGGGCTGCTGAGGGCACAGCAGCCAGTATAATGGCATATGAGTAGCTGAGCTGAGGTGCAAGGGCTCTGGTAAGGTGCAAAAGACAGGCCCAGGCTAATGCAATGGCTGTGATGAGAGATAATATCATGTGGAACTCTTATCCAAGTGCATAACTGGGCACATGTGTGGCAGGCCCCAAGGGTCAGGTGACTCAATAGGTATATGCCCATAGGCCAGCCGCCAACTAGGCAATACAGTGTGGTGAAGCTTTTGGTCAGCTTGATTGAAGAAATGACTTGCTGCAGAAGGGAAGACTGATATGCAGTATGGGAAGGGAAGACTGATATGCATTATGGGTTTTCCAAAGCCATAGCATGAATTGGTGAAGTCTCATTTTTGGAATGGAATGTGTAAAAGATATGGATTCTAGTTTTTTAGGGGACCCTAATTCCAAACAAGGTTTGCAGGCAATTATGTGTCACATTTGTTTTGTCGTATATAATGTTTGCAGGCAATTATTTGTCACATTGTTTGGCTAGTGATGATATAGATGTAGTCTTTTGTATGTCGCATACCAGAATTGAATGGCTGTAGAATTTTGTGGCTGACTAAGGTAAATGTATGCCTTCAGTCTTATTGTCTGTTCCAAATGCCTGATTTTCTAGACTAAAGTGCTGATCTGCACTATGGTAGAATCTCGAATCTACACTGTCTCTCTTCACTTCTTTCATATGCCAGAGTTGACTAATTGATGACATAATTTGCCTCTTCTAAATCATGGGTTGGCTCCATGCCAGGTCCTGAACCATTAGTCTGTTGTTCAGAAGCTGTTTGCCTTGAAAATTTTAGGGCTTTATAGTAGTTTCATAGTTTCCATTCAACTGATTCTACTATTGACATGCAGCCTTTGACATCTCCTATCTTTCTGGATTTCTCACTTATCTTTTTAGCAGCCCCCTCCCCCTTTTCTTCCCCCCCCCCCCCCCCCCCCCCCTTTCCTTTTTTTTCCTCTCCCCCCCTTCCCCCTTCCCCCCCCCCCCCCCCCCCCCCCCCCCCCCGGTGGGGGTATCACTTACGGAGGTATATTTAAGCATGTTGGTGCATAAATACCCCAGGTCACGTGAAAGTGGTTTGAAGTGAGATCGAGCTTGCGTAGCTGTTTCAATGATGTCTATACAATCTGATATTTTTAACCTACGATATGTTAAGTCATAACTTTTTTATCTAAATTTTTGTCTTATATGGAAAGGCAAACATCCTATGAAGAATGAGTATCCTGAAAGGCTGTATGTGTGTATTGTTGCAACTTGCATGTTAAGAGTAAAAATTACTTTAAGTGAGATGGAGTTTCCATAACTGTATTCATGATATCTTAAAGATCTGATGTTTTTTTGTTCACATAGGTCTGATATTGTCATGCTTCTGGGGGAGGATGGAAAATTGGTAATGTTTTTATCCCAAGCCAATATATGATTTATCTAACTTGAATGAGATTAAGGTGTGGTAAAGTTTTTGTTCATGTTTTTCAGGATACATTTCTTGATTATGGAAGATGAGCACATAGTTGAAGGAACTCACACATATAGATAAGATTGTTTAGTAAACGTACAAATGGGATAACATTCAACCTAGGCATGCATATCTTGTAGTGCTTTATGCAATAGAGAGCCTTTCATGTGCTGTATGGATTCATGGATGTTTGAATTTATGTTTCTATGAAGGTTTATGTATATGTGAGAGTGCATATACATAAATTCATGGATGTGGATGGATGACTTTATGCATGTATGTAGACTTCTGTATGTATGTATTTATGCATGTCTCAGCTAAGTTTCGCATATCAGAGCTGTCTGAGTCATGTACGGGTAAATCTGTTTTTCAAAGAGTTAAGCCAAGTGTGCCTTATCTGAGTGCCTTGGTGGTTTCTCCTCCATACCTTCGAAATCCAGAGACCCTTCTTCATGAGGATGTTGGAAGGAGTACTTCTTTGAAGTGCTCTGCAGACCCATTGGGTGTGTTTGCAAACGAGGAGGGATTGATTAGGGCAAGACTCTAGCAACCTTAGGAAATCTTTGGGGAGGATTTTACCTACCAAGGTCGGGCTGTAGCTAGATAGTTGAAGAGGCCTATGGCAAGAGTCATGCCTTGCAAAGGCATGGAGCCTTCGTGGAAGGGATTCCCACTCGACGGGCAGTGGTTTATAGAGGATTGGGGTCATCTTGGTGCCCCTAGGGATATATACCGGCCGTTTCCACGACAATAGGCTTACTACAGGATAGGGAGATAGTCGTCTACCTCATGTCACATGGTGTGACCAGGAGTTACATAAGTGATTGGTATCTTATGGAGGGGAGGGATATTCTTTGTGGATTTTTATGAGATTTAGGATAGGTGGATAGATCTAGAGTTTTACAAAATTTCATACCCTTGTATGGAAGGTTTGATTTCTCTCTCTCGTAGGTCACTACATGTGATCAAGGCCATGGGCTCACAGATTGGTGGATGAGACCCGATCCTAGGTAAAGAGGAAGGTGCTTTTAGACATGTACAAAAATTCATATCCCTATGTGGAAGGTTTGATTTCTCTCTTGTAGGTCATTGCTGTGATCAAGGACCGGGCTCAAGGATCGGTGGATGATTATGGAGGTGGTATGACTACCATCCTCCACATCCATAGGCATTATGTTTTGAAAGGATTGCCATAGGGTGGGTCATAGGCCATATTTGCCGTGAGACAACCTAGAGTGGGACCTCTGCACATGTTTGCCATGAGAGAGGATATTGGGTGCCTCTGTATCACCGACGGAGATTCCCATGTGAGAGAGGATCATCATGACCATCATGGGATCTACTATGTGATAGAGGACTCATTCCTTGGGTTGAACCATTGATGGCATTTACCTTGTGATGAGGACTATGGTCTTGAGGAGTCATGTAGGGATAGTTGTCACGAGGTTGAGGAATTTATTTCCTCAATAGGTCATTGGGGAGAGATGCATCCACATGGCATGACTAGATGTGATGCATCGTTGCACATCATTTTCTTTTGATTGCCAGAGCATTCATGGATTTCACTTCATTTCTTTTCTTCATTCTTTTCACTCATGAGACCACTCTTTGGTCTTTAGTTCGACATGATGTGGAATCTGGATGCACTCTACTAGAGGGGCTAGTGGGTAACCACTAGTAGGTGGACTCATGATAGTTATCACAGACAGATCATGTATTGATTATTCTCCGTGTTAGGACATCCTGAAAGATGGAAGACTAGCAAGAGAAGAGTGGTGCTATGGGATGACTTAATCATTCACGTGATGATGCACATCTTTTAGAGTGGAGTATGTTTATGGCATGACCATCAGAGACTCTGTTTGGCTATTGGCACGTTCATTTTCTTGAAGGACACCTGAATAGCAAACATGGTTCTAGTCCACATGTGGACATAAGAGTTTATCGATGTTTTTTGACACTCGAGCGGCATATGATTTATGTTTTATAGTGAGCCATGAACTTTCTGTTGGATAGATGCCATGGCGCCAAACAGATATGTGCATTGGACACTAGAGTCTGGGTGATTCTAGCTATTGCTCAGATATGGGAGTTGGTCGTTTGTTAGTTAGTGATTCCTTTGTCAAACTGACCACCTTGGTAGATATGCCGAGGTAGACTTATTAGATACCTTACAGAGGGTGTTACCTGACCATTACCCTTGGATTTATGAGGTTGTTGTCTTTGGTTCCATAGAGATCTTGTCTATGTGTATCTTTCTCTCGGAGGGGACTGCTATATGATTGCCATCTTTGGGATCAGGTTGTTAGTCCAAGACAATTTTGTGACCTGATAGTCATGGGTCTCGGGTACCTATATGACTATTCAGAGTGAGAGAAAGATGGTAGGAAGATATTCTAGTATTATTGGATTGCTTCCTAGATAGGGAAAGGTAGGCACAGACTAGGAGATGGGGATATGCTGACAGTTATGCCCCATTCATACATGGTTCACCTTGGCCCTAGTAGATTGGTATTTGTTCATCAGTCCAAGATGTATTTGTTCATCAGTCCAAGATGTATTTGTTCATCAATATAGGATGGAGGATCTTCAGTATGAAGTGTTCATAGAATTGCACATGGTATGAGGCTAACATGGCTAAGCACAAGGTACTTGTGTATGAGATACCCCATATGTGGTATTCATAGAGATACATGTATTGCCATTCCAATATAGATTCAACACGGGATACATGCATAGGATGGAAACCTTTGCCCTGAGGCTTCCATCAGGAATCGGGATGCATTGGTGTTATGCGTGTGATGGCTGAGCACACAATAGATGCATTGCCTCATGTCTAGAGTCACGACATCATGGCAGTGGAGAGCTAACACCACTTTGGACTCTATCTGAGATAGTTTTTTGACCTTGTATGGGTCAAGATGCCATTGCGGTCGTCACGTTATGGGAAGGATCTTAGTCGTAGTTCCATCGTTAGCAGTAGTGGGCTTTGCTCACCTCCTTGTGGAACTATTATGTCCAATGCATGATGTGCCCGAAAGGGAGTTGTTAGTGATCTGACAACTCGTGGCACTTGGTTCCCATTGGGACACCTTTGTTGGAGTTTGATGTCTTCGGAAGCACACGAACAACACAAGTAAGAGGAAGAATCTTGGAGCTCAACAAAACTCTGAATGAATTACCAGGTGAATGTTCAAAGATAAGTAACCCATCAAGGTTATAGGCGTATATACAAGTTGGGGGGGGGGGGAGACCTCCTAAAGAGGGAAAAAAGTGCCTCGACGGTCCTAAGTGTGTTCACACACATCACTACTGAAATCTACAACAAATCCCCCCTAGGAGTGATGTGGTGAACAAGGCATTGGCACTCATGTATAAGGAAGTGCCAAGCTATGTGGAAAGAGAACAATCGAAAGGAAGTAAGCCCAAAGCTTTGTGAAAAGATTCAAACTTCTCCTTAGGCAGAGCCTTTGTGAAAAGGTTTGCAATGTTATCCTGTGTGGGCACATATGCGAAACTGAACTCTCCAGCAGAGAACCTCTCCTCACAATTGCCAATGCGCTATGACTGTCATTGAAAATGGTGGTGACAGAAGACTAACCAACACCCAAATCAGCCTACCGTCATCTGAGCCACACACACTCAACAATCATTGTGAAAGCTTTCCTATACTAAGCCTCACAACTAGAAGTGGTTAGAGTAGGCTGCTGCTTGCTTAAGCAAGATATGCATGAGCTACCAAGCATGAAGCAAAAACCTCCATGGCACATGAGTGTCATAGCAACCGGCCCAATCCGAGTCAAAAAAAGCATGTAAATGTGAAGGTAATGATCCCCCCTTCCGAGTAGCCGGTACCACTCAAGAAACGGAAGATGCGCTTAACCGCTTGCCAATGCGTGACACCTAGGCAACGCATAAACCTTCTCATCTGAGAGACAACAAACTAAATATCAAGCCGAGTTATGCATAAGTAGATCAAGCATCCAACAGCCTACTGATAGAGAACAACATCAAATGCATCTCGAGCATCATGAAGACTCAACCGTAAACCTCTTTCCATAGGAGTGACAATAAATAGGTTTGCAATCTTCAAGGCCAAAATGCTTCAATAATGTGACAATATATTTTGTTTGACATAAAGCTCCCCCATCAACTTGCATAAAGTGAATGCCCAAATAATGATGCAAATGCCCCAAATCTGACATCTCAAAAAAGGCTTGCAAATCAGCCTTAAATTCAGCAATATGCTTCTCATTAAGACCAGTGAGCAATACATCATCAACATACACAACAATGATCAGAAGTGCATCATCTCCACCCTTAACATATAAGGTGCTCTCAGTTGGACCATTCTCAAAACCATGTGCAATCAAGTAGGCATGTATCTTTTCATACCAAGCACATGGTGCTTGCTTCAAACCATAAAATGCCTTTTGCAACCTGCACACTTTGTTTTCATGCCCTTTCTACACAAAACCACGGGGCTGAAATACATACACTTCTTTATGTAAGTCACCATTTAGAAATGAAGTTTTAATGTCCAACTGATGTACATTCCAACCATGATGAGCTGCAAGTGCACATATGCTATGAACAGTGGTCACTCGGCAAGTGGGTGCAAAGGTCTCATCAAAATCAATGCCTCTCTCTTAAGCATAACCTTTTGCAACAACGCTAGCCTTATACTTGTCATCTATTCCATTAGGCTTACGTTTCGGCTTGTATACCCATTTCGTGCCAATTGCCTTTTTGCCTAGAGGCAAATCACATAAAGACTAGGTACCATTCTTCATAATAGCATCATATTTTGATTGCATAGTAGTCATTCAATTTTCTGAATTTTGTGCTTGATGAAAAGAAGCAGGCTCATTCTGATCGCAAATACTAGAGGCAGCCATTGCATATCAATATGACGCAAACAAAGTACTATGAGAGCTTGAAAGAGTACAATATGACAAAGGTGCATCCATTGTTGCATTTGGATCCGGACTTCGTTCCGGACTTCCGCGTCCGAAATGCATTTCGGACTTGACCATTGCAAATTTTTTTTTTGGGGGCGAGAAATCTTGATTTCGGGCCATTTTGACTATCATATATACCATGATATCTAGCATATCTACCATAATTTATATGTATATGTATTTATATCTACATATACATATACATAAACACATACATATACATATCTAGCATAGGTACATATAGGTCATTTCGATGATTTCTAATATTGCAAGAGAGAACCCTACACATGGTGATGATGATGATGATGATGATGAGTAGTAGTAGTACATGGAGGATGATGATGGCTGATCATATCTAATTATGTGCATATTTTGACATAACTTTATATTTATATTTAAAGAGTTCTGGTCTTTTGCGATATCATATGTGAGTTTACTATCTAATTTCAGCATCATACTCTTTGTGTTTATTGAAATTATGCTTAAATCTCATTGATTTATGTTTCTAATATCATTTAGGAATATCTCCAATAAATTTTGTAAATTTTTCTTGAGGAAAAAAAAAAGTCACGTCCGATAACGTCCGAAACGTTTTTCCGGTCTCGATTCGGGCTTTCCAACCCGTCCGAGTCCGAAGTCCGATTCCCGTCCGAATCAACTATGGGTGCATCTAATTTGCTCTCTCTCAAAGTATGCACCAACCATGTAGGCATAGTTTTTGTCTCCTCTATATCAAGGCTCTCATCAACAAGTGCATCATGTAGATCTGCATTGAAAATGGAATGATCTGCATCATCGTATGGAACGTGTAAAGGTTGACAAATTGCCTCATTTGGATCAGTACTTGACTATCCACCTGTTAAAGAGGAAGCAAAGTGTCATACACATGTATGGAGCTAATTGATGTGTCCTTAGTACATGAAAGTTATGGTTGAATTGCATCTTCCACAAAAACAACATCACGACTAACCAAAATGCGTTTTGTATGTCGATGATGGAGATGATAACCTTTGTTTTGAGAACTCTACAAAACAAAAACACATTTCATTGCTTTATCATCCAATTTCCTTTGTTGTTGTTCAAGCACTAATGTATATGCCAGACAACCAAAGACACCAAGATGAGCAACAGATGGCTTGCGACCATGCCAAGCCTCATATGGAGTGATAGATTGCAATGCGTTGGTGGGACACCTCTTAAGTACATATGCTGAAGATATAACAACCTTAAGCCAAAAGCTATGTGGTATAGACTTACTTTTGATCATACACCTCACCATCTCTATGAGAGACCTGATCTTTCTTTCATCAACTCCATTTTTTTGAGGTGTATACGGTACTGTACACTAACGTTTTATCCCGCGCTCAAACAGAAATGCATTAAAATCAAAAGACAAGCATTCTCCCCCTCGATGAGAACGGAGGGAGCCCAATTTTCATGCAGACAGTTTTTCAGCCACAACCAGAAACTCTTTCAAGCACATAAGCATTTCGGACTTTGCTTTCAATGGATATACCCATGCATGCTTGGAGAAATCATTAATAAAAGTCATGAAGTAAAGGTAGTTCTCGAAAGAATGTGTTTGCATAGGACCACATACATAACTATGAACAACTTGCAATTTATGCGTAGTTCGAATCGAACTATCTTTTGGAAGGATGAATTCTGCATTTTGCCCAAAATACATCCTTCATCAACCATTCCCACCTCTTTCTTCTTGCCTCTTTTGCCGTCAGTTTTGGACAACTCTTTATGACATGAGCATATTCCTCACAATATTTGCAAAACTGTTTTTACTTTTTTGTTTTTGTCTCATCTTTCTCTTCCATCTTCAACTCTGCAACATTGGTAGATTTATGCTTACTATTAGATGAGCCCCATTTACCTTAGCCCTTCTGACTAGCTAAGAAAGCTTGATCCGCACCACACATAATGGACCTGTTATGCTTGGACCTCTTTCTTCTTTGCCTCTTTTGTCGCCAGTTTTGGACAACTCTTTATAACATGAGCATTTTCTTTATAGTATTTGCGTTTTCGTTTTTCTATTTTCTTCTCATCTTTGTCTTCCATCTTCAACTTTGCAACATTGGTAGATTTCTGCTTACTAGTAGATGAGCTCCATTTACTTTAGCCCTTTCGAGTAGCTAAGAAAGCTTGATCCGCAACACACATAATGGACCTCTTGTGCATGGACTGATCTTAGTGCAACAAATCAGAGACTAACTCCTCAAATATTAAGGCATTTGGATTGCCTTTCATCATCAATCGAAGAGTAGAAGTAAAACCCCTATATGAATCTGGAAGGCCGTTAAGAACACTCTGTAGAAGTGAATTGTTTGGAAAGACTTCATCGATAGAAATCAACTACTCCTTGAAATCTTTGATCTTTGTCAAAAAAATCTCCATAGAATCTCCATTCATATGCTCACTCACCAACTGTTTTCAGAGGTAAGCAACATGAGCCTCATTTCTTGCATGATATAAAGTGATAAGGTATCCAAAGCATCCTTTGTTGTTTTGCATTAGTGAATATGAGGGATAATGGAACGCTTGACAGACAAAGCTATCAATGCATGTGCAGCAAGTAGGTGTAGCAAAATTCACAACACGAATAGGAATATGAAGATCATCATCTTCAATGCCATTTGCCTTCAATAACTGTATTCGAAGGTGTAGTAAGAAGTTTTTCAATACTATGCACAATATTCCACAACCCTTTTGCTACCAATACGTGACACATCATATATGCTCATAACAAGTAATTAGCCCATCTAGCTTGTCCTCAATAGCCAACGTACAGAATATATCATTGCTTTGAGCCATGGCAAGTGACTACATACCTTGATGGAGAAAAACGATTATATCTAAAAAGGTTGAACAAAAACACTCTTTCGAGCTGTGCTAGACCCGTAGCAGACTTCGAGGCGCTTGCATTGGCGAACCGAAACCTGTATATATGTTTGACACAAAAGGACGAAATTGCTTGCAAAGTCGTCGTGATAGTGCATTCGGAGGCCGAAACTAGCTCAGATCAAAATTTTGATGCCACAAAGTGAAGCAGTTTTGAACTCTTAATCACCTTGAGTATGCTTACCAATTTTCGGGGTATTTTGAGACTATGACCGGAGGGGATGTTCTCCGATACTAATTGTTGGAGAACAAAATGTTTGTCGAAACACACAAACAACACAAGGAAGAAGAAGAAGATTGGAGCACAACACAACAGTGAATGAATTAACAAGTGAATGTACAAAGATAAGTAACTCGTTAGGGTTATAGGCATATATATAAGCGAGGAGGAAAAAACCTCCTAACGAGGGGAAAAGGTGCGGCGGCGGTCCTAAGTGTGTTCACACACATCACTATCGAAATATACCAACAACATGTTAGTTATGCTTGAAAGGGAGTTCTGTTGTCTTCTCAAAAGGGAGTTCTTTTGTCTTCCTGAAAGGGAGGTTCTAGTATTCTAATGACTCCTGGCATTTGGTTTTCTTTGGGAGTACCATTTGTACTTATCTAGAGATCATTTATAAATCAAAGCATTGACCCTAGACCACGGAGAGTAAGTTGGTGATGTGATGATCATGCGTCCGTCGATGCTTGTTGATCATATATGATATAACCATTAGGAATACCTATGTAGACATGATTGTCATGGAACCCGATATATTATAGAGGATGTTGCCCTTAGTGGAAGCCCTCTTAGCCCCTTAGTTGTGATGGTAACCCCTGGGACTTGTACCCAAGAGCTATTGTTGCCCACGAAGGTATGCTCCATTGTTATGTCTATAGTTGGTATGGATTCTCACCTGCACATACCTCACATGTACGGTCTAATTGGTTGAGTAACTTTCCTTGCTTGTTATATGCTCATGATAGTATTCGACATCGGTTGACATATAGCTCATTGATGTTGATATTTGTTCATGAGGCAACTTTTTTAACGGCCACATGACTTGAGGCATTAATTTTTCAGTATGTAGCAGAGACTCCTTCCTGAAAGAAGGAAATTGTTACGTAGGGAGGAGGAGATCACGATGAAGACAGTTGGGCACTATGTTGTCTTCCTCGCATTACATTGTTCTCCATACTATTTGCACTATATATGCACACCTCATGGTCTTGGTGGGGCATGAGGGTGTACCTTAGGATAACCTGAGATCTTGAGACAATTCAAACTGACATGTGCATGATGTTATCTTCTCGATGGTGATCTGTATTCGATTACTCATCATTGTTGTAGCTTACAAGCCGGATCTAGCTTGAGAAATCATTGACATCCTAGTTCCTTGACACTTTACAGACTGGTGATTTGGACAAGTATTCCCGTGACAGTTACTTGTTTGGTGGTGTGGGTAGGTATCTTGGTTCCACGATAGTTGCCTTCCCTCACAACTTGGACATGATGATTTTTTGTGATACTTTTAGAGGAGATCCAAGCTTGAAAGATATTTTCCGACATGTTTCACAAAACTAGACTTGGTTCAAAACTAGATGTTAGACATTGATCCACAGGGATCAGTTCACATTGATCCATAGAGATCAATCCCTATGTGTGAGGGACAAGGGCCAGCTAGCCAAGGTCCCAAGCTCGGGGGATACCCTAAGGTACTTTGGTAGTAATGGGAGTACTTGGGTAGTAATGGGAATAAGTGTTGCATGATGGCCACATGTTCACACTAGACTTGGTTCAAAACTAGATGTTAGACATTGATCCACAGGGATCATTGGTCCAAAGGGATCAGTTCACATTGACCCATAGGGATCAATTCGTGTGTGTGAGGGACAAGGGCCAGCTAGCCAAGGTCCCAAGCTCGTGGGATACCCTAAGGTACTTTGGTAGTAATGGGAGTACTTGGGTAGTAATGGGAGTACTTGGGTAGTAATGGGAATAAGTGTTAGACATTGATCCACAGGGATCATTGGTCCACAGGGATCAGTTCACATTGATCCATAGGGATCAATCCGTGTGTGTGAGGGACAAGGGCGAGCTAGCCAAGGTCCCAAGCTCGGGGGATACCCTAAGGTACTTTGGTAGTAATGGTATACTCTAAAGATAGCAATGATCTGGAATAGTCTAGTGTGAACATGTGGCCATCATGCAACACTTATTCTCATTACTACCCAAGTACTCCCATTACTACCAAAGTACCTTAGGGTATCCCCCGAGCTTGGGACCTTGGCTAGCTGGCCCTTGTCCCTCACACACAGAGATTGGATTCAATGTGAACTGATCCCTATGGACCAATGATCCCTGTGGATCAATGTCTAACACTAGAGGGAGAGGAAGTCTTGGGGAACTTCTTAGCTTGAGTATCTGGTTAGTGTAGTCTGTTTCGATTTGCGAGTCACTTGGGTTGTCAAGGGATTGGACTCTTGGTTTTTAGCCAAGGAAATTGCTAAGGACAACAGTTAGAATTAAGGGGGGAAGTGTTACGTTACCAAAATTAAAGGGCATCTAGATGGGCAGTTGTAGTTAAAATTGTCCCATCAAGTATGAAATTGACTGCCCAATGTGAATTGGGCCACCTCATTTGAGCCTATAAATAGGATCCTAGCATCAAGCTTGTCCAAATTAGAGAGTTTATCAAGGCCTTTTTGGCTCATGTGGCAAAGCCTTTAATGCCATAATTCCATATGTGAATGGATTTCAGTTAAAGCAATAAACTTGCCCAGCAAGGCTTCACCATGCAAGCAATACAGAGTCCCTTTCGTGGTACCTCTAATGATAAGTGCCATCTACAGTGAGATGCACTGTGCCAATACCTTCAATAGAACAAGCATGGTTATTTTCGATGTTTGCAACGTGTTGCAAATGCAACATTGGTCCCATTTTCTTAGTTTGTGTGAAGGATAGCTAGCATTGACATCTAATGTGGTTCCATTAAAGGTAGATGTCTCACCTCGAGAAGTAGATGTAGGGATAGAAGGCTCACCATTAGTTGGATGAAAATATGTATCACTTGCTATACCCCCCAATGCTTGGATATAGCGATATACAGCAGAACTTTTGGATAGGGTAGGAGAATAAAAAATAGGTCATCTACCAAACAAACCGTACATATTGAGTGGTTGGTTTGTGAACAATGCATATTCTAAAATAATAAATGCATATATACTATGTCAATGCATTCATACAAACATATATGTTATAAAATGTGTAATATTATTTATTTATTTTATTTATTTTTTATATTGAACAATGCATTGAAACCCAAGGTCTATTCAGCTCCTGTACCAAACATGTACTGTATGCACCAAATAGAATGAACCAACCTTGATGAGTTTGAAATGTGGAACATCGGACTAATAAAAAACTCTATTATGTATGCATCATGCCCTTGATGTCCGGGATGGAGCCAGGGTTGCTTATGCATTTATCATGGTTATGTTTTTATAGCATATCCTTCATCCTGTCATGACTCATTGCATACCTGTTGAGATATGTTACATCCAGCATATATGATTGAACAACACGCAGAATGCACCAAAAATCAAGGTCTGTTCAGTTCCTGAACCAAACATGTACCATATGCACCAAATAGAATGAACTAACCTTGATGAGTTTGATATCTGGAGGATTGGACTATTATAAAACTCTATTATGTATGCATCATGCCCTTGATGTCCCGGATGTAGCTAGGGTTGTTTATGCATTTATCATGGTTATGTTTTTATAGCATATAATTTCACCCTTCATCCTGTCATGACTCATTGTATACCTGTTGAGATATGTTACATCCAGCATATATGATTATTCAGTTTGCATTTGCTTATCTTTTGTTGATGCCAGGGTTTAGCCTCTTATGATTGTGCCATCAGTCTCATTGGCCAAGTTGTCCCCTAGTAGGTGCTTGTGTAGTTTTCTTTCCGTTTCTTTTCTTTCTCTCCTCTTTCTGCACTGCCATTTTCAAGTATTTATGCAAACTTGTATTTTACAAATATATGTCATCATCTTCATTCGTCATGATGCCTTAATCTGCTATAGTCAGCGACAAGAAGTCTTTGAATCTTACAGACTATCCAGTTCCATCTTTGGATTATATTCACAGCGTTTGCCCCCAAAGCTGTCCATCATAGTTGCCTTTTTTCCAGCCAGCAGAGCTGAACCATGCTTCCGTTTTCTCCCTAACTCTTGAAAAAGAGGAAAAAGGAATTTTCATGTTCATTTGCTTTCTGTTTTTAACCATAGACTCTGGTTTTTCCTGAGTGAGGTCTATAATCAATTTTGAACCTTTAGAAAAGTTGAATTTCTTAAATAACTAATTGAAGAAAGAAAAGGAAAGGAACTTCACTAAATCATGAAACTTTTGGGCTTCTATGTCTTTTGTCCAAGCAAACACCTCAGATCAACTGGAATTTTATTTTACTTATGAGCAAAGTTTTTGTGATTGTACAGAGACTAAAATGTGTATCAGTAAAAACGAAAAAGTAAACCATTGTAAGAATTTAGATGAATTTGTTGGTATTTTTAAAAGCTGTATAGCACATCTTGTTTGAGCCCTTTTGTATGTTTTATGGAGGCAACTTGGGGTAGGGGAGAGGAAGGGAGTGGAGGTAGTGAGGAAGGGGAAGTGATTGATTTTGTTTTCATCTTGATATATTTCCAGGTTGGACGAATGTCAAGAAATGAGGCTCTTGTCAGAGCTAGTGAGATGGGTCTTGATCTGGTGCGAATGCTTTAGCTTGTCTATTTGATTTCACGCTTTAAAATATACAACTGCTTGCGGCGTGGTATTATTTTTCCTTTACATGATTTTTATCTGTAGGTACAATTGGATAAGCAAGACCCACCTTGTGTGAAGATTGCTGATTATAGGTATCAAGCGTGACAATCTCGATGAATCTGCAATAGAGTTTGCTCTAACTAATGTAGTTATAATAATTTTTTTTTTAATTCTTTGAACTATGCTGTTTCATATGGAGGACAGCAAGCTCAAATATGAGCTTCAAAAAAGGAAGAAAGAACAGCAGAAAAAGAGTGTTGGTAATGCGAATGCAGTTTAATTTTGTTTTATCTGTGCTATATTCATATGGCTTCCATGAAACTTATTTATCTATCTCCCTTTTTGTGAGGCAGCCAATCGTATGGATCTGAAGGAACTGAAAATGAGGTATTTACTAAAGAATGCCTCTCTTTCCTTGCTTTGAATTGGAGGTATGGTTTTGTAGTTGTCATGCTGTTGCTGATTTGGTCTTTATAACTGAAGCTGATGCAGTTATTGTTCTTGTATGATATGAGGTGATCGGGTGTGACAGTATCCATTGAGGATCCAGAATGAAAGTCTTTAAGCTTGTAGTTGGAAATGATTTCCGATACATATGTTGAGTATATTGAGGCTATTGGTGATGCGTCAACCAATAGCCTCAATATACCATGCACTTCTATCGATACAAAGTTTGTATGTTAGAAGATGTATCCAATGCCAAATTCCTTATCAGTCATTTAAAGATGTGAACTCTTAAATCTAATAGCCCTGTCCTGTGTTTCTGAATTCTCTGATTATTACAATATAGTTGTCATAACTCCCATACAACCAAGCTAATGCCACCTTAAAGCTATGACCGTTCCGCTTGAATACTCCTACCTCATCACAAATACTAGGACTAAAGATGCACATAAACTTGCGCATTATGTATGTGCATGTGTGAAATATTGTAGCTAGTCTATCTTATTCCTTTTGCAAAAGAGTCACAATTCTTGTTATGTGTTTAGAACACTCAATATTGAGAATAAACATATGTACATAAGTAAATACTGAATTACGAATGAAGGGAAGGCAATATCAACATGTAATTGTCCCTTAAGCAGGGAAAACCTTATTCAAGGATTAGAAAGGCTGAATCCCCACGTGAGGTTGCATGGCATTGTATGCCTTTGGAAGACATGGAGAATCCGCAGGGATCTGTTCACTTTTATAGATCCTGACAATAAAGCACCGAAAGGATATGTGTAATCTTACCTTGTGAATAGAGCGGCATCAGTGAGCGTTCATTTGTCTCATCCTTTAGAAGTTCAAGGAGTCACAACCCAATATTACTCACCATCCATGATTTCTTTTAGAGCATGAAAACATTAATTCAAGAAAGTAGCAATGGTGAAGATCTCATGTACTTTTGCAGAGTAAAATCTTCAATTCAATTTCTTTGATAGATGTCAACGTAAGAGGATTGTTGGGAGGATCGCAACAATTAGCGTGGCATGACTGATTTAACCTTGACCTCCAACCACATGCATGCCTCCATGTCGTTTGATGAATAGGAATGTGTCGAATTTTAGCTTCAACACATTGCTACTTCATTTCACTATACATTATACCATGTATTCCTTGAGAATCAAGACTGGGCTATGTATGCTATGTATGCTATACATTATACCATGTATTCCTTGAGAATCAAGACTGGGCTATGTATGCTATGTGTTTCTTGTTAGCATCTCTATGGAATTATTGGATTTTATTTATTCTATATGCCATGTGCCCTAGTTACATCGCAACGTGTTACGAACGGTTCACAACTTTGCCACCGCAACTTTGCAACGTTGCAATGTTCGCAATGTGTTGCTTTGCATTCATTTTTTTTTTAAAATCCAAAAAATACCAAAAAATATCTCTTTCTTAGGAGGGATAAGAAATTATCTAAAAATTTGTCCCAAATATTCAATACATGCAATACAAAAAATGTGTAGAATGAGACGACATTAAAAGCTTTAGAAGAGTAGAAATTCATTTATGTAATATTTACTTTTTGGGCCTTATCATCTTGAAATAGATTGATATTTTGGATTTCCCATGTTCTTCTTGTAATGCACTTTCACATCTTGGACAAAAGTTTCATCCTTGGCCTTCAAAGCCAAGGGTACTCTTCTATGACGATTGATCTGACTATTGATCCTTTTAATAACAAATGTATAGATTTCGAAAATACCATAGCATAGTTTGAAGTTCCCTTCAAATATCGAAAGATCCGCTTTACTGCTTTCCAATGTAACACTGTCGGATTTTGCATGAACCTTGATACTTGAGAAACTGCAAACTGTTTATCAGGACGTGTATTACAAAGATATATCAAGCATCCAACTGCTTGACTATATAAAGTAGCATCAAATGACTCTGCATCTTCTACCATTTGTAAAGATGCGTTCTGATCCATAGGTGTTTGCATAGGTTTAGAATCACTCATTTGAAACCTTTCTAAAAGTTCCTCAATGTATTTCTGCTGTGTCATATAGATATGCTGTGTCATATAGATACACTCATCCTTAAACAGAAACTGAATCCCAAGATAATAATGCAAGATTCCCAAATCATTCACATCAAATGTTTGCTTCAATTGTTCTTTGAACATCTGTAAATCTTCATCTCTGGGACCTGTGACTATAATATCATCCACATAAATGATTGCTATAATCATCATACCTGGTTCAACTTTGACATAAAGAGTTGGAGATGCATCTGAGTTATGGAAATCAATGGATAAAAGATATGTGTGTATCTTTTCATACCATGCTCTAGGTGCCTGTTTTAAACCATACAAAGCTTTTATAAGCTTACATACCAAATGTTCTTTACCTGTCTCTTCAAAACCTTCTGGCTGTTGAATATACACATCCTCATGTAAATCACCATTTAGAAAAGAAGTCTGTATGTCAAGTTGATATATATGCCAACCAAAATGTGCTGCTAAAGTAAGTATTGACCTAATAACAGCTATCCTAGACGTAGGAGCGAATGTCTCATCATAATCAATACCTTTTTGTTGTGCATATCCTTTGATAACCAATCTTGCTTTGTACCTGTCAATAGTACCATCTGCTTTCCTTTTAATTTTGAAGATCCATTTTACACCTATAGCCTTCTTTCCCTCTGGTAACTCACATAGCTGCCAAGTTTGATTCTTATGAATAGAATCAATCTCTTCTTGCATAGCTTTTCTCCAAATAGGAATGTTAAGTGCATCTTTAACACATGCAGGCTCATCTTCAACTGTCGTTAGTGCCAAAATATCATGAATCTCAAAGTCTTCAGCAAAACTTACATGATCTTTTTGTTGTTGTTGTTGTCGTTGTCTAGTCTGACTCTTTGTTCTTCCTGTAAAAGTCTTTATACCACTATCTTTCCAAGTCCGATATAACCATGTAGGTGTATCCTTGAATAGTGGTGAAACTCTTTCTGATCCTTCGGCTTCCACAAGTTCTGGAACTTGTCCTTCTGAGGTGCTAAGACTTTGTGGAATTCTAACTTCTTCCATTTCTGGAAACGAATTCTCTTGTGGAATTGACTCTGTAGAAGGTTGTGAAATTCCTCTTTCTTCAATTCTCTCTTGAATCCTAGGAATTTTAACTCCCTCATGATATGGCTGAACATGTAAATCCAAATTCCTTCTAAAAAATCCATAGTCATTTTCACTAATGAACTCTGGAATTTCTTCTTCTTTATCATAAACCTTATTTTCAGCAATATAAGCATTAGTTGAAAGAATAACTTCACGTGTCTCTGGAACATAAAACTTGCATCCTTTGCTTTCAAGAGGATATCCAATAAAAACAGCTTTCTTTGCTTTTACATCTAGTTTGCCTCGATCCTTTTTCTCAACATGTACATAAGAAAGTGATCCAAACACTCTGAAATAACTCACATTAGGTTTTCTACCATAATAAGCTTCATAAGGTGTGATTACCTTTAAAGCTTTTGTAGATGACCTGTCCAAAATGTGATTAGCTGTATGTACTGCATCAAACGAGAATTTTGGTGAAAGCTTCTTGGATGCCATCATGCTCCGCATCATCTCAACAATTACTCTATTCTTTCTTTCTTCAACACCATTTTGCTGAGGAGTATAAGCCAAGGTTGTTATCAACGTTTTCGCAACGTCCAAGGCAACGTGTTGCTAATGCGTTAGCAACATCGCAACGTTTGGACCTTGACGTTGCGAACCATTTCTTTTTTTTTTTTTTCAAAATTTTTTGCAAATATAGTAACATAGATGTATATTATAGTATATACTTATATAATATGTATTAGATAGTATGTATTATGTTAATTTATGTAATATGTATTGAATATTTAATATTTATGATTCATTCCAATTCTCGAATCCCTGTTCAATGAAGTGATGGAAGATGCACAATGCACATTGCACATGTATGATGTCAGAATTTACAACTAATCATTATCATGACTCAATGACTCATTCTAAAATTCAAATTCACAATGCACATTCAAGCAACTCATATGACAATGGACATAAATGATGAGAGTCCAGACAAATACTATTATATACAACTTACAAGTAACATTGAAATTTAAAACAAACTTCAAAGAATTATAATTTATGACAAAAACATGTGAAAAAGTCAACCTCATCTCAAAATTATGACACTGGTGACTATCATGACTCATAACTCATATGTGATATCAGAATCCAATGTCCATAATACATATACATCAATGATCATACCAAACTCCAGTAACCATCATCCATGTCACATCATACATGATACCACTAAGTAGTCAAACAATAAACTGCAATGTCAATAATACAATGATCAATCAATATCAAGTAAATCATAAGTCATAATATCATAATACATATGACATGTCACATGAGCAGTCATCAATCCTCAAAATCCTCTGAGTCACTAATAACTATCACCATCAGCATCATCATCATCATCACTATCATCATCATCATCATCATCATGTGGTGCTCGACTAATAGATGCCTCCATCCTACTAGTAGATGGACCTGGTACACTGTGTGCTCTATGACTAGAACGAGTCCGAGATGCCCTCGTATCATGCTGTGGCACTGTCAACTCCTGATAGAGCATGTCATATAGATCAAGGTCCTCTGCCGGAATGCTAGGTATATCATGGACCCTCTCTATATCAAGCTCATCGACGTTCACCTGCCGCACCTTTGCTGAGTGGCCACCACGCTCCAATAAACGCAAGTTGCAGTGGCAATAGACAAGCCGCTCCAACTGCAATGTAGATAGTCTATTCCTCTTCTTTGTATGGAAGAGGGCCCATGTACTCCAATTCCTTTCACATGGACTGGCACTACAGTCTTGTGAAAGTATGCGGATGGCTAACTTTTTCTGCAAGATAAAAAAGAAAGAGTTCATTAAGAAGAGGAATGACTCATGAGACAAACTTCAAAGTTATAACTTATTAGTTAAATACTCAAAAGGAAATTAGAATGACTTGTCACTTACTAGCTCAGGTGTACCAACACCGTATCTCTCCCACCATGTCACAGGCATCAACTGCATGCTTCTCAAGCATGCCGTGTTTCTACCAAAAAGTCCTTCATTATTCTGAAACTGGGTGAGCTGAAGCTCCAACTTCCCACGTAGCTCCACATCAGAAGATCCATACAAACGATCTACATAGTCATTCCAAGCAGTCACAAGCTCCATATCCAATGACTGTGATGCAGATCTCCATAAAGGATGTAGTAGATTGGCCATCCCATGTATAGGGCGATGGAACCAATCCCACCTCTTCCTCCATATTCCTTTTATTTCCTCTATCCTATGGATAAAAAACAAATCAAGTTAGAAAACAATAAGATTTAAGAATGTTGAAGAGTCAAGACTTGAAAGTTGAACATGAATGCTCATACAAAAAATAAAATATGGTTACCCAAGTTTCAACTTACCTCTCCAATGTCAAATGAGGACATCTCTGTATAGACTCTCCGACACGATCCATGAACTCATAAACAAGTCCAAGTGTGCAGCCCTCTCTATCTGCTATGCGTATGAGTGAATATAAGGGCTGTAAGGCCCGCACTAATCCCTCCACATCCCTCCAAAAGCTGTCATCCAAACATGTGCGTCGTACAAGCTCTGCCTTTGGACTAGTATGTCCATCCCAAGCTAACCAATCAGGTGATACAACTGTCTGCATCAGTGCTTGCCTCACTCTTAATAATCTTTCCATGACTATGCACATGTATGCAAATCTGGTCTTCGCGGGCTTCACCAAATCAATATCACTGCAAGACCGAAATATAGCAAGCAATTTTGGTCTCTTTGCACTTTTATGCAAGTGGTAAAAATGGTGTAAATCCATGGTATCTTCCCCACATCCTCTATCAGCAAATCAATGCAATGGGCAGCACACGGTGTCCACACAATAGAAGGGAATTCTTCTTCTAGAAGCTTGCCCATAGCCACACAATTGCTTCCATTATCTGTAACCACTTGGACTACCTTTTCTACACCAATGTCCATGATAGCTTGACGGATATGATCATAAATGAATCCACCTGTTTACATATAACACAATGAATCATTAATCAATTGATAAATTATAATTTATCTTGACATGTGTCATGCACATGGCACATGCACAATGCACAATGCACATGGCACATGCACAATGCACATGTGTCATGCACACTGCACAATGCACATGCACATGCCACATGCACATGCACATGCACATGCACATGCACATGCACATGCACATGCACATGCACATGCACATGCCACATGCCACATGCACATGCCACATGCACATGTGTCATGCACATGCACATGCACATGCACAATGCACATGCACATGCACAATGCACATGCACATGCACATGCACATGCACATGCACAATGCACATGCACATGCACAATGCACATGTGTCATGCACAATGGCAAATGCACATGCACAATGCACATGCACATGCACATGCACAAGGCAAATGCACATGTGAGATGCCACATGCATGCAGCATGATTGATCATTGCACAATCAAATATAAATTGAAAATTCAAAAATCAGTTCACTCACCTGTGATTGTAGTACCAGCAGCTGATGCATCTATGGCTCGAAGGAACATGGTCCCTTTGCAACAATGCACCAAAATGTTGTACACATTTCTCTTTCGTATGTCCGTCCATCCGTCACACATGATTGTGCATCCATACTTTGCCCATGTCTCTTTCATAGGCTCAAGCTCTCTCTCTAATGCTTCCTTTGTTTTTTTCAGCTCCGTTGTCCTCAAGTCTTCATAGGTAGGCCCTTGCCAACGAAACCCTAATAGTGAAACCTTCTCAATGGCATTTCTCCATGCCGATGTCCGTGCAACATTAAAAGACAAACCACATTGTATAAAAGCTTTCATGATGGCTTGTGTGGCTTCTTGTTTACGTTGTTGTTGCAAGCTAGCACGTATAGATGCTCCTCCAAGAGAGCCAAGTGGGTGCTCTTGTGGATCATGCTCTACTCTTGTACTCTTTCTTGGCGGCTCATGCTCTATGTCAATGTCTATGGAAGCTTGAGATGCTTGAGTTTGGGGATCACAAGAACCATGTGAACCGCTTGCTTGCGATCTAGCTTGGGATTGGGCTCCACTATTCCTTCTACCAAGGGCTTTTTGAGCTACCCATGCCATTAGCTCTCCTTTTATAGCTTCGGGCATTGGCTCTTTGCAAGGTGCAACTCCTATGCCACTTAATCTTCCAAGATGCGCCTTAATCCTATCGGCTCCACCCGCTCCACTATAGCCACAAAGCTTGCAAGTCCATCTCTCACTACCCCCGGAGCCCATCTTTCCTTGGCTTGTCACATATTCCCAACATGCTTGTTTTGCTTTAGGCATGTTGATGGAAGAGGTTAGAAGATTGGAGAGGAGTCCTCAATGAAAGAGGCCGCGGAGAGCTACGTTGTGGTGTGCTCGGTTGCTCCAAACGCCAAGGGAGTGGGCTCCTGCGTGAGGAGAGAGAAAGTAGAGAGAGAAACCTGCGCAGAAATTTGGAGAAGAAGATGGAGAAGCTGAAGTTGAAGAAGTCCCAATCAAGTTATGAGAGATTTGGGACCAAGTCTTATTGATAAGTGACTTTTAGGTCATTTGGGCATGTTCACACATGGCCAATGACCAAAAGTCATAAAAATAATGTAAATGCCTATAACTCCCCAATTTGGGGTCCAAAAAATACAACAAAAATATGTCTGGAAAGCTCTCGAAGAGAGCTTTCACATGGAAGGGTCAAAATATACAAAAGGAGAGTCCTTGGGGCCTTTATCCCCAACAACCTCCCACTTAAAGGACCAAGGAGGCTCCTTTAAGCTAAGTAACTCCCACCATCTGTATACATAGCTGATGTTGTGCCTTGGGTAGACACTTCGTGAGAGCATCTGCAGGATTCTGTGAAGTATTGACCTTGATCAAAGTGATCATGCCATCCTCTAACACCTCTCTGATGAAGTGATATCTCACATCAATATGCTTTGTGCGAGCATGAAACATGGCATTCTTTGCCAAACATATGGCACTCTGGCTATCGCATCCAAGAAGAGGTGCCTTTTCAAGCATCCCAAACTCACTGCAGAGCCGAGCTAACCAAATGGCTTCTTTGGAAGCCTCTGTGGCTGAAATATATTCAGCCTCTGTAGTAGATAGTGCAACTATCCTCTGAAGTCTAGAGCACCATGAAATAGCTCCACCTGCAAGGATGTATACATAGCCACTTGTGGACTTGCGAGTGTCCACATCACCTGCCATGTCTGAATCACAAAATCCTTTTAACTCCAATGGACCCTTTCCATAACATAAGCATTTACTTTTGGTCCCTTTCAAATATCTCAAGATAGATTTGACTGCCTCCCAATGAGCTCTACCAGGATTAGCCATGAACCTGCTAACAACTCCCACTGCATGAGCAATGTCTGGCCGAGTGGCAACCATAGCATACATAAGTGAACCACAAGCTGATGCATATGGAACACTCTTCATGTAACTGGCTGCATCATCATTTTTGGGACAGTCATCCTTGGAAAGCTTAACATGTGGCTGCAATGGCACTCCAAGAGGCTTTGCATCAGCCACATTAAATCTGTCCAGCACTTTTTCAATGTACCTTTCTTGGGATACCTGCAAAGTATGCTGCTGTCTATCCCTTTTTATACGCATACCAAGAATATGCTCAGCTTCCCCAAGGTCTTTCATTGAGAATGCAGAGTTCAGCTGCTGTTTTAGAGCATTCAGAGTGCTCTTTTTCTTCCCAGCCAGCAGCATATCATCTACATACAGTACAAGAATAATTGGGCTGCCATCTTCATCCTTTTTCGTGTACAAACAATGATCTGCATGGCTTCTTTTAAAACCATGTTTGAGCATAAATGCATCAAACTTCTTATACCATTGTCTTGGGGCCTGTTTCAGCCCATACAAGCTCCTTTTCAGTTTGCATACCAGATGCTCTTTTCCAGGAATGGCATATCCTTCTGGCTGTTTCATGTACAGCTCTTCATCTAAATCACCATGCAAAAAGGCTGTTTTAACATCCATTTGGAATAATTCCAAATCCAAGGCAGCTGTGAGAGCAAACAACACACGTAAAGTGGTCATTTTCACCACTGGAGAGAACACTTCTTGGAAATCAATGCCCTCTTTTTGGGCATATCCCTTAGCAACCAGCCTTGCCTTATACTTGGGTTTGCCATCAACAGTTTTGATTTTGTACACCCACTTGTTTGGAATGGCTTTCCTTCCTTTGGGTAACTCAACCAAATCCCAAGTTCATTTGCATGCAAGGCCTTTATCTCTTCCTGCATGGCTAACTCCCACTTCTTCTTGTGCTCACATAGCTTTGCCTCTTTATAAGTAAGAGGCTCACCCTCATCTGATAACATAATATAATGTATAGAGGGATCATATCTATTCACTCGCCTCCTAGGACGTATAGATCTTCTTACCCAATGATCAACATTACCAGGCAATGGATCTACATCAGGAGGTACATTAACTTCTTCATTGTTAACGGGCTGCTGTACATCATTTCCAGCCCTGTTTTCAGCATGAATAGGTGGCTGCATATGCCCTTCAGGAGCATCATTTTGCTGTCTAGCATCATCTGGCTCAATAACCACGGGCTCATTGTCATTTCCAGCCATATGTGGTGCATCCCGAGGGTCCATATCAGATTTAACTGGTGGCTGTACATGCTGAAATTTGACTCTTTTATGGTCATCTTTAGAGGCACAATTGTTTTTGAGCAGCCTTGCCTCATTAAATACAACATCTCGGCTGCGTATTACCTTCTTGAGTTGAGGTAGCCAAATCCTGTAGCCCATTTCACCTTCATCTCCATAACCCATGAAGATTCCTTTCATGGACTTTGCATCTAACTTGCTTCTCAACTCAGGCCTTATATGCACAAAAGCATCGCAACCAAAGATGCGTAGGTGGTCATATTAAGCTGGTTTGCCAGACCAAACCTCTTCTGGAATGCCACCTTTTAAGGACATATGAGGGGATCGATTGCAAACATGAACTGCAGTTTTCAAAGCCTCTCCCCAAAATCCATGAGGGAGATTAGCTGTGGACAGCATGCATCTCACCCTCTCACATAAAGTCCTATTATACCTTTCAGCCACACCGTTGGAAGAGGGGCTGTATGGGACTGTTAGCTCCCTCTTAATACCAAGATTTTCACAAAATCTATTGAATTCAGCACTTGTAAACTCACCCCCATTATCTGTACGTAAGCATTTCAGCTTTCTACCTGTTTGAGTGGTCACAAATGCATGAAATTTCTTAAATGCAGCAAAGGCTTCATCTTTAGATTTTAACAAATATACCCAAAGCTTCCTAGAGTAATCATCTACAAAAGAAACAAAGTAAAGAGCAGCCCCCATAGATTTTGTGGGCATGCTACAAACATCAGAATGAACAAGATCAAGCACATTAGACTTACGAGAGACACCAGAGTAGTAAGAATTCTTTACTTGCTTACCATATTGGCATTCATTACAAAAATCAAGTTTTGAGCCTTTAGCATCAAACTTGTCCAAATTACATAGTTTATCAAGGCCTTTTTGACTCATGTGACCAAGCCTTTTATGCCATAATTCCATATGTGAATGGATTTCAGCCAAAGCAATAAACTTGCCCAGCAAGGCTTTACCATGCAAGCAATAAAGAGTCCCTTTCTTTGTACCTTTAACAATCAGCCTAGAGCCTTTGATAAGCTTCCATGACCCCTTCTCAAAGAGGGTACTATATCCATGCATATCCATTTGCTCAACAGACAATAAGCTTTTCTTGATGCTTGGTACATACCTTACATCATGCAAAACCAGCTCATTGGTACCATCCACTGTGAGATGCACTGTGCCAATACCTTCAATTGAACAAGCATGGTTATTTCCAAGATATACATGTCCATGGCTGCCTGCATGAAAGGTAGTGAAACACTCCTTAATAGGAGTTACATGAAATGATGCACCTGAATCTACAATCCATGTTTGTGACAAAGCATCATTCACAGTAAGCAAGGCATCAATCAAATCCCTCTTTGTGATCTGCATATCTTGTGCATGAATATTAATAGAAGGATCAATAACTTCAGCATGCTCTGCTTCCATAGTAGCACAAAGTATATCTTCTGCATCTGATAGCTCCTCAATGATGACACTAGAGGCCACATTGGCCTTCTCTTTGTCTTTGTCCTTTGAGGTATCATGTGCTTCATTCTTGGTGTCCTTTTTCTTCCTGTCACCTGTGTTCTTCTTTCTTTCTAGTTCAGCTTTATAGAATCTGCAATCAGGCTTCTTGTGACCTTTCCTACCACATTGATAACAAGTCACTTCAGCCTTGCCTTTGCTTTTGCTCCTGTTCCTCTGTACATTTCCACTTTTCTTTTCTGTTCTTCCTCTAGCCACATTGGCTGAACCACTGCCCTCTCCACTAGCTTTCCTCCTGATTTCCTCATTCAAAATAGAACCCCTTACACCATCAAAGGTAAGATTGGGGCTATTCGAAAGTGAAACAACCAATGTTTCCCACGAATCAGGTAAGGTCATCAACAAGAAGATGGCCTTAAGCTTATCATCAAATGGAGGTAATCCAGAGTCCTGCAATTGTGAAAGAGTACCTGTAAACAAAGATAAGTGCTCAGCCGCACTTTTTGACTCATCAAGCTGCATACACACTAGCTTACGCATAAGATGCACTTGATTTACAGGCGTGGTATTTTCATAAGTGGCTTTCAGCTTCTCCCATACCTCAAAAGCAGTTGTAAGGCCTTTCAAATCCACTAAGATTTCATCTGATACAGCCATCTTGATGTAAGTGATGGCCTTCTTGTTTAGGTTCATCCATGCTGCATCTGTCATATCTTCAGGCTTGACTTCCTCAAGAGCCCCTTCACAATCTTTAAGAAAGAGGATGCCCAACATTCTCTCTTTCCACAAATCGAAACCATTACCTTCAAATCTCTTGATCTCAAACAAGCTTTTGACATCAGAGGAGGTAGAGGCCATGTTTGCACACTAAGAGCTTCAAAATTTCACCAAAAAGGTAAAATTCACCTGCTGTCCTGTGCGCAATTACCTTAGGAGACTATAGCGGAGAAATTAAGCCCAAAAACTGTTCAAAACTTGCAAAAAACAATTTCTGAAATTTTCTGCAGAAAATTTCAGAAAATTCCAGCAAGCTGTAATTGCATCAAAAACAACAAATTTGTTGTTTTTCAACCACAAAAGGAATACATAGATGTAAAACCAAGGCAATGGGTGCTTGTTTTCACAAAAGCTCCAATTTTTGCAGCAATATGACCTGTAAAATCAGAGAAATGACCTACTGTAATAAGTTTCCAGCAAGTATGCACTTCCTCAATCTTTGTGCATGTCCTCCCACTTGAAAAATGAGAGAATTTCTGCCACAAAAGACCCGTAGATGAAAAAATCAGCAATGTGGATGCTGAAAAAGACCTGTGGGGATACAAAAAGAAGAATAGAAGAGATTCTTTGCGATGAAACTCTCTAAAAAGCACAAAATTTGCTTCAGTTTTGCTCCGGGCTGAAGTAATCCTCCAAAAACAGCCCTTTTATCGCGAAAAAAGAAGGTTTTTCGCGATGAAATTCTCCCAAATGCAAGAAAACACCTTAAGCTCAACATAGGCTGAAGTAGAAATACAGTTTGAGCAACTTTGTCGCGATGGAACAGCTCAAAGCTCTGATACCAGTTGAAAGAGGCCGCGGAGAGCTACGTCGTGGTGTGCTCGGTTGCTCCAAACGCCAAGGGAGTGGGCTGCTGCGTGAGGAGAGAGAAAGTAGAGAGAGAAACCTGCGCAGAAATTTGGAGAAGAAGATGGAGAAGCTGAAGTTGAAGAAGTCCCAATCAAGTTATGAGAGATTTGGGACCAAGTCTTATTGATAAGTGACTTTTAGGTCATTTGGGCATGTTCACAGATGGCCAATGACCAAAAGTCATAAAAATAATGTAAATGCCTATAACTCCCCAATTTGGGGTCCAAAAAATACAACAAAAATATGTCTGGAAAGCTCTCGAAGAGAGCTTTCACATGGAAGGGTCAAAATATACAAAAGGAGAGTCCTTGGGGCCTTTATCCCCAACACTCAAGATAGGAAGCAAGCTTAGGGGGGTCACGTGTGTGAGGCTGTGTATAAAGTACCTTCACCTTCTTGAAGCTTGCGTTTTGCTCTTCCACAGGGTCTGTTTTGCTCTCGGGTCGCCTGTCGAAAATGCCTCTATGAGGCCGTTTCGGCGAAACGGCCTCATTTGAGGCAAATTTTTTTGTGTTTGTTCGCAACGCAATAGTGAGGTGTCGAGTAATACCTTTCTCATCAAGAAATGTCTGGAACTCATTTGACAAGTATTCTCCACCTCTATCACTTCTGAGAATTTGGATAGTTTCCTGATTTTCATTTTCAACCATAGCTACAAATTTCTTGAACATAGGAAAGACTTCTGATTTCAACTTAAGACTTCTATTTGTTGATGATCTCGTAAAATCATCAACAAATAGAACAAAATACGTGAAACCCTGAATAGAGTTTGCACTCGTAGGTCCATTCACATCTGAATGAATAATCTGCAATTTCTTGGTAGTTGTAATATGACCATGTTTCTTGAAAGGTAGTTTATGCATCTTACCTTCAAGACAACCTTCACATATGTCTGAATCATCTGGTAGCTTGAATGAGGTCTTTGATACTTTTGAGAGCTCCAAAACTAATATGTCCAAATCTTTCATGCCATAGCTTCATATCGTCCACCGGTGATGAAGATTTGACCGCATATGCCTGACCGATTTTGACAAAACAAAAATCCCTCCTCTATGCTCACCTTGTAAAATACACTTATCTTCTTTGTGTGATAAGATCTTACAAAGATCTCTCTCAAATACACTTTAAAACCATCACCTAAAAATGCAGATATAGATAGCAGATTCTTCTTCATTTCAAGTACATATAAAACATCTGAAGTCTGAAAATTACCACCTTCTTTTGACTTTAGGGTTACTGTACTTATTCCCACAACATCCAAATCATTGCCATCTGCAATAGTAACTCTTCTACTTGTATAATAAGAAAGGGAAGAAAACACATCTCTGCAACCTGTCATATGCTACATCTCTGCAACCTGTCATATGCTTTGTAGCACCTGAGTCAAATATCCAAGGACTTGCTGAAGGAACTTGTAAAGCTGCTTGATCAAAAGCTACTTCCTCAATGGTGATACAGACATAAGAATCACCTTGAGATTTCCCTTTTTTATCATCTTCTGCAACATTACCCGATGCCTTTTTCTTTTCTGCTGCAATCCTTTTATAACATGCTGACTTAAAATGTCCAGGTTTCTTGCAGTAATAACATATTACTTCCTTCTTT